>JAOPSE010000083.1:2592893-3927156 GCA_029449295.1 Zea luxurians | reverse complement strand
CCACTTTGGTTCTTTCATGAAGTGGTGGCAACCAGCATGTGTAGATCTACAAGACTGGCCAAACTGCAGTCAAGTGCATGCTGCATTGCTGCTTCCATGCATTCTGAACCCTATTAACCAACGGGCAGACTATCACCACAAAGCACAACCTGACAAGCCCCCGGGGACCGAATATATTCGTCTTTCCCCTTGGTGTGTCCATGTAAACCAGACCACCACAGAACCAGTGCGACCAAATGCAATGGTTCAAAGCCAGGAACCGTGTACGTACTTCACATGCATCATGCATGGATGGACGTTGCCCCATGCATATCACACTTGAGGCAACGAGGAGTCCAAGTCTCCCTTCATCTCGTTACTTGAGGGCTGGAGACCAGCATGAGAAGTGGCATCGCTTATATGCATACACGTTATATATTACCTGGCTATATGAATGTCTATTTATGATGTGTTTGGTCTGAGATCAAAATAGGATGAACGTGGGCGACATCGTCCCCTTAATTTTTTGAATCACATCGTCACTGTTTACTTCGTTCGACGTGACTTATCCAAACACTATAAAAACTATGACTGACTATTTCATCCCTTCTCTTATATATCCAATCAAACACATCTATGCACACGACAGTGAGCAGAGAAGCACCGGGCGGGACCAGCATTTATGTACGGATTATTGGTGGCTGATGCATGGGCACGGCGGCCTTCACTCTCTGTGTCCTAGCAAGTGATGGTGCTAGTTTATTTTTAAACAAAATGGTGACAAATAAAAAAAGGGAGGGAGTAGCTAGAGTGCGAGGCACATGCAGCGTCCATGTCAGGGCTTCCTTCCTTGCCACACAATATGTCAAGTGCTCAGGTATGCAACGTATGTACAGGTGTTGAGGAGGCAGGCGTCTGTCGCTACTCCTGGTGTTAGGTACTACCTAATAAACTGATGCGCGCGGTAATCGTAATCAAGGGGAGGAAAGCTCGTGTGTGTCGCCTGCTAAATCGAATAGCGATGGTGATGACAGATGAGGCGAGATGTTTAGGTGTCTCCAATCTGGCCGTTAAAAATATTTGCTTACTCAACAAATGGTTATACAAATTACTTAATGAAGATGGGATGTAGCAACAATTACTCAAAAATAAATATTTAGGAGATAAATCCCTTACTCAAATATCCAGAAGACCGGGTGATTCTCACTTCTGGTCAGGTCTATGAATATTAAGGATCAATTCCTTATATGGGGCCACTTCCAAGTGAGGGATGGGTAAGCTACCAGATTTTAGAAGGATAAATGGTTAATCAGCCCAGCCCATCTCTTAGTGAGTGATTCCCTAACCTTTTTAATATTGTCGGCGTTTCGAGACCGGGGGGTCCCTAAGCCGACGAGTAAATGTCGCCGCGTGCCCCAGCCCAGATGGGTCGACGCGAGGCCGAGCGCGAAGGGAGGAAAGCGAGGTGGCCGGAGATGGCGAGAGAGAGGGGTGGAAGTCCCGCGGCCTTCGTGTCCGTCCCGCGCCCAGGTCGGGTGCGCTTGCAGTAGGGGGTTACAAGCGTCCACGCGGGAGAGGGAGCGAGCGGCCTCACGCGAGCGCCTCGTCCCGTCCTCGTCCCCGCACGGCCGACCTTCTCTAAGAGGGCCCTGGTCCTTCCTTTTGTAGGCGTAAGGAGAGGAGCCAGGTGTACAATGGGGGGTGTAGCAGAGTGCTACGTGTCTAGCGGGGGAGAGCTAGCGCCCTAAGTACATGTCATTGTGGCAGCCGGAGAGATCTTGGCACCCTGTTGGTGTGATGTCGTGGCTGTCGGAGGAGCGTTGGAGCCTGGTGGAGGGACAGCTGTCGGAGCCGTCGAGTCCTTCCTGACGTCCTCTTGCTTCCGTAAGGGGGCTGCGAGCTGCCACCGTCACTGAGTATGCGGGGACGCCATCATTGCCCATCTGGCGGAGCGAGCCGGATGGGACGCCGGTCTTGTCCCCCGTGGTTCGAGTCAGCTCGGGGTAGGGTGATGATGGCGCCTCCTGCTGACGTGGCCGGTCCGCGCCCTAGGTTGGGCGACGTGGAAGCTCCTCCGAAGCCGAAGTCGAGTCTGTCTTCTATGGCCTAGGCCGAGTCCGAACTCCTGGGTCGGGCGAGGCGGAGTCCGTCGGCTGAGGCCAGGGCGGAGTCCGAGCCCTGGGGTCGGGCGAGGCGGAGGTCGTCGGCAGAGGCCAGGGCGGAGTCCGAGCCCTGGGGTCGGGCGAGGCGGAGGTCGTCGGCCAGGGCGGAGTCCGAGCCCTGGGGTTGGGCGAGGCGGAGGTCGTCGGCTGAGGCCAGGGCGGAGTCCGAGCCCTGGGGTCGGGCGAGGCGGAATTCATCGTCTTCTGGGGCTGAGCCCGAGTCCGAGCCCTGGGTCGGGCGGAGCGGAGTTCGCCGTCTTCCGGGACTTAGCCCGAGTCCGAGCCCTAGATCGGGTGGAGCGGAGTTCGCCGTCTTCCGGGACTTAGCCCGAGTCCGAGCCCTGGGTCGGGCGGAGCGGAGTTCGCCGTCTTCCGGGACTTAGCCCGAGTCTGAGCCCTGGGTCGGGCGGAGTGGAGTTCGCCGTCTTCCGGGACTTAGCCCGAGTCTGAGCCCTAGGTCGGGCGGAGTGGAGTTCGCCGTCTTCCGGGACTTAGCCCGAGTCCGAGCCCTGGGTCGGGCGGAGTGGAGTTCGCCGTCTTCCGGGACTTAGCCCGAGTCCGTGCCCTGGGTCGGGCGGAGCGGAGTTTCCTATGGTGTCTGCAGCCGGGTCTGACTGCCTGTCAGCCTCACTTTATCGAGTGGCACCGCAGTCGGAGTGGCGCAGGCGGCGCTGTCTTTCTGTCAGGCCGGTCAGTGGAGCGGCGAAGTGACAGCGGTCACTTCGGCTTTGTCGACTGTAGGGGCACGCGTCAGGATAAGGTGTCAGGCCACCTTTGCATTAAATGCTCCTGCGATTTGGCCGGTCGGCGCGGCGATTTGGTCAGGGTTGCTTCTTGGCGAAGACAGGGCCTCGGGCGAGCCGGGAATACATTAGGTTCTGGAGGGGGGCCTCGGGCGAGGCGAAGATCCCCCGGGGTCGGCTGCCCTTGTCCGAGGCTAGGCTCGGGCGAGGCGCGATTGTGTCCTTCGAATGGACCGATCCCTGACTTAGTCGTACCCATCAGGCCTTTGCAGCTTTATGCTGATGGGGGTTACCAGCTGAGATTTAGGAACCTCGGGGGTACCCCTAATTATGGTCCCCGACAGTAGCCCCCGAGCCTCCAAGGGAGTGTCAACACTCGCTTGGAGGCTTTTGTCGCACTTTTTTGCAAGGGGACCAGCCTTTCTCGGTTGCTGTTCGTTCCGGCGGGGCGCGCGAGCGCACCCGCCGGGTGTAGCCCCCGAGGCCTCGGAGGAGTGGTTAGACTCCTTCGAGGTCTTAATGCCTCGTGCAATGGCTCGGCTGGTCTGGTCGTTCCCTCATGCGAACTGGCCGTAGCCCGAGTGCAATGTCGAGTCCCAAGTTCTCGGGCTGGTATGTTGACGCCATCAACGGTTTGGCCGGAGCCGAGTTTGCGAGAGCATCCCCCGAGCCTCCGCACAGAGCGAGAGGACGATCAAGGATAGACTCGACTTTTTTACATACGCCCCTGCATCGCCTTTCCGCAAGGAGGAGGAGGGGGGAAAGCGCCATGTTGCCCTCGATGGGCGACGAACATGGTGTCTCCAGTGAGCTGCGAACGGGTGATCCGAGTGGGCGCCCGTGCCCCATTCGTTAGGGGTCGGCTGTGGCCCGGAGGCGTGCCCAAAAGTACCTGCGGGTGATCTGCCAGACCCGGTCCCCTGGCGACGGGGTCCGAGGGCTCGATGCCTCCCTCTGATGGGATTCTGTTACAAGATCGCTCCCGCTGGTCTCGGAAATGTCCTAGGGTACCTCGGGAGCATAGCCCGAGCCTTGGTTATGTATCGAACATACCCCTGGTCATCCCTTGCTCTGTGTCTGAGGCGACTGTGAACCCTTCGGGGGCCAGCCTTCGAACCCCTGATCAGTAGTGGGCGCGGAGCCTGAGTAGCCTGAGGCGGTCGTTGAACCCTTTCGAGGGGCCGACCTTCGAACCCCTGACCAGTAGTGGGTGTAGAGCCCACGCGATTTGAGGCGGCTGTTGAACCCTTCCGAGGGGCCAGCCTTCGAACCTCTGATCAGTAGGGAGGCTCAGAGCCTGGTTCCTTCACGGAGAAGGACCCTTTTCGGGGTATCCCCCTTTCCTGGTCCTTGTTGCAAGAGAGAGAAAGAGGAAAAAAGGAAAAGAGTACGAAATCGAACGACGCGGCGTACCTTTTTTGATGTGGTTATTGTGGCGAAGGCGAAGCGTCGCTTGCTTCTCCTGCCAGAAGCGCCGCCTGTCTCGCCGCGGAGTTAATGTGATGGGGCGCGCGTTTTGTGAAGCGGCCGTTGCGCGTGCGCGAGCCGTTCGAGGTACGGATCACGGGCGCGTCGTCTTCACGCCGTGGGAGAGGGTTCTCTCGCTGTCCCTGGAGAGGACGTGAGCCTGCTGACGACTTGACTGGCGACGTGACCGCTGCCCCTGCCCGCCTGCCACCGCCATTACTGCCGGCCCATTTTTGACCGCTTTTGACCGTCGCGCTTGGCTGGCACTGCGGGGTCGCCTCGAGTCACGGTATCGACTCCACAGTCGAGGAGGCGCGGTAGTGGCGTGGGTGGCGATGCAGTTTCCTGCACATGGCAACCGACGCGCCGGTTGCATGACGCGTGGGCCTGGACCTCCATGCTGGGCTCGTTGGAGTCGAAGGGGCGCGTCCACTTGGCACGGTTGCATGCCGCCTGCATGGCTGTCCGCCCTTTCACCCGCTGGTCTGGGCAAAAGTGGAGGAGCGCCCGTAACCGCTGGGCAGTTACGCGCACCTCACGCGGTGGTTTGGCTTCTTCTGTCTTGGGGCAGCTTGCATGACGTGTAGGACCCAGCCCCCGCGTCGTGGGGGGAAGGACCTTGGAGTGTGTTGGAGAAGACTCGGCCCGCGACGGCTGAGGACGCAAGTGGGGAGAGTCACCTTTAAAAGGAGGGTGACCCCCTTCGAAAGCGACCATGTCTTCATGCTCCCCTTATGCATCGTGCCTCTCCTCCTTCCAAGCCCCCGGATGGGGACGCTTGCAGTCTTCCCGCTTTGTCGTTGGAGGAACGCAACTCCGTGGGAGTTGGTACCTTTCTGCCATCGTTCGGCTTCAAGGATTTTCGTCATGCAGCCCGGCTGCATCCCCTCGCCGGTGGTCACCCAAGACGGTGACCTCCAGCTTGATGGCGGGGGGAAGCGAGCCAGGCTGCGGCCCGTGCCCCTCCCTCAGCTCCGAGGATGTTCATCATCAGTGTTGGGGAGGGGAGCGTGCCGAGTTGGGGTCGGTCCTCGTGCGTGCGGCGGCCCGCTCCTTCCCTCAGTGATCGAGAGGAAGGGCGTCCGCCGTTTGCGGCATGGGCAGCTGCAGCGTGCCCGGCTTTCCGAGCCGAGCAGCTTCGGAGCCGCTCCCGGTGCCATCTTCCGCCACGGCAGTTGGAAGAGGTTCCGCCATCGACGGGCTTGCCGGCGCCACCCATGGACTGACCTCCAACTCTACGGCCTTCTGCCCGTCCTTGCCTCTCGAGTTGGGGGCATGGGCGAGGGTCTCATGGCAGCAGCATCTGCCCTGAGGTCATCGCTGCTGCTGTTCGGCCCTCCGGAGCAGAAGTCATCGTCGCTGCCGCTGCCGGGGCGGGCGATGACAAGCCGTTCGTCGGTCTTCTGTTGCTCCGCAGGCCCTCCCTCGTGGGGGGTTGTTCGTACCCGCGGAGGTGGAACCGGAGTTCCGTTTGTAATAGCACCTTGTGTGCCGGTGTCTGTTCATTGTGGCTTTCGGGGCCTGAACATGTATGTACTTTAGGCACGGAGCCGTGTTTTTTCCTCATTTTCGAGCGCTAAGACTCGCCCGTTGGTTGCTTGAACCGCTTCACCAAGCGTGAGTCGCCCCAGGTAAAGGTGACGAGTGAGGTATCCGTATCCCGGAGGCGTAGGAGTCCCTCGGCTCGGTCAGCCTCACTGCCCGAGGCTTCCCTCGCTTGGTTAGAGGAACCCCTCGGCCGCTCTTCGATGAGCCGATGCCAGGGGTAGCGGTGTCAGCGCGAACAGAGGCAGAGTTGCCCGTGAAGGAGGTGTGATTGGCCAGAGCCTGGCCGGGTTGTCCACTGACGGAACCGGCGCCGGAGTTGAGCTGCCGAGGCCTCGGGTCGGGCTGATGTCCTCGGAGGACAGCGGGCCGAGGCCTCGGGGTAGCCGGCCGAGCCGCCTGCTCGGGCCGGATTCTCGAAGAAAACCCTGGCGGCGATGGCCCGGATGTGGTGTTGATGTCGTCCTTCGGAGTGGGGGCCCTCCGACCGTGTCGCCGCCCGAGGCTAGGTCAGACCCCGCCGAAGGTGTAGTCGATGCCGAGGGTGTTGCTGCCCTCTTCGGTTGTCGACGTCCGAGCCTGCAGGATCAGGTTGTCTTGTAGTGTGTGTATGTTTTCTGCGGCCGCCGAGGCCTAAACACACCGTCGTCGTGTTGTAAAGCTGCGTTCCTTTTCCTCTTGTTTCGAGTATCCGGACTTATTCGTCGGTAACAGAATTGTTTGTGCGGGCGAGAGTTGCTTTTCACGGAAGGCGACGAGTGAGGTATCCGTATCCCGAAGGCGTAGGAGTCCCTCGGCTCGGTCGGTCTTGCCGCTTACGCGCGCTCTTACCCCTCCATAAGGTTCTGCTACCGACGCTGTCGAGAAGGCCCGAAAAGTCATTTCGGCAGAAGAGATCTCGAGCATGAAGACTTATTCGGTCCGCAGAGTCACTTATCCGAGCGCGAGCTACTTATCGCAGAAGGTGATGAGTGAGGTATCCGTATCCCGGAGGCGTAGGAGTCCCTCGGCTCGGTCAGCCTTGGCTGCTTACGTGTACTCCGTCGTTTTCAGGATCCACTTTCGAAGTAGCCAAAAAGCATGAAAGACGTTCTAGCAGAAAGGATCTTTTTTTCGAGGAAAAATTCAACGCAGAGGGAGGGTTCCCCCCTTTTAGCCCCCGAGGGAGGGTCGGACTTTGCCGAGGCAAAGTTGACCCTTCCTTGATGACTAAACTTTGCGTAGGAGCGAGGTATATGAACGACTTGAAAACATCTTAAGGGTAGAAGCGACGTAGCTGTTGGATGTTCCAAGCGTTGCCGTAGATCTCGCCTTGACTGTTGGCCAGCTTGTACGTTCTAGGCTTCAGAACTTTGGCGATGACGAACGGCCCCTCCCAGGGGGGCATGAGCTTGTGCCGCCCTCGGGCGTCTTGTCGCAGCCGAAGCACCAGATCGCCCACCTGGAGGTCTCGGGATCGGACCCCTCGGGCATGGTAGCGTCGCATGGACTGCTGATACCGTGCCGAGTGTAGTAAGGCCCTGTCCCAAGCCTCTTTCAGCTGGTCCAGTGAGTCTTCTCGGCTAGCTTGGTTGCTTTGGTCGGCGTAGGCCCTCGTCCTCGAGGAACCGTATTCTAAGTCTGTGGGCAAGATGGCCTCGGCCCCATAGACTAGAAAGAACGGCGTGAAGCCCGTGGCTCGGCTTGGTGTTGTCCTCAGGCTCCAGACCACCGAGGGGAGTTCCTTTATCCATCGCTTGCCGAACTTGTTGAGGTCGTTGTAGATCCGAGGCTTGAGTCCTTGTAGGATCATGCCGTTGGCACGCTCTACTTGCCCATTCGTCATGGGATGAGCTACGGTGGCCCAGTCCACCCGGATGTGGTGATCCTCGTAGAAGTCCAGGAACTTTCTGCCGGTGAACTGGGTGCCGTTGTCGGTGATGATGGAGTTCGGGATCCCGAAACGATGGATGATGTTGGTGAAGAACGCCACCGCCTGCTCGGACCTGATGCTGTTCAGGGGTCGGACCTCGATCCACTTGGAGAATTTGTCGATGGTGACCAACAGGTGCGTGTAGCCCCCGGGTGCCCTCTGCAAGGGGCCGACGAGGTCCAGACCCCATACAGCAAAAGGCCAGGTGATAGGTATCGTCTGCAGAGCCTGAGCAGGCAGGTGGGTTTGCCTTGCGTAGAACTGACACCCTTCGCAGGTGCGGACAATTCTAGTGGCGTCGGCCACCGCCGTCGGCCAGTAGAAACCTTGTCGGAAAGCATTTCCGACAAGGGCTCGAGGTGCTGCGTGATGGCCGCAAGCCCCCGAGTGTATCTCTCGAAGGAGTTCCTGACCTTCGGTGATGGAGATGCACCGCTGGAAGATGCCTGAGGGGCTGCAGTGGTAGAGCTCCTTGCCGTCCCCCAGTAGGACGAACGACTTGGCACGCCGTGCCAATCGCCGAGCTTCGGCTTGATCAAGTGGTAGCTCTCCTCGGTGGAGATATTGCAGGTACGGGGTCTGCCAGTTTCGATTAGGCGCGACCCCGCTTCGCTCCTCCTCGACGCGCAGTGCCTCACCCTCGAGGGCCGAGGGTGCCTCGGGCACGGTCGAGGGTGCCTCGGGCTGGGTCGAGGCCTTCTCGGGCTCGGGCGAGTCGTCGGTCTTGACTGAGGGTTGATGTAGGTCTCAGGAGAAGACGTCCGGGGGAACAGTTGTCCGCCCTGAGGCTATCTTAGCCAGCTCGTCCGCAGTCTCGTTGTAGTGTCGGGCGATGTGGTTGAGCTCGAGTCCGTAGAACTTGTCTTCCAGGCGCCGAACCTCATCGCAATAGGCCTCCATCTTCGGGTCGCGACAGTGGGAGTTCTTCATGACTTGGTCGATGACGAGCTGCGAGTCACCGCGAGCGTCGAGGCATCGGACCACTAGCTCGATGGCGATCCGCAACCCGTTGACCAGAGCCTCATATTCGGCCACATTGTTGGACGCCGGGAAATGGAGGCGTAGCACATAGCGTATGTGCTTTCCAAGGTGCGAGATGAAGAGTAGGCCTGCGCCGGCTCCTGTCTTCATTAGCGACCCGTCGAAGAACATGGTCCAGAGCTCCGGCTGGATCGGAGCTGTTGGGAGCTGGGTGTCGACCCATTCAGCTACGAAGTCCGCTAAGACCTGGGACTTGATAGCCTTCCGGGGGGCGAACGAGATTGTCTCGGCCATGATTTCCACCGCCCACTTTGCAATCCTCCCCGAGGCCTCCCGGCACTGGATGATCTCTCCCAGGGGGAAGGAAGACACCATAGTTACCGGATGAGACTTGAAGTAGTGTCGCAACTTGCGTCGTGTCAGAATCACCGCATACAGCAGCTTCTGAACTTGTGGGTAGCGGATCTTGGTTTCGGACAGTACCTCGCTGACGAAGTAGACTGGCCTCTGAACGGGCAATGCGTGCCCCTCTTCTTGCCTCTCGACCACAATCGCGGCGCTAACCACCTGAGTGGTTGCGGCGATGTAGACCAAGAGGGCTTCTCCGACGGCTGGGGCACCAAGATAGGCGCCTTCGTGAGGAGCGCCTTCAGGTTCCCGAGGGCTTCCTCGGCCTCAAGGGTCCAGGTGAAGCACTCGGCCTTCCTTAGGAGGCGGTATAGAGGCAGACCTCTTTCGCCGAGGCGTGAGATGAAGCGGCTCAGAGCCGCGAGACATCCCATGACCCTCTGTACGCCCTTCAAGTCCTTGATGGGCCCCATGCCAGTGATGGCTGCGATCTTCTCTGGGTTGGCTTCGATGCCCCGCTCGGAGACGATGAACCCCAAGAGCATGCCTCGGGGCACTCCGAAGACACACTTTTCGGGATTGAGCTTGACGCCTTTCGCCTTGAGACATCGGAATGTCATTTCGAGGTCGGAAAGGAGGTCGGAGGCTTTCCTCGTCTTGACTACGATGTCATCGATGTAAGCCTCGACCGTGCGGCCAATGTGTTCGCTGAACACATGGTTCATGCACCGCTGGTACGTCGCGCCCGCATTCCTCAAGCCGAACGGCATAGTGACATAGCAGTACATGCCGAAGGGTGTGATGAATGAAGTCGCGAGCTGGTCAGACTCTTTCATCCTGATTTGGTGATACCCTGAGTAGGCATCGAGGAAAGACAGGGTTTCGCACCCAGCAGTGGAATCCACAATTTGATCGATGCGAGGCAGAGGGTAGGGAACCTTCGGACATGCTTTGTTCAGACCAGTGTAGTCTACGCACATCCGCTATTTCCCACCTTTCTTTCTCACAAGCACAGGGTTGGCAAGCCATTCGGGATGGAATACCTCTTTGATGAACCCTGCCACCATTATCTTGTGGATCTCCTCACCTATGGCTCTGCGCTTCTCCTCGTCGAATCGGCGCAGAGGCTGCTTGACGGGTCGGGCTCCAGCTCGGATATCCAGCGAGTGCTCGGCAACCTCCCTCGGTATGCCAGGCATGTCCGAGGGACTCCACGCGAAAACGTCGGCGTTTGCGCAGAGGAAGTCGACGAGCACTGCTTCCTATTTGGGGTCGAGCTCGGAACCGATCCGGACTTGCTTGGAGACGTCGTTGCTGGAGTCGAGAGGGACAGACTTGACCGTCTTTGCTGGCTCGAAATTGCCGGCATGACGCTTCACGTCTGGTACCTCCTTAGGGAGGCTCTCCAGGTCGGCGATGAGGGCCTCAGATTCGGCGAGGGCCTCGGCGTACTCCACGCACTCCACGTCGCATTTGAACGCGTGTTTGTACGTGGGGCCGACGGTGATGACCCCGTTGGGGCCCGACATCTTGAGCTTCAGATAGGTGTAGTTGGGGACGGCCATGAACTTCGCGTAGCACGGTCTTCCCAGTACCACGTGGTATGTTTCTCGGAACCCGACCACCTCGAACGTAAGGTCTCCCTTAGGAAGTTGGAGGGCGTTCCGAAGCAGACAGGAAGGTCGAGTTGTCCGAGGGGCTGGACGTGCTTCCCGAGGATGATCCCGTGGAAGGGCGCAGCGCCTGCTCGGACAGAGGACAGATCGACACGCAGGAGCCCGAGGGTCTCAGCGTAGATGATGTTGAGGCTGCTGCCTCCGTCCATGAGGACCTTGGTGAGTCTGACGTCGCCGATGACGGGGTCGACGACGAGCGGGTATTTCCCTGGGCTTGGCACATGGTCAGGGTGGTCGGCTCGGTCGAAGGTGATGGGCTTGTCGGACCACTCTAAGTAGACTGGCGCCACCACCTTCACCGAACAGACCTCCCAGCGCTCTTGCTTGCGGTGCCGAGCCGAGGAATTCGCCGCTTGCCCACCGTAGATCATGAAGCAGTCGCGGACCTCGGGGAACTCTCCTGCTTGGTGATCTTCCTTCTTGTCGTCGTCGTGGGCCCTGCCACCCTCCGCGGATGGCCCGGCCCTGTGGAAGTGGCGTCGAAGCATGATGCACTCCTCAAGGGTGTGCTTGACGGGCCCCTAGTGATAGGGGCACGGCTCCTTGAGCATCTTCTCGAAGAGGTTGGCACCTCCTAGGGGTTTCCGAGGGTTCTTGAACTCGGCGGTGGCGACAAGGTCCACGCCGGCGGCGTCGCGTTTTGCTTGCGACTTCTTCTTGGCACCGCGCTGGGTTGACGCCTCGGGGGCATCTTCTGATGGGCGGCCCTGGGGCTGCTTGTCCTTCCGGAAGATAGCCTCGACCGCCTCCTGGCCAGAGGCAAACTTGGTGGCGATGTCCATCAGCTCGCTCGCCCTGGTGGGGGTCTTGCGACCCAGCTTGCTCACCAGGTCGCGGTAGGTGGTGCCAGCGAGGAACGCGTCGATGACATCCGAGTCGGTGATGTTGGGCAGCTCGGTGCGCTGCTTCGAGAATCGCCGGATGTAGTCCCAGAGAGACTCTCCCGGCTGCTGTCGGCAGCTTCGGAGGTCCCAGGAGTTCCCAGGGCGCACGTATGTGCCCTGGAAATTACCGGCGAAAGCTTGGACTAGGTCGTCCCAGTTGGAGATCTGCCCCGGAGGCAGGTGCTCCAACCAGGCGCGAGCGGTGTTGGAGAGGAACAGGGGGAGGTTGCGGATGATGAGGTTGTCATCGTCCGTTCCACCTAGTTGGCAGGCCAGACGGTAGTCCGCGAGCCACAGTTCCGGCCTTGCCTCCCTCGAGTACTTTGTGATAGTAGCTGGGGGTCGGAACCGGGTCGGGAATGGCGCCCGTCGTATGGCCCGGCTGAAGGCCTGCGGACCAGGTGGTTCGGGCGAAGGACTCCGATCCTCCCCGCTGTCGTAGCGTCCCCCACGCCTGGGGTGGTAGCCTCGGCGCACCCTCTCGTCGAGGTGGGCCCGACGGTCGCGGTGAGGTTGCTCGTTGCCGAGGTGACCCGGGGCCGCAGGCGCTGTGTGGCGCGTGCGCCCGGTGTAGACCGAGGCTTCCCGCATGAATCGGGAAGTCGTGACACGAGGTTCCAAGGGGTAGCCCTGCCTTCGGGAGGCAGAGCTCTCGGCCCATCGGACCGCGGCGCCTTCCAGGAGATTCTTGAGCTCCCCCTGGATGCGTCGCCCCTCGGTGGTTGAAGGCTCCGACATTGCGCGGAGGAGCATTGCTGCTGCAGCCAGGTTCTGGCCGACCCCGCTGGATGTGGGTGGCGGCCTGACCCTGTCATCGTCGGCGATGCGGTGCTGGAAGCCCGGGGGTAGATGACGTATTTCTCCGGCTGGAGGTTGGACCACCCATGCCTGCCCGACGTCCCGGCGGATCGGCTCAAGCGCTCCTGCTCCCTCGTCGATCCTGGCCTGCACCTCGCGGATTTGCTCGAGCTGTGTGTCCTGACCCCCCGCAGGGACTGGGACCACAGCTAGCTCCCGAAGGATGTCAACGCGAGGCACCGGCCTAAGGGGATCACCGTCCGTCGGCATACCAAGATGGTTGCCTTCGCCAGGACCCCCTAGATCGACGTGGAAACATTCACGACTGGGGCCGCAGTCTTCGTCGCCGAAGCCGCGGCTACCGTCGGAACAGTCGGAAAGGCAGTAGTCGCATGCGGTCATAAAGTCCCGCATGGCACAAAGGTTGCCAAGTCCAGAGAAATCCCAACAGAAGCTGGGTTCGTCGTCTTCCTCGGACCCAGAGGGCCCGTAGGTCGAGACGTCCGTCAGCCGGTCCCAAGGTGACCGCATACGAAACCCCAAAGGGTCCAGACTTGCCTCTACGAGAGCGCCCGCCAAAGCGAGGCCGCTTGGTGGGTCGAGGCTGAATCCGAAAGGTGCGAGATGGGAGTCGGTCGGTACCTCCTGGTCGAAGGGCGGTGATGAAGTCACGTCGGGGGCAGACCGCACCGCCGTCTCAGGTGCGAGGGTGACGCCCAGCAAGCCTTCCGCGAGCGTGCTGGCGTCATCCGTTTGCTTGGAGTAGGCGTGTTGCGGGGAAATGGCGCTCGTCTTCGTCTCAAACGTGAGGTCGATGCCCGGCGCGCCCCTCGTTGGAGCGTTGGGGCCGTCGACTTGCTCGGCAGTCGACGGGGCGCTGCCTCCCGCTTGGCCTTGGTTGCCCCGCCTCCTCCTCCGCCGGCCGGGGAGGCGACGGGACGAGCTCAAATGTAGTTCTTCCGCCACGTGGGGAGGATGTCGTCAATTCCGCCGCCGGTGTGCGGGTTGTTGGCCGCCATTGTCGCCGTCGCGCGGCGGAAGAAGGAGTATCATGTCGTAGCCGTCGTCGAGGGACATGAACTCAAGGCTCCCGAAATGGAGCACCATCCCGGGTCGAAGAGGTTGCTGGAGACTGCCCATCTGGAGCTTGACGGGTAGCTGTTCGTCAACACGCAGCAGGCCCCTACCTGGCGTGCCAACTGTCGGCGTTTCGAGACCGGGGGGTCCCTAAGCCGACGAGTAAATGTCGCCGCGTGCCCTAGCCCAGATGGGTCGACGCGAGGCCGAGCGCGAAGGGGGGAAAGCGAGGTGGCCGGAGATGGCGAGAGAGAGGGGTGGAAGTCCCGCGGCCTTCGTGTTCGTCCCGCGCCCAGGTCGGGTGCGCTTGCAGTAGGGGGTTACAAGCGTCCACGCGGGAGAGGGAGCGAGCGGCCTCACGTGAGCGCCTCGTCCCGTCCTCGTCCCCGCGCGGCCGACCTTCTCTAAGAGGGCCCTGGTCCTTCCTTTTGTAGGCGTAAGGAGAGGAGCCAGGTGTACAATGGGGGGTGTAGCAGAGTGCTACGTGTCTAGCGGGGGAGAACTAGCGCCCTAAGTACATGCCATTGTGGCAGCCGGAGAGATCTTGGCACCCTGTTGGTGTGATGTCGTGGCTATCGGAGGAGCGTTGGAGCCTGGTGGAGGGACAGCTGTCGGAGCCGTCGAGTCCTTGCTGACGTCCTCTTGCTTCCGTAAGGGGGCTGCGAGCTGCCACCGTCACTGAGTATGCGGGGACGCCATCATTGCCCATCTGGCGGAGCGAGCCGGATGGGACGCCGGTCTTGTCCCCCGTGGTTCGAGTCAGCTCGGGGTAGGGTGATGATGGCGCCTCTTGCTGACGTGGCCGGTCCGCGCCCTAGGTTGGGCGACGTGGAAGCTCCTCCGAAGCCGAAGTCGAGTCTATCTTCTGTGGCCTAGGCCGAGTCCGAACCCCTAGGTCGGGCGAGGCAGAGTCCGTCGGCTGAGGCCAGGGCGGAGTCCGAGCCCTGGGGTCGGGCGAGGCGGAGGTCATCGGCAGAGGCCAGGGCGAAGTCCGAGCCCTGGGGTCGGGCGAGGCGGAGGTCGTCGGCCAGGGCGGAGTCCGAGCCCTGGGGTTGGGCGAGGCGGAGGTCGTCGGCTGAGGCCAGGGCGGAGTCCGAGCCCTGGGGTCGGGCGAGGCGGAATTCATCGTCTTCTGGGGCTGAGCTCGAGTCCGAGCCCTGGGTCGGGCGGAGCGGAGTTCGCCGTCTTCCGGGACTTAGCCCGAGTCCGAGCCCTGGATCGGGCGGAGCAGAGTTCGCCGTCTTCCGGGACTTAGCCCGAGTCCGAGCCCTGGGTCGGGCGGAGCGGAGTTCGTCGTCTTCCGGGACTTAGCTCGAGTCCGAGCCCTGGGTCAGGCAGAGCGGAGTTCGCCGTCTTCCGGGACTTAGCCCGAGTCTGAGCCCTGGGTCGGGCGGAGTGGAGTTCGCCGTCTTCCGGGACTTAGCCCGAGTCCGAGCCCTGGGTCGGGCGGAGTGGAGTTCACCGTCTTCCGGGACTTAGCCCGAGTCCGAGCCCTGGGTCGGGCGGAGCAGAGTTTCCTATGGTGTCTGCAGTCGGGTCTGACTGCTTGTCAGCCTCACTTTGTCGAGTGGCACCACAGTCGGAGTGGCGCAGACGGCGCTGTCTTTCTGTCAGGCCGGTCAGTGGAGCGGCGAAGTGACGGCGGTCACTTCGGCTCTGTCGACTGTAGGGGCACGCGTCAGGATAAGGTGTCAGGCCACCTTTGCATTAAATGCTCCTGCGATTTGGCCGGTCGGCGCGGCGATTTGGTCAGGGTTGCTTCTTGGCGAAGACAGGGCCTCGGGCGAGCCGGGAATACATTAGGTTCTGGAGGGGGGCCTCGGGCGAGGCGGAGATCCCCCGGGGTCGGCTGCCCTTGTCCGAGGCTAGGCTCGAGCGAGGCGCGATCGCGTCCTTCGAATGGACCGATCCCTGACTTAGTCATACCCATCAGGCCTTTGCAGCTTTATGCTGATCGGGGTTACCAGCTGAGATTTAGGAACCTCGGGGGTACCCCTAATTATGGTCCCCGACAAATATAGTGTGTAATAAGTCGGCCTTGGTTGCACATGTTTTTCTAGATACGAACCTTAATTTATCTTTTCGTAGAACAATTACGGGAATTAAATTAGTGGAGTGGCAAAACTTGCTATATTTGCAAAATTCGGTTAGTTTGAACCTGAAAGTCGCCTAGAGGGGGGGGGTGAATAGGCAAATCTGAAATTTACAAACTTAAGCACACACTACAAATCGGGGTTAGCGTTAGTAATATAAACGAGTCCAAAAGATAGGGCGAAAACAAATCACAAGCGAATAAGAGCGGATGACACGATGATTTGTTTTACTGAGGTTCGGTTCTTGCAAACCTACTCCCCATTGAGGTGGTCACAAAGACCGGGTCTCTTTCAACCCTTTTCCTCTCTCAAACGATCACTTAGACCGAGTGAGCCTTTCTCTTCAATCAAATGGGACACTAAGTCCACTACAAGGACCACCACAACTTGGTGTCTCTTGTTTTGATTACAAGTGAGTTGAACACAAGAAAGAAGGAAGAAGAAAAGCAATCCAAGCGCAAGAGCTCAAATGAACACAAGTCTCTCTCTCACTAGTCACTATTTGATTGGAATGATCTTTGGACTTGGGAGAGGATTTGATCTCTTTGTTTATGCCTTGTATTGAATGCTATAGCTTTTGTATAAGGTTTGAAGGCTGAAAACTTGGATGCCATGAATGGTGGATGGTTGGGGGTATTTATATATAGCCCTAACCACCAAAGTTGACCATTGGTGGAGGCTGCTGTCGTATGGCGCACCGGACAGTCCGGTGCGCCACCGGACACTGTCCAGTGCGCCAGCCACGTCACCCGGCCATTGGGTTCCGACCGTTGGAGCTTCTGACAACTGGGCCACCGGACAGTCCGGTGGTGCACCGGACAACCACTATTCATTGTCCGGTGCGCCTTCTGGCGCTGCTCTGACTTCTACGCGCGCAGGCGCGCACTGTTCACTTTTAATGTTCCATTGTAGTCGACTATTGGCGCTGTGTAGCCATTACTCCGCTGGCACACCGGACAGTCCGGTGAATTATAGCGGAGTGCCTTCCAGAATTCCCGAAGGTGGCGAGTTTGGAGTTGGGTTCCCTGGTGCACCGGACACTGTCCGGTGCGCCAGACCAGGGCAGCCTTCGAGTTGTCTTTTGCTCTCTTTGTTTGAACCCTTTCTTGGTCTTTTTATTGGTTTGTTGTGAATCTTTGGCACCTGTAAAACTTATAATCTTGAGCAAACTAGTTAGTCCAATTATTTGTGTTGGGCAATTCAACCACCAAAAACAATTAGGAAAAGGTGTAAGCCTATTTCCCTTTCAATCTCCCCCTTTTTGGTGATTGATGCCAACACAAACAAAACTAAATATAAAAGTGCAGAATTGAACTAGTTTGCATAAAGTAAGTGCAAAGGTTGCTTGGAATGAAACCAATAATTATTTCTTCTAGATATGCATGGATGGCTTTCTTCTTATTTAAAATTTTGGACCACGCTTGCACCACTTGTTTTATTTTGCAATGGTTTGGAAATTCTTTTTTAAAATCTTTTGCAAACAGTCAAAGGTATATGAATAAGATTTTGAGAAGCATTTTCAAGATTTGAAATTTTCTCCCCCTGTTTCAAATGCTTTTCCTTTGACTAAACAAAACCCCCCCTTAATGAAATCCTCCTCTTAGTGTTCAAGAGGGTTTTAGATATTAATTTTGAAGAGGGTATACCAATTTTGAAATTATATCAAAAATAAGATACCAATTGAAAAATCTTTTCTTAACTCAAATTTGAAAGACTACATTTTTGAAATTGATGGTGGTGCGGTCCTTTTGCTTTGGGCTAATACTTTCTCCCCCTTTGGCATGAATCGCCAAAAACAGATACTTGTGAGTGAAATATAAGCCCTTTTTACTTTCTCTCCCTTTGGCAAACAATATACGAGTGAAGATTATACCAATTTGGAGAGCGTTGCGGAGTGACGGCGAAGGAAGAATAATTCGATGGAGTGGAGTGGAAGCCTTGTCGTCGCCGAAGACTCCATTTCCCTTTCAATCTATGACTTAGCATGAAATGCACTTGAAGAACACATTAGTCATAGCAAACGAAAGAGATGATCAAAGGTATATAAATGAGCTATATATGCAAGGAATCAATCAAAGTTCCTAGAATCAAGAATATTGAGCTCATGCCTAAGTTTGGTAAAAGTTTTCTCATCTAATGGCTTGGTAAAGATATCAGCCAATTATTCTTTGATGTTAATATATGCAATCTCGATATCCCCCTTTGTTGGTGATCCCTCAAAAAGTGATACCGAATGGCTATGTGTTTAGTGCGGCTATGCTCAATGGGATTATCCGTCATGCGGATTGCACTCTCATTATCACATAGAAGAGGAACTTTGGTCAATTTGTAACCATAGTCCCTAAGGGTTTGCCTCATCTAAAGCAATTGCGCGCAACAATGGCCTGCGGCAATATACTCGGCTTCGGCGGTAGAAAGAGCTACAGGATTTTGCTTCTTTGAAGCCCAAGACACCAGAGATCTTCCCAAGAACTGGCAAGTCCCTGATGTGCTCTTTCTATCAATCTTACACCCGGCCCAATCAGCATCGAAATATCTAATTAAATCAAAAATGGATCCCCTGGGGTACCAAAGGCCAAACTTAGGAGTATAAACTAAATATCTCAAGATTCGTTTTACGGCCCTAAGGTGAACTTCCTTAGGATCGGCTTGGAATCTTGCACACATGCATACGGAAAGCATAATATCTGGTCGAGATGCACATAAATAGAGTAAAAAACCTATCATCGACCGGTATACCTTTTGATCTATGGATTTACCTCCCATGTCGAGGTCGAGATGCCCATTGGTTCCCATGGGTGTCTTGATGGGCTTGGCATCCTTCATCCCAAACTTGGTGAGTATGTCTTGAATGTACTTCGTTTGGCTAATGAAGGTGCCCTCTTGGAGTTGTTTGACTTGAAATCCTAGAAAATACTTCAACTCCCCCATCATAGACATCTCAAATTTTTGAATCATGATCCTACTAAATTCTTCACAAGTAGATTTGTTAGTAGACCCAAATATGATATCATCAACATAAATTTAGCATACAAACAAATCTTTTGCAATAGTTTTAGTGAATAGAGTAGGATCGGCTTTTCTGACTTTATAGCCATTAGCGATAAGAAAACCTCTTAGGCATTCATACCATGCTCTTGGGGCTTGCTTGAGCCCATAAAGCACCTTAGAGAGTTTATAGACATGGTTAGGGTACTCACTATCTTCAAAGCCGGGAGGTTGTTCAACATAGACTTCCTCCTTGATTGGTCCATTGAGGAAGGCACTTTTCACGTCCATTTAAGCTTAAAGCCATGGTAAGTAGCATAGGCAAGTAAAATGCGAATTGACTCAAGCCTAGCTACGGGTGCATAGGTTTCACCGAAATCCAAACCTTCAACTTGTGAATATCCCTTGGCCACAAGTCGGGCTTTGTTCCTTGTCATCACACCATGCTCATCTTGTTTGTTGCGGAAGACCCACTTGGTTCCTACAACATTTTGGTTAGAACGTGGAACTAAATGCCATACCTCATTCCTCGTGAAGTTGTTGAGCTCCTCTTGCATTGCCAACACCCAATTCGAATCTCTTAATGCATCTTCTACCCTGTATGGCTCAATAGAAGACACAAAGGAGTAATGTTGACAAAAATGAGAAACACGAGATCGAGTGGTTACCCCCTTTTGAATATTGCCGAGGATGGTGTTCACGGGGTGATCTCGTTGTATTGCTTGGTGGACTCTTAGGTGTGGCGGTCTTGGACCCTCATCATCTTCCTTGTCTTGATCATTAGCATCTCCCCCTTGATCATTGCCTTCCTCTTGAGGTGACTTCTCTTGATCTTCATCATCATCATCTTGAGTTGGTGGAGATGCTTGCATGGAGGAAGCACTACAAGAAATTTGTCCTTTTATGATAAAATACTTAATAACAAGGTCAGTTATCATCATATAATGTCACATAATATGATGGAATTTTTTGAGTCGTCATAATTTCATGAGGCCATGAAGATTTTATGACGATAATGTTTTTGTTCTCACATAAGGGTACGAAGATTCGCCATATATTGTCAGGCGCCAGAAGCCGGTAGACGGTTTTACTTTTATGACGCTTAGATGTGCCTTTATGTGATGATTTGACGGCGTCACTTTATGTTTTTTCCAAAAAAGGACCGTACCCCTTTCTGTTGATCGCATTCACTTTCCCATCTCCCGCCCAAGATGACCAAAATTCCCCTCCTACCTTATCCTCTCGGCTGCTCACCACCGCAGACAAGTCCAGTCCTCTCCCTCCCCTCAACCTAGCGCCGCCACTTGCGCCCACCACGCAGCTGCACCGGAGCCGGCCATCCTCTCAGTGGCGCAGGGAGGAGCCGGCCATCCTCAGGGCGGCGCTGAGCTCCGGCAAGCTGCACATCGAGGGGTCGCTGAGCTTCAAGCAGGCGCAGGCCGCACTGCAGGTGGAGACCGAGATCTCCATCCCGACCGCCGCCATGCCTGCGCTGTAGGTAGGTAGGTAGGGGTCGATCCCAACTCCTTCCTTCCTTCCCCTTTGCTGCTCTAACCTCTCTGGACTTTAGCCGCTCCCACACGGCCTCCATCTTTCGGCATCGAGAGATCCGATAACAAAATCAGGAGCAAGAAGAGACGCAATCATTAGGAGCTACTACTTATCTGCATTGCGCGAATTCTTTTCTAGCCAGGCTGTTGGCTCGCTCCTTCAATTCTCCTCTCCTCTTGCGTGCAGCCGCCTCACTCCTTCTGCATTCCTAGCATAGCATCTGGTGGTGTGGTGGTCAAGGTTCAAGAACAAATTCAGCTGGAGGCCGGCGGAGATTATTTTATTCACTCCCCCCGAGGTAGTACCATCACAGATTCTCTCTCGTTCATGCTTCTTTCGTTCCCGACGATGCAGACCATTTTCTTTTTTCCTTTCGCTCTGCAGAAGCTGGATCGAAAAAGGGAGATCAAGGATCCCGGAGTTTTTTTTCGCAAATCTTATATCCCAAGTTTTTTTCGCAAATCTTATATCCCAAGTTTTTTTCTGCGCCAGGTGTACTGAATCTTTGGCACAACGATCAGGGATCTATTTCGCAAATGAACGGAAAGGTAGCATAGTTTTTTTTTTCTTTCTTTTTATTTTTGTGCTAGTGCCAGTATTGTGGAACGAATTTATAAGGTTTGTGGGTTGGGCTGCTAACATTTATGTTCGAATTTGGACGCCTCTCTCTCTCTCAGGTTGGAAAGGGGTTGCTGAAGGACGAGAATGCTTAGAAGCTTGCGTTGCAGCACTGGCTGGAAGCGGTGAGAGAAACATAATCTAAATAAACAGTTTTGTAGTTTACACATCCTTTTTGCGAATCTACAAACAGTTAGTTTCATAGTACTAGCTTTTCAAACTGAGATTTGTTTTTACGAGCAGATTGACCCACGGCACCGGTACGGCCACACCTTCACTGCTACTACGACTGCTGGCTCCACTCCGAAAGCAAGCAGCCTTTCTTCTACTAGTGAGTGCTGGCTGCTACCATACCATCTCGGCTGCGATGATCGTTTGAAGCTGACGGTCTTGGTTTTTGTGTTGATTGAGTAGCTAATTCTGAGATTGGCCATCTGATTTCTGAGATGAGCTCCCATGTTCATAATATTTGCGCTATGCTAAATGAGGTATAATCAATAGGTGCTTATGCTCCAATTCTTTTATGGTGACCATCTAAAATAGAAAACAGCAGGACAATTTCTATGTCATCAAACATGATCATCATCAGTACTAGGGTTTCTTTAGGCCATGTTATTAGTCTTGACCTGTCTAGGCACCATTGATGCATGTTCATGTGTTCTTTTTCTTAAACTATCAGTCATTATTTGACTATGTTGTATTGTTGTTGGCATGTACCAATATTTCATGGCAAATCTTATATCTGAAAGGGAAATGTGCTGTTGGGCCATTTCTAAGTATTTTGGTGATTGAGTGTCAACACAAGTGCTCTTAAGTGTTAAATTGTGCAAAGGACTCACAAAGTGCAAATCAAGAGTAAAGGTATGTTTTTAAGACTTAGTACATTGTTTTAGAGACTAATGTATTGTGTCTAAGTGCTAGAAACAGGCAAAGATCAATTTGAAAAAGACTTGGCTGTTTAGCCAAGACTCTGCGTAGTCTGGGTGCACCGGACTGTCCGGTGCGCCAGGCTGGCTCTGGTGAACTTGCTGCTCTCGGGACTTCGACGGCGGTGTACGGCTATAAATCACCGGACTGTCCGGTGGTGCACCGGATTGTCCGGTGAGCCATTTACAGGCGAAGTCTTCGCTCTCGGGAAGCAATTAACGGCGTACGGCTAAAATTCACCGGACTGTCCGGTGGTGCACCGGACTGTCCGGTGAGCCAACGGTCGGCCGGGCGATCCGCGCGGGACACGTGGCCGAGCCAACGGCAAGAAGGGGGCACCGGACTGTCCGGTGTGCACCGGACAGTGTCCGGTGCGCCAATGGCTCCAAGTCTCCAATGGTCGGTTGCGCCAGAATAGGAAAGAAATCTGCACCGGACAGTGTCCGGTGGTGCACCGGACTGTCCGGTGCACCGGGCGGCAGAAGGCAAGAATTGCCTTCCTTGATTGCTCTCAACGGCTCCTAGCTGCCTTGGGGCTATAAAAGGGACCCCTAGGCGCATGGAGGAGAACACCACGAAACCTTTGAGCATTCTTGATCATTCACACTCCGTCTTTGCGCACTTGTTTGTCATTCCTAGTGATTCGAGCTCCGTTCTAGTGAGAACTCTGTGATATTCATTTGAGCTCGAGTTTCGGTCGTGTGTGTGCGTATTTGCTGTGGATTTGTGTGTGTTGCTTTCCTCCCTTACTCTAGTGCTTTCACTTTGATTCTCATTGTAGGGGCGAGAGACTCCAAGTTGTGGAGATTCCTCGCAAACGGGATATAGTAAAGCAAGCGAAACACCGTGGTATTCAAGTGGGTCTTTGGACCGCTTGAGAGGGGTTGATTGCAACCCTCGTCCGTTGGGACACCACAACGTGGAGTAGGCAAGCGTTGGACTTGGCCGAACCATGGGATAAACCACTGTGCCATCTCTGTGTTGATCTCTTGTGGTTATTGTGTTTTGTTGAGACTCCTCTCTAGCCACTTGGCATTATTGTGCTAACACCTAACCAAGTTTTGTGGCATTAACTTTTCAAGTTTCACAGGATCACCTATTCACCCCCCCTCTAGGTGCTCTCAATATCCCAAGTTTTTTATATGCTCAACAGGCCGCACTTGAAGAAATCTTATATCAGTTTGAGGAAAAACTCCAAGCTGAAAGAGAGGAAGCTGCTAGGAAGCAGGAAGAGTTGCAAGCACAACTACAAGCTCAATAGGCCGCACTTGAAGAAAACCAAAGTTTATTGCGCCAGGCCCAAGAGGAAGTGAAGGGGATGCATACCAAGTTTGAAGAGACCAATGCACTGCTACGAGCTGTCCTGAAAGTTCAGAAAGATTGAGGTAGGGATGCATACCAAGTCTGAGGATGATGCCTTTGCTTAAGGTTTTTCTACCTTGCTAGAACATATCTGTGGTTAGAACTTTGTCAGAACTACATGCAATCTTTTTGAATGCTTCAAACCTTTGTGGTGGAACCTTTGTATGTTTGAACCTCTGTTGTGGAAGAACTAGTTTGCTGGAATTGTGTATGACTTGTGATGAGAATGTTGTGTATGATGGCTTTTCTGTGTATTATGATTCTGTGAGCTATCATGAGAGCTCAGTGTGTCGTCACTGTATGGTCACTGTATGTGGGTGCCATAAGTGACGATCCCAACTTTAGGTGACGCGTTGACTGGAAAAAATGTGACAGATAACACCATCATATATAGCAACAATATGTGACGGACGAACGCAGTCGTCACAAAAGGTGATGACATTATGTGACGGTACTCTGAACAGTCGTCACAAGGTACATAATGTGACAGTCGTTATATGATGACCCTTATGACGCAGCATTTTCGTCATATGATACTTTTTATGACCAATTTTGTACTAAACATGACACTTAACTTTTGTCATACAAAACCATTTTTTGTAGTGAAGATGGTTGACCTTGTGCTTGTGGAGGCTCTTCGGATTCCTTAGGACACACATCCCCAATGGACATGTTCCTTAGCGCGATGCATGCAGCCTCTTCATCATCTAGCTCATCAACTTGCTCTACTTGAGAGCCGTTAGTCTCATCAAACACAATGTCACAAGAAACTTCAACTAGTCCAGTGGACTTGTTAAAGACTCTAGATGCCCTTGTGTTTGAATCATAACTAAGTAAAAAGCCTTCTACAGCCTTAGGAGCAAATTTGGATTTTCTACCTCTTTTAACAAGAATAAAACATTTGCTACCAAAGACTCTAAAATATGAAACATTGGGCTTTTTACCGGTGAGGAGTTCATATGATGTCTTTTTGAGGATTCGGTGTAGATATAACCGGTTGATGGCGTAGCACGCGGTGTTGATCGCCTCGGCCCAAAACCGATCCGAAGTCTTGTACTCATCAAGCATGGTCCTTGCCATGTCCAATAGAGTTCTATTCTTCCTCTCCACTACACCATTTTGTTGTGGCGTGTAGGGAGAAGAGAACTCATGCTTGATGCCCTCCTCCTCAAGGAAGCCTTCAATTTGAGAGTTCTTGAACTCCGTTCCATTGTCGCTTCTTATCTTCTTGATCCTTAAGTCGAACTCATTTTGAGCCCGTCTCAAGAATCCTTTCAAAGTTTCTTGGGTTTGAGATTTTTCCTATAAAAAGAATACCCAAGTGAAGCGAGAATAATCATCCACAATTACGAGACAATACTTACTCCCGCCGATGCTTATATAAGCAATCGGGTCAAATAGGTCCATGTGGAGTAGCTCAAGCGGCCTGTCGGTCGTCATGATGTTCTTGTGTGGATGATGAACACCAACTTGCTTTCCTGCTTGACATGCGCTACAAACCCTGTCTTTCTAAAAATGAACATTGGTTAGTCCCAAAATGTGCTCTTCCTTTAGAAGCTTATGAAGATTCTTCGTCCCAACATGGGCTAGTCGGCGGTGCCAGAGCCAACCCATGTTAGTCTTAGCAATTAAGCAAGTGTCGAGTTCAGCTCTATTAAAATTAACTAAGTATAGCTGACCCTCTAACACTCCCTTAAATGTTATTGAATCATCACTTCTTCTAAAGACAGTAACACCTAAATCTGTAAAAAGACAGTTGTAGCCCATTTTACACAATTGAGAAACGGAAAGCAAATTGTAGTCTAAAGAATCTACAAGAAAAACACTAGAAATAGAATGGTCAGGAGATATAGCAATTTTACCCAATCCTTTGACCAAACCTTGATTTCCATCTCCGAATGTGATAGCTCTTTAGGGATCATGATTTTTCTCGTAGGAGGAGAACATCTTCTTCTCCCCTGTCATGTGGTTTGTGCACTCGCTATCGATGATCCAACTTGAGCCCCCGGGTGCATAAACCTACAAAACAAATTTAGGCCTTGTTCTTAGGTACCCAAACGGTCTTGGGTCCTTTCACATTAGAAACAAGCACCTTGGGTACCCAAACACAAGTCTTTGACCCCTTGTGTTTGCCCCCAACATATTTGGCAACTACTTTGCCTGATTTGTTAGTTAGCACATAAGATGCATCAAAAGTCTTAAATGAAATATTAGGTTCATTTGATGCAATAGGAGTTTTCTTCCTAGGCAATTTAGCATGGGTTGATTGCCTAGAACTAGACGCCTCACTCTTATACATAAAAGCATGATGAGATCCAGAGTTAAACTTCCTAGAGTGAATTCTCCTAATTTTATGCTCTGGATAACCAGCAGTGTATAAAATGTAACCCTCGTTATCCTGAGGCATGGAAGCCTTGCCCTTAACAAAGTTAGATAATCTTTTAGGGGGGCATTAAGCTTGACATTGTCTCCCTGTTGGAAGCCAATGACATCCTTAATGCCAGGGCGTCTCCCACTATAAAGCATGCTACGAGCAAATTTAAATTTTTCATTTTCTAGTTCATGCTCGGCAATTTTAGCATCTAGTTTAGCTATATGATCATTTTGTTGTTTAATCATAGCAAGGTGATCATGAATAGCATCTACATTAATGTCTCTACATCTAGTGCAAATAGTGACATGCTCAATGGTAGATGTAGAGGGTTTGCAAGTATTTAATTCAACAATCTTAGCATGTAATATAGCATTCTCATCTCTAATATTAGAAATGGAAACATTGCAAACATTTAAATCTTTAGCCTTAGTAATTAATTTTTCATTCTCAAATTTAAGGCTAGAGAGGGATGCATTCAACTTATCAATCTTAGCAATTAAACTAGCGTTATCATTTCTAAGATTAACAATTGAATCATCACAAACATTCGACTTCTCAACCTTAGCAACCAAATTAGCATTCTCAATTCTAAGGTTGGAAATAGTGTCATGGCAAGTGCTTAGCTCACTAGTTAATTTTTCACATTTTTCTACCTCTAGAGCATACGCATTTTTAACTTTAACATGCTTTTTGTTTTCTTTAATTAGGAAGTCCTCTTGGCTATCCAAGAGTTCATCATTTTCATGAATAGCACTAATCAATTCATTTATTTTTTCTTTTGCTGCATGTTTAAGTTGGCAAAAAGGGTGAGCAAATCGAGCTAGCCTCATCACTAGAAGTTGCATATTTAGTGGAAGCTCTAGATTTTACCTTCTTCTTTTTGCCGTCCTTTGCCATGAGGCACTTATGGCCGACATTGGGGAAGAGGAGGCCTTTGGTGACGGTGATGTTGGCGGCGTCCTCGTCGGTGGAGCTCTCATCGGAGTCCCACTTCCGGCAAACATGGGCATCGCCGCCTTTCATCTTGTAGTACCTCTTCTTTTCTCTCCTCTTTCCCTTCTTGTCGTTATCCCTGTCACTATCACTAGACAAAGGGCATTTAGCGATAAAATGACCGGGTTTACCACACTTGTAGCAAACCTTCTTGGAACGGGACTTGTAATCTTTCCCCTTCCTTTGCTTGAGGATTTGGCGAAAGCTCTTGATGATGAGCGCCATTTCCTCGTTGTCGAGCTTGGAGGCGTCGATGGGAAGTCTACTTGATGTAGACTCTTCCTTCTTCTCCTCTGTCGCCTTGAATGCGACCGGTTGCACCTCGGGTGTGGAGGGGGCGCCTTGCTCAATGATTTTTTTGGAGCCTTTGATCATCAATTCAAAGCTCACAAATTTAACTATCACTTCCTCGGGAGACATTAGTTTATATCTTGGATCACCACGAATTAATTGAACTTGAGTAGGGTTAAGAAATACGAGTGATCTAAGAATAACCTTGACCATCTCATGGTCATCCCATTTTGTGCTCCCGAGGTTGCTCACTTGGTTCACCAAGGTCTTTAGCCGATTGTACATGGCTTGTGCGTCCTCTTCTTGGTTGAGCATAAATCGACCGAGCTCCCCCTCGATCGTCTCCCGCTTGGTGATCTTGGTCACCTCATCTCCTTCGTGCGCGGTCTTAAGTACGTCCCAAATCTCTTTTGCACTCTTCAACCCTTGCACCTTATTATACTCCTCTCGACTTAGAGATGTGAGGAGTATAGTAGTTGCTTGAGAGTTGAAGTGCTTGATTTGGGCCACCTCGTCCTCATCATAATCTTCATCCCCTACGGATGGTACCTGTACTCCAAACTCAACAACATCCCATATGCTTTTGTGGAGTCAGGTTAGGTGATATCTCATCATATCACTCCACCTAGAATAATCTTCACCGTCAAATGTCGGTGGTTTGCCTAATGGGACCGAAAGTAATAGAGTATATCTAGGAATGCGAGGGTAGCGTAGGGGGATCTTATTATACTTCTTGCGCTCTTGGCGCTTAGAAGTGACGGACCCGGCGTCGGATCCCGATGTAGATGGTGATGAAGAGTCGGTCTCGTAGTAGACCACTTTCTTCATTTTCTTCTTCTTTTCGCCATCCTTGTGCGTCCTAATGCGCGAGGGGGAACCTTCCTTCTTTTTGTTGCTGGACTCCTTTGATGGAGCCTTCCCGTGGCTTGTAGCCTTGGCGGGGCTTGTAGGCTTGTTCCCGCCGATCACCATCTCCTTCTTGGCGTGATCTCCCAACATCACTTCAAGCGGTTAGGCTCTAATGAAGTACCGAGCTCCGATACCAATTGAAAGTCGCCTAAAGGGGGGTGAATAGGCAAATCTGAAATTTACAAACTTAAGCACACACTACAAGCCGGGGTTAGCGTTAGTAATATAAACGAGTCCGAAAGAGAGGGCGAAAACAAATCACAAGCGAATTAGAGCGGATGATATGGTGATTTGTTTTACCGAGGTTCGGTTCTTGCAAACCTACTCCTCGTTGAGGTGGTCACAAAGACCGGGTCTCTTTCAACCCTTTCCTTCTCTCAAACGGTCACTTAGACCGAGTGAGCCTTTCTCTTCAATCAAATGGGACACTAAGTCCACTACAAGGACCACCATAACTTGGTGTCTCTTGTTTTGATTACAAGTGAGTTGAACACAAGAAAGAAGGAAGAAGAAAAGCAATCCAAGCGCAAGAGCTCAAATGAACACAAGTGTCTCTCTCACTAGTCACTATTTGATTGGAATGATCTTTGGACTTGGGAGAGGATTTGATCTCTTTGTTTGTGTATTGTATTGAATGCTATAGCTCTTGTATCAGGTTTGAAGGCTGGAAACTTGGATGCCATGAATGGTGGGTGGTTGGGGGTATTTATAGCCCCAACCTCCAAAGTTGACCGTTGGTGGAGGCTGCTATCGTATGGCGCACCGGACAGTCCGGTGCACCACAGGACAGTCCGGTGCACCACAGGACAGTCCGGTGCGCCAGCCACGTCACCCGGCCGTTGTGTTCCAACCGTTGGAGCTTCTGACAACTGGGCCACCGGACTGTCCGGTGGTGCACCGGACTGTCCGGTGGTGCACCGGACAGCCACTATTCACTGTCTGGTGCGCCTTCTGGCGCTGCTCTGACTTCTGCGCGCGCAGGCGTGCACTGTTCACTTTTACTGTTCCGTTGCAGTCGACTGTTGGCGCTGTGTAGTCGTTACTCCGCTGGCACACCGAACAATCCGGTGCTACACCGGACAGTCCGGTGAATTATAGCGGAGTGCCTCCCAGAATTCCCGAAGGTGGCGAGTTTGGAGTTGGGTTCCCTGGTGCACCAGACACTGTCCGGTGCGCCAGACCAAGGCAGCCTTCGAGTTGTCTTTTGCTCTCTTTGTTTGAACCCTTTCTTGGTCTTTTTATTGGTTTGTTGTGAACTTTTGACACCTGTAAAACTTATAATCTAGAGCAAATTAGTTAGTCCAATTATTTGTGTTGGGCAATTCAACCACCAAAAACAATTAGGAAAAGGTGTAAGCCTATTTCCCTTTCAGAACCCATCTAGGGACAAATTTGTTTGGAGCGGGCATAAGAATGGAATTTTTTCAGTCCAATCTATGTACCATTTATTGATGTACAATCCTAAAAACAATCGGAATAAGATGATTTGGAAACTTAAGATCCCCTTGAAAATAAAAGTCTTTTTGTGGAATTTAGGTCGAGGAGTGCTCACAAAAGATAATTTAGCCAGAAGACGATAGAAAGGTTGTAGCTTGACTTGTTGCTTTTCCAACCGAAATGAGAGGATACAACACCTTTTTTATTGCTATATTGCCAAAAATATTTGGAGAATAATTTACTTTGCTCTAAGAATAGAAATGCCCGTTAACATAAATCATATTATCGGGTCTTGGGCAAGTAATAGTGATCTGGGATACAAAAAATTATTTCTTACTGGAACATCAGCTTTATTTTGGTCTATTTGGCTTACTCAAAATGAGGTGGTTTTTAATCACAAACCAATACCATCAATTGTGCAGGTCATTTTCAGAGGTACTCATTTGTTCAGGTTCTGGAGATTCGTACAGAAGAAGGAAACACATCAACAAATTCTCGATATGTGTCAAGCCTTGGAAGTGGTGGCGATGGATGTCTTTGCGAATCATGGATGACGATAAAATGCAGGACTTGAGTGTGGTGTGGATAGTGTTATCCATAGTCACGATATTTAGTTTCATCAAGTTAGCTTCATTATTCAAGCACTTGTTCATTGAGTTAATAATTGACGTGTAATGGTTGTACGTATTTGACGCAAAAGCCGGAACTCTTTGTTTCCATAATAAAAAACTAACAATGCATGTTGAATCTCCTGTGTCCTGATATCTTCGAATCACGCAGGTTGTTTCGTTTCAGATTAAAGACAACCAAATTGCTGCAGACAAAATATTGTAGAATCAATAGAAAATGATACGGATTAAAGCCAAATGAACATGCTAACCTCGGTGCGTATACATTTTCGAGCCATCGATAATAAGCTTCAACGTTAATCCAGCCATCTTTGTCACAATGATTTAACGGGCAACGACCGTTGTGTAATCAGGTCTTAAATGCAATCGTGCAAACAAGTCTTCTAATTTGTTAGATATAATAAACTATATATTACATTTAACAATTAAACCCTCCTATCACCGGCTCATCTGGATTTATATAAAAAATAACCTAACAAACCACAGTTATATCCAAACTTTTAAAATCACTGCTCGTGCCTACCCATTTGGCATGTCGAAGCCTCTCCACGATGACAAACCAGTCCTAATTTTGTTCGTTAAGAGATAACTGCTTTTGTGTTCGGTCACTTCTAAAATCCACGTATACGCGGTCCTCTCTCCTGGGAAGAAAGTTCTTGACATATAAATTTTATAATGTAGTAAGGATGATACACACGAGAGGTACTAGAAGAATATTTGTAAAGATAGAGCCACGTCGAAGCTTGCGGAATAGGTGCCGTTGCGTGATGAACATCGATTTATGGGCTCCAATAGACATGGTTTCATCGTAGCTCGCAACTATCGTGGCTGACAACCATATCCACACTGCTCGTCAACCTCCCCCTCCATCTTCAAAGGATTCATCATGGCTCGCAGCCATCGTACTTAAAATATATTATATGTTGGATAATATCTTAGTAAAATAATTATGAAATTTTTTGAATAAAACGAGTCAATCAAACTTAAATTATGTAAAAAATTAAAACAAAATAAATTATAAATTAGAACAAAAAGAGTAGTTAATAAACCACATATAATAGAATTGTTATAAATGCTGCTTCTTTTTCCTCCGATCGGAAATGTTCACCCACCTTCCATCGATAGCGAACTTGGAGGTTCAAAAATTGTAAAAATACAAGAAGAAAGGTTTTACTCTTTATTTCTTTGAAAGGGGTCGTCGAAGAAGGTTAGTCGATGTCTCTCATAGCTTTTTTGCACAGGTGTAAGAGCAATCAAGCCCTATATTACTATATATCCGTTTCAAATTAATCTGAACTGTAGAGAAGTCTACTGTTTTTTAGCGTGGTAAATTGTAGACCCCTCGTGGACATGGTGACTTCTTTTAACATTTTAATTATTATTAAGACAATGGACACATGGATAACATATACTACTCTTTAAATTATAACGGACATGCACTTCAACTAACCTTCTTCGGCGACCCCTTTCAAAGAAATAAAGAGTATTTATAAAGTTGTGATAATTGGATGTTGATTATAAATCTAACAGTATCTATTGGATAACCCTTTTGTATTGTAGTCGTACATATCCGTTGCATGCCGTATCCGCTACATGCCTTGCGTAGATATCCCATGAGCTGCGCCTCACCGTTTTGCATGTGTCTCTATCTGTAATGCACCTAGCCTATTTATAGGCATGAGATGAATACAATCGCAGCGGTTCATAGCTATTCTACATGGTAATCAGAGCGATACCGATCTAGCCGATCCCTCGATCCTCCTCTTCGTACCCTCCCCTGCCCACCCTTGTCAAACCAGTCGGCTCCCGTCATCAACTCCACCATCGCAGTCATGTCATCCTCTACAATATCATCCACCACCACATCGGCGCTCACCGCGACCAGCTCCTTGTCACTTGCTGGAGCCGCTCAATCTGTCAATATCACCAGTCTCATCAACATTCAGCTGGACATGATGTCCACAGCCTATCGTCGCTGGCGCCGCCTCTTCACCGTTGTTCTCGGCAGATTCAATCTGCTGCCTCACGTTGACGGCTCGCCGTCCAGGCCCAATGATCCGCTATGGATCCAAGAGGACCTAACAGTCCTCATGTGGCTTCACGCCACACTTGCGGATGACCTCTTCGACATGGTGAACGAAGACGACATCTCTGCGCATGGCGTCTGGACCAGGATCGTCGACTTCTTCCTCGGCAACCGTGACAGTCGCGCCATCCAGCTGGAACAGGATCTTCACAACCTTCAACAAGGTGATATGTCTGCATCGGCCTACTGTCATTGCCTCAAGACTCTGTCCGACGCGCTCGCCGATTGTGGCTACGCCATCGGCGAACGGGCGCTTGTTCACCAGCTCATCCGCGGCCTCAACCCCAAGTTTCACGTCCTCAAGTAGATGCTGCCCCAGATGCCTACCTTTCCCACGTTCATCCAGGCTCGCGATCAGCTCATCGTCGCGGAAAACACGATCACGTTGTCGACAGCAGACACCGCCGCCATTGCTCTCGTCGTCACCAACAGCTCCACCATGTCTAGCTCCAACCCCGACAGCACCACGCCGCGGCAAACCAACGACCGTGCTCCAGCTGATTACACTCCTCGCGGACGTGGACGCAGTTGGGGGCACGGGGGCCGCGGTCGTGGCCGAGGCGGCGGGCGCTACAACAACCGCGCACAACAGCCCAATCCGGCCGTCCTGGTGCAGCAGCTTGCCTCCTGGCTCACCTCTGGAACACAGTGGCGAGCCCCATGGACCGGTGCCATGGGCCCCAGCGATGGACATCGTGCACCTGCTGGGCAGGTGCACTACGCCAGCACACAGATGGCACCGCCTGCACCACCGTCCTTCGACACTACGACGCTTATCCAAGCTCTGCATGCTGCTACGCTTCCTCAACAGACTCCGCCGACCGACTGGTTTATGGACACCGGCGCTAGTGGCCACATGACAGGTAATATAGGTAACATACACAAGTATTGTCCTTCGTCAATTCATGATTCCTGGCGTGTAATTGTTGGCAATGGATCAACCCTTCCAATTCTTGGCACCGGGTCAGCCACAATCCAAACACCACACGCAAAATTCCACCTATCTGATATACTTCACACCCCACATTTGATCAAAAACCTCATATCTGTTCGTAAATTCACTAAAGATAATGCATGTTCCATTGAATTTGATCCCTTTGGTTTTTCTATAAAGGATCTTCACAGCAAGATAGAGATCATGAGGTCCAGTAGCAATGGGGATCTCTATCCTTTTCCCTCACAGAGCGCCTCCAATAATGCCACGGCTCTGCAGGCTTCATCATCCTCCCCTACACTATGGCATCGTCATTTAGGGCACCTGGGTCACCAATGCTTAGATTCAATCTTGTCGCAATTTTTAGTTTCCACTCGCAATAAACCATCACATGTGTGCGATGCTTGTCAAAAAGGGCGACATGTTCGTCTTCCCTTTTCTTCATCCACCACAGTGACTTATTTTCCCTTTCAATTAATGCATTGTGATCTTTGGACATCGCCCATACCTAGTTTTACCGGTTTCAAGTATTATCTTATTGTTCTTGACGATTTTTCGCATTATGTGTGGACTTTTCCTTTACGCCACAAATCCGATGTCAATGAAACCATTCAAAACTTCTATGCGCTAGTTCAAAATCAGTTCTGGTGTACTATTCAATCACTTCAATGTAACAATGGCACCGAATTTATTAACTCCACCTTGTGCCAATTTCTCATTACACGTGGAGTTACTTATCGCTTGTCATGTCCATATACTTCTGCAAAGCCGAGCGAGCTCTTCGCACTGTTAATGATGTGCTTCGCACTCTTCTTTTCCAGGCCCATCTCCCACCAAAATATTGGGTAGAAGCTCTCCACACTGCCACTTACTCGATCAATCGACGCCCGTCCCGACCCATTCAGCTCCATACACCCTATGAAGTCCTATTTGGCCAAAAACCAGATTACTCCCACCTTCGTGTCTTTGGGTGTCTGTGCTATCCCAACCTTTCATCCACCATGGCTCACAAATTAGCCCCACGATCTACACCTTGTGTCTTCCTCGGTTATCCTCACGAACACAAAGGATATAGATGCCTGGACTTGCACACACACAAAGTTCTCACATCTCGGCATGTTATCTTTGATGAACAAATTTTTCCCTTCAGCACACCAACCCCAACTCACCAACCAGCCGCAACGAATCCAAACAAAATTTCATCTAGCTAGCCTGCTACCTGGACCGCCCCTTCCAACTCCATACCCCGAGACCGCCTCTCCCACCGGTGCAAATTCCCACTGCTCCCTGTCACCTGCGCCAGGCCATTTCGGCTCTCCGCAACATACTTCCTCACTCGATTCGGCCGGCCCCAACTCCAACAGCCCTGCACCTATTCTCGCACCTGCTGCTCGGCTTGAGTCGTCTCCACAACCAGATCCTTCAACCACTTCTGCTACACACACAGCTCCAGCTCCAGCTCTCAGAAATGCGTCACCTGAAATTGTGCGCCATCACATGCGTACTCGGGCTCAGCATGGAATTTTCAAACCAAAACAATTCACAAACATGCACGTCGACACACATGCTCCACCCATATCCCCCATCCCAACCACATACCGTACTGCTCTTAAAGATCCAAATTGGCATCATGTTATGCAAGAGGAATTTAATGCATTGATGAAAAACAATACTTGGTGTCTTGTTCCTAAGCCTGCAGGTGCAAATGTGATCTCTGGGAAATAGATTTTTCGCCACAAGCGTCATCCAAATGGTTCGTTGGCATGGTACAAGGCACGATGGGTTGTTCGTGGTTTTCGGCAAGAACATGGCATTGATTATGAGGAGACTTTCAGTCTGGTCATCAAGCCACAAACCATCCGCACAGTCTTGAGTATAGCTACATCGGCAGCTTGGCCTATTCATCAACTTGACGTCAAAAACGCCTTCTTACACGGTAAACTCTCCGAGAGTGTATATTGTGAGCAACCTGCTGGGTTTCAAGATTCTTCTCAACCCTCCCATGTTTGCAAGTTGAACAAATCTCTATACAGCCTCAAACAAGCACCCCGCACCTGGTTTCTACGGTTCAAGAACCATTTATACACACTTGGCTTTCGTGCATCCAGAGCTGACACATCTTTATTCATATTACATAAAGCTCATTATTCTGCATACCTCCTCCTATATGTGGATGATATCATACTTACTGCCAACAGTAGACAGCTGTTAGATCAGATTATTGCACAGCTCTGCCAAGAATTTTCTATGAGCAACCTCGGTCCTCTACAACATTTCCTTGGCATACATGTCACCACCACTGCTACCGGCCTTTTCCTTGGTCAAGAACAGTATGCTTTAGAGCTGCTCAAGCGAGCCGGGATGGAGCACTGCAACCCTGTCAGCACACCCATTGACACCAAAGCTAAACTCTCTGCTACCGACGGCCAGCCAGTCTCCAATCCTACTGAATATCGTAGCATTGCCGGAGCTCTCCAATATCTTACACTCACTCGGCCTGATCTGCAATATGCTGTCCAGCAAGCATGTTTATTCATGCATGCACCACGTACTACACACTACCAATTACTCAAGCGTATACTACGGTATGTCAAAGGCACCAGTGGCCATGGTCTTCAGCTTTATAAGTCAGCTAATCATGATCTGATTGCCTATTCTGACGCGGATTAGGCTGGCTGCCCGGATACACATCGGTCAACTTCAGGATATTGTGTGTTCTATGGTGATAATTTGCTCTCATGGTCCTCCAAGCGACAACCCACTGTGTCCAGATCAAGTGCAGAGGCTGAATACCGTGCAGTAGCTAATGCTGTCGCCGAAACTTGTTGGTTCAGACAACTTTTTCAGAAATTGCATCATCCAACATCAAAAGCAACTGTGGTATTTTGTGACAACGTCAGCACACAATATTTATCTACAAACCCAATTCAACATCAACGGACAAAGCATATAGAAATTGATCTTCATTTTGTCCGTGACAAGGTTGCCTTGGGAGAGGTCAAAGTTCTTCATGTGCCTTCCACGTCCCGATATGCTGATATATTTACCAAAGGGTTACCTTCGACTCTGTTTCACGAGTTCAGAGCCAACCTACACGTCCAGAAACATCCAGGTTGAGGGGGGCTATTGGATAACCCTTTTGTATTGTAGTCGTACATATCCGTTGCATGCCGTATCCGCTGCATGCCTTGAGTAGATATCCCGTGAGCTGCGCCTCACCGTTTGCATGCCGCGTGAGCTGCGCCTCACCGTTTTGCATGCGTCTCTATCTGTAATGCACCTAGCCTATTTATAGGCATGAGATGAATACAATCGCAGCGGTTCATAGCTATTCTACAGTATCAAGTTTATATTGAAAATGTGAAAATCGAAAAGGAATAAATTACAATGGCCTGGCTATTGTAAGTTTGGAACTCTGTTTCCCTACAAATCACAGTCGATCGTGTCAAGAGCTTCTAGCAGCCCAGAAAAGGTGGACTTTTCTCTGATGTTAGAAAAGTCCGAGGGAGCTATATTTCTTGGAAATACAAGTTTTTTCAGAGAAAAAAACAATTTTCTTTTATAAAAGGGCCAGCATGACAAGATGATGGCTGACTATCAGCAAAAGACACGAAGTACAAAAAAGAACAAAAGATGTAAAACCCTGCATCCACTGTATTCATGGACGACAAAAACAGTTCATCGATCATTGTTCAGATAGAACACATTCGAAAGAACGCACCCCAGAGCCAGAATGCGAGGAAGCCTATTTTCATAATAAAGCTGAGAGCGAGAACCCTTTTTTTATAAGCGACTGACAACGTTGAACCAAGGCCAAGCCATGCGCGTGTACTCCAGCGGTCGTCCTCAGTCCTCACCAACCCAAGTCTCGAGTCCTGAATCCTGATGCGCACCAACTGACCAACCACAGCACTACCACCGAGCTTCCTGCCCCTCCGGCCAACACGAAACTTCCGAACCACTGTCCACTGGCTCCCAAGATTAGCGCATGTATGTGTTCTCTTCCAACAAAAACTCGTACATTGCCTTGGTCGTCTTGGACCAGTCACCACAGTCCACACCTTCAGCTCCCCTCCCTTCCCGAACCCTATTGTGTTTGGAACCATTTCACTCTAAAGCTACTCTCGATAGTAGTTTTATCACACTGTTTTTAATGTTGTCACATCAATAAGATTAAAATGCATTTAAGAACGAAATATACTCTCTCAATGAAGAGTTTTATGACACAATTTTATAGACTAGCATGTGATTTTAAATGTTGCATGTAAATAACCAATATGAATAGATAAAATAGATGGAGATAAATAAATTGTTCTCGTTGATGGTTTCATGCGCTTTCCAGTACCTTGAAAACGGGTTTACATAGTTTCGTAATGATGAAACTAGTTTAATCTATTTCATAATAAATGTAGTGTCGTGTCATCAAAAATATAATGTAATTAATGTCATAAATTCTCTCATAAAACTCTCATCGAGAATGGTCTAAGAAATTCAGCTCTATTCCACCAACTCTACCTATTAATAGGTCCACCATAGAGTTGAAACAGAAAAAAATTGTTTAGCTTAGCATTTGACTCTAGCTCCATGAATGATATAGATTTTAGAGGAAATATCTCTTATATTCTTATTTTCAAGGACCCACATATAGGTGACCTAATTCCATTGTTTCTCTATCTCTCATCGCACTCACCCACTCATCTCTCTCGATAGAACGATGCGAGGCATGAGATGGCGGCCTCCATCCTCGCCTCCACGAGGAGATGCACAGGGCGAGCCCACTGGTCGCCCGTGAGAAGTGGTGGTGGCAAGTCGACTGCCGGTGTGGAGGAGGTGGCGCACCAGGGAGATATGTTCGCCGGTGTGGAGGAGAGGAGGTGCGTTGGGGAGCCTGTCGACTTGGAGGAGGATGCACAATGGGGAAAGTCGCTCCGCCGATAGCGAGGTTCTAGGCGGTGACGTGGAAGAGGTGGCGAGATCCTGGGCGATGGGGGCGAAAACTGCAAGGTCCTAGGCCATGGTAGCGGTGGGAGGCGAGGTGAAGCGCAGTGGACAGAGCATTCTTTTTGTAATTCGGTATGGGAGGGAGTGTGTAAATAGTAGCAATACATGTAATTACCCTACAACTCCAAGAGGAGGTACAAAATAATGATTCCTAGGGCACCCCCTTTGGAGCTCCACAAAAAACTGAAGTTGAGGCCTAGGTCCTCATTTTTTATGGCGCCAGAGTTGAAGGTGGTTTCGTTGATGTGATATATAAAAAATTACATTACCGCCTAACATATGAAGGATTGACTATACAACGTCCTCAACTATAAACTTGATATTATAGCTATTAAAACATCTAAAATTATTCAAATGGCTCTCTAGATGGTCTTGTAGGACCGTTTGGACACCATATCCAATTACATTGACTTATGCATTTATACTTGCACGCATGCACATCGGTTGTCTCCATCTTCATACTATTTAAAGGTCCACCGAACAAATATCCGCCAAACAACCCAGGAGGCGATGTTGTCGAGCCACCTACTCATGAGCAACCCAATAAAGTGAGGCTACCGAGCGACCTGCCTGCCAAGCAACCCAGCCAACCACCCGTTCCTCCGAGCAACCTAGCAAAACGATAGTCGACTCACAGGAAGAGTCGGCCTGGTACAATCAAGCCACGACGACACGACGGGACATCACCGAGCCAAATCTAGACCGTGAAAACGACATTGAGGGATCTCTTGAAAGGGAAATGTGCCCTTGGGCCATGTGCCAAAGATTGAAGAAGTGCCAGTCATGTAACAAGGTACGTTTCTAGACTTAGTACGTTGTTTTGAGTACTAACATATCTTGTCTAAGTGCTAGAAACAGGAGAAAATGAATTGGAAAAGAGTTGGCTGTGTACAGCCAACTCCTGCTCGGTCTGGGTGCACCGGACTGTCCGGTGGTGCACTGGACAGTGTCCGGCGCGCCAGGCGAGTCCAAGGTGAACTGGCCGCTCTCGGGACTCGACGGCGGCGTACGGCTATAATTCACCGAACTGTCTGGTGGTGCACCGGACTGTCCGGTGAGTCGTCCGCGGCGAAGTCGTCGCTCTCGGGAAAAAGGATCAGCGGCGTACGGCTAAAATTCACCGGACTGTCCAGTGGTGCACCGGACTGTCCGGTGAGCCAATGGTCGTCTGCGCCAACGGTCGGCCACGCAATCTTCGCATGACGTGTGGCAACTCCAACAGTCGGTGGGGGACACTGGACTGTCCGGTGTGCACCGGACAGTGTCCGGTGCGTCAACCAGACCGGAGCTGCAATGGTCACCTGTGCCAGAATAGGAAGGAGATCGCGCACCGAACATAAACAGTGGCTGTCCGGTGGCGCACCGGACTGTCCGGTGCGCCACCCGACAGAAGGCAATCTTGGCCTTCCTTGTTGGTCTCCAACGGCTCCTAGCTGCCTTGGGGCTATAAAAGGGACCCCTAGGCACATGGAGGAGTCACCCAAGCACACTCTAAGCATTCCAAGACTTCTAGTCCTCACTTTCATGCAATCGTTCATCATTCTTGAGATTGGAGCACTTTTCGAGTTGTAAACTCCCCGCGCGTGTTTTGTGTGCTCAACTTCTCAGTTGTGTGCGTGTTTGCAGTGTTGATTTAATTCTAGTGTGCGTTGCTCTTCCCAACCTTACTTCGTGCTTTCTTTGTGATCAATCTTGTAAGGGCGAGAGGCTCCAACTTATGGAGATTCCTCGCAAACGGGAAGAAAACTATAAGGAAGAATACCGTGGTATTCAAGTTGATCATTGAGAGCACCTAGAGGGGGGTGAATAGGTGATCCTGCAACACTTAAAACTTTGAGCCACAAAAACTTGGTTAAGGTTAGCACAGTGATTGCCAAGTGGCTAGAGAGGAGTCTCGTCAAAACACAATAACCAACAAGAGATCAATCACAGAGATGGCATGGTGGTTATCTCGTGGTTCGGCCAAGACCAACGCTTGCCTACTCCACGTTGTGGCGTCCCAACGGACGAGGGTTGCAATCAACCCCTCTCAAGCGGTCCAAAGACCCACTTGAATACCACGGTGTTTTGCTTGCCTTTCTTAATCCCGTTTGCGAGGAATCTCCACAACTTGGAGCCTCTCGCCCTTACACTTGAAATTCACGAAGAAACACGGAGCAAGGGAGGGATTAGCAACGCACACAAGACACAAGAATCAGAGAGTCAACACGCACACAAGTCGCAACAAGAGCTCGCAACACAACCCAATGAGTTTACAACTCCACTAGAGCTCTATATGCTATCACAATGAAACAAATGCGCGAAATCGATGTCTTGGTGCTTAGGAATGTTGTAAGTATGCTTGATGTACTCCTCCATGTGCCTAGGGGTCCCTTTTATAGCCCCAAGGCAGCTAGGAGCCGTTGAGAGCATTCTAGGAAGGCTGATCTTGCCTTCTGTCGACTGGCGCACCGGACATGTCCGGTGCACCACCGGACACTGTCCGGTGCCCGATTTCCTTCCAAAAATGGCGCAGTCGACCGTTGGCAGCCTGAGAGCCGTTGGCGCACCGGACAGTCCGGTGCACACCGGACAGTCCGGTGCCCCCTTCTAGCCGTTGGCTCTGCCACGTGTCCCGCGCGGATCGCGCGGCCGACCGTTGGCTCACCGGACAGTCCGGTGCACACCGGACAGTCCGGTGAATTATAGTCGTACGTCGCCGGTGAATTCCCGAGAGCGGCCAGTTCGCTCGAGCCAGCCTGGCGCACCGAACACTGTCCGGTGCACCACCGGACAGTCCGGTGCTTCCAGACTGAGCAGAGTCTTGGCTGCTCGAGCCAAGACATTTCCAATTGTTCTTTTCCTATTTCCAGCACTTAGACACAATACATTAGTCTCTAAAACAATGTACTAAGTCTGAGAAACATACCTTTATACTTGCTTTGTATTTTGTCCACCATTTAACACTTAGGCACTTGTGTTTGACACTAAATCACCAAAACACTTAGAAATGACCCAAGGGCACATTTCCCTTTCAATCTCCCCCTTTTTGGTGATTTATGCCAACACAATATAAAGCAAGTGGAACAAATACAAGAACACTTCAAATAAGAACTCAAATTGTTTTGATTCAGATTTGACATATATGGATCACCCTTTGCCACCACTTGATTTGTTTTTGCAAATCAAACTCAAATCTCTATCTCTAAGTCAAACACACTTGTTAAAACATTAAGAGAGTCATTCCAAGGGAAATTGATTCAAGATTTCAAAAACTCCCCTTTTTCCCATGTTTTCCCATGATCAACACTTCTCCCCACAAGAAGCCAACTTTTGACAAGAGAGACAACAAAAGAGTTTTGACAAACCAAAAGCTCCATTCTACTGTTTTTCAAAACCTCTCAAGTGGTAGCTGATCCATTTATCACTTTGGCCTTTATTTTCTCCCCCTTTGGCATCAAGCACCAAAACGGGATCAATCTTGGCCCTTTAACCCCATTGCCTCACCAAATCTTCAAATAAGAGTTCAATGGCAATAAGAGTTCACAAGATGAACTTGGAATTAGTTACCCTCTCATCGGAGTGCAGTGGAAGTCTTGCATGGTCCAAGTCCACCTTTCCCTTTCAATCCACCTTTGGGACTAAATCAAGCAAACTCAAGCACACGGTTAGTCTCAAAGGGTCAAGTTGTAACACATCTCCCCCTAAATGTGTGCATCACTTGCACAAAGACTTGTGAGGTCCGGGGAGAGTTTGTACAACTTGAGCACCAAAAATAAGCAAAAAATGCAGAAGGAACATGATCAAAGGCATAAACACATGTATGCTATAATTCAATCCAAGTTCCGCGAATCTAGGACATTTAGCTCACTACGCAGCCTGCAAAAGGTCTTCTCATCTAAAGGCTTAGTGAAGATATCGGCTAGCTAGTTCTCGGTGCTAACATGAAACACTTCGATATCTCCCTTTTGCTGGTGGTCTCTCAAAAAGTGATGCCGGATGTCAATGTGTTTTGTGCGGCTGTGCTCAACAGGATTTTCCGCTATTCGGATAGCACTCTCATTGTCACATAGGAGTGGGACTTTGCTCAGATTGTAGCCGAAGTCCCTGAGGGTTTGCCTCATCCAGAGTAGTTGCGCACAACACTGTCCTGCGGCAATGTACTCGGCCTCAGCGGTGGATAGGGCAACGGAAGTTTGTTTCTTAGAGTTCCACGACACCAGAGACCTTCCTAAGAATTGGCACGTCCCCGATGTACTCTTCCTATCGACCTTACATCCAGCATAGTCGGAATCTGAGTACCTAATCAAGTCAAAGTTAGACCTCTTTGGATACCAGATCCCGAAGCAAGGCGTAGCGACTAAATATCGAAGAATTCGCTTCATAGCCACTAAGTGACACTCCTTAGGATCGGATTGAAATCTAGCACACATGCATACGCTAAGCATAATATCCGGCCTACTAGCACATAAATAAAGCAAAGAACCTATCATGGACCGGTATGCTTTTTGATCAACGGACTTACCTCCTTTGTTGAGGTCGGTGTGTCCGTCAGTTCCCATCGGCGTCTTTGCGGGCTTGGCGTCCTTCATCCCAAACCGCTTTAGCAAATCTTGCGTGTACTTCGTTTGGGGGATGAAAGTGCCGTCCTTGAGTTGCTTCACTTGGAACCCAAGGAAGTAGTTCAACTCGCCCATCATCGACATCTCGAATTTCTGCGTCATCACCCTGCTAAACTCTTCACAAGACTTTTGATTAGTAGAACCAAATATTATGTCATCGACATAAATTTGGCACACAAATAAATCACCATCACAAGTCTTAGTAAAAAGAGTTGGATCGGCTTTCCCAACCTTGAAAGAATTAGCAATTAAAAAGTCTCTAAGGCATTCATACCATGCTCTTGGGGCTTGCTTAAGTCCATAGAGCGCCTTAGAGAGCTTACACACGTGGTCGGGGTACCGTTCATTCTCGAAGCCAGGGGGTTGCTCCACGTACACCTCCTCCTTGATCGGCCCGTTGAGGAAAGCGCTCTTCACATCCATTTGGTACAACCTGAAAGAATGGTGAGCGGCATATGCTAGCAAAATACGAATTGATTCTAGCCTAGCCACAGGAGCAAAAGTCTCCTCAAAGTCCAAACCTGCGACTTGGGCATAACCTTTTGCCACAAGTCGAGCCTTGTTCCTCGTCACCACCCCGTGCTCGTCCTGTTTGTTGCGGAACACCCACTTGGTTCCCACAACATTTTGCTTGGGACGCGGCACCAGTGTCCAAACTTCATTGCGCTTGAAGTTGTTTAGTTCCTCCTGCATGGCCAACACCCAGTCCGGATCTAGCAAGGGCTCTTCTACCCTGAAAGGCTCAATAGAAGAGACAAAAGAGTAATGCTCACAAAAATTAACTAATCTTGAACGAGTAGTTACTCCCTTGCTAATATCACCCAATATTTGGTCGACGGGATGATCCCTTTGGATCGTCGCTCGAACTTGGGTTGGAGGAGCCTGAGGTGCTTCTTCCTCTTCAATTTGAATATCCTGTGCTCCCCCTTGATCATGCGCCTTCGCTTGAGGTACCTGTTCGTCATCTTGGGTTGGGGGATGCACCATTGTTGAGGAAGAGGGTTGATCTTGCTCATTTTGTTCCTGTGGTCGCACATCACCAATCGCCATGGTTCGAATTGCGGCCGTTGGAACATCTTCTTCATCTACATCATCAAGATCAACAACTTGCTCTCTTGGAGAGCCATTAGTCTCATCAAATACAACGTCGCTAGAGACTTCAACCAACCCCGATGATTTGTTGAAGACCCTATACGCCTTTGTATTTGAGTCATAACCTAATAAAAACCCTTCTACAGCTTTGGGAGCAAATTTAGAGGTCCTACCTTTCTTCACAAGAATATAACACTTGCTCCCAAATACACGAAAATAAGACACATTGGGTTTGTTACCAGTTAGCAGCTCATATGAAGTCTTCTTGAGGAGGTGGTGAAGATAGACCCTATTGATGGCGTGGCAAGCCGTGTTCACGGCTTCCGACCAAAAACGCTCGGGGGTCTTGAACTCTCCAAGCATAGTCCTCGCCATATCGATGAGCGTCCTGTTCTTCCTCTCTACCACACCATTTTGCTGTGGTGTGTAGGGAGCAGAGAACTCGTGCTTGATCCCCTCCTCCTCAAGGAACTCCTCCACTTGAATATTCTTGAATTCGGACCCGTTGTCGCTCCTTATCTTCTTCACCTTGAGCTCAAACTCATTTTGAGCTCTCCTGAGGAAGCGCTTGAGGGTCCCTTGAGTTTCAGTTTTATCCTGCAAAAAGAATACCCAAGTGAAGCGGGAAAAGTCATCAACAATAACAAGACCATACTTACTTCCTCCTATACTCAGATAGGCGACGGGTCCGAAGAGGTCCATATGAAGCATCTCCAGTGGTCTTGACGTGGTCATCACATTTTTGGTGTGATGAGAGCCTCCCACCTGTTTCCCTGCTTGACAAGCTGCACATGGTCTATCCTTTTCAAAATGCACGTTAGTCAAACCTATCACGTGTTCTCCCTTTATAAGCTTGTGAAGGTTCTTCATCCCCACATGTGCTAAGCGGCGATGCCACAGCCAGCCCATGCTAGTCTTAGCAATTAAGCATGCATCTAGACCGGCCTCTTCTTTTGCAAAATCAACTAAATAAAGTTTGTCGTCTAGTACACCCTTAAAAGCTAGTGAACCATCACATCTTCTAAAGACAGACACGTCTACATTTGTAAATAGACAATTATATCCCATTTGGCATAACTGACTAACAGATAACAAATTATATCCAAGCGACTCAACTAAAAACACATTAGAAATGGAGTGCTCAGATGAAATAGCAATTTTACCTAACCCTTTTACCTTGCCTTGGTTCCCATCACCGAATATTATTGAATCTTGGGAATCCTTGTTCTTGACGTAGGAAGAGAACATCCTCTTTTCCCCGTCATGTGGTTTGTGCATCCGCTGTCGATAATCCAGCTTGAGCCCCCGGATGCATAAACCTGCAAGGCAAATTTAGGCTTGGGTCTTAGGTACCCAACTCTTGTTGGGTCCTACAAGGTTAGTCACAATTGTCTTAGGGACCCAAATGCAAGTTTTATCGCCCTTGCATTTTGCCCCTAATTTCCTAGCAACTATCTTCCTATCCTTTCTACAAATAGCAAAGGAAGCATTTAAAGCATGATAAATTATAGAGGATCCATTCATAACTTTCCTAGGAACATGAACAATATTCTTCCTAGGCACATGATGAATATTTTTCCTAGGCATATCTCTACCATGCATATAGGAAGAACTAGAAGCATACATAGCATAAGAATCATAGGCATGTGAATCAAAAGCATTACAACTCCTATGAGACTGTCTTCTATCATTGTATATAAAAGCATGGTTCTTTTTAGTACTACTTGCCATAGGGGCCTTCCCTTTCTCCTTGGCAGAGATGGGAGCCTTATGGCTCGTTAAGTTCTTGGCTTCCCTCTTGAAGCCAAGCCCATCCTTAATAGAGGGGTGTCTACCAATCGTGTAGGCATCCCTAGCAAATTTTAGTTTATCAAACTCATTTTTGCTAGCCTTAAGTTGGGCATTAAGACTAGCCATTTCATCATTTAACTTTGCAATAGAAGATATGTGTTCACCACAAGCATTAATATCAAAATCTTTACATCTATTGCAAATGACAACATTTTCTACACAAGTTGTTGATTTACTAGCTATTTCTAACTTAGCATTCAAATCATTATTAATGCTCTTTAAGCTAGAGATTGTCTCATGGCAAGAAGATAATTCCAAAGAAAGCATTTCATTTCTCTTAACTTCTAAGGCATGAGATTTTTGTGCTTCTACAAATTTATCATGTTCTTCATACAACAAGTCTTCTTGTTTTTCTAAAAGCCTATTCTTATCATTTAAGGCATCAATTAATTCATTAATTTTATCTACCTTGGTTCTATCTAGGCCCTTAAATAAACATGAATAATCAATTTCATCCTCATCACTAGATTCGTCCTCACTCGAAGAAGCATAAGTAGAGTTTCGAGTACATACCTTCTTCTCCCTTGCCATAAGGCATGTATGACGCTCGTTGGGGAAGAGGGATGACTTGTTGAAGGCGGTGGCGGCGAGACCTTCATTGTCGGAGTCGGACGAGGAGCAATCTGAATCCCATTCCTTGCCAAGATGTGCCTCGCCCTTTGCCTTCTTATAGTTCTTCTTCTCCCTCTTGTTCCCTTGATCTTGATCACTATCATTGTCGGGACAGTTAGCAATAAAATGACCAACCTTACCACATTTGAAGCATGAGCGCTTCCCCTTGGTCTTGGTCTTGCTTGGCTGCCCCTTGCGACTCTTTAGCGCCGTCTTGAATCTCTTGATGATGAGGGCCATCTCTTCATCATTAAGTCCAGCCGCCTCAACTTGCGCCACCTTGCTAGGTAACACCTCCATGCTTCTTGTTGCCTTGAGAGCAACGGGTTGAGGCTCATTGATTGGACCATTTAGAGCGTCGTCCATGTACCTCGCCTCCTTGATCATCATCCGCCCGCTTACGAATTTTCCAAGTACTTCTTCAGGCGTCATCTTCGTGTACCTGGGATTCTCACGAATATTGTTCACGAGATGAGGATCAAGAATGGTAAATGACCTTAGCATTAGGCGGACGATGTCGTGGTCCGTCCATCGTGTGCTTCCGTAGCTCCTTATTTTGTTGATAAGGGTCTTGAGCCGGTTATAAGTTTGAGTTGGCTCCTCGCCCCTTATCATTGCAAATCTTCCGAGCTCGCCTTCTACCAGCTCCATCTTGATGAGTAAGGTGACATCATTCCCCTCATGAGAGATCTTGAGGGTGTCCCAGATTTGCTTGGCATTGTCCAAGCCGCTCACCTTATGATACTCGTCCCTGCACAAAGAGGCTAACAACACAGTAGTAGCTTGTGCATTTCTATGAATTTGTTCATTAATAAAAGTGGGACTATCCGAGCTATCAAATTTCATTCCATTTTCAAATCTCCCATATGCTTGGATGGAGAGAGAATAAATGACTACGCATTTTGTGGCTCCAAAATCCGTAGTCCTCTCCATCAAAGTGAGGAGGTTTGCTAAGTGGAATGGAGAGCAAATGAGTATTTGAACTTTGTGGAATACGAGAGTAGTCAAAAGAAAAGTTCGAATTAACCGGTTTCCTTCTCTCGTAGTCGTTGTGGTCGTCATCCTTTTGGGAAGAAGTAGACTCATCGCTGTCGTCGTAGTAGACGATCTCCTTGATGTGTCTCGTCTTCTTCTTCCCATCTTTGCGTCTATGGCCCGAGCCCGAGTCGGTAGGCTTGTCATCCTTAGGCTCGTTGACGAAAGTCTCCTTCTCCTTGTCATTGATCACAACTCCCTTCCCCTTAGGATCCATCTCTTCGGGCGATTAGTCCCTTCGTGAAGAGAACGGCTCTGATACCAATTGAGAGCACCTAGAGGGGGGTGAATAGGTGATCCTGCAACACTTAAAACTTTGAGCCACAAAAACTTGGTTAAGGTTAGCATAGTGATTGCCAAGTGGCTAGAGATGAGTCTCGTCAAAACACAATAACCAACAAGAGATCAATCACAGAGATGGCACGGTGGTTATCCCGTGGTTCGGCCAAGACCAACGCTTGCCTACTCCACGTTGTGGCGTCCCAACGGACGAGGGTTGCAATCAACCCCTCTCAAGCGGTCCAAAGACCCACTTGAATACCACGGTGTTTTGCTTGCCTTTCTTAATCCCGTTTGCGAGGAATCTCCACAACTTGGAGCCTCTCGCCCTTACACTTGAAATTCACGAAGAAACACGGAGCAAGGGAGGGATTAGCAATGGACACAAGACACAAGAATCAGAGAGTCAACACGCACACAAGTCGCAACAAGAGCTCGCAACACAACCCAATGAGTTTACAACTCCACTAGAGCTCTATATGCTATCACAATGAAACAAATGCGCGAAATCGATGTCTTGGTGCTTAGGAATGTTGTAAGTATGCTTGATGTACTCCTCCATGTGCCTAGGGGTCCCTTTTATAGCCCCAAGGCAGCTAGGAGCCGTTGAGAGCATTCTAGGAAGGCTGATCTTGCCTTCTGTCGACTGGCGCACCGGACATGTCCGGTGCACCACCGGACACTGTCCGGTGCCCGATTTCCTTCCAAAAATGGCGCAGTCGACCGTTGGCAGCCTGAGAGCCGTTGGCGCACCGGAAACTGTCCGGTGCACACCGGACAGTCCGGTGCCCCCTTCTAGCCATTGGCTCTGCCACGTGTCCCGCGCGGATCGCACGGCCGACTGTTGGCCCGGCCGACCGTTGGCTCACCGGACAGTCCGGTGAATTATAGCCGTACGTCGCCGGTGAATTCCCGAGAGCGGCCAGTTCGCTCGAGCCAGCCTGGCGCACCGGACACTGTCTGGTGCACCACCGGACACTGTCCGGTGCACCACCGGACAGTCCGGTGCTTCCAGACTGAGCAGAGTCTTGGCTGCTCGAGCCAAGACATTTCCAATTGTTCTTTTCCTGTTTCCAGCACTTAGACACAATACATTTGTCTCTAAAACAATGTACTAAGTCTGAGAAACATACCTTTATACTTGTTTTGTATTTTGTCCACCATTTAACACTTAGGCACTTGTGTTTGACACTAAATCACCAAAACACTTAGAAATGACCCAAGGGCACATTTCCCTTTCAATCATAGGGTCACTTGAAAGGGGTTGAGTGCAACCCTCTTCCATTGGGACGCCACAACGTGGAGGTAGGCAAGTGTTATACTTGGCCAAACCACGGGATAAACCACCGTGTCTCTTGTGTTGTCTTTCTCTGTGATTATTGTGATTCGCAAGAGCTCGCTCTATAGCCACTTGGTTCAATTGCACTCGCATCTTTATAACCAAGCTTGTGGCTATTTAGTGTTGAATTTTACAGGATCACCTATTCACCCCCCCTCTAGGTGCTCTCAATTGGTATCAAAGCCGTTCTCTTCACGTAAGGGATTAATCGCCCGAAGAGATGGATCTTAAGGGAAAGGGGATGGTGGTCAACGATAAGGAGAAGGAGTCCATCTTCAACGAGCCAAGAGATGACAAGCCCACTAACTCTGGCTCGAGTCACAAGAAGAAGGACGGGAAGAAGAGGCGCATCAAGAAGATCGTCTACTACGACAGCGACGAATCTTCTTCTTCACCAAGAGACGACGACGACGAGAAAAAGAAACCGGTTAATTCAAATTATTCATTTAATTATTCTTGTATTCCTTTTAATTCCAATGCTCATTTGCTTTCAATTCCTCTTGGTAAACCTCCACACTTTGATGGAGAGGACTACGCTTTTTGGAGTCACAAAATGCGTAGTCACTTATTTTCTCTCCATCCTAGTATATGGGAGATAGTTGAAAATGGAATGCATTTCGACAGTACCGATAACCCTGTGTTTATCAATGAGCAAATTCATAAGAATGCACAAGCTACCACTGTTTTGCTAGCATCCTTGTGTAGGGACGAGTACAACAAGGTGAGCGGCTTGGACAACGCCAAGCAAATCTGGGACACCCTCAAAATATCACATGAGGGAAACGACGCCACCATGATCACCAAAATGGAGTTGGTGGAAGGCGAGCTAGGAAGGTTCATGATGATCAGGGGAGAGGAGCCAACACAAACATACAACAGGCTCAAGACTCTGGTCAACAAGATTAGGAGCTATGGAAGTACAAGATGGATGGACCACGACGTCGTCTGACTTATGCTAAGGTCATTCATGGTAATTGACCCCCATCTTGTTAACCTTATTCGTGAGAATCCCAGGTACACCAAGATGACGCTCGAGGAGATTCTTGGGAAGTTTGTGAGCGGGCACATGATGGTCAAGGAGGGAAGGTTTGTTGATGATGCATTAAACGGCCCAATGCCCATCTACGAGCCGCAGCCCGTTGCGCTCAAGGCAACAAGCAGCAGGGAGGCGCTACCAAGCAAGGTGGCACAAGTTGAGGCTACCGGGCTAAACGAAGATGAGATGGTCTAATCATTAAGCGCTTCAAGACCGCATTAAGAGGACGCAAGGTGCACCCTAACAAGAACAAGGCAAAGGGAAAGTGCTCCTGCTTCAAATGCGGTAAGACTGGTCACTTTATAGCAAACTGTCTCGATAATACTAGTGACTAGGAACAAGAAAAGAGCGGGAAGAGGGAAAAGAAGAAGGCCTACAAGAAGGCGAAGGGCGAGGCGCACCTTGGCAAAGAATGGGATTCAGATTGCTCTTCTTCTGACTCTGACGATGAAGGACTTGCTGCCTCAGCCTTCAACAAATCACCACTCTTCTCCAACGAGCGCCACACTTGCCTCATGGCCAAGGAAAGGAAGGTAAGTGTTCGAGATACCACTAAGTATACTACTTCAAGTGATGATGATTCTAGTGATGATGAAGTAGATTATACAGATTTATTTAAGGGTTTAGATAGAGCTAAAGTAGATAAAATCAACGAGTTAATTGATGCTTTGAATGAAAAAGATAGATTGCTAGAGAAGCAAGAGGACATTTTATATGAAGAGCATGACAAATTTATTAGTGTACAAAAATCTCTTGCTTTAGAAACTAAGAGAAATGAAATGTTGCCTTCTAAATTATCTGCATGCCATGAATCTATTTCTAGTTTAAAGATTTTGAATAATGATTTAAATGCTAAGCTAGAAGAAGCTAATACTACTAGATCTTGTGTAGAACATGTTGCCATTTGTAATAGGTGTAAGGATTTTGATGTTGATGCTTGTGTTGAACACCTTACTTCAATTACCAAATTAAATGATGAGGTGGCAAGTCTTAATACTCAGCTTAAGACTTGCAAAATTGATTTTTATAAGCTAAAATTTGCTAGGGATGCCTATACCATTGGTAGACACCCCTCAATTAAGGATGGGCTTGGTTTTCGAAAGGAAGTCAGGAACTTAACAAGCCAAAAGGCTTCCATTCTCGCCAAGGAGAAAGGGAAGGCCCCTATGGCTAGTAGCGTTCAAAAGAATCATGCTTTCATGTATAATAGGAAAATTGCTAGTCATAATAGGAGATATGATCATGATGCCTGTGATTCACATGCTATGTTTGCTTCAAGTTCTAATTTTAATGGTAGGCCTAGGAGAAATTTTGTGTCTCATGCTCCTAGAAAAATGTGTAATAAACCTACTACTGTCTTTCATGCTTGCAACACTACGTTTGTACTTTCATGTAAAAATGAAAAAGTGGTTGCTAGAAAATTGGAATCCAAATGCAAAGGAGACAAGGCTTGCATTTGGGTACCAAAAGCTATTGTGAGTTGTGACTAACCTTGTAGGACCCAACAAGAGTTGGGTACCTAAAACCCAAGCCTAATTTGCCTTGCAGGTTTATGCATCCAGGGGCTCAAGCTGGATTATCGACAGCGGATGCACAAACCACATGATGGGGGAGAAGAAGATGTTCACCTCCTACGTCAAGAACAAGGATTCCCAGGATACAATCATATTTGGAGATGGGAATCAAGGCAAGGTCAAAGGTTTGGGAAAAATAGCCATCACAAGCGAGCACTCTATTTCCAATGTATTTTTAGTAGAGTCGCTAGGCTATAATCTCCTGTCTGTAAGTCAATTATGCCACATGGGCTATAATTGTTTGTTTACAAATGTTGATGTATCTGTCTTTAGAAGGAGTGATGGTTCATTAGCGTTTAAGGGTGTACTAGATGGCAAACTCTACTTAGTTGATTTTTCGAAAGAGGAGGCCGATCTAGATGCATGCTTAATCGCTAAGACTAGTATGGGTTGGCTGTGGCATCACCGTCTAGCACATGTTGGGATGAAGAACCTTCACAAACTTCTAAAGGGAGAGCATGTGTTAGGACTAACCAATGTCTACTTCGAGAAAGATAGACCTTGTGCAGCTTGTCAGGCAGGGAAACAGATGGGAAGCACTCATCACAACAAGAATGTGATGACTACATCAAGACCACTGGAGCTTCTTCATATGGACCTCTTCGGACCCGTCGCCTACCTTAGCATCGGGGGAAGTAAGTATGGTCTAGTATTTGTTGATGATTTTCCCCGCTTCACTTGGGTGTTCTTTTTGCAGGATAAAATAGAAACCCAAGGGACCCTAAAGTGCTTCCTAAGGAGGGCTCAAAATGAATTTGAGCTCAAGGTGAAAAAGATAAGAAGCGACAACGGGTCCGAGTTCAAGAACCTGCAAGTGGAGGAGTATCTTGAGGAAGAAGGCGTCAAGCATGAGTTCTCCGCTCCCTACACACCACAGCAAAATGGTGTGTGTAAGGAAAATGGACCCCGACCATTTGGCTAATTGAGTTTTGGTGTTTGATGATTAACACAACCTGTGGACTAACGCATTTGCTAGTGTTTATAATTGTAGTTCACAGGATGCGATGAGGATTGGACCTAGGCGATGAGGATGCAACACCTCAAAAGAAGACATAAAAAGATGCATAGAAGTCCAAGACTCAAGAACAAAAGAAGCCCGAAGAAATCAGTGAAGAAATCTGAGAAGAGGGCTGTCAGCCAGCGCCTGGTGGCGCATCGGACACTGCTGTCTGGTGTGGCACCGGACAGTCTACGCAGAGAGGCCCACAGACAGGTGCTCTCTGGCTGTAGCACCGGTCTGTCCGGTGGGGCACCGGACAGTCGGCACCGGACTGTCCGGTGTGCACCGGACAGACGACAACGGTCGGATCCAACGATCGACTGCTACAGGCACCAACGGTCGGCTGACATGGCATGCACCGGACTCTGCACAGTGGCTGTCCGGTGGTGCACCGGACTGTCCGGTGCACCCGACGACAGAAAGCTGCTGCTTTCTGTCCAACGGCTAGTTTGGGGTTTGGAGGCTATAAATACCACCCCAACCGGCCATTCTCAAGTGTGAGAGCCCAAGCAATATACCAAGGCACATAGTGCATATTTCCAAGAGCTCAAACACCCAAGTGCTTAATAGAATCACTCGGTGATTAGTGTAGGTGCTTTGCGAAGTGCTTAGGTTAGTTAGACCACTTTAGCGCTTGCTCTAGGTGAATCCTATTTAGTTGAGTGAGTTTTGTAAAACCACACAACCCCTCGGCTCTTGCGCGAGCCGTTGTAATTGTACCGAGTGGGGCGAGAGTCTTGCGAGACCGTGACAACCGCGTTTGTGTCACGGCCGCCACCGTGTACCGGAGGGAACGAGGCCCGCGGCGTTTCGGCCGGAAGCTCGATAGTGGAGACGGCAGGGAGTGTCCGAGAGGAGCCGGAAGCGGAGCACCACTTGCGAGTGGAGAAGGCCCGCGGCTCTCTACGGAGTTACTCGACCGTGGTGCTTGGCCCTCGCGTGGGCTTCCCTTTGTGTAGGGGCACCAACGAGGATTAGTCGGGACCTTGCGCGGTTCCGGATACCTCGGTAAAAATACCGGCGTCATCCACGAGAGTTTGCTTCTCTACTTTGCTCTTTAAGTTTCCGCATTTATATTAAGCATTTAAGTTTCAATCTTGTATTCATACTTATCTAGTGTAGATTGAAACTTAGCCTTTGCGGTAGAGATAGCAACACTTAGACAAAACCTAGATTGCACTCTCTAGTTTGATTATTTGCATAGGTTTTGCTCTAGGGATTTTATTGTGGCCTAGTTTAGTAAAAGTTTTAGAAGTCCTAATTCACCCCCCTCTTAGGCGTCACCCGTTTCCTACAAGTGGTATCAGAGCCAGTTTGGCTCATTTAAAACGCCTTAGCTTCACCGCTAAAAGAGCCAACGCTTTTTAGAGGAAGGGATGGATACCCATAGGCCACCACACTTTGACGGCACTAACTTCCCATATTATAGTGCTAGAATGGCTTGTTACCTAGAGGTCGTTGATCTAGGTGTTTGGAGAGTCACTCGTGACGGGATGAAACCCCTCAAGAATCCCGAGAAACCCACCACGAGTGAGGAAAAAGAAATTCATTTAAATGCTAGAGCCAAAAATTGCTTGTATGAATCTCTTAGCATGGATATTTTTAATCAAGTATTTACCTTGAGAACTGCTAAAGAGATTTGGCTAAAATTGCATGAGCTCCATGACGGCACATCCAATGTCCGTGAGCAAAAACATTGCCTAGTCTTAAATGAGTATAATTCTTTTGCTATGAAAGATGATGAGCTTGTTAGAGACATGTATTCTCGTTTGAATCTAATTATCAATGAGCTCAACTCTATTGGCATTAATAAGCTAGGTGATGCGGACATTGTGAGGAAGATTATCTCCCTACTACCACAACAAAGATATGGGAGCATCATCACCATCCTTCACAACATGGAGGACTTGAGCAACATGACCCCGACCATTGTGATTGGGAAAATCGCGGCATTTGAAATGTCGCGAAAAATGAGTCGGGGAGAGGAGCCAACTTCCTCAAAGCCATATGCTTTTGCATGTGATGAAAGGAAGGGCAAAAAGAAGGCTCCCACTCCAAGTTCCTCAAGCGAAGAAGAGGAAGAAGAAGAAAGTAATGATGATGAAGATAATCAACCATGCACATCATCCTCCGAGGACGAAGAAACAATCCGACGCGTCGGAAAGGTAATGAGGATGATCCGCAAGATTAATCTAATGGGTGTGCCCCTGCAGGTCGAGGATCTTCTCTTTAACATTGACAGGAAAAAGCAAAGGAAGAGAGGATGCTTCGCATGTGGGAGAAGGGCCACTTCAGGGACAACTGTCCAAATATGGCCAAACCCAGAAAGGAGAGGAGCAAAGGCAAGGCACTAACAAGTGTTAGAACTTGGGATGATTCTTCAAGTGAAGATGAACCTCCAAGGACGCGCAGCCACCGATCCTCATCACGGTCATCACACAAATGCCTTATGGCAAGAGGTAACAAAAGCATTACATCCTCTAGTGATGATAGCAGTAGTGATGTTGAAGGTGAGGGAAAGACCTCTCTAGATGAGCTTGCAGAAGCCATAGAATTTTTCCAGGATGTTTGCACTAAGCAAAAAGCTCAACTTAAAACTTTGAAAAATAAGTTGGTTAGCTCTCAAAATGATTACAAAGGTTTGCTAGAAAAATTTGAAACTTTTGCAAACTTAAATAGTGAGCTATCAACTAAAATTGAGCTATTAGAATCTAGTGCTCCATCCACTGCTACCGATGATAGCCTTATTAAAAAGAATGAAAAACTGAAGGTGAAGTTAGCTAGCTCCCAAGAAGCTATTGAAAATTTGCTAGAGAAAATGGAAATTCTTAGCATACACAATAATGAGCTAACTACTAAGCTAGAAAACATTGGAAGCACCCCAGCAGCATCTTTAGTTGAAATATCTGAAATAATTAAGAAAGATGCTTCTACTTCCTGCTTTGATTTAATTGATGATTCTAACCCCTGCAACCAAGTCGTTGTTGAGAATATTGTTGTAGAGACATGTTCGGATGAGGTTGCAAAGGAAAATGAACAATTGAAGCAAGAAGTGGCTCGCCTTGGCAAGGCTTTGTATGACAAGAAAGGCAAAGCCAAACAAATGCAACCTCTACAGGATAACACCACTGCGGGAGTGAACAAGCCTATGGAGGGAGAAACTGTGATTTGTAGGCTATGCCACAAGGAAGGCCACAAGTCTTTCCAATGCAAGGCGATGACCAGGGATAAACAAAGGCAAAAGCTGAAGCAAAAGCCAACAAGCAAAATCTCCAACACCTACATCAAAAAGGTGAACAAAAAGGACGCTACACCATATTTGATCAAGAAGAAAAAAGAATGGAAAGGTGATAGCAATCAAGGCCAACAAGCAAGCCAACAAAGGAAAAGGAGCCAAACGCATCTGGGTGCCGAAGGAGATAATTTCAACCATGAAAAGCACCAAGAAGGTTTGGATCCCGAAAGGGAAGTGAGTGGACCGAAGGCGTTCGGGAAATTTGGAGACTTGGCAAAGTTGGGATGTATATCATGGGATACATCATATTGGATCAAGTTTATTGCCAAGTGGGTTAGTGAAAATTTTGGACCCAAATTTCCCACCCATGACTAAGGTAACTAGATTTATTGTATCTCTTGTTTTTAGATATGCGTATCTATTTACTTTGTATCTAGTTTACCTTTCTTGCCTAGTATTAAACTTGTTATTTACCCTTGTTTAAAATCATGCATACTAGGTAAATCATATGGTAGGATTGCTTGTTTTTAATTCATATACTTAAGCAAACCTACATGGCTTAAAATGTTTATTTAAGCACGACACATAGCTTCTATATCACTCCATAGTAAATGATGCATCAATTGAAAATTTTGATTTCTACAAAGTGTATCATTTAACTTATATGTGCCAAAGTTTGGATTATGGATAATTTGCCCCTCTTGATATCAAATCAAAGTGCATGTCTCCTACAAGTATTCAAAACTTGTATGCACACCTTTAGGGGGAGGTTACTCTATAATCTAACACTTTGAGACTAACACCTTTTCAAGTCTTTTTCATGTGATAGTCTCATTGTAAGGAAAATAAGGTCCCCGGAGAAAGACAACAATCTTCCACTACAAAATCTCCATGAACTCTCATGTCTCTCAAGCTCGCCATTGACTTTCAATTGGTATCTTTTGAGACTATATCAAGTATCATTTACATGTCTTCTCCAACATTTGATTAGACTATATTTCATATCATATGCTTCCATGTTGCTAAAAATGCATAAGTACTTAACTCATATTCTATTACCTATGCATAAGGGAAGTTAGTCTATTCAAATCATGTCTTGCACCTCTAATTTTCATATGCTTTTTCCTAAGTAGAGAATCTCTGTCAGGGGAGTATTTCTTCATCTCTAAAAAGGGGGAGAAATTTCTTTCTAAAGAGAACACTCGTTTAGGGGGAGTAATCCTTTCAACTGATATCATTCATGTGGTTTAACTTAGTATCCTTCAAATGGTATCATCTGATATGAGGGCAAGCTTCTATTTACTTCCTTCATGCTTTTAATGTCTTTCTTTTCGGTGGTTGATGCCAAAGGGGGAGAAGTTTAGGGACCAAAGCAATGAAAACTATATCAAACACCAAACACCACCAATTTAAAATTTTATATCTACAAATGGTTTTTCAAGTGGTTTTGGTTATTTGGTCCAAAAATAGGAAGTAAGTGAATTATGGAGTTAGGGGGAGGCTTAAGTCCATAATATCACATTGTGGGGACAATCATGCATCCTAGCAAGTAGATTGCATATTTTAATTCAAATACTTGTATTATTTGCTTGCTTTGGTTGTGTTGTCATCAATCACCAAAAAGGGGGAGACTGTAAGGAAAATGGACCCCGGCCATTTGGCTAATTGAGTTTTGGTGTTTGATGATTAACACAACCTGTGGACTAACGCATTTGCTAGTGTTTATAATTGTAGTTCACAGGATGCGATGAGGATTGGACCTAGGCGATGAGGATGCAACACCTCAAAAGAAGACATAAAAAGATGCATAGAAGTCCAAGACTCAAGAACAAAAGAAGCCTGAAGAAATCAGTGAAGAAATCTGAGAAGAGGGCTGTCAGCCAGCGCCTGGTGGCGCACCGGACACTGCTGTCCGGTGTGCATCGGATTGTCCGGTGTGGCACCGGACAGTCTGCACAGAGAGGCCCACAGACAGGCGCTCTCTGACTGTAGCACCAGTCTGTCCGGTGGGGCACCGGACAGTCGGCACCGGACTGTCCGGTGTGCACCGGATAGACGGCAACGGTCGGATCCAACGGTCGACTGCTACAGGCGCCAACAGTCGGCTGACGTGGCGTGCACCGGACACTGCACAGTGGCTGTCCTGTGGTGCACCGGACTGTCCGGTGCACGCGACGATAGAAAGCTGCTGCTTTCTGTCCAATGGCTAGTTTGGGGTTTGGAGGCTATAAATACCACCCCAACCGACCATTCTCAAGTGTGAGAGCCCAAGCAACATACCAAGGCACATAGTGCATATTTCCAAGAGGTCAAACACCCAAGTGCTTAATAGAATCACTCGATGATTAGCGTAGGTGCTTTGCGAAGTGCTTAGGTTAGTTAGACCGCTTTAGCGCTTGCTCTAGGTGAATCCTAGTTAGTTGAGTGAGTTTTGTAAAACCACACAACCCCTCGGCTCTTGCGCGAGCCATTGTAATTGTACCGAGTGGGGCGAGAGTCTTGCGAGACCGTGACAACCGCGTTTGTGTCACGACCGCCACCGTGTACCGGAGGGAACGAGGCCCGCGGCATTTCGGCCGGAAGCTCGATAGTGGAGACGGCGAGGAGCGTCCGAGAGGAGCCGGAAGCGGAGCACCACTTGCGCGTGGAGAAGGCCCGTGGCTCTCTACAGAGTTACTCGACCGTGGTGCTTGGCCCTCGTGTGGGCTTCCCTTTGCGTAGGGGCACCAACGAGGATTAGTCGGGACCTTGCGCGGTTCCGGATACCTCGGTAAAAATACCGGCGTCATCCATGACAGTTTGCTTCTCTACTTTGCTCTTTAAGTTTCCGCATTTATATTAAGCATTTAAGTTTCAATCTTGTATCCATACTTATCTAGTGTAGATTGAAACTTAGCCTTTGCGGTAGAGATAGCAACACTTAGATAAAACCTAGATTGCACTCTCTAGTTTGATTATTTGCATAGGTTTTGCTCTAGGGATTTTATTGTGGCCTAGTTTAGTAAAAGTTTTAGAAGTCCTAATTCACCCCCCCTCTTAGGCGTCACCTGTTTCCTACAGTGTGGTAGAGAGGATGAACATGACGCTTATCGACATGGCGAGGACGATGCTTGGAGAATTCAAGACGCCCGAGCGGTTTTGGTCGGAAGCTGTGAACAGAGCGCTTGCCACGCCATAAACCGGCTCTACCTACAGCGCCTCCTCAAGAAGACCTCGTATGAACTTCTTACCGGTAACAAACCCAACGTCTCATACTTTCGTGTATTTGGGAGTAAATGTTACATTCTAGTGAAGAAAGGTAGAAATTCTAAATTTGCTCCCAAAGTTGTAGAAGGGGTTTTACTAGGGTATGACTCAAATACAAGGGCGTATAGAGTCTTCAACAAATCATCGGGTTTGGTTGAAGTCTCTAGCGATGCTGTATTTGATGAGACTAATGGCTCTCCAAGAGAGCAAGTTGATCTTGATGATGTAGATGAAGATGACGTTCCAATGGCCGCAATACGTACCATGGCGATTGGAGATGTGCGACCACAGGAACAACAAGAGCAAGATCAACCTTCCTCCTCAACGATGGTGCATCCCCCAACTCAAGGTGATGAATAGGTTCCTCAAGAAGAGGCGCGTGATCAAGGGGGAGCACAAGAAGAACCGGCTATGGAGGAAGAAGCACCACGGACCCCTCCAACTCAAGTCCGAGTGACGATTCAAAGGAATCATCCCATCGACCAGATTCTGGGTGATATAAGCAAGGGAGTAACTACTTGCTCAAGACTAGCTAACTTTTGTGAGCATTACTCGTTTGTCTCTTCTATTGAGCCTTTCAGGGTACAAGAGGCCTTGCAAGATCTGGACTAAGTGTTGGCCATGCAGGAAGAGCTCAACAACTTCAAGAGGAATGAAGTTTGGAGCCTGGTACCACGTCCAAAGCAAAACATTGTGGGAACCAAGTGGGTGTTCCACAACAAGCAAGACGAGCACGGGTGGTGACACGAAACAAGGCTCGACTTGTGGCAAAAGGTTATGCCCAAGTCGCAGGTTTGGATTTTGAGGAGACTTTTGCTCCTGTGGCTAGGCTAGAGTCTATTCGCATTCTATTAGCCTATGTCGCTCACCATTCTTTCAGGTTGTTTCAAATAGACGTGAAGAGCGCTTTCCTCAATGGGCCAATCAAGGAGGAGGTGTATGTGGAACAACCCCCTGGCTTTGAGGATGACAGGTATCCCGACCACGTCTTTAAGCTCTCTAAGGCGCTCTATGGACTTAAACAAGCCCCAAGAGCATGGTATGAATGCCTTAGAGATTTATTAATTGCTAATGCTTTCAAGGTTGGGAAAGCCGATCCCACTCTTTTCACTAAGACTTGTGAGAGCACCTAGAGGGGGGGTGAATAGGTGATCCTGTAACACTTTGAAACTTAAGCCACAAAAACTTGGTTAAGTGTTAGCACAATAGTCGCCAAGTGGCTAGAGAGGAGTCTTCAACAAAACACAATGACCACAAGAGAATAATCACAGAGATTGGCACAGTGGTTTATCCCGTGGTTCGGCCAAGACCAACGCTTGCCTACTCCACGTTGTGGCGTCCCAACGGATGAGGGTTGCAATCAACCCCTCTCAAGCGGTCCAAAGACCAACTTGAATACCACGGTGTTTTGTTTACTTTACTATTCCCGTTTGCGAGGAATCTCCACAAGTTGGAGTCTCTCGCCCTTACACTTGAAGTTCACAAAGAAGCACGGAGTAAGGGAGGGAAGCAACACACACAAATCCACAGCGAAATATGCACACACACGGCCAAGAATCGAGCTCAAAAGACTATCTCAAAGTTCTCACTAGAACAGAGCTCGAATCACTGAGAATGACAAATGAATGCGCGAAAACTGAGTGTGGATGATCAAGAATGCTCTAAGGTTGCTTGGATGTCTTCTCCATGCACCAAGGGGTCCCTTTTATAGCCCCAAGGCAGCTAGGAGCCGTTGAGAGCAATCAGGGAAGGCAATTCTTGCCTTCTATCGACTGGCGCACCGGACATGTCCGGTGCACCACCGGACACTGTCCGGTGCGGATCTCCTTCCTTATTTGGCGAAGCCGACCGTTGGCCCTTGAGAGCCGTTGGCGCACCGGACATTGTCCGGTGCACACCGGACAGTCCGGTGCCCTCTTCTAGCCGTTGGCTCGGCCACGTGTCCCGCGCGGATCGCGCGGCCGACCGTTGGCCCGGTCGACCGTTGGCTCACCGGACAGTCCGGTGAATTTTAGTCGTACGCCGTTAATCATCTCCCGAGAGCGACAAGTTCGCATGTGAACGACTCACCGGACAGTCCGGTGCACCACCGGACAGTCCGGTGAATTATAGCCGTACACCGCCGACGAAGTCCCGAGAGCAGCCAGTTGACAGAGCCAGCCTGGCGCACCGGACACTGTCCGGTGCATCCAGACTGAGCAGGTCTTGACTGAGCAGCCAAGTCTTTTCCAAATTGATTTTTCCTGTTTCCAGCACTTAGACACAATACATTAGTTCTTTAAAACAATGTACTAAGTCTAGAAACATACCTTTAGACCTGGTTTGCACTTTGTCCACCGCTTTTACATAGATTAGCACAAGAGCATTTGTGTTGGCACTCAATCACCAAAATACTTAGAAATGGCCCAAGGGCACATTTCCCTTTCAATCTCCCCCTTTTTAGTGATTTATGCCAACACAACATAAAGCAACTAGAACAAGTGCAAAATCAATCCAAATAAGAACTCAAAGTTGTTTTGATCAAATTTGGCATATATGGATCACTATTTGCCACCACTTGGTTTGTTTTTACAAATCAACTCCAAACTCCTATCTCTAGCTCAAATACAATTGTAGAGACATGAAGAGAGCATTTCCAATAGAAATTGACCAAAGATTTCAACAACTCCCCCTTTTTCCCATAATCAACATTCTCCCCACAGAAAAGCCAACTTTTGACACGAGAACCAATAAGGGAGTTTTGCTAAAACAAAAAGCTCTATTCTATTATTTTCAAAAATTCTCAAGTGGTAGCTGATCCATTACTTGCTTTGGCCTTTATTTTCTCCCCCTTTGGCATTAAGCACCAAAACGGGATCAATCTTGGCCCAATAACCCCATTGCCTCACCAAATCTTCAAATAAGAGTCCAACGACAATAAGAGTTCTTGAGATGAACTTGGAAGTAGTTACCCTCTCATCAGAGTGCAGTGGAAGTCTTTCATGGTCCAAGTCCACCTTTCCCTTTCAATCAACCTTTGAGACTGAATTAAGCAAGCTCAAGCACACGGTTAGTCTCAAAGGGTCAAGTTGTAACACATCTCCCCCTAAATATGTGCATCACTTGCACAAGGACTTGTGAGGTCCGGGAAGTGCTTGGACAACTTGAGCACCAAAAATAAGCAACAATGTGCAGAAGGAACATGATCAAAGGCATAGACACAAGTATGCTATATTTCAATCCAGGTTCCGTGAATCTAAGACATTGAGCTCACTACGCAGCCTGCAAAAGGTCTTCTCATCTAGAGGCTTGGTAAAGATATCGGCTAGCTGGTTCTCGGTGCTAACATGAAACACTTCGATATCTCCCTTTTGCTGGTGGTCTCTCAAAAAGTGATGCCGGATGTCAATGTGCTTTGTGCGGCTGTGCTCGATAGGATTTTCTGCCATGCGGATAGCACTCTCATTATCACATAGGAGTGGGACTTTGCTCAGATTGTAGCCAAAGTCCCGGAGGGTTTGCCTCATCCAAAGTAGTTGCGCGCAACACTGTCCTGTGGCAACGTACTCGGCCTCAGCGATGGATAGGGCAACGGAAGTTTGTTTCTTAGAATTCCATGACACCAGGGACCTTCCTAAGAATTGGCACGTCCCCGATGTACTCTTCCTATCGACCTTACATCTGGCATAGTCGGAATCTGAATATCCAATCAAGTCAAAGGTACACCCCTTTGGATACCAGATCCCGAAACAGGGTGTAGCGACCAAATATCTAAAGATTCGCTTCACCGCCACTAAGTGACACTCCTTAGGATCGGATTGAAATCTAGCACACATGCATACGCTAAGCATAATATCCGGTCTACTAGCACATAAATAAATTAAAGACCCTATCATAGACCGGTATGCTTTTTGATCAATGGACTTACCTCCTTTGTTGAGGTCGATGTGTCCGTCGGTTCCCATCGGAGTCTTTGCGGGCTTGGTGTCCTTCATCCCAAACCACTTTAGCAAGTCTTGAGTGTACTTCGTTTGAGAGATGAAGGTGCCATCCTTGAGTTGCTTCACTTGGAACCCAAGGAAGTAGTTCAGCTCGCCCATCATCGACATCTCGAACTTCTGCGTCATCACCCTGCTAAACTCTTCACAAGACTTTTGATTAGTAGAACCAAATATTATGTCATCGACATAAATTTGGCACACAAAAAGATCACCATCGCAAGTCTTAGTAAAAAGAGTTGGATCGGCTTTCCCGACCTTGAAAGCATTAGCAATTAAAAAGTCTCTAAGGCATTCATACCATGCTCTTGGGGCTTGCTTAAGTCCATAGAGCGCCTTAGAGAGCTTACACACATGGTCAGGGTACCGTTCATCCTCGAAGCCAGGGGTTGCTCCACGTACACCTCCTCCTTGATCGGCCCGTTGAGGAAAGCGCTCTTCACATCCATTTGGTACAACCTGAAAGAATGGTGAGCGGCATATGCTAGCAAAATACGAATTGATTCTAGCCTAGCCACAGGAGCGAAAGTCTCCTCAAAGTCCAAACCTGCGACTTGGGCATAACCTTTTGCCACAAGTCGAGCCTTGTTCCTCGTCACCACCCCATGCTCGTCCTGTTTGTTGCGGAACACCCACTTGGTTCCCACAACATTTTGCTTGGGACGAGGCACTAGTGTCCAAACTTCATTGCGCTTGAAGTTGTTGAGTTCCTCCAGCATGGCCAACACCCAGTCCGGATCTAGCAAGGCCTCTTCTACCCTGAAAGGCTCAATAGAAGAGACAAAAAAGTAATGCTCACAAAAATTAACTAATCTTGAACGAGTAGTTACTCCCTTGCTAATATCACCCAAAATCTGGTCGACGGGATGATCCCTTTGAATCGTCGCTCGAACTTGGGTTGGAGGGGCCTGAGGTGCTTCTTCCTCTTTAGCTTGAACATCCTGTGCTCCCCCTTGATCACATGCCTCCTTTTGATGAACCTGTTCATCATCTTGAGTTGGGGGTTGCACCATTGTTGAGGAAGAGGGTTGATCTTGCTCATTTTGTTCCTGTGGTCGCACATCACCAATCGCCATGGTTCGAATCGCGGTCGTCGGAACATCTTCTTCATCTACATCATCAAGATCAACAACTTGCTCTCTTGGAGAGCCATTAGTCTCATCAAATACAACATCGCTAGAGACTTCAACCAAACCCGATGATTTGTTGAAGACTCTATACACCTTTGTATTTGAGTCATAACCTAATAAAAACCCTTCTACAGCTTTGGGAGCAAATTTAGAATTTCTACCCTTCTTCACTAGAATGTAGCATTTACTCCCAAAAACTCGAAAATACGAAACATTGGGTTTGTTACCGGTTAGAAGCTCATACGAAGTCTTCTTGAGGAGGCGGTGAAGGTAGACCCGGTTGATGGCGTGGCAAGCCGTGTTCACGGCTTCCGACCAAAAGCGCTCGGGGGTCTTGAACTCTCCAAGCATCGTCCTCGCCATGTCGATGAGCGTCCTGTTCTTCCTCTCTACCACACCATTTTGCTGTGGTGTGTAGGGAGCGGAGAACTCGTGCTTGATCGCCTCCTCCTCAAGGAACTCCTCCACTTGAAGATTCTTAAATTCGGACCCGTTGTCGCTCCTTATCTTCTTCACCTTGAGCTCAAACTCATTTTGAGCTCTCCTGAGGAAGCGCTTGAGGGTCCCTTGGGTTTCAGATTTATCCTGCAAAAAGAATACCCAAGTGAAGCGGGAAAAATCATCAACTATAACCAAACCATACTTACTTCCTCCTATGCTTAGATAGGCGACGGGTCCGAAGAGGTCCATATGAAGTATCTCCAGTGGTCTTGACGTGGTCATCACATTCTTGGAATGATGTGAGCTCCCCACCTGTTTCCCTGCTTGACAAGCTGCACAAGGTCTATCTTTTTCGAAATGAACATTGGTTAGACCTATCACGTGTTCTCCCTTTAGAAGTTTGTGAAGGTTCTTCATCCCCACATGTGCTAAGCGGCGATGCCACAGCCAGCCCATGCAAGTCTTAGCCATTAAGCATGCATCTAGACCGGCCTCTTCTTTTGCAAAATCAACCAAATAAAGTTTGCCGTCTAGTACACCCTTAAAAGCTAGTGAACCATCAGATCTTCTAAAGACAGGCACATCTACATTTGTAAATAGACAATTATATCCCATATTACATAATTGACTGACAGATAGTAAATTATATCCAAGAGACTCAACTAAAAACACATTAGAGATAGAGTGCTCATTTGATATTGCAATCTTGCCTAAACCTTTCACCTTGCCTTGGTTCCCATCACCGAATATGATTGAATCTTGGGAATCCTTATTTTTGACGTAGGAGGTGAACATCTTCTTTTCCCCCGTCATATGGTTCGTGCATCCGCTGTCGATAATCCAGCTTGAACCCCCGGATGCATAAACCTGCAAGGCAAATTTAGGCTTGGGTCTTAGGTACCCAACTCTTGTTGGGTCCTACAAGATTAGTCACAATTGTCTTAGGGACCCAAATGCAAGTTTTATCACCCTTGCATTTTGCCCCTAATTTCCTAGCAACTATCTTCCTATCCTTTCTACAAATAGCAAAGGAAGCATTTAAAGCATGATAAATTGTAGAGGGTCCATTCATAACTTTCCTAGGAATATGAACAATATTCTTTCTAGGCACATGATGAATATTTTTCCTAGGCATATCTCTACCATGCATATAGGAAGAACTGGAAGCAAACATAGCATAAGAATCATAGGCATGTGAATCAAAAGCATTATAACTCCTATGAGACTGTCTTCTATCATTGTACATAAAGGCATGGTTCCTTTTAGTACTACTTGCCAGGGGGGATTTCCCTTTCTCCTTGGCGGAGATGGGAGCCTTATGGCTTGTTAAGTTCTTGGCTTCCCTCTTGAAGCCAAGCCCATCCTTAATTGAGGGGTGTCTACCAACCGTGTAGGCATCCCTAGCAAATTTTAGTTTATCAAACTCACTTTTGCTAGCCTTAAGTTGGGCATTAAGACTAGCCATTTCATCATTTAACTTTGCAATAGAAGCTATGTGTTCACTACAAGCATCAATATCAAAATCTTTGCATCTATTGCAGATAACAACATTTTCTACACAAGTTGTTGATTTACTAGCTATTTCTAACTTAGCATTCAAATCATCATTAATGCTCCTTAAGCTAGAAATTGTCTCATGGCAAGAAGATAATTCACAAGAAAGCATTTCATTTCTCTTAACTTCTAAGGCATGAGATTTTTGTGCTTCTACAAATTTGTCATGTTCTTCATACAACAAGTCCTCTTGTTTTTCTAAAAGCCTATTCTTATCATTCAAGGCATCAATCAATTCATTAATTTTATCTACCTTGGTTCTATCTAGGCCCTTAAATAAACATGAATAATCTATTTCATCCTCATCACTAGATTCGTCCTCACTTGAAGAAGCATAAGTAGAGTTCCGAGTACATACCTTCTTCTCCCTTGCCATAAGGCATGTGTTACGCTCGTTGGGGAAGAGGGATGACTTGTTGAAGGCGGTGGCGGCGAGTCCTTCATTGTCGGAGTCGGACGAGGAGCAATACGAATCCCACTCCTTGCCAAGATGTGCCTCGCCCTTTGCCTTCTTATAGTTCTTCTTCTTCTCCCTCTTGTTCCCTTGATCCTGATCACTATCATTGTCGGGACAGTTAGCAATAAAATGACCAACCTTACCACATTTGAAGCATGAGCGCTTCCCTTTGGTCTTGGTCTTGCTTGGCTGCCCCTTGCGACCCTTTAGCGCCGTCTTGAAGCGCTTGATGATGAGGGCCATCTCCTCATCATTGAGCCCGGCCGCCTCAACTTGCGCCACCTTGCTAGGTAGCATCTCCTTGCTCCTCATTGCCTTGAGAGCAATGGGTTGAGGCTCGTGGATTGGACCGTTCAACGCGTCGTCGACGTATCTCGCCTCCTTGATCATCATCCGCCCGCTTACGAATTTTCCAAGTACCTCATCGGGCGTCATCTTCGTGTACCTAGGATTCTCACGAATATTGTTCACGAGATGAGGATCAAGAACGGTAAACGACCTTAGCATTAGGCGGACGACGTCGTGGTCTGTCCATCACGTGCTTCCGTAGCTCCTTATTTTGTTGATAAGGGTCTTGAGCTGGTTGTAAGTTTGGGTTGGCTCCTCTCCCCTTATCATTGCGAATCATCCAAGCTCACCCTCCACCAACTCCATTTTGGTGAGCAAAGTGATGTCATTCCCCTCATGAGAGATCTTGAGGGTGTCCCAGCTTTGCTTGGCATTGTCCAAGCCGCTCACCTTATGGTACTCGTCCCTGCACAAGGAAGCTAACAACACAGTAGTAGCTTGTGCATTTCTATGAATCTGTTCATTAATAAAAATAGGACTATCTGAGCTATCAAATTTCATTCCATTCTCAACAATCTCCCATATGCTTGGATGGAGAGAGAACAGATGACTACGCATTTTGTGGCTCCAAAATCCGTAGTCCTCCCCATCAAAGTGTGGAGGCTTGCCGAGAGGAATGGAGAGAAAATGTGAATTTGAACTTTGAGGAATACGCGAATAATCGAAAGAAAAGTTTGAGTTAACCGTCTTTCGTTTGTCGTAGTCGTTGTCGTCGTCCTTTTGGGAAGAAGTAGACTCATCGCTGTCGTCGTAGTAGACGATCTCTTTGATGCGCCTTGTCTTCTTCTTCTTCCCTTCCTTTCGCTTGTAGCCCGAGCCTGAATCAGTAGGCTTGTCATCCTTAGGCTCGTTGACAACGGGCTCCTTCTCCTTGTCGTTGATCACAATTCCGTTCCCCTTAGGATCCATCTCTTCGGGCGATTAGTCCCTTCGTAAAGAGAACGGCTCTGATACCAATTTGAGAGCACCTAGAGGGGGGTGAATAGGTGATCCTGTAACACTTTGAAACTTAAGCCACAAAAACTTGGTTAAGTGTTAGCACAACAGTCGCCAAGTGGCTAGAGAGGAGTCTTCAACAAAACATAATGACCACAAGAGAATAATCACAGAGATTGGCACAGTGGTTTATCCCGTGGTTCGGCCAAGACCAACGCTTGCCTACTCCACGTTGTGGCGTCCCAACGGACGAGGGTTGCAATCAACCCCTCTCAAGCGGTCCAAAGACCAACTTGAATACCACGGTGTTTTGTTTACTTTACTATTCCCGTTTGCGAGGAATCTCCACAAGTTGGAGTCTCTTGCCCTTACACTTGAAGTTCACAAAGAAGCACGGAGTAAGGGAGGGAAGCAACACACACAAATCCACAGCGAAATACGCACACACACGGCCAAGAATCGAGCTCAAAAGACTATCTCAAAGTTCTCACTAGAACAGAGCTCGAATCACTGAGAATGACAAACGAATGCGCGAAAACTGAGTGTGGATGATCAAGAATGCTCTAAGGTTGCTTGGATGTCTTCTCCATGCGCCAAGGGGTCCCTTTTATAGCCCCAAGGCAGCTAGGAGCCGTTGAGAGCAATCAAGGAAGGCAATTCTTGCCTTCTATCGACTGGCGCACCGGACATGTCCGGTGCACCACCGGACACTGTCCGGTGTGGATCTCCTTCCTTATTTGGCGAAGCCGACCGTTGGCCCTTAAGAGCCGTTGGCGCACCGGACACTGTCCGATGCACACCGGACAGTCCGGTGCCCTCTTCTAGCCGTTGGCTCGGCCACGTGTCCCGCGCGGATCGCGCGGCCGACCGTTGGCCCGGTCGACCGTTGGCTCACCGGACAGTCCGGTGAATTTTAGCCGTACGCCGTTAATCATCTCCCGAGAGCGACGAGTTCGCCTGTGAACGACTCACCGGACAGTCCGGTGCACCACCGGACAGTCCGGTGAATTATAGCCGTACATCGCCGATGAAGTCCCGAGAGCAGCTAGTTGATAGAGCCAGCCTGGCGCACCGGACACTGTCCGGTGCACCATCGGACACTGTCCGATGCACCCAGACTGAGCAGGTCTTGACTGAGCAGCCAAGTCTTTTCCAAATTGATTTTTCCTGTTTCCAGCACTTAGACACAATACATTAGTTCTTTAAAACAATGTACTAAGTCTAGAAACATACCTTTAGACCTGGTTTGCACTTTGTCCACCGCTTTTACATAGATTAGCACAAGAGCATTTGTGTTGGCACTCAATCACCAAAATACTTAGAAATGGCCCAAGGGCACATTTCCCTTTCAACTTGTGATGGTGACCTTTTTGTGTGCCAAATTTATGTCCATGACATAATATTTGGTTCTACTAATCAAAAGTCTTGTGAGGAGTTTAGCAGGGTGATGACTCAAAAGTTTGACATGTCGATGATGGGCGAGTTGAACTACTTCCTTGGGTTCCAAGTGAAGCAACTCAAGGACGGCACCTTCATCTCCCAAACGAAGTACACTCAAGACCTTCTCAAGCGGTTTGGGATGAAAGACGCCAAGCCCGCGAAGACACCAATGGGAACCGACAGACATGTCGACCTCAACAAAGGAGGTAAGTCTGTTGATCAAAACGCATACCAGTCTATGATAGGGCCATTACTTTATTTATGTGCTAGTAGACCGGATATTATGCTTAGCATATGCATGTGTGCTAGATTTCAATCCGACCCAAGGGAATGTCACCTTGTGGCCGTTAAGTGAATTCTTAGGTATTTAGTTGCTACGCCTTGCTTCAGGATCTGGTATCCAAAGGGGTCCACCTTTGACTTAATTGGATATTCAGACTCCGATTATGCTGGATGCATGGTTGATAGGAAGAGTACATCAGGGACGTGCCAATTCCTAGGAAGGTCCCTGGTGTCTTGGAGTCCAAAGAAACAAACCTCCGTTGCCCTATCCACCGCTGAGGCCGAGTATGTTGCCGCAAGATAGTGTTGCGCGCAACTACTTTGGATGAGGCAAACCCTCTGGGACTTTGGCTACAATCTGAGCAAAGTCCCACTCCTATCTATACTACTTCTTAAGAGCATAACGAGGGCATCCACCATGCCCCCGCCTGCTCCCACCGTGCCCCGGTCCCGTCAGCGTCAGCAACCCTCTGCGCTCGCGCAAATCCCTCCCGAGATCGCCGCTGATCCGAAGCAGCGGCACCGTGCCCCTCCCTCCACAGCGTCCGTGCCCCCGCTCTGTCTCGCCTCTATCACGCACCCTGCGTTCCCCGCCCACATTCCTTCCCCCTTCCAACCTCAGCGTCTCCTTCCATTGACAACCAGCCTTCGATGACTACGCCGGACCATACGCGCGTCGCCCCCTTCCCGGCGTGATGGCCGCGCCCCACCCACCCACCCCCATCCCTTCAACGGAGCCCCAGCCCGTGGGCGTCCACACCCAGAAGGCCCCCACCTGTCCCCGCCTCTGCCAACGCTCCTGCCCCGCACACCCACCCGCCGCTCCCGCGTTGTCCGCCCCCGTCATGAATTGCCCTCTTCCATGTGCACCACATAAATCTCGGCGCGAGATCCCCCCAAAACCTCGCCATACCCTACTGCGAGGCGTACCATTCGGCAGCGAGGCCCTCCTTGGCGGGAACGGCGTGGTAGTCGTGGAGGCTAAGACGCTCCACCTCGACGTGTGCGTTGAACCACACGCTGTGCTTGTCCTTGCATAACCTGGTGAGGATTTGGCCGCATCGTCCCGCTGAGCATCGCGTGCGACGGCAGGCCCTGCTGCTCCCAGGTGTCGGTGCGAGATAGGAGAGCGCGAACCTGGCCGAGCTCCATGTGAGGCAGTCCCAGGGCACACGGGCCTCGCGGTGGCCCAAGGACGTCGAGCGGAAGTCGCGCCGAGCTACTTCCCTGCCTACGCCAAGGACGCCCAACGCAGAGAAGAGGATGCCCACCAGCGACGTCCCGTGCTGCGACCGCCACGCGAAGAAGGCTGACGGCATGCCCCGCTCCGATATGCCCAACAGCTGGTACGAGTCATTGCCTGCATATTATTCTGCTCGACTACTTAGCATGGAGAAGCTGCTTATGCGTTGTTCAACATAGGACCTATTCTGAAATGAGACTCCCTCCCAGCCACTCTGCCTCCTCAAAATCTGTAACTTAGACTCTTTGGCTTGGCTGGTACACCCATTGCGGTGAATTTCTGTTACTAAATTGATGCATGCACCCACTTTGGATGAAACACAGAGGCCTTTCATTCTGCAATCACAGAGGCCTATCAGGTTGAAGCAATTTGGAAATGTTACAAAGCTTGCAAGAGTTCAGAGTGCATGAGATCATTTGCTAGAGAATTAATTTCTATATATGTAAACATTGTTCTATCACAAACCAAACCACTAGACAGACAACACTTTATTCTGATTACATACAACACTTTATTCACTTTATTCAGTGTTACAAACAACTTGTACACTTCCAGTACAGGTTCTGCTATCTGCATATAGATACACAATTTGCAGCCTACACCACTTTGAAAATTCAGTTTCAGAGGTCTGAAACAGCTCTGCACCCAATCTGACAGGGAGTTTCGTAACACTATTATCTCCAAATTACACACAGTAACAAGACCAATTATTTGCATAAACTTGTTCACCTTACTGTGATCTTCAAATTATATATATAAAATTTAGCCCAAAACCAAATGGATTAGCCACAAATGAGCTCCAAAATCGGTACCTTTTACTGAATTTCAGTTTTAATTAACTGAACCAATTTCAGTCACGAGTAACCCAATAGTCCATTTTCAGTCAACTTTTTCTCCACTTTTTGTGTAGGATCATATCCATCACCCTTAAATACATTTATACACCAACTTATGGTCTTCAATTCCTCTATAGAAACCATAGTTCAAAACCTTATGGATTATGCACAACAGCACAAGGAAGCTCCAAAGTCTGTCACAATCACTGAAATTCAGACTTAGGCACTATTCTAAATCTGAAAATTCAGAATTCAGCCTACACCACTTTGAACAACCTGCGTATTTTTGCAACATAAACAGACACTTCATATAAATAGACATCTACCTTTTCAGTTTGTACTAAATTTCAGTTTCTATGGCAGTTTTCAGTTTGTATAGATTTCCAGTTTCTGCAACCTGTATATTTTCAGCAACATTTATATTCCCATACCTACTATTGATGCATACTTTTTGCAACATGTATATGTTTTATGCAAGTTGCTATGCATGTTTTCGGTTTCTACAGATCAAAGTTTGCGCCTACCATTTCAACGTGCTATGCATGTTTTTGCAACTCTGAATATGGTACCATTTTGTGCATGGGCAGGGACCGGGAAAAAGACATGGGACAAATAGAAGACATCTAAAGCTTTCCAAGGCAGATGCCTCCAGAGGATATCTACTCTCTGGTCATATGATCGATGCATAGATCACTTCAGACAATCAAATAACAGTAGTATACATAGAAATGCAACATGTAAGTATTTCCTTTATATGTCTAACAGTAGTTTACAAATATATTCCACATATAACCATATTAGCTTAATTGATCTATGTATAAATTATGATTATTAGAATAAATTTTAATTCCAAATATCCAAACATGGCCTAAATAAATACTGAATTGGACATTGTATTTAAATAGACAATAGGGAACAGGAGCATATCACCAGACACACACTAGAACTCATAAAACAGGGATAATATGCTATTAGTCTCTCTTAAATGCAGTACATGGAAGCAAGGTTTATGATCAGATTTTTGTATACCAAAGAACACTCAAGTCTCCCAACTGCCCGCCTGCCGAGGTGAGCTCCGAATGCCTGCCCTCCACCTCTGATCCGTGTTGCGGCTTCGCTCCTGTGTGGAGCAAGTTAATTTTTTTTAACATGCCTCAACATAGATGTCGTCCAATTACAACTGAAGCAAAAAAAATTGCAAGGCTAAACACTCGGGTAAATTGCTATGTCTGGGTAATTAGTTCTTTGTTTAAGTTTCATTTAGTCTATATGTTTGATTTTCCCCTTGCCTACAGACCAGCCTAGGTATTCATCACTTGTGAAAAAAAGAATATCAGTGTTGATGGTAAAAAAAAGTATGGATGCTTAAAAGTCTTGCTCATTTCTTGGTAGGTTGGATGTGGCTCCACCAGCTCTGCCTCCCTACTTCCTCTACTGCTGCGGCTACTGCTACACCATCTATCGTGCCTGTTTTTCTAGGAATCTTAATGGCATCAGGCTGGTATTTTGTTCAACTCATCAGGTGCGTCAACACTGAAATTCACTCTTACGGTCATGTTTTGTTATTGCATTAGAGTTTGCAGCATGAATCAGGGACATCCAATGTTGTTAGATCTATTAATGCGATGTTCTCTGTCTTATTTTTATCCTACAAGTCATTTCGAGATATGTGGTTGCTGATCAGATGCGGGCAATGTCAATTTTATTATTGGAATTGTTAACTTGACACTCATTCACCTTCTGGACTGAAAACCAAGACAGTACTGAATCTATTTAGTTAAACATATATTACTTAGCTGCTAACACAACTAAGAGAAATACTGAAAATCAATCCTTCAGTCTATCCTTCCATAGGATTTTAATTTGTGCATGATAGAGAGTTTTACATGTCAGAAATTTATAGATGTCAGAGAGTTCATTGCAGTTCATCTCCTTCACTGCATCTTGCATATTTTTTCTCTCTTTTAGCTGGTTACAGTAACAAGGAACCACCATTTTGATGCAAAGGTAAGCATCTGCATTTTACTCGAGTTACATGTCACTGCTACCCCTTAATCCCGGGGTGCCTTTGATTTGCGACATCCAGGAGCAGATGCGACAGGATCACAAGTAGGAGGAGCGGCGACGATGTTGTAGCGAGAGACACGGGTGCCAAGGTCGTTGTGCTGCGGTGGTGGCAGGACAGGAAGGAAACGAAAAAGCAGGAGCCAGGGCTGTTCAACAACGTGACCGAGTCGCTGAGGCGAGGAAGAGTAAGGTGAAGGCACTCGTCGACGCCTTTGAGACTGACAGAGCGTCATCTCGCTGCAGGAAACCAGCAAGCCTGCTGCTGCTCCAGCTATGAAAGTAGGTGTCGTGCCATGAGTGCTTCTTGACCTGCAGTGTGCATGATCACCTTTCTTGGAATTTTGGTCTTTTTTGGTTGTTAGTGACCGTAAAAGTGGCGTTTGTTGAGGTTTGCTCGTTCCCATGTAAACTGAGTTTTCTCATGGGAGTTTCCATACTTTTGTAGTGCTAGAAAAAAGGAAAGTATGTACAGGTTTTGTGTCTATGCAAGGCTTGAGAAGTTGGCATTGTACTGATAAGTGATAAGTAAACAAGTTATTGTAATGATTTAAACTAGATTGTTTTGAAAGGAAATGGAATGCATAAAGCAAATTAAACTTTGTATTATGTTACTAATTCATGAAAAATGGTACTAAACTTCCGTCAACGTTTTTTATGTTTCTCATTTCACTCGCTCTATTTTTTGTTACAACTACACTGCATATGCTAGCATATTTGTTCATATAGTACTCTTGCTGACATTTCCACTATCACAGCAGCATCTCTACTACTATTTGTGTTTTTTTATATAAATGTATTTTATCATATTGATTTCGTCCATGCAAGAGGATCTCTATCGTGTTTCGCAAGTTAGGAGCCGTCAAGCACCTGTTCGGTTTTGTGTAGAACTTCACGCTCCTTCCTATCCCGGATACTTATATCTTTACTCAAATGATGGTGTCTAGCAACAACGATAGCCTATCATTGACTTGAACGAGCAGCCATAAATCTCTTTCAACAACTTATGTCATGTCGCAACGCACGGGCACCTACCTAGTGTGACAATAAGAGTGCAATCCGCATGGCGGATAATCCTGTTGAACACAGCCGCACTAAGCACATAGGCATTCGGCATCACTTTATGAGAGACCACCAGCAAAAGGGAGATATCGAGGTGTTCCATATTAGCACCGAGAACCAGCTAGCCGATATCTTTACCAAGCCATTAGATGAGAAAACCTTTTGCAGGTTGCGTAGTGAGCTAAATGTCTTAAATTCGCGTAACTTGGATTGACTTATAGCATACATGTGTTTTATGCCTTTGATCATGTTACTTTATGCATTTATGAAATTTGTTGCTTATTTATGGTGCTCAAGTTGTGCAAGGGATCCCCGGACCTCACAAGTCCATGTGTGAATGATGCACATATTTAGGGGGAGAAGTGCTACAACTTGATCCTTTGAGACTAACCTTTGTGTTTGAGTGTATTTGATGTAGTCTCAAAGGTGCATTGAAAGGGAAAGGTGAACTTGGACCATGCAAATACTTCCACTGCACTCCGGTATTAGTGTACTTAATTCCAAGTTCATTTGTATGCTCTTATTGCCTTTTTGCTCTTAATTGACATTTTTGGTGAGGCAATGGGGTTAAAGGGCCAAGAATGATCCCGTTTTGGTGCTTAATGCCAAAGGGGAAGAAATTAAGGCTAAAGCAAATGGATCAGCTACCACTTGAGAATTTTGAAAACAATAGAGTTAGAACTTTTGATTTGTCCAAAATACTCTTATTGTATCTTATTGTAAAAATTGGTCTCTTGTGGGGAGAATTTATGATCATGGGAAAAGGGTGGAGTTTTTGGCACTTGATCAATTTCACTCTTGGATTTTCTCTCTTTATGACTAAACAAGTGAGTTTGACTTAGAGATAGGAAAATGAATTTGATTTGCAAAAACAAACCAAGTGGTGGCAAAGATTGATCCAAATATGTCAAATTAGAGTAAAAACAATTTGGTTCTCTTTTGCATTGATATTGCACTTATTTTGGTTGCTTTGTGAAGTGTTGGCATAAATCACCAAAAAGGGGGAGATTAAAAGGGAAATGTGCCCTTGGGCCATTTCTATAATGTTTTGGTGATTAAGTGTCCAACACACATTCTCTAAGTTCTGAATGTGCCAAAGATTGAAGAAGTGCAAATCATGTAACAAGGTACGTTTCTAGACTTAGTACGTTGTTTTGAGTACTAACATATCTTGTCTAAGTGCTAGAAACAGGAGAAAAGGAATTGGAAAAGAATTGGCTCTGCTTGGTCTGGGTGCACCAGACTGTCCGGTGGTGCACCGGATAGTGTCCGGTGCGCCAGGCGAGTCCAAGGTGAATCGGTCGCTCTCGGGACTCGACGGCGGTGTACGGCTATAATTCACCGGACTTTTCAGTGGTGCACCGGACTGTTTAGTGAGTCGTCCACGGCGAAGTCGTCGCTCTCGGGAAAAGGATCAGCGACGTATGGCTAAAATTCACCGGACTGTCCGGTGAGCCAATGGTCGTCTACGCCAACGGTCGGTCACACAATCTTCGCGCGACGTGTGGCAACTCCAACGGTCGGCGAGGGGCACCGGACTGTCCGGTGTGCACCGGACAGTGTCCGGTGCGCCAACCAGCCCAGAGCTGCAACGGTCACTTGTGCCAGAATAGGAAGGAGATCGCACAACGGACATGAACAGTGCTGTCCAGTGGCGCACCGGACTGTCCGGTGCGCCACTCGACAGAAGGCAAACTTGGCCTTCCTTGTTGGTCTCCAACGGCTCCTAGCTGCCTTGGGGCTATAAAAGGGACCCCTAGGCGCATGGAGGAGTCACCCAAGCACACTCTAAGCATTCCAAGACTTCTAGTCCTCACTTTCATGCAATCGTTCATTGTTCTTGAGATTGGAGCACTTTTCAAGTTGTAAACTCTCCGCGCGTGTTTTGTGTGCTCATCTTCTCACTTGTGTGTGTATTTGTAGTGTGGATTTAATTCTAGTGTGCGTTGCTCTTCCCAACCTTACTCCGTGCTTTCTTTGTGATCAATCTTGTAAGGGCGAGAGGCTCCAACTTGTGGAGATTCCTCGCAAACGGGAAGAAAACTATAAGGAAGAGTACCATGGTATTCAAGTTGATCATAGGATCACTTGAAAGGGGTTGAGTGCAACCCTCGTCCATTGGGACGCTACAACGTGGAGGTAGGCAAGTGTTATACTTGGCTGAACCACGGGATAAACCACTATGTCTCTTGTGTTGTCTTTCTCTGTGATTATTGTGATTTGCAAGAGCTCGCTCTATAGCCACTTGGTTCTATTGCACTCACATCTTTATAACCAAGCTTGTGGCTATTTAGTGTTGAATTTTACAGGATCACCTATTCACCCCCCTCTAGGTGCTCTCATCTCTGTCAAACACGACGACGGATACGTATCCCTGCTGACCCATGTGATCGGACGACCCCGACCGTAGAAACCTCAGCATCAAGGTTTCTACAATGACCCATACACTGGAAGGGATGGGACAATATGTCGTACCGGGCGTGCATCTATGTATGATGAAAGATGACGTTGTTGGGAGGATGACAGAAGATAAAGTTGTATGAACACATCCCTAAAGCACTCCTTGAGCTGACTCAACAGAAACTACCAGGCATTGCCACGTCTAAATCAGAGTAGCTATAGGAAGACGGACAGAACGTGACGCCATACCAAGGGTATGGCGGCGCAAGCCTCGACTGACGACTCTACAAGGGCTACGAGGCCCAAAAGCGTGACCCAACAGACGAGACCATCGAGGCTATGAGGCCTAGAAGCAGGAGACCAAACTCTACCCTAGTAGAATACTAGTCCTTATTGTAACGTCTATCCTTGGACTATAAAATGGCAAGACAACCCTCATCCAAACATGATCCCATATCTCTACAACTTCACACAAGCACTCAGCTGTAACACGTTCCATCATTGTAACGTCTACCCTTGGGCTATAAAAGGGCATTGAAGAATACCTTCAGGCGTATGTCAGAAGGTTCTTGCGTCTGAGGGCGCAGGCACCAACGGTGCCCAATGAAATTGTCATCGAAGCCATGATCAAGGGGCTTCGTCCTGGACCTTCAGCTCAATACTTTGCTAGGAAGCCTCCTCAGACTTTGGAGAAGCTGCTCCAGAAGATGGACGAGTACATTCGTGCCGACAATGATTTTCGCCAAAGAAGGGAGGAGGCTTTCAGATTTTCTGAAATGACCAGGGGCTTCGGAGGAAGATTCTATCCGAGGCATGTCAGGTCCATCCACAACTCTACTCAAAATGATGATAAGGGGAGTCAGCAGAACAGGCCGTAGTGCTCCTCACAGGCTTCGGGGCAACAGCAAACTTTCTTCCGGCCACCAGCTCCAAGAGGCAGAGGCGCCAAGGGCTTCGGCGGAAGATTTGGAGATCAACCAAGGAGAGTATTTTGCTTATTCTGTGGTGAAAACAAGGGCCATACCACCAGGATATGCCATGTTACCATCCAAAAGCAAAAGGAGATAGCCGAAGCTGCAGCGCAACAAGTTCAGCCGAAGCAGGTCATGCATACTGCTTCGTACCATCAGCCTTACATCCCAGAATACGTGGGCAACCACCCTGCAGTTTCTGTAGCTTCGGCGAGTCAACCTCAAGCTTCGTGGCAACAGCCCCCGCCTCCACCACCGCTGCAACAAGGCCAACAGCCGGAAGGGAGCCAATATGTTCCACACCAAAGGGATCTCAGAGAACAATCTGAAGCTCGCACAGTCAATAGCACTGTGCCGGAGTCGAAGCACATTTATTGACAAATATCCTACCTTGATAGCAGTCTTTTCCATTTAGTTCTATTTTCTGTGTAATAAAGAACATTTCAATTTTCATGTAATAGTTTCGTGGTTGGTCATGAGGAAAACCTATCTTCTCCACGGGCTTAAGTTGCTGAAGCTTAAAAATTCGTGATAACAAGGAGGACCTTCGAATTATTAAAAATCCTTCGAAGCAACAAAAGTCGTTCTAAGGAACGCAGAGTAAGTTGCTGAAGTCGCAAAAAGCCGTTCCAAAGGGAGCGCAGTGTAAGTTTTCTGCTCCAAAGTCGTTCCTAAGGGAATGCAGAGCATACAGCGAAAAGTCAACGCTGATACCGCCTAAGTAAAAGGCGAAGAAGCTCCAAAGACGTTCCTAAGGGAATGCAGAGCTTACAGCGAAAAGTCAACGCTGATACCGCCTAAGTAAAAGGCGAAGAAGCTCCAAAGACGTTCCTAAGGGAATGCAGAGCTTACAGCGAAAAGTCAGCGCTGATACAAAAAGATTGTGTGTTTTACAGGGATATGTGTGTATCTTCGGAATCAATCTCATCTACATAACATAACATCATCACATCATTTTGCATAGCATAAGCATCATACATCATATTGCATATGGCAAAAGAAGGGAACACAGTATCAACCTTCGGGAGGATGCTTTGAGAAAGTAAGAATCTTCGGAATATAGCTTCGAAGAATGTTTTCACGAAGTGCTATGGATTTTGTGATGCATAAAAGTTTTTCTATCTTCACGAAGCATGAAAAGAAGGGAAGGTGTTTTTTTCGCCGAAGGCTCAAAAACGGTACGTATGTAAAGTTTCATGCATCGTAAAGAATTGAATAATGAAAAGAAACTTGTATATTACATTCAAATGTACAAAATATTACACAGACCACATTTCAAATGTTTTTTCTAATAACATCTAGTCTTCTCTTAGTACTACTTCGGCAGCCTCATTTAGAAGTTGTTCAACAACTTCATCCATGATAGCTTCGGCCATTTGTTTAATTTCGTCATCCCCTTTCGTGTGAGGGTCAGCAGACGATCCGGCAGGTTCTGAGGGAAGAGAATATATGTCTATGTTACTATTACAAACCATAAGCAAGTTCGAAAATCAAACAGACCTAAAAACCACTAGGTGGTACCTATTTGGCTTTTGGGCTCTGCGCTTTTTTCAGCGGCCTTGGCTACTTCCCTAGCATCATGGATACCTTGCTCGCTTCTTCGAATAATTTCCTGGGCCATTTCTCGGCCACCATTGTCCCAGACGTCGGTGAAAAATTTTCCACCAACCTGGCTAGCTTCGGGCGAGGGGTCTTTAATATCTTCAGCGGATAAAGTGGCTTCGGATTGCGCAAGAAGCTTAATATGATCGCAACCCTTCCTCTCCAAAACAGTAGCAACTCCTCTAGCGCCCGAAAAAGCGCAGATGTCACCGCGGCTACTCAGGATTTCCTCGAAGGCCTCTGCTTCGTGACTGATCCATTCCAGTGGACCTTTGGGATTGCCTCTTGAGAAATTCTCTTCACTAGAGAATGCACCAACGCCGGCGAAGCTGGATTTTATCTTTTTGACGCATTCTATAGACTTAACGTAGCATTTTCTCTGGGATGCACGAAGCTCCTTAACACTTAACTCTAAATGATTGACCAACTGATCACTAAGCTCTCGTTTTGTTTCTTCAAGCACACGTTCCTCTTTAGCTCTAGCTAGCTGTTTCTGAAGATCTTTAATCTCACGTTTTTGGGCTTCGGCCTGGACCTTTGAGGCAGCTTCGTCCTTTTTTACCTTGTCTACCAATGTAAGCAGAATTTTATCCTTTTCCAGAGCTTCGTTTCTCAGTTTAATAACTTCTGACCGTAGGTTGTTGAACGCAATTTCATAGCTCTCATCTTCGGCACTCTTTTGTGCTCTTAATGCGTTGCTTAGGATTAAACCCTATATGTAAAAAAGTTGCTATAAGAATAAAAGAATGAGTTACGAATTAAAAAAATTTTAAGCGCCTAATTCCCATACCTTTAGGCTATTGTACGCAAGACTGTCCGCGAGATCCTCCTTCGTCATAGCACATAATCCAGCTTCGAGCTTCGGGAACCCCATACTTCTAGCCATCTCCCAGCAGACAGTTAATTCTTTGTTATCAGGGAGGCAGTATAGGAAGTCATCTTCATTTGTCCCATTGAACACTACTGCCCCCTTCGGATATTTTAACTCTCTGGCATAGTGATTGGCTTCATAAGTCTCTTCTTCAGATAATTTCTTCCCCGAAGCATGTCGCACGATGTAATCGCATATGTTGGAAGGAGCTTCGGGGGCGGCAGTGTCAATTTCTTCAACCAAAACTGGTTCTGATATTTTTATTTTTTCGGTTTCCAAAGATTGTTCCTTGGTGGGCTCTGAAGGCCCAGCTTCAGCTTCAAGTTGTTGCTTCGAAGCTTCAGTAGACGCTTCAGCAAGTTCAACAGTCTTCTTTGGAGTTGTGCTTGAAGACTTAATTGTCTCCAAGACATCTAGCACGTTCACCATTCTTTTTCTTTTTGGGGTCACCGATGGGCCCTTTTGATTTTTTATTGTTTCAACATTTGCTGAAGGCCTTAAGATTTCCAATATTTTTTGTTCTTCAATCCTCGGTTTTTCTACCTTCTCTGCTGAAGGCGCTTCAGTTTTTTCTTCTATCTTCGGCACTGGAGCTGGTTCTGTAGTTTCAGTGGCCAAAGAGACTTCACCAATAAATTCAGGCACTGTGGCTGGCTCAATAAAACGTGCCCGGTGGGTGAGCACCTTCATCTTTTTTCTTTGCGGCGCTGGCTCACTAGAAGCACTTGTGGCAACTTCTGTTGCAGGAGAAGTATTTTTTCTTTTGCGACCCGGCACCGGATAATGGTAGTCAGGGTAGACAAACCCGATTGCATCAAATACCCGGTTGAGCCTTTTCTTCTTTCGGCCTCCGAAGGCTGCCGATAATGCAGTGTTCTCGGCCTTCGAATACACCCCAAGCAGTTCGTCACTTAATGTTTCAATGCTTTTTAACCAGTCGTCATCAGGTTCAACAAACTTATCCCCGTATTTGAATGTGTATTTCAGTCTGACCAGTCCGCCTTCGTCGGACTCTTTGATGGTCTCCTTCGGCATTTCCCACTTTCCTGCAAGTGGCCACACCCTGAAGGCAATATGCTCTTGGACCAAGTCCCTTGTCCCAATAAAAGAGCAGATTACGCCGAAGGCTCTTTGGCATTCTTCGGCTGCTTCATCCATTTCAACCTTCGGCTTTTGGAGTCCGAAGCGTTGCCAGATGGGGCGCATAATGATACTCTTAACATCTTCCTGCGCTGTCAAGTCATTCTTTACATAGAACCACTCTGTCATCCAGGCTCCGGGCCACCTCTTCCGAAAGGTTGGCACAGGGCGGCTTGACCCGGAGCGGGCACCGAAGCTGTAACACCCAAAGTTGTTGTGATATTGTTCTTTCCCCCAGGGCTTCATCTCACATAACAACTCATGAATGTTGCAAAAGCTTTTCGCATTTGGTTCTAAACCTTGGCTTTTCACAGCCCAGACAAACATCCCCATTCTTATGATAGCTTCGGGAGTAATTTGATGAAGGTAGACTTGAAATGTCTTCAGGACTTCGACAACAAAGCTGCTTAGGGGGAATCGAAGCCCAGCCTTGAGAAAGCTTCGGAAGATTACGACTTCATCTTCTTCGGGGGTGGGAGAAGTTTTTTCTCCAGCATCAGCCCTCACAATAGATATATCTCGAAAATATCTCCCTCTCATATTGTCAATATGACTCTGCTTAATAGTGCTTTTCCCGAAAACTGAGTGACTTGGCCGGCATGGTCGATCTTCGGACTCTCCCCCACCGCTTTCTACATCATAACTGTCGCTGTCACCAGTATCTTCAGACAAACCTTCCAGAATCTCCTTGGTGATTTTTTCCGTATTGGTCTCCGCCATCGCTATAAGGAACCCCAAGTTCTTCTCTTCGTCGAGACTCAGCTTCATCTCAGCAGGGACCTTCTTATCTTCAGACATCTTCGGAAACACTAAAAAACTATTTTCAAGGCCGAAGCTTCAAAACCAAAAGATCAGCAAATCTTAGTGCGCAAGAGCTAAAAATTTAGTGAGCGGAAGCAGATGGCAAGTGAGCGTACCAAATGAGTTTGCGGTATGATCTTATTTATACGCCCAGTGCGTTGAAAATTGAAAGACCCCGCTTGTCAGTGAATGTTGCTATTCTAGCAAAGGGAAGGTGTTTTTTCGGACCTTCGGCTTAAGGCCTTCGTCCATATCGCAATCTGAATTTATCATTAACAAATTAATATTGCGAGGGGCTACTGTTGGGGGCCTTCGTCCTCCGAAGGTCCTCAAAAACAAGATTTGACAATATTTTCCAAGTGAATTATATGAACAGGTATTTTCGGACTCAGATTATGAACATGGAGTACGGACAGGACGAAGCTTAAGCCAGACGAAAGGAGGTTGAGATGAAGGACGGGCTGGTTACCATGCTGTACGAAGGATGGTGCGCAGCCGAAGCTATGCGCAGGAAAGCTTCGTCGCGATAGCAGAAAGGGGAACCGACTTAAAGATGAAAAGACTACTTAGGCCTTGACAGACTCCCATAGGTCATTAGCAAATGTATTGGACATGAATGTAATTTTACATGGGCTGCGTCTCACGCCTATAAATAGATGAACAGTACTCCCGTACTGTTCACGCTGACTTGGCATTTGTTTTCCGTCATCCTTGTACTTTTGCCTTCCTGCAATCCGAAGGTACACTTGTAATCTAAAGTCATTTCTATTTTTATATGATAACAAAATAGAAATGACATGATAATAATATTTGGATGTTTATATTACTTTTTATGTTGCATGTAATTTCTTCGTCATGGTTCATTGTGCTTACGAAGATATGTTGTCTGTGACCTTCGTCCGGAACACATTATATCCCGAAAGGATATAATGTCTAAAAGGATGAAGGGCTTTATCATTTAACATTTTTTGTGTTGCCTTGTTCTTAATTCATAGCATTTGAGAACAAGTCACCAACAGGGCAAGACAACCCCCATCCATACATGATCCCGTATCTCTACAACTTCACACAAGCACTAAGCTGTAACACGTTCCATCATTGTGACGTCTACCCTTGGGCTATAAAAGGGCAAGACAACCCCCATCCAAACATGATCTTGTATCTCTACAACTTCACACAAGCACTCAGTTGTAACACGTTCTATCATTGTAACCCTTGGGCTATAAAAGGGCAAGACAACCCCATCCAAACATGATCATGTATCTCTACAACTTCACACAAGCACTCAGTTGTAACACGTTCCAAGCAATATCACAATCAGCACTGCATTGGATTAGGGCTCCGGTCTGAACTAGTATAACCAGCCCGCCTCAGATTCACCCCCAAAGCTCCTCATAGCTCACCATTCGGAGCGAGTCCGCGCTAACACTCCTGCCGAACACAAATCTTATTGTCCACTGGCTCCAAAAACCACGACACTTATCTTAAAAACTTATGTTTCAACTTAATACATATTGAAGACAGTAAAGGTGCAATGCAAATGATAGCAACAAATATAGAGTGATTGGTAAAATTATTTATTAGAACTAAATAGAGCTTGTATGGTATGTACATGGGTAGTGTTATGAAATAAAGAGAATAAATATAATTAATTTTGAGTAGTTATACGTATTTTAAAAAACCATATAGATTTATGTGACGCAAGATTCCAGACTGTGTTGAAATGCCTTTATGTGACAATGTTTATAGAGGAGACAATTGTATTTTTGGAACTACAAACAGTGTGTTTTGCAATAATACCATTCCAAACAATTAGCTCGCAGAAATGGGATTATAAAGATCTTATAATTGATTCAGATGCCATTTAGTGTAATTAAGATGCCATTTAGTGTATTATCTTCCTTATCTGATACAATCTCTTGTATTTTGTGCCGTACGAGACACTTTTGCCCCTCAAGTCGTTCTGCAGGTTTCATCTCTTGTTTACGTGGCCTGAGCGTTTCATCTGGTGCGCCGCCATGAAGCTAAATCATCGCTGTCAGATCGGAGACGCCGGACAGCGACCACCACCACGCTAGACACAGCCGCCCCCATTCCATCGAGCAGGCTGGAGGCGCAGGGCATAACTGCACATTGCTACAGTACTATCTAATTGTTTACTGTACTTTTAAAAAATGGTTTGTATTTTTTTCTAAAATTTCATCACAGCTAGGGCATGCCGGAGCTCGTCCGTAGGGCAGTGCTGGCTACGGATGGATGGGCCTCGACGCGACTCTAGCAGGAGCTCGAGAGTGCCTCCATGGTAGCACAATTCAAGTTTCTAGTTCTGCTTGTCCGTTGCGTGACGGGTAAAAACGTCTCCTATACCACAAATACATGGAGATGAATTGGAAAACGGGAAGCAAATACATTAAATGGTAGTAGAATCAATTAAAAATGTTTGTAGTCCCTTTTTTACGAAATAATTGTTTGGAATGGCATTATTGCGAAGCAGATTGTTTGTAGTCCCAATAATAGAATTGTCTCGTTTATAGAGAGATAAACATGGCAGATAGACCATGCGATGGTTATATGAGCAAGATAGTGCTCCCCCGCATGTGTTCGGTTTTCTCCCATGTGTTCCGGTCCTTCGACAGCAAACACTTAAAGCATGGACTTAACAAAGTGCAGTAATGCGGTCTCATTATAGCACACCCCCCACATAAAAAAAGTAATATCCGCAGCTAGAAGACAACACACAGCCTAAGCACGTTCAGCCGAGGCCAAGCAATCCGCATCCGCCCCAGCAGCCCTCACCAACCATCATTGTGTGTAGTTGTTGGGAGAGGGCAGGGCCTTGACGAGGACCAACCACAGCCCAGCCGCAACGGCGACCAGGAAGTTTCCACACCGCTGGCCTTGTGACATGCGCACATTGTCTTGGTCGTCTTTGGACAAGTCTCGACTCTCCACACCACCAGCCACCAGCCCGGTCCCAAGCATTAGCTATTTAAACCTCGCCACTCCTGCTGGTTCTCTCCAGGAAGAGCAGCACTAGATCTCTCTCCCCTTCCCCTACAGCTTCCCAGCAAGCCAGTTGCATACATTTCACTGCTGTTATCTTCCTCAGCTTGATCAGTGCTTTAGTTCTCTCTAGTTGCAATGGCTTGCGATTCCCCGTGCATGGCGACGCCCCGCGCCGACCCGCTTAACTGGGGGAAGGCCGCGGAGGAGCTGATGGGCAGCCACCTGGACGAGGTCAAGCGGATGGTGGACGAGTACCGCCAACCCTTGGTGAAGATCGAGGGCGCCAGCCTCGGCATCGCGCAGGTGGCCGCTGTGGCCACCGGCGCTGGCGAGGCCCGGGTCGAGCTGGACGAGTCCGCCCGTAGCCGGGTCAAGGCAAGCAGCGACTGGGTCATGAGCAGCATGATGAACGGCACCGACAGCTACGGCGTCACCACCGGCTTCGGCGCCACGTCGCACAGGAGGACCAAGGAGGGTGGCGCTCTCCAGAGGGAGCTCATCAGGTTCCTCAACGCTGGCGCCTTCGGCACCGGCACGGACGGCCACGTCCTCCCGACCGAGGCGACGCGCGCGGCCATGCTCGTCCGCATCAACACCCTCCTCCAGGGGTACTCTGGGATCCGCTTCGAGATCCTCGAGGCGATCGTCAAGCTGCTCAACGCCAACGTCACGCCGTGCCTGCCGCTCCGCGGCACGGTCACCGCGTCCGGCGACCTCGTGCCGCTCTCCTACATTGCCGGCCTCGTCACCGGGCGTGAGAACTCTGTTGCGGTCGGCCCAGACGGCAGCAAGGTCAACGCCGGCGAGGCATTCAAGATTGCCGGAATCCAGGGCGGCTTCTTCGAGCTGCAGCCCAAGGAGGGTCTTGCGATGGTGAACGGCACGGCCGTGGGCTCTGGCCTCGCCTCCACTGTGCTCTTCGAGGCTAACATCCTTGCCATCCTCGCCGAGGTCCTGTCCGCCGTGTTCTGCGAGGTCATGAACGGCAAGCCGGAGTACACCGACCACCTGACCCACAGGCTCAAGCACCACCCGGGACAGATCGAGGCTGCTGCCATCATGGAGCACATCTTGGAGGGCAGCTCCTACATGAAGCTTGCCAAGAAGCTCGGCGAGCTCGACCCCTTGATGAAGCCCAAGCAGGACCGGTACGCGCTCCGCACGTCGCCGCAATGGCTTGGCCCACAGATTGAGGTTATCCGCGCCGCCACCAAGTCCATTGAGCGCGAGATCAACTCCGTCAACGATAACCCGCTCATCGATGTCGCCCGAAGCAAGGCTCTTCACGGTGGCAACTTCCAGGGCACGCCCATCGGGGTGTCCATGGACAACACCCGTCTCGCCATCGCAGCCATCGGCAAGCTCATGTTTGCGCAGTTCTCTGAGCTCGTCAACGACTACTACAACAACGGCTTGCCCTCCAACCTGTCCGGTGGGCGCAACCCCAGCTTGGACTACGGCTTTAAGGGCGCCGAGATCGCCATGGCGTCCTACTGCTCCGAGCTGCAGTTCCTGGGGAACCCGGTCACCAACCACGTCCAGAGCGCAGAGCAGCACAACCAGGACGTCAACTCGCTGGGGCTCATCTCCTCCAGGAAGACTGCTGAGGCCATCGAGATCCTGAAGCTCATGTCCTCGACGTTCCTGATCGCCCTGTGCCAGGCCGTGGACCTGCGCCACATCGAGGAGAATGTCAAGAGCGCCGTCAAGAGCTGCGTGATGACGGTGGCGAAGAAGACTCTGAGCACCGACTCCACCGGTGGCCTCCACATCGCCCGCTTCTGCGAGAAGGACCTGCTCCAAGAGATCGAGCGCGAGGCGGTGTTCGCGTATGCCGACGACCCCTGCAGCGCTAACTACCCGCTGATGAAGAAGCTTCGTAACGTGCTCGTGGAGCGCGCCCTCGCCAACGGCGCTGCTGAGTTCAACGCGGAGACCTCCGTGTTCGCCAAGGTCGCCCAGTTCGAGGAGGACCTGCGCGCGGCGCTGCCCAAGGCGGTGGAGGCTGCACGGGCGGCTGTCGAGAACGGCACGGCAGCGATACCGAACAGAATCACCGACTGCCGCTCCTACCCGCTCTACCGCTTCGTGCGCGAGGAGCTCGGAGCCGTGTACCTCACCGGCGAGAAGACGCGCTCTCCCGGCGAGGAGCTGAACAAGGTGCTCATTGCCATCAACCAAGGCAAGCACATCGATCCGCTGCTCGAGTGCCTTAAGGAGTGGAACGGCGAGCCCCTGCCCATCTGCTAAACAGAGAAACGGATAGGAAGAAGACTGGAGTGTTCATTGTTCAGTAGTTTTGCGTGGTTGGTAGCAAAGGCTAATGACTGTTTATCTGGTCATACTCTACTTATGAAACGTTATATTTTCAAGAAATGTGTATTCCATTCTTGTTATTATTTTGTTTTAGCAGCGGAAATTGGAAAATATTTCATTGTTTGAGAAAAGGCGCGGGGTAGGAACGGCGGTCCCTCTTGCATCCTCCAACCCTCTTCTCCTAAACACCTCCGATTTGATAATCATTATCCATTTGTCAGTTCAGTTTCACCACTGAAAATATTTTTTAAGGCGTGTTTGAAATTAGAGTATTTTAAAACCATGATTTTATAATACTACGGTTTTTAAAATGTTATAACACAAATGCATTATTTTTTACATTACTCTAAGCAATATCTAACTGAAGACAAAGTATCTTAAACCATGGTATTTCGTATACATGTGCAAGGCTAGTCATAGATAAAAAATGAATTTTAAATATCCCAAAAATACTATGGTATCTGCAAAACCATAATATTCAAAACAAAAGTTTTTTACAATGCAACCAAATACCTCTTGGCAAAAAATACTATAGTATTCTTCAATACCATGGTTTTGCCTCAAAACTTCAAAAATAGTTTGTTTATAAACACCCCCTTAATAGCTTTACAACAGTTTTTTTTCTGAATATGAGATATTTTCAAAAATTATTGGACAAAATAGTTTCATCAACTTTTTCATACATAACTGAGAGAGGAAAATAAAAATCTATGAAAACTAGTTTTTAAGTTTCACCTCTCCTTATTTCTTCATTTATATCGCTATATAATCCACCAGTTTAAAACTTTGCAAAAATCACCTAACCAAATCACCACACACTCATAATCTCCACTAAATTCACCAAACAAATTATACACAGACTTAACACGCTATCAAAACCACTGATTCCAATAGTTGGATAACCCTCTCTTTTCCTTACACAAACTCAATAGATAATATTATTTGGATCAATCCTCATCTCCCCTCTCCCCTGTGACCTCGCTGCCCTGAGCCTTCCCCTCCCCTTGTCCCCACCGCCCCTCCCCCTCACGCCTGAAAGGGAAATGTGCCCTTGGGCCATTTCTAAGTATTTTGGTGATTAAGTGCCAACACAAGTGCTTAAATATGAATTTATGTCCATGGATGAACAAAGTGCAAATCATGAAGTAAAGGTATGTTTCTAAGCCTTAGTACATTGGTTTTGTGTACTAATATACTTGTCTAAGTGTTAGAAACAGAAAGAAGAAGAAAAGAAAAGAGGAGAAAAAGACTTGGCTGTGTACAGCCAAGACTCAGCTCGGTCTGGCACACCGGACTGTCCGGTGTGCACCGGACAGTGTCCGGTGCGCCAGGCTGACTCGGCGTGAAGAGGCCGCTCTCGGGAATTCGCCGACGGCGTACGGCTAAAATTCACCGGACTGTCCGGTGTGCACCGGACTGTCCGGTGAGCCAACGGTCGGCCGCGCAATCTGCGCGGGACACGTGGCCGAGCCAACGGTCGGAAGGGGGCACCGGACTGTCCGGTGTGCACCGGACATGTCCGGTGCGCCAACGGCTCCTAGATCTGACGGTCGGCTTCGCTATTTAAGGAAGGAAATCGGGCACCGGACAGTGTCCGGTGTGCACCGGACTGTCCGGTGCACCCGACGACAGAAGGCAAGGATAGCCTTCCAGATTTGCTCTCAACGGCTCCTAGCTGCCTTGGGGCTATAAAAGGGGCCCCTAGGCGCATGGAGGAGACATCCAAGCAACCTAAGAGCATTCTTGATCATCCACACTCATTCTTTGCGCATTCGTTTGTGATTCTAAGTGATTCGAGCTCCGTTCTAGTGAGAACTTTGAGATAGTCATTCGAGCTCGATTCTTGGCCGTTTGTGTGCGCATTTCGCTATGGATTTGTGTGTGTTGCTTCCCTCTCTTACTCTGTGCTTCTTTGTGATCATATACTTGTAAGGGCAAGAGACTCCAATTTGTGGAGATTCCTTGCAAACGGGATATTGAAAGGCAAAGCAAAACACCGTGGTATTCAAGTTGGTCTTTGGACCGCTTGAGAGGGGTTGATTGCAACCCTCATCCGTTGGGACGCCACAACGTGGAGTAGGCAAGCGTTGGTCTTGGCCGAACCACGGGATAAACCACTGTGTCATCTCTGTGTTTGATCTCTTGTGGTATTGTGTTTTGTTGAAGACTCCTCTCTAACCACTTGGTGATTATTGTACTAACACTTAACAAGTTTTTGTGGCTTAAGTTTTAAAGTTTCACAGGATCACCTATTCACCCCCCCTCTAGGTGCTCTCAATTGGTATCAGAGCCGTTCTCTTCACAAAGGGACTTACCGCCCGAAGAGATGGATCCTAAGGGGAAGGGAATCGTGATCAACGACAAAGAGAAGGAATCCTTCGTCAACGAGCCGAAGGACGATAAGCCTACCGACTCCGGCTCGGGGCATAGACGGAAGGAAGGGAAGAAGAAGAAGACAAGGCGCATCAAGGAGATCATCTACTACGACGATAGTGATGAGTCTACTTCTTCCCAAAAGGATGATGACAACGACTACAAAAAGACGGTCAATTCGAACTTTTCATTTGATTATTCTCGTATTCAACATAGTTCGAATTCGCATTTGCTTTCCATTCCTCTTGGCAAACCTCCACACTTCGATGGGGAGGACTACGGATTTTGGAGTCACAAAATGCGTAGTCACTTATTCTCTCTCCATCCAAGCATATGGGAGATTGTGGAGAATGGAATGAAATTTGATAGCTCGGATAGCCCTATGCTTATAAATGAACAAATTCATAGAAATGCACAAGCTACTACTGTTCTCTTAGCATCTTTGTGCAGGGAAGAGTACAATAAGGTGAGCGGCTTGGACAATGCCAAGCAGATATGGGACACCCTCAAGATCTCTCACGAGGGGAACGACATCACCATGCTCACCAAGATGGAGTTGGTGGAGGGCGAGCTTGGACGATTCGCCATGATAAGGGGAGAGGAGCCAACTCAAACGTACAACTGGCTCAAGACCCTTATCAACAAAATAAGGAGCTACGGAAGCACGCGTTGGACGGATCACGACGTCGTCCGCCTAATGCTCAGGTCCTTTACCGTTCTTGATCCTCATCTCGTGAACAATATTCGTGAGAATCCCAGGTACACGATGATGACGCCCGAGAAAGTACTTGGAAAATTCGTGAGCGGGCGGATGATGATCAAGGAGGCAAGATACGTCGATGACGCGTTGAACGGTCCACTCCACAAGCCTCAACCCATTGCTCTAAAGGCAACGAGGAGCAAGGAGTCGCTACCTAGCAAGGTGGCGCAAGTTGAGGCGGCCGGGCTCAATGATGAAGAGATGGCTCTCATCATCAAGAGATTCAAGACGGCGCTAAATGGTCGCAAGGGGCAGCCAAGCAAGACCAAGACAAAGGGGAAGCGCTCATGCTTCAAATGTGGTAAGGTTGGTCATTTTATTGCTAACTGTCCCGAAAATGATAGTGACCAGGAGCAAGGGAAAAATGGGAAGAGAGAGAACAAGAAGGTTTACAAGAAGGCCAAAGGCGAAGCACACCTTGGAAAGGAGTGGGATTCGGATTGCTCTTCGTCCGACTCCGACGACGAAGGACTCACCGCCACTGCCTTCAACAAATCGGCTCTCTTCCCCAACGAGCATCACACTTGCCTCATGGCAAGGGAAAAGAAGGTAATCACTCGTAATGCTAATACTTATGATTCTTCTAGTGATGATGAATCTAGTGAGGATGAAATTGATTACTCTAGTTTATTCAAGGGATTGGATAGAACTAAGATAGCTAAGATTAATGAGTTGATAGATGCCTTAAATGAAAAGGATAGAATCTTAGAGAAACAAGAAGACCTTTTATATGAAGAGCATGATAAATTTGTTAGTGCACAAAATTCACTTGCTCTAGAAGTTAAAAGAAATGGAATGCTTTCTTGTGAACTTTCTACTTGTAATGAAACCATTTCTTCTTTAAAAGGTGAAATTAATGTTTTAACTGCTAAACTAGAAGTAGCAAGTAACTCTTGTGTTGAAAATGTTACAATTTGCACTAGGTGTAAGGATTTTGATGTTAATGCTTGTAGTGAACACTTAGTTTCAATTTCAAAACTAAATGATGAAGTGGCTAGTCTTAATGCTCAACTTAAGACTAGCAAGAGTGAAGTTGATAAAATAAAATTTGCAAGGGATGCCTACACGGTTGGTAGACACCCCTCAATTAAGGATGGTCTTGGCTTCAAGAGAGAGGCCAAGAACTTAACAAGCCATAAGGCTCCCATCTTCGTCAAGGAGAAAGGGAAGGCCCCTATGGCTAGTAGTGCTAAAAAGAACCATGCTTTCTTGTACCATGATAGGAGACATGCTAGAAATGCTTATAATGATTTTGATTCACATGTTTATGATTCTCATGCCATGTTTGCTTCTAGTTCTTCCTATAAGCATGATAGAGATATGTGTAGGAGAAATGTTGTGCATATGCCTAGGAGAAATTTTGCTCATGTTCCTAGAAAAGTTGTGAACAAACCTTCTACCATTTATTATGCTTGCAATGCTCCCTTTGCTATTTGTAGAAAGGGTAAGAAGGTAATTGCTAGGAAGTTAGGGGCAAGATGCAAGAGAGATAAAACTTGCATTTGGGTCCCTAAGGATATATGTGCTAACCTTGTAGGACCCAACATGAGTTGGGTACCTAAGACCCAAGCCTAAATTTGCCTTGCAGGTTTATGCATCCGGGGGTTCAAGCTGGATTATCGACAGCGGATGCACAAACCATATGACGGGGGAGAAGAAGATGTTCACCTCCTACGTCAAAAATAAGGATTCCCAAGATTCAATTATATTCGGTGATGGGAATCAAGGCAAGGTAAAAGGGTTAGGTAAAATTGCAATTTCTAATGAACACTCAATCTCCAATGTGTTTTTAGTTGAGTCTCTTGGTTACAATTTGCTATCTGTTAGTCAACTATGCAATATGGGATATAACTGCTTATTTACAAATGTAGATGTGTCTGTCTTTAGAAGATGTGATGGTTCACTAGTTTTTAAGGGTGTACTAGACGACAAGCTTTACTTAGTTGATTTTGCAAAAGAAGAGGCCGGTCTAGATGCATGCTTAATGGCTAAGACTTGCATGGGCTGGCTGTGGCATCGCCGCTTAGCACATGTGGGGATGAAGAACCTCCACAAGCTTCTAAAGGGAGAACACGTGATAGGTCTAACCAATGTTTATTTCGAAAAAGATAGACCTTGTGCAGCTTGTCAAGCAGGTAAACAAGTGGGAGGAGCACATCACAGCAAGAATGTGATGACCACGTCAAGACCTCTGGAGCTGCTGCATATGGACCTCTTCGGACCCGTCGCCTATCTGAGCATAGGAGGAAGTAAGTATGGTCTAGTTATTGTTGATGACTTTTCCCGCTTCACTTGGGTGTTCTTTTTGCAGGATAAGTCTGAAACCCAAGGGACCCTCAAGCGCTTCCTAAGGAGAGCTCAAAATGAGTTTGAGCTCAAGGTGAAAAAGATAAGGAGCGACAACGGGTCCGAATTCAAGAACCTTCAAGTGGAGGAGTTTCTTGAGGAGGAAGGGATCAAGCACGAGTTCTCCGCTCCCTACACACCTCAGCAAAATGGTGTGGTAGAGAGGAAGAACAGGACGCTCATAGATATGGCGAGGACTATGCTTGGAGAATTCAAGACCCTCGAGTGCTTTTGGTCGGAAGCCGTGAACACGGCTTGCCACGCCATCAACAGGGTCTACCTTCATCGCCTCCTCAAGAAGACTTCGTATGAGCTACTAACCGGTAACAAACCCAATGTATCGTACTTTCGTGTATTTGGGAGCAAATGCTACATTCTAGTAAAGAAGGGTAGAAATTCTAAGTTTGCTCCCAAAGCTGTAGAAGGGTTTTTGTTAGGTTATGATTCAAATACAAAGGCGTATAGGGTCTTCAACAAATCATCGGGTTTGGTTGAAGTCTCTAGCGACGTTGTATTTGATGAGACTAATGGCTCTCCAAGAGAGCAAGTTGTTGATTGTGATGATGTAGATGAAGAAGATGTTCCGACGGCCGCCATACGAACCATGGCGATTGGAGAAGTGCGGCCACAGGAACAAGATGAACGAGATCAACCTTCTTCCTCAACAACGGTGCATCCCCCAACTCAAGACGATGAACAGGTTCATCAAAAGGAGGCGTGTGATCAAGGGGGAGCACAAGATGATCACGTGATGGAGGAAGAAGCGCAACCGGCACCTCCAACCCAAGTTCGAACGGTGATTCAAAGGGATCATCCCGTCGACCAAATTTTGGGTGACATTAGCAAGGGAGTAACTACTCGATCTCGATTAGTTAATTTTTGTGAGCATTACTCCTTTGTCTCTTCTATTGAGCCTTTCAGGGTAGAGGAGGCCTTGCTAGATCCGGATTGGGTATTGGCCATGCAGGAGGAACTCAACAACTTCAAGCGTAATGAAGTTTGGACACTGGTGCCTCGCCCCAAGCAAAATGTTGTGGGAACCAAGTGGGTGTTCCGCAACAAACAGGACGAGCACGGGGTGGTGACAAGGAACAAGGCTCGACTTGTGGCAAAAGGTTATGCCCAAGTCGCAGGTTTGGACTTTGAGGAGACTTTTGCTCCTGTGGCTACGCTAGAATCAATTCGTATCTTGCTAGCATATGCCGCTCACCATTCTTTCAGGTTGTACCAAATGGATGTGAAGAGCGCTTTCCTCAACGGGCCGATCAAGGAGGAGGTGTACGTGGAGCAGCCCCCTGGCTTCGAGGATGAACGGTACCCCGACCACGTGTGTAAGCTCTCTAAGGCGCTCTATGGACTTAAGCAAGCCCCAAGAGCATGGTATGAATGCCTTAGAGACTTTTTAATTGCTAATGCTTTCAAGGTTGGGAAAGCCGATCCAACTCTTTTTACTAAGACTTGTGATGGTGATCTTTTTGTGTGCCAAATTTATGTCGATGACATAATATTTGGTTCTACTAACCAAAAGTCTTGTGAAGAGTTTAGCAGGGTAATGACGCAGAAATTCGAGATGTCGATGATGGGCGAGTTGACCTACTTCCTTGGGTTCCAAGTGAAGCAACTCAAGGACGGCACCTTCATCTCCCAAACGAAGTACACACAAGATTTGCTAAAGAGGTTTGGGATGAAGGACGCCAAGCCCGCAAAGACGCCGATGGGAACCGACGGACACACCGACCTCAACAAAGGAGGTAAGTCCGTTGATCAAAAAGCATACCGGTCAATGATAGGGTCTTTACTTTATTTATGTGCTAGTAGACCGGATATTATGCTTAGCGTATGCATGTGTGCCAGATTTCAATCCGATCCTAAGGAGTGTCACTTAGTGGCAGTGAAGCGAATTCTTAGATATTTGGTTGCTACGCCTTGCTTCGGGATCTGGTATCCAAAGGGGTCTAACTTTGACTTAATTGGGTACTCAGATTCCGACTATGCTGGATGTAAGGTCGATAGGAAGAGTACATCGGGGACGTGCAAATTCTTAGGAAGGTCCCTGGTGTCATGGAACTCTAAGAAACAAACCTCCGTTGCCCTATCCACCGCTGAGGCCGAGTACATTGCCGCAGGACAGTGTTGTGCGCAACTACTTTGGATGAGGCAAACCCTCAGGGACTTTGGCTACAATCTGAGCAAAGTCCCACTCCTATGTGACAATGAGAGTGCTATCCGAATAGCGGAAAATCCTGTTGAGCACAGCCGCACAAAGCACATTGACATCCGGCATCACTTTTTGAGAGACCACCAGCAAAAGGGGGATATCGAAGTGTTTCATGTTAGCACCGAGAACCAGCTAGCCGATATCTTTACCAAGCCTCTAGATGAGAAGACCTTTTGCAGGCTGCGTAGTGAGCTCAATATCTTAGATTCGCGGAACTTGGATTGAAAAGTAGCATACATGTGTTTATGCCTTTGATCATGTTCATTCTGCATCTTGTTGCTTATTGTGGTGCTCAAGTTGTACAAACACTCCCTGGACCTCACAAGTCCGTTGCAAAGTGATGCACAGTTTTAGGGGGAGGTGTGTTACAACTTGACCCTTTGAGACTAACCATATGTTTGAGTTTGCTTGTTTTAGTCTCAAAGGAGAATTGAAAGGGAAAAGATGGACTTGGACCATGAAAGACTTCCACTGCACTCCGATGAGAGGGTAACTTATTCCAAGTTCATCTAATGAACTCTTATTGCCATTTGCTCTTAATTGAAGATTTTGGTGAGGCAATGGGGTTATAGGGCCAAGATTGATCCCGTTTTGGTGCTTGATGCCAAAGGGGGAGAAAATAAAGGCCAAAGCAATAAATGGATCAGCTACCACTTGAGAAATTTGAAAATAGTAGAATAGAGCTTTTGGTTTGTCAAAAGCCTTTTGTTGTCTCTCTTATCAAAAGTTGGCTTCTTGTGGGGAGAAGTAGTGATTATGGGAAAAAGGTTTGTTGTCTCTCTTATCAAAAGTTGGCTTCTTGTGGGGAGAAGTAGTGATTATGGGAAAAAGGGGGAGTTTTTGAAATCTTTGATCAATCTCTTTTGGAATGACTCTCTTTATGCTTCAACATGTGTGTTTGACTTAGAGATAGAGATTTGAGTTTGATTTGCAAAAACAAACCAAGTGGTGGCAAAGGATGATCCATATATGCCAAAATTTGAATCAAAATAAATTTGAGTTTTATTTGAAGTGAGTTTGCACTTGTTCTAGTTGCTTTATGTTGTGTTGGCATAAATCACCAAAAAGGGGGAGATTGAAAGGGAAATGTGCCCTTGGGCCATTTCTAAGTATTTTGGTGATTAAGTGCCAACACAAGTGCTTAAATATGAATTTATGTCCATGGATGAACAAAGTGCAAATCATGAAGTAAAGGTATGTTTCTAAGCCTTAGTACATTGGTTTTGTGTACTAATATACTTGTCTAAGTGTTAGAAACAGAAAGAAGAAGAAAAGAAAAGAGGAGAAAAAGACTTGGCTGTGTACAGCCAAGACTCAGCTCGGTCTGGCACACCGGACTGTCCGGTGTGCACCGGACAGTGTCCGGTGCGCCAGGCTGACTCGGCGTGAAGAGGCCGCTCTCGGGAATTCGCCGACGGCGTACGGCTAAAATTCACCGGACTGTCCGGTGTGCACCGGACTGTCCGGTGTGCACCGGACTGTCCGGTGAGCCAACGGTCGGCCGGGCCAACGGTCGGCCGTGCAATCTGCGCGGGACACGTGGCCGAGCCAACGGTCGGAAGGGGGCACCGGACTGTCCGGTGTGCACCGGACATGTCCGGTGCGCCAACGGCTCCTAGATCTGACGGTCGGCTTCGCTATTTAAGGAAGGAAATCGGGCACCGGACAGTGTCCGGTGTGCACCGAACTGTCCGGTGCACCCGACGACAGAAGGCAAGGATAGCCTTCCAGATTTTCTCTCAACGGCTCCTAGCTGCCTTGGGGCTATAAAAGGGGCCCCTAGGCGCATGGAGGAGACATCCAAGCAACCTAAGAGCATTCTTGATCATCCACACTCATTCTTTGCGCATTCGTTTGTGATTCTAAGTGATTCGAGCTCCGTTCTAGTGAGAACTTTGAGATAGTCATTCGAGCTCGATTCTTGGCCGTTTGTGTGCGCATTTCGCTATGGATTTGTGTGTGTTGCTTCCCTCCCTTACTCTGTGCTTCTTTGTGATCATATACTTGTAAGGGCAAGAGACTCCAATTTGTGGAGATTCCTTGCAAACGGGATATTGAAAGGCAAAGCAAAACACCGTGGTATTCAAGTTGGTCTTTGGACCGCTTGAGAGGGGTTGATTGCAACCCTCGTCCGTTGGGACGCCACAACGTGGAGTAGGCAAGCGTTGGTCTTGGCCGAACCACGGGATAAACCACTGTGTCATCTCTGTGTTTGATCTCTTGTGGTATTGTGTTTTGTTGAAGACTCCTCTCTAGCCACTTGGTGATTATTGTACTAACACTTAACAAGTTTTTGTGGCTTAAGTTTTAAAGTTTCACAGGATCACCTATTCACCCCCCCCCCCTCTAGGTGCTCTCAACGCCGCCGCCACCCAATCCCTCCCCTCGCGTCATCGCTATCGCCATCGATTCCTCCCCTTTCCGGTATCGTAGCGTTAGGACGGACTATATGCTAGTAAAATAAATATCTAACAGCTTACAAAGCTATGTCCAAGCTATGCCAAAAAAACCCAAGCGATTCGGGCTCGGTATTTTTTTGCTAAAATCGAAACCCCGGATTGAACTGTCGGTGTTCGATTTTGATTTTTTTTAAACGTCGATATACGGTATTGGTTTCGATTTTACCCTAGAACAAAAACAAACTACCATAAAACCAAAACCAACCTAGTTTTAGGTTGATTAACTATGAATACTGATGTGATGTTATGTTTGAACACAACAATTATGTCATGTTATGAATAGTGATGTACTTATGTTTGACTGATAGAATTAGAAGTAGAAGTTTTATTATTAATATTATTATGATTTAATTTTATTCATTTGTTGTTTGCTTGTATAGAACATAATATATGTGGCTAACCAGATGTTCGTTTTTTGGTTTAAACCAAAAACGAAACAACAAACTATTCGGTTTTTTGTTTTCATGACACAGTGATCGGTTCAAAGTTTTTAAAAATCAAAGTTTATAAATCTGAAGGAAAATGAACCGAACTTTCGGTTTAAATTGAATGTCCATACCTACAGGTGATACATGGTCACACTAGTGCTAGGTAACCTTGCTAGTAAAGGCAAGGACTCTTGTGACCAAGGCTATGGATGAATGTTCTCTTATCCAATGTAGTAGCCGAGGCACCATTGTCTATTACCTATAAGAAAGATGCGCTTTTGAAGATTTAGGGTGTCTTTGGTTGTTTTTTGAGCTGCTTTTGCTTTTAAAAAGTCGAAAGCCAACCAAAGGAGTATGAACTAAAGATGTATAAAGTAGAAGCTACTTTTTTAGAAGTAGTTATTTTAGATAGTACCTTTTTTGAAAGCAACTTAACCTTTAACATTCTGTTTTTTTTCAAATAGCAAAAAAATATAGAGTTGTTTCACTTCAAGGGCGATAGAGATATGAGCTATATTATTACATTTGTTTGAACTGAGCATTTATATATTTTTACAGCTCACAATCCACAACAGCCTTTTCACATCTCATAGGTCACAACGGCATTTTCAGAAGACATAGCTAAATCAAACACATTGTAGCAATAACCTAGTCGCTCGGAACAATGTGAGTGCTTCTACCTTAAGGGTTGTAGCAACCCTGAACAACAACCTAATAAATATTTTCAAAGAAATATAAGGGAGTACACTAGACACAAGTACCCTTCACTTAACTTCCTATTTCATTGAAATTTGGTTCTATTTTCCATGATTAAAGGATGAACTCTTAGTTCTCTTATACAAAAGTATGGCAAACACTCAATCAAGTATTTCTATTTAGTAAACATTATCTTTTTGTTCACTGAATCCCTCATAATTAGCTAGTTATATTCACTTGTGAATAGTAACAAGCACAACACAATCGACATGTTGATTATGCCTTTTGGATCCAGTGGATCATGTTTAGCAATGGAATAGGTAATGTTGTTACTTGAATCAGAGGAGCGCTTGTAGGGATGTGATCATGAACATGTAGTACAATGAGAGGTTGCTTAGTAATCAGATGACTAAAGAGGGGAATGATAATCCAATAAAGATCGACCAGTGAAGTGTGAAAGAAACCCTTGCTTTTGGATCTAGCCACAGTCAACTCGAGAGGGCACAGTGGTGGGTAGTAGTGTTAGCACCGTTAATATGTGGGGGCGATGTCGATGAGGTTTAGCAACGTGGAGCACAAGTTGTTCAGTAGTGAATGGTGGCTTGCACGCCGGCGAGTGGACAACATCGCCATTGAATAGAATCGGCACAAAGGAACATTAGTGGTGAGGAAGAGATGGGTGGGGAGTGGGCTTGTCAAGTACCATTAAGTAGGAGCAACAGGAATATAAATGTCATCAAAACTTTCTAAATCCGCATGGAAGGCCTCCCATGCGGGCTTTAAAATTATGGATGCAAGCGGTGATGAAGGCAGTGTGTACCATGAGCAATGATTTGGTTCTACGAAGATGTTTACACCCAAACACCAAAGTATTACCTGATGTTCACCAATAAGGTGTACAAATTGAACGTTTAACATGTACTATGATTGAAACAAAACTAAACTAAGCACTTAAAAACACAATGGCATTCCCATAGGTTTGTTAAGAAAAAAGGAATAATCCATTATTGTATATTGGTCATTGATATGCATACATTTGTACCTAATAGTTAGGCCAACACTACATGGTAACAAGCATACCGGAAGCTAGACTAGACAATCTAATTAGCTCCAAACATAAATCTATTAAAATACACATACCTAAAAATTAGAACAACACTAAGCGAGAGATAAAGGTCATGATTTGTACCAAATTAGTTGAGAGGATGAAGTTTCCAAACTTGAGAACCCTAGAATGGATGAATGAAACTCTTTATGAAGTACTCCAGCAAAAAAATGGCAGGAACTGCATTACATCAGCAAGAATAGAGAGCTTCAATAATGGTTGGATGGCTCATATCGAAGGAGAAGGAAAGTGAATATATATGGTGGACATTTTGTCCTGGTTGGTCGCTCGGTCTAATACTAAAGGTTACTATTGGATCCACCAACTAGAGCTTAAGGTTCCTTCTAGGCCAATCTACGACACTAGCCATTAGACCCCGGACTAAAGAGAGGATTAGTCTCGATGCAACTCATGACTAAATCCCAAAAGTAAAGCTTGATTCTTTACTAGTGTCCAATAAAGGTTTAAGTGATAAATATGAAGTATTACGAAGACCAAGAGACCTGCTTGCTTAACGGTCGTTGCCGTATTCCTATGCTCAAGCTCAATTTTAAAAAAAAATATATTTACCCTTACATAGTCCACGCATGAAACGAGCCACGCGGAAACCATGCGTCATTTGACAGGCCACCAAGAGCTGGACGAGAGTTAAAAACCTTGACCGTAAACAGCCCGATCCAATTATTTGGAAATGCCACTGAAACGTAAAAGAAAAGGACAACCTGTAGCATGCATTGGTTTCAAGGGGAAAATAATCTGTAGCATGTACATGGTCACCCTTTGTGTCTTCCCTTTCAAAGAATAGTCGCCGCCCACTACGAAGTATGCTCTACCCACCGCGTGTGACAGTAGTGCTGCTACCACCCGCTTTGAAAAAATCGGAAAAGAGTAGCGGTTCGTGCATTAGATGGATGTTGCCTAGGAGCACCTGCACTCCACCGGGGGGTTTTTTTTTTGAAAGAAATGGAAATACAATACTTCATTCGTCCAAAATTAAAGGCTGAAGCGTGGAATCTTCGCTGTACGCTTCTCTGAACTTGGGATCGTCAATGAGTGTTTATCACATCAAATTTTAATGATCACAATTTGGTTGCCACAGCCAAGTGGCCACTGCTGTTTGTGAAAGTTCCACATATTGCTGCGCCAGATCCGGAGCGCCATTCTTTCCTTGGAAGTTCGTTCTGTAGGTGCAGAATCCGGACAGAAATCGCAACAGAACACCTCTACTACTGCTATACATCCTATAGGCCACAGCCGAGACGGACTCGTGAGTCATGAGTGCTGATGTGACGAAGTGGACTCGTCATTTCGAGCCATTTCCTGTGACATTTCGCACGCCTGCAGTTGCAGCATCTCCAATCTCCAAGCGGTTGCGTTGCGTTGCGTGTGTGTAAGGTCCGGGCGGGCGACGGACCGGACCAACTCGACACTGACCGAGGGAGGACTCGGCGATAGCTCGCGTCCACACACACGGGGGCTCCCCTACCAACCCCGTCGCACTCAGCCAGTGACCAGACCACCCACCTTGGGAATTGGGGCGCAACCGCATCTGGTGTGGTGCGCCCGTCGTCCGGCTGCAACCAGACTACCGACGACGGGCCGGCGCCGGGTCAGTGTCTCCTATCACCAGGCGGACGGCAGGCAGGAGGCCACGGCCGCGCAAGCTGCCGCGCTGGCCACTGGCGTGGCGCGCATCGGCGCATGGTTGGCCGGCCCATCCAAGGGCGAGGGAGGCGTCGAGGAGTCAGCTCAGCTCGGCCCGCCAACAACCTACCCACCCCGATTGCCATGCCATGCCAGTCTCTGGCCCCCAACAACCTCCCTCTCCCACCGGTTGCCACGCTATTTAAGCCCGTGCTCCCCCCCCCCCCCCCCCACCGTTCTCCTCAGGAAGAGCCTTAGCTAGCTTTCCCCAGCTCTTCTTCCACAGCACTGTCTGTCTGTCTGTCTGTCTCTCTCGCAATTAGCTGTACTAATCCGCTAGTGGCACTGCTGCTACTCTCGTGTACTCCCAGCTAACTCCTCTCTATACTCTTGTTTGTACGCACGTGTCGCAACCGCAATGGAGTGCGAGACCGGGCTTGTCCGCTCCCTGAACGGCGAGGGCCTGTGCATGTCGTCGTCGTCGGCGGCGCCGCGCGCCGACGCCCTGAACTGGGGCAAGGCCGCGGAGGACCTGTCCGGGAGCCACCTGGACGAGGTGAAGCGGATGGTGGCGGAGTTCCGCGAGCCGCTGGTGAGGATCCAGGGCGCGAGCCTGAGCATCGCGCAGGTGGCCGCCGTGGCCGCGGGCGCCGGCGGCGAGGCCCGCGTGGAGCTGGACGAGTCCGCCCGCGGCCGCGTCAAGGCCAGCAGCGACTGGGTCATGAGCAGCATGATGAACGGCACCGACAGCTACGGCGTCACCACCGGCTTCGGCGCCACGTCGCACAGGAGGACCAAGGAGGGCGGCGCGCTCCAGAGGGAGCTCATCAGGTGAGAAGACTGGGACTGACTTCGCTTCATTTCATTTCTTTCATTCCCCCCCCACCCCACAGGCAGCAGCTTGGTTTCATTTCGTGCGCTGCAGCTAGTTGTTTACTGCACGGGATCCCATCGGTTACTGAAGCAAACAAATGTTCAGTTTTTTTTTTTTTTTTGTGGCGCGGTGTTAGCTAGGTCGTTGTTGGCTTGACAATACACGTTAACTACCTCAAACTTTTTATCCATGATGGTGCACATCATTCGTGCTTACAACCTGTACAAGTATAATACTCCACTATACTGGTATCCAAATTAAAACAGTGTTGCCGCACAAATGGAAAAAGAAAGAAAAAAGACACATCCAGGCTGTGGCTGTTCAACCCACATGCAAACCCCAGTCGGATGCACCGAACCTGCCCTGCCCTCTACAACGGTGCACGCGTACACCCACGCTCCACCCAGAATTAGGTGTCACTGGCCACCGCTCGGCGGGCCACCCCTGTCCCACCGACCATACCAGCATAGTTGGGCAAGAGAGAAAGCAGGTGCGGAAGAGGAAACCCCGTGCTTTCTGGGGCGTCGGCGTCGGCGTCGGCGTCCGGGACCGGTAGCTCGCTCACCGCCAGCGCGGCCTACCAAATTTGGCCCTCCGGGTCCGGGCCCGGGGATTTGGGATCTCGAGGGGGGACGGGAGATGCTGGATGGGAGCTGTTCCGGTTACGTACTCCACTAGTACTGGACGGACCGATACAGATGGCCGCCCAACGGGGGTTCGCTGCCGCCGCCGCCGCCCGCGCGTTGCTCGAGCTCACGTTGCACGCGTTGCTCGTGCACAGGCTGCAACCGCGCCCGTCAGTCATAGAAACATGGGCAACCTTCGGCGCTGCGCTGTAATACGTTTTGTTTTTACCACAGCCCAGACCCAGCAACACGATTGCATTTTTCAGACTTTGTCTTGCCGCCTTATCCTACTTACCGAGAAAAAAAAACGGCTCAACCGTACGTTTCAGAAAACTGGTTCTTCCTCATAGGAGTAATAAAGAACGCGTGCCAGCGATGAAACAACCATGGCGCAACAAACAATTAAGAGAGTGAGAGAGAGAGAGTAAGCAGTCAACTACTCATAGCATGTGGAATTATTCCATTCATCAATGTTCCTAACTGCCCATATCCGGGAAGCTTCTTACTACCCACCAAGCTGGCAAAATGAAGCAAAAGAATAATTTGCTTGCACCGACAAGCTAGGTATCTCTCTGTCCATGTGTGCGAATCCATTGTATTTTGTTCGTTGTTGTTACTCGGTCTATCACGCGGCGAAGCATAAACTAAGCTTTAAGCGTTACTCTAATACAAAGTGGAATACAAACATAAACTGAACTCTTAAAAGTCGGCAGATCCTTGTTTGATTTGATCCAAGTTAATCTTCAAGTTTATCGTATACGTACAACCCTGAACAAAGTTTATTGCTCAATATTCATTCTATCGATGCCCACTTACGGCTCCGAAATTGACCTCTACTTTGTCCCGTTTCCATCTTCCAGATTCCTCAATGCCGGCGCCTTCGGCACCGGCGCCGACGGCCACGTGCTGCCGGCCGAGGCCACGCGCGCGGCGATGCTCGTGCGCATCAACACCCTCCTCCAGGGCTACTCCGGCATCCGCTTCGAGATCCTCGAGGCCATCGCCAAGCTGCTCAACGCCAACGTCACGCCGTGCCTGCCGCTCCGGGGCACCATCACCGCGTCGGGCGACCTCGTCCCGCTCTCCTACATCGCCGGCCTCATCACGGGCCGCCAGAACTCCGTCGCGGTGGGCCCCGACGGCAGGAAGGTGGGCGCCGCCGAGGCGTTCAGGATCGCCGGCATCGAGCACGGGTTCTTCGAGCTGCAGCCCAAGGAGGGCCTTGCCATGGTCAACGGCACCGCCGTGGGCTCCGGCCTCGCCTCCACCGTGCTCTTCGAGGCCAACGTTCTCGCCGTCATGGCCGAGGTCATCTCCGCGGTGTTCTGCGAGGTCATGACCGGCAAGCCGGAGTTCACCGACCACCTGACGCACAAGCTGAAGCACCACCCCGGACAGATCGAGGCCGCCGCTATCATGGAGCACGTCCTAGAAGGCAGCTCGTACATGAAGCTGGCCAAGAAGCTCGGCGAGCTCGACCCGCTGATGAAGCCGAAGCAGGACAGATACGCGCTCCGCACCTCCCCGCAGTGGCTGGGCCCGCAGATCGAAGTGATCCGCTTCGCCACCAAGTCCATCGAGCGCGAGATCAACTCCGTCAACGACAACCCACTCATCGACGTGTCCCGTGGCAAGGCGCTTCACGGCGGCAACTTCCAGGGCACTCCCATCGGCGTGTCCATGGACAACACCCGTCTCGCCCTCGCCGCCATCGGCAAGCTCATGTTCGCGCAGTTCTCGGAGCTGGTGAACGACTACTACAACAACGGCCTCCCGTCCAACCTGTCCGGCGGGCGCAACCCGAGCTTGGACTACGGCTTCAAGGGCGCCGAGATCGCCATGGCCTCCTACTGCTCGGAGCTCCAGTTTCTGGGCAACCCGGTGACCAACCACGTCCAGAGCGCGGAGCAGCACAACCAGGACGTGAACTCCCTGGGCCTCATCTCGTCCAGGAAGACCGCAGAGGCCGTGGACATCCTGAAGCTGATGACGTCCACGTTCCTGATCGCGCTGTGCCAGGCCATCGACCTGCGGCACCTGGAGGAGAACGTGAAGGCCGCGGTGAAGAACTGCGTGACGCAGGTGGCCAAGAAGTCGCTGAGCCTGAACGCCCGGGGCGGGCTCCACAACGCGCGCTTCTGCGAGAAGGACCTGCAGACGGCGATCGACCGCGAGGCGGTGTTCGCGTACGCGGACGACCCGTGCAGCCCCAACTACCCGCTGATGCAGAAGCTCCGCGCGGTGCTGGTCGAGCACGCGCTGGCCAACGGCGACGCCGAGCGCGCCGCGGAGACGTCCATCTTCGCCAAGGTGGCCGAGTTCGAGCAGCAGGTCCGCGCGGCGCTGCCCAAGGAGGTGGAGGCCGCGCGCGCGGCCGTGGAGAGCGGCAACCCGCTGGTCCCCAACAGGATCAGGGAGTGCCGGTCCTACCCGCTGTACCGGTTCGTGCGCGAGGAGGTCGGCACCGAGTACCTGACCGGCGAGAGGACCAGGTCCCCCGGCGAGGAGCTCAACAAGGTGCTCGTGGCCATCAACCAGCGCAAGCACATCGACCCGCTGCTCGAGTGCCTCAAGGAGTGGAACGGCGCGCCCCTGCCGCTCTGCTGAGCTGAGCTGCACGCACCTGCTCCGCACAAAGAAGGAAAAAACAAAAGTATAGCGGCTCAAGACAGTGTTTCAAGATCGTTAATTTACAACCAGACTAGCAAAAGATGCTCTCTATATCTACCGTCGCCTTGTATTATTAGTAGCTGAAGTAAGTTCATGTGAATGTTGTCGTGTTCCCGCAGCTGCGACGCCATGGCGTGCGACGTGCGCGTTCTTGGCTGTTGCAGCTGCTGAAACTTTTGATGGTTTTTTAACTTGTAAGCTGGGGGATGAAGTAAATTATTTTGTTCTACAGTAGTTGGGTTGTGCCGATTGTTCGCTCGTGGTTCTTTCATCATGTCATGTGCAGTACAGTGGTCGAACTGGACTCGCAGATGGGTTGTCTGTTTCTGAAACAAGGACAGCGTGATGCAGAGGAGCGCAAGAGACAGCCATGGCTAATCAGCTGATGTCCATGTGTGAGAGAGTAGTTGGGCTGGTTCTCCTGCTTTTCGCTCGTGGCCAACCACTGTTCGTTGAACCTCACAACTACTCTCTCAGTGATGGCTGTAACGTTTTCGTTATCCTTTACCTTTACCTACCACGTCGGAAATATGTGCTGTAACTGCCCTTTTGTCAATAAATTAGATTCCTGGCTTTGTAAAGATTCGGTAGCAGGAGAAACTCCACCACGAGGGACAAGCTACTGGACATGCCCATGCTCTGTCACACACCGGTTCTTGTGAGGCTGAAGCTACTGGACATGCTGTTAGGATATGTCTACTACACTAGCCTAGCCGGTTAACAGTAATCGGGGTAGAGTTAATCCTAACCGTCTAACCGCGCACTTGATCGAGGGGCTATCCTAACCGTTGGTTGCAGCCCCCGGTCACACGACACCATATAAATAGATTAAAGGGGACCGACGGGTTTAGCCAACGCTAATCGCTCGACCACAAAATCCTAATCGACACTTTGAGAGGAATCGATCCTCTAGGCGCTCGGAATGACTGGAATCGCTGTGACTATGTCTCAGATCCCCGTCATCCCATCGGGATCTGAGATTCCCCCTGCAGGCAATATTGGAGGAGCTGATCCACCGCCGATCAACGACGGGAAACAATCTCCTCGACACCAGCAGGGAGATCGAGAAGGAGGAGGCAGGTCTACGCTGCAAGACGCCGCCGCAATTATGGCTAGAAACAACAACGACGGTATGTTTATCTATACCCTTCAGTAGAATAGATCTACTCATCATCGAGGTATTTTAGACATGTATTGGTATTCTAGGGACTTAGGAGTCGATCCTAAGCACCAAAGAATTTAACAATGGTATTTGAGCCAACCTAAGAACCCTAGATCTCCTAATCAGCATCGGTTTTATGAGATCACATAAAAGTCTCGGATCAATGTGAATGAACTCATCATTTTTTAATCATCATTCATCACCCGAGAACAGAGAGATTAGAATAGACAGAAGGAGTTTTAGATCTCTCGGGTTAGGGTTTACATAACCCTAAATCTAGGGTTTTCGGCCACCTAAAGTGACTAGGTCTCGGCCACACCCATGAAAACCGAGAGAACAAAACAGACCGACGTTTTAGGGTTAAGGTTTAATAACTTAACCCTAATCAGTTCATCCGTCAACAGAGATGGCGCACAGGCCTCAGGATCCAATGGTCCACGACCAAGAAACAGTAAAAAAAGAAATAGAAATCGCGCAGATCTGGTTAGAGTTTTTGAACCCTAACCAAAATATTCCCCAAAAGGAGCACAGATGCACAAACCGAATCCAAGAAAAATAACAGAAAAATCGCGGGGGGCCGGATCTACGCGTCTCTACCACCAAAACTCGATCCCATTACATCAAGTAACATTTCATACATTCATTCACTAAGAGGGATTCGAGAGAGGGGCTAGATCCGAGCGAGAAAACAGAAAAAGTCACAGTAACAGCTGATTCGGCAGGGTCTTAACCGCTGTAGGACCCATAGCTAGAGCCCGACCAACGGCAGCGTGCCCTCCCGTGGGGACATGCGCGACGGCGATAAGGCCCGCGGGCCCCTTCGATTCATGTCGCCGGTGAAGCAGAGAAAGTGGGGAACAAACGGCCAGAGAAGGGAGCACGATCCTCCACTGGCACCAAGTCGTACGACAGGGAGCAAGCGGCGCTCAGGTCCACAGAAAGTCGGCCGGAACACAAGGAATCTCCACAAGTTGGAGCCTCTCGCCCTTAGAATGCTTGATCACAAGAAAGGCACAAGAGTAAGGGAGGGAAAGCAACACACGCAAGACTCAATTCGCAGCAAACACACGCACACAAGCCAAGACGTGAGCACAAAACACGACGCAGGGAGTTCACAACTCAAATAGTGCTCAAATCTCTAACACAACGATCCGAATGCGTGGCGGCGGAGTCTAGGCGTCTTAGAATGATCATAGAATGTTTGGTGTGCTGCTCCATACGCCTAGAGGTCTCTTTTATAGTCCCAAGGCAGCTGGGAGCCGTTGGAGATCCAATTGGAAGGCAATTATTGACTTTTGTCGGGTGGCGCACCGGACAGTCCGGTGCACCACCGGACATGAACAGTATCTGTCCGGTGCCCGATCTCCTTCCTTATCAGGCGCAGCCGACCGTTGGACCTTCAGTCCCGTTGGCGCAACGGACACTGTCCGGTGCACACTGGATAGCCCGATGTGACCAACCGACCATTGGTGTGGGCCACACGTCACCCGCTGATTGCGTTGCTGACCGTTGGTCGCGGGCGCCGTTGGCGCACCGGACAGTCCAGGGATTTTTATCTGTGGCGCCTTCGCTTTTTCTCGAGAGCGACGAGTTTGTCGTCGGGCCAACCTGGGCACCAGACACTGTCCGGTGCACCACTGGACAATCCGGTGCACCACAGGCTGGTGCTGGTTTTGCTGAACTCAGTCAATTTTTTTCCAATTTAATTTCTTTTGACTTGGAAAGATTCATGGCACTTAGATAAATATATTAGTACCCAAAAACAATTTACTAAGGCCAGATACATACCTTGTTCTTTGATTTGCATCTTAGCACTTATGAACCAACGTATTTTGTGTTGGGCATGTAATCACCAAAACATTTATAGAAATGACCCAAGGGCACATTTCCCTTTCAATATCAGTGTCCCAAGAATCAGTATGAGAAAAACAAGATAAAGTCAGTACCATATGCTTCAGCTATCGAAAGCATTATGTATGCTCAAGTATGTACTCGCCCTGACTTAGCTTTTACCACCGGGATGCTTAGACGCTATCAGAAGAATCAAGGCATAGATCACTGGAAAGCAGTCAAGAAGGCTCTAAGGTACCTTCAAGGTACTAAAGGTCTCATGCTTATGTACAGAAGATCTAATTCCCTACAAATAGTTGGTTATGTAGATGCTGACTGGGGAGGGTGTAGAGATACACTGAAGTCCACTTTAGGGTATGTCTTTATGCTCTCTAGGGGAGCTATTTCTTGGAAGAGGTGCAAACAGACAGCGAGAGCATCATCGACAATGCACGCTGAGTTTGTAGCTACGTATGAGGCAACTGGACAGGCGATATGGATAAAGAAATTTGTACTCGGATTAAGAGTGGTTAATAGCATAGAGCGACCACTGAGAATTTACTGCGATAATGAGAGCACCTAGAGGGGGGGGGGGTAAATAGGTGATCCTGTAAAATTCAAAAACTAATAGCCACAAAACTTGGTTAAGTGTTAGTTCGACTAAGTAGCGAACTCTTGCGAACACACAAATAATCACAGAAAGGCAATCACAAGAGACACGCAAGTTTATTTCGTAGTTCGGCCTTACAATTGATGATCACAAAGAATCACGAAAGTAAGGGAGGGGAGAGCAACACACACAAGACTCAAAACGAGAGCACAATCATGCACACAAGTCACAACTCGAGCTCAAAACACAACGCAAGGAGTTCTCAACTCAAATGGAGCTCAAGTCACTATCTCAAAGAATTGAATGCGTGAGAATGGAGTCTTAGAGTCTTAGGATCTTTCTTGAAAGCTTGGGTGACTCCTCCATGCGCCTAGGGGTCCCTTTTATAGCCCCAAGGCAGCTAGGAGCCGTTGGAGATCAACAAGGAAGGCCATTCTTGCCTTCTGTCGGGTGGCGCACCGGACAGTCCGATGCGCCACCGAACAACCACTGTAGGCGGTCTGGTGCAGATCTCCTTCCTTTTCTGGCGCAGACGACCGTTGCACCTCGGCGTCGGTTGGCGCACCGAACACTGTCCGGGGCACACCGGACAGTCCGGTGCCCCCTTCCGACCGTTGGTGCGGGCCACGTGTCGCCCCGCCGATTTCGCTGCCGACCATTGCGCAGTCGACCGTTGGCTCACCGGACAGTCCGGTGCACCACCGGACAGTCCGGTGAATTTTAGCCGTACGCCGTCGAACTTTTCCTGAGAGCGACGACTTCGCCGCGGACGACTCACCGGACAGTCCGGTGAACTATAGCTGTACGCCACCGTCGAGTCCCGAGAGCGGCCGGTTCACCTTGGACTCGTCTAGCGCACCGGACACTGTCTGGTGCATCACCGGACAGTCTGGTGCACCCAGACCAAGCAGCAGTTGGCTGTACACAGCCAACTCTTTTCCAATCTATTTTCTCCTGTTTCTAGCACTTATACACAATACATTAGTACCTAAATCAATGTACTAAGTCTAGAAACGTACCTTGTTACATGATTTGCACTTCTTCAATCTTTGGCACAAATTAATACTTAGAGAATATGTGTTGGGCACTTAATCACCAAAACACTTTAGAAATGGCCCAAGGGCACATTTCCCTTTCAATCTCCCCCTTTTTGGTGATTTATGCCAACACATCCAAAAGCAACAAAAAGAAGTGCAATATCAATGCAAAAGAGAACCGAATTGTTTTTGACTCTAATTTGGCATATTTGGATCATACTTTGCCACCACTTGGTTTGTTTTTGCGAATCAAATTCATTTTCCTATCTCTACAACAAACTCACATGTTTGGGCACAAAGAGAGATAATCCAAGAGTAAAATTGATTAAGAGCCAAAAACTTCCCCTTTTCCCATAGTCATAAATTCTCTCCACAAGAGACCAAATTTTGCAATAAGAGTGTTTTGGACAAATCAAAAAGTTCTAACTCTACTCTTTTCGAAATTTCACAAGTGGTAGCTGATCCATTTGCTTTGGCCTTAATTTCTCCCCCTTTGGCATTAAGCACCAAAACGAGATCATTCTTGGCCCCTTAACCCCATTGCCTCACCAAAATTGTCAATTAAGAGCAAAAAGGCAATAAGAGCATATATATGAACTTGGAGTTAATATCGGAGTGCAGTGGAAGTCTTTGCATGGTCCAAGTTCACCTTTCCCTTTTAATGCACTTTTGAGACTAAATCAAGTAAACTCAAACACAAAGGTTAGTCTCAAAGGGTCAAGTTGTAGCATGCCTCCCCCTAAATAAGTGCATCACTTGCAAATGGACTTGTGAGGTCCGAGGATCATGTGTACAACTTGAGCACCACAAATGAACAAAAATAGATTGAAATGCATAAATTAACATGATCAAAGGCATAAAACACATGTATGCTATAGATCAATCCAAGTTACGCGAATCTAAGACATTTAGCTCACTACGCAACCTGCAAAACCTTTTCTCATCTAAAGGCTTGGTGAAGATATCGGCTAGCTGGTTCTCGGTGTTAATATGGTACACCTCGATATCCCCCTTTTGCTGGTGGTCTCTCAGGAAGTGATGCCGGATGTCTATGTGCTTAGTGCGGCTGTGATAGGGCAACGGAAGTTTGTTTCTTTGAGCTCCACGACACCAGGGACCTTCCTAGGAATTGGCACGTCCCTGATGTACTCTTCCTATCAACCTTGCATCCAGCATAATCGGAGTCTGAATATCCAATTAAATCAAAGGTAGACCCCTTTGGATACCAGATCCCGAAGCAAGGCGTAGCAACTAAATATCTAAGAATTCGCTTAACGGCCACAAGGTGACACTCCCTTCGGTTGGATTGAAATCTAGCACACATGCATACGCTAAGCATAATATCCGGTCTGCTAGCACATAAATAAAGCAAGGAACCTATCATAGACCGGTATGCCTTTTGATCAATGGACTTACCTCCTTTGTTGAGGTCAACATGTCTGTCGGTTCCCATTGGTGTCTTTGCGGGCTTGGCATCCTTCATCCCGAACCACTTGAGCAGGTCTTGCATGTACTTCATTTGCCTTGAGTTGCTTCACTTGGAACCCAAGGAAGTAGTTCAACTCGCCCATCATCGATATCTCAAATTTCTATGTCATCACCCTGCTAAACTCCTCACAAGACTTTTGGTTAGTAGAACCAAATATTATGTCATCGACATAAATTTGGCACACGAAAAGATCACCGTCACAAGTCTTAGTGAAAAGAGTGGGATCGGCTTTCCCAACCTTGAAAGCATTAGCAATTAAGAAATCTCTAAGGCATTCATACCATGCTCTTGGGGCTTGCTTAAGTCCATAGAGCGTCGTAGAGAGCTTACACACATGGTCAGGGTACCTTTCATCCTCAAAACCAGGGGTTGCTCCACGTATACCTCCTCCTTAATTGGCCCGTTGAGGAAAGCGCTCTTCACATCCATTTGGAACAACCTGAAAGAGTGGTGAGCGGCATAGGCTAATAGAATGCGAATAGACTCTAGGCTAGCCATAGGAGCAAAAGTCTCCTCGAAATCCAAACCTGCAACTTGGGCATAACCTTTTGCCACAAGTCGAGCCTTATTCCTTGTCACCACCTCATGCTCATCCTGTTTGTTGCGGAACACCCACTTGGTTCCCACCACATTTTGCTTGGGACGTGGCACCAGGCTCCAAACTTCATTCCTCTTGAAGTTGTTGAGCTCTTCCTGCATGGCCAACACCCAGTCCAGATCTTGCAAGGCCTCTTCTACCCTGAAAGGCTCAATAGAAGAGACAAACGAGTAATGCTCACAAAAGTTAGCTAATCTTTAGCGAGTGGTTACTCCCTTGCTTATGTCACCCAGAATCTGGTCGACGAGATGATTCCTTTGAATCGTCACTCGGACTTGAGTTGGAGGGGCCCGTGGTGCTTCTTCCTCCAAAGCTGGTTCTTCTTGTGCTCCCCCTTGATCACGCACCTCTTCTTGAGGAACCTGTTCATCATCTTGAGTTGGGCGATGCACCATCGTTGAGGAAGAAGGTTGATCTTGCTCTTGGTGTTCCTGTTGTCGCACATCTCCAATCGCCATCGTGCGCGTTTTGGCCGTTAGAACATCATCTTCATCTACATCATCAAGATCAACTTTCTTCTCTTGGAGAGCCATTAGTCTCATCAAATACAACGTCGCTAGAGACTTCAACCAAACCCGATGATTTGTTGAAGACTCTATACTCCTTTGTATTTGAGTCATAACCTAGCAAAAACCCTTCTACAACTTTGGGAGCAAATTTGGAATTTCTACCTTTCTTTACTAGAATGTAACATTTACTCCCAAATACATGAAAGTATGAAACGTTGGGTTTGTTACCGGTTAGAAGTTTATACGAGGTCTTCTTGAGGAGGCGATGAAGGTAGACCCAGTTTATGGCGTGGCAAGCTGTATTCACAGCCTCTGACCAAAACCGCTCGGGTGTCTTGAATTCTCCAAGCATCGTCCTTGCCGTGTCGATAAGCGTCATGTTCTTCCTCTCTACCACACCGTTTTGCTGTAGTGTGTAGGGAGCGGAGAACTCGTGCTTGATTCCTTCCTCCTCAAGATACTCCTCCACTTGTAAGTTCTTGAACTCGGACCCGTTGTCGCTTCTTATCTTTTTCACCTTGAGCTCAAATTCGTTTTGAGCTCTCCTTAGAAAGTGCTTTAGGGTCCCTTAGGTTTATGATTTATCCTGCAAAAAGAATACCCAAGTGAACCGGGAAAAATCATCAACAATAACAATACCATACTTACTTCCCCCGATGCTGAGGTAGGCGACGGGTCCGAAGAGGTCCATATGAAGTAGCTCCAGAGGTCTTGATGTGGTCATCACATTCTTGCTGTGATGAGTGCTTCCCACCTGTTTACCTGCTTGACAAGCTGCACAAGGTCTATCTTTTTCGAAAAATACATTGGTTAGTCCTAACACATGTTCTCCCTTTAGAAGTTTATGAAGGTTCTTTATCCCAACATGTGCTAGATGGCGATGCCACAACCAGCCCATGGTAGTCTTAGCAATTAAGCATGCATCTAGATCGGCCTCCTCTTTCGAAAAATCAACTAAGTAGAGTTTGCCATCTAGTACACCCTTAAAAGCTAATGAACCATCACTCCTTCTAAAGACAGACACATCTACATTGGTAAATAGACAATTATAACCCATATTACATAGTTGACTGACAGACAATAAGTTGTACCCGAGCGATTCAACTAAGAACACATTGGATATGGAATGCTCGGATGAAATGGTTATCTTTTCTAGTTCTTTAACCTTGCCTTGGTTCCCATCTCCAAAGATGACCGAGTCCTGGGAATCCTTGTTCTTGACGTAGGAGGTGAACATCTTCTTCTCCCCCGTCATGTGGTTTGTGCATCCGCTGTCGATAATCCAGCTTGAGCCCCTGGATGCATAAACCTGCAAGGCAATTTACACTTGGGTTTTAGGTACCCAACTTTTGTTGGGTCCTACGAGGTTAGTTACAATAGCCTTTGGGACCCAAATGCAAGTCTTGTCTCCCTTGCATTTGACCCCCAACTTCCTAGCAACCACTTTTTATTTTTACATGTGAGTACAAAAGTAGTGTTGCACGCATGGAAAACAGTAGCAGATTCATTACGCATTTTCCTAGGTACATGATGCAAAACATGATTTTTCCTAGGCATATTTCTACCATGCACAAAAGTAGAGCTTGAAGCAATCATAGCATATGAATCATAAGCATCATAACTCCTATTATAATGAGCATTCCTAGAAAATTTTCTATCATAAATTAAAGCATGATTCCTTTGAATGCTACTAGCCATAGGAGCCTTCCCTTTCTCCTTGTTGGGAATGGGAGCCCTTTGGCTTGTTAAGTTCTTGGCTTCCTTTCGAAAGCCAAGCCCATCCTTAATTGAGGGGTGTCTACCAACAGTGTAGGCATCCCTAGCAAATTTTAATTTATCAAAGTCACTTTTGCAAGTCTTAAGTGAGCATTAAGACTTGCCACTTCACCATTTAATTTGGTAATAGAAGTAAGGTGTTCAACACACGCATCAACATCAAAATCCTTACACCTATTACAAATGACAACATGCTCTATACAAGTACTAGAATCATCATCTTTTCATTTAAAGCATCAATTAACTCATTAATTTTTATCTACTTTTGCTCTATCTAAACCCTTAAATAATTCAGTATAATCTACTTCATCATCACTAGAATCATCATCGCTTGAAGTAGTATACTTAGGGGTTTCTCGAGCGCTTACCTTTTTCTCCTTTGCCATGAGGCAAGTGTGGCGCTCGTTTGGGAAGAGTGACGATTTGTTGAAGGTTGAGGCAGCAAGTCCTTCGTCGTCGGAGTCGGAAGAAGAGTAGTCTGAATCCATTCTTTGCCAAGGTGCGCCTCGCCCTTCGCCTTCTTATAAGCCTTCTTCTTCTCCCTCTTCCCGCTCTTTTCTTGTTCCTGGTCATTAGTATTATCGGGACAATTTGCTATAAAGTGATCAGTCTTACCGCACTTGAAGCAGGAGCGCTTTCCCCTTATTTTGTTCTTGTTGGGGTACTCCTTGCGTCCTTTAAGGGCTGTCTTGAAGCGCTTGATGATGAGGGCCATCTCATCTTCGTTTAGCCCGGCAGCTTCAACTTGTGCCACCTTGCTAGGTAGCGCCTCCTTACTGCTTGTTGCCTTGAGCGCAACGGGCTGCGGCTCGTAGATGGGCATTGGGCCGTTTAACGCATCATCAACATACCTTGCCTCTTTGACCATCATGCGCCCTGTAGGAAACGGGTGACGCCTAAGAGGGGGGTGAATTAGGACTTCTAAAACTTTCACTAAACTAGGCCACAACTGAATCCTTAGAGCAAAACCTATGCAAATAATCAAACTAGAAAGTGCAATCTAGGTTTTGTCTAAGTGTTGCTATCTCTACTGCAAAGGCTAAGTTTCAATCTACTCTAAATAAGTATGAATACAAGATTGAAACTTAAATGCTTAATATAAATGCGGAAACTTAAAGGGCAAAGTAGAGAAGCAAACTCTCATGGATGACGCCGGTATTTTTACCGAGGTATATGGAACCACGCAAGGTCTCGACTAATCCTCGTTGGTGCCCCTACGCAAAGGGAAGCCCACGCGAGGGCCAAGCACCACGGTCGAGTAACTCCATAGAGAGCCGCAGGCCTTCTCCACGTGCAAGTGGTGCTCCGCTTCCAGCTCCTCTCGGACGCTCCCCGCCGTCTCCACTATCGAGCTTCCGACCGAAACGCCGCGGGCCTCGTTCTCTCCGGTACACAGTGGCGGCCGTGACACAAACGCGGTTGTCACGGTCTCGCAAGACTCTCGCCCCACTCGGTACAATTACAACGGCTCACGCAAGAGCCGAGGGGTTGTGTGGTTTGTATAAACTCACTCAACTAACTAGGGTTCACCTAGAGCAAGCGCTAAAGCGGTCTAACTAACCTAAGCACTTCGCAAAACACCTACGCTAATCACCGGGTGATTCTATTAAGCACTTGGCGTTTGAGCTCTTGGAAATGTGCACTATATGCCTTGGTATGTTGCTTGGGCTCCCACACCTTCAAATGGCCGGTTGGGTGAAGTATATATAGGCCCCAACTCCAAAATAGCCGTTGGAGAAAAGCTGCAGTTCTCTGCGGCACACCGGACAGTCTGGTGGTGCACCGGATAGCGCACTGTAGCATGTCCGGTGCGCCTAGTCGTTGCCTTGTCAGAGCAAGTGACCGTTGGCGCCGCAGGCTTTTCACATCGAACAGTCTGGTGCTCACACCGGACAGTCCGATGGTCTTCTCTCCGGGTGCCACCTGGAACTAGCCATTGAGCTGGAGTTCCCTGGTGCACCGGACAGTCCGGTGTGCCACCGGACAGTCCGGTGCGCCTCGCACAGACAGTTAGCAGCAGCACAATTGGACTTTTCTTGGATCTTCTTAATGTCTTCTTTTGAGGTGTCGCTTTCCTCAATTCCTTAGTCCAAGTAAATCTCGCATCCTGTGAACTACAAACACAAACACTAGAAAACTTATTAGTTCACGGATTGTGTTGTTCATCAAACACCAAAACTCAATTAGCCAAATGGCCCGGGGTCCATTTTCCTTACAATCTCCCCCTTTTTGGTGATTGATGACAACACAACCAAAGTAAGCAAATAATACAAGTATTTGAATGAAAGTATGCAATCTACTTGCTAGGATGCATGTTTGTCCCCACAATGTGATATTATGGACTTAAGCCTCCCCCTAACTCCATAATTCACTTACTTCCTATTTTAGGACCAAATAACCAAAACCACTTGAAATACGATTTGTAGATATAAAATTTTAAATTTGTGGTTTTGGTGTTTGATATAGTTTTTATTGCTTTGGTCCCTAAACTTCTCCCCCTTTGGCATCAACCACCGAAAAGGAAGACATTAAAAGCATGTAGGAAGTAAATAAAAGCTTGTCCTCAAAGGATTACTCCCTCTAAATGAGTGTTCTCCTTTAGAAAGAGTTTTTCTCCCCCTTTAGAGATGAAGAAAAGCTCCCCTGATAGAGATCTTAGGAAAAAGCATGTGAAAATTAGAGTTGCAAGACATGATTTGAAAAGACTAACTTCTCTTATGCATAGGTAATAGAATATGAGTTAACTACTTATGCATTTTTAGCAACATGGAAGTATATGATATGAGATATAGTCTAATCAAATATTGGAGAAGACATGTAAATGATACTAGATGTAGTCTCAAAAGATACCGATTGAAATTCAATGGCGATCTTGAGAGACATGAGAGTTCTTGAAGATTTTGCAGTGGAAGATTGTTGTCTTTCTCCGAAGACCTCATTTTCCTTACAATGAGACTATCACATGAAATAGACTTGAAAAGGTGTTAGTCTCAAAGTATTAGATTATAGAGTAACCTCCCCCTAAAGATGTGCATACAAGTTTTGAATACTTGTAGGAGACATGCACTTTTATTTGATATCAAGAGGGGCAAATTATCTATAATCCGAACTTTGGCACATATAAGTTAAATGATACAACTTGTAGAAATCAAAATTTTCAATTGATGCATCATTTACTATGGAGTGATATAGAAGCTATGTGCCGTGCTTTAACTAAACATTTTAAACCATGTAGGTTTGCTTAAGTATATGAATTGAAAGCAAGCAATCCTACCATGAGATTTACCGAGTATGCATAATTTAAAAGTAAATAACAAATGTAATACTAGGCAAGAAAGGTAAACTAGATACAAGGTAAATAGATACGCATATCTAAAAACAAGAGATACAATAAATCTAGTTACCTTAGTCATGGGTGGGAAATTTGGGTCCAAAATTTTCACTAACCCACTTGGCAATAAACTTGTTCCAATATGATGTATCCCATGATATACATCCCAACTTTGCCAAGTCTCCAAATTTCCCGTAGACCTTCGGCCCACTCACTTCCCTTTCGGGATCCAGACCTTCTTGGTGCTTTTCATGGTTGAAATTATTTCCTTTGGCACCTAGATGCGTTTGGCCCCTTTTCCTTTGTTGGCTTGCTTGTTGGCCTTGATTGCTATCACCTTTCCATTCTTTTTCTTCTTGATCAAGTATGGTGTAGCAGTCTTTTTGTCCACCTTTTTGATGTAGGTGTTGGAGATTTTGCTTGATGACTTTTGCTTGAGCTTTTGCCTTTGTTTATCCCCGGTCATCGCCTTGCATTGGAAAGACTTATGGCCTTCCTTGTGGCATAGCCTATAAATCACAGTTTCTCCCTCCATAGGCTTGTTCACTCCCGCGGTGGTGTTATCCTGTGGAGGTTGGATTTGTTTGGCTTTGCCTTTCTTGTCATACAAAGCCTTGCCAAGGCGAGCCACTTCTTGCTTTAATTGTTCATTTTCCTTTGCAACCTCATCCGAACATGTCTCTACAACAATATTCTCAACAACGACTTGGTTGCAGGGGTTAGAATCATCAATTAAATCAAAGCAGGAAGTAGAAGCATCTTTCTTAATAATTTTAGGTATTTCAACTAAAGATGCTGCTGGGGTGCTACCAATGTTTTCTAGCTTAGTAGTTAGCTCAATATTGTGTATGCTAAGAATTTCCATTTTCTCTAGCAAATTTTCAATAGTTTCTTAGGAGCTAGCTAACTTAGCCTTAAGTTTTTCATTCTTTTCAATGAGACCATCATCGGTAGCGGTGGATGGAGCACTAGATTCTAATAGCTCAATTTTAGTTGATAGCTCACTATTTAAGTTTGCAATAGTTTCAAATTTTTCTAGCAAACCTTTATAATCATTTTGAGAGCTAATCAACTTATTTTTCAAAGTTTTAAGTTGAGCTTTTTGCTTAGTGCAAACATCCTGGAAAAAATCTACGGCTTCAGCAAGCTCATCTACAGAGGGCTTTCCCTCACCTTCATCATCACTACTACTCTCATCACTAGAGGATGGAATGCTTTTGTTACCTCTTGCCATAAGGCATTTGTGTGATGACCGTGATGAGCGTGATGAGGACCGGTGGCTGCGCGTCCTTGGAGGTTCATCTTCACTTGAAGAATCATCCCAAGTTCTAACACTTGTTAGCACCTTGCCTTTGTTCCTCTCCTTTTTGGGTTTGGCCATATTTGGACAATTGTCCCTGAAGTGGCCCTTCTCCCCACATGCGAAGCATCCTCTCTTCCTTTGCTTTTTCCTGTCAATGTTAAAGAGAAGATCTTCGACCTGCAGGGGCACACCCATTAGATTAATCTTGCGGATCATTCTCATTACCTTTCCGACGCGTCGGATTGTTTCTTCGTCCTCGGAGGATGATGTGCATGATTGATTATCTTCATCATCGTCACTTTCTTCTTCTTCCTCTTCTTCACTTGAGGAACTTGGAGTGGGAGCCTTCTTTTTGCCCTTCCTTTCATCACATGCAAACACTAGTACAATTTGGCTCTATACAAGCGGTAGGATTTTTACATCACAGGCGGTTCGGTTAGAAAACCGCCTGTGATGTCCCAGGCGGTTCAGTACGCCTGTGATGTAATAGTATCACAAGCGGTTTTTGTTTAGGACCGCCTGTGGTGCTCTATCATTTTCACAAGCGGACCCTAAGACAAAACCGCCTGTGATTGTAAAAATATGAAAATACAATTTAAATATGAAAATAATTTTAATTTTTAACAGAAATATGCAAATACAATTTAAATGAATTAATATTTAATTTTTAACAATAATATGCAAATACAATTTAAATGAATTATAATAGCACACATAGATAACTAGAGAGATTTTAAATTAATTGGCAACCACAATTCATAGTCGATCATACATGATAACAAATACAATTTGATTCATACAATTTTTCATGAACTACCATTTTTCCGCATGTATGGCTTTAAGTTCTTATCAATTTTCTTTTCCACACGCTTGATTCTCTCTGGACCGTTAAAGACGAACATCTCTTCATACTTATTGTATTCCTCATCTTGGTCTCCCACATTCTCAACTCCAACAATTTTTTGCTTTCCAGAAATAACTACATGCATCTTCTCATCTGCTGGATCGAGTACATAGAACACTTGTGCAACACATTCGGCGAGAACCCACGGGTCATCTTTATATCCTACTTTCTTTAAGTCTACCAGTGTGAGTCCGTAGTTATCCACTATCACCCCCACGGGATGTTGTACCCATTGGCACTTAAATAAGGGTATTTTCATGCTTGGGCCATAATCAAGTTCCCATATTTCCTCTATGAATCCAAAATATGTGGTCTTCTGTCCATGTAGGTCAAAAGCATCGATACGAACACCGCTATTTTGTGCAACACTTTTCATGTCTTTTGATTTAGTGTAGAATGTGTACCCATTGATGTCATATGATTGCCATGATGTCACAAAACACGATGGCCCAGAAGCCAAATTCTTCATTGTTTTCTCATCCGAAGAGTCTCCGAATGGGATGTTTTTGTCCATTAACCATTCGCTGAAACGATGTTTGTGCTCCCTCATGATCCAGTCCTCTGTGCGGTTCTGATTTTCTTTACGAAGCTCATTCAGGTGTTCCTCTATGTAAGGCTCGGCTATCGTGAGATGTTGTAGTACACTACCATGAGCACAATGTACTAGCTTGTAATCCTCAACGCGAAAAGTTTTCTTGCCCATTCTCCCTCTCCCACATAGTTTACCCTCATGTTTAGGTACAGGCACACCTATCATTGTTCCGTCACTGATGTAATCTATACAGCTCTCAATCACTTCTTCTGTAGTGTATCCCTCCATGATTGAACCCTCTGGGTGAGCGCGATTTCGCACATAACCTTTTAATACTCCCAGGTATCGCTCCAACTGAAACATATGATGTAAATATAGTGGCCCTAATATTTTTATCTGATCCACGAGATGTATGATTAGGTGTACTTGCATATCAAAAAATGATGGAGGAAAACACATTTCAAGCTTGCACATAGTCTCGATGATGTATGCCTTTAGATAGTCCAAGTCTTCTAAAGCTATTACTTTTTGTGAAACCGCATTGAAAAAGTAACACAAGCGTGTGATGACAACTTTGACATGCTCTGTTTCGAGGGCTCTTACCGCAATTGGGAGGAACACCGTCATCATCACATGGCAGTCATGAGAGTTGTAGCCAAATAGAGACAAGTCCTTCATCCTGACTAGTCTGCTGATATTGGATGAGAAACCTGTGGGCACTTTGACCCCACGCAAACATTTGCAAATTTTTGTTCTCTCCTCAACTGACAAGTTATAGCTAGCTGGGGGGAGGTAAGGCTTCCCTTTGCCACTATCCACTGGATGAAGTTCCGGTCTGATTTGAAGATCTACTAGATCATTGCGTGATTTAAGTCCGTCTTTTGTCTTACTCGGCATGCCCAGCAAGGTTCCAATGATGCTGTCAAAAACATTTTTTGTTACATGCATCAAATCAATGCTGTGGCAAATTTCCATATCCTTCCAGTATGGGAGGTACTTGAAAAATATTGATTGCTTCTTGAAAGTTGTGTAAGTTGAAGGGTCAGTTCTCTTTCTCTTTTCTCCTTTGTTTTTTCCCTTTCCGAATACAACATGAATGTTCTTTACAATTTCAAAAACAAGTTTCCCACTATAAGGCTTTGGTGCACCTTCACTTTCCAGTTGATTGTTAAATTCCTCTTTCATCTTTCGGTACTTATGCGGCTTCATCAAGAACCGTCTGTGTCCCATGAACACCAACTTCTTGGATGATTTAAGGTACATGGAAGCAGTTCCATCGACGCACACTACACAACCATTCTTTCCTTTAGTCTTTTGCCCTGATAGTGTGGCGCCACCGGGAGAATCATGGATGGTAACAAATATAATTGCTCTTAAGTTGAAATACTCACGGCAATACTCATCCCATATTCTAACTCCTTCATTCCAGAGCTTTGTCATATCTTCCATAAGAGGTTCTAGGAACACATCAATATCAACACCAGCTGATTTCGGACCTTGAATAAGAATAGTCAACATAATATACTTTCTTTTGTGACACAGCCATGATGGAAGGTTGTACATCGTTAAAGTCACGGGCCAGGTGCTATGTACACTTCTTTTTTCACCAAATGGATTCATTCCGTCTGTACCCAAAGCAAATCTTACATTTCTGGTTTCTTTGGCAAACTCAGGATACATAAGATCGAAATTTTTCCATTGTGATGCATCAGCAGGGTGTCGAATCTGTTTGTTATTTTGCTTGCGATTTTCAGCATGCCAACGCATAAGCTCAGCCTCCCTAGGGTTTGAGAACAAACGTTTTAAGCGATCAATTACTGGAAGATACCACATCACCAAAGCTGGGTTCTTTGACTTCTTTTTCCCATCCATGTCATCAAAAGTGTCATCGTCACTTTCAGGTCCAATAGTGGATTTCTTGTTTTTATTTTTCTTCGGGAATTTTTTTACACAGTCTTGATTGTAGCTCTTCTTGTATCGACTGACATTGCAAACTGGGCATCTTGATGCGTTCTCAAAATCGCCACGATACAGAATACAATGGTTCGGACATGCATGAATTTTTTGCACACCCAGAGCTATAGGAGATATAAGCTTCTTCGCTTTATAAGTGCTTGTTGGTAGTTTGTTGGGTTTTGGTAGTAATTGAGACAGAAAATTCAAAAGATCTGTGAAGCTAGTATCAGACCATCCGGCGCTAGCCTTCAACTTCAGAAGTTCTAGAACTGTACGCAGTGTAGTAAACTCTTTGTCACAACCCTTTGATTCATCATATAAGGGTTCTTTTGAGGCACTTTCCAGTCCCTCCATTTTAGATAGCCCTTTCTGCGATCCCACAGAACTTAACATTTCTGGTTCCATATGGCGCAACATCTCTTCACAATCAAATTCTTCAAAATCTTGATTAGCATCCACATTATCCACTTTACCATCAACTTTAAGATCTAAAATTCCGACAACTCTCTCGTCATTACCAGGCACTTCACACGGATCCAACTCACCATGTTCTGACCATATCATGTAATTGTTTTTAAACCCTCTTTTTAGCAGATGTGATTGGATTACTCCTATATCTCTCCAAGCTATCTTATTATCATAATCGATGCACGGACATAATATCTCCTTGCTCTTTCGCAAATTCGCGTGCTTGTTGGCCGCTTCAATAAAGCTTCTCAAATTTCGAATGTACGACGGATGTGGTCTTGGCACATTGTACATCCAACCTCGGTCCATTACCTATCCCTATATTGATTAACGTCAATATCAAGATGTAACATGAAAAAATAAATGTTCATGAAAGTGAAACAAGATCATATCGAGATGTACCTAGCACATGAGACAAAATTTTTTTAAAATATCCCTAATTAATTGAATTTAATCCCTAAATCATGAACGAATTAATGTGCATGAAAATGAAACAAGATTGCAGCAATATAGGTACCTTGAGGTGAGACAACTCTTCAAAAAAAATCTTTAAATTAGATCAACTACAAGTCCAAATCTTGGAATTCCTGAGTTTTTCTTCAATTCCGGTCTATATTACAAAATTGAGGCAAAAAATCGTATCAAAATGAGAAAGAAAACAAACAGAGATCATATATATGCATAAACTCTTGAAATCAAGCCCGAAAATCAAAAACAAAACCTTCTCCCCGTAGATCAAAAAAATCCGCCGCCGCTACAGTAGTGCGCAGCCTAGCGGTGTGTCGGGCTCCGGAAGTTAGGGTTCCTGCGCTGGAACCACCGAGCCTTTTATACTACATACACATCACAGGCGGATTTTTAGAAAAACCGCTTGTGATGTATAACATCACAAGCGGTTTTCTATTTGGACCGCCTGTGAAGTTTACATATCACAGGCGGTCGAAATAGAAAAGCGCTTGTGATGTTATACATCACAAGCGGTTTTTTCTAAAAATCCGCTTGTGATGTGTTTACTATATAAAAGCCTCGGTACGGTGGCTTAGGGTTTAGGTTTCGCCCGGAGCTGATACTACGCCGCCAGGCTGCTGCGCCGCCGTTCCCGTCCCCGTCTCCGAGCCGTGAGCGCCCGCCACGCCATCGCCGAGCCCGAGCCCAAGCGCCACGGTCTCCGAGCTGGGCGCCCGCCAGGCCACGCCGTCCCCGAGCCCAACTCCGCCGTCCCCGAGCCCAACTCCGCCGTCCCCGTCCCCATCTCCGAGCCCGAGCGTCGCCGTCTCCATCTCCGAGTCCGAGCGTCGCCGTCTCCATCTCCGAGCCCGAGCGCCTCTGTCCCCGTCCCCGAGGCCAAGCGCCGCCGTCTCCGTCCCCGAGCCCGAGCGCCGAGTGCGCCGCCGTGCCCATCTCCGAGCCCTCGGTGCACTCCTTGATCATGCCTTAATTACTCGTTACAAATTCATGCCTTGATTACTTGTTTTTGCTAGTCATGCCTTGATTCCTCGGTGCACTCCTTGATCATGGTGCACTACATTGCAGATAGTGTACATTAGATTAATTATCAGTGCTTAGATTAATTATTGTTAATCTTATATTGTTAATGTTGGTCATTATGCTTATATTGTTGGTGTTTTCACTTACATATTTTGTTAAGGTCACCATTTTTGCTTTAGTAGCTTGTATCCCTTGTGATTAAATGTTGGTCATTATGCTTATGAAGAATTTTGTCATGGATAGTTGATGCAACTACTAGGACCCCTTATTGGTAGAAAATCTCCATAGTGATTGGGGCAACAAGTCTATTTTTAGTGCTTATGGCCACATACATCATGGAAGTACATAGCCATGGCAATGTTATTATCTCCCTATGTTATAAGACTTGTTCTTATCTCCCTTCTTAGTTTTTTTGACTACCTATCTTTGCTTCCCAACCCTATGTTATAAGACTTGTTCTTATCTCCCATCTTTGACTTGTTCATAGCCATGACAATGTTATTTGGACCCCTCTTTTTGCCCTATAAGCCACATCCTTGTTTTCCCTCTGATCCCTGCCTTTGTTGCGATCTCAATTTTGATTGTGAGACTTGGCCATTTTCAGTTTTAGAGATGGAAAAAGAGCCACTTGACATGGTTGAGAGCTCAGTTCGAGTCATCGAGACACATGTTGACATCATTCGCAGTCTAGTGACTGATGGGGTTGTGGATACTAGTGAACCGGAATCAGTGTACACACTTAAGACCACTTTGTTTCAAATTGGAGATGTATGCGACATGCTTGAGAAGTGTGCTCTGTCCATCAAAAAGTATGCTGACTCCAAGAGGGCTAAAATTATTCAAGATGAGGCCCTGCAATATGCTGAAGATGATGAAGCTGCAGATGATTTGGAGGAACTCCCAAGCCCAGATCTCCTTACTCAAGCCGACATATTGGAAAAATATTTTGGAATTGAGTATGATAGCGACCAGTCAAGGGGTTGTTGATGTTTAGTCCTAAACAACACGATATGAGTATCGTAGGTTTCACTCTTAGAGAGAATGTATTTTGTATGAACCTCTTAGAGAGTGTCAAGTCAATGAACTATCTTCGAGTACTATTGGGAAGTGGATCTCTTTGATGTATTTTTTTCTAGTGATATCGATGGTGCCGAGTAGCACCAAATTTGGACTTGTGTCCATATCTATAGATGCTAGTAGTTGAGCACTAGCGCCTACAATCTTGACTACCTCATCCCTGTTCTCTGTTTGGGACTTATATGGAGAATGGCATCGGCGGAATGCCTGAATCGGCGGACCCCAAGAAGAGATTAAGTCCTGTAGTCTACCACCTCCCGTTATTTGTGGGCTTCACCGATGGCTGGAAACATTTGGTGATAGCAAACGACCTTCGGGTTGAAGACGTCTGCGAGCTTGTTAAGGGGCCAGACGATGGTGAGCCGGTGTACTATGTCCGGATGTGTGGTCACAAAATTTAAAGCTGCTCCGGCTGCATGTGTGCGCTTCTCTTCTCTTAGGTGGGGTGCTAAGTGATCTTAGTAGCCGACATAAGAGAAGAGAAGCGCACAGATGAAGCCGGGGCGGCTTTAAATTTTGTGACCACACATCCGGACAGAGTACACCGGCTCACCATCGTCTGGCCCCTTAACAAGCTCGCAGACGTCCCTAGCCCGAAGGTCGTTTGATGTCACCAAATGTTTCCCGCCCTCGGTGAAGCCCACAAATAACGGGAGGTGGTAGACTACAGGGCTTAATCTCTTCTTGGGGTCCTACAGGGCTTAATCCCTTCTTGGGGTCCTTCAGCATGGCTGTGATGTTATAATGCTGAAGGACCCCAAGAAGAGATTAAACCCTGTAGTCTACCACCTCCCGTTATTTGTGGGCTTCACCGATGGCTGGAAACATTTGGTGATAGCAAACGACCTTCGGGCTGAAGACGTCTGCGAGCTTGTTAAGAGGCCAGACGATGTTGAGCCGGTGTACTATGTCCGGATGTGTGGTCACAAAATTAAAAGCTGCCCCGGCTGCATGTGTGTGCTTCTCTTCTCTTAGGTGGGGTGCTAAGTGATCTTAGTAGCCGACATAAGAGAAGAGAAGCGCACAGATGAAGCTGGGGCGGCTTTAAATTTTGTGACCACACATCCGGACAGAGTACACCGGCTCACCATCGTCTGGCCCCTTAACAAGCTCGCAGACGTCCCCAGCCCGAAGGTCGTTTGATGTCACCAAATGTTTCCCGCCCTCGGTGAAGCCCACAAATAACGGGAGGTGGTAGACTACAGGGCTTAATCTCTTCTTGGGGTCCTACAGGGCTTAATCTCTTCTTGGGGTCCTTCAGCATGGCTGTGATGTTATAATGCTAAAGGACCCCAAGAAGAGATTAAGCCCTGTAGTCTACCACCTCCCGTTATTTGTGGGCTTCACCGATGGCTGGAAACATTTGGTGATAGCAAACGACCTTCGGGCTGAAGATGTCTGCGAGCTTGTTAAGAGGCGAGACGATGTTGAGCCGGTGTACTATGTCCGGATGTGTGGTCACAAAATTAAAAGCTGCCCCGGCTGCATGTGTGTGCTTCTCTTCTCTTAGGTGGGGTGCTAAGTGATCTTAGTAGCCGACATAAGAGAAGAGAAGCGCACAGATGAAGCCGGGGCGGCTTTAAATTTTGTGACCACACATCCGGACAGAGTACACCGGCTCACCATCGTCTGGCCCCTTAACAAGCTCGCAGATGTCCCCAGCCCGAAGGTCGTTTGATGTCACCAAATGTTTCCCGCCCTCGGTGAAGCCCACAAATAACGAGAGGTGGTAGACTATAGGGCATAATCTCTTCTTGGGGTCCTTCAGCATTATAACATCACAACCATGCCTTCTCTGTCTAACTGCATTGGAAAGTGCCCTTCTATCTGCGAGCTTGCTTCCCGACCCGATCCTGCCCCGTAGGGGGGTTTGGGCTCGATTTCTTTTGAATCACCTTTTCTCCAAGTTCCCTTATTGATGGAACCAGTATATCAGACTAACAGTATATCCCTTTATCGATGGAACCAGCTTGAATGGCAGACAACGAGCAGCCTAGTATGGATGTGGTCTGCACCGGTGCGTCTAACAAAGTTGATGAAGACGCGACCAAACTTGAATGGCAGACAACGAGCAGCTCCGGTGAAGGGAGCGGGGAGGATAGTTCTAGTGACGACAATCCTTGTACTCCTATACCTCCAAGGAAGAAAAAAACATCAGATGAGCTTGATGCCGACTATATTCCCAACGATGAAGAGGTAAATAGAAATATGCCGACTATATTGTAAAATAATGTTCATATATGAAAGGCCATTAATTTTTTCACTATATAGATTTCAAATGAAGAGAAGAAAGAGGATGCATCTTCTACACGAAACACGGAGGATGCTCCGATGCCTGAATCATCTGTTTCACATAAGCGGAAACGAGGGCGACGAGGTCCAAATCAGATGAAAGAAGGTGCAGTTATGTATGTAACAAAACTAAATGCAGAGGGGTTTCCTGAAGAACCACTTGACGTGGTTACAAAGTTTCGAAATTCCTGCGGGGCTACTGTTAGAGATATAGTGCCAATCACACTTCAAAAATGGAAGGATTTAGATGAAGACACCCGCAACAAGCTATGGGCTAAGTTGTCTGAGTCATTCAAGTTCCCAAAAGGCACATAGGATGAAGTAAGGAAGTCGATGCTCTCTGCTATGGCCAAGATGTTTCGTGGGTGGAAGGCCGAGATGAATAGGGACTTTGTTAAGAAGAATAAGGTTCCTCCGCCCAAGAAAATGGGGAAAATCACTCAAGCTCAGTGGGAGGAATTTGTTCGTCAGAAGACCGAACTGAAGGCCAAAGAACTGGGCGAAACTAATTCTCAGAGAGCGAAGATGAACAAACACCCCCATCGCCTGGGGTCAAGCGGATATCACCATAAAGTTGTGCAGTGGAACAAGATTATCGAGGAAGCTATAACTAACGGCACTTTGGACCCAATATTAAAAGATATCGATGAGAGAGCTATTCGTTGGATCTTAGGTCGAGCAGGTTTGAGTGAGGACGACAAACTTTTGCATCCAGAATTGGTAGGCGAAGTTTCGACAAAAATTCAAGAATATGCAGATAAGAGAAAAAAGGAGAATTTAAGCCTTGGAGGGAGAATGACATACTAACTGCAGCACTAGGCAATCCTGAACACACTGGACGGGCTCGGGGAATCTCTTCTAAGATTTCCTGGAGAGAGGCGTTTCCAGAGTATGCGTCGTCATATAGGAAACACGAGAAGTCGAAAAGGACCCTTGAAGAGACTATTGATGAAAGGGTACAAAAGGCTATTAATGACGTGATGAACAAAATGAAGAAAACAGAATGCATATCATTTGAACTCAAGCCAAGCCACATGAGTCCACCTATAGTCCCTAGCAGCGTTGGATCTGTGCAAGACTTGACCAAGTACCCTGTAGACGATATTGTTGAGGACAAGCCTTGCTTTCTTCATATTCCAATCAATCGATCTGGGACAAAAACAAAGCAAGCTGCTACTGGTTTGGTAAAACCAGGACTTGTTAACTACAAGGACAATCCTGTCCCGCCACACTATGCTGTGGTCCAAGTTCTAGAAATCATAGACAGTGGTTGTGAAGATTGGGAGATAGATTTTCTAGTTGAGGGGATCATAACTTTGCAGGAGGCAATGAACGAGTTGGTCCTTTGGCATCGACGAGACATCAAGTTTGGTGATGAGCCGAATTCAACACCAATGCAACAAAAAGCTAGTTCAATCATTCCACACCCCATGGTGCAGGAAGATATGACACCGACCTCCAAAAAAAATCGTTGAAACAATCATATCGCCTCTTGCGAAGGAACTCGACGAGGGGGACGTAGACAAAATTGTTCCTCAGAATGTCGACGTCAACATCAAAAAGGAACCAAAGGTTGGCACCAATGTTGAAGGGCCAACTATTTCAAAGAAAATTCATAAGCGAATCGCCACAGACGATGTCAAGAAACCGTCAGAATCAGTGGCACGCTACCTGCATAAATTGCAGAGAGTTATGACTAATCATTCAAAAGCAGTATCAGCATCTCATGGAGTAGGCACACGGTCGGCCCAAATAGACAATTTCGAAGTATGGGAAGAAGATGGAATGATTCATACTCGAGAATCATTACGTCTTAAAACCAATATCTCGGTATACAAGAAGGAGGATGTTCCTCCTAAATTTGTGAATGGGAGGCCGTTCTTAACGACGGTGCAACTTTCTAAGTTGTCAACTCCGGAGATTAGAATGCATGAGTGGTACATGGTGGCTAGCAACAAATACAAACTCGAGGAATTCACATTTGTTGTGCCAGAAGATGCATTTTGGAGCAATGATCATATAAATCCTGTGCGGCATTTATTCTTTGACGATCTCTGGTCGTTGTACCACCGACAAAGGATGGAAACCAACTACTTAACCCTCTTTTGCTTGTAAGTACCTCTAAACTTTCATATTTGTTAGTTTTGTACACGCACACATAAACGAGAGTCTAACGATTAACACTATTACACGTAGGATGCAATACATGGATGATAAGAAGAAACAACTTAAGACAGGGTTTCTTGACCCGTTGATGATATCCCAAGCTCGCTACAAAGTAGTTGCTCTGAGGCAAGGAGAAGAATACAAAGACTTGGACGATGCTGAATTTGAGAAAGCCGTCAAACAGAATCAGAGAAAGAAAATGAAGGTAATGGCGGCATACATTGGACGAGCCATGTATAATCATGTACAACATGGCAAGGACCTAATAATAGCTTCGCACCACTTTAAGTAAGTTATCGACATGGTTTAATTTTGAACTATAAATTATGGCAATCGTGATATTAACATGTGTTTTCGTCTATGTCTATATAGTGACCACTACATTTGTATCATGATCTGGCCAAAGGATGGTAAAGTCGTGGTCTTCGACTCATTGAGAATGGAAAAGGCTACGTATAATGACTTCTTGAAGATTTTAGAGAAGTATGATTATTATTGCACACTTGTACTTATTACAACTTAACAAATGTATTCTTAATCTCACAATGCTATTCTTATATGCAGTGCATACCGTTTTTATTGGAAAGATCTTGGCGGCGAACATCCAGAGGACAAGCCTAATTTGTCAATATCATTATTTCCATATGGTGACAAACAACCTCCGGGTACTGTCTTGTGCGGTTATTATGTATGCAAATGGTGTCGTGTCACCTTCCATTACATGGTCAATCGTGAGGATGTAAGTTCGCTATCATTGTCTATGTTGCAATTTTTATGTTATATTGTTGCTCATCACATTACTCTTAGCACCGATTGCTTTTTGCTTTCATTGCAGGTTCCTAAATCTAAGATCAATGCTGAATGGTTAGAAAGAGATATGGTTTCCACCGGCGTGGCTAAGGTTGTAAGAGACTTGCTTTACTTTATGCGCCGTGAAGTTCTTCATCAACAAGGGCTATTCTACAATGTAAATGGAAATTTGCAAAAATTCCCAGAACTAAGTTTGTACACAATATCACACAGTGTTTAGGTCTTTAGTTAGGAACTTTAGATGTTTAGTTGTGTCGGGGACCATAATTAGGGGTACCCTCAAGACGCCTAATTCTCAGCTGGTAACCCCCATCAGCATAAAGCTGCAGAGGCCTGATGGGTTTGATTAAGTCAGGGATCAGTCCATACGAGCGACTCGATCACGCCACGCCCGAGCCTAGCCTCGGGCAAGGGCAGCTGACCCTGAGGTGTTTCCGTCTCGCCCGAGGCCCCCTTTTACGGCAGACGCATCTCCGGCTCGCCCGAGGCCTTGCCTTCGTTGAGAAGCAACCCTGACTGAATCACCGCGCCGACCGACCAAGTCACTGGGGCATTTGACGCAAAGAGTGGGACTGCCGGGCGGCCAAGCTTGGCCAAAAGCGCCATAGGAAGCTCCGCCCTACCCAGGGCTCGGACTCGGGCTGAGGCCCCGGAAGACGGCGAACTCCGCTCCGCCCGACCCAGGGCTCGGACTCGGGCTGAGGCCCCGGAAGACGGCGAACTCCGCTCCGCCCGACCCAGGGCTCGGACTCGGGCTGAGGCCCCGGAAGACGGTGAACTCCGCTCCGCCCGACCCAGGGCTCGGACTCGGGCTAAGGCCCCGGAAGACGGCGAACTCCGCCCCGCCCGACCCAGGGCTCGGACTCGGGCTAAGGCCCCGGAAGACGGCGAACTCCGCTCCGCCCGACCCAGGGCTCGGACTCGGGCTAAGGCCCCGGAAGACGGCGAACTCCGCTCCGCCCGACCCAGGGCTCGGACTCGGGCTAAGGCCCCGAAAGACGACGAACTCCGCCTCGCCCGACCCAGGGCTCGGACTCCGCCCTGGCCTCTGCCGAACGACCTCCGCCTCGCCCGACCCAGGAGCTCGGGCTCGGCCTCGGCCATGCAGGACAGACTCGACCTCGGCTTCGGAGGAGCCTCCACGTCGCCCGACCTAGGGCACGAGTCCGCCACGTCAACGGGAAGCGCCATCATCACCCTACCCCGAGCCGACTCGGGCCGCAGGGAACAGGACCGACGTCCCATCTGGCTAGCTCCGCCAGATAGGCAATGATGGCACCCCGCTGGACCCATGACGACGGCGGCTCTCAGCTCTCTTACGAAAGCAGGGGGACGTCAGCGAGGGCCCAACCACTCCGACAGCTGTCCCTCCGCCAAGCTCCATTGCTTCTCCGACAGCCACGACGCCACACTAGCCGGGTGCCAAGATCTCTCCGGCTGCCACCTTGGCATGTACTTAGGGCACTAGCTCTCCCCCGCTAGACACGTAGCACCATGCTACACCCCCATTTGTACACCTGGATCCTCTCCTTACGCCTATAAAAGGAAGGACCAGGGCCTTCTTAGAGAAGGTTGGCCTCGCAGGAACGAAGGGCAGGGGCAGGCGCTCTCTCGGGGCCGCTCGCTCCCCTCACCCGCGCGGACGCTTGTAACCCCCTACTGCAAGCGCACCCGACCTGGGCGCGGGACGAACACGAAGGCCGCGGGATCTCCGACTCCCTCACGACCCGGCTCCGGCCACCTCGCTCTCGCTCTCTCCCCCCTTCGCGCTCGCCCACGCGCTCGACCCATCTGGGCTGGGGCACGCGGCACACTCACTCGTCGGCTCGGGGACCCCCCGGTCCCGAAACGCCGACAGTTGGCGCGCCAGGTAGGGGCATGCTGCGTGTTGACGAGTAGTTTCCCGTCAAGCTCCAGATGGGCAGTCTCCAACGACCTCTTCAACCCGGGACGGTGCTCCGTCTCGGGAGCCTCGAGTTCATGTCTTTCGATGGCAGCTACGACATGATACTCCTTCCACCGCCGCGCGACAGCGACAATGGTGGCGGACAGCCCGCCCGCCGGCGGCGGAATCAACGACGTCTTTCCCGTGTGGGGGAAGGACAACTTTCGAGCTTTCCCCATCCTCTCCCTCGCCATCGAAGGAGGAGGCGGGGCAACCGGGGCCAAGCGGGAGGTTACGCTCAGTCGGCTGTCGAGCAAATCGACATCCCCAGCGCCCCAACGGAGGACGCGTCGGGCATCACCCACGCGTTTGAGGCGAAGGCGAGCGCCGTCCCCCCGCGACACGCCGACCCCGAGCAAGTGGACGACGCCAGCGCGCTCACGGAGGGCCTGCAGGACGTCGCCCTCGCACCCAGGACGACAGCACGATCAGCCCCCGATGCGACTTCGTCGATCCTCGTCGACCAAAAGGTACCGGCTGATTCCCATCCTTTGTCATTTCGACTTGGCCTCAACCCGCCTAGCGACCTCGCTTTGGCGGGCGCTCACATTGAGGCGAATGCAACCTCTCTGGGGTTTCGTGTGCGGTCGCCTTGGGACCGATTGACGGACGTCTCGACCTACGGGCCCTCTGGGTCCGAGGAAGATGACGATCCCAGCATCTACTGGGATTTCTCTAGATCTGGCAACCCCAGTGCCATGCGGGATTTCATGACCGCATGCAACTACTGCCTCTCCGACTGTTCTGACGGCAGCCGCAGCCTTGACGACAAGGACTACGGCCCGAGCCGTGAATGTTTCCACGTCGAGCTAGGGGATCCCTCCGGAGGCAGCTGTCTCGGCATGCCGGAGGATGGTGATCCCCCTAGGCCAGCGCCTCGCGCCGACATCCCGCGGGAGCTAGCTGTGGTCCCCGTTCCGGCGGGGGGTCACGACCCACAGCTCGAGCAAGTCCGCGGGGCGCGGGCCGGGCTCGATGAGGGAGCAGGAGCGCTCGAGGCAATCCGCCGGGACGTCGGGCAGGTATGGGCGGGCCAGCCCCCGGCCGGAGAAATACGTCACCTGCCCCAAGGTCTCCAGCACCGCATCGCTAACGATGCCAGGGACAGACCGCTACCCGCATCCGGCGGGACCGGTCAGGACCTGGCCGCCGCAGCGATGCTCCTCCGCGCGATGCCGGAGTCATCAACCACCGAGGGTCGGCGAATCCAGGGAGAGCTCAAGCATCTCCTGGAAGGCGCTGCGGCCCGGCGGGCCGAGAGCTCTGCCTCCCGAAGGCAGGGGTACCCCTCGGAACCTCGCGCCGTGACTTCCCGACTTATGCGGGAAGCCTCGGTCTACACCGGGCGCACGCGCAACACCGCGCCGGCGGCCCCGGGCCACCTCGGCGACGAGCACCCTCATCGCGACCGTCGGGCCCGCCTCGACGAAAGGGTGCGCCGAGGTTATCACCCCAGGTGTGGGGGACGCTACGACAGCGGGGAGGATCGGAGTCCCTCGCCCGAACCACCCGGTCCGCAGGTCTTCATCCGGGCCATTCGGCGGGCGCCGTTTCCGCCCCGATTCCGACCCCCGACTACCATCGCAAAGTACTCGGGGGAAACGAGACCGGAATTGTGGCTCGCGGACTACCGCCTGGCCTGTCAACTAGGTGGGACGGACGACGACAACCTCATCATCCGCAACCTCCCCCTGTTCCTCTCCGACACTGCTCGCGCTTGGTTGGAGCACCTGCCTCCGGGGCAGATTTCCAACTGGGAGGATCTGGTCCAAGCCTTCGCCGGCAACTTCCAGGGCACGTACGTGCGCCCCGGGAATTCCTGGGACCTCCGAAGCTGCCGGCAACAGCCGGGAGAGTCCCTTCGGGACTACATCCGGCGATTCTCGAAGCAGCGCACCGAGCTGCCCAACATCACCGACTCCGACGTCATCGGCGCATTCCTCGCCGGCACCACCTGCCGTGACTTGGTGAGCAAGTTGGGTCGCAAGACCCCCACCAGGGCGAGCGAGCTGATGGACATCGCCACCAAGTTCGCCTCTGGTCAGGAGGCGGTCGAGGCCATCTTCCGAAAGGACAAGCAGCCCCAGGGCCGCACGTCAGAAGATGCTCCCGAGGCGTCTACTCCGCTCGGCGCCAAGAAGAAAGGCAGGAGGAAGTCGCAAGCAAAACGCGACGCCGCCAGCACCGACCTTGTCGCCGCTGCCGAATACAAGAACCCTCGGAAAGCCCCCCGGAGGCGCCAACCTCTTCGACAAGGCACTCAAGGAGACGTGCCCCTACCATCAGGGGCCCGTCAAGTACACCCTCGAGGAGTGCGTCATGCTTCGGCGCCACTTCCACCGGGCCGGGCCACCCGCGGAGGGTGGCAGGGCCCGCGACGATGACAAAAAGGAAGATCACCAAGCAGGAGAGTTCCCCGAGGTCCGCGACTGCTTCATGATCTACGGAGGGCATGCGGCGAATGCCTCGGCTCGGCATCGTAAGCAAGAGCGTCGGGAGGTCTGCTCGGTGAAGGTGGCGGCGCCAGTCTACCTAGACTGGTCCGACAAGCCCATCAGCTTCGACCAGGACGACCACCCCGACCACGTGCCGAGCCCGGGGAAGTACCCGCTCGTCGTCGATCCCATCATCGGCGATGTCAGGCTCACCAAGGTCCTGATGGATGGGGGCAGCTGCCTCAATATCATCTACGCCAAGACCCTCAGGCTCCTGCGCGTCGATCTGTCATCCGTCCGAGCAGGCTCTACGCCCTTCCACGGGATCATCCCTGGGAAGCGCGTCCAGCCCCTCGGACAGCTCGACCTTCCTGTCTGCTTCGGAACACCCTCCAACTTCCGAAGGGAGACTTTGACGTTCGAGGTGGTCGGGTTCCGAGGAACCTACCACGCAGTGTTGGGAAGGCCATGCTACGCGAAGTTCATGGCCATCCCCAACTACACCTACCTGAAGCTCAAGATGCCGGGCCCCAACGGGGTCATCACCGTCGGCCCCACGTACAAACACGCGTTCGAATGCGATGTGGAGTGCGTGGAGTACGCCGAGGCCCTCGCCGAGTCCGAGGCCCTCATCGCCGACCTGGAAGACCTCTCCCGGGAAGTGCCGGACGTGAAGCGACATGCCGGCAACTTCGAGCCAGCGGAGACGGTTAGGGCCGTCCCTCTCGACCCCAGTGGCGACATCTCCAAGCAGATCCGGAACAGTTCCGGGCTCGACCCCAAATAGGAAGCAGTACTCGTCGACTTTCCCCGCGCAAATGCCGACATTTTTGCGTGGGGTCCCTCGGACATGCCTGGCATACCGAGGGATGTCACCGAGCACTCGCCGGATATTCGGGCAGGAGCCCGACTCGTCAAAACGGCCTCTGCACGGACGACGCTCGGGGGCTACGCCTTTCCCCCACTCACACACGAGAATCAGTCATCAAGGAAGGGTCGGCCTCGCCCCGGCGGAGCCCGACCCTCCCTCGGGGGCTAAAAAGGGGGAACCCCTCTCGTCGAGTTTGGATGCGCCTCTCCGCGTCAAAAAAATTCTTTTTTCGATCAAGAAGGGGTTTTTTGCGTTCTCCCGGATGCGTCAGAAGCAGGGTCCCGAGGAGCGAACTTGGCTACAAATAAGTGGCAAGACCGACTGAGCCGAGGAACGCCTATGCCTCCGGGCTAGGGACGCCTCACTCATCGCCTGCCACGAAAAAGGACCCAGCTCGGGAAATCACCCTGTTGTTGACAAGTCGGGCCAGGCGCGCAAATTGAAACAGAAAAGAGTATGACTTCACGCAAGAGAAGTAAAGTGTCCAGGCCTCGGTGGCCGCGGCAAATCGCACATCCAACAGAAATTGTCCCAACAAAAATCAGGCGTCGCCTTGGGAAGGCGCCGCGCCCTCAGCTCCACCCCCGCCTTCGGTAAGGTCCACTTCCGCTTCCGGCGGCGGCACAGGAGGAAGAATCTCTGCTTCGAAGATGGTCGCCAGCGCTGCGCTCGGACCCGCAGCGACCGCGTCGAGCCACTGAACTTCCGCCAGGGCCGCCTCGTCTTCGTCAGGAAGGCAATACCCCTCGCTGACCCGCTCCAGGTCCACGACGTAATGGGAAGCGAGCACGGCGAAGGCCCGCCTGACGCCGTGGTGTAGCGCCCCGCGGACTTTACCGCGCGCGTAACCACCTAGGGCTTGAAGACGGCTTTGGGGGGAGCTTCCTGAAGGGACGTCGCCGGGACCAAGGGTCCGATAGACATCCGAGAAGGCCTTGGACATGGCCGCGAGATCGGCCTCCCTCTGCTCAGCAGCCCCGGCGAGCGCCTCGGCGAGCGCTTTGGCAGACTCGTCGAGGGCAGACTCAAGCTCTGCGAACAACCAGAAGAAAGACCTCAAACACGAGCGGAAGAAACGAACAAGAACGAGAACCGAGGACGGTCGAAGCATACCCCCGGCTCGGACGCGCTGCTCCGAGGCCGCGACTTGGGCTGCGGCCAGGTCGGCCGCGAGGGTCTTGGCCCGGCTTTCGGCCTCGGCAGCCTGACCCCGGGATTGGTCCCGCTCCTCGGCAACCTGGACGAGCTCCGACCGCTGCCGTAGCGCCTCCGTACGCGCCGCCGCCGCCTCGGCCCTCAGGTCAGCGCAGAGCAACTGGAGGTCCGCTATCTTAGCATCCTGCTGAGAAAGGCGCGCGGTAGCCCCGGCGAGCGAAGTCCTCAGGGACCGCAGCGAGCCCCAGACGTCGGCCTCGCGGCGGATGAACGACGACTTGGCGGCGCTCCGGTCCGTCAGATCCTGGAAAGGAAAACAAGGCATCACGACGGACGCCTCGCTCGCAGAAGGGAGAAGGTATGCCTGAAACCATTACCTGGAGGATTTTGGGGACATCCCCGCAGAGAACCTCCAGCGACGATCGGAGCGACCCCACCGTTGCTTCCGCACGCTTGCGGAGCTCATCCCAGGACTGGTCCTCCTGTTCGTCGTCAAGAACGAAGATAGGGTCCGAAGCCTCGCGGGTCCGGAATCGGAGCAACTGGCCTCGGGCCTCGGGGCTCCGCCGCACGGCGACAAGGCTGTCGCCCGCCTGGATGAGCTGCGCGTCCACACCCACCTCTTCTGAGGCCCTGGGCGCCGACGCTGTGGCCGACTCAACGTCGGCAGCAACCATATGCTCTCCGACTGGGACGGTGCCAACTACGGTGGCGGCAGGCACCGGCGTGGCCGACACGGCAGGCAGGCTCGGAACCGCGTCGGCACCGGCCGCCTCCCCGATCACGATGGCCGCCTCGGCAGAGGAGCCCGCCTCGGGGACCTGCTCCCCCGGGACATGCGACGCCTGAGCCCCATGCGGCAAAGCGCCCTGCGAAAGGGTCGGCTGAGCGGCGGGGCCCGGGATGGCGCCAGGCGCCTGGACCGACGCCGTCTTAAGGGCCTTCCGGGGCGCCAGGTCAGTAGGGCCATGGCTCCGCTTGCTGGAAAAAAGAAGAAAGGGAAAATCACGGCCAAGACGTATGAATGAAGCGCCGGGACGGAGACATTCCAAGGTACTTACCCGCTCCGGGCCATGATCCACTATGCCTGGGGGGAGGTCTCTTGGCTCCCGCTCCCTGGAACCACCGCCGAGGTCCGCCTCGCCGACAGCCCTGGCACCGCCCTCGCCTTGGGCGCCCCTGACGCCCGGGAGGCGGACTGCCCAGGCGCCGCCATGGCAACCTGAGGACCGCTCCCCCGCGCTGCCGGCGCGGGGGACGGCTCTAGAGGGACGAACCCCTCGGCCCGGCTCTCTGGAGTCGCGTCAGCTCCTCCAGCCGAGGGGTCAAGTACCCTCTCGGGTTGCCCCCGCCCCTCAGGTCGGGGATCCGGCGTCTCGGCCCCAGGAACCGACGACATCGGCCCGCTCGGGGGCTGACTCGACAGCTCCCGGCCACACCCCAAGCTGGGGCTGAGGCCGAGACGGGCGGCCATGTCGTCCTCCTCCTCTTCATCATCGTCGTCGTCGTCGTCGGATGTCTCCGGCGACAGCTCCCTGGGGAGTCCTTCTCTCCTGCTGACGACGGCGTTTCTCCAGGGCGTCCTGAGCCCGCCTCCGCTTGCGGGCCCGGGCCTTCTCCGCGTCCTTTTTCTTTTTCTCCTCCTCCGCGGCGACCCGCCGCGCTGCCCGACCCACCGTGTCCTCCGGGACCCGCGGCAAGGAGGGTTTGTGCCGCCCCACCTCCTAAAAAAGGGGGGGAGGGGGAAAGGAACCCAATCATGAGAACCAGGAGCAACCCGGTATATGAGGAAGGAAGGAGCGAACACTCACCAGAGCGACGCACCCCTGGTCGGGGCGCATTCGAGGCTGGGAGAAGGCGTGGGGGTCCGGCTTCCCCATCGCGGCCGACACCCGCCATTGGAGGGCGTCATGGGGAAGAGGATCAGGGGACATCCGTGACCCCTCCCAGTCAGCCTCCAGGGTCATCTCCCAAAGCGACAGCCGCCGTTCCGCCAGGGGGAGCACCCTCCGACGGTGGATGGCGGCAACCACTCCCGCGGCGGTGAGACCTTCCTCCCGCAACGCCTTCAGGGCCTGGAGAAGAGGTTCGAGGTTCTTCTGCCTCTCGTGTGGAGTCCCGTGGCGCCAGGCGTCGGGAGCGGCGGTGACAACCTGCTGAGAGAACGGCGGGAGCGACTCTCCGTCATTCCGGAGGTAGAACCACCGGCGCTGCCAACCCTTGTTTGAGGATGCGAGGACGGTAGGGATATACTGCGACGACCGCGACTGCCTCAACAAAAGGGTGCAGCCGCCGGCCCGCACCGCTGCGCGGACCTTCCTCTCCCCCGTCGGCGAGGCAAAAAGCTCGGCGAAGAAGAGATGGGTCCACAAATCCCAATGGGGGGCGATCCCCAAATACCCCTCGCACACCGCTACGAAAATAGCGGCCTGCGAGATGGAGTTGGGGGTGAGGTTGTGCAACTCCACCCCGTAATGGAACAGGATGGCCCGCATAAAGCGGCTCGTCGGCACACCAAATCCCCGCTCATGGAAGGAGATGAAGCTCACGACGTACCCCGGCGGAGGGGATGGAGTGACTCCACCCGCGGGAGGAATCCATTCCGGCCGCTGCTCATCGGTGAGAGGGCGGAGCAAACCCTCGCCGACGAGGTCCTCCAAATCACCCGCCGTCACCGTGGAGAAGGGCCACGGGTCACGCGGTGGGATGATGGTCACCCGGTCGGCCATCGCCGAAGCAGAAAGGGTGGCGGCGCGAAGGACAGGGGAGGGCGGTTTTCTTTTCCTGGCTAGATCTCTCAGACTGCGAAAAACCTAAGAGGAAGGCAAGAAGTGGAGTCGAGAACCGTCACCGGACCCACTCCGGGGTATATAAAGACCAAGGTGACGACGGTTCCAACGTGCCGCCCGAACTAGACGCGGGGTTCAAAAAACGCAAAGCAAAACAGCCGTTCCTCGAACGGCTCGCGCACACAACGGCAGCCTCGCTGACCGCCCGCCCCGGCGCATTAACTCCGCGGCTCGACGGGCAGCGCTTCTGGCGGAAGCAGCTGGCGACGTTTTCGCCTTCGCCAAAACGGCCACACCAAAAAAAGGTACGCCACGTCGTTCAATTTCGTATCCTTTTTTCCCTTTTCCTTCTTTCTCTATCTCTTGCAACAGGGACCGGGAAAGGGGATACCCCCAAAGGGATCCTTCCCCGTGAAGGAACTAGGCTCCGAGCCTCCTTACTGATCAGGGGTTCGAAGGCTGGCCCCCCGAAGGGTTCAACAGCCGCCTCAGATCGCGTGGGCCCGACACCCACTACTGGTCAGGGGTTCGAAGGTCGGCCCCCGAAAGGTCCCACGACCGCCTCAGGCTACTCGGGCTCCGCGCCCCTTACTGATCAGGGGTTCGAAGGCTGGCCCCCCGAAGGGTTCACAGTCGCCTCAGACACCGAGCGAGGGATGACCAGGGGTACGTTCGATACATAACCAAGGCTCGGGCTACGCTCCCGAGGTACCCTAGGACATTTCCGAGACCAGCGGGAACGACTCTGTAACGGAATCCCATCGGAGGGAGGCAACGAGCCCTCGGACCCCGTCGCCAGGGGACCGGGTCCGGCAGATCACCCGCAGGTACTTTTGGGCGTGCCTCCGGGCCCCTAGCTGACCCCCAACGAACGGGGCACGGACGTCCACTCGGATTACCCGATTGCAGCTCACCGGAGACACCATGTTCGGTGCCCATCGAGGGTAACATGGCGCTCTCCCCCCCTCCTCTTTGCGGAAAGGCGACGTAGGGGCGTATGTAAAAAAGCCGAGTCTGTCCCTGATCGTCCTCTCACTCCGTGCGGAGGCTCGGGGGCTGCTCTCGCAAACCCGGCTCCGGCCGAACCGTTGACAGCGTCAACATACCAGCCCGAGAACTTGGGCCCCGACAGTGCACCCGGGCTACGGCCTGTTCGCATGAGGGAACCGCCAGACCGGCCGAAGCATTACGCAAGGCATTAAGACCTCGAAGGAGTGAAACCACTCCTCCGAGGCCTCGGGGGCTACACCTGGCGGGTGCGCTCGCGCGCACCCACCGGAACAAAGAGCAACCGGGAAAGGCTGGTCCCCTTGCAAAAAAGTGCGATGAAAGCCTCCAAGCGAGTGTTAACACTCCCTTCGAGGCTCGGGGGCTACTGTCGGGGACCATAATTAGGGGTACCCTCAAGACGCCTAATTCTCAGCTGGTAACCCCCATCAGCATAAAGCTGCAGAGGCCTGATGGGTTTGATTAAGTCAGGGATCAGTCCATACGAGCGACTCGATCACGCCACGCCCGAGCCTAGCCTCGGGCAAGGGCAGCCGACCCTGAGGTGTTTCCGTCTCGCCCGAGGCCCCCTTTTACGGCAGACGCATCTCCGGCTCGCCCGAGGCCTTGCCTTCGTTGAGAAGCAACCCTGACTGAATCACCGCGCCGACCGACCAAGTCACTGGGGCATTTGACGCAAAGAGTGGGACTGCCGGGCGGCCAGGCTTGGCCAAAAGCGCCATAGGAAGCTCCGCCCGACCCAGGGCTCGGACTCGGGCTGAGGCCCCGGAAGACGGCGAACTCCGCTCCGCCCGACCCAGGGCTCGGACTCGGGCTGAGGCCCCGGAAGACGGCGAACTCCGCTCCGCCCGACCCAGGGCTCGGACTCGGGCTGAGGCCCCGGAAGACGGCGAACTCCGCTCCGCCCGACCCAGGGCTCGGACTCGGGCTAAGGCCCCGGAAGACGGCGAACTCCGCCCCGCCCGACCCAGGGCTCGGACTCGGGCTAAGGCCCCGGAAGACGGCGAACTCCGCTCCGCCCGACCCAGGGCTCGGACTCGGGCTAAGGCCCCAGAAGACGGCGAACTCCGCTTCGCCCGACCCAGGGCTCGGACTCGGGCTAAGGCCCCGAAAGACGACGAACTCCACCTCGCCCGACCCAGGGCTCGGACTCCGCCCTGGCCTCTGCCGAACGACCTCCGCCTCGCCTGACCCAGGAGCTCGGGCTCGGCCTCGGCCATGCAGGACAGACTCGACCTCGGCTTCGGAGGAGCCTCCACGTCGCCCGACCTAGGGCACGAGTCTGCCACGTCAACGGGAAGCGCCATCATCACCCTACCCCGAGCCGACTCGGGCCGCAGGGAACAGGACCGACGTCCCATCTGGCTAGCTCCGCCAGATAGGCAATGATGGCACCCCGCTGGACCCATGACGACGGCGGCTCTCAGCTCTCTTACGAAAGCAGGGGGACGTCAGCGAGGGCCCAACCACTCCGACAGCTGTCCCTCCGCCAAGCTCCATTGCTTCTCCGACAGCCACGACGCCACACTAGCCGGGTGCCAAGATCTCTCCGGCTGCCACCTTGGCATGTACTTAGGGCACTAGCTCTCCCCCGCTAGACACGTAGCACCTTGCTACACCCCCATTTGTACACCTGGATCCTCTCCTTACGCCTATAAAAGGAAGGACCAGGGCCTTCTTAGAGAAGGTTGGCCTCGCGGGAACGAAGGGCAGGGGCAGGCGCTCTCTCGGGGCCGCTCGCTCCCCTCACCCGAGCGGACGCTTGTAACCCCCTACTGCAAGCGCACCCGACCTGGGCGCGGGACGAACACGAAGGCCGCGGGATCTCCGACTCCCTCACGACCCGGCTCCGGCCACCTCGCTCTCGCTCTCTCCCCCCTTCGCGCTCGCCCACGCGCTCGACCCATCTGGGCTGGGGCACGCGGCACACTCACTCGTCGGCTCGGGGACCCCCCGGTCCCGAAACGCCGACAAGTTGTCTATGGAACTTTGAGATGTTGAGTTGTTATGCAACTTGATGTGTATAAATCTTGGTATGATGGAACTTTTGATATGTGGATGAATCTGTGTATGGAACCTGCTATAGAACTTGTTTGAATCTGTGTATGGAATCTTTGTATGATGAATATGTGTATGGAATATGTGTTTGAATCTGTGTTTGAATCTGTTATTAATTCTGTATTTGAATCTGTTATTAATTCTGTTATGTGTGCTTACAGTCGGACTTATAATTAAAACCGCTTGTGATGTGTGCTAACACAGGCGGTTCTTTTAAACCGGACCGCCTGTGATGTGTGTCTATCACAGGCGGTTCTTTTAAACCGGACCGCCTGTGATGTGTGTCTACCACAGGCGGTTTTTGATTGACCGCCTGTGATGTTGTTTTACATCACAGTCGGTGCACCACAAGCGGTTCCTGGAACCGCCTGTGTAGAGGCTAACCGGACCGCCTGTACAGAGGTTTCGTGTAGTAGTGAAAAGCATATGGTCTTAGGAAGTTGGCTCCTCTCCCCAACACATTTTTCGCGACATCTCAAAAGCCACAATTTTCCTAATCACAATGGTCTAGGTCATGTTGCTCAAGTCCTCCATGTTGTGAAGGATGGTGATGATGCTCCCATATCTTTGTTGTGGTAGCAGGGAGATAATCTTCCTCACAATGTCCGCATCACCTAGCTTATTAATGCCAATAGAATTGAGCTCATTGATAATTAGATTCAAACGAGAATACATGTCTCTAACAAGCTCATCATCTTTCATAGCAAAGGAATTATACTCATTTAAGACTAGGCAATGTTTTTGTTCACGGACATTGGATGTGCCGTTATGGAGCTCATGCAATTTTAGCCAAATCTCATTAGCAGTTTTCAAGGTAAATACTTGATTAAAAATATCTATGATAAGAGATTCATACAAGCAATTTTTGGCTCTAGCATTTAAATGAATTTCTTTTTCCTCACTCGTGGTGGGTTTCTCGGGATTCTTGAGGGGTTTCATCCCATCACGAGTGACTCTCCAAACACCTAGATCAATCGCCTCTAGGTAACAAGCCATTCTAGCACTATAATATGGGAAGTTAGTGTCGTCGAAGTCTGGTGGTCTATGGGTATTCATCCCTTCCTCTAAAAAGCGTCGGCTCTTTTAGTGGTGAAGCTAAAGCGTTTCAAATAAGCCAAACCGGCTCTGATACCACTTGTAGGAAACGGGTGACGCCTAAGAGGGGGGTGAATTAGGACTTCTAAAACTTTCACTAAACTAGGCCACAACTAAATCCTTAGAGCAAAACCTATCAAATAATCAAACTAGAAAGTGCAATCTAGGTTTTGTCTAAGTGTTGCTATCTCTACTGCAAAGGCTAAGTTTCAATCTACTCTAAATAAGTATGAATACAAGATTGAAACTTAAATGCTTAATATAAATGCGGAAACTTAAAGAGCAAAGTAGAGAAGCAAACTCTCATGGATGACGCCGGTATTTTTACCGAGGTATCCGGAACCACGCAAGGTCCCGACTAATCCTCGTTGGTGCCCCTACGCAAAGGGAAGCCCATGCGAGGGCCAAGCACCACGGTCGAGTAACTCCGTAGAGAGTCGCAGGCCTTCTCCACGCGCAAGTGGTGCTCCGCTTCCGGCTCCTCTTGGACACTCCCCGCCATCTCCACTATCGAGCTTCCGGTCGAAACGCCACGGGCCTTGTTCCCTCCGGTACACGGTGGCGGCCGTGACACAAACACGGTTGTCACGGTCTCGCAAGACTCTCGCCCCACTCGGTACAATTACAACGGCTCACGCAAGAGCCGAGGGGTTATGTGGTTTGTCTAAACTCACTCAACTAACTAGGGTTTACCTAGAGCAAGCGCTAAAGCGATCTAACTAACCTAAGCACTTCGCAAAGCACCTACACTAATCACCGAGTGATTCTATTAAGCACTTGGGTGTTTGAGCTCTTGGAAATGTGCACTATATGCCTTGGTATGTTGCTTGGGCTCCCACACCTTCAAATGGCCGGTTGGGTGAAGTATATATAGGCCCCAACTCCAAAATAGCCGTTGGAGAAAAGCTGCAGTTCTCTGCGACACACCGGACAGTCCGGTGGTGCACCGGACAGCGCACTGTAGCATGTCCGGTGCGCCTAGTCGTTGCCCTGTCAGAGCAGGTGACCATTGGCGCCGCAGGCTTTTCACACCGGACAGTCTGGTGCTCACACCGGACAGTCCGGTGGTCTTCTCTCCAGGTGCCACCTGGAACTAGCCGTTGGGCTAGAGTTCCCTGGTGCACCGGACAGTCCGGCGTGTGGGCACCAGACAGTCCGGTGCGCCTCGCATAGACAGTCCGCAGCAGCACACTTGGACTTTTCTTGGATCTTCTTAATGTCTTCTTTTGAGGTGTTGCTTTCCTCAATTCCTTAGTCCAAGTAAATCTTGCATCCTGTGAACTACAAACACAAACACTAGAAAACTTATTAGTTCACAGATTCTGTTGTTCATCAAACACCAAAACTCAATTAACCAAATGGCCCGGGGTCCATTTTCCTTACACGCCCGCTCACAAATTTTTCGAGTATCTCCTCGGGCGTCATCTTTGTGTACCTAGGATTCTCACAGATAAGGTTCACAAGATGAGGGTCAATAACAGTAAAAGACCTGAGCATAAGTCAGACGACATCATGGTCCGTCCATCTCATGCTTCCATAGCTCCTAATCTTGTTGACTAGGGTCTTGAGCCTATTGTACGTTTGTGTTGGCTCCTCTCCCCTGATCATCGCGAACCTTCCCAGCTCGTCTTCCACCAACTCCATTTTGGTGATCATGGTGGCATCGTTTCCCTCATGTGATATTTTGAGGGTGTCCCAGATTTGCTTGGCGTTGTCCAAGCCGCTCACCTTATTGTACTCGTCCCTGCACAAGGATGCTAGCAAAACAGTGGTAGCTTGTGCATTTTTATGAATTTGCTCGTTAATAAATACAGGATTGTCCGTACTATCAAATTGCATTCCATTTTCAACTATCTCCCATATACTAGGATGGAGAGAAAATAAGTGACTACGCATTTTGTGACTCCAAAAAGCGTAGTCCTCTCCATCAAAGTGTGGAGGTTTACCAAGAGGAATGGAAAGCAAATGAGCATTGGAATTAAAAGGAATACGAGAATAATCAAATGAATAATTTGAATTAACCGGTTTCCTTTTCTCGTCATCGTCGTCTCTTGGTGAAGAAGAAGATTCGTCACTGTCGTAGTAGATGATCTTCTTGATACGTCTCTTCTTCTTCCCGTCCTTCTTCTTGTGACTCGAGCCAGAGTCAGTGGGCTTGTCGTCCCTTGGCTCATTGAAGATGGACTCCTTTTCTTTATCGTTGATCACCATCCCCTTTCCCTTAGAATCCATCTCTTTGGACGATTAGTCCCTCACGTGAAGAGAACGGCTCTGATACCAAATGAGAGCACCTAGAGGGGGGATGAATAGGTGATCCTGTAAAATTCAAAAACTAATAGCCACAAAACTTGGTTAAGTGTTAGTTCGGCTAAGTAGAGAACTCTTGCGAACACACAAGTAATCACAGAAAGGCAATCACAAGAGACACGCGAGTTTATTTCGTGGTTCGGCCAAGTAACACTTGCCTACTTCCACGTTGTGGCGTCCCAATGGACGAGGGTTGCACTCAACCCCTTTCAAGTGATCCAATGATCAACTTGAATACCATGGTGTTCTTCTTTCTTAGACTTTCTCCCATTTGCGAGGAATCTCCACAACTTGGAGCCTCTCGCCCTTACAATTGATGATCACAAAGAAGCACGGAAGTAAGGGAAGGGAGAGAAACACACACAAGACTCAAAATGAGAGCACAATCACGCACACAAGTCACAACTCGAGCTCAAAACACAACACAAGGAGTTCTCAACTCAAATGGAGCTCAAGTCACTATCTCAAAGAATCAAATGCGTGAGAATGGAGTCTTGGAGTCTTAGGATCTTTCTTGTAAGCTTGGGTGACTCCTCCATGCGCCTAGGGGTCCCTTTTTATAGCCCCAAGGCAGCTAGGAGCCGTTGGAGATCAACAAGGAAGGCCATTCTTGCCTTCTATCAGGTGGCGCACCGGACAACCACTGTAGGCGGTCCGGTGCAGATCTCCTTCCTTTTCTGGCGCAGACGACCGTTGCACCTCGGCGTCGGTTGGCGCACCCGACACTGTCCGGTGCACACCAGACAGTCTGGTGCCCCCTTCCGACCGTTGGTGCAGGCCACGTGTCGCTCGCCGATTTCGCTGCCGACCGTTGCGCAGTCGACCGTTGGCTCACCGGACAGTCCGGTGCACCACCGGACAGTCCGGTGAATTTTAGCCATACGCCGTTGAACTTTTCCCGAGAGCGACGACTTCGCCGCGGATGACTCACCGGACAGTTCGATGCATCACATGACAGTCCGGTAAATTATAGTCGTACGCCGCCGTCGAGTCCCGAGAGCGGCCAGTTCACCTTGGACTCGTCTGGCGCACCGGACACTGTCCGGTGTACCATCGGACAGTCCGGTGCACCCAGACCGAGCAGTAGTTGGCTGTACACGGCCAACTCTTTTCCAAACTATTTTCTCCTGTTTCTAGCACTTAGACACAATACGTTAGTATCCAAATCAATGTACTAAGTCTAGAAACGTACCTTGTTACATGATTTGCACTTCTTCAATCTTTGGCACAAATTAATACTTAGAGAATATGTGTTGGGCACTTAATCACCAAAACACTTTAGAAATGGCCCAAGGGCACATTTCCCTTTCAGATAATGAGCCAGCGGTATTTTTCTTCCATAACAATAAGTCAAGTGGCTCTGCCAAGTATATTGACATTAAGTGTTATATTGTTAAGGAGAAGATTCTGGATCACACTATTCAAATTGAGCATATAATAACCCATCAGATGCTTGTGGATCCGCTCACAAAAGGTCTTCCACCCAGCGTATTTAGTAAGCACGCAGCCGGCATGGGATTAAGGGAGTACCTATGACTCTGAATCACAGGGGCTACAGATTGCAACCTAGTAAACTCTTTTCATTCTAAAGCAGAGGAGCGTGTTGTAGTCAATGAGTGCGATGATACTTAACAGATCATTGTCACGCATTGGTCTCTATATGTAAACTTGTTAAAGGATGGAATTCATAAAAATTTGAGTATGAGGTATGTATAGAACAAAGTGGAGATTGTTAGGATGTGTCCTCTACACTAGCAGGTTAACAGTAACCGGGGTAGAGTTAATCCTAACCGTCTAACCACGCCCCTGATCAGGGGGGCTATCCTAACCATTGGTTGCAGCCCCCGGTCACACGATGCCATATAAATAGATTAAAGGGGGCGGCGGATTTAGCCAACGCTAATCGCTCGACCACAAAACCTTAATCGACACTTTGAGAGGAACCGATCCGCTAGACGCTCGGAGTGACTGGAATCGTTGTGACTATGTCTCAGATCCCCGTCATCCCATCGGGATCTGAGATTCCCCCTGTAGGCAACATTGGAGGAGCTGATCCACCGCCGATTAACAACGGGAACCAATCTCCTCGACACCAGCAGTGAGATCGAGAAGGAGGAGGAGGCGGGTCTACGCTGCAAGACGACGTCGCAATTATGGCTAGGAACAACAACGATGTTATGTTTACCTATACCTCTCAGTAGAATAGATCTACTCATCATCGAGTTATTTTAGACACGGATTGGTATTATAGGGACTTAGGAGTCGATCCTAAGCACCAAAGAATTTAACACATCCCTGTCTGCGTTTGCTCCCCTCAATGTCAAGGACGATCGGTATGTTTGTGTGCGTTGCCATGTTAATTTCACATTACATGATAGATAACTAGAAGTTTATGCAAAAACTAGGAGCACTGCATGGTATGTCCACCCATCCCATCCCGAGCAAAAAAACGCTCTGTCGGCTGCTGTGCTCACTAGTGCTGGTCAGTTTCTAGCTGAGACGTCAACATACCTTGTGGTGACTGCAACTCAAGCTTTGCTGTACACACATACATGGGACCATATGGTAGCATCTCCCTTGTGAATTGCGATAGGCTGATAGCTAACAGCCTACAGCTCAATGCAGCCAACCTACTGGCTCCATCGCCTTTCAGTTCCTAGTTCGTACACTAGTGGCATTGGCATATGGGGCGCCATGGATGACGAACAGTACGGGCTGCTCATTGCCAAACAGACTGGAAGTACACGCGGCCATTTTCTGCGCTGGACATGGCGTGGTCTTCCCGCAAGCCGCCACTGAATTCCTGAATGCACGTACAGTACAGGCACTAGGAGGGAACAGTGAGGGTCCACATGCATCTAGAGCTTGCTTCGGCGGCTACCAGTTTATTTTTGAATTTCTTGTTGCCAAGTCAGGCTGCTAATGCATGCTGGTTTGATGAATTTCTTGTTGTCACATGCATCTAGAGCACTAGCAATAGCCGTGGGTGGGCCATGGGGGGGGGGGGTCAACGTCTCGTTTTTCTCTGAAGATGCGTGAGCCAAACCAACACGCGTGCTCAGAATTGGTTTTTCTTCTTTCAGAGAGGGACCGTTCAGAGTACGCATCTCCATTGGAGAGGGAAAAAAAGCATTGGTACGTGTTCTTCTGAGAGCTGGGAGAGGCGACCATAACAGGCGAGCGAGGACTGACGACATGTGTAGGCTGGTTGACCGACCTAAACCTTGGAGTGGTGTCCAGCATGGCTCCCTCTCACCAGTCACCAGCAGCAATGTTTGTTCCAACCACTGGAGGCAGTGTCCAACCAGACATCTACCAGCGAAGCATGCAACGAAGTCATGACTGACAGGCACAGGCTCCTTTTTTTTTTTTGTTTTTTGGCTTGCTACTATCGGACTTCCATGTATGATGGTTTGTTCCTCCTGGAGTCCAAATGTCCAAATCAGGACAGCTGTCCACGGATTCATCATCAGTACCCAGAACACAACTAACTTAGCACGTACTAACAACACAGAGAAGCGTACATATGCACACTATGGATCAACAGAGACACGGACAGGATGCTGGAAGGATTTATATGCAGATGTACCGGGAAGGAAGGTTAGTCAGAGGCCGCCTCCTCTCCTCTCGTGTTGTGTCTCGTGGGGATGAGAGAGAGCCGTCCATGAAGACATGACACCAGAAAAGATTTGCCAGTTGGGCTCAAGTTTAGTTGGGCCAAATCTTAGCTGGGCCGTGGTGCCGCTTTCAGTAGAGCAGACTAAAGCAACAGTTTCGTACTTAGTAATACAAATCAGCTAGCGCAGGCCCGCTAGCACTGAATTTAACTCGGCACAGACACAGACTAGCCTGTATCCTCACACGTTTCGCGCCCGCGTCCTATTTATTATAACCAAAACAATCAGTGGCCTTCTCTATAAAAAAAAAGCAATGCCTTCATCCGCATTTGTTTTCTTAACCTATCGTATTGAGACCCTCTCTATGTATCCTATTATTACATTCATATATGTCGACGGGGTTGTTTCATGTAAAAACTAAACTAAAATTTACATGAGAATACACTAACACAGTTATATAGGCATCCAAACATCAACGAGGTATATTTCTATTTTTGATACAATATTTTTTAATTTAAAATGCATGGAAGTTTGAATTGTTGTTTTCGGGACCTATTTTTAAAAGTTCCGAAACCAAAATATTTTCCCATTATCTAAAAAGTTGCATGAATACTTATCAGCGTGTTACAACATCAAGGTATCCAAGCTACCAGAGAAATTTCTAGAGATAGGAAAAGAGGCATTAGACTGATAGGCATAGCCTCGAGGCTCGCTGGACCAAAGCAAATTTTACGTGCTTAAATGTTATTAGGGCTAGTTTGGTAACCTCATTTTCTCAAGGAATTTTCATTTTACCAATGGAAATTACTTCATTTTTCCATTTGAAAATAGAAATCCTTTAAAAACATTATGTTTCCAAACTAGCCCTTAAGTATAGGGCCAACTAGCTCTACCTCTATTTTATTATAACGAGAACTATAGTTCAAATCCCAAATGTCTCACTTTGTGAAACCTTTTGTAGTCATGGGCTTGCCTAAACTTAATCTAAATCGGCTCAGTTTCTAAGTTGCTCTACTCCTCCCCTTCATACCATAAGAGATAAAGAGCAACTTCTTTGGTATGTGTTGAAAGTAGTCAGTGTGGGACTCCCGTGTTGAAGTGTGGAACTTTTGTGTTGTGGGCTAAAATTTGACTTCTTGGGTTTGCAACACGTTTCCTTGATTTGTTCTTGTTTCCGCTTGACCCTACACACTTCCTGTCACTTTTTAAGTTCTATAGTATTGTCGATTACTATTATGATTGATTTTGCTAAAAGAGATGATATTTTAGGAAGTTTGGGATGTAAGCCATTTTTTTCAGATTTTCAAACCACTTACTATTAACCGTTTTTTAGCGGCTAAAGGTACGGTGACATCAAGACTTGCTTTCTTGATTTTCTGCGTTTTTCAATCATCTGATTTCCATATGGCAATCCTACAATATTTCTATGTTTTTTCCTATTCATGTGTTCTTACAATCTTGCATTCCAAAGAGGCCTAAATGTTCTCACACTATCATCGTTTCAAAAACAAAAGTTGAAAACAACGTACTGATTTTCTACTGGTGCCTGGTGATATGGAAAATAAGTAGAAACCTGTGTCGCCCATAGCGAGTAACACACTGTTTACATTATATAATCCGGCTTAAATATGTTAAGAGACAAACAAAAAACACAGATTATTAAATGAACTATATAATCTAGATACCTAGATTACGATAATCCATGAGTAGGTCATTTGGTGTTTATCTATATCTCTACTAATCCTTAAGGGTAGACGGAGGGCGTCCACAGGTTCCTCCCCGCATCCCACACTCCCAGCGCCACGAACTGCTCCTCCAGTACATCCCGCACCGCGAACTACTCCTCCCGCCCACGCACCGCAAACTGTTCCCTCCCCCATGAACTGTTCCCTCCCACGCGTGCCCCCTGCCCTCGCCCTCGACGACGCTGCCCTCTGTGATGGCGGACGCGCCCCCACCAACCCCGACCCCGAGATCCATTGCAGAAGAAACATCTGTCGTCTTCCCCGCCTAGCTCACGTGAAACTGCCACTGATTTGGCCTCCCCCAACGCCGTCGAGACAACCACCGCCTTCCCCATCGTTGCCCCACGCGATTTGAACCGCCACGCAACTGCTTCCTCCCTCCTCGCTCCTCCTCATGCAAACCCTACTCTTCTCTCCCTCGCACCTACGTCCGACGCGACAGCGGAGCCCGACGACCTTGTGCGGCCTTCTCTGCTCCATGTAAGGCCACCTCTTGCCTCTCACCTATTGTCGACGCGTTGGGTGGCCGCCCCTGGCCAAAAGCATGTTGGTGGCCACCGGCGAAGGCGTCCCCGATGTGGCCTGGTCCTGCCATCAGCCGGCGCGCTCGACCTCGCCGTCGTCATCAAAGCAGAGCTCTTCGATGGGCCCACGCTCTCTGTCTCCTCGTGCTTCCACCAGTTGCCTGCTCTGCTCCACCGCCCTTTGATTTGATTTGATTGCGATGCAGGTCATTTTAGCTAAGGTACTGCCATGAAGAAGTTTACATCATGCGTGTGCTAAACACTTGAATTCTTGTCTTGATAATTATTTTTGTCTTGATAATTATTTTGGCTCAGCTTTGGTAATGCAGAGTGATAAAGAGATGGTTCTGCCGATCATGGTTGGAGGTTACACAAACTTGTTTTGTTCTATGCACCATACAAGTAATTGTGGATTCATCTTCCAAGGGCCATAGACTCCGATCAATCCAAATTGGTATGTGTTTTCTTGGTAAATACAAATTTTCTCCTTGCAACCACTTATGCGTGAGGCCCTGCTCCTTTGCATTTTTGGCTACCTGATGAATAACAGTTTGTCTCTCTGTCTTTTTAGAAACACATAACTGAAGTTTCAGATGATCGCTGGGCGCAGGGTGCTGTCTGTTTCTCTGATGTTAGTTCACTTAGCACACTTAATGGCTGAGGCGTTTGCATGACATTGAGTCACCAGTCACATATCTAAATGTGTTGCAAGCATGAAAACAGAGAGACCATGAGTGTCCAATCAATGGTACATGCAAGTTTCTGCGATCTGTTCCAAATTACCTTCAACTACATAATAAGAAAGGTAAGTTTTGGGTGTCCTTAATGTTAAATGTATTTACAAATCTACCTATGAAAAGTTCAGTCATGGGCACTGCCTTTCTCTAAACGTAAGACAAATATATTTACATGTTCCCTAAAATTAATGATAAGAAGACTGTAACATTGTTAATAATTCTGAGTTTTTTGTCACAACACTTTAAAATGGTAAAGCGTTGAAGCTCTTAGGAGATTGATGCCTTTATAATTTTTAGTCATCTTTTTGGGGAACCCAACCTTATTTCAAAAAATAATCTCGTACAAAGTAACCACCTTACCCTGCCTAGAGTATACGAGGAGGCTACGAGCTAACACCAGAAAAAATTACCTGAAGAAACGATCTGACCAGAGTACGACTGAGCTCAAAGCTATGTGTTCTAGGTGAAGTAAAAGGAATGCGTCAGGTGAAGGTTGAGGTCAGACCGTCAGGGAGTTTTACTAGGAAGGTTCTATAAAAAGACTTGCACGACAAACAGGAAATGTAACAAAGGCAAACAGGAGCAACTGCAAGTGTCACCTTGAAAAATTGTGAACAATGTATTATATAACCTTGACAAAATATTTTGTCAATACCTTTGATAGAGCATTTGAGCTAACGCATAAACTTCAGCTTGATGCTCCAATTTTTAACCGTGAGAAAAACAGAGAACAATTAGTTAAAATATCTGTAGAATCAATGTTAGTGTTACTTGGTGGTGTTATTTTTCTATCTTTAGAGTTGAGTTTTAAGTGAAATGTAACAAAGGCAAACAGGAGCAACTCCAAGTGTCATCTTAAAAATTTGTGAACAATGTATTATATAACCTTGACAAAATACTTTGTCAATATCTTTGATAGAGCACTTTACCTAACCTATGTTAAAACTTCATCTTGATGCTAAAATAGTTGGTGCTCCATGCATGCATTGGACTATCTATGCTTTTCTAATCCTTCTTGTGCACATCTGTAGAAACACTGCGAGGAGTTTGAGCCATTTAATGAGGATGAAGTTTTGTTTGAAGACTATTGCAACTCTATGCTAAAGGATGGGACTTGGGCTGGCCACATGGAGTTGCAACCTGCTTCTCTGCTGACAAGAAGAAACATATGCACTCACATGATGAATATTGAGTTAGATTCATACAATAATTAGTGTAAGTGTTTTGTATATGTGTCTAGATTCATTATCAATTAGTTGAATATAGACATAAAAACAAGTGATAAAACAAACTCTATTGTGCGATCGAGGGAGTAAACAACTTTTCTGGTTGTGATGCTACTAACATGGTTCACTTGTAAGTTAGTTTACCATTTATCTATTTGTATAGGTTGAATAATGGTAGTGTAAATCTAATCTTATGCTCAAAATTGCAGAGACACCACTACATGAGTTTCATGGCCACGCAAGTGATATCTTGGATGTGACATGATCAAAATCAAATTTAAGCTTTTCTTTATCACGTTTTACATTTATATCAGTCAGTCATATAACTTTGTTTTTGTCTGTATATCGAATTTTATGCGAAAACTGACTATTTAACATTTTTCTGTAGTTTTTCTTGACTTCAGCTAAAGACAAGATTGTACGCATGTGGAAAGTTCACTATAATGACTGTCTAGCAATATTCAAGCACAAAGATTATGTATACACAAACATTAAAAAACAAAAACATTATGTAGCCTTTGACATCATACAATAAAGCTCTTTGTATTTGTATAGCCAAAACATTACCATCTAATAATTGTGCTCTAACATTTTATCGAACAATTTGTATGCCTATCATTCAAAATTCTATTTTAATTCTTTAGAAATAATTTATGTGATATTATAATGTTTGTTTTGTATCAGTTCATTCTTTTTTGAGTTGCATATTTATAATAATTTTACATATTTATATCGTCAATATAACATTAGTGTTACAGTGATATTTTGTCACATGGATTTTATATATTGTAGTGAAGTTTGTCGTTCCGTATCTTTGTTTTATACTAATTTTTAACTTCTGTGACAACGTACGGGCACATACCTAGAAAGACTCCTATTAGGCCAAGGTTGCTGTATTTTAACTATAGCATTGTTCATGTCACATTTATCTATTTTTACTGACCACTCAATGATTCAGTTTTCAGGTCTACTTGATATCTAATACATAAATCTAGATGACCCAAAATTAAAATGAAGAACCATATATGGGGAATATACATGGTTAATTTCCAAATGGAACTACGTGAGTCGGGATGGTCGTGAGCAACATTTTCCATATTTGCCTTTGATCTCGCCTATGGGGCACGGTGTTGCCTCCATCAGCATTTGCAATTGAATAAATACTATCTCGTTGTCTTAAACCTTGATAAGTTGAAGATTATTGTGTTTCATTTTTTGCTTATGCATAGATGCTCTATGCAAAGCATCATAATGAGTCAGCAAACCATTACGGTGGACAGTCATCAGAGCCTTAATCAGACACAGGCCCAGCACAAGTTTAGAGGTTAGGTCACAGATAATATGTTGTTAGCCTAGGGTCTGAAGTGAACCATGGCTCTATTTAGAATGGGCTATTTTAGGTTCTAATTCATTGGGATTAAGGAAGTGGAACACTGATAATTTCATTTATCTCATGATGACTAGGGCTGGTTATATACTTATATTTGGCTCAGGTGCTGCTTTTATTGACCTTTTTTCTACTAGGCCATTAATTGAAAATCTTAGTAAAAACTTTTGTTGCTTAAAGAAGCCAAATTTGTGGTGTATGGGCACACAGTTATTTTAGAGGTGAGGTTGGGATAATGTTTTTTCATTGCATTGGCTATGTTGGTATGTGTAATTTCTTATAAGTGTCCTCTTCTGTTAGATGGACCTCCCTGAGTGGCTTGACATTGTGAAGATTGCGAGATGGACCTCCTTATGATCATTCAATGTCCAGATCATTTACTTGAGGCAAGGCATTTTGGTGTGGGTGGTTTCAGAAGATTTATGGTGGTCGCCAAAGGAATGGCTCCCACCCACCACACTTCTGCAAGAGCAGTGGTGCCATTTCACGCAACATCTTACTACAGCTGCAGAAGATGTTCATCATTGATATCGATCCCAAGGGGTAATTCAGCTGTCACACTCCTTTCTCTTGCTACTATCTTGTCTTGGTTGTTGAAGTTTGTTTATCGCACATTGTCATTATGTTGCAGTGGGTGCCTCATAACCTCCCAGTGAAGGCGTGATTTGGACCAAGTGGCTAGAAGGGTTGTTGTTGAAGCATGAGTGGACTCATCTTCAATACTGATGATGTCATGTTTGATGGTTGAGTGAAGAACTGGATAATGTTCAACGAGCCTAACGGTGATTGTTGCCCTAAGGTACAACGACGGTAGGTTCGTGCCAGGAAGGTCCACAAGATGCAAGGCTGGGAACTCCGGTACCGAGCCTTAAATTGTCGCTCATCACCTCAGCCTTTCCCACGTTGCTGTAATCTGGAGGTACCACCAAAAGTATCAGGTAATGAATAGTTCTAAGTTAGACAGAGACATAAAACAATAGCGTTTAGAACTTTTTTCTTCTAAATTTTGTCTGCACACACACACACACACTTCCAACCGACACAGAAGGGGAGGATTGGGATCCTTCTGCATTTTGTGTGTTATGAGGCCTTCACAAACTCAGCTGCTGACCAAGCTGTGGCTGAAAGATCAAGAGACTTCCATTCCAGATGGTAATTTGAAAAAAAAAACTTTTGTTTGCCCGCATCCCAAACATTCTAGATTGCTTCAACTCGTGACCATTTCCATTGATCCAAAGAGCTGGATCCAGAGATCATCTTGTATCTATACCAACTGTGAGCACCCGGGCCTTGAAAACGTTTCAGCCTTTCAAGTTTCTGCACCCGATTGTCTACGGTGAGTACCCCAAGTCGATTCAAAGAGAAGTGAAAGACATGCTGCCAAAATTTACAGCTGCGGAGGCCGGCGTAGTCAGAGGCACCATCGACTACGTTGGAGTCAACCAGTACACTGTGTATTATGTTCCTGATCGACAACCAAATGCTACAGCTCGGCTTAGCTACTCGTCTGACTGGCACACTGAATTTGTTTGTAAGTCTGCCTAGCTCCATTGATATCTAAACTGTAAGTACTTTATTTGATGGTTGTTTTGGAAGGAGTAAATGTGTGTGTTTCTTTAATCCTAAACTTTCTTAACATCTATTGACCCTGCAGATGAACGCAACGGTGTGTCGATTGGATCGAGGGTATTGATCATTTGTGTTTGAGTTGTATATGCTAGGTAATAATCCTATAGCTGTATTCGTTTCTGAAGCAACTAAGCAATCATTGCTGGAAAACACAGACTGGATTTACATCGTGTCTTGGCGACTGTACAAAGTTGTCACCTACGTCAAGGAGAAGTACGACAACCCCAAAAGGTCACAATGTTTCTGTTTGAGAACGACAAGGCTCAAATTGCAGTTGAAATGAATAGTCGACCGTCATACTCACACCCTTGCAGCAAGCTGAGTAGAATGAATGACCAAAGCTATAAGTGGATGTGGAGAGGACAGCACTATAGATGACCCAGACAACGTCACACAGCATTTCTGGACGGATGAGTGAGGAGCAGAGGCACCATATGTTGCAAGCGCCTATCAGACAATCTGAAAGTGGTAGCTAGGTATTAAAAAAATCTTGATATTTTCATTTAATCAACGCCTTTTTGTATGTATGCGCATTTCATCTGTCTAGACTTTGATATTGAAGTTAATGACTATATTGCAGCATTTCATTTGTCTAGAATTTACACGATTTGGAGGCATAAACAGTACACTCACATGTAAGAATTTAGTGGTGGTACTTTCAAAATTCAAATCATTTTTCAAATGTGTCACCGAGTTTTTATTGTTTATGTATATGTTGTTTCTCACGAACAATATTGGGACCATGGGATGTGCCATGCACCTTTTATTGGTTTCATAATTGTAAAATTTCACATTTTTTATTTCTCATCAAAATATATATTGAATTGTTCATCAAAATTGGTATATTAAATTATTTTAACTACCACATTGGTTGTGCACGTGGCATATGATTTATGTTGATTTAGCATTTCTATGACTATATGGCGTCGCAACGTATGAGTATTATATTATTTTTAATAATTTGTGAGTCGTTGCAACGCACGGGCACCTAACTAGTTACTCTATTAAAAAACTAACATCGACACTTGGTGTCATCACCACGCCTCGGCGCCGTGTCCTGTGCGCTCTACGTCCAGCGCCCGTGCAACGCTCCCTCGGCTACTGGCTAATACCATGTGGACCCCAGCGTTCACACAACCAGCTACTCTACCTACACAGCTGTTGGGGCGAAGGCGAAGATGCTACCCTTCGCTCCAGGCCTTCGCCACCTCGCTGCACCATCGGAGGCAAGATGACGGCATGAACCATCCTCTGTCCTCCTCACTGCAAGACAAAGGCTACGACGAAGGCCTACAACGAAGTCTTCTCATCCCGCGTCCTCACCCAACCTGGAGGCCCACGTGGGATTCGGCCCATTGTAACAGGCCCCGCACAGAGAAGCGTGTTACGGGCCCGATTTGTAATAGTTTTTCTGTAATGATAGTCTCTAACCCTCCCTTGTGGGAATATTCTGGGGATAATCCAGGTGCCTGAGGGCATAAACGTCCTTACATCAAGACGTTGGGCACTCGGGCACCTATAAATACCCCCGTACAGTGCCCTTGAGAGGCTGGATTAACAGAGCAATTGCCATCTTGAGTTAAACCTTGTTTGCATTCTCTCCATTCCCCCGTTGGATCATCTTGCCCAGGAGAGCAAGTTCCAACATTTGGCGGCCACCGTTCGTGCTACGAACAAACCACCCGCGATGGCACCCAAGAGAGCTAGCTCGAAGGCAGCCATCCATAGACGAAGCAGCGAAGGCAGCGCTGCTAGCCGAGAAAAAGGACAAGGCCCTTGCAGACACCACCCACCAAGAAGCCTGCGAAGACGACGCCGTCAGCAAGAGACAGCGCAACGATCAACCAACCCCCGAAGGCAGCCTCCGCACCTGCAGCTCCGGAGGACAGCCACAGGAACCACCCCTAGGCTTCGCTCCACTAGAGGGCGAGGACGCCACAGAGGACGGCGAAGTCATCAGCATTTCAGCAAAAGAACAGCTACAGCTGTGGGCCCTGCGCATCAAGAACCGCAACCTCGAGAAGCAGAAAGAAATCCTCGAGGCCAAGCGCCAACGTGTTTTCGCGCAGACCAAGGTGCGCCAGATGATACGAGATGAGGAGCAAAGGGCTCAGGAACTAGAGCAAGAGATTGCGCTCATGCAGCGCGAAGGCCAACATGATCTGCAGCACGGTCCGCCCTTCCAACAGTGCACGCCAGTCGAAGACCTATTCATTCCTCAGCGCGGACCCTTCATCCTGCACGCCGCAGCATTCCAAGGCATCAACTACCTTGATGAGCAGAGTTCCCTAGCGCCGCAACTGCAAGTGTCACCATGGCCCGCCAACTTCAGGGCAGGGACCTACCCTAAGTACAACGGCAGCACTGACCCAGCACAGTACATCATGAGCTATCAAGTCGTCGTCGCATCATTCGGAGGGGACGACGCCACGATGGCCAAGTCCTTCATCATCGCCCTCGAGGGTCTGGCCTTGACTTGGTACACCAGGTTGCCCCCATTGTCCATCGACTCCTGGAGAAGTCTCCGGGACAAATTTCTGCTCAACTTCCAAGGGTACCGCCCAGACACCGATGCCTTGGCCGAACTATCACTCTGCAAGCAGCGGGAGAAAGAAACCCTGCGGGAGTACTACCGCAAGTTCTTGACTCTCAAGTCACAACTGCCCTCGGTCGACGACCAAATTGCCATACACTATGCCATATGTGGCCTTCGGGCTAGCGTCCTGTACAGTCACTGCATCAGGGACCCACCCAAAAACCTCCAAGAACTCTATTAGTTGTTTGAAAAGTACGCCAGATCCGAAGAACTCCACCAGCGCAATGTCGAGTCTCAAAGAAAGTCCAAGGACCCTCCGCAGTCCAGCCGAACATGGACAAGACCTTCGCAGTCAGACTCCGGTCGGGACAGCCGCAGTCAGCAGCAGGTGCATAATATTGCCAACCAGCACCCCGCCGGCGAGGCCCCTCGCCGTCAAGATTATCCCCCCCAGGGCCGCGGTAATGGCACGCGCGGTCGGGGCCAAGGACGGGCGCAGCAACTGCGCAGATTTTACTGTCTGTTTCACGGCGAAGAATGCGCGCACCCAACGAGGGATTGCCCAGAAACGAAGGCCACCAGGGACAGGATGTCTCGGGCACAACCCGCCGACAACCCCAGAGTTGTCGCGCACACATATCAACACCACCTCCCACAACCATACAACCATGGCCCTGCCCAGCATCTACCCAACCACGCATACCAACACCACCAGGAGGTACAAGTCGTACCACCCCCACTCCGCATCCGCACCCAAATCAGCCAAACATCCACCACCAAAATCACCCCCAAGCACCAAAACAGGAAGACTTCGCTGATCAACCATATCGCGGAGTCATTCACATGATCACTAGAGGGTCCAGCGTCGACTTCGACACGAAGCGACAAAAGAGGGACCACTACCGCAGCATTAACCACGTCGCCATCACCGGCCCGGTTGTGCAAACGAAGTGGTCACACGTGTCGCTGACCTTCGATGCCAGAGATGTTGATCTGCGCAGCGCACCCCACATTGACGCCATGGTAATCAACTGCAACGTGGCAGGCTAGGACCTGCACAAAGTCCTAGTTGACAACGGCAGCCAGGCGGACATCATCTTCCTCCACGCCTTCGACCGCATGGGCATCAGCCACAATTTACTCAAGCCTTCGGACAATCCTCTATATGGCTTCGGTGGCAAGGGCACCTTCCCTGTGGGCAAGATAGAGCTACCCCTGTCCTTCGGCGTAGCGCCCAATGCGCGAAGCGAACAGGTCACCTTTGACATCGTTGACATGGTCTATCCCTACAACGCCATAATGGGTCGGGGCTCGATCAACAAATTTGAAGCAGCCATCCACGGATTATACCTCTGCATGAAAATTCCGGGTCTGCAAGTCGTAATAACGGTGTACGGAAACCAGCAGACTACGCGTAATATTGAGAGAGACTTCGTTCCCGGACAACGGAACGTACACTTCCTTACCACGCAGCACGAAGTCCCCGAGGCCACCTGCCCAGCCGCCAACGAGCATGAAAAGGCACATCTGCAGAGCAACGACAGAACGAAGACAGTTCCCCTTGATCCGGCAACGCCCAAGCAAACGGTCATCATAACCGAAGACCTGACTTCGCAGGACGAGGAGAAACTTATCTCCTGTCTTTCCAGAAATAAGGACGTCTTCGCCTGGTCTGCCCTTGACCTGGTCAGAGTCAGTCGCACCGTCATCGAGCACGGTCAGGGCATTAACCCTTCGGTGCGCCCCAAGAAGCAGCGGCTGCACAAAATGTCCGATGAAAAAACAGAAGCCGCCAAAGCCGAGGTACACCGCCTGCTGGAGGCCAATTTCATTGAGCCAGTCGCCTACCCTACATGGCTCGCCAACATAGTCATGGTGCAAAAGAAGAGTGGCAAGTGGCGGATGTGCATCGATTTCACCAGCCTCAACAAGTCCTGCCCCAAGGATAATTTCCCGCTGCCTCGGATCGACAAGATCGTCGATAGTGCGGCCGGATGCGAAGTCATGTCACTCCTCGACTGCTTCTCTGGCTATCACCAAATATATATGAAGGAGGAAGACAAGGCCAGTACCAGTTTCATTACACCCTTCGGCACGTACTGCTTCATCAGGATGCCGGAGGGACTCAAGAACGCTGGGTCAACCTTCTCTCGCCTCACCAAGACGGTGTTCGAGAGCCAAGTAGGCCGGAACATCTTCACGTACGTGGACGACATAGTCGTCGCCAGCAAAAATAAGGCGGATCACCTGGCCGACCTCGCAGAGACATTCGCAAACATGAGGGACGCACGACTTCGCCTCAACCCCGAGAAGTGCGTCTTCGGGGTCCGCCAGGGGAAGATACTGGGTACCTGGTGTCGCACCGCGGGATCGAGGCCAACCCAGCCAAGATTCAGGCAATAATCAACATGACACCCCCGCAGTCAACTAGGGACGTCCAGCGTCTTACAGGCATATTAGCCGCTCTGAACAGATTCATCTCCAAGTGCGCCGAGCGGAGTCTACCTTTCCTCAAAACACTGTGTGGCGCGAAAGACTTCGTGTGGGGACCAGAACAGGCGGCAGCCTTCGCATCACTCAAGCAGCACTTGACAGACTTAGCTATTCTCACCAGTCCAGACCCTTCGCTGCCGCTACTGCTCTACATCGCTGCCTCACCATGTGCAGTCAACGCAGCCCTGGTCCAAGAGCAAAACAGGGAGGGCACGACCCGACAGTGTCCAGTCTACTACGTCTTCGAGGTCCTCACGACCTCCAAGTGTAACATGACCGAGTTGGAGAAAATCTCCTACGCAGTCGTCATGGCATCACGCAAGTTGTGCCATTACTTCGAAGCATTTAAGGTGCGGGTCACCTCGGACAGGGGACTGGGAGAGCTGTTCCACAACCCGGAGACGTCTGTCCGGATCGCCAAATGGGCAGCCGAGCTCTCTAGCTACCATATCACCTTCGAGCCTAGAACAACAATCAAGTCGCAGGTCCTGGTAGACTTCATAGTTGACTGGACAGGGCCAATAACGCAGCAGGACGAGCCTGCAGAGAAAGTGTGGACCATTCATGGCGACGGTGCATGGTGCCATGCGGGGGCAGGCGCAGCTGCAATCATCACATCACCCACAGGGGTCAAACACAGATATGCAGCATGCCTCAGCTTTGCTTTAGATTCCGACAGATGCATCAACAACGTAGCAGAATACGAAGCTGTCATCCTGGGTCTTCGCAAGCTAAGAGCGCTCAGTGTCACCACCTGCATAATCAAAATAGATTCCAAAGTGGTGGCCAGCCAGGTCGAAAAAGAATATTCAGCAAAAGACCTCGCACTCATGCAGTATCTCACGGCTGTTCGCAGTCTTGAGAGATAATTTAAGGGCTTTACCTTGCAGCATGTGGACCGAGCCAAGAACGAGGAGGCCGACACATTGGCCAAGGCAGCCGCCAGAGGCGACGCCTTGCCCATCGACGTGTTCTACCACGTCATCGGCACGCCAGCCGTCCGAAGTCCAGAGGGTCTACAAATAACCAACGACACCGAGGGCCATCACATAGTCAACCTCATCATGACCGAAGATTGGTGGGCCCCAATCACCCTGTTCCTGCAGGGATTTTACCATCCAAGCAACGTCAACGAGGCCAAGCGCCTCAAGCACCGAAGCCGGGACTTCGCAATCATTGAGGGCCAGTGTTGGGGGCTTGTTCTCAAATGCTATGAATCAAGAACAAGGCAACATAGAAATTGTTAAATATTAAGGTCCTTCGTCCTTCGAAGCATTATTTCCCTCGGCACATAATGGATTTCGGACGAAGGTTATGAAGGTTATACCTTCATAAACACAACAAATAATGAAGAAGGGTAAAAAATATATAAAATAATTTGAACATATAATTATCATTATTAACTCATTTTTATTTCATTATTGTAGAAATGATAACAAATTACAAATGTACCTTCGGCTCGAAGAAAAGCAAAAATACCAGTGTGATGCAAAAACAAATGTCCAATGCGTGATTACAGGAGAGCACGTGAACAGTACGGGGGTACTGTTCACCTATTTATAGGCATAGTTCACAGCCTGTATATAATTACATTTATGCCCTTTACAATGAACTATAATAATGACACAGAATATCACGGGTCTTTAAGTCATTTCATCTTTAAGTCGGTTCACCCCTTCATCTTGAGACATGTCACAGTACCGAAGCTTTATAGTTGATAGCTTCGGTGCTGCTTTGGAGAGGATCTGCCGAAGATGTTTATTTCTTTAGGATCTTCGGCTACGAAGCATACCCCCAACAGTAGCCCCTTCGCGGTGCTAGATCGTTTTTCGTAACGAGCTTGATCCGTGAAAAATCTTCTAAGCTTCGGGATGCCGAAGATCCGAAAAACACCTTCCCTGAGCTCGTTGGCGAGAAACAATTAAAATAATCGTCGGACACGCGACCCATCTTGCACCAATTACACTCTTGCCAGCGATTCACCTTCTCGGGCTATGTGGCCCACCGTTCAGTGAGCGCGGGTGACTGTTTGCCCGGTATTGGAGACCTTGCCGATTTACCTTCCTACCTGCAGCACTATATAAACAGACAGGTAGGTGTGAAGTTACCACAGCATTCATTGCTATTGTACTGTTTTGCTGCCAAATTTTTAGTCATAGCCGAAGCTTGATCACTGTGCTCACACAAAATCTGCTTCGGCGCAATTGTAAGAGCTTCGGAAGAAACAAAAAAGCCAATTCAAAAAATTTCAAGTAAGTCATAATCAAATGGTTAGAGTTCGCTCTACTGCAAGAGTCGATCGCGAGGGAGACAAAACCGAAGCTGCGGAAATTGTTCCTATCTCGGAAGCAATGAAGCGATCTGGGCTGGTAACACCGGAAGACGTCCCTGCTGTTGAAGCAGGGCAAGCAGATATTGAAGAGACCGACTCTGAAGATGGTTACAACATCGCAGTGCCGAGCAAGCCTAGCCACCTGGACTTCGGAAAGTCGACCATCTCCAAAGCTGATTTTCCTAAGATGGTGAAGTCGGGCTACTTTAGCGAAGATAAGAAAGGGCCGATTCGCTTCGGCGGAGAAGAAACTACTCCGAAGCCACAGAAAGATGAAATAGTGATTTTCAAGAGCTTCCTCAAGGCTGGTTTGAGATTTCCTTTGAATAGGATGATTGCTGATGTGCTAAAAAAGTTTGGGATCCATTTTCATCAACTAACTCCTAACGCTATTGTTAGGCTTAGTGTTTATATTTGGGCTCTCCGAAGCCAGGGTGTGGAACCATTTACCGATGGTTTCTGCCGGGTGCACGAGCTACATTATCAAACCAAGGCTAGAAAGGATGGGCTACATGAAAATTTTGGTTGTTACAATTTTGCCTATCGGAAAACTACAAAATTTCCTGTGATCAGCTATCGAAGCAAGTGGTCGGCAGGCTGGAAATTGGAATGGTTCTACGTCAAAGTTGATGATGACAAGGAGAAGCTGGTCCAGAGTCCGCTTGAACTGATCTTCGGAGAAACCAGACCCCACAACAATATGACACCAGAAGGTCCAACCCAAACTGCGTTGGCTGAATTTAGGATTATTGCAGAGCACATTGGCACTAGAGATTTAGTGCAGGAATTTCTGGCTTACAAAATATTTCCAACTATGAAGGAATGGGCTATGCTGAAGCTTGAAAAAGAGAAGAAAGAGGGGGAGCTTGTCCGACTGCCCTACCACTATAAATTCAAGAAATATTTCAAAGCACCCTGCCAAGAATGGCTCGAGACAATCGAAGCAATGTGCACTGAAATTCTTGGGAACTATTCTAAAAAGGAGGATCAATTGATGACAGCAGCCTTCGGCACCCGGCCGAAACGAAGGCTAAACAGAGTGCTTGATGCTATAGGTTTCGAATATCCCGATTATGAGCGATTCGACAAGGGTGTCGAAGGGCAGAAAAGGAAGAGAGTAGCTGGCGCTTTGATCAAAGACGACGAAGATCAATCAAAAAAGAAGAAAGAAAAATTTGAATCGAAAGTGTTAACTTCGAAGAAAAGAAAGGAATCAATCCCGGAACAAAAATCAATTGATGAAGAAGAAAAGGCTTCTGCGACATCTTCTGATGCTGAAATAGAGGAAATTCTAAAGGTAATGACTGAAACTTTGCATGTCAAACTAAGTCCATTGGGGCTTCATCTGACGAAGCTTTTTCATAATGAAAAGGAGCCCGCATAGGCAAAGGCATCTAGGCCAAAAAGACAAAGGATTGTTACCGTGACCGAAGTAATTGAATCGACACCACTAAGAGCTCCAACTCTGAAGATGCCGACAATTGAAATCATGACAGATACTGAAGCTGTACCTTCGGAGGCTGCCGCAGAAGAGGCCGGAGCCGAAGATGCTAACTCCGAAGGTATTAATTTAGAGAGCGTAGCCGCTGATATAGATAAAATGCTGCTAAACATGGCCGCTGAAGAAACTGCTGCAGCCACCGAAGAGACCACGGCTGCCAAACCCGAGAAAGGAGGAATAACCGAAGATACCTCGGAAGAAGAAACTTTTGACTTCCGAAACCTAATTGGCCAGGAGCTGACTGAAGCTGAAAAAGAGGAACTAAAAGAGTATGCTCTATCTTGTGGATATCGGTCGGGGGCGCTTCTCTTTGGTGGTATTGATGATGAAGGGTTAGGCTGTATTCGAGACCAAACCGGTGCGAAGGTTGTCGGTACTTTATCGAAGAGTATTGGCTTCCCGAAGCTTGAAGCGGATATTAGTCGCTACCGTCGACAACATATTACCGACAGTTTATTCTATTCTAATTTCAAAGTAAACATTTTATGTCTAATTCTTATTACCTGTGGTACAAACATATTTTATAACGAAGGCTATTTGTCCATAGAGCATGCTTTTGAGTAAGGCATTAAAAATGCAACAAGATTTAGAGGATAAAAGGCAAGAAGTTATAATTGAAAATTTAGAAAACAAAATAAAGGAGCAATCTGCTGCTATTGAGAAGAAAGACCTCGAGCTACAAACAGCCGAAGGCTTATTAATGGATGCTGAAGCAAAAATAACAGAATTAAATTCGAGGCTTCTTTCCCAGTCAGAAAATTTTGAACAAGAGAAATTGAAGCTTGATGCAAGGCTTGAAGCCGAAACTCAAAGAAACTTGGAATTGAAAGAATCTTTGAAAAATCTTCAAAATAAATGCATGGAGTTCTGCACTCGATGCATTCATCAGCTAAAGCAAGTGTTCCATTTTTTCGGAGCCAGTAGTGAAGAGTTTACTCCTTCGGCCGAAGACCTGTCTGGTGCCTTCGAGCACATTGAAGGTGATATTAATGATCTTGACGAAGTTATAGCTGGGCATAGCGACTTTTGTGCCCTGGCAGCTTCTCGGGTACAGTTGTTGCTTTTTTGAAATCTGGCTGTGAACACGGCAAAATTGTTAATAGACCCAACTTCAGCCTGTACCGGCAGACTTAGATGATGTTCTGAATCTGGCTCGAAGTATTGCAAACAGATTTATAAAGTTAGTATGGACAAAGGGTGGTTGGAGCAAAGCTGGTGACGAAGCTCGGAGTCACCTCAAGCTGGTAACAAAATCATACCTTATTTTTACCTTTTCCTTTGAATTTTTGAATTTGGCTTATAATACTTTCATACAGATTGACCAGGCCGAAGCTGCAGCTGCAGAGTAGAAGAACGAAGCTCCAGAGATAGTGTCGAAGCTTGCATAGTCTTGTAAAAATAGCTCAAAAAACTCCTGTAATAACTTGTATAAAATATGATGTAATCTGAGTTTTACTTTGTAATATAATCTTACTTTTCCGTCCATGTATGAAATGCTTTGGTGTGGACGAAAGTAATACTTTTGAGCCATAGGCGAAAAACACCTTCCCTTCTTTGCGTACACAGCGAAGCATAAAATTGCCTTCCTTTTGTATCCGAAGCATGTTTGTACGTTATGCTGATGATGATCCTATGTATGTCTAAGTGAATGTTTATGAATGCAAATGTCATGATGTAATGTGTCGTGCAAATGAATTCTCAAATACATATTCGAAGCCATACTCCCTTGAGAATGACTCAAACCTTCTTTGCCGCTTATTTTTTGGCTTCACCGTTTATTTTTCGGTGTATCAGCGCTGACTTTTCGCTGCAAGCCTCCCTTAGGAGCTTCTTCGCCTTTTACTTTCGGCGGTATCAGCGTTTATTTTTCGTTGTAAGCCTCCCTTAGGAGCTTCTTCGCCTTTTACTTTCGGCGGTATCAGCGTTTATTTTTCGTTGTAAGCCTTCCTTAGGAGCTTCTTCGCCTTTTACTTTCGGCGGTATCAGCGTTTATTTTTCGTTGTAAGCTCTGCATTCCCTTGGGAACGACTTTTGAGCTTCTCCCTGTTTTTTTTCACTGCACTCGATGGTGCGTTGTCAGCTTTTACATTTACATTTTTTGGGGGATATCACTCTTATAGAATTGAAATAAGGAAAAGAAAAATTACATGTTGTGGCCCCATTAAAAACCTTTCTCCCCCTTTGGAAAGGAAAAGGGTGCCATAAGAAAAAAACTAAAACAGCAATAAAAATAAAAAAGATTACATCAGGTTACACATAATACCGCCGAAGCTCATCCGCATTCCACGATCTAGGAATGTCGTTGCCATCCATATCCTTTAATCTGTAGGAACCGGGTCTTGATGAAGATACTACCAGAAAGGGGCCTTCCCACTTTAGTTGTAGTTTGCCCACTGTGTCTGGGTTGGCCACTCTTCGAAGCACCAAATGTCCTGGCTTAATGTTCTTCAACCGAACCTTTCTATCACGCCATTTTATTGTTTCGGTTTGGTATTTGTTGATGTTTTCCACAGCCTGAAGCCTGATCCCTTCTATAGCATCTTTGTCCACAGAACAATTAGCTTCGTCTTTCGCCGAAGCCACTGTTCTTATTGATCCTGCCTTAGCCTCTTCTGGGGTTATTGCTTCATCACCAAACAACAATTTAAATGGTGTAAAACCTGTTGACCTTGATACTGTTGTGTTGTGGCTCCACACCACTTTAATTAATTCATCTGGCCACTTTCCCCTTGGCTGATTGAATATTAACTTCATTATTCCTGTCATTATGATGTCATTAGCCCTTTCAACTAGTCCATTTGATTCCGGATGTCGAACTGACGCAAAATGGATCTTTGTGCCAATTTGTTCACAAAATTCTTTGAAAGCTTCAGAATCAAACTGTGTTCCATTGTCCACAGTGATAACCTTCGGCACTCCAAAGTGACAGACAATGTTTTGCCAGAAAAACTTTTGAACAGTAACCGAAGTTATTGTGGCTAAAGGCTTTGCCTCAATCCATTTAGAAAAATATTCCACTGCCACTACAACATATCTTAAATTCCCTTGTGCTGGTGGTAGCGGACCTAACAAATCAAGGCCCCACCTTTGCAACGGCCAAGTGGGTTGTATTAACTGAGTTAGAGACGAAGGTTGTTTTTGATCTCTTGCACATTTCTGACAACCTTCGCACTTTTGGACTAATTCCGCTACAACCGAAGCTGCTTTTGGCCAATAAAATCCTTGGCAAAAAACTTTTCCCAGCAAAGGCCTAGATCCAATGTGAGATCCACACAGGCCTGCATGTATTTCCTTCATCAATTCTATACCTTCGGCTCTGGATAAACATTTGAGTAACAGAGAGCAGACCCCATGCTTGTACAGCTCCCCTTCTATTATTACATATGGACGAGCTCTTGCCTCTATTCTCTTGTTATAAGCTTCATCATCTGAAAGGAAATTACCCTTAAGGTAGGAGATGATCTCAGTTCTCCAGTCTTCACTATAAACAGGAGATATATTGTGGACCGCTCTTTCAAGAAGTTCAACCGAAGGTGCTTTTATTGTTTCAAAAAATACTTCCGAAGGTAAGGGCAGCCCCTGGGCTGCTGACTTGGCTAGCAAATCAGCATGCTCATTTTCTCCTCGAGGAATATTTTTTACAGAAAACCCTTCAAAGAAAGCTTCAATCCTTCGAACCGTATCTAGATACTTCTCAAGCTTCGGGTCTCTTGCCTTACAACTCTTGTCAATATGACCAGAGATAACCTGGGAATCAGTTTTAAGAACCGCCCTTCTGATTCCCATTGCCTTTAACTTCCGAAGACCCAGAAGTAAAGCTTCGTACTCAGCAATGTTATTTGTGCAGCTAAAATCAAGTCTTGCTGCGTAGCAAGTTTTAACTTTGGAGGGTGCTGAAAGGGAATTAGGCTTACACCTAGTTTCTAAATAATTTTGGTGGTTGAATTGCCCAACACAAATATTGGACTAACTAGTTTGCTCTAGTGTATAAGTTATACAGGTGCAAAAGGTTCACACTTAGCCAATAGAAAGATCAAGTGTTGGATTCAACAAAGGAGCAAAGAGGCAACCGAAGGCACCTCTGGTCTGGGGGCACCGGACTGTCTGGTGTACACCGGACAATGTCCGGTGCGCCACCAGTGCACCAGAGGACTCAGACTTCAAACTCTTCGCCTTCGGGAATTCTCGGAAGCCGGTGCGCTATAATTCACCGGACTGTCCGGTGCTCCAAGGAAGCGCGGTCTCCGGGACTCGCCAGCCTCGGGTTCGCGCGGCAGCCGCTCCGCTAAAATTCACCGGACTGTCCGGTGTGCACCGGACTGTCCGGTGTGCCAGCGGAGCAACGGCTATTTCGGCGCCAACGGCTACCTGCGGTGCATTTAATGCGCGCGCAGCGCGCGCAGTCGTCAGGATCGCCCATACCGGTGCACCGGACATCAAACAGTACATGTTCGGTGTGCACCGGACACCCAGGAGGGCCCAGAAGTCAGAAGCTCCAACGGTCAGAATCCAACGGCAGTGATGACGTGGCAGGGGCACCGGACTGTCTGGTGTGCACCGGACTGTCCGGTGCGCCATCGAACAGAAGCCTCCAGCCAACGGTCATGTTTGGTGGTTGGGGCTATAAATACCCCAACCACCCCACCATTTATTGCATCCAAGTTTTCCAACTTCCAACCACTTACAAGAGCTAGGCATTCAATTCTAGACACACCAAAGAGATCAAATCCTCTCCAAATTCCACTCAAGCCTTTAGTGACTAGCGAGAGAGATTTGCCGTGTTCTTTTGAGCTCTTGCGCTTGGATCGCTTTCTTTCTTTCTCACTTGTTCTTGTGATCAAAACTCAATTGTAACCAAGGCAAGTGGCACCAATTGTGTGGTGGCCCTTGTGGGGAAGTTTTGTTCCCGTTTGATTGAGAAGAAGAAAAGCTCACTCGGTCCGAGGGACCGTTTGAGAGAGGGAAGGGTTGAAAGAGACCCGGCCTTTGTGGCCTCCTCAACGGGGAGTAGGTTTGCGAGAACCGAACCTCGGTAAAACAAATCCGCGTGTCACTCTCTTCATTTGCTTGCGATTTGTTTTACGCCCTCTCTCGCGGACTCGTTTATATTTCTAACGCTAACCCAGCTTGTAGTTGTGATTATCTTTGAGAATTTCAGTTTTGCCCTATTCACCCCCCCTCTAGGCGACTTTCAATTGGTATCAAAGCCCGGTGCTTCATTAGAGCCTAACCGCTCGAAGTGATGTCGGGAGATCACACCAAGAGGGAGATGGAGACCGGCGACAACAAGCCCACTACAAGCCAAGGGAGCACTTCATCGGAAGAATCCCGCACCAAGAGAAGGGAGAAGAAGAAGAACTCCTCCAAGCGGAAGGAGAAAAGATCTTCCTCCTCTCACCACAAGGAGAAGAAGGAAAAATCTTCTTCTCACAAGCCGCATCGGAGTGGGGACAAGCACAAGAGGATGAGGAAGGTGGTCTACTACGAGACCGACACTTCATCAACATCCACCTCCGACTCCGATGCACCGTCCGTAACTTCTAAGCGCCAAGAGCGCAAGAAGTTTAGTAAGATCCCCTTAAACTATCCCCGTACATCTAGACATACTCCTTTACTTTCCGTTCCATTAGGCAAACCGCCGACTTTTGATGGCGAAGATTATGCTAGGTGGAGTGATTTAATGAAATTTCATCTAACCTCACTCCACAAAAGTATTTGGAATGTTGTTGAGTTTGGAGTACAGGTACCATCAATAGGGGATGAGGATTATGACACGGACGAAGTGGCCCAAATCGAGCACTTCAACTCCCAAGCCGCAGCCATTCTCCTTGCCTCTCTAAGCAAGGAGGAATACAACAAAGTACAAGGGTTGAAGAACGCAAAGGAGATTTGGGACCTACTCAAGACGGCGCACGAGGGTGATGAACTCACCAAGATCACCAAGCGGGAAACGATCGAGGGGGAGCTCGGTTGCTTCCGTCTTCGCCAAGGAGAGGAGCCACAAGATATGTACAACCGGCTCAAGACCTTGGTGAACCAAGTGCGCAACATCGGGAGCAAAAAGTGGGATGACCACGAGGTGGTTAAGGTTATTCTAAGAGCACTTATTTTCCTTAACCCCACTCAAGTTCAATTAATTCGTGGTAATCCTAGATATCCACTAATGACCCCCGAGGAAGTTATCGGGAATTTTGTTAGTTTTGAATGCATGATTAAGGGCTCAAAGAAGATCAACGAGCTTGACGAACCCTCCACATCCGAGGCGCAACCGGTGGCCTTCAAGGCAACGGAGGAGAAGAAGGAGGAGTCTACACCAAGTAGACAACCGATTGACGCCTCCAAGCTCGACAATGAGGAGATGGCCCTAATCATCAAAAGCTTTCGGCAAATCCTCAAGCAACGGAAGGGGAAGGATTACAAACCCCGTTCCAAGAAGGTTTGCTACAAGTGTGGTAAGCCCGGTCACTTTATTGCAAAATGTCCTATGTCTAGTGACAGTGACAGGGGCGACGACAAGAAGGGCAAGAGGAGAGAAAAGAAGAGGTACTACAAGAAGAAGGGCGGCGATGCCCATGTTTGTCGGGAGTGGGACTCCGACGAAAGCTCAAGCGACTCCTCCGACGACGAGGACGCCGCCAACATCGCCGTCACCAAGGGCCTCCTCTTCCCCAACGTCGGCCACAAGTGTCTCATGGCCAAGGACGGCAAAAGGAAGGTAAAATCAAGGTCCTCCACTAAATATGAAACATCTAGTGATGAAGATGATGATAAAAATGAGGAGGATAACTTGCACATTCTTTTTGCTAATCTCAACAAGCAACAAAAAGAAAAATTAAATGAATTGATTAGTGCTATACATGAGAAGGATGATCTCTTGGATTCTCAAGAGGACTTCCTTATTAAAGAAAATAAGAAGCATGTTAAGGTTAAAAATGCTTATGCTCTAGAAATGGAAAAATGTGAAAAATTGTCTAGTGAGCTAAGTACTTGCCATGAGACTATAGACAACCTTAGAAATGAAAATGCTAATTTGTTAGCTAAGGTTGATTCTCATATTTGCAATGTTTCAATTCCAAATCCTAGAGATGATAATGATGATTTACTTGCTAGGATTGAAGAATTGAACATTTCTCTTGCTAGCCTTAAAAATGAGAATGAGAAATTAATTGCTAAGGCTAAGGATTTTGATGTTTGCAATGCTACTATTTCCGACCTTAGAACTAAAAATGATCTGTTGCATGCTAAGGTCATTGAATTAAAATCTTGCAAACCTTCTACATCTACTGAGCATATTTCCATTTGTACTAGATGTAGAGATATTAATGTTGATGCCATTCATGATCACCTAGCCTTAATTAAAAAACAAAATGATCACATAGCACAACTTAATGCTAAGATTAGTGAGCATGACTTAGAAAATGAAAAATTTAAATTTGCTAGAAGCATGCTCTATAATGGGAGACGCCCTGGCATCAAGGATGGCATTGGCTTCCAAAGGGGAGACAATGTCAAAATTAATGCCCCTCCAAAGAACTTATCTAACTTTGTTAAGGGCAAGGCTCCCATGCCTCAGGATAACGAGGGTTACATTTTGTACCCTGCCGGCTATCCTGAGAACAAGATTAGGAAAATTCATTCTAGGAAGTCTCACTCTGGCCCTAACCATGCTTTTATATATAAGGGTGAGACATCTAGCTCTAGGCAACCAACCCATGCCAAGTTGCCTAGAAAGAAAACTTCTAATGCATCAAATGATCATGCCATTTCATTTAAGACTTTTGATGCATCTTATGTTTTAACTAACAAATCCGGCAAGGTAGTTGCCAAAATTGTTGGGGGCAAACACAAGGGCTCCAAGACTTGTGTTTGGGTACCCAAAGTTCTTGTTTCTAATGCCAAAGGACCCAAAACCGTTTGGGTACCTAAAGTCAAGAACTAAAATTGTTTTGTAGGTTTATGCATCCGGGGGCTCAAGTTGGATACTCGACAGCGGGTGCACAAACCACATGACAGGGGAGAAAAAGATGTTCTCCTCATATGAGAAAAACCAAGATCCCCAACGAGCTATCACATTCGGGGATGGAAATCAAGGTTTGGTCAAAGGATTGGGTAAAATTGCTATATCACCTGACCATACTATTTCCAATGTTTTTCTTGTAGACTCTTTGGATTACAATTTGCTTTCCGTATCTCAATTATGTCAAATGGGCTACAATTGTCTTTTTACTGATATAGGTGTTACTGTCTTTAGAAGAAGTGATGATTCAATAGCATTTAAGGGAGTGTTAGAGGGTCAGCTATACTTAGTAGATTTTGATAGAGCTGAACTCGACACTTGCTTGATTGCTAAGACTAACTTGGGTTGGCTTTGGCACCGCCGACTAGCCCATGTTGGAATGAAGAATCTTCATAAGCTTCTAAAGGGAGAACACATTTTAGGACTAACAAATGTTCATTTTGAGAAAGACAGGATTTGTAGCGCATGCCAAGCCGGGAAGCAAGTTGGTGTCCATCATCCACACAAAAACATCATGACTACCGACAGGCCACTGGAGCTCCTTCACATGGATTTATTCGGCCCGATCGCTTACATAAGCATCGGCGGTAGTAAGTATTGTCTGGTAATTGTGGGTGATTATTCTCGCTTCACTTGGGTATTCTTTTTACAGGAAAAATCACAAACCCAAGAGACATTAAAAGGATTCTTGAGACGAGCTCAAAATGAGTTCGGCTTAAGGATCAAGAAAATTAGAAGCGACAACGGGACGGAGTTCAAGAACTCTCAAATTGAAGGCTTCCTTGAGGAGGAGGGCATCAAGCATGAGTTCTCTTCTCCCTACACTCCTCAACAAAATGGTGTAGTGGAGAGGAAGAATCGAACTCTATTAGACATGGCAAGAACCATGCTTGATGAGTACAAGACACCGGATCGGTTTTGGGCCGAGGCAGTCAACACCGCCTGCTACGCCATCAACCGGTTATATCTTCACCGAATACTCAAGAAGACATCCTATGAACTCCTAACCGGTAAAAAGCCAAATGTTTCATATTTTAGAGTTTTTGGTAGCAAATGTTTTATTCTTGTCAAAAGAGGTAGAAAATCTAAATTTGCTCCTAAAACTGTAGAAGGCTTTTTACTAGGATATGACTCAAACACAAGGGCATATAGAGTCTTTAACAAGTCCTCAGGACTTGTTGAAGTTTCTTGTGACGTTGTGTTTGATGAAACTAACGGCTCTCAAGTAGAGCAAATTGATCTTGATGAGATAGGTGAAGAACAGGCTCCATGCACAGCGCTAAGGAACATGTCCATTGGGGATGTATGTCCTAAGGAATCCGAAGAGCCTCCACATGCACAAGATCAACCATCCTCCTCCACACAAGCATCTCCACCAACTCAAATTGAGGATGAGGCTCAAGATGTTGAACAAGAAGATGAGCCACCTCAAAATGACGGCAACAATCAAGGGGGAGATGCAAGTAATGAAGAAAAGGAGGATGATCAACCAAGGCCGCCACACCCAAGAGTCCACCAAGCAATACAACGAGATCACCCCGTCGACACCATCCTCGGCGATATTCATAAGGGGGTAACTACTCGATCTCGTGTTGCTCATTTTTGTGAACATTACTCGTTTGTTTCCTCTATTGAGCCACACAGGGTAGAGGAAGCACTTCAAGATCCGGATTGGGTGATGGCGATGCAAGAGGAGCTCAACAATTTCACAAGGAATGAGGTATGGCACTTAGTTCCACGTCCTAATCAAAATGTTGTAGGAACCAAGTGGGTCTTCCGCAACAAGCAAGACGAGCATGGTGTGGTGACAAGGAACAAAGCTCGACTCGTGGCCAAGGGGTATTCACAAGTCGAAGGTTTGGATTTTGGTGAAACCTATGCACCCGTAGCTAGGCTTGAGTCAGTTCGCATATTATTGGCCTATGCTACTTACCATGGCTTCAAGCTTTATCAAATGGATGTGAAGAGTGCCTTCCTCAATGGACCAATCAAGGAGGAAGTCTATGTTGAGCAACCTCCCGGCTTTGAAGACAGTGAGTATCCTAACCATGTTTATAGGCTCTCTAAGGCGCTTTATGGGCTCAAGAAAGCCCCAAGAGCATGGTATGAATGCCTTAGAGATTTCCTTATTGCAAATGGCTTCAAAGTCGGCAAGGCCGATCCTACTTTATTCACTAAGACTCATGACAATGATTTGTTTGTATGCCAAATTTATGTTGATGATATTATATTTGGGTCTACTAACAAATCTACATGTGAAGAATTTAGTAGGATCATGACACAAAAATTCGAGATGTCAATGATGGGGGAGTTGAAGTATTTTCTAGGATTCCAAGTCAAGCAACTCCACGAGGGGACCTTCATTAGCCAAACGAAGTATACTCAAGATATCCTAAGCAAGTTTGGAATGAAGGATGCCAAACCCATCAAGACACCCATGGGAACAAATGGGCATCTCGACCTCGACACGGGAGGTAAGTCCGTGGATCAAAAGGTATACCGGTCGATGATTGGTTCATTGCTTTATTTATGTGCATCTCGACCGGACATTATGCTTTCCGTATGCATGTGTGCAAGATTCCAAGCCGACCCTAAGGAATCACACCTTACGGCCGTAAAACGAATCTTGAGATATTTGGCTTATACTCCTAAGTTCGGGCTTTGGTACCCTCGGGGATCCACTCTTGATTTGATTGGTTATTCGGATGCCGATTGGGCGGGGTGTAAGATTAATAGAAAGAGCGCATCGGGGACTTGCCAGTTCTTGGGAAGATCCTTGGTGTCATGGGCTTCAAAGAAGCAAATTTCGGTCGCTCTTTCCACCGCCGAAGCCGAGTATATTGCCGCAGGACATTGTTGCGCGCAATTGCTTTGGATGAGGCAAACCCTGCGGGACTACGGTTACAAATTAACCAAAGTCCCTTTGCTATGTGACAATGAGAGTGCAATCAAAATGGCCGACAATCCCGTTGAGCATAGCCGCACTAAGCACATAGCCATTCGGTATCATTTTCTTCGGGATCACCAACAAAAGGGGGATATCGAGATTTCATACATTAACACTAAAGATCAATTAGCCGATATCTTTACCAAGCCTCTTGATGAACAATCTTTTACCAGACTTAGGCATGAGCTTAATATTCTTGATTCTAGGAATTTCTTTTGCTAGTCTTGCACACATAGCTCATAAATATACCTTTGATCATGTCTCTTTTATATATGCTATGACTAATGTGTTTTCAAGTGTATTTCAAACCAAGTCATAGGTATATTGAAAGGGAATTGGAGTCTTCGGCAAAGACAAGGCTTCCACTCCACTCAACTACTCATCCTTCGCCGTCTCTCCGAGCATCTCTCCAACTTTGGTATAATCTTCACTCATTTATTTTATGACCAAAGGAGGAGAAAGTACTTCATTAGGCTCTAATGACTCCGTTTTTGGCGATTCATGCCAAAGGGGGAGAAAATATGAGCCCAAAGCAAAAGGACCGCACCACCACCCTAATTTTAAAATTTGATGATTTTCAAATGGTAAATTTCAAAATTGGTATCTCTTTGTGTTCTAAAGGGGGAGCAAATAGTATTTTCAAACTTGATATCTTAAAACCCTCTTGAACACTAAGAGGAGACTTTATTTGAGGGGGAGTTTTGTTTAGTCAAAGGAAAAGCATTTGGGACAAAGGAAGAAAATTTCAAAACTTGAAAATGCTTTGCAAATCTTATTCATTTACCTTTGACTATCTTGCAAAATGACTTTGAAAAGAATTTACAAAAGAGTTTGCAAAAACAAAACTTATGGTGCAAATGAGGTCCAATATGTCAAAAACAAAGAAAACAATCCATGCGCATTCATGTAAGTATTTATATTGGCTCCATTCCAAGCAACCTTTGCACTTATTTTATGCAAACTAGTTCAATTATGCACTTCTATATTTGCTTTGATTTGTGTTGGCATCAATCACCAAAAAGGGGGAGATTGAAAGGGAATTAGGCTTACACCTAGTTTCTAAATAATTTTGGTGGTTGAATTGCCCAACACAAATATTGGACTAACTAGTTTGCTCTAGTGTATAAGTTATACAGGTGCAAAAGGTTCACACTTAGCCAATAGAAAGATCAAGTGTTGGATTCAACAAAGGAGCAAAGAGGCAACCGAAGGCACCTCTGGTCTGGGGGCACCGGACTGTCCGGTGTACACCGGACAATGTCCGGTGCGCCACCAGTGCACCAGAGGACTCAGACTTCAAACTCTTCGCCTTCGGGAATTCTCGGAAGCCGGCGCGCTATAATTCACCGGACTGTCCGGTGTACACCGGACATGTCCGGTGCTCCAAGGAAGCGCGGTCTCCGGGACTCGCCAGCCTCGGGTTCGCGCGGCAGCCGCTCCGCTAAAATTCACCGGACTGTCCGGTGTGCACCGGACTGTCCGGTGTGCCAGCGGAGCAACGGCTATTTCGGCGCCAACGGCTACCTGCGGTGCATTTAATGCGCGCGCAGCGCGTGCAGTCGTCAGGATCGCCCATACCGGTGCACCGGACATCAAACAGTACATGTCCGGTGTGCACCGGACACCCAGGAGGGCCCAGAAGTCAGAAGCTCCAACGGTCAGAATCCAACGGCAGTGATGACGTGGCAGGGGCACCGGACTGTCCGGTGTGCACCGGACTGTCCGGTGCGCCATCGAACAGAAGCCTCCAGCCAACGGTCATGTTTGGTGGTTGGGGCTATAAATACCCCAACCACCCCACCATTTATTGCATCCAAGTTTTCCAACTTCCAACCACTTACAAGAGCTAGGCATTCAATTCTAGACACACCAAAGAGATCAAATCCTCTCCAAATTCCACTCAAGCCTTTAGTGACTAGCGAGAGAGATTTGCCGTGTTCTTTTGAGCTCTTGCGCTTGGATCGCTTTCTTTCTTTCTCACTTGTTCTTGTGATCAAAACTCAATTGTAACCAAGGCAAGTGGCACCAATTGTGTGGTGGCCCTTGCGGGGAAGTTTTGTTCCCGTTTGATTGAGAAGAAGAAAAGCTCACTCGGTCCGAGGGACCGTTTGAGAGAGGGAAGGGTTGAAAGAGACCCGGCCTTTGTGGCCTCCTCAACGGGGAGTAGGTTTGCGAGAACCGAACCTCGGTAAAACAAATCCGCGTGTCACTCTCTTCATTTGCTTGCGATTTGTTTTACGCCCTCTCTCGCGGACTCGTTTATATTTCTAACGCTAACCCAGCTTGTAGTTGTGATTATCTTTGAGAATTTCAGTTTCGCCCTATTCACCCCCCCTCTAGGCGACTTTCAGGTGCGACCAACACAGCGACTGCTCCTGCTCCGAAGGTTCCCTAAGAACCATCGCAGAATACTGTCCATGCTTCGGCATCTTTATTTGCCTCTTCTACCTGAGCCCCTGGCGTCCAGTCAGCAATGAAGTCAGCTAACGCCTGGGACTGAATCGAAGATCTGTGTACATAATCGATGCAGAATTCATTAAGTTCCGCAGCCCACTTTCCAATCCTTCCAGTAGCTTCTCTATTTCTCATAATGTCCTTCAATGGTTGTGAAGAAGGGACAATTATATTGTATGCTTGGAAATAATGCCGAAGCTTTCTAGAAGCCATCAAAACAGCATATAGCACCTTCTCCAATTCTGTATAATTTTTCTTTGATAAACTAAGAACTTCAGATACAAAGTATATTGGAGCTTGCTTCTTGACTTGCCCTTCAAGCTTCTCTTGGACAAGTGTCGCACTTACCGCTGAGTGCGAGGCTGCCACATATAACAACAGAGGAGCCCCTGTCGTTGGTGGAGTTAGCGTTGTTAGGTCTATCAAATATTGCTTCAGCTCTTCGAAGGCTCTCTGCTGGACTGGTCCCCATTGAAAAACTTCGGCTGACTTCAGCACTTCAAAAAATGGTAAATTTCTCTCTGCTGATCTAGATATGAATCTGTTGAGAGATGCCAGTCTTCCTGTCAATCTTTGAGCCCCCTTCTTTGTACTTGGTGGTTCCATTCGAAGGATAGCTTCGATTTTATTTGGATTAGCCTCAATCCCCTTTGTTGAGACTAGGCAGCCAAGAAATTTCCCTTTCTTCACCCCGAAGACACATTTTTCTGGATTCAACTTTAAACCGGTCTGTCTAAAATTAGCGAAGGTTTCCTGCAGATCAGTAATGTGATTCTCTTGCTTCATGCTTTTTACAATGATATCATCAGCATAAGTTAGCACATTTCTGCCTATTTGAGATTGAAGAACCTTCGCTGTCATTCTGCTGAAGCTTCCTCCAGCATTCTTGAGCCCCTCAGGCATCCGGAGGTAACAATATGTTCCACTAGGGGTTATGAAGCTGGTCTTCGGCTCATCCTCCTTCTTCATCCAAATTTGATGATAGCCTGAATAACAATCCAGCAGACTCATAAGCTCTGATGAAGCTGCTGCATCAACTAGGGAATCTATTCTTGGCAATGGAAACTCGTCCTTCGGACAGGCCTTGTTGAGATCGGTAAAATCGATACACATCCTCCATTTACCATTGGCCTTTTTTACCATAACAGTGTTAGCCAGCCATTCTGGGTATTTTACTTCTCTGATAACTCCGGCACTGAGAAGTCTTTTCACTTCATTCCGAGCACCTTCGGCCTTGTCATCAGACATCTTCCGAAGCCTTTGCTTTCTGGGTCTGAAGGATGGATCAACATTGAGCGAATGTTCAATAACATCCCTGTTAACTCCGCAAAGATCATTAGCTGACCATGCAAAGACATCTTTGTTGTTGAACAAGAATCTTATCAAGGTTTTCTCTTGTTCCTCAGACAATTGAGATCCCAGCAGCACCTTCTGCTCTACGATATCTTCACATAAAAGCATGGGTTTCGGCTGATCCGCCGAAGCAGCCTTCTCCCTTCTATGCTTGTACTGCTCACAAGCTTCGGCTTCATCTATGTTGTGGATTGCCTTTGAATCAGTCCAATTCCCCTTGGCCTTTCTGGCGGCTTTCTGACTCCCATGAATAGCAATAGGTCCCTGATCCGAAGGTATCTTCATGCAAAGATATGCTGGATGAAGAATTGCCTCGAAAGCGTTGAGTGTTCCGCGACCAATGATAGCATTGTAAGGATACTCCATGTCAACAATGTCAAACACAATTTGCTCAGTCCTTGTGTTGTTGATGAATCCGAAGGTCACTGGCATGGTAATCTTACCAAGCGCTTCAATCTGTCGCCCTCCGAAGCCACAAAGAGGATGCGTAGCATCATGAATCTTGTCTTCGGGCTCTTGCATTTGTCTGAAGGCCTTAGCAAATATGATATCTACTGCACTGCCTGTATCAATCAAAACATTATGGACCAGAAATCCTTTGATTACACAAGAGATAACCATAGCATCATTGTGTGGGTAATCCTTGAGCTGAAGATCCTCTTGAGAAAAGGTAATTGGGATGTGAGACCATCTTGATTTGATGAAGGGTCCTTGTACCCCTACATGTTGTACTCTTCTCTGTGCCTCCTTCTGTTTCTTGTTGGCCGGCTCTGAGCATGAACCGCCTGTTATCGGGAGAACCAGCTTCGGGGCCGAAGCAGCTCCAGCTTGATTCTTGATCGAAGCCATCGGCTCAAAAAAGTGGAAGTGAGTTCACCGGAGGTGGGCGCCAATGTTGGGGGCTTGTTCTCAAATGCTATGAATCAAAAAGGCAACATAGAAATTGTTAAATATTAAGGTCCTTCGTCCTTCGAAGCATTATTTCCCTCGGGATATAATGGATTTCGGACGAAGGTTATGAAGGTTATACCTTCATAAACACAACAAATAATGAAGAAGGGTAAAAAAATATATAAAATAATTTGAACATATAATTATCATTATTAACTCATTTCTATTTCATTATTGTAGAAATGATAACAAATTACAAATGTACCTTCGGCTTGAAGAAAAGCAAAAATACCAGTGTGATGCAAAAACAAATGTCCAATGCGTGATTACAGGAGAGCACGTGAACAGTACGGGGGTACTGTTCACCTATTTATAGGCACAGTTCACAGCCTGTATATAATTACATTTATGCCCTTTACAATGAACTATAATAATGACACAGAATATCACGGGTCTTTAAGTCATTTCATCTTTAAGTCGGTTCACCCCTTCGTCTTGAGACATGTCACAGTACCGAAGCTTTATAGTTGATAGCTTCGGCGCTGCTTTGGAGAGGATCTGCCGAAGGTGTTTATTTCTTTAGGATCTTCAGCTATGAAGCATACCCCAACAGCCAGCTTTACAAGAAGGGGGTCAGTCAACCCAGGCTTAAATGCGTCACCGAAACCAAAGGCGTCTAGATCCTGCGCGAAGTCCACAGCAGAACTTGTGGCTCTCACTCGGGGCCTAGGGCCCTCGCTGCCAAGGTGATCCACCAAGGGTTCTACTGGCCCGCTATAATCTGCGTCGCAAATCGTGCCACAAGGTCATGCGAAGCCTGCCAGAAGTTTTCTCCCCGATCAAGCAAACCTTCGCAATACACAAAGCTGATTGCCCACACATGGCCACTTCAACGCTGGGGCTAGATATTGTCGGGCCACTGCCCACGGCCCAAGGAAACCTCAAGTTCACCTTCGTCGCCGTCGAGTATTTTACCAAGTGGATCGAGGCAAGGGCAGTGTCCACAATAACGTCGAATACTGCCTAGAAGTTCTTCTGGCAAAACATCGTTTGCCGATTCGGAGTCCCGTTCGAGCTCATAGTTGATAATGGCAAACAGTTTGACAGCCAGGATTTCAGGGACTTCTGCTTCTGCATCGGCACCAAGCTTGCCTTCGCCTCAGTATATCACCTGCGATTTAACGGCGTCGTCGAGCGCGCCAACGACAAGATTTTCACTGCCATCAAGAAGAGGCTTCTCGACGACAGGAAGGGTAAATGGGCCGACTAGCTACCTGAAGTGGTCTGGACACTCAACACAGCCGAATATCGGGCAACTAGATTCACTCCTTTTCGACTACTATATGGATCAGAGGCCATAACCCCGCAAGAAATAAAACACGAGTCACCCCAAACAAGTGCATCAGTCGTCCCCGACATCGACGAACCAACGTCCAAAGACCTCATCGATGGAGACCGCGTCTTCGCCCTGCAGACCCTCGACAAATACCAAGCTCAAACGAAGGCCTAGCGCGACCTCACAGTCGTCCCAAGAGAATTTAACAAAGGAGACCTCGTACTCGTCCGCACCACCCGGACAGAGTCACGGGGCAAGCTGGAGCCAAAGTGGGAAGGTCCATTCATCGTCAAGTCGAAGGCGTCCCCCAGCGCATACAGGCTAACAACGTCATCCGGCGAAGACCTAGACCATTCCTGGAATATTGACAATCTACGCAATTTTTTTGTCTAAGTCCTCAGGGCCTACGCGCCCTTGTAATTCACCAAACAGCATTATTCAGGCCCGCACTCTTTTCCTCCCGGGGGGTGAGGTTTTTAACGAGGCGGAGCCATGTAATATATCCACAAAAATCCCCCTCAAAAACTAAGATGCAACATGTCAAAAAAAGACCGCATCAACGGTCTTCAGCATTCGACCACTGCGAAGTCACCGCGAGAGGCAGCGCAGACTACCCTCGCGTGCGACACTCCGCGCAAAAGTCGCCTAAGGGTGCAGCCGAAATAGCATAACAAGTGTGTTAATCAGTCTTTTCTTCAAAAGACACTCCGCGCAAAAGTCGCCTAAGGGTGCAGCCGGAATAGCACAACAAGTGCGTTAATCAGTCTTTTCTTCAAAAGACACTCCGTGCAAAAGTCACCTAAGGGTGCAGCCGGAATAGCACAAGTGTGTTAATCAGTCTTTTCTTCAAAAGACACTCCACACAAAAGTCGCCTAAGGGTGCAGCCGGAATAGCTCAACAAGAGCGTTATTCGAAGTCTTTTCTTCAAAAGACACTCCACGCCAAAATCGCCTAAGCGTGCAGCCGGAATAGCTCAACAAGAGCGTTATTCGAAGTCTTTTCTCTACAAGACATTCCAAGCAAAAGTCGCCTAAGGGTGCAGCCGGAACAGCACGACAGGAGCATTAATCGAAGTCTTTTATTCAAAAGACAACGCAACAGTTACTTAAGGGCGCACCCGGAATAACGTCAATCGAGGTCTATCATTACAAAGATACTCCGCACAAAGTCGCCCACGTACACAGCCAGAACAATACAAGTGTACGAATACGGCCAACAGGTCACATCACCTTTACAATTACAAACACACTGCAAGGGCATCGCCTATCACATCGGCTCAACCTTCGGAATAATACCCATCTCCATGTAATTAAACAACATTATCCTCAATTCCTCACCCTCAAAAAGCTCCCGAAGATCCCCTTCGCCTATGCCCGCCCCATTCGGCGAAGACAACAATTCTCGCCTACCAACCCCGTCTACTCGAAGTCGGCCACGCTCCATCCCCATGCGACGACGCCTGCCACTCCGCGAAAATTCACCATCACAACGTTTTCCCACCACCCTTCGCCGCCTACACTCAGTACTCGTACCAGGAAGATCCTCGGCACCCTCCGCCGCAGCCACATCCAACGCAACAAAATAATCTAAGCCTTCATCCGAGGACTCCTCCGTCCAAGGAAACGAACTCCCAGACTCACCGTCGGACTCAAAACATTTAGATATAGAGCAAGGCACACTATCATCGATGGGCACTACAACTGAAGTCTCCACCGCAAAATCAGTATTGTCAGTAGTGGTTGCTTGCGCAGGCCCAAACGTCGGAACCTGCGCAGCAACCGAGGTTCAGTATCACACACACAAAAGTTCACAAACAATCCCTAACCCCTATTCCTACACCTGCGAAGGCTCGGCCGCTGCCGCGGGGTCTTCGGTAGCTGGTTCGACCATCTCCCTCGAGGCATCCTCACACGTCAGCGCAAGGACTGGTGCAAAGTCTTCGTCGGTTGCAGTCGAGGCAGGGGTCAACGAGGGGCCCTCGTCGGCATCAGATGGCGGCGCCAGATCCACCTCTGCGGCCTCGGGTAGCGCACCGTCTAGACCACCAAGGTCCTCGACGCCTTCGGCATGCGCCATCTGCAGCAATAGCAAACTCATTCAGCAAACCCACGCACGCGCACACATATAACCATACAAAAATAGCCTTACCTGATCTATTGCCCGGTCAGACCGCTCCTGGACCGTTTCTCGGCCGTGCGGGCCCCACATCCTGTCGAAGAGCGCCCCCGCCGACTGCTTCAGCACAGGGTCCTCGACCTTGAAGATTTCGTGTTCAAAGTTTTCGTCCGATTGGTCGAAGACCTCGAAATGCCTGCACCCTTCGTGGGACAAAGCATTCACGGCCCCCTCGCAGGTGACGAGGGAGGCAAAGGACATGAGACCCGTCGCGATCGTTGGGAGCACCCCCAGCTCCTCCTGTATCCATTCAAGGAAGCGGAGGCCCGCTCCTTGACCGGGCGCCTCGAAGGCAGCGGTCCGTGCACCCAGCTCCCGGTACGCGTCCACGAACTGCGCATGCGTCCGCTCGACCTCCGCACGCACCGAGGCCTCGGCTTTGTCCACACGGCGGCGCAGGGCGTCGAGCCTCACCTCCAGCTCCTCGACAAGTTGGTGGGCGAGACTGCCATCCGCCCGCGCAAGCTTGGCCTCGGCTTGCGTAGCCTGCGCATCAGCAATGGCCTTATTCACCTCCCTCCTCTCCTCCGCCAGCTGGCGCCGGAGATCCGCCTTCTCGGCCTCCATGGCGGCCACCTTCTCCGACAGCCTGCGGCTCTTGCTTTTCGCAGCCGACTTCTCCCGCACAGCATCCGCATGCTGCGCCCGGAGACTCTCGACCTCGGCAGCGAACTCCACAGTCAAGGCACCCGACGCGACGTGGTCGGCGAAGTCGGCCGCCTGCCACAAAAACCCATGAGACCCGCACCCTCATAAAAACAACAACCATCAAAGTCCAACACAACTTACATGGTTCAGCTGCTGTGACAGCTGCTGCGACGCTTGCCTCAGTTGCTGGGACATGGAGCCCGCCACGTCCTTAGCAGCAGCGGCCGACAGAATCTCGCCGCTCGCGCAGAAGGTGGCCCAAGAGTCCCGCGCGGCAGCCTTCGCCCCAACCGCCGCCGTTAGCGAAGTGGCCGCCACAGGAGGCGGGACAACAGCCAGTTGCCCCCCATCCGACCCTGCACCATGATATTGGTTAAAGACTTGCCAAAAAAACTTACCGACAAAATAATCCCCGACACAGATGTCCGTGTCGAAGTCGGCAACACGCGCCGCCGCCTCGCCCGTATGCGCCGGCGAGGGCAGCCATCGCCCCTTCGCGGGCCCGCCTGAGGGTGGATTGCCCGTGCCAGAAGCAGCAGCCTTTGCACCAGCCGAAGCCTTGCTGGGCCCGGGGGCGTCCGGTTTTGCAGCCGGCAATGGCTTACTACTGCCCGGGGCGGCAGACTTCGCGGCTCCCCGCGCCTTCTTCGCCTCGCGGAAAGGATCCCCGATCCTAACGACCGCCTGGCACTTCTGAGCAGCGTCTTGACGATCCTTCTCCATCAATGTTGATACAACAGCAGCAATATTCCGCCCGTAAGGAAAAATCTTCAAGTCGCGAGCCATACGAGACGTAAAAAAGTCTTCGCCAGTCGCGTGGGGGGATCGGAACATTCTTTGGCCATCGACCCCCGGTAACCTTCAGCATCCGCGCCAAAGACTCCCAGAGTTCGGGCGAAGACATCCCTCCCCCGAGGGCTGCGCACGTCCCCATCAACTCCACAGCAAAACTGTCAAAGACCCCCAGTCCCCCACTGCAGTACCTATTTTTCTCTTCTTCATGGCTAGGGCAACCTCCTGCGAAGGGCCTTCCTCAGTCACGGCCACTGGTCTTTTCCCGCGGCGGTCGACAGCCACGGCAGCGTCATCCCCGGGATATCCGCCGTATGGCAAGCGATTCAGCTCGAAGACCCTATTCAGGCGAACGTTGGATCCACGGATATCCCAACTCCGCAGAGCCTCCGTCCTCGGCACATAACGCCCCACAATCCGCACAGCCCCGTCTTCCACCTCACGCACGAATGCGGCGGGATCCCGGTCACGCAGATCCAACCTGCGAAGGAAGGACTTCGCACTAGTTGCTTGCCCAAGGAGGGCATCTGGCGAGGGCATACTTCGCCCAATGCCCAGCCATGCACCAAGGGCCACACCCCGTAGCCGATGAACTCCTCAACTAAATTGTGCCCACTACTCATGCGGGCAGCGCAACGAAGGGCCCCTTCATCACTATCATCCTCCGCCACGTCAAATGGCGGGAACGCCACATAACAGTGCGAGCACATCACGACCGCTGGGAGCCCCGGGAGGTCTTCGACTTCGCCTCCCGCCACATAAAACCAATAATCATACCAATTTCCCCACTTGTTGCGGGCGCAAGGAACCAGCTCCACAACCTCCGCCGAAGTCTTGCCAGTCCTCGGTGTAAAGGTGCATGACCCAAACTGTGCAATCTCGTCTCCAACTTTCCTCTTCTGCCAGTGCAAACAATAATTTTTGGCGAAGACCTCTACGGGGGGCTGACCAGCATACGAAGTTACTGCCCAGACATACTTCGCCAGGGCTACCACGACATTAGGTGTCAATTGATGAATCTGCACCTCAAACCTCTACAACACCTCCGCCATAAAACGATGCGCGGGTAACCGAAGGCCCGCAGTAAAAAACGCCTCGAACACAACAATCTCACCCTCCGGCTCCGGAATCTCCTCCGCCCCCGGAACTCGGCCAACTCCGTTCCCAAAATACCCCAGCTGCTGCATGTCTTGCACGTGAACCGAGGAGATCCGCGAAACGCCAAACTCTACCGTGTGGCCCGGGTGCAGCTCCACCGCCGCCAGATCGCTCATGGTTTCCTCAGACGACGGTTTGCCCGACGACGTGTACGTAGTGGATGAAGAAGAAGACAACATGGCTACGTACCGTCGGCGGCGGCGAGCAGTCTGCTTGACGCGGGCCAGATCTCCGATGAACAGGAGCAAGGAGGGTAGGTGAGCGGGCGAACAAGTTCAAAATGCTAGGGTTTGTCGACGCTCAGAAAGGTAAGAAAGCATGAGTCGCCCCCCTTTATACACAGGACGCGACGCTTCGGGAAGCCCGCAGTCCAACAGTACCACGTCTGTCAACGGTCACATCAAAAACCCCGCGGAACCACTTCGAGCGAGGGCAGCGTCTCCACCATCTAGCGACGTCTTCGGCACCAGATGACTTAGTCGAACCGATCCCTCGGAGGGCAAATGTTGGGGCGAAGGCGAAGATGCTACCCTTCGCTCCAGGCCTTCGTCACCTCGCTGCACCATCGGAGGCAAGATGACGGCATGAACCATCCTCCATCCTCCTCACCGCAAGACGAAGACCTACGACGAAGGCCTACAACGAAGTCTTCTCATCCCGCGTCCTCACCCAACCTGGAGATCCACGTGGGATTCGGCCCATTGTAACAGGCCCCGCACGGAGAAGCGTGTTACGAACCCGATTTATAATAGCTTTTCTGTAATGACAGTCTGTAACCCTCCCTTGTGGGAATATTCTGGGGATAATCCAGGTGCCTGAGGGCATAAACGTCCTTACATCAAGACGTTAGGCACTCGGGCACCTATAAATACCCCCGTACAGTGCCCTTGAGAGGCTAGATTAGCACAGCAATTGTCATCTCGAGTTAAACCTTATTTGCATTCTCTCCATTCCCCCGTTGGATCATCTTGCCTAGGAGAGCATGTTCCAACAACGGCACCCACACACGGAGCTATCACACCGCATAAAAAATAGTGCAGACCGAGCACTCAGCACCCAAGCGTCCATACTCCAGAAATTTAGGGCTAACCACAAGACCACACGTACCTTAATATTTAGAAATAAACAAATACTTATATTTAAATAAATATCTCAATATCTATTTATATGATATTACCTCTGTTCACAAATACTCCTATATGACATAATTGACTTTTTTTTCAAAAAATTTGACCATTTATCTTATTCATAATATTTATTCAAAAATATAAAATTTTAAGTCGAGCACAAACTACATTAAGTGATAAAACAAATCACAAAAATATAAATGATAAGTCATTAGTATTTTGAATAAGACGAGTGGTCAAAGTTTTTTTAAAAAAATCAACGATCTCATATATTTATGGGTTTTTTACACAAGTCCCCTTAGTTTCGCCACAGTACTCATTGCTACCCTTATTTTTCTTCTTACTCAGTTTTACCCGATTCTCGTTCCCTTTGCTCAGAAATGCGCCTGGACGTCGCCTCCGTCCACTTTAACATGACTTACAGGACGGGCCCACTACAAACTTTCACTCTCTCCTACGCAGCAACCTCTTCTTCCCCGATCCCGACTCCAACTCTCCCTCTCTCCTTCGCCTGGCACATCCTCAGCGGCGCGGCAGCCTGCTTCTTCACCGACGCGACAGCAGTCTCTCTTCCTCCTGATCCCGAGCTCCAAATCGACCACAAGCCCAAGCCTCGCCGGGAGGAGCCGCCACGCCTGCCGCGGGAGGGAGCAAGCCCTAGCTGCTTCGTGGGGGCGCCCCGCCGGGACTCCGGGAGGGACGAATTCACCGTCGGGAGGGAGGGAGGAAGCCGTCGGGAAGGACCTGCTTCGTGGGGGCGCTCCGCTGTGAGCGAGGAAGCCAGCCAAGAGGGAGGGAGGGAGGAAGCCGCCGGGAAGGACCTGCTGCTGCTCCGTGCCTCTAGCTACAGGCTGCTTCGTGGGGGCGCCCCGCCGGGAGGGAGAAATCCGCGAGCAGTTGGTCTGCGCCCCGTGCCTCCAGGTCGCCTCGAGTGCCAAGTAAATAAGACCAAAACATTACTCCATGCCAAGTTTCACCATTTTTGACCAAATTTGCTATTTATTTATTTATTTATTTATTGGCTAGGGAAGGTATTTAACCCACATAAAATAGTAAATAGTCCAAAAAGGGACATCTATGCATGAATTAAGTTTGTAGAGGCTAGATGAACAAATAGTACAAATTTCAAGGAAGAAAACAAACAAAACTAAGAACGATAGCTGGAGATCTGTTCGTCCGCGGATCCGTCCGCCCGGTAGCCGTCGTGCCGCGTCCGAAGATCTGTCAGGCGTCGGAGATCCGTTCATCCGCGGATCCGTCCACCCGGTAGGCCGTCGCGTCGCGTCCGCCGCAGGCTCCGCGTCAAAGAAGCAGGCCGCCGCGACGGTGAAGAAGTAGGCTGCCGCGCCGCTGAGGATGTGCCATGCGAAGGAGAGAGGGAGAGTTGGAGTCGGGATCGGGGAAGAAGAGGCTGCTGTGCAGGAGAGAGTGAAAGTTTGTAGTGGGCCCGTCCTGTAAGTCACTTTAAAGTGGACGGAGACGACGTTCAGGCGGATTTCTGAGGAAAGAGAACGAGAATCGGGTAAAACTGAGTAAGAAGAAAAACTAAGTGTAGCAACGAGTACCGTAGCGAAACTAAGGGGACCAATATAAAAAACCCTATATTTATAAATGGATTAAGTGTATAAAAATATAGTAAAACACAAAAACTAGCTAGTATAATCCATAAGCTACAAACATGGCCTAAACTATGTTACGGCGAGATCAAAATTGTCCCACAGTTTGCATCCCAGGTTTTTATAACCCCTGCCGCCATTGCATGGCAGAAATGCTGACCGGATAACTTTGTTGCTTCCCAGGTTTCTGACGGTGATCGTCGAGCACTCGAGCTCGGTCCGTGCCGACCTCCCCAGTCCCAGGTTTCTGTCTTGCTGACACGGTCAGCAGGCGTGGATGATAAAAAAAAAACAATCACCGTGCAGGTCGCCACCTGTCCTTAGCTTGGTCAGGGCATCCTTAGCTTGGTCAGGGCTCTTGCGACTTTGGAGCCTCGTAGGTGGCCAGACATCCCAACTGCCGAAACGGATTGACATATCCCACGGCGGATGAGGTCGCCAGCCCAGCTACAGGGGCAGGGCAGCCGTGGCTGTCTGAGGGCCGAGGCCGAGCCTGACGCTCCGCCCGCCGGAGAGAAACCCACCCACACGCAGCAGCACACAGAGACGGACCGGACCGGACCGGACCGGGTGTTTTCTTACGAATGGCACACGCAATAATTTGCCCCCGCCAACTACCACGGTTCCCACCGGAGCGTAGCGCGGTTTTCGTTTTCAGGGTTGGTGGCCTTTGTTTGTCCGGCCTCCACCCTCTGGCACTGGCAGTCTGGCCCCGCTACCTCCTCTCCTCTCTCAAGTTGAAGTCCCCTCTGCTCTTGGCCTCACCCTCACTAGCTGAGGAGTGGTAGGTAGGATGACAGACGAAGATAATTATAAAATGAAAATCATTTTTAGAAGGCAATTGATATCGAAACAAAAAAAATCAGAAACATTTTTTTTTGCTTTGAGATCCACCCCATCGTCCACCAACCACCCCACTCCAGAGCAGCAACGTGCTGGGCTCACCTAAACCCGCCCACCGGCGTGCCCGGCCACGGCCCCCCGGCCATCCCCCTATTTAAGCGCGGCCAGCCCCCGCCGTTTCCCTCCAAGAAGAGCACGCCCACTCCTCCGGCTCTTCTTCTCCACCGGCACCAGTCCACCACCTCCTGCCACCGCGCGGCCCCAACCAACCACACCGCAGCGCAGCAATGGCGGGCAACGGCGCCATCGTGGAGAGCGACCCGCTGAACTGGGGCGCGGCGGCGGCGGAGCTGGCCGGGAGCCACCTGGACGAGGTGAAGCGCATGGTGGCGCAGGCCCGGCAGCCCGTGGTCAAGATCGAGGGCTCCACCCTCCGCGTCGGCCAGGTGGCCGCCGTCGCCTCCGCCAAGGACGCGTCCGGCGTCGCCGTCGAGCTCGACGAGGAGGCCCGCCCCCGCGTCAAGGCCAGCAGCGAGTGGATCCTCGACTGCATCGCCCACGGCGGCGACATCTACGGCGTCACCACCGGCTTCGGCGGCACCTCCCACCGCCGCACCAAGGACGGGCCCGCGCTCCAGGTCGAGCTGCTCAGGTAACACAGTTCGATTCGACCGGCCGTATATGGTCTTTACTACCGCATAATTGGATCAGATCTGTTATTTTGTCGATGATCTGGTCCCGGCTAGCTCCAGCTCCATGATGCGGTGTGGCAGCCTGAGACTGGGTCACTGGGAGCAGAACACTTATAATAACGATGAACGAATGGCCCCACGCTGCACTGGGGCCCACACGACAGTTAAATAAAGCAGTAGCACGTAGGATTCTTTGCGTCACTGTGCGCCACTGCTGTGCTTTTTTGCCTCCTGTCCTGTCTCCCGACTCCTGAGAATCACGAGTCGGACAGGGAAGGCAAAACGGGAGCAGATCAGTGCACCCTACACCCATCCACCAACAGTCCTGGACACCTCAATACTGGAGTAGCAGTGGACCTGACGGTCAGATTTAGAGACGATCGCAATCCATCACCGAGGAAACCGGTGACCAAGGACCCAGATCCCAGAATTCCAGATCTAGATCTTTTTGCTGACTGTCCCAGCACAACGGTTGCGTGTCTGGGAGGGAGGAAGTTACTTACGGGGCTCACATGTGTGCCGGTCCTGCGCCGCAGGGCACGGCTCTGCCGGATGGCATGACCATGGGCCATGGCCACGCTGCCGGAAAACGGCTTCCTCCTATCCTAGCCTGCAGGCCGGCGTGGGACAAGCATGGAAATCCGGCCGAGGTTTGTAGTCTTGTCACGGATCTTAGGATAAGTTTTCTTTCTTTCGAACTATGGAAGGATATATAGATGTGACACGTAAATGGAACAAAAGTGTGCATATATTCTCCGAAAACACGTAGTTTCTCTCAAAAAAAAATTGGAGACAAACAAGTTGACAAGTAGATCCACACTCTGAACAAGGCATCATGTCCTTTAGCTCTTGATATAGATGGGTAATATGGATACTGGTACCATGTACACCAAATTGACGCAAAATTTTTAACTACTGTCAGGCTCTTGTTCAGCCCTGACTCTTTTGTTTTCGACGTTCACAAATTAGCACGTCTAGCTACTGTGAGGCTGCAACTTGTCAGTTCAGTAACGTAATCTGTCGCCATCTATCGGTGCTGTCAGACTGACCGGACCTTGTGCGCTGTCTCCCCTTCTCTGCAGGCATCTCAACGCCGGAATCTTCGGCACCGGCAGCGACGGGCACACGCTGCCGTCGGAGGTCACCCGCGCGGCGATGCTGGTGCGCATCAACACCCTCCTCCAGGGCTACTCCGGCATCCGCTTCGAGATCCTCGAGGCCATCACGAAGCTGCTCAACACCGGTGTCAGCCCCTGCCTGCCGCTCCGGGGCACCATCACCGCGTCGGGCGACCTGGTCCCGCTCTCCTACATCGCCGGCCTCATCACGGGCCGCCCCAACGCGCAGGCCGTCACCGTCGACGGGAGGAAGGTGGACGCCGCCGAGGCGTTCAAGATCGCCGGCATCGAGGGCGGCTTCTTCAAGCTCAACCCCAAGGAGGGCCTCGCCATCGTCAACGGCACGTCCGTGGGCTCCGCGCTCGCGGCCACCGTGATGTACGACGCCAACGTCCTCGCCGTCCTGTCGGAGGTCCTGTCCGCCGTCTTCTGCGAGGTCATGAACGGCAAGCCCGAGTACACGGACCACCTCACCCACAAGCTGAAGCACCACCCAGGGTCCATCGAGGCCGCGGCCATCATGGAGCACATCCTGGAGGGCAGCTCCTTCATGAAGCAGGCCAAGAAGGTGAACGAGCTGGACCCGCTGCTGAAACCCAAGCAGGACAGGTACGCGCTCCGCACGTCGCCGCAGTGGCTGGGCCCCCAGATCGAGGTCATCCGCGCCGCCACCAAGTCCATCGAGCGCGAGGTCAACTCCGTGAACGACAACCCGGTCATCGACGTCCACCGCGGCAAGGCGCTGCACGGCGGCAACTTCCAGGGCACCCCCATCGGCGTGTCCATGGACAACGCCCGCCTCGCCATCGCCAACATCGGCAAGCTCATGTTCGCGCAGTTCTCCGAGCTCGTCAACGAGTTCTACAACAACGGGCTCACCTCCAACCTGGCCGGCAGCCGCAACCCCAGCCTGGACTACGGCTTCAAGGGCACCGAGATCGCCATGGCATCCTACTGCTCCGAGCTCCAGTACCTGGGCAACCCCATCACCAACCACGTGCAGAGCGCGGAGCAGCACAACCAGGACGTGAACTCCCTGGGCCTCGTCTCGGCCAGGAAGACCGCCGAGGCGATCGACATCCTGAAGCTCATGTCGTCCACCTACATCGTGGCGCTGTGCCAGGCCGTGGACCTGCGCCACCTCGAGGAGAACATCAAGGCGTCGGTGAAGAACACCGTGACCCAGGTGGCCAAGAAGGTGCTGACCATGAACCCCTCGGGCGAGCTCTCCAGCGCCCGCTTCAGCGAGAAGGAGCTGATCAGCGCCATCGACCGCGAGGCCGTGTTCACGTACGCGGAGGACGCGGCCAGCGGCAGCCTGCCGCTGATGCAGAAGCTGCGCGCCGTGCTGGTGGACCACGCCCTCAGCAGCGGCGACGCGGAGCGGGAGCCCTCCGTGTTCTCCAAGATCACCAGGTTCGAGGAGGAGCTCCGCGCGGTGCTGCCCCAGGAGGTGGAGGCCGCCCGCGTGGCGGTCGCCGAGGGAACCGCCCCCGTGGCGAACCGGATCGCGGACAGCCGGTCCTTCCCGCTGTACCGCTTCGTGCGCGAGGAGCTCGGCTGCGTGTTCCTGACCGGCGAGAGGCTCAAGTCCCCCGGCGAGGAGTGCAACAAGGTGTTCGTCGGCATCAGCCAGGGCAAGCTCGTGGACCCCATGCTCGAGTGCCTCAAGGAGTGGGACGGCAAGCCGCTGCCCATCAACATCAAGTAAAAGAACGCCAAGGAGAAGAGGAGGGAGGGGAGGAAATACGTGAAAAAAAAATAAAGCCTGTACACGTGTATGTCCAGATCGTGCCGTCGGTCGCTCTTCGTTGTTGATTTTTGGTTGTATTGATCGATCCGTATGTGTGCGTGCGTGTGTGGCGTTGCTCTTTCTTCTTTTGTGTAGCTGTGCCCTGCCACCGGCCGACGTGCACGCCATGGTGGCGGGCAGCGTTTTCTAAGGTCATATACTGTTGTTGTGTTTAAGTACATCTTGCGTACTCAATTCCTTCTAAGTAAGTACCCTAATACTAGAATGTTCCTCTGCTACTGTCTCGTCTTGTGGAAATTGTGCTAGTGCCACTGTGCCAGACAGTTGATCATCGCTACTTTCAGGGGAACTGGGGAAGTAGGATGTCATTTTTGTTACTTGGCTGTAGTGGCAAAAGACCCATGCTTCTAAAAGAAGCCGCCTACCGCTGTGGTCGCCATGGTGGGGGAGCAGCAGAACGCACGGAAGATAGCTTTGCTGCCCGTCGCCATGACCATGAGGTCGCCACTCCTACCTACCGCACGGCACGGGACAAAAGTGATTAAGAAAGGATTGCAGTGCAGTTGGCCAGCAGCACTCTGTACCAGGGCAAGTTGATGCCGTGGAGTTGTCAGTGGGCATACTAAAATGATGCGTGCGACGTGAGGGAGGGGAGGGGGGCAACAGCTCACTGACCTCTCGCGTGAGTGAGATTTATATGTTTCAGTTAGATTGCTGTCTTGTCTATACCTGAGATGTTTATTAGCGGCGTGGTACTAATGTGTTTCAGTTGGCGTTGCAGAGCAATCGTATAGCATTCTCAGGCATAAACTAGACCAGAGACGGCACTGTGTCTGGTCTCTGGATGGAGTACACAGCACTACTAATCATCCACGGTCCTGGTCTGTTAGCTGCGGTAGTGGCTGCTGGCGCAAGTGCCTTTCTGAAGCCGCCAACAACAACAATTAACTAACGGCCACAAAATTAGAGCAGATGAGAAGGCTACCTAACACACAGCCAGATCGAAGTCTTTGCTCTTACCTACCACGCCCCCACGGATGCTGGTCAGTGAGCTAACTCGAGCATGCCATGCCATGCCATGCCACCAACAGCATCCGTTCCTGCCTGACGGTCAATGCTACCGAACCAACTTGGCCCTTTCTTCTGACCAGGATTAGAGTTGAGGCAGACTACACGTCTATTCCAGCTAAGCTTCACTAACATACGCAATGACAGCACTCTGACTAGCGACAAACTGATTCGTCTGCACGCTTCATCAGCACTTAATCATGTGCAACAGACAAAGTCATCGGCCCTGTATAAAAGTCTAGGCATATGATTACCTTTCTCTCTCCGGATTCATACGCGAGAGCTAGCTGCTGATCGGTGGAACCTGCGGAGAAGCCGTACGTAGATTTCCGAGGGAGCCAGCCAACGGTTTGGTGCCCGGTTCCGGTGGAAAAAAAAACGAACAAAGTGCAGACTGAAGAGAAGCATGTGCATGTTGTTTTCGACTTCTCTCCTCAGTCCCAGGCTAAGAGAAGCATGTGCAGTGCAGTTGCACCGTGCATCCATTTTTTTATTATGGAAACAAAGAGTTCCGGCTTTTGCATCAAATGCGTACAGCCATTACACGTCAATTATTAACTCAATGAACATGTGCTTGAATAATAAAGCTAACTTGATAGAACTAAATATCGTGACTATGTATAACACTAGCCACACTCAAGTCTTGCATTTGATCGCCATCCATGATTCGCAAAGACTTCCATCGCCACCACTTCCAAGGCTTGACACACATCGAGAATTTGTTGATGTGTTTCCTTCTTCTGTAGAAGTCTCCAGAACCTTAACCAATGAGTACCTCTGAAAATGACCTGCACAATTGATGGGATTGGTTTGTGATTAAAAGTCACCTCATTTCGAGTAAGCCAAATAGACCACAATAAAGCTGATGTTCCAGTAAGAAGTAATTTTTTGTATCTCAGATCACTATTACTTGCCCAAGACCCGATAATATGATTAATGTTAGCGGGCATTTCTATTTTTAGAGCAAAGTAAATTATTCTCCAAATATTTTTGGCAATATAGCAATAAAAAAAAGGTGTTGTATACTTTCATTTCGGTTGCAAAAGCAACAAGTCAAGCTACCTTTCCATCGTCTTCTGGCTAAATTATCTTTTGTGAGGATTGCTCCTCGACCTAAATTCCACAGAAAGACTTTTATTTTCAAGGGGATCTTAAGCTTCCAAATCATCTTATTCCGATTGTTGCTAGGATTATACATCAACAAATGGTACATGGATTGGACTGAGAAAATTCCATTTTTATGCCCGTCCCAAACAAATTTGTCGCTAGATGGGTTCAAACTAACTGAACTTAGCAAATATAGCAAGTTTTGTCACTCCACTAATTTAATTCCCGTAATTGTTCTACGAAAAGATAAATTAAGGTTTGTATCTAGACAAACTTGTGCAACCAAGGTCGACTTATTACGCGCTACATTAAAAAGGTTAGGGAATCGCTCACTAAGAGATTGGCTGGTTAACCATTTATCCTTCCAAAATCTGGTAGCTTGTGCTGTCCAATTTTTGAGTTTTCACTTTATTAAAAAAAAGGGGGGGAGGCCACCCGAGCTGGGCCGCTACCAGGCCCACGGCCGAGCAGCCCAGCCGGCAGGCAAGCGCTGGCAGTGGGCTAGGGTATGAAGAGGCCACGACTGGGAGATCGGGAGAACGAGCAGAGCAGTAATAGCTGGGGCGGCGGCGCTTCAACGGAGGCCGAGCTCTGCGGCTCGTTCGTCCGAGATCCACGGGAAAGCAGTTGGCCTCCTCTCCCCACCTCGTCTCCTTAAAGGATGGGCGGTAAATCCCATGTAGAAGTGGGTTCTACTCCTCTCTGCAGCTGGCTGTTCCATTCTTCTAGCTCCATAAGTCCCTAGTGTTCTTGTGTTTAATCGCTGGTGGTGATTGGAAGCTAGTAGAGGTGGTGTTGTTCTTGTGCAGCAAGGTTCTCCTGTGCTCCGTTGATTTACAGTGCGCCTGCGTGGTGCTCTGTCTGATCTGATCTCTGTCCACCGTGGCCTGGTGCCTGGGCTCCCTGCTGCGCGGTGTTCGTCTTCTCGGGCTGGTGCCGTGGACGTCTCCCTCGGCTCCGGCAGCGGCTCTAGTATCTCCGTCAGCCTCCCGCCGTGCAGGCCCGGACGTGGGCGGCAGAATTGGTTTTCTGGGACAGAACCTTGTGTTCGCTGAGCTGGTCTTCCCACGTAGACAATCTACGTGTTGTGAGTTATTCGTTGTCTCACTTTATTTACTGTTTAATTTTGTGCAATCTGCTAGTATTAAATACTTGGGTGTGATTGCACTGTTATGGACGGATTTGTGTGCTCGATGATGATAGCGATGTAGTGAGACAGCGTGACAGTCTGGGTTTTAGTGTATTATCATTTTCATCATTGATATTATTTGTGCCTAATTAAATCTCTCTTTGTTGAGGCTGTTTACCTGTGTTAAATTCTGTTAATTTATTTAGCACACAGCTCCTTTCTATCAGTATTTATATTTGATTATTAGGCTTATTACATCTGATCTAAAACCTTATTTGGTAAGATACGACTGTCACGTTAGTCGAGGATCTCTGATCACCTTTTAGCGTTGGAGGGCTGTTTATTACAGCAACCCGCTATTTTGAGAGCAATAGTTTAAGATAAACAATTATGTTTATTTGTTTAATCTGCCTTCTTCATCTGTGAGCCATGTTTAATTATGAAATGGACCTGTGTAGCTATTTTACATGTTTACATGTCTTAGAATTGCTACTGTTCATTGCTGCTATAATTTCATATGGTATTTATCTGAGTTATATGATTGTTTTATTTGGAATTAGAATATTTAATTTATTTAAATATGAAGGAAGCATGTCACTTATTTCTCTAAATTTACAACAATCCAGAAAACCAATTCGTGTAATGGCCTCCAGTTCTGATGTCATTAAGCCTGAAGCGTTCGACGGCGCAAGCTTTAAACGCTGGCAGATTAAGACTCGCATGTGGCTCACTGACCTAAAATTATTTTGGGTAGTGACGTCGGCTGTTCCCCAGGCTGCATCATATGATTCTGATGATGCAGCGAAAGCCGCCGCACTAGCGGAGAAGGCCAAGTGGGATGAAGCCAATGAGGCATGCTTGTCTCGTCTGCTGAACGTCTTGTCGAACCGCTTATTTGACGTGTACTCTGGTTTTACCTCCGCTAAGGGTCTATGGACTGAACTTGAGAACGAGTTCTCTGAAGTTGACAATGGCAATGAGTCATTCACAACGGAAAACTACCTTAACTATAAAATGGTTGAGGGAAGGTCTGTTATGGAGCAGCTACAGGAGATTCAACTCCTTGTTAGGGACTTGGTCCAATATGGCTGCGTCCTACCAGACAGTTTTCAGGTGAATGCAATACTGGCAAAGCTCCCGCCTTCTTGGCGAGACTTTGTGACTTCACGCCGTCACATGAAGAAGCAAATGACTCTCACTGAGTTGTCAGCTGCGATAAATGTGGAAGAGCGTGCAAGGTCCAGTAACAAGCCATCCCAGCAACTCCAGGCTCACGTTGTTGAGAAGGGTGGAGATAGAAAATTCCAGAAGAAGAAGAAGAACTCTCCACAGAAGAATATGAACCAACCTAAGTCCAAAAAGATGAAGAAGAAAAGGAGGACTTTATCTGCTACGTTTGTGGTGTCTCCGGGCATACAGCTCGGAGGTGCAAACTTAGGAAGGGAAAAGGTCCTCCACCTCAGCGCAAAGAAGGGAACGTGGTGGTTAACTCCACCCCAGGGTATGCACCTCAGGCCTTTATGGCAAGTCCATCAGATGACTGGTGGATGGATTCCGGTGCTACTGTTCATATTTGTGCTGATCGATCCATGTTCTCTTCATTCCAGGGATACAACAGCGCACCAGTCTTGATGGGAAATGGTGTTCCGGCAGCAGTTCGAGGTACTGGACAGGTCTACCTGAAGTTAACTTCAGGAAAGACGCTCGTTCTGAAGGACGTACTCTATGTGCCATCGATGAGCCGGAACCTCATATCAGTGTCGCTGCTATGTCGACAGGGTCTCAAATTAGTGTTTGAGTCTAATAAAGTGGTCCTGTCTAAGTTTGGTACTTTTGTTGGAAAGTCATATGAGTCAGGCGGTTTGTTCCGTCTTTCTGTTTTGAATAATCATTCTTCTTACCATGTTAATGTGGTCTGTAATAATGATTCCATTAATAATATATGGCATTCCCGTTTGTGTCATGTGAATTTTGAGGCCATTAAGAGATTAAGTGACATGTCTTTAATTCCTGAATATAAACATGTTAAAGGTGTAAAATGTGGTATTTGTGTGCAAGCTAAGCAGCCTAGAAAACCGTTTCATACGGTTGAAGGCAGAAGTACCACTCCTTTAGAACTGATTCACTCAGATATCTGTGAGATGAATGGTATAATCACAAAAGGAGGTAAAAGATACTTTCTTACCTTGATAGATGATGCTACCAGGTTCTGTTATATTTACTTACTCAGAACTAAAGATGAGGCACTAGAACACTTTAAGATCTATAAGACTAAAGTTGAAAACCAGTTAGACAAGAAAATTAAAAGGCTACGGTCTGATAGAGGAGGTGAATACCTTTCCAACCTTTTTGATGAGTACTGCAAAGAGTGTGGAATCATTCATGAAACCACCGCTCCATATTCACCCCAGTCAAATGGGGTAGCTGAAAGGAAGAACCGAACGGTGTGTGACTTAGCTAACGCTTTGTTGCAAAGTTCGGGGATGCCTGACATCTGGTGGGGCGAGGCAGTACTCATAGTGTGCCGCCTCGCAACCGTGAGGCCACGCCCTATGAAGGATTTAAAGGAAGGAAGCCAGATCTTTCGCATCTTCGGACTTGGGGTTGCCTTGCAAAGGTGAATGTCCCGTTGCCGAAGAAGAGAAAGCTAGGCCCTAAGACCGTAGACTATGTCTTCCTGGGTTATGCACATAATAGTGCAGCTTATAGATTTCTAGTGGTCCATTCCGAGACAAGCGAAATCGCTGTAAATGTAATAATGGAGTCTCGGGATGTGACATTCTTTGAGAGCATCTTCCCTATGCGGGATAAGGAAGTAGTAGCCCCAGATGGTCCATCTCGGACATATTCTCTACCCTCGAGTGTCAATGACCAGACTCCAGATTTGGAGTTAAGGAGGAGTAAGAGACAAAGGACTGAAAAGTCTCTGGGTGATGATTATATTATTTATCTAGTGGATGAAGAACCACGCTCCCTCACAGAGGCATATACATCTCCGGATGCAGAGTACTGGAGGGAGGCTGTCCGTAGCGAGATGGATTCAATCATCTCGAACGGAACTTGGGAGATAACTGATCTCCCAGCTGGTTGCAAGCCTGTGGGCTGCAAATGGATCTTTAGGAGGAAGAGGAGACCCGATGGTACTATTGAAAAGTACAAGGCCCGTCTTGTGGCTAAGGGTTTTACTCAAAAGAAAGAGGAGGATTATTTTGATACTTATTCTCCGGTGGCTCGATTGTCCACAATTCGTGTGATTTTAGCTCTGGCAGCTACTTGTAAACTTCTTGTTCATCAAATGGACGTAAAGACAGCATTCCTAAATGGAGAGCTGGAAGAGGAAATTTATATGCAGCAACCAGAGGGATTTGTGGTTAAAGGACAAGAGAGCAAAGTGTGTCGCTTGATTAAATCCTTATACGGTCTTAAACAAGCTCCCAGACAATGGCATGAGAAGTTTAATAATACTCTGACCACTGCCGGGTTTTGTGTAAACGAAGCCGACAAGTGTGTGTATTATCGCTTCTCTGGGGGCAAAGGTGTCATCATGTGTTTATACGTTGATGACATATTGATATTTGGGACCGATTTGGAGGCTATCATGGAGACAAAAGTATTCCTCTCCAAGAACTTTGATATGAAGGACTTGGGTGAAGCTGATGTTATACTGAACATCAAGCTGATAAAGGGTGAGGATGGGATTACTTTGTCACAATCCCATTATGTGGAAAAGGTCCTAACTCGCTTTGGACATATGGACTGTAAACCAGTCACCACGCCCTATGATCCATCCTACACGCTCAGTAAATATGAAGGCGAGCCTGTGAACCAGCTACTATATTCGCAGATCATCGGATCCCTCATGTACATGAGCAGTGCAACTAGACCAGATATCTCATATGCAGTATGCAGACTTGCTCGTTATTCGGCCAGTCCAGGAGATAGACACTGGGTAGCGTTGTACAGAGTGCTTCGGTATTTGAAGGGAGCGATGAATCTTGGTATTAAATATACTAGATTTCCGTCAGTACTTGAAGGATTCAGTGATGCAAACTGGATCTCTGACTCGGATCAAATGAAGTCTACAAGTGGCTATGTGTTCACTTTAGCTGGTGGGGCCGTGTCATGGAGATCGTCTAAACAATCAGTGTCGACACGTTCCACCAAGGAGGCTGAATTAGTTGCACTTGATTCAGCAGCATTGGAGGCTGAATGGTTGAGAGACCTGTTGTCAGACCTTCCAATGCTAGCAAAGCCGATACCGGCTGTCCTAGTATACTGTGACAACACTTCTGTGTTGCTGAAAGTGAACAGTAGAAAGGACAACCAAAAATCTTCGAGGCATATCAGAAGACGACTTGATTCATGTCGGCATGCTAGAGAGACGGGTGTAATAACAGTAGATTACATCAAGTCTGAAAGGAACCTTGCTGATCCTTTCACCAAAGGACTGGCTCAAAAGCCAATCCAAGCAGCGTGCATGGGAATGGGACTCGTACCCTGTTAGCGGTTTCAACTGCGGATAACTGTCCTGTGTGACCGGAGATCCCGAGATCCAGGCTCCAGGAAACGAAGCACTGTGGAACCAAGAGCACAAAAGACAAAGAGTCTCATTAGCTGCTGTGCTCTGTCTGTATGGCAGGTTGAGCAATATGCTCTTAATGAAGTCAATGCTATAAGCAGGGAAATTGTCCTACAGAATTTCCTTAATGATTTCACCTATATGAGCTGACTGTGGGGTCGCAGTCCAGGAGAGAATGGGGTTTTCTCTCTAGTGAGCTCATGAATAGATATTAAAGGGCATGACCGTAACGCCCTGCCCCGTAAGAGAAGCAGATAATCTGCCTAGTACTATGTGCCTTCTGTGCGAAGATTCTCACACTAGAGTTTGTGGATCAAGGCGTAGTCCTCCGCTTACTCGTGCAGGGTTGGAGTACACTGGGATAGGCTTTGGTTCAAACCTAACAAGTACCTCTGCCGAAAAGTAGTATATAAACAGTACAGGAGCTCAATGACATTGATCAGAAAATAAGAGTGAAAATGGTGGGGATTGCTGTCCAATTTTTGAGTTTTCACTTTATTAAAAAAAAGGGGGAGGCCAGCCGAGCTGGGCCGCTACCAGGCCCACGGCCGAGCAGCCCAGCCGGCAGGCAAGCGCTGGCAGTGGGCTAGGGTATGAAGAGGCCACGACTGGGAGATCGGGAGAACGAGCAGAGCAGCAATAGCTGGGGCGGCGGCGCTTCAACGGAGGCCGAGCTCTGCGGCTCGTTCGTCCGAGATCCACGGGAAAGCAGTTGGCCTCCTCTCCCCACCTCGTCTCCTTAAAGGATGGACGGTAAATCCCGTGTAGAAGTGGGTTCTACTCCTCTCTGCAGCTGGCTGTTCCATTCTTCTAGCTCCATAAGTCCCTAGTGTTCCTGTGTTTAATCGCTGGTGGTGATTGGAAGCTAGTAGAGGTGGTGCTGTTCTTGTGCAGCAAGGTTCTCCTGTGCTCCGTTGATTTACAGTGCGCCTGCGTGGTGCTCTGTCTGATCTGATCTCTGTCCACCGTGGCCTGGTGCCTGGGCTCCCTGCTGCGCGGTGTTCGTCTTCTCGGGCTGGTGCCGTGGACGTCTCCCTCGGCTCCGGCAGCGGCTCTAGTATCTCCGTCAGCCTCCCGCCGTGCAGGCCCGGACGTGGGCGGCGGAATTGGTTTTCTGGGACAGAACCTTGTGTTCGCTGAGCTGGTCTTCCCACGTAGACAATCTACGTGCTGTGAGTTATTCGTTGTCTCACTTTATTTACTGTTTAATTTTGTGCAATCTGCTAGTATTAAATACTTGGGTGTGATTGCACTGTTATGGACGGATTTGTGTGCTCGATGATGATAGCGATGTAGTGAGACAGCGTGACAGTCTGGGTTTTAGTGTATTATCATTTTCATCATTGATATTATTTGTGCCTAATTAAATCTCTCTTTGTTGAGGCTGTTTACCTGTGTTAAATTCTGTTAATTTATTTAGTACACAGCTCCTTTCTATCAGTATTTATATTTGATTATTAGGCTTATTACATCTGATCTAAAACCCTTATTTGGTAAGATACGACTGTCACGTTAGTCGAGGATCTCTGATCACCTTTTAGCGTTGGAGGGCTGTTTATTACAGCAACCCGCTATTTTGAGAGCAATAGTTTAAGATAAACAATTATGTTTATTTGTTTAATCTGCCTTCTTCATCTGCGAGCCATGTTTAATTATGAAATGGACCTGTGTAGCTATTTTACATGTTTACATGTCTTAGAATTGCTACTGTTCATTGCTGCTATAATTTCATATGGTATTTATCTGAGTTATATGATTGTTTTATTTAGAATTAGAATATTTAATTTATTTAAATATGAAGGAAGCATGTCACTTATTTCTCTAAATTTACAACAGCTTGTCCATCCCTCACTTGGAAGTGGCCCCATCTAAGAAATTGATCCTTAATAGCCATTAGACCTGACCAGAAGTGGGAATCACCCGGTCTTCTGGATATTTGAGTAAGGGATTTATCTCCTAGATATTTATTTTTGAGTAATTGTTGCCACATCTCATCCTCATTAAGTAGTTTGTATAACCATTTGCTGAGTAAGCAAATATTTTTAACAGCCAGGTTAGAGACACCTAAACCTCCTAGCACTTTGGGTTGACAAACAACATATGCCACCTAGCTAGCCTATACTTCATTTTACTGCTCCCTCCCTGCCAAAAAAATCTGGACCGAATGGTATCTAGTTTCTTCAAGACGCCCACCGGTAACTCAAAGAAAGACATCATGAAGATAGGTAGACTGCTTAACACAAAATTAAGCAAGACCAACCGTCCACCTGAAGATAAAAATTTGGCCTTCCATGTACTAAGCCTCTTTTCAAACCGATCAATAACACCCTGCCAGTCACTATTTCTTAGCCTTCGATGAATCATTGGAATTCCAAGATATTTGAAAGGCAATGTTCCAATTCCACAACTAAATAGATATGAATATTGCAATTCATATTCCTTAGCCAATCCGTAGCAAAATAACTCACTTTTATGGAAGTTTATTTTAAGCCCAGACATTTGTTCAAAAACAGTCAAAAGTAGCTAGATGTTCCGAGCATGTTCAAGATTGTGGTCTAAGAAAACCATCGTATCATCAGCATACTGAAGGATAGACAAACCCCCTGGAATTGCACCGTGCATCCATATGCAGGTTATTTTTTTTTCTGACCAGTCGTCGCTTAAATCTCAAAATCGAAGAGAAAAGTTGAATAACAAGGCCATGTTTGGAAAAGACGGTTGGCAAAAGAATTATAGGATGTACGTGCCCTTATGTTTATATGTTTTTACTGGGTTGCTTCTGGTGAGACGGCAAAGAGGTGGTATAACACTACCAGCCATGTGCCCATGTACGTGCGCTTATATGTTTATTGGTAGGTGAGAAAAGGAATATTAATAGGCAACGCTCCTACTTATTTTATTAATAGCAAACCTTGAATCTGCTGCCCCCACTAGTAATAACAACTTTGCTTATACCAATTCCTAAAAAGTTTTTGCTACAGCATACGGTGTGTTAATTCCAAACACCATATGCGACACACGTAAAAGGAATTTACCATATTTAGACTAAAAAAACATTGAGTAGTCTCAAAAATTACTACTGAAGCGACAATATTTCTTTGCTTCCTTGCCAAATTTTGTAGCTAGATTATTTTTAATTAGGCCATGTTTGAAACCCATAGAGCTAATATTTAGTCAGCTAAGAAATTATTAGTTGGGTTAAGTCATCTAATAAACTAATTGTTAGTTGTGAGGTAACTAATAATTAGTTTGTGTATTAGTTGGGGGGTGTTTGGACCTATATAGCTAATTTAGCAGGTAACTATTAGCTCTAGAGGTTTCAAACAGGGTCTAAGTATTACGTACTTTTTAGGAAACAAAGAAATATCTTAATCTTAATCTAAAGTGGTTTTTACATGAAATTTCCTATGTTACCTATTATTAGCAATTAGGTATGTGTACACCATTGCAGGGGCAAAGCTACGTTGTGGGCTGTGAATGCACATGCATCCCAAAAATCCCAAAAACAGTTATAATAGTTAAATTCTTACCATATATGTATCACTCATATTTTATCCTTATATACCCACAAAAGATATGCATCCCCTTATATTTTGCTCTAGCTTGGCCACTTCATAAGGTCCATATGATAGTCCACTTCCTTTCTTGTAGGTTTATTTTATCCCTATACACCCACAAAAGATGTGCACCCCCCTTATATTTTGCTCTACCTTGGCCACTTCATAAGGTTCATATGATAGTCCACTTCCTTTCTTGTAGGTTTATTTTATCCCTATACACCCACAAAAGATGTGCATCCCCTTATATTTTGCTCTAGCTTGGCCAGGTCCATATGATAGTCCACTTCCTTTCTTGTAGGTTTACACTTGCAATGCTTGCAATAAAACTACACATGAACCTTCCTATGTGTGATGCCATTTTCACGAGATTTATACAAACTGCAGTCAGCTAACAAGATATCTTTCTGTTTTTTTTAAAAAAATAAAGAGATTTCCAGTTTACAATTGAAGCCTTGTTCAATTGTTTTTGGGATCCAAACCCCAGGGATTCAATACAGACTAGAATTAAATTTCCTAGAGAAATAATCCTCACTTCTCAAACAGATCGTACGTGTTGTAAAGTTTTTGAGGAAACGTCGTGCTAGAGTATCATGCATATCAAGTGGTGGTCGTTACAACTAATTCAGCATCATGCGTATGTTCCTATGTTAGGTGGTGCACTATGCATGTGTCCTTAATTAGCTGCCAGATGTGACTAACCGCCGATCTTGTCGGTAACATGCATTGATGCATGCATCATTACGCGGTTACGCCTTAATCTGATAATCTCCCCACAAGGCAGTACGACCAAAGATGTCTCAGAGGGATGATGCAGTCCATGTACTATGTGATGCACAGGTGTATAGTAGTGTTAAAACTGGCACAAGGCATTACCCTCTTGGGATTGTGTATTGTATTCATGTATATATATATACAGGGATGTATATGAGAATGATTTATATGACACATAACAACATTGATGAAATTAGGGGACACGCAACCTAGTTAAGCTTTTATATGGCTGGTAACAATATCGTCAAGATTAGAGGACGCAAATTCAAGCGCAACAAAATTAAGTGGCATGGTTCTATTCTAATATATATTTAACATTCTATCTTTAGCATATACACTATAACACTTGTGACTTTACGTGACATTCACTTTTATGTCACAGAACATTAAATTTATGTCACATTCTAAAATGTAGGGTGTGTTCGTTTGTTCCAGAATCGTGACCTAGAACCAATCCAACCAGAAATACTTATCTAATTTGTATAGACTTTAATCATCTGGAACCATTTCTGCCCCCAATCCTGAACAAACGAACGCAGCCGTATGGTATCTCCATGTCAGACGGTTTATTTTTTGTCCATTTAATTCTCGCTGATGTGGCATCTTAGAGACGACACAAGTCAGGCATGTGTATGTGTTCCTTTCACGTACCAAACAAGAACTAACGCTAGTCCGTAGCGCAGGTAAGGCTGGCAAGAAAGGGATGTCCGGTTGATCTGAAGTCTGATCAGTTTGCTATTAATTGCCGAACTGTCGCTGAAAGTTGAGGTTCCAACTACTATAGCTCCCCCTGCAACAGATATAGAGCAGTAGTAGTAGCCGGCCTCCACACCGTTCGTCCCAACCATGTCTATGCGCGTGCGTGCGTGCGTCCATGCTCCCTTGCCTTCCCACCCAAAAAAAAAAAAATCAGATAAGGTCAGAAGAACATTTGGACAGAGAGTGTTTGACCCAATACGCTTCGAACAGACCCACATGTAAAAAAATTCCCAGCTCACTTGGACTTTGTCGTTTAGGGTTTTGAATGAACAGGCCAGTTTGACCAAGATGGAGCCCTTTTATTAATCTATCTAGCCTTTTGAACCCTAGCACTATACTAAACTGTATGGCCCGTTCTCAGTTTCCTTCGTTTTATTTCTTGGCTGCTTTACCCTGGTGTAATTAAAAGGAACTGGTCAGGTGTTGTTGGCTGGAATAAAATGGAAAGCTAGAGTATCCTCCGATCGTCGACGGCTCGGGCTCTGACTGCTACTGATTCGCATCCAACCTGGAAAAAGAAATCGCATGCAGAATAGAAAAGGTATCGGACGACTTGGTGTTTGGTCAGAGGGACTAAAGATTAGTCTCTAGTTTTTAGTCTCATTTAGTCCTTTTTTTTGCCAAACACTAGGACTAAAATGATTTAGTCTTTAGTCCTTCACATATATGCTAAAATGGAATAAATCATATTAATTCCACATTTACCCCTCATTTAGTTCAATTGTACTAATAGCAGGAGAATGTTAAAGACCATTTTAGTCTTTTTATGAGTCATTTAGGGGGTGTTTGGTTACCCCAAACTAAACTTTAGCCCCTATCACATCGAATGTTTGAACCTCCGTTCCGGGTATTAAATGTAGTCGGATTATAAAACTAATTTGTCAGCCGAAGATTAAAAGACGAGACGAATCTAGTCCAGTTGGTTGGGTCTATATTTCATACTCCTATTTGAAAGTCAAACACTTGATGTGACCCGGGCTAAACTTTAGCAGGGGCAACCAAACACCCCCTTAGTATATTCTTACTATTTTTAGCCCTTAGAACCAAACATGTTAGAGACTAAACTTTAGTCTCCTAACTAAACTTTAGTCCCTGGACTAAAGAAACCAAACATGGCCTTACTGGCGATGGATCGATCGATGATACGTATACGTTACGTTCGTGATGTCATGGCAAGGAGGAGAGTTGCTTGCCAGGTTCGCCTAGCCGGCCTTCTGGTTAAGCAATGGATCTGCTCGGTCTTAACATCATCAGCACCTAAAGATGGCTGGTGCTTTGAACAAGTTAGTATCACAGCGGAGTGGGCGCCGCGCCGTAGGTAGCCTGCTGTAGGCAAAGTAACGGCCTGCTGCGGGGCCTCTCTCTGCCGCTGCTGTGCTGTGTCCAGGCCCCCTGTTTTTACTGCGTGGATCGACGCGACGGACACACCAAACGACTGGCCGACCGATGCATACGTACATGCAGCAGAGATTCCACGAGCGGCTCCGCATCATCACCCACCACTCGGGCGCACAGCTCAGGCAAGACAACTACCTACCCACTGAAGCTGGTGCATTGCAGAGCAGTCGAGTGAAGCGCTGTCAGTGGCGATGCGTTATCATCGCGCGGCCATTAATGGGGCTGCCGGCCAGATCAACGTGGGCGCACCCCGAGCGCTTTGTTCGCTCGGTTACCTTACGACGACGACGACGACGACGTATCTGTCACCCGTGCCCGCGCCAGTGCCCGGCGCCCGGCACTCCGGCAGCATCGCAATCGCATGTGCGTCGTGCCGCGCGCAGGTATTTGGGCCTGCAGCTACAGCTGCCAAAGAAGGAGCTTGCTAGTTGCTAGGCCATGAGCTATATACGCACGCCGTTTGTTAGGCCTTGGGCCGTTGCATTCATTGAGCTCTGGCCTAATAAAGAGATCACATGATCGGCCTTTCACCGGGCACTTTCGATGTTCCCGCTGTACACATGATTAGTTAGTATTCTACATTTGTTTCCCCAGAGCAAAAGGTTACTCTTCTACATTTCTCTAAAAGTAGAATGTGTTAATAAACTATATGAAGTGATAATATGTTATCTCTGTGCGTCTTTCGTTTCTCTTTGTTTGCACTATGGCGAGAAGGGAGTCAGGAAACGAGTCTTCCATGTCTTACTCACCCCACCATTATCGATCAAGGGGGTTCAAGTGCTAGATCTGGGATTCCGTGACGTTGTCGTTGCTAAACACATCATCAACACTACCTCTAACTCAACGTGCACCTAATATTTACCAACTCTCGGTCCAACCAATAGATCCTCGACCTTACCAAACTATCCTATGCTACAGACTTCGTCTACCGAATCAAAAGGCACAACAATATGTCATTCTTGGTCCCCTCTAAACATATAGTTTAGTAGATATATTTAACCTGAATTAAGTTCTTGTTGTTAGATGCATGCTTTAGATCAAATTCTTACAACCAGGGTGCATGTTGTGGATTAAATTCTCGCGATTATATTGATTTCGTGTCCGTGCGCCGCCGCAAACCGCGTCCATCACGTGGTGTCATACCTCCTCTAACTGTGCCCGTCGCGTGCGCTACTGAAAGGAAAATGTGACCTTGGGCCATTTCTAAGTATTTTGGTGATTGAGTGCCAACACAAGTACTTAAGTGAAAATCTATGCCAATTGATAGACAAAGTGCAAATCAAGAGTAAAGGTACATTTCTAGACTTAGTACATTATTTTTAGAACTAATGTATTGTGTCTAAGTGCTGGAAACAGGAGAAATCGAATTGGAAAAGATATGGCTTTGTACAGCCAAAGTCTGCTCAGTCTGGGTGCATCGGACAGTATCCGGTGGTGCACCGGACAGTGTCCGGTGCGCCAGGCTGGCTCTGGCGAACTTGTTGTTCTCGGAACTTCGACGGCGGTGTACGGCTATAAATCACCGGACTGTTCGGTGAGCCATTCACCGGTGAACTCGTCGCTCTCGGGAAATGATTAACGGCGTACGACTATAATTCACCGGACTGTCCGGTGGTGCACCGGACTGTCCGGTGAGCCAACGGTCGGCCGCGCGATCTGCGCGGGACACGTGGCTGAGCCAACGGCTAGAAGGGGGCACCAGACTGTCCGGTGTGCACCGGACAGTGTCCGGTGCGCCAACGGCTCTGAATCTTCAACGGTCGGCTTCGCCAAATAAGGAAAGAAATCCGCACCGGACAATGTCCGGTGGTGCACCGGACTATCCGGTGCGCCAGGTGACTGAAGGCAAGAATTGCCTTCCTAGAATGCTCTCAACGGCTCCTAGCTGCCTTGGGGCTATAAAAGGGACCCCTAGGCGCATGGAGGAGTACACCAAGTATTCTCAAAGCATTCCTAAGCACCAAGACTTCGATTTCGCGCATTTGATTCTTTGTGATAGCATCTAGAGCTCTATTTGAGTTGTGAACTCGTCGGGTTGTGTTGTGAGCTCTTGTTGCGACTTGTGTGCGTGTTGTCGCTCTGATTTTGTGTCTTGTGTGCGTTGCTCATCCCTCCCTCACTCCGTGCTTCTTTGTGAACATCAAAGTGTAAGGGCGAGAGACTCCAGGTTGTGGAGATTCCTCGCAAGTGGGATATAGTGAACAAAGCAAAACACCGTGGTATTCAAGTGGGTCTTTGGACCGCTTGAGAGGGGTTGATTGCAACCCTCGTCCGTTGGGACGCCACAACGTGGAAGTAAGCAAGTTTTGTACTTGGCCGAACCATGGGATAAACCACTGAGTCTATCTGTGTTGATCTTTGTGTGGTTGTTGTGTTTTGCAAGAACTCCTCTCTAGCCACTTGGCTTAATTGTGCTAACCTCTAATCAAGTTTTTGTGGCTTTAAGTTTAAGATTTTATAGGATCACCTATTCACCCCCCTCTAGGTGCTCTCAATTGGTATCAGAGTCGTTCTCTTCAAGAAAGGGACTAATCGCCCGAAGAGATGGATCCTAAGGGAAAGGCAATTGTGATCAATGAAAAGGAGAAGGAGTCTTTCGTCAACGAGCCGAAGGATGATAAGCCTACCGACTCGGGCTCGGGCTACAAACGAAAAGATGGGAAGAAGAAGAAGACGAAGCGCATCAAGGAGATAATCTACTACGACAGCGACGAATCTTCCTCTTCCCAAAAGGACGACGACAACGACTACGAGAGAAGGAAGACGGTTAATTCAAACTTTTCCTTTGATTATTCCCGTATTTCGCAAAGTATCAATGCTCATTTACTCTCCATTCCACTTGGCAAACCTCCACACTTTGATGGGGAGGACTACGGATTTCGGAGTCACAAAATGCGTAGTCACTTGTTCTCTCTCCATCCAAGCATATGGGAGATTGTAGAGAGTGGAATGAAATTTGATAGCTCGGATAGTCCCATGTTTATAAATGAACAAATCCATAAAAATGCACAAGCTACTACTATCCTTTTAGCATCTTTGTGCAGGGAAGAGTACAATAAGGTGAGCGGCTTGGATAATGCCAAGCAGAACTGGGACACCCTCAGGATCTCACATGATGGGAACGACGTCACCATGCTCACCAAAATTCAATTTTGCAAATGTTTTACATTTTTAAACAATTCTTGATAAGATTTTTGTGAGCTAACATATTTAGATTCTAACACTTTTATTCGAACCTTTTGTTTAGTGCACACCTCTTTAAAAATGGATGACATGCACAAGTTCTTCGGTCGAGGGTTTTTCATCATCACTATCACTATCATACTCATTAGAGGATGGATCATTAGTGTTACCTCATGCCATTAGTTATTTATGAGATGAGTGTGATGAAGAACATTAATGGCCTTGGGTCCTCAGAGGGGCTTCATCTTCACTTGATGAATTGTTACATGTCTTGATTGATGTGAGCATTTAGCCTTTGCTACTACTCTTATTAGGTATGGTTTTGTTTAGGAAATTATCCCTGACATGACCATTTCCCCACAAATGAAGCATCCCTTTCTCTTTGTTCTTTTCTATCGATGTTAAAAATGAGATCTTTTCTGTTTATGTAGTTGGGCGTAGGCACATAATGTGACATGCTGGCGACCAAATCCACACATTGCAGACTGCACCTACATAGAGGCGCAAGACAACACGTCCACCTATGAGGTGTTTCTCAATCTTCCTAGTTCCTTCTTGTCATTTTACTATATTAGACACTACAAGAATCTGGTTAAAGAACGTGGGTGAAAAACCATCGAACTTAATGTAATAAGTCGTCGAACTTACCGTAAGAACGTGGGTTTACTGTCGAATATAGCCGACGACGATTTTTGGACGAACTTAGAGAAGTAACCCGTCGAACTTAACGTTAAGAACGTGGGTACCGTCGAACTTAACATTAAGAACGTGGGTACCGCCGAACTTAACGTTAAGAACGTGCGTTTTTAAGTTCGACGGGGGCCGTCGAATTTTTTTCCATAAGTTCGACGGCACCCACGTTCTTACGGTTAAGCTCGACGGGGCCACGTGGCCGTCGAACTTATGTGTCCTGCGTGGATCTGCGAGGACTCACAATAAGTTCGACGGTACCCACGTTCTTAACATTAAGAACGTGGGTACCCACGTTCTTAACCCTTTTTCAGGAAAAAAAAAATAAAAATACAGAAATAAAAAATTAGACACACATAATATCACATCCAACACAGAATATCACATACAATACAAATTTCAAACACATTGATATATGTTCATATCACAAATTCACAGTCCAAATACATAAGTTCACAAGAATTGGAGATTGTACCAGTAGTAATACAACACACAGGAATTGGAGATGCATGCGTCCATCAATCCCTCAAGACTCTATACCTAGCTAGACAATATCCACCTATCACTAAGAGAAACATGTCAAGAATGGACACCCTAGCTCTAGGTGATGTCTGACTTCCAAAGATGACGTCCTTCATTCACTCCAGAGCTCAGTGGTCTCATGTTCCTTGAGAATATAGCCACCCCCTTTTTTCTCCAGACTCCAAGGCTCCAATTTAGTAGTGTCAGTAGTAGCGCAGAATAACTCAAGTACCATGCATATAGAACAGTATCTGAGAGAGATGAGTTCCTATGATTACCTTCAGTGTGTCTGCTAAAGCTGGATCAACTTGCTTATCTTTAGATATGTCTGACGATTGCAGCTAAGTAAAAAAAAGAACAAGTCAGTGGTCAGTTACAACTAAAGCGATAGATCACAATGTTGATTAAATGGCGGAGAATTTACAGGTTTTGGGCCTGTTTGGTTCAGCTTTTTTCTGACCAACTTTTCTGAAAATCTGGCTGTGGGGAGAATCTGGTTGTGGGAAGAATCTGAGTATCATTACGATTACGTGTGGAGAAAAATAAAGTTGTTCATAAGGCTCAGGATCTAGAAAGTGGTGGATTCCTACTATTACAACGACTCAACCGATTATATGTTTATATTGATTTTAGATGATTTTTGTCCCAACGAATTTTATAGAAGTTGGCTGAAAAGCTGAGCGTTTGGCAGTCCGCAGCAGCTTTTGGTGGCCAGAAGCTGCCAGAAGCCGAAACAAACAGGGCCATAGCTTCACGGAATCAATAAGCAAAATATCATAACTATCAAGTTTTGAACCTTGAACTTATGCACAAGCACTGCTTCAGTTTAAGAAAGCATTTCGTTCAAACAATATTAACAAGTACAGATTATTTCAAACCAGTAGATATTAGATCAGTATTAAGTACCTTTGAGCCAATAAAAACAATGGCAACATCAACATTATTCTGAGTATCCTCCCTTGAGCACTAAGAAAAGAAAATCATGACATCGATCAGTGAACTTGTTTCAATGCAAGAGTTGATAATTTCAAAAGAAGTTGCATGAGAGCTTAAGTTTCACTTCACCAACGTGATACTTACCATGAAGTTTGACCAGCCACCTTCCTCGAGAACAGATTTAGCTAAGCTCTTTGGTGAGATTGTTTGGTAATGGACTACCTCCTTAGCATCATCAGAGCTGAATCTGGATGACCAAGGTGGATGGAATGTAGGTCATTCTAGGACAGTAAGCTCATACATTCTTGCTTAAATAACCATTTAAAGGTACAATAAATATTTGTCATGATCTAGAAATTTCGACTAAGGTTAACACTATGCGAACAGAAAAGACATCAATATTGAACAGAGTAACATTGTGTCTACGATGCAACTTATCTCTTGATCATGGTTCTCTTTCCCATTGACAGTAGTATCCTGTCACAAAACAAATTAAGTTTCCTATGGTAGAAAATGAAAAAAAAAGTTCTGAAACATTCACTATTTCCCAACCCTGTTCTTAAAGTACAGGCCATTACAAGAGCACATGAGTCATATCCTGCACCGACAACTTGAAAACCATTGTGGCGATATTTGAACTAATTACGCTTGGCCCTAACAACAAGAGGTTTTCTAAAGAACTAACAACAACTACACATAATCGTACACCATGGAATCATGGGTAAATTCTATAGAAGGTGAGGTGAAAAGCATACAGTGTGTTTAAGGGAACACAATTGTACATTACCCTACACCAGAATATATATCATTACCTGATTTAAAGTATTTACTGTTTGGAAAGAAAACAATCTTACTAGCAGATGGGAATGTGCAAAATGTGGCCTATCAACTTTATTTGTAAAATCTCAGTGGATGCTCAACCCGTAGAAACAAGGCACAAGATTATTACTGATGGGCAGCAATGTTCCTATCATCTCTATATATTCAAGAAAAGTATTGAGTGTGAAGTCCCAGTGATTAAATGGTTATGTCAGTAGAAGCGCAATAGACTGACCTCACCATTTTAGGCATGGTAAGCCCTAGAGGCTACTCGACTATTTTTCAAATATGCAAAATGAAGAGCTGCAGAGTCCAGGCAACCAAAATCCTAAAATGCAAGGAAACAAGAGATTGCAGTTAGCTCAGTCACCTTTGATCTCTAGGACAGGTCCTTTAACTAAAACCTTTTGGAGGTACGAGGTCCTAAAACCCAACTAAATACAGTAAGATGGACACCATCAACGTCTCACGCTGGTGGAAATTGCCTTAATGAAAGGGAAATGTACCCTTGGGACATTTCTAAGTATTTTGGTGATTGAGTGCCAACACATGTGCTTAATTGTGAACTTATGTCCCTGGATGAACAAGGTGCAAATCATGAAGTAAAGGTATGTTTCTAAGCTTTAGTACATTGGTTTGGTATACTAATATACTTGTCTAAGTGTTAGAAACAGAAAGAAGAAGAAAAGAAAAGAGGGAAAAAGACTTGGCTGTGTGCAGCTAAGACCCAGCTCGGTCTGGAGCACCGGACTGTCCGGTGTGCACCGGACAGTGTCCGGTGCGCCAGGCTGACTCCGCGCGAAGTGGCCGCTCTTGGGAATTCGCCGACGACGTACGGCTAAAATTCACCGGACTGTCCGGTGTGCACCGGACTGTCCGGTGAGCCAACGGTCGGCCGGGCCAACGGTCGGCCGCGCAATCTGCGCGGGACACGTGGCGGAGCCAACGGTCGGAAGATGTCACCGGACTGTCCGGTGTGCACCGGACATGTCCGGTGCGCCAACGGCTCCCAGATCTCCAACGGTCTGCAACGGTCGGCAGCGCCAGTTAAGGAAAGAAATCGGGCACCGGACAGTGTCCGGTGTGCACCGGACTGTCCGGTGCCCCCGACGACAGAAGGCAAGGATGGCCTTCCGGATTTGCTCTCAACGGCTCCTAGCTGCCTTGGGGCTATAAAAGGGGCCCCTAGGCGCATGAAGGAGACACACAAGCAACCTTTGAGCATTCTTGATCATCCACACTCAGTCTTTGCGCATTCGTTTGTCATTCTAAGTGATTCGAGCTCCGTTCTAGTGAGAACTTTGTGATACTCTTGTGAGCTCGATTCTTGGCCGTGTGTGTGCGCGTTTCGCTGTGGATTTGTGTGTGTTGCTTCCCTCCCTTACTCTGTGCTTCGTTGTGATCATATACTTGTAAGGGCAAGAGACTCCAATTTGTGGAGATTCCTTGCAAACGGGATAGTGAAAGGCAAAACAAAACACCATGGTATTCAAGTGGGTCTTTGGACCGCTTGAGAGGGGTTGATTGCAACCCTCGTCCGTTGGGACGCCACAACGTGGAGTAGGCAAGCGTTGGTCTTGGCTGAACCACGGGATAAACCACTGTGTCACCTCTGTGCTTGATCTCTTGTGGTATTGTGTTTTGTTGAGACTTCTCTTTAGCCACTTGACAATTATTGTGCTAACACTTAACAAGTTTTTGTGGCTTAAGTTTTAAGTTTCACAGGATCACCTATTCACCCTCCCCCCTCTAGGTGCTCTCAATTGGTATCAGAGCCGTTCTCTTCACAAGGGACTAACCGCCCGAAGAGATGGATCCTAAGGGGAAGGGTATAGTGATCAACGACAAAGAGAAGGAACCTTTCGTCAACGAGCCGAAGGACGACAAGCCTACCGACTTCGGCTCGGGCCATAGACGAAAGGAAGTGAGGAAGAAGAAGACAAGGCGCATCAAGGAGATCGTCTACTACGACAGCGATGAGTCTACTTCTTCCCAAAAGGACGACCACAGCGACTACGAGAGAAGGAAACCGGTTAATTCGAACTTTTCTTTTGACTACTCTCGTATTCCGCAAAGTTCAAATTCACATTTGCTCTCCATTCCACTCGGCAAGCCCCCACACTTTGATGGAGAGGACTACGGATTTTGGAGCCACAAAATGCGTAGTCACCTATTCTCTCTCCATCCTAGTATTTGGGAGATTGTGGAGAGTGGAATGCACTTTGATAGTTCGGATAGTCCCATGTTCATTAATGAACAAATTCATAAGAATGCACAAGCTACTACTGTTCTTCTAGCTTCTTTGTGCAGGGATGAATACCATAAAGTAAGCGGCTTGGATAACGCCAAGCAGATCTGGGACACCCTCAAGATTTCTCATGAGGGAAACGACGTCACCTTGCTCACCAAGATGGAGTTGGTGGAGGGAGAGCTTGGACGGTTCGCAATGATAAGGGGCGAGGAGCCGACGCAAACATACAACCGGCTCAAGACTCTTATCAACAAGATAAGGAGCTACGGAAGCACGCGATGGACGGATCACGACGTCGTCCGCCTAATGCTCAGGTCATTTACCGTTCTTGATCCTCATTTGGTGAACAATATACGTGAAAATCCCAGGTACACCAAGATGTCGCCCGAAGAAGTTCTTGGGAAATTCGTTAGCGGGCGAATGATGATCAAGGAGGCAAGGTATGTGGACGACGCCTTGAATGGTCCGATCAACGAGCCGCAACCCCTTGCTCTCAAGGCAACACGAAGCAAGGAGGCGCTACCTAGCAAGGTGGCACAGATTGAGGCGGCCGGACTCAATGATGAAGAGATGGCTCTCATCATCAAGAGATTCAAGACGGCGCTAAATGGTCGCAAGGGGCAGCCAAGCAAGACCAAGACAAAGGGGAAGCGCTCATGCTTCAAATGCGGTAAGCTTGGTCATTTTATCGCTAACTGTCCCGATAATGAAAGTGACCAGGAAAAGGGGAACAAAAGAGAGAAGAAGAAGCAATACAAGAAGGCAAAGGGCGAGGCACATCTAGGAAAGGAGTGGGACTCGGATTGCTCCTCCTCCGACTCCGAAAATGAAGGACTCGCTGCCACTGCCTTCAACAAGTCTTCCCTCTTCCCCAACGAGCGTCTCACATGCCTTATGGCAAGGGAGAAGAAGGTGAGTACTCAAGACTCCACTTATGCTTCTTCTAGTGATAATGAGTCTAGTGATGATGATGACATAGATTATTCATGCTTGTTCAAAGGCTTAGATAGATCTAAGATAGATAAAATTAATGAGTTGATTGATGCTTTGAATGATAAAAATAGATTACTAGAAAAACAAGAGGATCTTTTATATGAGGAGCATGATAAATTTGTTAGTGCACAAAATTCTCTTGCTCTAGAAATTAAAAGAAATGAAATGCTTTCTAGTGAACTATCTACTTGTCATGAAACCATTTCTACCTTACAAGGTGTTAACAATGATTTAAGTGCTAAATTAGAAGTAGCAAATAAATCTAATTCTTGTGTAGAACATGTTATGATTTGCACTAGGTGTAAGGATTTCGATATTGATGCCTGTAGTGAACACCTAGTTTTAATTTCCAAATTAAATGAGGAATTGGCTAGTCTTAATGCCCAACTTAAGACTAGCAAAAGTGAAGTTGATAAGATAAAATTTGCAAGGGATGCCTACACGGTTGGTAGACACCCCTCAATTAAGGATGGTCTTGGCTTCAAGAGAGAGGCCAAGAACTTAACAAGCCATAAGGCTCCCATCTTCGTCAAGGAGAAAGGGAAGGCCCCTATGGCTAGTAGTGCTAAAAAGAACCATGCTTTCTTGTACCATGATAGGAGACATGCTAGAAATGCTAATAATGATTTTGATTCACATGTTTATGATTCTCATGCCATGTTTGCTTCTAGTTCTTCCTATAAGCATGATAGAGATATGTGTAGGAGAAATGTTGTGCATATGACTAGGAGAAATTTTGCTCATGTTCCTAGAAAAGTTGTGAACAAACCATCCACCATTTATTATGCATGCAATGCTCCCTTTGCTATTTGTAGAAAGGGTAAGAAGGTAATTGCTAGGAAGTTAGGGGCAAGATGCAAGGGAGATAAAACTTGCATTTGGGTCCCTAAGGACATATGTGCTAACCTTGCAGGACCCAACATGAGTTGGGTACCTAAGACCCAAGCCTAAATTTGCCTTGCAGGTTTATGCATCCGGGGGTTCAAGCTGGATTATCGACAGCGGATGCACAAACCATATGACGGGGGAGAAGAAGATGTTCACCTCCTACGTCAAAAATAAGGATTCCCAAGATTCAATTATATTCGGTGATGGGAATCAAGGCAAGGTAAAAGGGTTAGGTAAAATTGCAATTTCTAATGAGCACTCAATCTCTAATGTGTTTTTAGTAGAATCTCTTGGTTACAATTTGCTATCTGTTAGCCAATTATGCAATATGGGATATAACTGTTTATTTACGAATGTAGATGTGTCTGTCTTTAGAAGATGTGATGGTTCACTAGCTTTTAAGGGTGTACTAGACGGCAAGCTTTACTTAGTTGATTTTGCAAAAGAAGAGGCCGGTCTAGATGCATGCTTAATGGCTAAGACTTGCATGGGCTGGCTGTGGCATCGCCGCTTAGCACATGTGGGGATGAAGAACCTCCACAAGCTTCTAAAGGGAGAACACGTGATAGGTCTAACCAATGTTTATTTCGAAAAAGATAGACCTTGTGCAGCTTGTCAGGCAGGTAAACAAGTGGGAGGAGCACATCACAGCAAGAATGTGATGACCACGTCAAGACCTCTGGAGCTGCTGCATATGGACCTCTTCGGACCCGTCGCCTATCTAAGCATAGGAGGAAGTAAGTATGGTTTAGTTATTGTTGATGACTTTTCCCGCTTCACTTGGGTGTTCTTTTTGCAGGATAAGTCTGAAACCCAAGGGACCCTCAAGCGCTTCCTCAGGAGAGCTCAAAATGAGTTTGAGCTCAAGGTGAAGAAGATAAGGAGCGACAACGGGTCCGAGTTCAAGAACCTTCAAGTGGAGGAGTTTCTTGAGGAGGAAGGGATCAAGCACGAGTTCTCCGCTCCCTACACACCACAACAAAATGGTGTGGTAGAGAGGAAGAACAGGACGCTAATCGATATGGCGAGGACGATGCTTGGAGAATTCAAGACCCCCGAGTGCTTTTGGTCGGAAGCCGTGAACACGGCTTGCCACGCCATCAACAGGGTCTACCTTCACCGCCTCCTCAAGAAGACGTCATATGAGCTACTAACCGATGAAGAAGATGTTCTGACGGCCGCTATACGAACCATGGCGATTAGAGACGTTCGGCCACAGGAACAAGATGAACGAGATCAACCTTCTTCCTCAACAACGGTGCATCCCCCAACTCAAGACGATGAACAGGTTCATCAAAAGGAGGCGTGTGATCAAGGGGGAGCACAAGATGATCATGTGATGGAGGAAGAAGCGCAACCGGCACCTCCAACCCAAGTTCGAGCGATGATTCAAAGGGATCATCCCGTAGACCAAATTCTGGGTGACATTAGCAAGGGAGTAACTACTCGGTCTCGACTAGTTAATTTTTGTGAACATTACTCTTTTGTCTCCTCTATTGAGCCTTTCAGGGTAGAGGAGGCCTTGCTAGATCCGGACTGGGTGTTGGCCATGCAGGAGGAACTTAACAACTTCAAGCGCAATGAAGTTTGGACACTGGTGCCTCGTCCCAAGCAAAATGTTGTGGGAACCAAGTGGGTGTTCCGCAACAAACAAGACGAGCACGGAGTGGTGACAAGGAACAAGGCTCGACTTGTGGCAAAAGGTTATGCCCAAGTCGCAGGTTTGGACTTTGAGGAGACTTTTGCTCCTGTGGCTAGGCTAGAGTCCATTCGTATCTTGCTAGCATATGCCGCTCACCATTCTTTCAGGTTGTACCAAATGGATGTGAAGAGCGCGTTCCTCAACGGACCAATAAAGGAGGAGGTGTACGTAGAGCAACCCCCTGGCTTCGAGGATGAGCGGTACCCCGACCACGTGTGTAAGCTCTCTAAGGCGCTCTATGGACTTAAACAAGCCCCAAGAGCATGGTATGAATGCCTTAGAGATTTCTTAATTGCTAATGCTTTTAAGGTTGGGAAAGCCGATCCAACTCTTTTCACTAAGACGTGTGATGGTGATTTGTTTGTGTGCCAAATTTATGTCGATGACATAATATTTGGTTCTACTAACCAAAAGTCTTGTGAAGAGTTTAGCAGGGTGATGACGCAGAAATTCGAGATGTCGATGATGGGCGAGTTGACATACTTCCTTGGGTTCCAAGTGAAGCAACTCAAGGACGGCACCTTCATCTCCCAAACGAAGTACACGCAAGATCTGCTAAAGCGGTTTGGGATGAAGGATGCCAAGCCCGCAAAGACTCCGATGGGAACCGACGGACACACCGACCTCAACAAAGGAGGTAAGTCCGTTGATCAAAAAGCATACCGGTCAATGATAGGGTCTCTACTTTATTTATGTGCTAGTAGACCGGATATTATGCTTAGCGTATGCATGTGTGCTAGATTTCAATCCGATCCTAAGGAGTGTCACTTAGTGGCTGTGAAGCGAATTCTTAGATATTTAGTCGCTACGCCTTGCTTCGGGATCTGGTATCCAAAGGGGTCTAATTTTGACTTGATTGGGTACTCAGATTCCGACTATGCTGGATGTAAGGTCGATAGGAAGAGTACATCGGGGACGTGCCAATTCTTAGGAAGGTCCCTGGTGTCATGGAACTCTAAGAAACAAACATCTGTTGCCCTATCCACCGCTGAGGCCGAGTACGTTGCCGCAGGTCAGTGTTGCGCGCAACTACTTTGGATGAGGCAAACCCTCCGGGACTTTGGCTACAATCTGAGCAATGTCCCACTCCTATGTGACAATGAGAGTGCTATCCGAATAGCGGAAAATCCTGTTGAGCACAGCCGCACAAAGCACATTGACATCCGGCATCACTTTTTGAGAGACCACCAGCAAAAGGGAGATATCGAAGTGTTTTATGTTAGCACCGAGAACCAGCTAGCCGATATCTTTACCAAGCCTTTAGATGAGAAGACCTTTTGCAGGCTGCGTAGTGAGCTCAATATCTTAGATTCGCGGAACTTGGATTGAAATATAGCATACATGTATTTATGCCTTTGATCATGTTCATTCTGCATTTTGTTGCTTATTATGGTGCTCAAGTTGTACAAACACTCCGTGGACCTCACAAGTCCGTTGCAAAGTGATGCACATGTTTAGGGGGAGATGTGTTACAACTTGACCCTTTGAGACTAACCATATGCTTGAGTTTACTTGTTTTAGTCTCGAAGGAGAATTGAAAGGGAAAAGGAGGACTTGGACCATGAAAGACTTCCACTGCACTCCGATGAGAGGGTAACTTATTCCAAGTCCATCTCATGAACTCTCATTGCCATTTGCTCTTAATTGAAGATTTTGGTGAGGCAATGGGGTTAAAGGGCCAAAATTGATCCCGTTTTGGTGCTTGATGCCAAAGGGGGAGAAAATAAAGGCCAAAGCAATAAATGGATCAGCTACCACTTGAGAGAGATTTTGAAAATAGTAGAATAGAGTTTTTGGTTTGTCAAAATTCTTTTGTTGTCTCTCTTATCAAAAGTTGGCTTCTTGTGGGGAGAAGTATTGATTATGGAAAAAAGGGGGAGTTTTTGAAATCTTTGATCAATCTCTTTTGGAATGACTCTCTTTATGCTTCAACATGGGTGTTTAACTTAGAGATAGAGATTTGAGTTTGATTTGCAAAAACAAACCAAGTGGTGGCAAAGGATGATCCATATATGCCAAAAATTGATTCAAAATAAATTTAAGTTTTATTTGGAGTGAGTTTGCACTTGTTCTAGTTGCTTTATGTTGTGTTGGCATAAATCACCAAAAAGGGGGAGATTGAAAGGGAAATGTACCCTTGGGACATTTCTAAGTATTTTGGTGATTGAGTGCCAACACATGTGCTTAATTGTGAACTTATGTCCCTGGATGAACAAGGTGCAAATCATGAAGTAAAGGTATGTTTCTAAGCTTTAGTACATTGGTTTGGTATACTAATATACTTGTCTAAGTGTTAGAAACAGAAAGAAGAAGAAAAGAAAAGAGGGAAAAAGACTTGGCTGTGTGCAGCTAAGACCCAGCTCGGTCTGGAGCACCGGACTGTCCGGTGTGCACCGGACAGTGTCCGGTGTGCACCGGACAGTGTCCGGTGCGCCAGGCTGACTCCGCGCGAAGTGGCCGCTCTTGGGAATTCGCCGACGACGTACGGCTAAAATTCACCGGACTGTCCGGTGTGCACCGGACTGTCCGGTGAGCCAACGGTCGGCCGGGCCAACGGTCGGCCGCGCAATCTGCGCGGGACACGTGGCGGAGCCAACGGTCGGAAGATGTCACCGGACTGTCCGGTGTGCACCGGACATGTTCGGTGCGCCAACGGCTCCCAGATCTCCAACGGTCTGCAACGGTCGGCAGCGCCAGTTAAGGAAAGAAATCGGGCACCGGACAGTGTCCGGTGTGCACCGGACTGTCCGGTGCCCCCGACGACAGAAGGCAAGGATGGCCTTCCGGATTTGCTCTCAACGGCTCCTAGCTGCCTTGGGGCTATAAAAGGGGCCCCTAGGCGCATGAAGGAGACACACAAGCAACCTTTGAGCATTCTTGATCATCCACACTCAGTCTTTGCGCATTCGTTTGTCATTCTAAGTGATTCGAGCTCCGTTCTAGTGAGAACTTTGTGATACTCTTGTGAGCTCGATTCTTGGCCGTGTGTGTGCGCGTTTCGCTGTGGATTTGTGTGTGTTGCTTCCCTCCCTTACTCTGTGCTTCGTTGTGATCATATACTTGTAAGGGCAAGAGACTCCAATTTGTGGAGATTCCTTGCAAACGGGATAGTGAAAGGCAAAACAAAACACCGTGGTATTCAAGTGGGTCTTTGGACCGCTTGAGAGGGGTTGATTGCAACCCTCGTCCGTTGGGACGCCACAACGTGGAGTAGGCAAGCGTTGGTCTTGGCCGAACCACGGGATAAACCACTGTGTCACCTCTGTGCTTGATCTCTTGTGGTATTGTGTTTTGTTGAGACTTCTCTTTAGCCACTTGGCAATTATTGTGCTAACACTTAACAAGTTTTTGTGGCTTAAGTTTTAAGTTTCACAGGATCACCTATTCACCCCCCCCCCTCTAGGTGCTCTCACTTAAGAAGAGAGAAATTTAATTAGCCTGGTGGAAGAAAGGGCGGGAAACACAAAGAATATCTGTCAAGGATCCTAACTAGTCCTCACTTGACACCATGAGTGCCGTCAAAATTGCACAGATCAACCCGAGAACAAATCTTCACTGAATGTGTCTGCAAAATAACCCCAACATCATAAGATGAATGTACAATTTTGATGTCTTTAATTCCAAGAAATGTAAAATGTGTGAATGCTACATTAGCATAAAAGAAATGGCAGTCCAAAATGTGTAAAACATAAAGTGCATTGGAACGTGTAGGATTAGAGTGGTTGATAGACACAGAAGAAAGACAGAGCTAAAAAGCACTCGCGCCACCATAGTATGTATGTTCAGATCACAAGACTTCATTAATCAAGACAAGAACTAACAAAATCTAGTTACCCACATAAAAGAGACTCCAAGCAATCATTTTAATATTTGCTGATTTTTGGACAGCAGGACAACAACTACTTGTTTAGCTCATAACTCACAAGATATGCATCCAAAAATAGTAAACTAGTACTTTCTAGAAAGCTTATAAAGTCCTCTATAACTTTTGTATTATCATCATAACAAGATTCGACCTTTAGAAAGGTCAAACAGTGCTAAACGTAAATTCTATTCAGATTTGGACAGAATTCGACTACTCACTTCAAAAATCTATAAATGGAGTCTCAGGCATCCAAATCAAGTGATCCTAGACTTTTTAGAAAGCTAATAAAATTGTCTACAACTCATTTATAATAATCTCAAGGTGATTCAATGTGTACCAAAGTCAGTTAATAAACGAGCTTATTGGAGAAGAAAGCTTATGAACAGAAAATAGGACAGAAAATAGAACAGAAAATAGGACAGAAAATAGGTCAGTTAATAAACGAGCTTATTCAATGTGCATCAACATTATTTGTATTCAAACTACCAGAAAATGCTGATGAAGAAGAAAGCTTATTGGACAGAAAATTCACGCAGACATTATCAGATGCCTAGTAGTTCTAGAATTCCAGAAAATAGGACAGCAGCTTCTCAGTATACTGAAAGGGTGTCAATGGGGGGCAATTTCAATCCCAGAGCTTGTATAGGAGAAGGCACGATAATCAAACAAATGGCCCAATGTTATAGACTTCCAGAAAATCTACTTGTACCTCCCAAACATAATGAAAGGGATGTGATGAATGGAAATCTGAACGAGTTTTCTGTGTATAAAGATTACTTGAATTTTTCTAGCAATAGTAACTACCAAACTGGAGCAGCTTTTGGTTTTCATGATTCTCCAGTCTATTCAGATGTTCTTGTAATGGGTAAAAAAAGAGAACACAATGCAATCAGTGGTCACCAGATTTCTTTTGACATCGACTTTGTTAACTCAAATAGTACAAGGAAGTTCTATATTGATGACCCTCTTTCCACTAGCTCTCAAACATCTTATTATCCTGAAGCATGCAAAAGGATGAGACCTGAGAATCATAGCAATCAGCTCAATGTAACTACGGGAAAGCTTTCTTCTTCATCAGCATTTTCTGGTAGTTTGAATACAAATAACGTTTATAATAATCTCAAGGTGATTCAATGTGTATTAAAGTCAATCACAAATAGGTAGTTGTAGCTTATAGGCAATCGGGTTGATCTGTTGAACAATCTTAAAAGGCCCAACTTATGATTATGTCGTTCAGAGACTGATGACTGGCAATATGGTTTAATAACTGGCAATATGCTTTCATCAAGGAGACTAGAGAGGACCCTCCGTGTCAACGAACTGTGTGATCGCCTATATCGTCTGATTTAGCAGGTTCAACTAGAATCGACGGCTATATAAACTTTACAGTAAAAAAATTGGTAGGCGAAATCCAGGGTAATAACATCACAACGTGTCTAACTTTTATGTCTAAGTTTAGTTTTTTAATTTAAGTAACTAGATTTAGACAAATTATGGCTCCTTAGGTAGAAAACCAAACAAACCCAAAACTAAAACTAACATAAGCTGCATACCTTGAAGATCAGATTCTAAAGCAGGTCGCTAGATTGGCAGAAACCGCGCGCACGCAAATCAATACAACATGCGCAGGGGAACCCGCTGGTCGATGGAGAGGCCTAGCGGATGCAGTCCATCCCGATTCCCATCAGCACTGCCTCCCAAAGCGGCAGCGCCCGCGGCCACGCCGACCGCGACCCGCAGCAAGCACGCAGCTAGATCAAGTCAGGAGTACTGCACATCTAATTGTAAGCATGAAGCACTGACAAAGCAACTAAAGTTGATCTGCTTGGTCGGTGGGAAAGGATTAAAATACAGTGACATCCATAGTGAGCAAAGAAGAGCAGAGCAGGCTCCAAAGCTCAACGAAATTATTCTCAGAACCACTACCCGCATCAAGTGTGTGTTCATTGCCTTTGATTGTCTTGGAAATGTACTCCAATAGATGTTTAGCCTTAACGAGTGATTCATGTGCGTTCAATAGTAAAGGCTTCGCTTCCTAGCAGAAGTTAACCACAACATCTTTAGGCACTAAACACTAATCACTACACTTGCAAAACAAATTCCAGAGTTCTTCTACACAAACATTTTGTTTTCACTTGCTAGTAGTTAGAATTCTAAATCCCCTGGCAAGCTGTAAAAGCGAAGCCATGATCCAAGTAATAACTCAGTTACACCAAAACAATCAATTTAAATCATAATATGTTACCATTTAGTCAATCTAGTACTTTGCCACAGTAAAGCAGTGTAACGCATCACCTGGTGCCGGGCTTCAGCGATCCACTCCATTGGATTGAGCTCCCTGGACTTCGGCTTCTGATTACGCTTGCGTTTCCTCCTTTTCTCGGGCCGCTCGATCTCTGGCTCGCCTTCCTGATGCGGTGGAGGAGCGGGCTGGCCGGCGCGCGCAGTGGAGGTGGAGGAGCGGGGGCTTGCCGGCGCGCGGTGGAGGTGGAGGTGGAGGAGTGGGGGCTGGCCGGCGCGTGCAGTGGAGGTGGAGGAGCGGGGGCTGGCCGGCGCGCGGTGGAGGTGGAGGAGTGGGGGCTGGCCGGCGTGTGCAGTGGAGGTGGAGGAGCGGGGGCTGGTCGGCGCGCGGTGGAGGTGGCGGTGTGCGGTCTGGCGGGCGCGCACGGCGGTGAAGTCTGCCCCGCTTGCTTACGCGAGACGCGACACCAATACGCCATCCACTGATCCACCTCGCCTTCTGCTTCCTTCAGCGGTTCCGCCCATCGACTCGACAGATCCATTGTTCACGACCTCACCCTATTCAGATCCCAAGCGGCCACGCCCAAGCCCAAACCCTACCCACCCATCTCAACCAGCGATGATGGCAGAGGAGCGGGGGCGCGGTGGAGGAGCGGGCTGGCGGCGGGCGCGGTGGAGGAGCGGGCTGGCGGTGGGCGCGGTGGAGGAGCAGGCTGGCGGCGGCGCGCGGGGAGGAGCGGGGACCGGTGGCTCGCGCGTAGGCGGGATAGAAGAGGGACGCGCGGGTCGCTAGGGATTTAGTTTGGGTTAAGTTCGACGGTGTCAACGTGGCCCACGAACTTAAATTAAGAACGTGGGTACCCACGTTCCTAATAGGTTAAGTTCGACGGTTTTGGTTAGGGCCCACGAACTTAATTTAAGAACGTGGGTACCCACGTTCTTAAAAAACCCATAAACTTAACTAATGTAAGAACGTCGGTACTCACGTTCTTAACAAAACCCACGAACATTTATCAGTTTCTTGTAGTGAGATTCTACCTGTGTTATTCCTTATCGATAAGATGAAAATATGTGTGCCAAATTCAACTTATAATTATTATTGTGATCATTATGATGTATTGTATATGATGTTTGAGTTCGATAGGTGTGGGCACACGCACTAGCACAAGCACAAATTCTTACATGTAGGGCTTCATGAGTGCAAGTAAAAGTTAGAGTTTGATCATGAAATAAAAACAATTGATGGTAGCATTTTTATAAGGAAATTCATAGTAGCTGGGGTCCTAATCAAGCTATCACAACTAGTATATAGCCTGTGTTAACGCTATGATCTCGCGGAGGGGAGTCAACGATGGTGGCAACAACACGAGGGGAGATGTTGACGACAACGACGACAGTGCGAGTGAGGGAGAGGGGCGGCGGGGACGCGGGGGAGGGCAAGGCTAGGAGTGGGCAGGGGAGGGATGAGAGATGATCCAAATAATATTGTCCATTAGATTTGAGTGAGCAAGAGAGAGGAGATTATTCAACGATGATTTTGATGGTGTGTTAAGTCTGGATACAATTTGTTTGGTGAATTTAGTGGAGGTTATAGGTCTGAGGTTATTTGGTTGGATAAGTTTTACAAAGTCTAAACTGGTGGATTATATAGTGGTACATATATAGTTTAGATCATGCTGTTACGTTCAAGAAAAAACAATTAAATCATGCTACTATTTTGTTGGGTCATTTGGGCTAGTTCGTGGTCCACGATGTGGCTAGGCACCATGTGTGATGTGTTTGACTACCTGCCTATTAGGCCCACAAAGCTGATATGCCGAGTGTTTTCGCACGGGCCAACTTTTGTGATTGGGCTGCAAAATTGTGAGCCTTTTTACTTTTTTGTTTGTTTGTAAAACCCAGCGTGGGCAGCGGCGCAATCCGCCTCCAGGACCGACTGATCTCAAGTTCTGTCAATGCGGTTGGTGGGCGAAAAGGACCCGCGCATCCTCCACCAACTCTGTGCGGTACACCCAGACCCAACGCACCCACCGAACCACAAACCAGCCAATCGAGGCGAACGTGGCCACATGTCATAGAAATCATGTAGCATCACCTGCGTACGAGTAGCAGGCAAGGATCTCGTTACGCCCGCAAGCCCACCAACCCCCGCGGAACACGAGGAGGGTGACAGGTGGGCCATCCGGGGTTCGGGCGAGCCCAACTAAAACCCCGCACCAATCCCCACTTCACACCCAACGCACTCGAGCTCGAGCCCTCGCCCGCTCAGTCACAAAGCCTCAGATCTCAGTCGCCTGCGCCGCCGCTTCGTTCGTGTGGAGGGGAGAAGACAGGAAATGGCGGCGACTGAGGGCGTGCTCTTGGGGATGGGCAACCCCCTCCTCGACATCTCCGCCGTCGTCGATGACGCCTTCCTGACAAAGTAAGCGGTCGTCCCCTCGCCCCCTCGTGTCTGATCTGTTTATAGGAATCGAGTTACTCCTGGTCGTAGTGTCTTGGTTGCTTTCGGTGGTTTTGCTATGCAGTCTCATCAGATCCGTGACGGAAACGCCGTTTTGCCTGTAGGCTGTAGCTTAATCTTAGATGCATGCACGTACAGCGAAAGGCAGACATGCGCATGGGGTTCCGGAGTACCGGACACTGGTCCGAAATTGTTTAACTGGCGAAATACCATAGCGATCCGCAGGCGTTGTCGCCGCGCTTCAGTTCATTGATGCATAGCTATCACTGTTTCCCGTCCAATTTATGCTTTATCATTCTAGATCTCCAATTTTTGCGGGGTCCACAGGTGGTGGCCTCAATGCCATGCCATGATGCTTGATTATTACTACTCGTATAATAGTTGGGTGTTGTAATTATGATGTGATACTAACATACTTCTCTCACCCCTGTTTTAGGTATGACATCAAGCTGAACAATGCCATTCTCGCTGAGGAGAAGCACTTGCCTATGTAAGTATATGTATCACTGATGCTACTTTATATGTCATTATTTTTTCATGTATTTTTTGTTACTGAACTTTGAGTTGTTGTCTATTTAAATTTACTGAGAAGACATATTTGCATTCCAATACTGTGTCTTGTCGCATGCTGTTTATCTAATAATAAGGTGTGTTTTTTTTGACAGGTATGACGAGTTGGCTAGCAAGAGCAATGTTGAATATATTGCCGGAGGTAATGTTTCTTATAACATGTTTATGCAGTATTGCAGTCCACGAATTGTTACAACTTGGTGACTCCTCTGATGGTTTGTATCTTCATTCTTTTTATTCTTATCACAGGAGCCACCCAGAACTCTATCAGGGTTGCCCAAGTAAGCTCTCAGGCCTCGTTTGGAGACAGTATTTCTGGACTACCGGATAAATACTACACTTTTGCAAAATGCTCTGGTTTTCAAAAGCTTCTGGGTGTTTGGATACAAGTGGCCTTGTGTTTTATAAAGCCATAGTTTTGTTAAAACTGTAGTCTTTTTGGAGTTCTAGAAACTCCTTTCTTGACCTCTTTTGTCTAAAGCATGGTTTTTGTATGTCTTTGGATTATAAAACCACGGTTTCATGATGCCACAGTTTTCTAAAACTACATCATCCAATCAGCCTTTATAATATACTAAAATGCGAACAACCAAAAACTGTAGTTACATCAATTTGTTGATGACATGTCGTTGTTTTCAGTGGATGCTCCAAACTCCTGGTGCAACAAGTTACATGGGATGCATTGGAAAGGACAAGTTTGGTGAGGAAATGAAGAAAAACGCTCAAGCTGCAGGAGTTACTGTTAGTTTTTAATCTCATTGTCTTCATGTTACTTTAGATAGTTTTGTTGCAATTTATTGGTTAATTCACTCATATGGCCTTGATGTTGTCGCATACTCAGGCTCATTACTACGAGGATGAGACTGCTCCTACTGGCACATGTGCTGTATGTGTTGTTGGTGGTGAAAGGTTTGTTGTCTAAATACCAGTTTTGTTTTATAACTTCTGCTGTCAGTGTTGTTTTTACATTGTGTTCACTGTTTAGTGACTATTAAATAGGTCTTTTGCATGTGATAATGTGTTTTCATGTCATTCTATATGCTCTTTGATCCTCTGTAAGCTCAGTGCTCAAGTTGCTAAGGATCATCTTTGATTGCATCATCACTAGCATGTGTAGGTTGAGGTTTACAATTTTGCCTCTGGAACAATTTTGGCACGGTAATTGCATTCTCTGTCTTTGGAGATAATGCTAAACAAGTTGGTAACTACTTCCTGTGTTGTTTTCTCTTGTTAATTCTATCGCTACTTACCACGTCAAAACTAGATCAGGCACTGTACCTTTTCTTGCTTTTTTGCTGTCCCTTGCCAAGTTGCCATGACATACACGAATGCATAAATTTTCAGGAAAGTGTTGAACTCTGTTCCATACTTCTTCCCAAAAGCATTTCCCAACTTTAATATTAAATTCTTGTAGTTAGGACTGACCTGATGCAGTGGTGAGAGCTGTCCCACTGAGTCAATAGGTCGCGAGTTCGAAGCAGTCTCTCTGCATTTTTGGGGGGAGTCTTGTGTTGGTTAATCCATTCCAAGGCCCCACTTAGGGCCCGTTCGTTTCCGTCGGATTGGGCCGTTTTTGGCCTGGTTCCGGGCGGAATAAATTGGCCCGGATTGGAATTTGGTTGGTGTCACTGTTCCCGTTCGTTTGGGCCTGAACCGGAATTAAACTCGGCCCGGTTTTGACTTTCTCTTCTCTCCAAGGCCCGGCACAAACCCTGGCCTCGTCTCCTCCGGATCGATTCCTGGCCAAAGCGACGGCGAGACGCTAGCTACGCATGAGGACGGTGGAGTCCAGGGGAGCCCGGGCCAGCTGGCGCGGGATGAGGAGGCCGGAGGCAGCGGCGGAATGAGCAGGCGGTCGTCGGCGGGTGGGCCGTCCGGCGGGGAGTGCTACGCGTGCACGCAGCCCGGGGTGCCGGCGTTCCACTCCACGACGTGCGACCAGGTGCACTCGCCGGGCTGGGACGCCAACGCGGGGTCCTCGCTCGTGCCGGTCCAGGGCCAGGTGGCGGCGCTGCGGCACGCGGCGCGGTGGCTGTTGGGGCCCGTGCTGGACCCGCGGAGCAGGCGCGTGCAGCGCTGGAACCGCTGGATCCTGCTAGGCCGCGCCGCCGCGCTGGCGGTGGACCCGCTCTTCTTCTACGCGCTTTTCTCGAAGGGCTGGCCTCGTCTCCCCGACGCAGCGGCACAACCCTTCACCGCGGCCGCCGCCGCCTAAGCTCGGCCGCCGCGTCAATCGCCATCGCGGCCACGCCGGCTCTCCTGGCCGCCTAAGTTTCGATCCCAAGCTGCCGAATAGAGCAACAGAGAATTATTCCAGCTGAAACCTGGGCTGATCAAGTGAAAGGCCCGGAACAAGTGAAAAACTCGGATCAACTAAAACCTGGCCTGAAACTGTTCCTGACGTGGAACTAAAACCTGGCTGCCGAACGGGGCCTTATGTGGAAGCCTGTTGTCGTTTGGATCGTCTGGGGTTTGCCATGGGAAGTCGGAGCTGCTGGCTGCTTTGCAGTTATGCTTGGCAACGATGACTCATGACAGTGTGTGCTCTTCCGCGTCGCGTTGGTGGGTTTGCTCTTCGTGTGTCCAATGTTGGCTCCACGTTGGGCTTTGGTACCTTCTTGTACATATTTCTCTTTCGTCTTAATTGAACGACAGAGCTCCTGCCTTTTACTTAAAAAAAAGACCCCACTTATGTGGAAGCCTTTGGTACTGAATCTGTCCTTTTTTAGTTAGATAAAATTCTGTCCTATCATCTGTTTTGTGTCAGTGAATTCACATTTTTTTTGCATCATGCCATTTCACAAAAAATTCTGATTGCCAACAATTTCTTCTGCAATGATCAGTTATTTCCTTCTGTAACCAGGTCATTGATTGCAAATCTGTCAGCGGCAAACTGTTACAAATCTGAGCATCTAAAGAGACCAGAGAACTGGGCACTAGGTATAATATATCTTTTGAGCACTTGTTTTGTTTTTGCTAAACCACTCTTTTTAGTTTGCTGGGAGGATTTATGTATGTTTAGTTTGAAGTTCTAAAGTTTCTCAATGCTGCACAAACTTTCATAACAACACACACTACTTTGGAGTACTCTAGCAATGGCACAGCTACTTTACTTTTATCCGTTTTCTGTGGACTTGTGGAGAAGATGGTAGATGGTTTGTACTGTATTTTTGAGTTGCACCAAGAAATGAATCATTACAATTTTTTGTTGGGTGAAATAATCTGCATAAACACTTAAACAGTTGATTTGTGGTTAGCAAAAAATTTAGACTCAATGTTTTATTGGCCTTAACTGATCGATTATCTTTATTTGCTCTCTATTTATCTTAAGATGCAATAGTTTTCTTTACCTGACAAATATAATATTCTTGATGACAGTTGAAAAGGCAAAATACATCTACATTGCTGGATTTTTCCTTACAGTGTCGCCTGATTCTATCCAGCTAGTTGCTGAGCATGCTGCAGCAAATAACAAGGTAAATTCATATTATAATGAAAGTACCCTTTGAAGTTGTTCTTTTAGTTTGATTGGTCATGCTACTTTCAGGTGTTCCTGATGAACCTCTCTGCTCCCTTCATCTGTGAGTTCTTCCGTGATGCCCAAGAGAAGGTCCTCCCGTAAGTCTTATATTCTGTAACACGATGCTCAGTGTTTTAAATTTCATTCAAGGCTGCATATAGCAACTCAGTGAAAAACCAGAAAGCACTTGTCCCAGTCAAGTCCTACTATGTGCTTTGCTGTCCATGCATTTTATGGATTCTAAATCATTTTTTTGAATATATGGTTGCTACTTATTACCAATATAGGTATGCTGACTACATCTTCGGCAACGAAACTGAGGCAAAGATCTTTGCCAAAGTCAGAGGATGGGAGGTGATTACAGATTAAGTCTTCTTTACTCCTATAATTTGCCTTTGATGATTGTGTTGCTGATTAATTACCTGTGATAAATTGTAGACTGAGAATATTGAGGAGATTGCTTTGAAGATCTCTCAACTTCCTTTGGCTTCAGGCAAGCAAAAGAGGATTGCTGTGATTACTCAAGGTGCTGATCCAGTGGTTGTTGCTGAGGATGGGAAGGTATGCTTTTTATCAGTTTGATGCTAAACTAATATTGCTTGACATAGGCTGAGAAGGTAGATTCAACCAAATATTTTTTCGCACTATTTTTTTTGTCAAATATGCATGCTTTTGCCTGTTGGTCATGCAACAAAACAGAATAAATTCCTTCTGTACATGTTTTCTTACAATCTTTTTCCACCCCTTTCTGTAACAAACACTCTTTGCTCTTATGGTTCCGCTTGGGATCTTTGATGTCCTTTTGGAAACTAAGTTGATTGCACAATGGTCGTTTGCTTGTCCAAGGATTTTGCATCTGTAGTTTTAACTTTTGTGCTTGAATGAAGAACTGATATCTGACATCTTAAGTGTTTTTGTAGAGGCTGTTGAGTATGATGTACTAATTATTATGTTGATAATAGGTGAAAACGTTCCCTGTGATCCTATTGCCCAAGGAGAAGCTTGTTGACACCAACGGCGCAGGTACACACTTCTTTAGTGTTCAGAATTAATTTATGTTCTTGGTTCAAAAGAGTTTCTCTATTTCTGACGTCTTTCTCAAATACTAGTTGGTTTGTTCTCTAAGAAATCTTCCAACAATGTTAACTATTAGAGCATTATATGAAAACTGAATGTAGGCCGTAGGATATGTCCCCCCCCCCCCCCCCACACACACACGTGCAATCAACTAATTTCTCTCTCTCTCTCTCTTATTCTCTGTGTCTACTTAATTTCAAATACTCAATTGTCATGTTGTTACTCAGTATGTTCTGGTAACCTGCAATAAATGGGCAAAGTGTGTGGTACAAGCCTTCTACAAAACTAGTACCGCAACTTAAATTTAAGAACGGCCAGCTACTGGATTTGAACTAAGACTTCTTTACATTTTATTTTCTGGTCCTGATAATCAATCCATCTCGCTTCTAGGTGATGCTTTCGTTGGAGGCTTCCTCTCACAGTTGGTTCTAGGCAAGGGCATTGAAGACTGCGTGAGGGCAGGTTGCTATGCCGCAAACGTTATCATCCAGCGCCCGGGCTGTACTTACCCGGAGAAGCCTGACTTCAACTAGTGCAAAAACTGAGGCACGTCATGAGAGGGACTGTTATAGGCACACTTAATTGTTAACCAGTGCGTGGTCCGGTGTCTACACACCCTGTATTCTTCCGAGGCTTCTCTTCTGATCCGGCCAATATTTTTGCCGTGAAATTTGTGTTCTGCAACTATGTGGACGTCTCCTTTGTCTCTGTATAAGGCATGATTTGCCATCATTCTGTTGCTTCGGTGACGCTTGCAATGCAATGAGAATGTGTTGGAACGATAGATGTTCTTGATCGCGTTTTGCTTTGTTCCTAGCAGGCCAGCAAGGTAGCATCAGCCTTGCCCTAAGTTGAAGGCCGTTTCCATCTATTTATATGTTGCAGTCATCGATCAATCCAATTAGCTAACTTGCTGTTTCTTTTCATAAACGAGTGTTTTGTGTGCCATTGAATACAGGTAAAAATTATCTTCTGCCTCTGCTGCCGTCTCCTCTTCAGATCCCTCTGCTTCCAATGCCTCCTGGTTTCATGACACGGATCGCTCCGCTGCCCAGTCTGACACCATCCTGCAGCAGGGCTCCTTTTTTCCAGGCTACCAAGGTAACAAGCCCACAAGGCACAAGCAGCTCTCTTCTCTCCCCACTGAAAGTAGACTAATTTCAAGTGTGATAATTACTGCTCTAATTTGATCAGAAATGTTTTATTTCTTTTGGTCGGAAAATAGTTTGAAAGTGTCAGAATTGCATTCGTTAGCATAGTTCAGAAATGTTTTTCCTTTTGAAAAAAAAGGAGTGAATAATGTTAGTTCATGATGATGGAACTTTATTTCCTAACATCTTTAGTATCTCCGTTCACTTATATAACGCCATTGACTTTTTTTTTTAAAAAAAAACTCTAACCACTTGTCTCAATCAAAAAATTTATTCGTAAAATGTAAAAATTTTCAAATCACACTTAAACAACCTTAAGTGACAACAAAATAAATAATGACTCACAATTTTTTCAAACAAGACATGTGGTCAAAGTTTTGAAACAAAATCAACGGCGTCTGGTAGTACCTTATTTGTCACTAGCTGAGTGCCCGTGCGTTGCAACGGTAATATATAATACCAGTATACTACGATAACTTATATACAAAATGTGTGTTATATTGTTATGAGAAAATGTTTCATAATCAATTTGTGATCCTAGTCATACATAAATTTTGTTATTTTTAATCTAGTTGTTTCACCACTACATTGCAACCATCAGTATCATACAGACTTCGATATATGCCACGATTTGTATGGTCTCATCATTAGAGAGCACGTTCCACACATGCTGAAAGAAATTTCCTCGTACATCGTTAGTCATCAGACACACACCACCATACGCTCTTGCTTAAACAAAAAGGTAAGTGTGTGTTTGCGAAGAGAATTAAAGGCAGGTCGGCACAAAAGCTACCCTGACAGTGGCGAGGATGACGAACTGGTCACTGTTGTCGATCCTCCTCTGCGTCACCTCCAACGCTAAGATGACGCCACAATCCTCTATATAGTAGTCGTCGAACGCGCGCGACATGACGAGTACCGATGACTCTTGGTTGGGCTGCCAAACGAAGTGCACTCCGGGCTCATCAGCGAGGTAGTACCCCTGGCCGTTGCACCACCAGATGCGCTACTCCACTACATACATCATGTTCGAGGACACTCACACAACGTCAGCAACGTCCATCGTCCCAGCGCACAAGAATTCATGTCCGGTCAGTAGCGACTTACGTGGTAGGTTGGGCTTCAGGTGGACGATGAGCTAAACGACGTGATGACGTCGTCGTCGGATGCAGTGTCCAGAACAATCCGAGAGTCGTCGATGTTGGCGACAACCATGAGGCCCCCTGCTTAACGATGGACAGCGCGGTGCAGCTGCTCTGGACCGCGTCCAAGTGGTGGCTTCGCGGGAGCTTCGTACACAGCGGCGCATGCGACCACGTAGGACTGCTTCTAGAGGTCGAACTGACAGTCGCCAAGCTTCTTTTCGTCATCGATGAGCGACGCCAACATGAGTGCCTCCTGCTCATGGTGTTTGTTCGGAGTTTCAAGTAAGAAACATGGATTCATGCTTGGCGTTGGTTTATGAAAATGACTCACAAGTCTGATCTATTGAAAAAATATTACGAAGAAAATGTCAAGCATGCAAAAAAAGGGAATTTAAGTATAATACATTATTCAAACAAAAGAAATTACATGCAAAGCTCTTCTTTAAATAATATTACATCCATCTAAAAATCTAATTCAAGAATCTCGGTGATACTTATCTACTACTACGCATTGTGCAAGGGTAGCAAGTGAGCTTGATGAAAGATATAGTAGATGTGTTTCCTGTCTTAGATGTAGACATAAATATATATGTGGTGTAGCGGTAGCTACTCTTGGCCTTTGCTTAAGAGGTCACGGATTCAAATCCTTTTGAGGACATGTGTGTTTTTTTAAATTTTAGCTAAACGTGGGCTGTGCGGGGGAATGGGAATGGGAATGAGCTTTACGGGAGGAGGGAATAGGAATGACAAGGGAATAGGAATGACAGACACAGGAATGGCAGAACGGGAATGGTGGCAGAACACGGGATTGGCCGACTACTCTTGCAGCCTTAATTATATACTAGCTGAATGCCCGTGCGTTGCAACGGGAATATATAATACCAGTATATTACGATAACTTATATACAAAATGTGTGTTATATTGTTATGAGAAAATGTTTCATAATCAATTTGTGATCCTAGCCATATATAAATTTGGTTATTTTAATCTAGTTATTTTACCACTACATTGCAACCATCAGTATCATGCAGACTTCGATATATGCCACGATTTGTATGGTCTCATCATTGGAGAGCACGTTCCACACATGCCGGAAAAATTCTCTCGTACATCATTAGTCATCAGACACGCACCACCATATGCTCTTGCTTAAACAAAAAGGTAAGTGTGTATGTGTTTGCGAAGAGAATTAAAGGCAGACCGACACAAAAGCTACCCTGACGGTGGCGAGGATGACGAACTGGTCACTGTTGTCGATCCTCCTCTGTGTCACCTCCGGCGCCAAGATGACGCCACAATCCTCGATATAGTAGTCATCGAACGCACGCGACATGACGAGTACCGATGACTCTTGGTTGGGCTGCCAAACGAAGTGCACCCCGGGCTCATCAGCGAGGTAGTACCCCTGACCGTTGCACCACCGGATGCGCTATTCCACTACATACATCATGTTCGAGGACACTCACACAACGTCAGCAACGTCCATCGTCCCAGCGCACAAGAATTCATGTCCGGTCAGTAGCGACTTACGTGGCAGGTTGGGCTTCAGGTGGACGATGAGCTGGACGGCGTGATGGCGTCGTCGTCGGATGCGGTGTCCAGAACAACCTGAGAGTCATCGACGTTGGCGACAACCATGAGGCCCCCCTGCTTAACGATGGACAACGCGGTGCAGCTGCTCTGGACCGTGTCCAAGCGACGGCTTCGCGGGAGCTTGTCGTACACAGCAGCACATGCGACCACGTAAGACTGCTTTTAGAGGTCGAACTGACAGTCGCCAAGCTTCTTCTCGTCATCGATGAGCGATGACAACGCGAGTGCCTCCTGCTCATGGAGTTTGTTCGGGGTTTGAAGTAGGAAACATGGATTCATGCTTGGCGTTGGTTTATGAAAATGACTCATAAGTCTGATCCATGGAAAAAAATATTACGAAGAAAAAATGTCACACATGCAAAAAAAGGGAATTTAAGTATAATGCATTATTCAAACAAAAGAAATAGCATGCAAACTCTTCTTTAAATAATATTACCTCCATCCAAAAATATAATTCAAGAATCTCGGTGATACTTGTCGGCGTTCCGAGACCGGGGGGTCCCCGAGCCGACGAGTGAGTGTGCCGCGTGCCCCAGCCCAGATGGGTCGAGCGCGTGGGCGAGCGCGAAGGGGGGAGAGAGAGCGAGAGAGAGAGCGAGGCGGCCGGAGCCGGGTCGTGAGGGAGTCGGAGAATTCCCGCGGCCTTCGTGTTCGTCCCGCGCCCAGGTCGGGTGCGCTTGCAGTAGGGGGTTACAAGCGTCCGCGCGAGGTGAGGGGAGCGGGCGGCCCCGAGAGAGCGCCTGCCCCTGCCCTTCGTCCCCGCGAGGCCAACCTTCTCTAAGAAGGCCCTGGTCCTTCCTTTTATAGTCGTAAGGAGAGGATCCAGGTGTACAAAATGGGGGTGTAGCAAGGTGCTACGTGTCTAGCGAGGGAGAGCTAGCGCCCTAAGTACATGCCAAGGTGGCAGCCGGAGAGATCTTGGCACCCTGTTGGTGTGTCGTCGTGGCTGTTGGAGAAGCAGTGGAGCTTGACGGAGGGACAGCTGTTGGAACAGCTGTGCTCTTGCTGACGTCTCCCTGCTTTCGTAAGGGAGCTGAGAGCCGCCGTCGTCATGGTCTAGCGGGGCGCCATCATTGCCTATCTGGCGTAGCTGGCCAGATGGGACGCCGGTCTTGTTCTCTGCGACCCAAGTCGGCTCAGGGCAGGGTGGTGATGACGCTTCCTGTTGACGTGGCGGTCTTGTGTCCTAGGTCGGGCGTCATGGAGGCTCCTCCGAAGTCGAGGTCGAGTCCGTCCTGCATGACAGAGGCCGAGCCCGAACCCCTGGGTCGGGCGAGGCGGAGGTCGTTCGGCAGAGGCCGAGGCGGAGTCCGAGCCCTGGGTCGGGCGAGGCGGAGGTCGTTCGGCAGAGGCCGAGGCGGAGTCCGAGCCCTGGGTCGGGCGAGGCGGAGGTCGTCGTCTTCCGGGGCCTTAGCCCGAGTCCGAGCCCTGGGTCGGGCGGAGCGGAGTTCGCCGTCTTCCGGGGCCTTAGCCCGAGTCCGAGCCCTGGGTCGGGCGGAGCGGAGTTCGCCGTCTTCCGGGGCCTTAGCCCGAGTCCGAGCCCTGGGTCGGGCGGAGCGGAGTTCGCCGTCTTCCGGGGCCTTAGCCCGAGTCCGAGCCCTGGGTCGGGCGGAGCTTCCTCTGGCGCTTTTGGCCAAGCCTGGCTACCCGTCAGTCTTACCTTTTGCGTTGAAGGCCCCAGGGATTTGGTCGGTTGGCGCGGTGATTTAGTCAGGGTTACTTCTTATCGAAGGCGGGGCCTCGGGCGAGCCGGTGATGCGTCTGCCGTGAAAGAGGAGACCTCAGGCGAGACGGAGTCATCTTAGGGTCGGCTGCCCTCGCCCGAGGCTAGGCTCGGGCGTGGCGTGATCAAGTCGCTCGTATGGACTGATCCCTGACTTAATCAAACCCATCAGGCCTCTGCAGCTTTATGCTGATGGGGGTTACCAGCTGAGAATTAGGCGTCTTGAGGGTACCCCTAATTATGGTCCCCGACAGTAGCCCCCGAGCCTCGAAGAGAGTGTTAACACTCGCTTGGAGGCTTGCGTCGCACTTTTTTGCAAGGGGATCAGTCTTTCTCGGTGGTACTTTGTTCCGGTGGGTGTGCGCGAGCGCACCCGCCGGGTGTAGCCCCCGAGGCCTCGGAGGAGTGGTTTCACTCCTTCGAGGTCTTAATGCCTTGCGTAATGCCTCGGCTGGTCTGGCGGTTCCCTCATGCGAGCAGGGCGTAGCCCAGGTGCACTGTCGGGGCCCAAGTTCTCGGGCTGGTATGTTGACGCTGTCAACGGTTTGGCCGGAGCCAGGTTTGCGAGAGCAGCCCCCGAGCCTCCGCACGGAGCGAGAGGACGATCAGGGACAGACTCGGCTTTTTTATATACGCCCCTACGTCGCCTTTCCGCAAGGAGGAGGGGGGAGTGCGCCATGTTACCCTCGATGGGCACCGAACATGGTGTCTCCGGTGAGCTGCAATCGGGTAATCCGAGTGGACGTCCGTGCCCCGTTCGTTGGGGGTCGGCTAGGGGCCCGGAGGCACGCCCAAAAGTACCTGCGGGTGATCTGCCGGACCCGGTCCCCTAGCGACGGGGTCCGAGGGCTCGTTGCCTCCCTCCGATGGGATTCCGTTACAGAGTCGTTCCCGCTGGTCTCGGAAATGTCCTAGGGTACCTCGGGAGCGCAGCCCTAGCCTTGGTTATGTATCGAACGTACCCCTGGTCATCCCTCGCTCGGCGTCTGAGGCGACTGTGAACCCTTCGACAGGCCAGCCTTCGAACCCCTGATCAGTAATGGGCGCGGAGCCCTAGTAGCCTGAGGCGGTCGTGGAACCTTTCGGGAGGCCGACCTTCGAACCCCTGACCAGTAGTGGGTGTCGGGCCCACGCGATCTGAGGCGGCTGTTGAACCCCTCGGGGGGCCAGCCTTCGAACCCCTGATCAGTAGGGAGGCTCGGAGCCTAGTTCCTTCACGGGGAAGGATCCCTTTGAGGGTACCCTCTTTCCCGGTCCCTGTTGCAAGAGATAGAGAAAGAAGGAAAAGGGAAAAAGGATTCGAAATTGAACGTCGTGGCGTACCTTCTTCGGCGTGGTTGTTTTGGCGAAGGCGAAACGTCGCCAGCCGCTCCCGCCCGTAGCGCTGTCCGTCGAGCCGCGGAGTTAATGCGCCGGGGTGAGTAGTTGGCGAGGTTGCCGTTGCGCGTGCGCGAGCCGTTCGAGGTACGGGTCACGGGCGCGTCGTCTTCACGCCGTGAGAGGGGGTTCTCTTGCTGCCTCCGGATGGGACATGAGCTTGGCAGATGGCGTGACCGCTGCTCTCGCGCGCCTGCCACCGTCATTACTGCCGGCCCATTTTTGACCGCGTTTGACCGCTGCGCCAGGCTGGCGCTGCTGGGTCGCGGGCTGGGTCGCCTCGAATCGCGGTATCGGTTCCGCAATCGAGGAGGTGCGGTGGTGGAGCGAGTGGCACAGCGGCTCGCATGCAGCACCCGGCGCGCCAGTTGCACGACGCGTGGGCTTGAGCCGTCGCGCTGGCCTGTCAGGAGTCGGAGAGGCGTGTCCACTTGGCGCGGTTGCATGCCGCCCGCATGGCCGCCCGCCCCTTTCGCCCGCTGGTCCGGGCAAAAGTGGAGGGTGACTTGTAACCGCTGGGCGGTTGCGTGCGTCGTGCGCGGCGGTTCGGCTTCTTCTGCTTGGAGCCGGTCTGCATGACAGGCGGGCCCCAGCCCCCGCGCCGTAGGGGAGGACTTTGGAGGCGTGTTGGAGAAGACTCAGCCCGTGACGGTTGAGGGTGCAAGCAGGGGGAGTTGCCTTTAAAAGGAGGGCGACCCCCTTCGTAAGGTGACCATGTCTCCTTCCTCCCCTATGCATTGTGTCTCTCCATCTTCCGAGCCCCCGGATGGGGGGAACCGCCGTCTTTTCGCTCCATCACTGGAGGAACGCAACTCCGTGGGAGTTGGTACCTTTCAGCCATCGTTCGGCTTCAAGGATTTTCATCATGCAGCCCGGCTGCACCCCTCCACCGGCGGTCACCCAGGGTGGTGACCTCCGGCTTGATGGTGGGGGAAAGCGAGCCGGGCTGCGGCATCCGCCCCTTCCTCAGCCTCAAGGATTTTCATCACCAGGGCTGAGGAGGGGCGTGTGCCGGGTCGGGGTTGGCCCCTGCGCGGGTGGTGACCCGCTCCTTCCCTCAGTGATCGGGGGGAAGGGCGGGAGTCATCCGTGGCGCCAACAGCTGCAGCGTGCCCGGCTCTCTGAGCCGAGCAATCTCGGAGCCGCCCCCGGTGTCGCCTCCCGCCACGGCAGCTGGAAGAGGTTCTTCCGCCGGCGCGACGGCCGAGGTTTGCCACGGACCGACCTCCGACTCTACGGCCTTCTGCCCGTCCTTGCCTCTCGAGTTTGGGCAAGGGCGGGGGCCTCCCAGCAGCAGCATCCGCCCTGAAGCCATCACTGCTGCTGTTGGGCCCCCCAGGACAGACGTCTTCATCGTCGCCGCTGCCGGGGCGGGCGGCGACGTGCCGTTCGTCGGTCTTCTGCTGCCCCGCAGGCCTTCCCCCATCGAGTGGGGTTGTTCGTACCTGCGGGGGGGGGGGGGGGGGGGGAACCGGAGTTCCGTTTGTAATGGCACTTCGAGTGCCGGGTTTTTTGTTCATTGTGGCTGTTGGGGCCTGAACATGTATGTAACTACGGCGCGGAGCCGTGTTTTTTCCTCGTTTCCGAGCACTAAGACTCGTCTGCTGATTGTCTGAACCGCTTCACCAAGCATGAGTCGCCCCGTGTCAAGGTGACGAGTGAGGTATCCGTATCCCGGAGGCGTAGGAGTCCCTCGGCTCGGTCGGCCCTGTTGTCCGAGGCTCCTCTAGCTTAGTTAAAGAGACCCCTCGGCCGCTCTTCGACGAGCCGAGGCCAGGGGTAGCGATATCAGCACGAGCAGAGGCGGAGTTGGCTCGGGAATGAAACCTGGTTGGCCGGAGCCTAGCCAGGTTGTCCGTTGGCAGGATCGACGCCGGAGCTGGTCAGCCGAGGCCTCGGACCGGGCCGGCGCCCTCAGAAGGTGGTCGGCCGAGGCCCCGAGGGTGGCCGGCCGAGCCGTCCGCTCGGGCCGAATCCGGAGAAGTCCCTGGCAGAGATTGCTCGAGCGTGGTGATGACGTCGTCCTTCGGAGCGGAGGCCTTCGGACCGCGTCGCCGTCCGAGGCTAGGTCGGGCCTTGCCGAAGGTGCTGTCGACGCCGAGGGTGTCATCGCCCTCTTCCAGCGTCAAGATCCGAGCCTGCAGGGTCAAATCGTCTTGTAGCGTGGGCCTTGTGCGGCCGTCGAGGCCAGAACACACACCCTTGCTGCGTTATAAAGCTGCGTCTCTTTTCCTCTTGTTTCGAGTATCTGGACTTTCCGTCGGTAGCAGGGGTGTTAGTGCGAGCAAGAGTTGCTTCTCGCGGAAGGTGATGAGTGAGGTATCCGTATCCCGGAGGCGTGGGAGTCCCTCGGCTCGGTCGGCCTTGCCGCTTACGCGTACTTTTACCCGTCCATGAGGCCCTGTCACCGACTCGGTCTAGAAGGCTCGAAGAATCGCTTCGACAGAAGAGCTTCCATACGTAAAGACTCGTTCGATCCGCGGATTCACCTTATCCGAGCGCGAGTTACTTATCGCAGAAGGTGATGAGTGAGGTATCCGTATCCCGGAGGCGTAGGAGTCCCTCGGCTCGGTCAGCCTTGGCTGCTTACGTGTACCCCGTCGTTTCCGGGACCCACTTTTCGAAGTAGTCAAAAAGCACGAAAGATGTTCTGGTAAAAGAGATTTTTTGTTCGAGGAAAATTTTGACGCAGAGGGGGTTTCCCCCCTTTTAGCCCCCGAGGGAGGGTCGGGCTTTGCCGAGGCGAGGCCGACCCTTCCTTGTTGACTAAACTTTGCGTGGGTGCGAGGTGTATGAACAATTTGGAAACATCTCAAGGGTAGAAGCGACGTAGCTGTTGGATGTTCCAAGCGTTGCCGTAGACCTCGCCTTGACTGTTGGCCAGCTTGTACGTTCCGGGCTTCAGAACTTTGGCGATGATGAACGGCCCCTCCCAGGGGGGCGTGAGCTTGTGCCTCCCTCGGGCGTCTTGCCGCAGCCGAAGCACCAGGTCGCCCACCTGGAGGTCTCGGGGTCGGACCCCTCGGGCGTGGTAGCGTCGCAAGGACTGCTGGTACCACGCCGAGTGTAGTAAGGCCCTGTCCCGAGCCTCATCCAGCTGGTCCAGCGAGTCTTCTCGGCTAGCTTGGTTGCTTTCTTCGTTGTAGGCCCTCGTCCTCGGGGAGCCGTATTCCAGGTCCGTGGGCAGGACGGCCTCGGCCCCGTAGACCAGGAAGAACGGCGTGAAACCCGTGGCTCGGCTTGGCGTCGTCCTCAGGCTCCAGACCACCGAGGGGAGTTCCTTCATCCATCGCTTGCCGAACTTGTTGAGATCATTGTAAATTCGAGGCTTGAGCCCTTGTAGGATCATGCCATTGGCACGCTCCACTTGCCCATTCGACATGGGATGAGCCACGGCGGCCCAGTCCACCCGGATGTTGTGATCCTCGCAAAAATCCAAGAATTTTTTGCCGGTGAACTGGGTGCCATTGTCGGTGATGATGGAGTTCGGGACCCCGAAGCGATGGATGATGTTGGTGAAGAACGCCACCGCCTGCTCGGACCTGATGCTGTTCAGGGGTCGGACCTCGATCCACTTGGAGAATTTGTCGACGGCGACCAGCAGGTGCGTGTAGCCCCCGGGCGCCTTCTGCAAGGGGCCGACGAGGTCCAGACCCCACACAGCGAAGGGCCAGGTGATGGGTATCGTCTGCAGAGCCTGAGCGGGCAGGTGGGTCTGCTTCGCATAGAATTGGCACCCTTCGCAGGCGCGGACAATTCTAGTGGCGTCAGCCACCGCCGTTGGCCAGTAGAAGCCTTGGCGGAAAGCGTTCCCGACGAGGGTTCGAGGTGCTGCATGATGACCGCAAGCCCCCGAGTGTATTTCCCGCAGGAGTTCCTGACCTTCGGCGATGGAGATGCATCGCTGGAGGATGCCCGAGGGGCTACGGTGGTAGAGCTCCTTCTCATCGCCCAGCAAGACGAACGATTTGGCGCGTCGCGCTACCCGCCGAGCCTCGGCTCGGTCGAGGGGCAGTTCTCCTTGGTGGAGATATTGCAGGTACGGGGTTTGCCAATCTTGATCTGGCACGACCCCGTTCTGCTCCTCCTCGATGCGCAGTGCTTCGCCCTCGGGCTCCGAGGGTTCCTCGGGTTGAGCCAAGGATGGCTCGGGCTGGGCCGAGGTCACCTCGGACGAGGCTGAGGGTGCCTCGGGCTCGGGCGCGTCGCCTATCTTGACGGAGGGTTGGTGCAGATCTCGGGAGAAGACGTCCGGGGGAACCGTCGTTCGCCCCGAGGCTATCTTCGCCAGCTCGTCCGCAGTCTCGTTGTAGCGCCGGGCGATGTGGTTAAGCTCGAGCCCGTAGAACTTGTCTTCCAGGCGTCGAACCTCCTCACAGTAGGCCTCCATCTTCGGGTCGTGGCAGAGGGAGTTCTTCATGACTTGGTCGATGACGAGCTGCGAGTCGCCGCGTGCATCGAGGCGTCGGACCCCTAGCTCGATGGCGATTCGCAATCCGTTGATCAGAGCCTCGTACTCAGCCACATTGTTGGACGCCGGGAAATGGAGGCGGAGCACGTAGCGCAGGTGTTTCCCGAGGGGCGAGACGAAGAGCAGGCCCGCGCCAGCTCCCGTCTTCATCAGCGACCCGTCGAAAAACATGGTCCAGAGCTCTGGTTGGATCGGAGCCGTTGGCAACTGGGTATCGACCCATTCGGCAACGAAATCCGCCAGTACCTGGGACTTGATGGCCTTCCGAGGGGCGAACGAGATTGCCTCGCCCATGATTTCCACCGCCCACTTCACGATCCGCCCCGAGGCTTCTCGGCACTGGATGATCTCCCCCAGGGGGAAGGATGACACCACAGTCACCGGATGGGACTCGAAGTAATGTCGCAGCTTTCGCCTCGTCAGGATCACTGCGTATAGCAGCTTCTGGACTTGTGGGTAGCGGATCTTGGTCTCGGACAGCACTTCGCTGACGAAGTAAACTGGCCTCTGAATGGGCAAAGCATGCCCCTCTTCCTGCCTTTCAACCACGATCGCGGCGCTGACCACCTGAGTGGTTGCGGCGACGTAGACCAGGAGGGCTTCTCCATCAGCTGGGGGTACCAAGATGGGCGCCTGGGTGAGGAGCGCCTTCAGGTTCCCGAGGGCTTCCTCGGCCTCGGGAGTCCAAGTGAAGCACTCGGCCTTCCTTAAGAGGCGGTACAGGGGCAGGCCTCTTTCGCCGAGGCGCGAGATGAAACGGCTCAAGGCCGCGAGGCATCCCATGACCCTCTGTACGCCTTTTAAGTCCTTGATGGGCCCCATGTTTGTGATGGCCGCGATCTTCTCCGGGTTGGCTTCGATGCCCCGCTCGGAGACGATGAATCCCAAAAGCATGCCCCGGGGCACCCCGAAGACGCACTTCTCGGGATTGAGCTTGACGCCCTTCGCCTTGAGACACCGGAATGTCAGTTCGAGGTCGGAGAGAAGGTCAGAGGCTTTCCTCGTCTTGACTACGATGTCATCGACGTAGGCCTCGACCGTGCGACCGATATGTTCGCCGAACACATGGTTCATGCACCGCTGGTACGTTGCACCCGCGTTCCTCAAACCGAACGGCATTGTGACATAACAGTACATGCCGAAGGGCGTGATGAAAGAAGTCGCGAGCTGGTCGGACTCTTTCATCTTGATTTGATGATACCCTGAGTAGGCATCGAGGAAAGACAGGGTTTCGCACCCTACAGTGGAGTCCACGATTTGATCGATGCGAGGTAGAGGGTAGGGGACTTTCGGACATGCTTTGTTGAGACCAGTGTAGTCTACACACATCCGCCACTTCCCCCCTTTTTTCTTCAAAAGTACAGGGTTGGCAAGCCATTCGGGATGGAATACCTCTTTAATGAACCCTGCTGCCATCAGCTTGTGGATCTCCTCGCCTATCACCCTGCGCCTTCCCTCGTCGAATCGGCGCAGAGGCTGTCTGACCGGTCGGGCCCCGGCCCGAATATCCAGCGAGTGCTCGGCGACATCCCTTGGTATGCCGGGCATGTCCGAGGGACTCCACGCAAAGACGTCGGCGTTTGCGCGGAGAAAGTCGACGAGCACTGCTTCCTATTTGGGGTCGAGCCCGGATCCGATTCGAATCTGCTTGGAGGCATCGCCACTGGGGTCGAGGGGGACGGCCTTAACCGTCTCCGCTGGCTCGAAGTTGCCGGCATGTCGCTTCACGTCCGGCACCTCTCGGGAGAGGCCTTCCGGGTCGGCAATGAGGGCCTCGGACTCGGCGAGGGCCTCGGCGTACTCCACGCACTCCACATCGCATTCGAATGCGTGTTTGTACGTGGGGCCGACGGTGATGACCCCGTTGGGGCCCGGCATCTTGAGCTTCAGGTAGGTGTAGTTGGGGATGGCCATGAACTTCGCGTAGCATGGCCTTCCCAACACTGCGTGGTAGGATCCTCGGAACCCGACCACCTCGAACGTCAAAGTCTCCCTTCGGAAGTTGGAGGGTGTTCCGAAGCAGACAGGGAGGTCGAGCTGTCCGAGGGGCTGGACGCGCTTCCCGGGGATGATCCCGTGGAAGGGCGCAGCGCCTGCTCGGACGAATGACAGATCGACGCGCAGGAGCCTGAGGGTCTCAGCGTAGATGATGTTGAGGCAGCTGCCCCCATCCATCAAGACCTTGGTGAGCCTGACGTCGCCGATGACGGGGTCGACGACGAGCGGGTACTTCCCCGGGCTCGGCACGTGGTCGGGGTGGTCGTCCCGGTCGAAGGTGATGGGCTTGTCGGACCAGTCTAGGTAGACTGGCGCCGCCACCTTCACCGAGCAGACCTCCCGACGCTCTTGCTTACGATGCCGAGCCGAGGCATTCGCCGCATGCCCTCCGTAGATCATGAAGCAGTCGCGGACCTCTGGGAACTCTCCTGCTTGGCGATCCTCCCTTTTGTCGTCGTCGCGGGCCTTGCCACCCTCTGCGGGTGGCCCGGCCCTGTGGAAGTGGCGCCGAAGCATGACGCACTCCTCGAGGGTGTGCTTGACGGGCCCCTGATGGTAGGGGCACGTCTCCTTGAGTGCCTTGTCGAAGAGGTTGGCGCCTCCGGGGGGCTTCCGAGGGTTCTTGTGCTCGGCGGCGGCGACAAGGTCTGCATCGGGAACGTCGCGTTTCGCTTGCGACTTCCTCCTGCCTTTCTTCTTGGCGCCGCGCGGAGTAGACGCCTCGGGAGCATCTTCCGACGGGCGGCCCTGGGGCTGCTTGTCCTTTCGGAAGATGGCCTCTACCGCCTCCTGGCCGGAGGCGAACTTGGTGGCGATGTCCATCAGCTCGCTCGCCCTGGTGGGGGTCTTGCGACCCAACTTGCCCACTAGGTCACGGCAGGTGGTGCCGGCGAGGAACGCGCCGATGACATCGGAGTCGGTGACGTTGGGCAGCTCGGCGCGCTGCTTCGAGAACCGCCGGATGTAGTCCCGGAGAGACTCTCCCGGCAGTTGCCGACAGCTTCGGAGGTCCCAGGAATTCCCGGGGCGCACGTACGTGCCCTGGAAGTTGCCGGCGAAAGCCTGGACCAGATCTTCCCAGTTGGAAATCTGCCCCGGAGGCAGGTGCTCCAACCAGGCACGAGCGGTGTCGGAGAGGAACAGGGGGAGGTTGCGGATGATGAGGTTGTCATCGTCCGTCCCACCCAGTTGACAGGCCAGGCGGTAGTCCGCAAGCCACAATTCTGGTCTCGTTTCCCCCGAGTACTTCGTGATAGTAGTCGGGGGTCGGAATCAGGTCGGGAACGGCGCCCGCCGAATGGCTCGGCTGAAGACCTGCGGACCGGGTGGTTCGGGCGAGGGACTCCGATCCTCCCCGCTGTCGTAGCGTCCCCCACGCCTGGGGTGATAGTCTCGGCGCACCCTTTCGTCGAGGCGTGCCCGACGGTCGCGATGAGGGTGCTCGTCGCCGAGGCGGCCCGGGGCCGCAGGCGCGGTGTTGCGCGTGCGCCCGGTGTAGACCGAGGCTTCCCGCGTGAGTCGGGAAGTCGCGGCACGAGGTTCCGAGGGGTACCCCTGCCTTCGGGAGGCAGAGCTTTCGGCCCACCGGGCCGCAGCGCCTTCCAGGAGATGCTTGAGTTCTCCCTGGATTCGCCGACCCTCGGTGGTTGATGACTCCGGCATCGCACGGAGGAGCATCGCTGCAGCGGCCAGGTCCTGACCGGTTCCGCCGGATGCGGGTGGCGGTCTGTCCCTGGCATCGTTGGCGATGCGGTGCTGGAGACCTTGGGGCAGGTGACGTATTCCTCCGGCTGGGGGCTGGCTCGCCCATACCTGCCCGATGTTCTGGCGGATTGCCTCGAGTGCTCCTGCTCCCTCATCGAGCCCGGCCTGCGCCCCGCGGACTTGCTCGAGCTGTGGGTCGTGACCCCCCGCCGGAACGGGGACCACAGCTAGCTCCCGCGGGATGTCGGCGCGAGGCGCTGGCCTAGGGAGATCGCCATCCTCCGGCATGCCGAGTTGGCTGCCTCCGGAGGGATTCCCTAGCTCAACGTGGAAACATTCGCGGCTCGGGCCGCAGTCCTTGTCGTCAAGGCTGCGGCTGCCGTCGGAACAGTCGGAGAGGCAGTAGTCACATGCGGTCATGAAGTCCCGCATGGCACTGGGGTTGCCAAATCCGGAGAAATCCCAGCAGATGCTGGGGTCGTCATCTTCCTCGGACCCAGAGGGTCCGTAGGTCGAGACACCCGTCAATCGGTCCTAAGGCGACCGCACATGAAACCCCAGGGAGGTTGCACTCGCCTCAACGTGAGCGCCCGCCAAAGCGGGGTCGCCAGGCGGGCTGAGGTCGAGTCGAAATGACGAAAGATGGGTAGCAGTCGGTACCTTTTTGTCGACGAGGAGCGATGAAGTCACGTCGGGGGCTGATCGTGCCGTCGTCTTGGGTACGAGGGCGACGTCCTGCAGGCCCTCCGTGAGCGTGCTGGCGTCGTCCACTTGCTCGGGGTCGACGTGCTGCGGGGGGATGGCGCCCGCCTTTGCCTCGAACGCGAGGGCGACGCTTGGCGTGTCCTCCGTTGGGGCGCTGGGGGTGTCGATTTGCTCGACAGCCGTCGGAGCGCGGCCTCCCGCTCGGCCCTGGTTGCCCCGCCTCCTCCTCCTCCGATGGCGAGGGAGAGGACGGGGCGAGCTCGAAAGTTGTCCTTCCCCCACGCGGGAAAGGCGTCGTCGATTCCGCCGCCGGCGGGCGGGCTGTCCGCCACCATTATCGCTGTCGTGCGGCGGTGGAAGGAGTATCATGTCGTAGTTGCCGTCGAAGGACATGAACTCGAGACTCCCGAAACGGAGCACCGTCCCGGGTTGAAGAGGTCGATGGAGACTGCCCATCTGGAGCTTGACGGGAAACTGCTCGTCAACACGCAGCGTGCCCCTACCTGGCGCGCCAACTGTCGGCGTTCCGAGACCGGGGGGTCCCCGAGCCGACGAGTGAGTGTGCCGCGTGCCCCAGCCCAGATGGGTCGAGCGCGTGGGCGAGCGCGAAGGGGGGAGAGAGAGCGAGAGAGAGAGCGAGGCGGCCGGAGCCGGGTCGTGAGGGAGTCGGAGAATTCCCGCGGCCTTCGTGTTCGTCCCGCGCCCAGGTCGGGTGCGCTTGCAGTAGGGGGTTACAAGCGTCCGCGCGAGGTGAGGGGAGTGGGCGGCCCCGAGAGAGCGCCTGCCCCTGCCCTTCGTCCCCGCGAGGCCAACCTTCTCTAAGAAGGCCCTGGTCCTTCCTTTTATAGTCGTAAGGAGAGGATCCAGGTGTACAAAATGGGGGTGTAGCAAGGTGCTACGTGTCTAGCGAGGGAGAGCTAGCGCCCTAAGTACATGCCAAGGTGGCAGCCGGAGAGATCTTGGCACCCTGTTGGTGTGTCGTCGTGGCTGTTGGAGAAGCAGTGGAGCTTGACGGAGGGACAGCTGTTGGAACAGCTGTGCTCTTGCTGATGTCTCCCTGCTTTCGTAAGGGAGCTGAGAGCCGCCGTCGTCATGGTCTAGTGGGGCGCCATCATTGCCTATCTGGCGTAGCTGGCCAGATGGGACGCCGGTCTTGTTCTCTGTGACCCAAGTCGGCTCAGGGCAGGGTGATGATGACGCTTCCTGTTGACGTGGCGGTCTTGTGTCCTAGGTCGGGCGTCGTGGAGGCTCCTCCGAAGTCGAGGTCGAGTCCGTCCTGCATGACAGAGGCCGAGCCCGAACCCCTGGGTCGGGCGAGGCGGAGGTCGTTCGGCAGAGGCCGAGGCGGAGTCCGAGCCCTGGGTCGGGCGAGGCGGAGGTCGTTCGGCAGAGGCCGAGGCGGAGTCCGAGCCCTGGGTCGGGCGAGGCGGAGGTCGTCGTCTTCCGGGGCCTTAGCCCGAGTCCGAGCCCTGGGTCGGGCGGAGCGGAGTTCGCCGTCTTCTGGGGCCTTAGCCCGAGTCCGAGCCCTGGGTCGGGCGGAGCGGAGTTCGCCGTCTTCCGGGGCCTTAGCCCGAGTCCGAGCCCTGGGTCGGGCGGAGCGGAGTTCGCCGTCTTCCGGGGCCTTAGCCCGAGTCCGAGCCCTGGGTCGGGCGGAGCTTCCTCTGGCGCTTTTGGCCAAGCCTGGCTACCCGTCAGTCTTACCTTTTGCGTTGAAGGCCCCAGGGATTTGGTCGGTTGGCGCGGTGATTTAGTCAGGGTTACTTCTTATCGAAGGCGGGGCCTCGGGCGAGCCGGTGATGCGTCTGCCGTGGGAGACCTCAGGCGAGACGGAGTCATCTTAGGGTCGGCTGCCCTCGCCCGAGGCTAGGCTCGGGCGTGGCGTGATCAAGTCGCTCGTATGGACTGATCCCTGACTTAATCAAACCCATCAGGCCTCTGCAGCTTTATGCTGATGGGGGTTACCAGCTGAGAATTAGGCGTCTTGAGGGTACCCCTAATTATGGTCCCCGACAATACTTATCTACTACTACGCATTGTGCAATGGTAGCAAGTGAGCTTGGAGAGAGATGTAGTAGATGTGTTTCCTGTCATAGATGTAGACATAAACACATATAGGTGGGTGCCCGTCCGTTGCAACAGAAACATTTAATATCATGATAACTTATGAACAAATGTGTGTTATACTGTTATGTGAAAATGTTTCGTAATTAATTTGTGATCCTAGCTATATGAAAAAGAATTAGGCTTACACCTAGTTCCTAAATAATTTTGGTGGTTGAATTGCCCAACACAAATAATTGGACTAACTAGTTTGCTCTAGTGTATAAGTTATACAGGTACCAAAGGTTCACACTTAGCCAATAAAAAGACCAAGTATTGGGTTCGACAAAAGAGCAAGGGACAACCGAAGGCACCTCTGGTCTGGCGCACCGGACTGTCCGGTGGCAGGTGCACCAGACAACTCCAACTCCAAACTCGTCACCTTCGGGAAATTCCAGAGGCGACTCCGCTATAATTCACCGGACTGTCCGGTGTACACCGGACATGTCCGGTGCTCCAAGGAAGAGCGGCCTCCGGAACTCGCCAGCCTCGGGAATTCAGAACGGCAGCTCCGCTATAATTCACCGGACATGTCCGGTGTACACCGGACTGTCCGGTGTAACTACGGGGCAACGGCTACTTCGAGCCAACGGTCACCTGCGGACGCATTTAATGCGCGTCAGAGCGCGCAGAAGTCAGACACGCGCGTTGTGGCGCACCGGACAATCTACAGTACATGTCCGGTGCGCCACCGGACATCTCGGCGGGCCCAGAAGTCAGAGCTCCAACGGTCGAAACCCCAACGGCCTGGTGACGTGGCTGTCGCACCGGACATGTCCGGTGTGCACCGGACTGTCTGGTGCACCATACGACAGACAGCTTTCACCAACGGCTAGATTTTGGTTGGTGACTATAAATACCACCCCAACCGGCCACTTCAAGGGGTGGGAGCCCAAGCAACATTCCAAGTCATCTAGTTGACATACTCAAGCCCTCCCAACCACATATATTCATTGATCCATCCTATACACAAGATTTAGACCACTACAACCAATACAAGTGCCACAAAAGAGAGAGCAAGCAAAAGAGAGCTACTCATTTGAGTTTAGCACTAGTGCCTTGTGAGATTCATCGAGAGATAGTGTGTGCTTCATCTTTGTGTTCATTTGCGCGTGGAGTTTTGACTCCCATTGAACTTCCTCCAAAGTTTTGGAGGCTTGTAAAAGCTAGCAAGAGACACCAAAGTGTGTGGTGGTCCTTGTGGGATCGAGAGTGATCCTTGAGAAGAAGAAGAGCTCGCCGATCCTTGTGTGATCGGGGGAGAGAGGGAAAGGATTAAAAAAGACCCGTCCTTAAGTGGACTCCTCAACGGGGACTAGGCCTTCGAGGGCCGAACCTCGGTAAAACAAATCACCCGTGTCCATTGTGTTTATTGCCTGTGATTTGTTTGTTTTCCTTGCTCTAAGTTTTCTTGCACCATTATTTGCTAATATCATTTGGTGTTGCTTCAAGTTAAATTCCCATTTAGTGAAAGCAACACGGTGCAAGAAATAACTTGTCCTAGTGCTCTTCTCATCTAAGGGTTCTTGCTTTGTTATTCTATAACTTATTAATTGTATTGATTTATCCCTCCCGCATTATTTAGCAATACTCTTTTCTAGCAAGAACTTAGTTTCTATTCTCCGATATTTGTATATCTTGTTCTAACCACTAATCAAGGGATCTAGTTGGGGGATAAAGTTTTAATTTTCAGGTTCCGCCTATTCACCCCCCCCTCTAGGCGACTTTCAATTGGTATCAGAGCTAGGCACTTCATCTTGAGTCTAACAACTCGAAGTGATGGCTCGTAGAAGATCCCAAAAGAACAAAAAGACCCAGGAGAACAAGGAGGTAACTCTTGAGATATTGCTTTCCGATTGTTCTAATTATAATTCATGGTCTACTAGAGTGATAAATGCTTTTAGAGCGGTAGACCCTCAGTTAGAACAAATTTTAGATAAGAGTATTATTCCTCCTAACTATGCTAGGGAAAATGCCTCCGAAGAAGATTTAAGATGTATTCGCTTAAACTATCTAGCTTATGACATCTTAAGTAAATCCCTTAGCAAAGAAGATTATCATGCCTTCATAATAAAATATGACAAACCCATTTGTGATATGCATGATATTTGGACTAGAATTAAAGGCAAATTTAATAAGTCCAAACATGATAGTTCATTTTGTGCTTCTACTTCCTTTGGTATTTGTGATACTAACCCTTGCAAGGAAGAAGAAGAAAATGAACGGTGGAGACCAAACGATGAATCCACCTCTCCAAAAGGTGTGTCTTCCCATTTTGATTCCCACATGTGTTGTGTGGCTAATGCAAATGATAGCGGAAGCACAAATGAGGATGAGGAGGAAGAAAGAAGCTTTGTGCAACTCTACGCTCGCCTAAGCCAAGAAGATAAGGCGGTCATGCTCAAACTTCTAGAAAGAGCGAGAGAGCAAGGCGAAGCTCATCAAAGGCTAGAAAGTATTCTCTCCATGAAGATGAAATACTTTGACGAGTTGACTAATGAACATGAGGAGCTAAAGTGCTCTCATGTTGATTTGGTCCAAAGGTATGAAACTATTTCAATTGAGCAAGATAACGCTTTACATTGTATAGCTCAATTAGTAAATAAGAATACCTTGCTTATGGACCAAGTAGAAAAGCTAAAAATTGAAAATCTAGCTTTTCAAGAAAAATATGATATGCTCCTATGCTCTCATGAAAATCTTAGAGATGATCATATCATATTAAATATTGCTCATGAGGTTGTGATAGAAAACTTAAAATCCCAACAACCTCACTCATGCACATGTATTCAAATTGATACTATATTACCATGTGCTAATGCTTGTTGTCCGTCGACAAGCAAATCTTCCTTTGAGCTAGAATTTGCAGGAACAAATGATGATACTTATCAAAAGCTCAAAGAAGAGAATGAGAGGCTAAAGATGAGCTTGACACAACTAAAAGGGAAATGCATTGCCCAACCTTCTCAAGATAACCGTGATCACATGGTGAAGAAGCTTGAGATGGGAATAATCGTGGCATGCATTACATCCCTTGAAAAAAATGTCAAGGATTTGAGGATTGCCAAGAGGAAGAAACAAAAGATGAAATTCAACACCTCCTCCAAAAGCCTCAACCACGCCTCCACAAAAGGTAACATCCATGGTAATGATCAAGCCACACTTCACATTAAGAGGTGTAGTGAATGCTTTGAAGAGGGGCACTTGATTAGGTCATGTCCCTACATTAAAAATGGCTTGATTATTAACAAGGATGATAGACTTTGTTTTAAATGCTCCAAGAAGGGACACTTGCTTAGATCTTGTCCCCATTTAAAACAAAGAGGCATAGGGTTAGAAAAGAAAGTTTTTACTAACCATGTAGCAGGCAACAAACAAGGAAAGAAGAAAACTTCAAAACTTGAAAAACACCTATGCTACACATGCCGAAAAAGGGGACATCAATGTAAGGATTGTCCCATTGGTAACAATTCCACTCCTAGCTTGTCAATTAATTCTCATGTAACTAGGCAACCCAAAATTGCAACTTGTGCTAGAAAGGTGATGAGTTTACCTAATGCTAACACAAAGGACGTTTGGGTTCCTAGATCTTTGTTGACTAACCATGATGGACCCATCAAGCGATGGGTACCAAAATATGCTTGACAAGCTTTGCAGGAAAAGGAGATGATATGAAGCCTTGGGGTGCTTGAGAAAGTTGATTCAATTTAACTCAAGCTATCAAATCTTCAATCATCTTTATCTGTGATTGATCCAAGGTTATTCTTCAAATTACTACATCTTAAACTCATATCATCTTCTCGAGGAAGGTATTGATGTTGTAGGAAATAAAGAATTATCTTATGCGGAAAAATCAAGGCCTACAACATGGAGGAGAGCTAAAGGATGGTAACACTTATCTTTTAAGTGAAAGTATTTTAGAATATCATTTCTTATGTGTCTTGAGTAGTCACATAGAAAAATTGAAGCACTTCAAATGTCTTTAAATTGATATTATCATTCTTTGAAGAATTTCCTCTCATATGGTAGATTGCACATTCATCTTTTCCATACTATGGCAATCTACATGCTCTAATTCGTTGCAAGTATATCATGGCATGTTCTTCCCCTAATTATCTTGTTATTACCATGATTCTAGATATAGAGAGATATTTCATGTTCTTAAAAGAATAAGGTGTCATGTAAGGAATTCAAATCCTTAGGACACTTGTAAAAAGAAAACTCTCTCTATAACTAGAATAGTGAGACTAATGATTTTTTATCTAAGTAACCCAAGTAGTCTCACTTGTTAGAGAATAAGTTTCTCTTTGGAAGCGTGTAATCTAACATAAAAAGAAAAATCAATCCAATGATTTATGTTGATTTGCTCCTTGCCTATATTGGATTTGATTCTTTCACATTTATCGCTTTCCATATCATGAATTAGATTTATTCCTATAATCTCAAGGGATTATTTATGCTTGTTTTATGAGTTAAAATTGAGCATAACATCATCTATGGATAATCTAGTTCATGCTATGAAGTTTCCATGTTTTAATCTAGCTTTTCATTCCTTATCAAAAATTGATTACAAAAGAGGGAAACTAGTGCTTGTGTTGCTACTAACATTTCTCTTGAGTTCAATTATGAAAATCTACAAGAGAGAAAGTGCACAAGCCTCATGAGTTGATCTTCACCCAAAGGAAGAAAGGTAAAAGCAAAGGTATGGGAACTCATCTTCTTAATTAAGTTTGGTTCCCATCTCAATGGGTATTTAATTATCATATTCTACCCTTGTGAGGAATAGATTCTTTATTGGACCTAAAATAACTAAGTGTGCATTCAATATCATATTCATAAATGCGTTTGTCCATTAGAATCTAATTCATGCCTTTGCTATATCCATTCTCATATTGATGCGCTTCTAAGTCATGATAATGAAGTTCAATATGAAGAAGTAAATTTCTATGAGTGAGAAAATTGTTTAATAGTGCATGTTCCTCTTTTTAAGTAAAAGTGCACTAATGTTAAGGATTTTACTTCATGTCTGTGTGACTTATGGATGATGAATTATGCTTATTTCCTATCTAAAAGAAATCATCCATCATTATATACTCCCTTGTATTACTAACATCCTTCTTAAGTATTTTCAATAAGTTTGAAAGGAAAAAGAAGCCACTGCAAAGGGAGGACTCTCAAATGAAAGAGAACATCAAGAACAACACCACCTACTTCTACGAAACAATCAATGGTGTGGTTGTGAGTATCCTAAACCCTTTCATAATGAGAATACTAGGCTCAAGTTGTTTATTACAAATTTAATGAGCCTTGATCAAGATGTATAATGCTTCTCTCTATTTAAAGTAAATGCATCCATTCAATTCATTCAAATACTTGATGCATATCTTTAGGGGGAGCCTCTTTTTATATCTTGATTATGTTGAGACTATTACTTTATCTTAGAAATTTCATATAGTCTCTTGCATGAGAGTGAGTTTCTCATGAAGTATTTGCTGGATTCTCCTATCCTAAGCTTAATTGATAATCTAATGCGTATGTTGTTCTTTTGATCATATGTGTTATTTGTTTGATCATTGAATGACTTTCATTAACAATCATGCCTCTTAGTGCCTCATATTCTTTCAATCAATATCTCTCTTGATATGCACTAAGTTAAAAGGAGAATTCATGATTCATTTATACAATTTGTGATCCATTTGATATATGCTTACAATAACTTGAAAAGGATCACTAGTTGTAAAACTCCCTCTTGTGCAAAATATTTTCATATACTGTCATTGAGTATAGGTCTTAAGCATCTAAAGACTATGGACAAAGCACAATGAAGAGAGCATCTCTATGTGAAGGTACAAAAGGGTAAAACTATCTCCTTTCACTTAAAACTTGTACCTAAATCTTCCTTTTCTACATTCTTTGCATATCTTGTATAAAAGGAAGAGAAAGCATGTCCATGTATTATCCCTGCTTCATATCTAGTTTAATTTCCCAAAATTCATTCATGCTTTAGTGCATCTCTGGTAAAACTAGATGAAGTACTTTTATTGTCAAAGAGCTTAAAGCTTAACCTTGTAACGAGGATAAGCTGCCTTTGTTTAAAAGGTGGATGGTCCTTAAGTCTCTTTGAAATCCTTAAGGGAAAATGCTTAAATTGTTTACAACATGCTTTCGTAAGTGCATAAATTGTCATGAGCATCACACTTATACTATGACACAATGCACTTCACAATCTGTATGACATAGATATGTTCTCATTAACCTAATTATGTGCAATTGGCATTTAGGGCCAAAATATGTGTTCCTCTCCATGCACATACTTAGGGGGAGCAATCTATGTTATATAGAACTATGATCATGCTTAATTTGATATATCCTCTTGATCATATCTCTTTTATATGCTATGACTAATGTGTTTTTCAAGTGAATTTCAAACCAAGTCATAGGTACATTGATAGGGAATAGGAGTCTTCGGCGAAGACAAAGCTTCCAATCTACTCTATTGGTATTATCTACCCTTCGCCATCACTCCACAATGTCTCTCCATCTTTGGTATAATCTTCACTCATATGTTTTATTTGCCAAAGGGGAGAAAGTAGTTAGAAAAGGGCTTACATCTCACTCAAAGTATCCGTTTTTGGCGATTCATGCCAAAGGGGGAGAAAGTGTGAGCCCAAAGCAAAAGGACCGCACCACCACCCTATTTTAAAAATTAATGTTTTTCAATTGGTAAATTTCAAATTGGTATCTCTTTGTGTTCTAAAGGGGGAACAAGTAGTATTTTCAAAATTGATGTCTTAAAACCCTCTTGAACACTAAGAGGAGAATTTATTGAGGGGGAGTTTTGTTTAGTCAAAGGAAAAGCATTTCAAACAAAAGGAGAAAATTTCAAATCTTGAAAATGCTTCTCAAAATCTTATTCATTTACCTTTGACTATCTTGCAAAAGGACTTTGAAAAGAATTTACAAAAGAATTTGCAAAAACAAAACATGTGATGCAAGCGTGGTCCAAAATGTTAAAAATAAAGAAACAATCCATGCATATCTAGTAAGTAATATTTATTGGCTCAATTCCAAGCAACCTTTGCACTTACATTATGCAAACTAGTTCAATTATGCACTTCTATATTTGCTTTGATTTGTGTTGGCATCAATCACCAAAAAGGGGGAGATTGAAAGGGAATTAGGCTTACACCTAGTTCCTAAATAATTTTGGTGGTTGAATTGCCCAACACAAATAATTGGACTAACTAGTTTGCTCTAGTGTATAAGTTATACAGGTACCAAAGGTTCACACTTAGCCAATAAAAAGACCAAGTATTGGGTTCGACAAAAGAGCAAGGGACAACCGAAGGCACCTCTGGTCTGGCGCACCGGACTGTCCGGTGTGCCACCGGACATGTCCGGTGCACCAGACAACTCCAACTCCAAACTCGTCACCTTCGGGAAATTCCAGAGGCGACTCCGCTATAATTCACCGGACTGTCCGGTGTACACCAGACATGTCCGGTGCTCCAAGGAAGAGCGGCCTCCGGAACTCGCCAGCCTCGGGAATTCAGAACGGCAGCTCCGCTATAATTCACCGGACATGTCCGGTGTACACCGGACTGTCTGGTGTAACTACGGGGCAACGGCTACTTCGAGCCAACGGTCACCTGCGGACGCATTTAATGCGCGTCAGAGCGCGCAGAAGTCAGACACGCGCGTTGTGGCGCACCGGACAATCTACAGTACATGTCCGGTGCGCCACCGGACATCTCGGCGGGCCCAGAAGTCAGAGCTCCAACGGTCGAAACCCAACGGCCTGGTGACGTGGCTGTCGCACCGGACATGTCCGGTGTGCACCGGACTGTCCGGTGCACCATACGACAGACAGCTTTCACCAACGGCTAGATTTTGGTTGGTGACTATAAATACCACCCCAACCGGCCACTTCAAGGGGTGGGAGCCCAAGCAACATTCCAAGTCATCTAGTTGACATACTCAAGCCCTCCCAACCACATATATTCATTGATCCATCCTATACACAAGATTTAGACCACTACAACCAATACAAGTGCCACAAAAGAGAGAGCAAGCAAAAGAGAGCTACTCATTTGAGTTTAGCACTAGTGCCTTGTGAGATTCATCGAGAGATAGTGTGTGCTTCATCTTTGTGTTCATTTACGCGTGGAGTTTTGACTCCCATTGAACTTCCTCCAAAGTTTTGGAGGCTTGTAAAAGCTAGCAAGAGACACCAAAGTGTGTGGTGGTCCTTGTGGGATCGAGAGTGATCCTTGAGAAGAAGAAGAGCTCGCCGATCCTTGTGTGATCGGGGGAGAGAGGGAAAGGGTTGAAAAAGACCCGTCCTTAAGTGGACTCCTCAACGGGGACTAGGCCTTCGAGGGCCGAACCTCGGTAAAACAAATCACCCGTGTCCATTGTATTTATTGCCTGTGATTTGTTTGTTTTCCTTGCTCTAAGTTTTCTTGCACCATTATTTGCTAATATCATTTGGTGTTGCTTCAAGTTAAATTCCCATTTAGTGAAAGCAACACGGTGCAAGAAATAACTTGTCCTAGTGCTCTTCTCATCTAAGGGTTCTTGCTTTGTTATTCTATAACTTATTAATTGTATTGATTTATCCCTCCCGCATTATTTAGCAATACTCTTTTCTAGCAAGAACTTAGTTTCTATTCTCCGATATTTGTATATCTTGTTCTAACCACTAATCAAGGGATCTAGTTGGGGGATAAAGTTTTAATTTTCAGGTTCCGCCTATTCACCCCCCCTCTAGGCGACTTTCACTATACATAAATTTTGTTATTTCAATCTAACTATTTCATCATTACATTGCAACCAACAGTACCGTGCAGACTTCTATACATGATAGCTGAATGCTCGTGCATTGCAACGGGAATATATAATACCAGTATACTACGATAACTTATATACAAAATATGTGTTATACCGTTATGAGAAAATGTTTCATAATCAATTTGTGATTCTGGCAATACATAAATTTTGTTATTTATAATCTATCTGTTTCATCACTACATTGCAACCATCAGTATCATGCAGACTTCGATATATGTCTCAATTTGCATGGTCTCATTATTGGAGAGCACGTTTCACACATACCGGAAGAAATTCCCTCGTACATCGTTAGTCATCGGACATGTACCACCATACGCTTTTGCTTAAACAAAAAGGTAAGTGTGTGTTTGCAAGACTAATGGTCAAACATCGTATAACCATAAAGTTAGAATACTATATTAATATATTAAATAAATTAATCCAATAGACATAGATTAACCCAATTAACATAGGATAAATAAATATCTAATTATAAAAGTATAAAACATGATATAATCAATGTTGTTACTGCATAGTAAATATTCATACGAGACTAACACAACTGGAACGGTTCAATTTGGAACTAAAATGGGGAAGTTACGAATTTCCAAAGTTTCTATGTATTTGATATAGGATTAATTAGGAAATCAATTTTATTGTTGTTTTCATGACAAAACAGAGGTATTATGTGATAAAAATAATATTATAGAATTATAGAAATCGGAATGAACTCATTTGGATTTAATATAAAATTTCCATGAATTAAATGGGTTTCTGCAATTATTTTTAAACTAAAAATCAATCTGCAATTATTTTTAAACTAAAAATCAATTTCTAAATTCCTTTTCCCTATTTTCTTTATTTCCTGGACTGCGTCCCAAATTCCAGAAAGATCAGGGGCTAAGCTATAAATGTTTTTCTAGACTCAGTGAGCATACAGAGTGGACGGCGGGTTAAACACAAAATACGTCTTAGTTGAAGTTGTACACAATTCAACATGAGTCATGTTGGCTAGAGGGTGGAAGGCTAGGTATTCTGCTCAATAGATCCAAGGTTCGATTCCTGAGTAGCCATGGTTTAATTTTTTTTCTGCGCGCGAAACGGAGGAGTGCAGAACGGCAGAACGACAGACTACTATTGCTTACTTAATAGATAGTAGAGATAGCTGAATGCCCGTGCGTTGCAACGGGAATATAAAATACCAGTATACTACGATAACTTATATACAAAATATGTGTTATACCGTTATGAGAAAATGTTTCATAATCAATTTGTGATTCTGGCCATACATAAATTTTGTTATTTATAATCTATCTGTTTCACCACTACATTGCAACCATCAGTATCATGCAGACTTCGATATATGCCACGATTTGCATAGTCTCATTACTGGAGAGCACATTTCACACATACCGGAAGAAATTCTCTCGTACATCGTTAGTCATCGGACACGTACCACCATACGCTTTTGCTTAAACAAAAAGGTAAGTGTGTGTGTTTGCAAGACTAATGGTCAAACATCGCTTAAACAAAAAGGTAAGTGTGTGTGTTTGCAAGACTAATGGTCAAACATCGTATAACCATAAAGTTAGAATACTATATTAATATATTAAATAAATTAATCCAATAGACATAGATTAACCCAATTAACATAGGATAAATAAATATCTAATTATAAAACTATGAAACATGGTATAATCAATGTTGTTACTGCGTAGTAAATATTCATACGAGACTAACACAACTGGAACGGTTCAATTTAGAATTAAAATGGGGAAGTTACGAATTTCCAAAGTTTCTATGTATTTGATATATGATTAATTAGGAAATCAATTTTATTGTTGTTTTCATGACAAAACAGAGGTATTATGTGATAAAAAAATAATATTATAGAATTATAGAAATTGGAATGAACTCATTTGGATTTAATATGAAATTTCCATGAATTAAACGGGTTTCTGCAATTATTTTTAAACTAAAAATCAATTTCTAAACTCCTTTTCCCTATTTTCTTTATTTCCTAGACTGCGTCCCAAATTCCAGAAAGATCAGGGACCAAGCTATAAATGTTTTTCTAGACTCAGTGAGCATACAGAGTGGACGGTGGGTTAAACACAAATAAAATCTTAGTTAAAGTTATACACAATTCAACATGAGTCATGTTGGCTAGAGGGTGGAAGGCTAGGCATTCTATTCAATAGATCCCCAAGGTTCAATTCCCAAGCAGCCATAGTTTAATTTTTTTTCTGCGCGTGGAACGGGAGAGGTCAGAACGACAGAACACGGGAACGGCAGACTACTCTTACCTTCTTAATAAGTAGTATAGATTTCTGTTAACCGCGGCCCCTTTGGAACAAAGAAAAAAATTCATGTATCTTGCGTTTTTTTTGTCTTTTTGAACTAATTCGTGTGAAATTCTTATAACAATCCTGTAAAATTCCTGCTATTCAAAGAAACCCTGAAAGAAGAAAAAAAATCTGCAAACTAGTAGGAAAACAACGTATGCATGTGCTATGAACAGAAAAATACAAACTTGTTTTCGCTGTTGCCTTGTAGTTGATTACAGATATCTGTCATTTTCAAGCAAGGATGGTAGTTTTACCTGGTGCCTGAGCTGTTGTGGGATGAGATAATTCGATGGCAATTCCATCTGTGATTCGAACAGAAAAAAAAAATACAATGTCGGAACGCTCTGCATAGGAAGCATTGATAACAATTGTTTATGGCCAAAATGTCGGACATTACTACATTCTAGGAGCGAGGTTCATTTCATATACTAAGGTTTAGCTATGGACAAGTCTGAATTTGTTCTCGGTTTCGAACACCCGTAGGACAGGACAGAAGGAACTACAGGGCACACCTTCCCCATTAATCCCAGGTGGCACTGTTGCCTTCACCATCTCATGGTGCCAAAAGCCATGTTCAAGAAGATTAGGGCATGCTTGGTTTGTGGCTAAATGTGTCACACTTTGTCTAAAGTTAGTCATCCGAATTGAATAACTAACCTTAGACAGAAAAGTTAGACAAAGTGTGGCAATTGAGGTAACGAACGAAACAGTCCCTACATCCTTGTACATCGTTGCGGAAGAGTACAAGACTCTGAAGAGCAAAAGAAGTTCGCGGGATTCTGCGGCAGGCCCATTTTCAGCCGCGTACGCGTGCGGTGTTTCCCTTAATTTAATCCCGGCGACGGCCCGTTTTGTAGCATTCACTCATGGGTAGTGTACGGTGCTGCTGGGTGTTTCCTATCGCAGCGTGATGGTTGGTATACTTGTCTGTCTAATTGAGTCATCCGGTCTAGCAGCATTGTGACTAGAATAGAGTTGATGCATCAGAATTCAGGAGCAAGGATTTGTTAGGATTTATGGGCTTGGCCCAATTAAGAATTTCTAATAAATCCCAGAAAATCTCAAAAGCCCATACAAGAGGATGGCTAGAGGATAGGTGGAACCATTAGCACCATATTGCTAGCTCTAGTGGAGTAGAACTAGCTTAAATATGGAAGCCACACTCACTCACCAAGTCATGGATGAGAGGAGAGAGTGTGGAGAGCCACACGCGCGCGCGCTCGCTCGCCTGGCCGGGCCGGGCCGGGCCGGGCGGGGCGAAGGGCGCGGGCGCACGACATGCGCGTGAATGGTCCGCCGAAATCCGGCCCCTCGCCTTGCGGGGGCGCGGCTACCTTTTGCCGTTTGATTTTTTAGTTTCTTGGCTGTTACGCTTATCCTAACCGATCGCTATAAAATCTCAACTGATTGCGAGATTTTCGTGGGCGGATAAGCACGGGGGTCGCAGACTCGGCCCTATAAAAGGAGCCCGGCAGCCAGCCTCCAAATGATCCCAATTCGCTTTCGCCTCTCTTCACAGCTGAGCTGCCTTCCAGTTCTCTTCGTCCCGATCGTAGAGGTGCATCTGCGATTAGGAGAGCAGGTCTCCGGAACCCTTCGCCTTCTAGATCCTGCACCAGGAGAGGCCGAATAAGGTTTTTGGGAAGCGTCTTCACGCGACTGCTCGTGATCTGATTGACCTCGTCGACCCTGCTGATTTCGCTACTTCGACATCGTCGACCCTGCTGATTCCGGCGCGTGCCATCTATCAGTAAGTCTAATCAGTTCGCATCATCTGATTTGGCTTGTTATTTCAGTGCTTGTGATTTTGTCATGATTTATATTCGGAATTTAAACTGGAATTTGTCTAATTATTCAACAATCCAAAAACCTTATTGTAGACAATTTCCTAGTTTTTCTATGGCTGCTTTTGCCGACGCGCTGAAGCCAGAAAAGTTTAATGGTATGCACTTTAAGAGATGGCAAGTCAAGGCCACGCTCTGGCTTACTGCTATGAATGTCTTCCATGTTAGTAAAGGCAGACCTGAGGGTCCACTGACTCCTGAACAGGAGAAAGAGTACGACCATGCCAATACTATATTCACGGGAGCCGTTCTTAGCGCCCTTGTTGACCGTCTAGTTGATGCGAATATGCAGTACACAGACGGGAAAGAGTTATGGGATGCACTTACTACCAAGTATGGTGCATCGGATGCTGGCAGTGACCTGTATATCATGGAGAGCTTTCATGATTATAAGATGGTTGATAATCGCTCTATTGTAGAGCAAGCTCATGAAATACAGTGTATAGCCAAGGAACTCGACCACCTTAAGATAGTCCTTCCTGACCGATTTGTGGCTGGGTGCATTATTGCAAAGTTGCCTTCTACATGGAGGAACTTCGCCACATCTCTGAAACATAAGAGACAGGAGATATCAGTTGAAAATCTGATAGCGTCTCTGGATGTTGAGGAGAAAGCTCGGGCAAAGGACACGGGATCTAAAGGAGGCGAGGGCCACTCCAGCGCCAACATGGTTCAGAGGAACCACAATAAGGGCAAAGGAAAGCCAAAATCTAACAAGCCCAACAAAACTACCAACTTCAAGAAGAAGAAGAACAAGGCTGAATTGACATGTTTCGCATGTGGCGAGGCGGGTCATTTTGCCAAGGATTGTCCTGATCGAGCGGATCGCCGTGGCAAAAAGGGCAATGTCAACACAGTGGTCGCTAGCAATGAGGAAGACAAAGGGTATGGTAATTTACCTTTTATCTTCTCAGTATTTCAATCACCTAGCTGGTGGCTTGATACTGGTGCTAATGTTCATGTGTGTTCTGACATTAACTTGTTCTCTTCTTATCAGAGCGCCCGGGATTCTTCCGTGCTAATGGGGAATGGGTCACATGCTTCTGTTCATGGCACTGGCACGGTGGATCTGAAGTTTACTTCGGGAAAGATCGTGCAGCTGAAGAACGTGCATCATGTCCCTTCTATACACAAGAATCTTGTTAGCGGAACCCTTCTATGTAGAGATGGGTTCAAGGTAGTTTTGGAGTCCAATAAATTAGTTTTGTCCAAGTCTGGACAATTTATTGGTAAAGGTTATGATTGCGGAGGCTTGTTCCGCTTTTCTTTGTTAGATTTCAATAATAAGTCTGTGAACCATATTTGTGCTAATGTTGATGATCTTGCGAGTATTTGGCATTCTCGTTTGTGTCATATTAATTTTGGCTCTATGTCTCGGCTTGCAACCATGAGTTTAATTCCGAATATCACCATAGTCAAAGGTTCTAAGTGCCATAGTTGTGTGCAGTCGAAGCAACCTCGAAAGCCTCATAAGGCTGCTGAGGAGAGACACCTGGCACCGCTAGAACTCATACATTCTGATCTTTGTGAGATGAATGGTGTGTTGACAAAGGGTGGTAAGAGATACTTCATGACATTGATTGATGATGCGTCTAGATTTTGCTATGTATACTTGCTAAAAACTAAAGATGAGGCTTTAGACTACTTTAAAATCTATAAGGCTGAAGTTGAAAACCAACTAGAGAGAAAGATCAAACGTCTTAGATCAGATCGTGGTGGCGAGTTCTTTCCCAAAGTCTTTGACGATTTCTGTGCAGAACATGGCATTATTCATGAGAGGACTCCTCCCTATTCACCCGAGTCAAACGGGATTGCTGAAAGGAAAAACCGTACGTTGACTGACCTGGTGAATGCCATGTTAGACACTTGTGGTTTATCTAAGGCATGGTGGGGGGAGGCAGTCCTGACTTCATGTCATGTTCTGAATAGAATTCCTATGGGCAAAGAAGAGAAAACCCCTTATGAGAAGTGGGTTGGGAGAAAACCATCACTTTCATACTTGCGCACTTGGGGGTGCATGGCGAAAGTCAATGTACCAATTAATAAAAAGCGCAAGCTTGGTCCAAGGACAGTGGATTGTGTCTTTCTTGGATATGCTTCGTGTAGCATAGCATATAGATTTTTAGTAGTTAAATCTGAAGTTCCTGATGTATATGTTGATACTATTATGGAATCACGTGATGCTACTTTCTTTGAACATATATTTCCAATGAAAGACATTCATAGCAATTCTAGATACTCTTCTGAGATAACTCCTGAACATAGTACACCTATTGAGAGTTTTGAACAGCCACATGAAATTGTCCTAGAGGAGGATGACAATGATGCTCCTAAAAGGAGCAAGAGACAAAGGGTTGAAAAATCCTTTGGTGATGATTTCATTGTGTACCTTGTGGACGATACTCCTACTACCATTGCAGAAGCATTTGCATCTTCAGATGCAGATGATTGGAAAGAAGCGGTTCATAATGAGATGGACTCTATTCTTTCAAATGGTACGTGGGAAGTCACTGATCGACCCTATGGATGCAAACCTGTGGGTTGTAAGTGGGTGTTTAAAAAGAAGCTCAAGCCTGATGGTACAATTGAAAAGTACAAGGCTAGGCTTGTGGCTAAAGGCTATACTCAGAAAGAAGGAGAAGACTTCTTTGATACTTACTCACCTGTTGCTAGAATGACCACTATTCGATTACTACTTTCTTTGGCTGCCTCGTATGGTCTCCTTGTTCATCAGATGGATGTAAAGACAGCTTTTCTTAATGGAGAGCTGGACGAGGAAATCTATATGGAACAGCCTGATGGATTTGTAGTAAAGGGTCAAGAAAGCAAGGTGTGCAAGTTATTGAAATCTTTGTATGGTCTGAAGCAAGCACCAAAGCAGTGGCATGAGAAGTTTGACACTACTCTAACGTCTGCAGGCTTTGCCATTAATGAGGCAGACAGGTGTGTATATTATCGCTGTGGTGGGGGCGAAGGAGTTATATTGTGCTTATATGTTGATGATATATTGATATTTGGCACAAACATTGATGTGATCAATGAAGTCAAGTCTTTTCTATCAAAGAGTTTTGATATGAAAGATCTGGGAGAAGCTGATGTGATTCTAAACATCAAGCTGATTAAGGCAGATGGTGGGATTACTCTCTCGCAATCTCACTATGTTGAAAAGGTTTTGAAGCGATTTGGCTTCTCTGAGTGCAAACCTTCTCCAACACCTTATGATCCCAGTGTGACACTGCGAAAGAACAAGAGAATTGGTTTAGACCAATTGAGATACTCTCAGATTGTCGGTTCACTCATGTATCTTGCTGGTGCAACAAGGCCCGATATCTCGTTTGCTGTGAGCAAATTGAGCAGGTTCATGTCAAACCCCGGGACTGATCATTGGCATGCACTTGAGCGGGTTATGCGCTACCTGCAAGGTACAATGAGTTATGGAATTCACTATTCTGGTCAGCATGCAGTACTTGAAGGATATAGTGATTCGAACTGGATATCTGATGCAGACGAGCTTTATGCCACCAGTGGTTATGTCTTTACTATTGGTGGAGGTGCGGTATCATGGAGGTCATGCAAACAGACCATTTTGACGAGGTCAACCATGGAAGCCGAGCTAGCTGCACTTGACACAGCAACCGTTGAGGCAGAATGGTTGCGTGAACTCTTGATGGACTTGCCGGTGGTTGAGAAACCAATACCAGCTATCCTTATGAACTGTGACAATCAGACAGTGATTGCTAAAGTGACGAGTTCTAAGGATAATGGAAAGTCATCAAGACATGTCAAAAGACGATTGAAGTCTGTCAGAAAGTTGAGAAACTCCGGAGTTATAAGTGTGACTTATATTTCAACAGATAAAAATCTGGCAGATCCTTTTACCAAGGGACTACCACGTAATGTGATAGAAATCGCATCGAGAGAGATGGGTATGAGACCCGAATAAAGTTGCCATGGTGGAAACCCAGTCTATGTGATCGGAGATCCCGTGAATTAGGTCCTGGGAAGAACAAGCCATTGGTGAACTGAGGAGAGTAACCTTTGACCCTCTCTAAGTAAAGATGCAATACTCTCAAATGCTGTAAGGCAGGTTGGCTTTGTGCCTTAATGTGTTCTGTTGGCTTGTATTAGCGAAGATGTTGTCCTGCAGAACATTCTTTGAAAGAACACACCTATATGAGTTAGACTGTCTAACGTCGCAGTCTATGAGATTTGGGTGATCTCTAGTAAACTCATGAAGAGACCTTGGAGTACGACGTATATGCTCCACCCGAGAAGGGGACTACTGGTAGCCAAGTACTGGTCATGACTTCAAGTGAAACTCATTCACGCAAAACTTGCAATTCAAGGCATAGTCCATTGTCCAAGTTGTGGGTTGGTGTAGCTTGGAGTTCTAGGCGGAAGTTCAACTTAACAGTCTCTGCTGAAAAACTAGTATATTAAACAGTAGTGAACAGTGGCGAAAACTGTAGATGGGCATTTGAGATCTGGTGGGGGATTGTTAGGATTTATGGGCTTGGCCCAATTAAGAATTTCTAATAAATCCCAGAAAATCTCAAAAGCCCATACAAGAGGATGGCTAGAGGATAGGTGGAACCATTAGCACCATATTGCTAGCTCTAGTGGAGTAGAACTAGCTTAAATATGGAAGCCACACTCACTCACCAAGTCATGGATGAGAGGAGAGAGTGTGGAGAGCCACACGCGCGCGCGCTCGCTCGCCTCGCCTGGCCTGGCCGGGCCGGGCGGGGCGAAGGGCGCGGGCGCACGACATGCGCGTGAATGGTCCGCCGAAATCCGGCCCCTCGCCTTGCGGGGGCGCGGCTACCTTTTGCCGTTTGATTTTTTAGTTTCTTGGCTGTTACGCTTATCCTAACCGATCGCTATAAAATCTCAACTGATTGCGAGATTTTCGTGGGCGGATAAGCACGGGGGTCGCGGACTCGGCCCTATAAAAGGAGCCCGGCAGCCAGCCTCCAAATGATCCCAATTCGCTTTCGCCTCTCTTCACAGCTGAGCTGCCTTCCAGTTCTCTTCGTCCCGATCGTAGAGGTGCATCTGCGATTAGGAGAGCAGGTCTCCGGAACCCTTCGCCTTCTAGATCCTGCACCAGGAGAGGCCGAATAAGGTTTTTGGGAAGCGTCTTCACGCGACTGCTCGTGATCTGATTGACCTCGTCGACCCTGCTGATTTCGCTACTTCGACATCGTCGACCCTGCTGATTCCGGCGCGTGCCATCTATCAGTAAGTCTAATCAGTTCGCATCATCTGATTTGGCTTGTTATTTCAGTGCTTGTGATTTTGTCATGATTTATATTCGGAATTTAAACTGGAATTTGTCTAATTATTCAACAGGATTTTCAGGGCATATTAGGGGAGCAAGAGTGCGAGACCAGGATACAGAGTAAAGTGCACAAATACAGTCCCCATCAGTCCTCTTTCCCCCACGTGTTGCTTTCACGCATTCGTACTTAAGTAAGCCGAAAGGCAAATTGAAACAGCAAGAGAAGTTATTATCAGCAACGACGATCCTGTTTGCCAAAAGCGACAGCGACGTGGAACGACGAGCATTGCTTGTCGTAGGCTGGAAGAACAGGCGCGCTGCCGAGATTGTGTTGGCCAGCATGGCAATAGCCGACGTCGCATCGACCACACGTGAAAAGCAAAACACCATCATTCGCGGTGCGGGGGTGGATAAGCTGATAAGGAGCCGCTGAAACGAATTAAAAGCCATGGAAGAGTAGACACAGTGGACAGCCTTACCTGCCGGAAAGCGCCGAGCAGACACGCACCGTACAGTACAGGTAGCCCGGGCCCGGCGTCCGGCGCGCACTCGACTCCTGCCGTGCACAAATTCGATCCTATCCACCTCGCGGCGACACCCATCCGACGTTATTAGAAGGTAACGTAACGTTGCCACGCATATGCCCTCTTTATCAGCTTACCAGAAGCAGTAATTTACCTATCGTCGGTACTACGTGATCCGATGCAGCTCGCGCGGTACTACGTGCCTATCGTCGCCGCGATACATATATGGCGTGATTGGTTACTGCTCCCGCCTGGCCTGCGTCAGCCTGTCGTCCCAGTAGAAACGCGGCTGTCTCGCGTCTCAGCGCATGCAAGCGGACAACTAAAAAAACGCTGAGAATGTACCTCCGCATGCAGACTGAGCTCAGCCCATGCACTAAACCAATCACATACCTTATCATGGTCAACGCATCCGCAGGGCTGGATCTAAAGAGCCAGGCAACCAAATTACACTGATATGGATGAGGTAACCCGGACCATCAATCCACTGATCTCCACCAACTTATCATTCATTTAATAACATGTATCAACCAAACCAAGTGAAATATTTACAAACAATTACTTAGATAGCGAACCGACCTGCTGCTCCGTTCCAACATATATAATAAAAAGGTTAAAACAGCATTGAGTTAACATGCAATCTGTCGTTATCACGCTAAGGACGTCGGGGTGTTTAAATGCATTTAGAGCTAATAGTTATTTTTAATAAATTATTTAATAGTTTGCTAACTATTTATTAGCTAGTTAATTTGACTAATGATTTTAGTCAACTAACTATTGGTCCAGAGCATTCAAACATCACCCAGGCTCAGTACTCGCCAGCAGTGACGAAAGCAACAGACAGTTTTTGCAGTCTCTTTCCCCTGTTGACAGCGGCCCAGATGCTAGGTGCCGTGTGCGTGATTCCAACCAACCAAGTTCGGTCTATGATGTCAAGATGCAATATTTCTGTTCGAAAGATTCCTAAACATCCCGAAATAAAATAATACTGGAGTAGTACTTGAATTTTATCGAAGCCAAAGTCACGCTGCTACGGCTCATGGGCCTGCATTATTCACGACTAGTTTCCGGTAGCACCCCCAGGCGCCAGCTGCTGATCAATTTTAATAAAAAAGTATATTTTATGTTTATAATAGTTGACACCCTTTTGAAGGCGCCAATCACTTCAAAAGAACCAGTGACGGTGCTCTCTGGTCAGGCGCGGACAGTCCGCGGCACAGGGCCGGACGGTCCGCGACCTGGCGCAGGAACTCGGGTTCCCTGCCTGACGGTCGGACGGTCCGCGTCCTAGGGCCGGACGGTCCGCGCGTGCGCAGGGGCGGTGAAGGATCGCCGGCGGCGCCTAGATCTCGCTTCCGGGAGGGACCCCGTCGGGAGGAGAGATCCTAGGTGGTGTCTAGGCTCGGGTAGACCGACCTAGACTCCTCTAATCGACGTAGAGTCGAGGAGAGGCGGAGAATTTGGGGATTGGAAGACTAAACCTAAACTAGACTAGAACTACTCCTAGGATAAAATGTAAATTGTATTGATTGAAGGTTCGATTCGTTGTTTCAAATCGGGCGTAGACCTCTCTATTTATAGAGGAGGAGGGCTGGACTCGTTACAAACAAATTTCCGAGTGAATCCCGCGAATCTAGCTAACAACCATAGCACAAAACTCGGAACCCTAAACTACTCTGCGCACGCGCGGACCGTCCGGCCCCCAGGCGCGGACCGTCCGGCCTCAGGGCCGGACCGTCCGCCCTGCTCAAAATGGGCTCCAACATATGCCCCCCTGCCTTTTGGTGGAGCTGAGCGAACCAAAAGCATCTTAACACGATGTGATTACATCGGTTTTCTTAAGCATTTTGCCACATACTGGGATGATACTGCTTGAGGAAACGCCCATTCAAAGCCTTAGGCAAATCTTTGCCTTGTAATGTTTGTAGCAAATAGGTGTTACCAGACATCACCTGTTTCACTTTATAAGGACCCTCCCAGCTTGGCGACCATTTCCCGAACTTTCGGTCTTTATTCCTTAGAGGCAGAATGGTCTTCCACACCAAGTCTCCTACTTGAAATGATTTTGCTTTGACCTTCTTATTGTAGGCCCTGGCTACCATGATCTTGTCCTTTTCTATTGCTCCCAAAGCTATCATCCTCTTGTCGGTCACCTCATCAATATTATCCATCATTGAATTATAATAATCAGTAGCAGTTAGATCATTTTGTCTGGCAAACCTGACAGCATTCAAACTTATTTCCACAGGTAACACTGCTTCCTGCCCATAGACAAGCTCAAAAGGAGATACTTTAGTAGCACTATGTTTAGATATTCTATGAGCCCATAAAGCTTCAGACAAAATCTTATGCCAATGTTTAGGATTATCAGATACCTTCTTTTTTATCAAATTAATCAATGTCCTATTACTAGACTTGGCCTGTCCATTGGCCTGAGCATAATATGGAGACGAATTAAGCAGCTTAATTCTGTATAATTCAGCAAATTCACGTACCTCTTTTGCCATAAAAGAAGTCCCTTGATCTGTAGTCAAGGTCTGGGGAATGCCGAATCTATGAATAATATGCTCAGTTATGAACTCAATTACCTCCTTGTGTGTCATGTTTTTTCAGAGCAACGGCTTCACTCCATTTGGTGAAATAGTCAGTGGCAACTAACACAAACCGATGCCCTTTTGATGATGAAGGATGAATTTCTCCAATAAAGTCTAATCCCCATCCTCTGAACGGCCAAGGCTTGATGATAGGATGTAATTCGGCTGCAGGGACCAACTGTAGGTTGCCGAATTTTTGACACACTTGGCAACCTTTGTAGTACTTGAAACAATCGGCTATCATGTTAGGCCAATAAAAACCAGACCTTCGCAAGAGCCATTTCATCTTTGGAGCCGATTGGTGGGTACCACAAATTCCTTCATGTACTTCGGCCATGGCCAGTATAGCATCATCTGGGCCCAAGCACTTAAGCAGAATGTCGTTGACTGTTCGGCGGTAGAGTTCATCACTCATCACGACATACTTGAAAGCTGTTCGCCGAATGTTCTTATCTGTCCTGATATTGGGATTTCGCAAATAATTAAATATAGGTGTCCTCCAATCACTTGCATCGGCTTCATTGTCAGCCGAATCAATTAAGAGAACATTTCTGGTAACTCCGGACGGTCCGGCGTCACCACGCGGACGGTCCGCGACCTGGGAATTTGGCTCTGCACTGGTCATCAGACTTTCAATTTTGTGAAATCTCCCTCTCTTTATCCGATAACCTGATGCACCTTGTGCCAAATTGTTAGCTCTATGATTCTCAACTCTAGAGATATGTCGAATACTGAATTCGTCAAAAGAATGGATTATGCTCCAACATTTTCCAAGGTAACCATTTAGAGTACCATCAAAACATTGATATTCTTCTAACACTTGTTGGACAACCAGCTGAGAATCACCAAATGCTTTCACATGTTTTACTCCCATACAATTTAAAAGTTCCAAGCCGAATAAGAGGGCCTCATATTCGGCTTGATTATTAGTGCAATAAGTTTCCAATCGGCTAGAGAAGTCGAAGGAGACATCACTTGGTGAAACAAGTACGATGCCAATTCCTTGCCCTTCATTGCAAACCGATCCATCAAAATATAAAGTCCAAGGAGTAATAGTGAGATATGACATGTCTAGTTTATCATTAATCCGATGTTCTACAATGAAATCCGCTACGACCTGGCCTTTCATAGATTTCAATGGTTCATAGGCCAAGTCATATTCTATAAGCGCATAAGCCCACTTACCAATCCTACCACTCATAATTGGGTTATGCAACATGTATTTGATTACATCGGCTTGACCAGAAACAGTGCAATGACTAGACAGTAAATAACATCTACATTTGGTGCATGCATAAAACAAGCATAAGCATAATTTCTCAATAAAAGTGTACCTTGTTTCAGCATCCACCAACCTCCTGCTTAGATATGTCACCACATGTTCCTTTCCCTCAGTTTCTTGTTGAACAGCTCCAATGACCTTTTCTTCAGCTGCAATGTACAATCGGAATGGTACTCCTGCGCGTGGTGCTTTTAATACAGGAGCCGAAGACAAGTTTTTTTTTAATGAGATCAAATGCTTCTTGCTGCTCTGCCCCCCAAGTGAATTCGGCATCATTCTTAAGCCGAAGGATAGGGGTGAAGGCACCAATCTTCCCGGCTAGGTTAGAAATAAATCTTCGCAAATAATTCACCTTGCCGAGAAACTTCTGCACTTCGACCTTACAAGTCGGAGGTCCCATATTCCGAATAGACTTGATTCGGTCAGGGTCTATTTCTATACCATGTTCATGTATGACAAATCCTAAAAACTTACCAGCCGACACTCCAAAAGCACATTTACGTGGGTTAATTTTCAAACCATACCGACGCATTTTATCAAAGGCTTTGCGCAAATCAGCTATATGAGAACTAAACTCAGCCGATTTGACTACAATATCATCAATGTAGACCTTGAAAGGGAAATGTGCCCTTGGGCCATTTCTAAGTATTTTGGTGATTGAGTGCCAACACAAGTGCTTTTGTGCTAATCTATGCAAAGTGGTGGTCAAAGGACAAATCATGTCAAAAGGTATGTTTCTAGACTTAGTACATTGTTTAATGGACTAATGTATTGTGTCTAAGTGCTGGAAACAGGAAAAGTTGAATTGGAAATGAGATGGCTTTGTTCAGCCAAAGTCTGCTCAGTCTGGGTGCACCGGACTGTCCGGTGGTGCACCGGACAGTGTCCGGTGCGCCAGGCTGGCACTGGCGAACTTACTGCTCTCGGGACTTCGGCGGCGGTGTACGGCTATAATTCACCGGTCGGTCCTGAAAGTTCCCTTTGGCTCGGGAACAGGATCTGGATGTCGCCTAGAGGGGGGGGGTGAATAGGCGAATAAAAATTATCACTTTAAAACTTAAATCTTACTCTACTCGAAGACAGGATCGCAGTGGAGTGAAGAATCCTTTGAGTAGCTTGCAGTGGAATTTAAGTTCCTGTCTTACGAATATCCTGCACTTCAAGGAAAGAGACGCAAGGATTTATCCCGAGGTTCGGCCAAGCCTGAAATGCTTGCCTAGTCCTCGTTGGAGTTAGCCACACCTGGGCTTGGAGTCTATTTCAACTCCTTCCTCCGTTTGCTCAGATCTGTCAGTATGACAGATAGAGCCTTTCACTATTGAGTGGGGTTACAACAGAACCGCGGCTGCTTACAAACTTCTTGGCAGCACCCCGGCAGAGTAACAATACGCTCAAGACCTTGCTCTAGCTCTTGGCAGCACTACTCCTCTCTCTAAAGGCTTATAGCTGTGCCTTCTACACAAACTATAGAGTTACACACAAGAAGGAGAGCGAGAATTGATTCCAATGAAGTCTACACTTGTTGGCTGCACTCATTCACTTCTTGGAGGCGCCTAGGAGTCCCTTTTATAGACCCAAGGGGCCTAGGAGCCGTTGGACTTCATTTGGAAGGCAATATCAGCTTTCTGTCGGGTGGTGCACCGGACAGTCCGGTGCACACCGGACACTGTCCGGTGCCCGATTTCTTTCCTAAAATGGCGCTGCCGACCGTTGCAGATCTGGGAGCCGTTGGCGCACCGGACATGTCCGGTGCACACCGGACAGTCCGGTGCCCCCTTCCGACCGTTGGCCCGGCCACGTGTCGCGCGCAGATTCCGCAGCCGACCGTTGGCCCGGCCACGTGTCGCGCGCAGATTCTGCAGCCGACCGTTGGCCCGGCCGACCGTTGGCTCACCGGACAGTCCGGTGCACACCGGACAGTCCGGTGAATTTTAGCCGTACGCCGTCGGCGAATTCCCGAGAACGGCCACTTCGCGCCGAGCCAGCCTGGCGCACCGGACATGTCCAGTGCACACCGGACAGTCCGGTGCACCCAGACTGGGCAGTCTTTGGCTGCTCGAGTCATTTCTTCTCCAACTTGATTTTTTCTGTTTCCAACACTTAGACAAGTATATTAGTACACTAAAACCAATGTACTAAGTCTAGAAACATACCTTCTCTTGATTATTACATCCATAGTATTTCTCATGCTTGAGCTTTGATGTCGGACTCATAAATCATCAAGTCGGCTTGACTTGATCTAGATTGACATTCCTTAGCTCCAACATCCTGCAAAGGTCACATAGAACATCTCCAAACATAGGAACAACCCAAACTAAGGATTAAGGTGAACTTAGCTCTTTTGGGCTGCTTCCAGTTCTGGTTTTGACACTTGTTCTCCTTCTAGTGACCTTGATCTCTTTCTTAGAGCTTGGTCTTGAGCCTTATGACTTACACCACATAACTGTAGCTGTTACCTTATTGGTTGTAAGTCACGTCCTCATGTAGTGATCCTTGGTGTGTTATAGCTCTTCTCAACTCGATCACCCTTGACTTTGCAAGCCTTCTTCTTCACCCTTGGCTTTGGGTTCCTCAGCCTCCTTGACCTTCTCCCGTGCACTTGGTACCTCGAAGCTTCTCTTGCCTCCGTCCTTGGCTTGATCAGTTGTCTCCGAGCTTCGCACCCGAGTCTCACTTTATGCAATGTCCATCTTACTTGTGATGTCCATTATGTATCCATAATCCAGTTCTTGGACCATCACATTTGTTCTCTTGTGTTGAACCCTGTTAGCTTTACCTTAGGCACCTGTTCAACACTTAGTACACTTGTTAATCCTTTAATTGAGTTGTCATCCAAACACCAAAACTCACAAGAGAGCTTTCAATCTCCCCCTTTTTGGTGATTGATGGCAACACAATTAAAGCTTACATAAGAATAAGATTTGAAGCACAAATTTTGAATTCTAAGTTTATAGAATGCTCCCCCTAAATATGTGCTTACTTCAAAAACATAATCTTGACCACAGACGCCAATTTGCACATACTTAGGCAATTCGAAACATTTCTACACCTTAGCACTTTTTAGGATGCATTGTGTTAAGAATCAAACCATGATACTATAACACACAAATGCACATAATCAAACACACAAATGCACATAATCAGAGTTAAACATCATTCAAATTAGTGGATATATCACAGGAATATCAACCTACCACTATTCACCATTAAGATACCAATTCAAACTAATACCACACACAAATGCACATAATCAGAGTTAAACATCATTCAAATTAGTGGATATATCACAGGAATATCAACCTACCACTATTCACCATTAAGATACCAATTCAAACTAAGACACTAAATTTAAAACAACCTTAAAGTACCATTAACCACATGACTCTCTATTACACTATAGAAGCCAAATAATTCATCGCAGCGGAAACACTAGTCCATATGAGCATCACATATAATACTGCGAGAAACATATGAATATCACACTTGGCAAAGCTCAAACTAACACATCACCCATTAGGATAAGCTTTCCTCTCAGGTTGAGATAAGCTTTAATGCACAACTTCTCCCCCTTTGACATCAAACACCAAAAACCATACGCAAGCAAGAACGTAGGATGATGTCAAGGGACAGCAGGGTGTTTAAGGAGGAAAAACGACTATCAAAACTCCCCCTTACTTATTGAACATATGCACTATCACATATATGCAAAAAGATTAATACTTCTTTTTGTACCTTTACCATGTTGTAGTGTACTTTCCATCTTGAAAGAATTTAATCTCTCGAGAGCTTCTCCACACTTGTGCCTGATTCTTTATCCTAACATTTTCTTGTTGCTAAGACACCAAACTTAGAACAAGTTATAGTATTGGGCACAAGAAGAAACTTCTATTCTAATGATTATCAAGAGATGTCAAATGAAGCAAACTATCACAGCTACCAATTGAAAGATACCAATTGCAAGTTCATTTATTATCATGGCTCCATGATATTTAAGAATAAGCATCTATTATCACCAGATATTATAGAGCATGAGCAATCTAAAGATATACAATTACTCATGACTTAAGATACCAATTACTTGACTTACAGAGGTACCCAAGTCCTGATTGCTCCATTTCATGCTCATCTTCTCTTTTCCACCTTGAGACTGTACAAGATTGCTCAAGAAACAGTTAGTCTCAAAAGACACAAGTTATGTGTGCTCCCCCTCAAGTTGTGCATCAAGTATTTGAATGACTTGCACTTGCACATTCTAGCTTCCTCAGAACTAGAGGGGATCACAACATACCTTGGTCAAGGCATACTCTATCCCTTTCATCACACAAAGATGCCAATTTGAATATCAAATGAAAAGCCACTTTACACCAATTGAAGGCTAAACGACAGGTTGACTAAATACAACAATGCATGCCTTAGTGGTACCTAAGCCAATTGAATACTCATAGGAAGTATAACATTTACACGCAACTTCGACATGCTTCATACTTAACTATCATTGCATCACATATACTAATTGAAAAACAACATGATCATGTCTAAGCACATCATCGTTAAGAAGGTTCTTTAGGTACACCAAAAGGAACAACATTTTAAGACATAAGTCTCCTAAGCCACGATACTACCAATGAAATGCAAGAACACAGCTATGATCACTATCAATGGAACTTCACGATATTCAATAAAATTGCACAGTTCCATTTTCCATACCTTTGCCTTTATGAGAGCACTTGTTATCACCAATTCAGGGCTCCTTTTGCTCATGCACCTCATAGCTCAAAGGGGCACGGCATGGATTTGAAATTCACACAGTACCAAACTAGGGTAATTATGTGAGCACGGACTAAACAAAATGTTATAATTGCACATAGCATGACTTACAAAAGTTGCAGGTTTATCCATATACACCAGGAGAGTTAATCATGTGGATATAACAAATGAAAGAGCTACCCATGAATGATTCAAAAGATATATCCTATATAACACCAGTCATGATTAAGCAAACATCATTATGATTCATTTAACACAGGTAATCATAAAGCATAACTACTCCAAAGACAGGTAGCACAACAAGCCAACTTAAGAGCAATACTAAATTGCAATTATGTACTTAAAACACACGGGTACCATCCTTTGGAGAGCAAGGTGTAAATTCTCATCAAAGTCCTTTACTTGATACACCAATAATGATTTAGGACCTATACACCTTATTTCACTTGAGATGAACATGGGATTAGTGTTTTACAATAATTCAACCTTGGGTCAATAAACACCAAAACAATTAATAGCTTAAGCATAGAGTTTTAGATAACCGTCTTAAGCTCTCCCATGGTCTCCAGTTCATCTCAAGGCACCTGCATGGTCTAGTTAGCATAGTTTGGTACCCATCTCGGGATGGGTCCATAATGATCATCTAAATGTGCCTTTGGTACCCAAATTGCCTTTGTGCTAGTTCTAGGTGATCTTGTTATAGATCTAGCACAAGAGTATGATTTGGGTCTCCTACGCGAATAAGATTGACACAAATTCACTTGCTTAGGAATCTTACCTTTATAACATACCTTGGATATATGACCCTGCTCACCACACTTGTAGCAGAAGCGTCGCTCAACCTGACATGACGCTTGCTGTGTGTCACTTTTCTTGGTGAGGGTCACCTTGGAGGATGCACATCCTTGATTCTTCATGACCGGACATGAAGTGATCGTGTGGTCCTTATTGTTGCATCCGAAACAACTCCTTGTCCCTTCATTCTTGTCTTTGTACGGACAAGACGCGATGAGGTGGCCTAACTTCTTGCACTTGAAACACCTCCTTTTTCCTTTTCCCTTTGTGTACTTGAATGACATGGAGAGAGGGTCAGTGCAAACAACATGATTAATTGAATCTTTACCTTTTTTTAAGCTCATGTTGATTTCTTCATCTTTAGGAACATTTTTCTTATTGAGCTTGACACTTGCTGCAGTTTTTCCTTTCTCAAGCTTCTTCACCACGCGCCCGTGGATATCTTGAGAGAGTTGAGCAAAGTGTCTTCTCCTCAGCTGTCGTTGCTTCTTATTCCCACAGAATTTCTTTTGTGACCCTAAAACTTGTTGCTCAATCAATGATTGGCTTTCTTTTGAGCAACTGGGGTTAGCACATGATGATATACAATTCAAATGCGCACACGTGCGAGAATGAGGTTCACATGAATTTAAGTTTGCAATTATAACCTCATGAGCAACATTAAGCATGATATGTCTATCCAAGAGATTATCATGATAACAAGACAATAAGTCATATTTTTCAGTAAGAGCAAGGTTATCATGACTTAACAATTCTACTTGATTCCTAAGCATAGAATCTTCAATTTTAAGTTGAGCAGCATTAGATAATACATCATGATTATTTCTTTGCTCAATTAAAATCGATTCATACCGTTGGACCAAATTCCCATGAGAGTGCTTTAGCTCCTCATGTTCTTTGGTCATCTTCTCCAGGCTGTCGTTGGTTATGATGAGAGTCTCCTCTAGCCTGAGAAGCGTCTCGCCTTGTTCCTTGTTTCTTCTCAACAACTTAACCAAGAGAGATTTGTCCGCTTTGTTGAGATGGTTGTAGAAACGGTGAATCTCCTCTTCTTCCACATCATCGGTCTCATTTTCCCTGTCATTAATGTCAGTGGAAGCAATATAGGAAAATGTACCTTGTGATGATGAAGATTCATCCTCGCTGTCATCCTCATATTCTTCCTCATCATGGCTTTTGTCTCCACCATCATTGTTAGCAATAAAACATTTATCACTAGTGGAGAACAAACCTGTCGACGAGGTGGATTCATCGTTTGGGTGCCATTTTTCTTGTTCTTCTCCCTTTGAATGGTTAGTATCACAAGTAATATAGAGAGTAGGAGCATCACAGTTTGCCACAAAATATTTTTCTTTAATCCTATTCCATAAATCATGAGCATCAACAAATAGATCACTATCACTACTCATGATGGCAAAATAGGCACCTCTAGAAAGAGAATCAACTAAGATGTTGCAAGCACGGTGATTGAGAGATAAACATCTTAGTTCATCATTAGAGGGATTTTTACTAATATCAGATGGAAAAATACTACTATTAAAGACCTGTCTCAAATCAGGATCAACACTCATGAAAGCACTATAAATGGAGACAGACCAAGACTTGTAATTAGAGCCATCGCCTAAAAGAAGTTCTACAGTTACCTCTTGTGGCGACATCGTCATCTCCGGACGGCTAAGCCCACACTGGAGAGGCCTAGCTCTGATACCAATTGAAAGTTCCCTTTGGCTCGGGAACAGGATCTGGATGTCGCCTAGAGGGGGGGGGTGAATAGGCGAATAAAAATTATCACTTTAAAACTTAAATCTTACTCTACTCGAAGACAGGATCGCAGTGGAGTGAAGAATCCTTCGAGTAGCTTGCAGTGGAATTTAAGTTCCTGTCTTACGAATATCCTGCACTTCAAGGAAAGAGACGCAAGGATTTATCCCGAGGTTCGGCCAAGCCTGAAATGCTTGCCTAGTCCTCGTTGGAGTTAGCCACACCTGGGCTTGGAGTCTATTTCAACTCCTTCCTCCATTTGCTCAGATCTGTCAGTATGACAGATAGAGCCTTTCACTATTGAGTGGGGTTACAACAGAACCGCGGCTGCTTACAAACTTCTTGGCAGCACCCCGGCAGAGTAACAATACGCTCAAGACCTTGCTCTAGCTCTTGGCAGCACTACTCCTCTCTCTAAAGGCTTATAGCTGTGCCTTCTACACAAACTATAGAGTTACACACAAGAAGGAGAGCGAGAATTGATTCCAATGAAGTCTACACTTGTTGGCTGCACTCATTCACTTCTTGGAGGCGCCTAGGAGTCCCTTTTATAGACCCAAGGGGCCTAGGAGCCGTTGGACTTCATTTGGAAGGCAATATCAGCTTTCTGTCGGGTGGTGCACCGGACAGTCCGGTGCACACCGGACACTGTCCGGTGCCCGATTTCTTTCCTAAAATGGCGCTGCCGACCGTTGCAGATCTGGGAGCCGTTGGCGCACCGGACATGTCCGGTGCACACCGGACAGTCCGGTGCCCCCTTCCGACCGTTGGCCCGGCCACGTGTCGCGCGCAGATTCCGCAGCCGACCGTTGGCCCGGCCACGTGTCGCGCGCAGATTCTGCAGCCGACCGTTGGCCCGGCCGACCGTTGGCTCACCGGACAGTCCGGTGCACATCGGACAGTCCGGTGAATTTTAGCCGTACGCCGTCGGCGAATTCCCGAGAACGGCCACTTCGCGCCGAGCCAGCCTGGCGCACCGGACATGTCCAGTGCACACCGGACAGTCCGGTGCACCCAGACTGGGCAGTCTTTGGCTGCTCGAGTCATTTCTTCTCCAACTTGATTTTTTCTGTTTCCAACACTTAGACAAGTATATTAGTACACTAAAACCAATGTACTAAGTCTAGAAACATACCTTCTCTTGATTATTACATCCATAGTATTTCTCATGCTTGAGCTTTGATGTCGGACTCATAAATCATCAAGTCGGCTTGACTTGATCTAGATTGACATTCCTTAGCTCCAACATCCTGCAAAGGTCACATAGAACATCTCCAAACATAGGAACAACCCAAACTAAGGATTAAGGTGAACTTAGCTCTTTTGGGCTGCTTCCAGTTCTGGTTTTGACACTTGTTCTCCTTCTAGTGACCTTGATCTCTTTCTTAGAGCTTGGTCTTGAGCCTTATGACTTACACCACATAACTGTAGCTGTTACCTTATTGGTTGTAAGTCACGTCCTCATGTAGTGATACTTGGTGTGTTATAGCTCTTCTCAACTCGATCACCCTTGACTTTGCAAGCCTTCTTCTTCACCCTTGGCTTTGGGTTCCTCAGCCTCCTTGACCTTCTCCCGTGCACTTGGTACCTCGAAGCTTCTCTTGCCTCCGTCCTTGGCTTGATCAGTTGTCTCCGAGCTTCGCACCCGAGTCTCACTTTATGCAATGTCCATCTTACTTGTGATGTCCATTATGTATCCATAATCCAGTTCTTGGACCATCACATTTGTTCTCTTGTGTTGAACCCTGTTAGCTTTACCTTAGGCACCTGTTCAACACTTAGTACACTTGTTAATCCTTTAATTGAGTTGTCATCCAAACACCAAAACTCACAAGAGAGCTTTCAGGTCCGGTGGTGCACCGGACTGTTCGGTGGGCCATTCACAGGCGAACTCGTCGCTCTCGGGAAACCATCAACGGCATACGGCTAAAATTAACCGGTCTGTCCGGTGGTGCACCGGACTGTCCGGTGAGTCAACAGTCAGCCGGGGCAACGGTCGGCCGAGGATTCCGCGCGTGACGCGTGGCCGAGCCAACGGTCACATTGGTGCACCGGACTGTCTTGTGTGCACCGGACAGTGTCCGGTGCGCCAACGGCTCTCAGGCTCCAACGGTCGGCTTCGCCAGATAAGGAAGGATATCTGCACCGGACAGTGCCCGGTGGTGCACCGGACTGTCCGGTGCGCCAGTCGACAGAAGGCAAGATCTGCCTTCTAAGATTGCTCTCAACGGTTCCTAGCTGCCTTGGGGCTATAAAAGGGACCCCTAGGCGCATGGAGGAGCACACCAAGCATTCTTACAACATTCCTAAGCACCAAGACCTCGATTCCGCGCATTTGTTTCTTTGTGATAGCATATAGAGCTCTAGTGGAGTTGTGAACTCATTGGGTTGCGTTGCGAGCTCTTGTTGTGACTTGTGTGCGTATTGACACTCTGATTTTTGTGTCTTGTGTGTGTTGCTAATCCCTCCCTTGCTCCGTGCTTCTTTGTGAACTTCAAGTGTAAGGGCGAGAGGCTCCAAGTTGTGGAGATTCCTCGCAAACGGGATTAAGAAAAGCAAGCAAAACACCGTGGTATTCAAGTGGGTCTTTGGACCACTTGAGAGGGGTTGATTGCAACCCTCGTCCGTTGGGACGCCACAACGTGGAGTAGGCAAGCGTTGGTCTTGGCCGAACCACGGGATAACCACCGTGCCATCTCCGTGATTGATCTCTTGTGGTTATTGTGTTTTGACTCCTCTCTAGCCACTTGGCGATTATTGTGCTAACACTTAACCAAGTTTTTGTGGCTTAAGTTTCAAATTTTACAGGATCACCTATTCACCCCCCTCTAGGTGCTCTCAATTGGTATCAGAGCCGTTCTCTTCGCAAAGGGACTAATCGCCCGAAGAGATGGATCCTAAGGGGAAGGGAATCGTGATCAACGATAAAGAGAAGGAGTCCTTCGTCAACGAGCCGAAGGATGACAAGCCTACCGACTCGGGCTCGGGTCACAGACGCAAAGATGGGAAGAAGAAGAAAACGAGACGCATCAAGGAGATCGTCTACTACGACGACAGCGATGAGTCTACTTCTTCCCAAAAGGACGACGACCACAACGACTACGAGAGAAGGAAACCGGTTAATTCGAACTTTTCTTTTGACTACTCTCGTATTCCGCAAAGTACAAATACTCATTTGCTCTCCATTCCACTTGGCAAACCTCCTCACTTTGATGGAGAGGACTACGGATTTTGGAGCCACAAAATGCGTAGTCACCTATTCTCTCTCCATCCGAGCATATGGGAGATTGTGGAAAGTGGAATGAAGTTTGATAGCTCGGATAGTCCTATTTTTATTAATGAATAGATTCATAGAAATGCACAAGCTACTACTGTGTTGTTAGCCTCCTTGTGCAGGGACGAGTACCATAAGGTGAGCGGCTTGGACAATGCCAAGCAAATCTGGGACACCCTCAAGATCTCTCATGAGGGGAATGACGTCACCTTACTCACCAAGATGGAGTTGGTAGAAGGCGAGCTCGGAAGATTTGCAATGATAAGGGGCGAGGAGCCAACTCAAACATACAACCGGCTCAAGACCCTTATCAACAAAATAAGGAGCTACGGAAGCACGCGATGGACGGACCACGACGTCGTCCGCCTAATGCTAAGGTCCTTTACTGTTCTTGATCCTCATTTGGTGAATAATATTCGTGAGAATCCCAGGTACACCAAAATGTCGCCCGAAGAAGTCCTTGGAAAATTTGTAAGCGGGCGAATGATGATCAAGGAGGCGAGGTACGTGGACGACGCACTGAATGGTCAAATCAATGAGCCTCAACCCGTTGCTCTCAAGGCAACGAGAAGCAAGGAGGCGTTACCTAGCAAGGTGGCGCAAGTTGAGGCGGCAGGGCTCAATGATGAAGAGATGGCCCTCATCATCAAGCGCTTCAAGTCGGCGCTTAAGGGTCGCAAGGGACAGCCAAGCAAGACCAAGACAAAGGGGAAGCGCTCATGCTTCAAATGTGGTAAGCTTGGTCATTTTATTGCTAACTGTCCCGATAATGATAGTGACCAGGAAAAAGGGAACAAGAGGGAGAAGAAAAAGAACTACAAGAAGGCCAAGGGCGAAGCACATATCGGGAAGGAGTGGGATTCGGATTGCTCCTCCTCCGACTCCGAAAATGAAGGACTCGCCGCCACCGCCTTCAACAAGTCTTCCCTCTTCCCCAACGAGCGTCACACATGCCTCATGGCAAAGGAGAAGAAGGTATGTACTCGAGACAGTACTACTTATGATTCTTCTAGTGATAATGATTCTAGTGACGACGATGAAATAGACTATTCTAGTTTATTTAAAGGATTAGATAGAACTAAAATTGGCAAAATTAATGAGTTAATTGATGCCTTGAATGACAAAAATAGGTTACTAGAAAAGCAAGAGGATTTGTTATATGAAGAACATGATAAATTTGTAGAAGCACAAAAATCTCTTGCTTTAGAAGTTAAAAGAAATGAAATGCTTTCTTATGAACTATCTACTTGTCATGAAACCATTGCTACTTTAAAAAGTGTTAATGATGATTTAAATGCTAAACTAGAAGTAGCTAGTAAATCTAACTCTTGTGTAGAGCATGTTACTATCTGTAAGAGATGTAAAGATTTCGATGTTGATGCTTGTAGTGATCACTTAGTTTCAATTTCAAAATTGAATGATGAATTGGCTAGTCTTAATGCTCAACTTAAGACTAGCAAAAATGATTTTGATAAACTAAAATTTGCAAGGGATGCCTACACTAGTGGTAGACACCCCTCTATTAAGGTTGGTCTTGGCTTCAAGAGGGAAGGCAAGAACTTGACAAGCCATAAGGCTCCCATCTCCGCCAAGGAGAAAGGGAAAGCCCCTATGGCTAGTAGTGTGCAAAAGAACCATGCTTTTATGTACCATGAAGGGAGACAATCTAGAAATGCTTATAGGAATTATAATGCTTATGATGCTTTTGATTCTCATGCCATGTTTGCTTCTAGTTCTTCCTATGTGCATGATAGAAATGTTGGTAGGAGAAATGTTGTTCATAATATGCCCAGGAAAAATATTGTTAATGCTCCTAGGAAAGTTAATGAACCATCTACAATATATCATGCTTGCAATGCTTCTTTTGCCATTTATAGAAAGAATAAGAAAGTGATTGCTAGGAAGTTAGGGGCAAGATGCAAGGGTGACAAAACTTGCATTTGGGTCCCTAAGACTATTGTAACTAACCTTGTAGGACCCAACAAGAGTTGGGTACCTAAGACCCAAGCCTAAATTTGCCTTGCAGGTTTATGCATCCCGGGGCTCAAGCTGGATTATCGACAGCGGATGAACAAACCACATGACGGGAGAGAAGAGGATGTTCTCTTCCTACGTCAAGAACAAGGATCCCCAAGATTCAATAATATTCGGTGATGGGAACCAAGGCAAGGTAAAAGGGTTAGGTAAAATTGCTATTTCATCCGAGCACTCTATATCCAATGTGTTTTTAGTTGAGTCTCTTGGATATAACTTGTTATCCGTTAGTCAATTATGCAATATGGGATATAATTGTCTATTCACAAATGTAGATGTGTCTGTCTTTAGAAGGTGTGATGGTTCACTAGCTTTTAAGGGTGTACTAGACGGCAAACTTTATTTGGTTGATTTTGCAAAAGAAGAGGCCGGTCTAGATGCATGCTTAATGGCTAAGACTTGCATGGGCTGGTTGTGGCATCGCCGCTTAGCACATGTGGGGATGAAGAACCTCCACAAGCTTCTAAAGGGAGAACACGTGATAGGTCTAACTAATGTACATTTCGAAAAAGATAGACCTTGTGCAGCTTGTCAAGCAGGGAAACAGGTGGGAGGCTCTCATCACACCAAAAATGTGATGACAACATCAAGACCCTTGGAGATGCTTCATATGGACCTCTTCGGACCCGTCGCCTATCTGAGTATAGGAGGAAGTAAGTATGGTCTTGTTATAGTTGATGATTTTTCCCGCTTCACTTGGGTATTCTTTTTGCAGGATAAATCTGAAACCCAAGGGACCCTCAAGCGCTTCCTCAAGAGAGCTCAAAATGAGTTTGAGCTCAAAGTGAAGAAGATAAGGAGCGACAACGTGTCCGAATTCAAGAATCTTCAAGTGGAGGAGTTCCTTGAGGAGGAGGGGATCAAGCACGAGTTCTCCGCTCCCTACACACCTCAGCAAAATGGTGTGGTAGAGAGGAAGAACAGGACGCTCATCGATATGGCAAGGACTATGCTTGGAGAGTTCAAGACCCCCGAGCGTTTTTGGTCGGAAGCCGTGAACACAGCTTGCCACACCATCAACAGGGTCTATCTTCACCGCCTCCTCAAGAAGACTTCATATGAGCTGCTAACTGGTAACAAACCCAATGTGTCTTATTTTCGTGTATTTGGGAGCAAGTGTTATATTCTTGTGAAGAAAGGTAGAACTTCTAAATTTGCTCCCAAAGCTGTAGAAGGGTTTTTATTAGGTTATGATTCAAATACAAAGGCGTATAGGGTCTTCAACAAATCATCGGGTTTGGTTGAAGTCTCTAGCGACGTTGTATTTGATGAGACTAATGGCTCTCCGAGAGAGCAAGTTGTTGATCTTGATGATGTAGATGAAGAAGACGTTCCAACGGCCGCGATACGCACAATGGCGATTGGAGATGTGCGGCCTCAGGAACAATTGGAGCAAGATCAACCGTCTTCCTCAACTATGGTGTATCCCCCAACCCAAGATGACGAACAGGTACCTCAAGTGGAGGCGCATGATCAAGGGGAGCACAGGATGTTCAAGTTGAGGAGGAAGAAGCACCTTAGGCACCTCCAACCCAAGTTCGAGTGACGATTCAAAGGGATCATCCCGTCGACCAAATATTGGGTGATATTAGCAAGAGAGTAACTACTCATTCAAGATTAGTTAATTTTTGTGAGCATTACTCCTTTGTCTCTTCTATTGAGCCTTTCAGGGTAGAAGAGGCCTTGCTAGATCCGGACTGGGTGTTGGCCATGCAGGAGGAACTCAACAACTTCAAGCGCAATGAAGTTTGGACACTGGTGCCTCGTCCCAAGCAAAATGTTGTGGGAACCAAATGGGTGTTCCACAACAAACAGGACGAGCACGGGGTGGTGACAAGGAACAAGGCTCGACTTGTGGCAAAAGGTTATGCCCAAGTCGCAGGTTTGGACTTTGAGGAGACGTTTGCTCCTGTGGCTAGGCTAGAATCAATTCGTATTTTGCTAGCATATGCCGCTCACCATTCTTCCAGGTTGTACCAAATGGATGTGAAGAGCGCTTTCCTCAACGGGCCAATCAAGGAGGAGGTGTACGTGGAGCAACCCCCTGGCTTCGAGGATGAACGGTACCCCGACCACGTGTGTTAGCTCTCTAAGGCACTCTATGGACTTAAGCAAGCCCCAAGAGCATGGTATGAATGCCTTAGAGACTTTTTAATTGCTAATGCTTTCAAGGTTGGGAAAGCCGATCCAACTCTTTTCACTAAGACCTGCGATGGTGATCTTTTTGTGTGCCAAATTTATGTCGATGATATAATATTTGGTTCTACTAACCAAAAGTCTTGTGAAGAGTTTAGCAGGGTGATGACGCAGAAATTCGAGATGTCGATGATGGGCGAGTTGAACTACTGCCTTGGGTTCTGAAAGGGAATTAGGCTTACACCTAGTTCCTAATTAATTTTGGTGGTTGAATTGCCCAACACAAATATTGGACTAACTAGTTTGCTCTAGTGTATAAGTTATACAGGTGCCAAAGGTTCACACTTAGCCAATAAAAAGACCAAGTATTGGGTTCAAATAAAGGAGCAAGGGACAACCGAAGGCACCTCTGGTCTGGCGCACCGGACATGTCCGGTGGAAGAGCGGCCTCAGGAACTCGCCAGCCTCGGGAATTCACTTCAGCTGCTCTGCTAAAATTCACCGGACTGTCCGGTGTACACGGGACTGTCCGGTGTAACAGCGGGGCAACGACTATTTCGGCGCCAATGGCTACCTGCGACGCATTAAATGCGCGCGCTGCGCGCGCAGAAGTCAGGCACGCCCATACTGGCACACCGGACAATCTACAGTGCATGTCCGGTGCGCCACCGGACATCCAGGCGAGCCCAGAAGATAGAGCTCCAACGGTCGGAACCCAACGGCTTTGGTGACGTGGCTGTCGCACTGGACATGTCCGGTGTGCACCGGACTGTCCGGTGCACCATCGAACAGACAGCCTCACCAAACGGCTAGTTTGGTGGTTGGGGCTATAAATACCCCCAACCACCCCACATTCAAGTCATCCAAGTTTTCCACTTCTCAACTACTTACAAGAGCTCTAGCATTCAATTCTAGACACACCAAAGAGATCAAATCCTCTCCAAATTCCACACAACGCCCTAGTGATTAGAGAGAGAGATTTGCTTGTGTTCTTTCGAGCTCTTGCGCTTGGATTGCTTTCTTCTTTCTTGATTCTTTCATTGCGATCAAACTCACTTGTAATTGAGCCAAGAGACACCAAACTTGTGGTGGTCCTTGTGGGAACTTTGTGTTCCAAGTGATTGAGAAGAGAAAGCTCACTCGGTCCGAGGGACCGTTTGAGAGAGGGTAAGGGTTGAAAGAGACCCGGCCTTTGTGGCCTCCTCAACGGGGAGTAGGTTTGAGAGAACCGAACCTCGGTAAAACAAATCCGCGTGTCTCACTTCATTATTCGCTTGCGATTTGTTTTGCACCCTCTCTCGCGGACTCTATTATATTTCTAACGCTAACCCGGCTTGTAGTTGTGATTATTTTTGAGAATTTCAGTTTCGCCCTATTCACCCCCCCTCTAGGCGACTTTCAATTGGTATCAGAGCCCGGTGCTTCATTAGAGCCTAACCGCTCGAAGTGATGTCGGGAGATCACACCAAGAGGGAGATGGAGACCGGCGACAAGCCCACTAAGAGCCAAGGGAGCACTTCATCGGAAGAGTCCCGCACCAAGAGGAAGGAGAAGAAGAAGGACTCCTCCAAACGGAAGGAGAAAAGATCTTCTTCTCACCACAAAGAGAAGAAGGAAAAATCTTCTTCCCACAAGTCGCATCGGAAAGGCGACAAGCACAAGAAGATGAGGAAGGTGGTCTACTACGAGACCGACACTTCATCAACATCGACCTCCGACTCCAATGCGCCGTCCGTAACTTCTAAGCGCCAAGAGTGCAAGAAGTTTAGTAAGATCCCCTTACACTATCCTCATACATCTAGACATACTCCATTACTTTCCATTCCATTAGGCAAACCGCCAACCTTTGATGGCGAAGATTATGCTAGGTGGAGTGATTTAATGAAATTTCATCTAACCTCACTCCACAAAAGTATATGGAATGTTGTTGAGTTTGGAGCACAGGTACCATCCGTAGGGGATGAAGACTATGATACGGACGAGGTGGCCCAAATCGAGCACTTCAACTCCCAAGCTACAACCATACTCCTCGCCTCTCTAAGCAAGGAGGAATACAATAAGGTGCAAGGTTTGAAGAATGCAAAGGAGATTTGGGACCTTCTCAAGACCGCACACGAGGGTGATGAACTCACCAAGATCACCAAGCGAGAAGCGATCGAGGGGGAGCTCGGTCGCTTCCGTCTTCGCCAAGGGGAGGAGCCACAAGATATGTACAACCGGCTCAAAACCTTGGTGAACCAAGTGCGCAACCTCGGGAGCAAGAAATGGGATGACCACGAGGTGGTTAAGGTTATTTTGAGATCACTTATTTTCCTTAACCCCACTCAAGTTCAATTAATTCGTGGTAATCCTAGATACACACTAATGACTCCCGAGGAAGTAATCGGGAATTTTGTGAGCTTTGAATGTATGATCAAGGGCTCAAAGAAGATCAACGAGCTTGATGAACCCTCCACGTCCGAAGCACAACCGGTGGCATTTAAGGCGACGGAGGAGAAGAAGGAGGAGTCTACACCGAGTAGATAACCAATTGACGCCTCCAAGCTCGACAATGAGGAGATGGCTTTAATCATCAAAATCTTTCGCCAAATCCTCAAGCAACGGAAGGGGAAGGATTACAAGTCCGGTTCCAAGAAGGTTTGCTACAAGTGTGGTAAGACCGGTCACTTTATTGCTAAATGTCCATTATCAAGTGACAGTGACAGGGATAACGACAAGAAGGGCAAGAGAAGAGAAAAGAAGAGGTACCACAAGAAGAAGGGCGGCGATGCCCACGTGTGCCGCGAGTGGAACTCCAACGAGAGCTCCACCGACTCCTCCTCCGACGACGAGGACGCCGCCAACATCGCCGTCACCAAGGGACTTCTCTTCCCCAACGTCGGCCACAAGTGCCTCATGGCAAAGGACGACAAAAGGAAGAAGGTTAAATCTAAATCCTCCACTAAGTATGAATCTTCTAGTGATGATAATGCTAGTGGTGAGGAAGACAATTTGCGTATCCTTTTTGCCAACCTTAACATGGAACAAAAAGAAAAATTAAATGAGCTAATTAGTGCCATCCATGAAAAGGATGATCTCTTGGACTCCCAAGAGGACTTCCTAATCAAGGAAAACAAGAAACATGTTAAGGTTAAAAATGCTTATGCTCTACAAGTTGAAAAATGTGAAAAATTGTCTAGTGAGCTAAGCACTTGCCATGAGACCATTGACAACCTTAGAAATGAAAATGCTAAATTAATTGCTAAGGTTGATTCCCATGTTTGTATTGATTCAATTTCCAATCCTAGAGATGATAATGTTGATTTGCTTGCTAGGATTGATGAATTGAATATTTTTCTTGATAGCCTTAGGATTGAAAATGAAAAGTTAATTGCTAAGGTTAAAGATTTTGATGTTTGCAATACTACTATTTCCGACCTTAGAACTAAGAATGATATGTTGCATGCTAAGGTTGTAGAATTAAAATCTTGCAAACCCTCTACATCTACCGTTGAGCACACTTCTATTTGTACTAGATGTAGAGATGTTGATATCAATGCTATTCATGATCACATGGCTTTAATTAAACAACAAAATGATCATATAGCAATATTAGATGCTAAAATTGCCGAGCATAATTTAGAAAATGAAAAGTTTAAATTTGCTAGAAGTATGCTCTATAGTGGGAGACGCCCTGGCATCAAGGATGGCATTGGATTCCAAAGGGGAGACAATGTCAAACTTAATGCCCCTCCTAAAAATTTGTGTAACTTTGTTAAGGGCAAGGCTCCCATGCCTCAGGATAACGAGGGTTACATTTTGTACCCTGCCGGTTATCCCGAGAGCAGAATTAGGAGAACTCATTCTAGGAAGTCTCACTCTGGCCCTAACCATGCTTTTATATATAAGGGTGAGACATCTAGCTCTAGGCAACCAACCCGTGCTAAGTTGCCTAGAAAGAAAACTCCTATTGCATCAAATGATCATAGCATTTCATTTAAAACTTTTGATGCATCTTATGTTTTGACTAACAAATCCGGCAAGGTAGTTGCCAAGTTTGTTGGGGGCAAACACAAGGGCTCTAAGACTTGTGTTTGGGTACCAAAAGTTCTTGTTTCTAATGCCAAAGGACCCAAAACCATTTGGGTACCTAAAGTCAAGAACTAAAATTGTTTTGTAGGTTTATGCATCCGGGGGCTCAAGTTGGATACTCGACAGCGGGTGCACAAACCACATGACAGGGGAGAAGAAGATGTTCTCCTCATATGAGAAAAACCAAGATCCCCAACGAGCTATCACATTCGGGGATGGAAATCAAGGTTTGGTCAAAGGATTGGGTAAAATTGCTATATCACCTGACCATACTATTTCCAATGTTTTTCTTGTAGATTCTTTAGATTACAATTTGCTTTCCGTATCCCAATTATGTCAAATGGGCTACAACTGTCTATTTACTGATGTAGGTGTTACTGTCTTTAGAAGAAGTGATGATTCAATAGCATTTAAGGGAGTGTTAGAGGGTCAGCTATACTTGGTAGATTTTGATAGAGCTGAACTCGACACTTGCTTGGTTGCTAAGACTAACTTGGGTTGGCTCTGGCACCACCGACTAGCCCATGTTGGAATGAAGAATCTTCATAAGCTTCTAAAGGGAGAACACATTTTAGGACTAACCAATGTTCATTTTGAGAAAGACAGGATTTGTAGCGCAAGTCAAGCCGGGAAGCAAGTTGGCACTCATCATCCACACAAGAACATCATGACTAGTGACAGGCCACTGGAGCTCCTACACATGGACCTATTCGGCCCGATCGCTTACATAAGCATCGGCGGGAGTAAGTACTGTCTAGTTATTGTGGATGATTATTCTCGCTTCACTTGGGTGTTCTTTTTGCAGGAAAAATCTCATACCCAAGAGACCTTAAAGGGATCCTTGAGACGAGCTCAAAATGAGTTCGGCTTAAGGATCAAGAAAATTAGAAGCGACAACGGGACAGAGTTCAAGAACTCTCAAATTGAAAGCTTCCTTGAGGAGGAGGGCATCAAGCATGAGTTCTCTTCTCCCTACACTCCACAACAAAATGGTGTAGTGGAGAGGAAGAATCGAACTCTCTTGGACATGGCAAGAACCATGCTTGATGAGTACAAGACTCCGGATCGGTTTTGGGCCGAGGCGGTCAACACCGCTTGCTACGCCATCAACCGGTTATATCTACACCGAATCCTCAAGAAGACATCCTATGAACTCCTAACCGGTAAAAAGCCAAACATTTCATATTTTAGAGTTTTTGGTAGCAAATGTTTTATTCTTGTCAAAAGAGGTAGAAAATCTAAATTTGCTCCTAAAACTGTAGAAGGCTTTTTACTAGGATATGATTCAAACACAAGGGCATATAGAGTCTTTAACAAGTCCTTAGGACTAGTTGAAGTGTCTTGTGACGTTGTGTTTGATGAGACTAACGGCTCTCAAGTAGAGCAAGTTGATCTTGATGAGATAGGTGAAGAACAGGCTCCATGCATAGCGCTAAGGAACATGTCCATTGGGGATGTGTGTCCTAAGGAATCCGAAGAGCCTTCACATGCACAAGATCAACCATCCTCCTCCACGCAAGCATCTCCACCAACCCAAAATGAGGACGAGGCTCAAGTTGATGAAGGAGAAGATCAAAGAGATGAGCCACCTCAAGATGATGGCAATGATCAAAGGGGAGATGCAAAAGATCAAGACAAGGAGGATGAACAACCAAGGCCGCCACACCCAAGAGTCCACCAAGCAATACAACGAGATCACCCCGTCGACACCATCCTCGGTGATATTCATAAGGGGGTAACTACTCGGTCTCGTGTTGCACATTTCTGTGAGCATTACTCTTTTGTCTCCTCTATTGAGCCACACAGGGTAGAGGAAGCGCTCCAAGATTCGGATTGGGTGATGGCGATGCAAGAGGAGCTCAACAACTTCACTAGGAATGAGGTATGGCACTTAGTTCCACGTCCTAACCAAAATGTTGTAGGAACCAAGTGGGTCTTCCGCAACAAACAAGACGAGCATGGTGTGGTGACAAGGAACAAAGCTCGACTCGTGGCCAAGGGGTATTCACAAGTCGAAGGTTTGGATTTTGGTGAAACCTATGCACCCGTAGCTAGGCTTGAGTCAATTCGTATATTATTGGCCTATGCTACTTACCATGGCTTCAAGCTTTACCAAATGGACGTCAAGAGTGCCTTCCTCAACGGACCAATCAAGGAGGAGGTCTATGTGGAGCAACCTCCCGGCTTTGAAGATAGTGAGTACCCTAACCATGTCTATAGGCTCTCTAAGGCGCTTTATGGGCTCAAGCAAGCCCCAAGAGCATGGTATGAATGCCTTAGAGATTTCCTTATTGCAAATGGCTTCAAAGTCGGCAAGGCCGATCCTACTTTGTTCACTAAAACTCTTGACAATGATTTGTTTGTATGCCAAATTTATGTTGATGATATTATATTTGGGTCTACTAACGAATCTACATGTGAAGAATTTAGTAGGATCATGACACAGAAATTCGAGATGTCTATGATGGGGGAGTTGAAGTATTTTCTAGGATTCCAAGTCAAGCAACTCCAAGAGGGCACCTTCATTTGCCAAACAAAGTACACTTAAGCATTCTAACCAAGTTTGGAATGAAGGATGCCAAGCCCATCAAGACACCCATGGGAACCAATGGGCATCTCGACCTCGACACGGGAGGTAAGTCCGTGGATCAAAAGGTATACCGGTCGATGATTGGTTCATTGCTTTATTTATGTGCATCTCGACCGGACATCATGCTTTCCGTATGCATGTGTGCAAGATTCCAATCCGACCCTAAGGAATCCCACCTTACGGCCGTAAAACGAATCTTGAGATATTTGGCTTATACTCCTGAGTTTGGGCTTTGGTATCCTCGGGGATCCACATTTGATTTGATTGGTTATTCGGATGCCGATTGGGCGGGGTGTAAGATTAATAGGAAGAGCACATCGGGGACTTGCCAGTTCTTGGGAAGATCCTTGGTGTCTTGGGCTTCAAAGAAGCAAAATTCAGTTGCTCTTTCTACCGCCGAAGCCGAGTATATTGTCGCAGGCCATTGTTGCGCGCAATTGCTTTGGATGAGGCAAACCCTGCGGGACTACGGTTACAAACTAACCAAAGTTCCTCTTCTATGTGATAATGAGAGTGCAATCCGCATGGCGGATAATCCCGTTGAGCATAGCCGCACTAAGCACATAGCCATTCGGTATCATTTTCTTAGGGATCACCAACAAAAGGGGGATATCGATATTTCATACATTAACACTAAAGATCAATTAGCCGATATCTTTACCAAGCCTCTTGATGAACAAACTTTTCCAAACTTAGGCATGAGCTCAATATTCTTGATTCTAGGAACTTCTTTTGCTAAAACTTGCACACATAGCTCATAAGTATACCTTTGATCATGTCTCTTTTATATATGCTATGACTAATGTGTTTTCAAGTGTATCTCAAACCATGTCATAGGTATATTGAAAGAGAATTGGAGTCTTCAGCGAAGACAAAGGCTTCCACTCCACTCTACTACTCATCCTTCGCCGTCGCTCCGCATCACTCTCCATCTTTGGTATAATCTTCACTCATATGCTTTATTTGCCAAAGGGGAGAAAATAGTTAGCAAAGGGTTTACATCTCACTCAAAGTATCCGTTTTTGGCGATTCATGCCAAAGGGGGAGAAAGTATGAGCCCAAAGCAAAAGGACCGCACCACCACCCTAATTTTAAAATTAATGGTTTTCAATTGAAAATTTCAAATTAGTATCTCTTTGTGTTCTAAAGGGGGAGCAAGTAGTATTTTCAAAACTTGATATCTTAAAACCCTCTTGAACACTAAGAGGAGAATTTATTTGAGGGGGAGTTTTGTTTAGTCAAAGGAAAAGCATTTGGAACAAAGGAAGAAAATTTCAAAACTTGAAAATGCTTTGCAAAAATCTTATTCATTTACCTTTGACTATCTTGCAAAAGGATTTTGAAAAGAATTTACAAAAGGATTTGCAAAAACAAAACATGTGGTGCAAATGTGGTCCAATATGTTAAAAACAAAGAAACAATCCTTGCATATTTAGTAAGTAACTTTTATTGGCTCAATTCCAAGCAATCCTTGCACTTACATTATGCAAACTAGTTCATTTAAGCACTTTTATATTTGCTTTGGTTTGTGTTGGCATCAATCACCAAAAAGGGGGAGATTGAAAGGGAATTAGGCTTACACCTAGTTCCTAATTAATTTTGGTGGTTGAATTGCCCAACACAAATATTGGACTAACTAGTTTGCTCTAGTGTATAAGTTATACAGGTGCCAAAGGTTCACACTTAGCCAATAAAAAGACCAAGTATTGGGTTCAAATAAAGTAGCAAAGGACAACCGAAGGCACCTCTGGTCTGGCGCACCGGACTGTCCGGTGTGCCACCGGACATGTCTGGTGCGCCAGAGGACTCCAAACTCAAACTCGTCACCTTCGGGAAATTCCAGAGGCAACTCCACTATAATTCACCGGACTGTCCGGTGTACACCGGACATGTCCGGTGCTCCAAGGAAGAGCGGCCTCAGGAACTCGCCAGCCTCGGGAATTCACTTCAGCTGCTCCGCTAAAATTCACCGGACTGTCCGGTGTACACCGGACTGTCCGGTGTACACCGGGGCAACGGCTATTTTGGCGCCAACGGCTACCTGCGACGCATTAAATGCGCGCGCTGCGCGCGCAGAGGTCAGGCACGCCCATACTGGCGCACCGGACAATCTACAGTGCATGTCCAGTGCGCCACCGGACATCCAGGCGGGCCTTGAAGACAGAGCTCCAACGGTCGGAACCCAACGGCTTTGGTGACGTGGCTATCGCACCGGACATGTCCGGTGTGCACCGGACTGTCCGGTGTGCACCGGACTGTCCGGTGCACCATCGAACAGACAGCCTCACCAAACGGCTAGTTTGGTGGTTGGGGCTATAAATACCCCCAACCACCCCACATTCAAGTCATCCAAGTTTTCCACTTCTCAACTACTTACAAGAGCTCTAGCATTCAATTCTAGACACACCAAAGAGATCAAATCCTCTCCAAATTCCACACAACGCCCTAGTGATTAGAGAGAAAGATTTGCTTGTGTTCTTTCGAGCTCTTGCGCTTGGATTGCTTTCTTCTTTCTTGATTCTTTCATTGCGATCAAACTCACTTGTAATTGAGCCAAGAGACACCAAACTTGTGGTGGTCCTTGTGGGAACTTTGTGTTCCAAGTGATTGAGAAGAGAAAGCTCACTCGGTCCGAGGGACCGTTTGAGAGAGGGTAAGGGTTGAAAGAGACCCGGCCTTTGTGGCCTCCTCAACGGGGAGTAGGTTTGAGAGAACCGAACCTCGGTAAAACAAATCCGCGTGTCTCACTTCATTATTCGCTTGCGATTTGTTTTGCACCCTCTCTCGCGGACTCTATTATATTTCTAACGCTAACCCGGCTTGTAGTTGTGATTATTTTTGAGAATTTCAGTTTCGCCCTATTCACCCCCCCTCTAGGCGACTTTCAGGTTCCAAGTGAAGCAACTCAAGGACGGCACTTTCATCTCCCAAACGAAGTACACACAAGACTTGCTAAAGCGGTTTGGGATGAAGGACGCCAAGCCCGCAAAGACTCCGATGGGAACCGACGGACACACCAACCTCAATAAAGGAGGTAAGTCCGTTGATCAAAAGGCATACCGATCTATGATAGGGTCTTTACTTTATTTGTGTGCTAGTAGACCGGATATTATGCTTAGCGTATGCATGTGTTCTAGATTTCAATCCAATCCTAAGGAGTGTCACTTAGTGGCTGTGAAGCGAATTCTAAGATATTTAGTCGCTACGCCTTGCTTCGGGATCTGGTATCCAAAGGGGTCTAACTTTGACTTGATTGGATATTCAGATTCCAACTATGCTGGATGTAAGGTCGATAGGAAGAGTACATCGGGGACGTGCCAATTCTTAGGAAGGTCCCTGGTGTCGTGGAATTCTAAGAAAAAAACTTCTGTTGCCCTATCCACCGCTGAGGCCGAGTACGTTGCCGCAGGACAGTGTTGCGCGCAACTACTTTGGATGAGGCAAACCCTCCGGGACTTTGGCTACAATCTGAGCAAAGTCCCACTCCTATGTGACAATGAGAGTGCTATTCGAATAGCGGAAAATCCTGTTGAGCACAGCCGCACAAAGCACATTGACATCCGGCATCACTTTTTGAGAGACCACCAGCAAAAGGGAGATATCGAAGTGTTTCATGTTAGCACCGAGAACCAGCTAGCCGATATCTTCACTAAGCCTTTAGATGAAAAGACCTTTTGCAGGCTGCGTAGTGAGATAAATATCTTAGATTCACGGAACTTGGATTGATTTATAGCATACATGTGATTATGCCTTTGATCATGTTCCTTATGCATTGTGTTGCTTACTATGGTGCTCAAGTTGTACAATCAATTCCCGAACCTCACAAGTCCTTGTGCAAGTGATGCACATATTTAGGGGGAGTTGTGCTACAACTTGACCCTTTGAGACTAACCGTGTGCTTGAGTTTGCTTGTTTTAGTCTCAAAGGAGGTTTGAAAGGGAAAAGATGGACTTGGACCATGAAAGACTTCCACTGCACTCCGATGAGAGGGTAACTTATTCCAAGTTCATCTCATGTACTCTCATTGCCTTTGTATTCTTATTTGAAGATTTTGGTGAGGCAATGGGGTTAAAGGGCCAAGATTGATCCTGTTTTGGTGCTTGATGCCAAAGGGGGAGAAAATAAAGGCCAAAGCAATAGATGGATCAGCTACCACTTGAGAAATTTTGAAAATAGTAGAATAGAACTTTTGGTTTGTCAAAACTCTTGTCTCTTGTGTCAAAAGTTGGCCTCTTGTGGGGAGAAGTGTTGATTATGGGAAAAGGGGGAGTTTTTGAAATCCTTGATAAATTTCTTTTGGAATACCTCTCTTTATGTCTCTACAAGTGGATTTGACTTAGAGATAGGAAATTGAGTTTGATTTGCAAAAACAAACCAAGTGGTGGCAAAGAGTGATCCATATATGTCAAATTTGATTCAAAACAACTTTAGGTTTTCATTTGCATTGATATTGCACTTGTTCTAGTTGCTTTATGTTGTGTTGGCATAAATCACCAAAAAGGGGGAGATTGAAAGGGAAATGTGCCCTTGGGCCATTTCTAAGTATTTTAGTGATTGAGTGCCAACACAAGTGCTTTTGTGCTAATCTATGCAAAGTGGTGGTCAAAGGACAAATCATGTCAAAAGGTATGTTTCTAGACTTAGTACATTGTTTAATGGACTAATGTATTGTGTCTAAGTGCTAGAAACAGGAAAAGTTGAATTGGAAATGAGATGGCTTTGTTCAGCCAAAGTCTGCTCAGTCTGGGTGCACCGGACTGTCCGGTGGTGCACCGGACAGTGTCCGGTGCGCCAGGCTGGCACTGGCGAACTTACTGCTCTCGGGACTTCGGCGGCGGTGTACGGCTATAATTCACCGGTCGGTCCGGTGGTGCACCGGACTGTCCGGTGGGCCATTCACAGGCGAACTCGTCGCTCTCGGGAAACCATCAACGACGTACGGCTAAAATTCACCGGTCTGTCCGGTGGTGCACCGGACTGTCCGGTGAGTCAACAGTCAGCCGGGGCAACGGTCGGCCGAGGATTCCGCGCGTGACGCGTGGCCGAGCCAACGGTCACATTGGTGCACCGGACTGTCCGGTGTGCACCGGACAGTGTCCGGTGCGCCAACGGCTCTCAGGCTCCAACGGTCGGCTTCGCCAGATAAGGAAGGATATCTGCACCGGACAGTGCCCGGTGGTGCACCGGGCTGTCCGGTGCGCCAGTCGACAGAAGGCAAGATCTGCATTCCAGGATTGATCTCAACGGCTCCTAGCTGCCTTGGGGTTATAAAAGGGACCCCTAGGCGCATGGAGGACCACACCAAGCATTCTTACAACATTCCTAAACACCAAGACCTCGATTCCGCACATTTGTTTCTTTGTGATAGCATATAGAGCTCTAGTGGAGTTGTGAACTCATTGGGTTGCGTTGCGAGCTCTTGTTGCGACTTGTGTGCGTATTGACACTCTGATTTTTGTGTCTTGTGTGCGTTGCTAATCCCTCCCTTGCTCCGTGCTTCTTTGTGAACTTCAAGTGTAAGGGCGAGAGGCTCCAAGTTGTGGAGATCCCTCGCAAACGGGATTAAGAAAAGCAAGCAAAACACCGTGGTATTCAAGTGGGTCTTTGGACCGCTTGAGAGGGGTTGATTGCAACCCTCGTCCGTTGGGACGCCACAACGTGGAGTAGGCAAGCGTTGGTCTTGGCCGAACCACGGGATAACCACCGTGCCATCTCCGTGATTGATCTCTTGTGGTTATTGTGTTTTGACTCCTCTCTAGCCACTTGGCGATTATTGTGCTAACACTTAACCAAGTTTTTGTGGCTTAAGTTTCAAATTTTACAGGATCACCTATTCACCCCCCCCTCTAGGTGCTCTCAGACCTCCACAGTGTTTCCTAACAACTCATGGAAGATCAGATTCATAGCCCTCTGGTAAGTAGCACCAGCATTTTTAAGACCGAATGTCATGATAACCCATTCAAATAAACCAATGAAGCCTGGACATATAAAGGCCGTTTTAGACGCATCCTCTTCGGCCATGAAAATCTGGTTATATCCGGCATTACCATCAAGAAAGCTAATAATTCTATTTCCTGATGCATTATTGATTAATGTGTCGGCTATGGGCATGGGATATTCATCTTTAGGAGTTGCTCTATTTAAATTGCGAAAATCAATGCATACCCTAAGCTTACCTGACTCCTTCTTCTCTACCGGCACAATATTGGAAACCCACTCTGCGTATCTGCAGGGTCTAATAAAATTAGCTTCTAATAGCCGGTGGATTTCGTCCTTGATTCGTGGGAGAAGATCTGTACAAAATGTTCTAGCTTTCTGCTTGAAAGGTCTGAAACCAGACTTAATAGGCAGTCGTTGTTTGACGATCTCTCGGCTTAGTCCAGGCATCTCAGTGTAACTCCAAGCAAAACAATCTGAATATTCCTTCAATAGACCGATCATTTCATCTCTAGGATCGGTCTCCAGGGTCTTGTTTACAAAAGTCGGCCTTGGAGTTTTATCATCTCCTATGTCAATTTCCTCCAAAGGATCGGCCGATGTAAACCCCTGTCCTAGTTTATCAAGATCTCTGAATTCCTCTATCATGTTCCCCACAGAGGAATTAGATGATCTTTGTGTGACGGCGGACTTTTCGGTCTCGGGGACCGGATCATCCGTAATACTATCCTTTTGCTGTGATATATGTTCGGTCTTAAAGTCCGAACCCTTTTGTGAAAGACCAGACCATCCGGCCTTGAAAGTCGAACCGTCCGTGACCAGAGACTCATGAACTTTGCGTGTATTCATCATTTAAACTTTATTTAGGATTTAGCCGATTCTCCATCGGCTCTAACATTAAGGGAATGAAACCTTTCTTATCTATACTTATGAATTGATAATCAGAAAAATCTACTCCTGTGAGACATGTAGCAGTCTCATAAGTCCAGAGTACAGGGGCATCGGCCACAGCGATGCAGGCCGATACATCAGCATGTACTTGTTCTATGTCATCGCCTACCCATTGTATTAGCATTTGATGTAATGTAGAAGGTATACATTGATTGGCGTGAATCCAATCTCTGCCTAGGATTAGACTGTAATTTCCTTCTACATCAGCGACGAAGAATGCAGCAGCAAGGGTCTTAGTCCCGATGGTTAATTCAACGGACGTGACTCCCTTGGCTTTGATCGAACTATCCCCAACACCGCTGAGGGTCATGTTGGTTTTGACAAGTTCGTCATCTTGCTTTCCTAATTTTCTATATAATGAATAAGGCATTAGATTTACAGCCGCCCTCCATCTACCAACATCTTAGCAATCGGTATTCCATCAATGTGACCGCTCACGAAGAGTGGCTTTAAATGATTTACCGATTCCTTTGGTTTAGTAAAGGCGGCTTCTTTAGGATCAAAATCAAATTGGGCAACAACAGGTTCATCGTCGCCGATAATAGTACAATCGGCGGAAAATGTAATAACATTCACATCCATACCTGGGCGTTCTGGAGAAGCTTCATAGTCGACCAGGTCTTCTCCTAGTAGGTCGTCCTCTTCCATTGATGTTGGCGTGTCGTTGGAGGCTTCCTGGTGAATAGCGGACGGTCCGCGCGCGGGGGCCGGACGGTCCGTGCCTGGTGCAAGTTGTCCAGAGGCCTCCTGGTGAAGGCCGGACAGTCCGCGCGCAGAGGCCAGACGGTCTGCGCCTGGTGCAGATTGTCCAGCCTTGCTGGCCGGGCTATCTGCCATACCTGCAGGGTGCTGCACAAGTATTGTTTGATTTTCTATTTTTGTGGCCGTTTGTTTTTCCTCAACGGCCTTTGGTCTCCATTTCTTCTGTGGTGGCGGGTATAGTGGATGTGTGTCATTAAATATCTTTTCCGCCTTCTTCTCCTGGCTCTCTTTTGCTCTTAGGCGCTGTAATTTTCTCTTTTGGGACCGTGTCAATCCCGTTGGGCACCATCGAGGCATGGAGTATTTTGGATCGGTTGTTTTGTTGGTAGCCGTATCCTTTTTGGTTGTGTTGGCCGATTCGCCAAAAATTATCGGCCCTTTATTATCTTCCTGTATGACAACATCTGCAGTGCCTATTTTGATGATGTCCTTTTTTGTTGTTTTTTGAGTTGCTGCAGGCATATGCCCCCCTGCCGGATTGGTCAGCCTTGAAGGCCGAGTAGTCCGGCAATCCTGTTGGGTTTGTGCCTGGTGACCGGATTGAGCAGTGCTCAATCGGCCTTGTACTGGTGGCGTCAACCTATCAAAAACAGATGTTTGGGGTGCCCCCCAGGCGGGGTACTGTGGCATCCCAAATGGATATGGTGGCATGCCCCACATTTGATTTGGGACATATGGCGGAGGTAAGTATGTGTATGGATATGGCATAGGTGGATATGGAGGTGGAGGTGTCCATGCAGGTACGTTAGGTCTCACTTGTACAATATGACCTTTCATTTCTTCCGATTGGTGGGGTGGTCCAATCGGCCTGACCTGACGCTGTTCATGAATGGGTGAGCGGGGTCGCTTTGCTGGCCGGTCACTGGGGCCGGCCTTCTTTTTTACGTATTTAGACAATAATTGATCAAAAGTTGGGCCGGCTTTAACCAACCGACCAGCTGCCTTGAATGTATTTGTTTTCCACGTACCTATCTTTGGTCGTCGTGGTTTGAAAGTACGTGGCCGTTGTGAGTCCTGAGTACAGCCGGACCGTCCGCCGGAGCTCTCCGGACCATCCGGTGGGGTCCCGGACCGTCCGCGCCTACGTGTCGGACCGTCCGGGATACGCAGCACGGGTTCCTGCATCTGTCTCCCTGTCTGCGCTTGCCCCCCAGTACTGGAGGCTGTGATGGTCATCTTTAGGGTCTCCCCTCCATCGGGAGTCTTCTCGGCTACCACTTTCCTGCAAGAAACTTTACGATCCCCATCGGCCTCTTTAGCATTGCCGATGATTGTCTCTTTGCCTTTGTCTTTATCGGCTGTGTTTGGCCGAACTAGGACTTTCTTGCCCTCGAAGTCAATCATGTTCATTGGAAAAGGCTCTGTATCCACCTGCATTTCCTGAAATTTCAATCGTCCCTCGTTAATGGCCGATTGAATCTGTCGCTGAAATACATTACAATCATTAGTGGCATGAGAAAATGAGTTGTGCCACTTGCAGTATGCATGACGTTTTAGCTCGTCGGCAGATGGAACAGTGTGATTTATTTTAATGTTGCCATTTTTGAGTAATTCATCAAATATTTTATCACACTTGCCAACATTAAACGTAAACTTTACATCCTCCTGCCGTTTCTTTTGAATCGGTTGTAAAGAAGCACAAGCCGAAGATTTGGCCTGCTTTGGCTAAACCATTTCAGCAGCATATATTTCTGCTGACTCGTCCTCTGAGCTACTTTGATCGCACTCTACTATATGTACGTTATGACGAATTGCTTTAGCAGTTTCTTTGCTTCGGCTTTCACAAGCCGAAGCTCTCTGGTGTAACTGTGCTAGTGTAAAAAATTAGATGCCTTCTAATCTTTCTTTTAAATAATATCGTAGACCATTAAAGGCTAATCCTGCTAGCTGTTTCTCTGCTAAATGAATTTGGAAGCATCGGTTTCTTGTATCTCGGAATCTCCGGATGTAATCATTAACCGATTCATCTTTTGCTTGTCGTAATGACACTAAATCTACCAAATCCAACTCATAGCCACCGGAGAAAAAATGATCATGAAATTTTTGTTCTAGATCCCCCATGATGAAATGGAATTAGGAGGTAAAGTGGCGTACCATGCAAACGCAGTTCCTGTTAAAGATAATGAAAATAAACGTATGCGAAATGCCTCTGTGTCGGCCAACTCTCCTAATTGTGCTAAAAATTGGACTATGTGTTCACGTGTGTTCTTTCCTTGATCACCCGAAAATTTCGCGAATTCGGGTATCCTGGTTCCCTGTGGGTATGGGTGGTGATCAAATCGGCTGTCATAAGGTTTCCGATATGATTGCCCCCAGGGACCATGCTTACTCCGAGCTTATCTCAGAATGTCCCGGCTATTTCTTCCCTTACTATATCAATGGCAGCTGGTGCGAGACCACCGGCTCTCTGATCAAACATAGGTGGGGTTGGCTGGATATTAGCATATTGTCTTTCCCCCCATTGGTTTGAACTACGTGGTGCATTGCCACTTGCCCTATATGGTTCATATGTTTGATCGTTCCTTTCCGGCCTTCTCGGTGGGGCTGGAAAGTTTTCCTGGGCTCTAGATCTTGAATTAATGGGTTGATGCATTGTATAGTGCGATGGGAAGTGCTGCTGGGACGGGTGAGGATTCAGGTAACAATCCTCCTCAAAAAGGTCATGTGCGGACTGTCCGGACATTGGCCCGGACCGTCCGTGATTATGTGCGGACCGTCCGTCATTGTACGCGGACGGTCCGACTGGGTAGTTTAGATTCTGTGTCGTGTGTGGTGGTTCAGGCGCATATCTAGGTAACTCATTAAAAATAGGCCCGACTGTTGTTGGTTCGGATGGTCCGCGCTCACGTGCGGACGGTCCGGGCATGTGCAGATCGGCTGATTTGCTGCCGATTTGCGGTTGCTCAGGGTATGTGTCCATCGGCATCCCATAAAGGGGTTGTGACTGGTCGTGACAACCTGTAGCCGATGTGTTACGCGTGTTACCTCCTAACTCAACCTCGTGCGAAGGAAAATTTGTGATACTAGATTTATCAAATGCACGTACTAGTCTCTTAAGATCGCTTTGCATACCCCCTATGATGTTCTGCATTTGTTCACGTTGCTCTTCTACATAATTTCTAAGAGATTGTAGCTCGTTGGTATTACTTACATTGGGGATACCTGGCGTGGGTTGGAGCAAAGTCGGATCCGTCGCCCGGTGTCGGACGACCTTGTTGTTCCTGTCCACTTTGAAGTTGGCCAAGAATTTTGCTTTCGCCTCCTGGATCATCCGCTCCTTGTGCTCCTCAAACTGGAGCTGCTCGTCAGCCGGCAAGGTTTCCCAAGTCGGCTCTATGATGTTGCTTGGAAAAATATCACAGCTATCCCTTGAACCGGCCATTGAGGGCCGATTTGATGAGCCTAGATGTGTTTTCCCCAGTGGAGTCGCCAAAAAAGTATGTTGACACCCTTTTGGAGGCGCCAATCACTTCAAAAGAACCAGTGGCGGTGCTCTCTGGTCAGGCGCGGACAGTCCGCGGCACAGGGCCGGACGGTCCGCGACCTGGCGTGAGGCGGCGGTGCTCTCTGGTCAGGCGTGGACGGTCCGCGGCACAGGGCCGGACGGTCCGTGACCTGGTGCAGGAACTCGGGTTCCCTGCCTGACGGCCGGACGGTCCGCGTCCTAGGGCTGGACGGTCCGCGCGTGCGCAGGGGCGGTGGAGGATCGCCGGCGGCGCCTGGATCTCGCTCCCGGGAGAGACACCGTCGGGGAGGAGAGATCCTAGGTGGTGTCTAGGCCTGGGAATGGGTCACAATCCGGCCCTAACCCCACTTCAATCCTAGAATACTAAGGAGTAGATCCAGCCCTACTTGAATCCAAACTAATTTGGTGCAGCTCAATCCAAACTGATTTTAAAGCCTTTGCCACCCAAACCTGCCCCGATCTTTTCAAAATCCACGACAATATTACATTAGCAATCCAAGGGCCCCCACAAATATGCAAGCACCACCACTAGCTAATTGAATTAGTATAATCCATGGGCTCACACATACATGGCCACACAACTAATTAGCAGTAGAAATGACATGAAATTTCAGCGGCAACTCAGAATAGGGCATCAAAATTGCAGAGTGATCACGAGTGACACAGAATGGTAGTAATAAAAGTTTAATTTTGTGACCAGGCAAATACAGATAAAAATCAGCACAGATATTTCACGAGACGTAGCACTTGATGCCCCCCTCCCTGTGTCGACTGTTCCCCCCACCTGTAGACGTGTCTTTTCTTGAGGATGGAAGTCCAGTCGGCCCCGACTTGCACGCCCGACAGTGTGAGCATCTCGAACAACAACCTGTCATATTTCAGTGCCACCACATGAGCTACCTGCTACTATCAGCAGCAGCTTGCGTTTGCCTTGCAAGGACCAGGGATTAATGGCTGCTTACTCGTCGTCGTGCACGGGCACTCCCCACTCCTCGTCGTGGTACGCCACATACAGCCTGTTGCAATTATATGAAACTGAGGGTGAATCATAAAATTGAGTTTGTATTAAAGAAACGGTGGTGAGCTACCTGCAATTACTAATCCAATTACTTAATCTGAATTACTGCACTGTTGCAGTCTTGCTGCTCCAACAGTGAAAATGTTTCTAAAGAGATGAAACTTTGGTGATTAAGAAAATGAAAAATTATTGTTTTACCTACATCAAATTTCCCAATCATCCTCTTCATCATCCGAATCAAACATTCGCTTTCCTATCATTGGTTCACCTACATGAATTAATGTAGATAATTCAAGTCATTGTCATGTAGTTCATTGTTGGCGATGTAAAGATAAGATAGAAGCAAAGTCTACTTTTATATGATAATTTACCTTCTTCTTCATCATTGAATCCAATCAACCAGTCTTTGGCACAAACTAAAGCTTCAAGTGTTTCGGGAGATAGTGATGTCCTATTTTTTCCAAGAATTCTACCAGCTGCACTAAATGCAGATTCTGAGGATACCGTACTCACAGGAATAGCCAAAAAATCTCTAGCCATCAAAGACAATATTGGATAGGCATCTAAGTTTTTCTTCCACCATCCTAAAACATTGAAGTTTTCATCTGGCTTGACAAGAATCCTAGGGTCCTCCAAATAAGTATCCATTTCTGTTCGCTCTGGACAGGCATCCATATTTTGAGTTGCAAATTGAGCAAATGCATGTTCCACCCTTCTTTTACCGCATAGAGGTGAAGAGGTAAAAGTCTCACTTCTCATCTGATCCTCATGAGGAATAAAGACGGGAAAACTATGACTCCTCATGATTTTCTCATACTCTAGGTAATATTTCTTCAAGTACCTTTTGAGCTCCCTCATCTTCACATCAACATTATCACCAATTGTGTAGAAATAGAACTTGACAAAGTCGGTCTTCATTGATGGATCTAGAACAGCAGCTATGAGCAACACAATATTAGGATTTTCCCAATATTTTTGGAACTTAGCATACATAACATTTGCCATCTCATTGATGAGTTCATTTGAGTTCCAAGTCACATCAAGCAGCACACCTCGGATAACTAGCAACATCTTGAGAAAAAGATGAGCTGTGGGATGTCTATCCGCTGAGAATGCTTTGGTTGCATCACTAAACTCTTGTAGAAAACCATGAAGAGCTTCTGCCTTTGACCAATCTTCTTCAGTGGGACATTCATGATGTTGCTCTGTTGCATACCTATTAAGAGCAGCCTTATATTTTAGTGCTTCATTTAACATATCATAGGTTGCATTCCAACGATGTGGAACATCAAGAATCAGCCCTGATTTACTTTTAAGACCCAATGCTTGAACAATAGAATTGAATATCTGCAAACGAGATGGTGTAGATGTCACGACCTTGATAATATCCCTCACGCTTCCGATTGCATTTGGAACGACTTTCAGTCCAGCTTGAACCATGATATTGAGCACATGAGAAGAACATCTCACATGGAGGTGTTCACCACTAAAAAACATCTGACTACCCAATGCATCTCGCATATCTTTCATTGCTCTATTGTTTACACTAGCATTATCCAATGTCAGAGTAAACAAATCCCCGACCAATCCCCACTCTAGCAAACAAGAGGTAATACCATCTTGCACAGCATAAGATGTATGAGGGAAGGAAATTTTCTTGAATGCAATGATCTTTTTGTGCAAATCAAAGTCTTCACTAATGAAATGTGCTGTTACACCAAGATAGCCAAGGTTTTGGTTAGAGGACCAAAGATCGGCAGTCAAACTAACATGGGATTTCAACTTCGTAAACTAGTCCATCAATTGCAACTTCTCCTCTTCATACAACAAAATGCAATCTGAACGGACAGTCTGTCGACCGACTAATCAAAAAGATGGTTGGCAGTAATTTATCATTTCTTTCCAGGATGGATCTTCACACTTTCGAAATGAAATCTCTGCGCTAAGGAAGTACTTGGCTATTAGACCTCGAAAGACTACAGGGTCGAAAACATGAGCCTCATCAGGTTTTGTTTTTTGGGTCGCTTAGAACCTTTGTCTCTCTTCTTGTGAAATTGCACGGCAATACATAGAAATGTGCCTATTCAGATGAGTTGTACCTTTACCCGCAACAGAAGATAAGTGGGCCTTACAGTATTTGCAGATCGCCTTCTCTTTTCCATCTACTAGCTCTGAATCAACATAATCCCAAACTTTAGCCCTTCTTTTTGTTGATCTGCTTGACTGATCAGTTGAGATAACATCATCCATTTCTGGAGCTGATGAAACCCTCTCCATGGCTAGACTGCAAGATCACCAAAAAACATATATATAATGATAAATTATATAGTAATTGTTCAAAAAAATCATTGTCAGCAACTATGTAGATTCTCATCAATGGAACAATTATGACAAGCAACACTGGAAAGTTGCAAGAAAAAGCATCTAATCATAGCTGTCCAAGAAAAAAACAGTAACCATAAACTAAAGTAACTAATATAATGGACTAGCAGTTCTCTCACAGCTAGGCAATACCTTTCTTCGAGCACAGATCCTACAGTGAGTCAGTGGCACAAGCATTTCTTTGAAAATGTTATACACAGATCCTGCGGCTGGATCATTTCCCACTCGCGCGCAGAACCGCCAGGGACCAGGGTGCATCACGGTGCAGGCAGAAGCAAAAATGCAGGATCGATGGATGGATCCGCTGGAGTGGCGACCACTAACTCGCGTCGTACGTAGCGTCCAAAAGGCTAGGCTGGAGCGGACCCGGGCTTCGTTTTCTCATCTCCTGCTGGCTGCGGCTCTCAGTCTCAGTGGACCGGTCCCGAGAAGAGAGCTTGTTTAGCTGGCCATGGCCATGCAAGCGCGGCCTGACCAGGCCAGGGCCAAGCCAAGCTATTGGTCCGCCATGCTCCCGGTCCCGGGGTCGCGCGCAACGCAGACGTCAGATCGACGGCCGACGGGTTGGGCGGTTGGGCCCCGACGGGACGGCGGCTGCGCACCTACCGCAGCGACGCGCCGTGCGGTTCCTCACCCGGCCACTACGCGAAGCTACCACTACGCGAAGCTAGCAGTGAATAAAGAAAACCAAATCTGGTGAACATGTAGACGAGAAGCTAGCAGTAGAGGGTAGGGCAGGACAGCCGGACAAATCTGCTTACCGTCGAGCTCCTCCGCGGCAGATCTAGGCCGCCGTCGAGAAGCTAACGGGTTGCTGCGGCGCCGCCTACAGATGTTGCGTCGCCTCCAGATTGCTGCGATAGGTGAGAAGGTAGCAGTAGACGAAGAACGCACGGGTTGCAGAGGATCCACCTCCCTGCTCGATGGGTTGCACCCTTTTGTTCCGATCCAAATGTACATTTGGGCCATGTTTGGTCACAGATCCATACTCATCCTTTTATTAGAATGGCCCAATCCAACTCTACCCTAATTAGTGGAAAACCCAAAAATAATCAAAATTATTTAGCCCATGGGTTTGAAGGCCCTTTGTGCCCATGAGTTTGTATGGCCCATTCCCAGGCCTAGTGGTGTCTAGGCTCGGGTAGACCGACCTAGACTCCTCTAATCGACGTAGAGTCGAGGAGAGGCGGAGAATTTGGGGATTGGAAGACTAAACCTAAACTACACTAGAACTACTCCTAAAATAAAATGTAAATTGTATTGATTGAAGGTTCGATTCGTTGTTTCAAATCGGGCGTAAACCTCTCTATTTATAGAGGAGGAGGGCTTGACCCATTACAAACAAATTTCCGAGTGAATCCCGCGAATCTAGCTAACAACCGTAGCATAAAACTCGGAACCCTAAACTACTCTGCGCACGCGCGGACCGTCTGGCCCCCAGGCGCGGACCGTTCGGACCGCGGACCGTCCGGCCTCAGGGCCGGACCGTTCGTCCTGCTCAAAATGAGCTCCAACAATAATGGAGGTCGAGGACGGTAGAGGGTAGACCGCCGGTTGAGTGCTGGACGTGTCATCGAATCCAACGAGCAAGCCCCATGAAGGAAGTGGAAGCCGATCGCGGACGGACGCGCCCTAGACAAATACTCAGGCGAGAGGGCCTCTCAAAGAGGACGGGGCAACTGCTTATATTATATGGCACCAAAGCGAAACGGCGACGCGGACGAGGTGCCGTCGAGGGAGCCGAGCCCCGCCACGTCTCATTTTTTGGCTTGTTTGGGTATCTAGGAGTATGTTTGGTTTAAGATTAAAGTAGGATGAGACGGACATCATCGATTGTCAATAAAAATTACTTTAATATTTAACTCGCTCTCATATAAATCTCATCTAAAAACTATACAAACTATGACCGTACCTTCGATTTCTCTTGGTCCAACCAAAATACCCTAGCTGAGCGTTTGGCAGTCCGCAGCAGCTTTTGGTGGCCAGAAGCTGTTAGAATCCGAAACAAACAGGCACAGCGGGCCGGCGATTCGCCGAATATGCCAGCGGTCTTGTTCGTACGGCCGGACCGGACGGGACGAGCGAGTCCGCGCGCACGCAAAACGTGATACGCTGACCGCTCGCACGCGCTGGATCTCGTTGAAGCAAACGGAGAAAAAACGTGGATGGGGAGGCTAGGATCCGGGGGGACGAACTGACGGTGAGAAAAAGGTACTCCGTGGAGCCGGAACCAACAGGAAATTGCCGGGTTATTGGATCTTTCCGTCAGTCAGTGGGTTATTGGATCTTTCCGTCAGTCAGTCGTAGGGGAGGGAAAAAAGAACTTGGCAATTCCGTAGAGGTCCTTGCAAGATTGACAGTGTCGAGCCAAAAAAAAACCTGATCCACTCACGGTGATCCACTCACTCACCCAGTAATGCCAGTATAGAGGTAGCAGGGCCAGGGCGAGTAGATAGAAAGTGTCTGGTTAGAGATGGAATACCAGTGACAGCCTGAGGCTTAAAGCTAACTCGTACTCAAGCTCTAGAACCTTTTCTAATTGCACACCCTCAAGCCACACAACAGAAGGAGTATTGCTCTTGCTCCAGCTCGAAAGTGGAGAGGGGGTGTTCCCTGATGAACTCAAATGTTTTTCCACACCTTGTAGTATCAGAAACGCATGAACATGTACGTGAAGTACAAAGTCCGGATTATATTCATTTATTCATTTTATTTATTTATTTATTTATTTATTCAACCTCTCGGTTTGTACAAAGACGGTCAGTGTATATACACATCCAGCTACCAGCACGTCCAAAAAGGGTGCTCATAGGTAAAGAGCATCTCCCCGGGAGCTGAGGAAATCCAAATGCCTGCCTACCAGAAGCTTCTTGCTGATCCATCTGCTCTGCTACCGAGTCTGCGACTACAGTACACCGCAAAGGATGCTTGCTACTCTGGTCCGTACGCCGACTACAGTACACCGTCTCTCCTTCTCTGGTCCGTACGCACATAACAAAACCTCTGCACATAACGTCGGGATTCCTTGCCGAATCTGTGTCTCTACGGCAATACACGTCCGCCCGCCATGGTCTGCTGGTATGGTATGCCGCGCGCCGCCTCAGGTTGGCCGCTCCATGCCACGGGCTCCGCCGCCGCTCACGATCCACGGGTGAGCTGCATTATTACGAGCGGCATATCTGTTAGAAACCTGTACTAACTACCAAGCCAAGGTGGGGATCACAAGAGAGAGGCTGTGGGGGAACATAACACTCACCGAGGACCTGCTCGGCGGTGAACCTCCTCCACTCGTCGCGGCAGATCATGCGCCTCATCAGGTCCTTGGCCGCGGGGGACACCCCGCCGAACAGCCTGGGCGGGAAGCGCGCGCTGCCCCGCAGCACGGCCGCCAGCACCTCCGCGGCGCTCTCGCCGCCGAAGGGGAGCGCGCCGCCCGAGAGCAGCGCGTACATCACCACGCCGGCGCTCCACACGTCCGCCTTCGCGCCGTACTCGCCGCCGCCCACCACCTCGGGCGCCACGTAGTGGGGCGTCCCCACCAGGCCCTCCGCGCGCCCGAGGCCGCCGGCGCCCACCCACGCCGCCGACCCGAAGTCCGCCAGGCGCGCGCGCGGCGCCGCCTCGGCCTCGGCCTCGCCGTCGCCGCCCTCTTCCTCCTCGTCGTCGCCGTCGCCGTCGCCGTCGGTCCCCGCGCCAGCGGCGGCGGCGTCGATGAGGATGTTGTCGGGCTTGACGTCGCGGTGGGCGACCCCGCGGCGGTGGCAGAGCGCGAGCGCCTGCGCCACCTGCGCCACGATGGCGGCCGCCACGGGCTCCGGCACGGGCGCGCCGCGCCGGATGCGCACCCACTCCAGCAGGTCCGGCCCCGCGCACAGGTCCATCACCACGTGCGTCCACGCCTCGTCCTCGTACACCGCGTGCACCTGCACCACGCCCGGGTTGCCCGCTCCGGCGACCTGCGCCAGCTTCGGCTCGAGCTCCGCGAGCTCGCGGTCGAGGTCGTCGCCCAGCCGCGACCGGTCCACGGACTTCACGGCGAAGGCCTCGCCGGTGGCGCGGGAAGTGCAGCGGTGGACCACCCCGAAGCGGCCACGACCGATCTCCGCGCCTATCTCGTAGTCCCTCTTCAGCTCCGCACTCATAGTTCAGAAATTTCTCTCTGTTGTTTGGGTTGGCTCCATGGGAGCAGGGCGGTGGCCTATTTAAAGACACGAGGCACAACCTATGTCAGGGGGGAATATTCGGATCCGGCCCGGACAGGGACCGCGAGCGAAGAGGGGTTTTCACTCATTCCGGCTATGCCCTCGTTGGCAGACCTAAGGTTCAGCTCGATAAATAAACCTTTACGTAGCATTGTTGGAGCAATGTCACATAAGTTTTTCCCCCCTCTCTCAAATATATTAGACCATAATTAGCAACCGTTACCATAGACTGGTACATTATGCAGAATAAATCTAGTGGTGAAATTATAAAGGAATTGAGAGGGTAGAAACATAACAAAAAAAATGACACATGTGCCATAGAAGCGGTGACATGAACCGTGCAATTAACTAATCGTAAATAAATTACATAGGATATCGAATTTGCTAAAACATGGAAGTTGTCCACAAACAGTAAATATACGAGGCATTAGGAGAAAAAAATGTTATCATGTAATCGACTATGGTTGGATTTCAAATTCAGTACTAACAGGTCATAAACTGATATGTCATTATGTGAAGACTTACCTGGTGTCACAAAAGAAAACTGGAACTGCAAGAGAGAGAGAGAGAGAGCATATTCTGAAATGAGGGGGTATAACCGGGATTGTGCTCAAAAGCGTTTTGCTTTTGTGGTTTGTGCTGCGTGCTCTTGGGGAGAAATGGTAAGCCTTGGTTGGCCCGAGGTGGTTTCGTTCGGTTCGATTCCTTGCTCTGCAATTAGATTATTTCGCTTCCGTCTCGTGTTTCTTATTATTAACCTTATAGAAACAATATAATTTGGCAAGCGTTCTTGGCATGGAATAAGATTCAAGATCGAGAAATTGATTTTATATAAAGTGCTAGAATAACGAGCGGATAAAATGCTTGAATAATAAATCAATGAACACGCGAGGACTCGATGGCCAAACGTCCGTAGTCACAAGCCGCAGGTAATTTGGTTGTGGGGCCGCTTTCGGTAGAGCAACAATTTTGTGGGCAATCTGGTGCGTGGGCAACCAACCACTAGCAGGCAGGAGCACCAATTATGCGCCCCATAAGAGCAACTCCAATAGTTATGTAAATTTTAGCTCTCTAAATCACATATTTAAGAAGTTGCTAAATGACTTTTTGAGTAAAAAAATGTGAGTTCTCCAATAGTTCTCTAAATATAGGTTGTAATTTTGTTTTGTATCTATCCACATAAAAAATAAGTCACAAAAACTATATAATGCAGTCAATATTTTTGTTTAGGGAGTTGTTAAATAGTTGCCAAATGTAGAGAGAAAATGAGGTTAGATGACACGTTGTTAAATTTAGAAAGTTTATTTAGAGAACTGTTGAAGAATAGTTTTCATGTTAACTACCTAAATTATTAATTTAGTAAGTCTTTTAGAGAACTACTGGAGTTGCTCTAAGCTCGGGTAACGCGAGGTAATTGGGGCTTTCCAAAAATAAATGGTGCCGTCCGATTCACCAAAAGATGGTTCCGTGAAGGAAAAGAAAACCAAACATCATTGCGCGCGCTGCGTGGAAAATCCATTCACTTCGCGTCAAAAAGGGTCATCGATCATTCAATCTCCTCATTTTACTGCTGTTTTTTTTTTTGTTCGGCGCAAAGCAGCAATATGGAAACGTTGTTATTACAGTCACCTTGCAGTATGCATGTCTAAAGAAACACTGCACTTTTACGATAGTTTTGTTTTGTTTTTTTTTAAAAAAAAATTGTAACAGTTCTTTTGGAGCGCTGAGATTTTTTTTTCCCTGCAACCCATTTGGTTATTTTTTTCCTCGTTTGAGACGCCCAGGAGCTGTTAGATGTAGAGCTGGAGAGAATCTGATCACGTAGCTAAAGACATCGTTGTCTGCTAACAAAGGCAAACTTGTTTATTGATCTGTAACCCGTCTCAATCGATTCGGAAGGCAGTGCATGACCATGATGGGCGCATGGACGCAGACGGCTTTCAGTTGTGTGGGCCCGTCGGCCCCCACCTTCCTCTTCGGTGGGGCCTACGGCTGCGGGCGAGGAGCCAACGATAAGCAGGCTGCAGCCGCACCAGAACCAGAAAACCCTCCACGTCCACTATTCACACTTATATTACTCTAAACTATACTTTAAAAAAGATATATTATCTTGTAAGCAAGATTCTTCCCCTGTTCAACAATCTACCGCAGTCATATTTACTTTGCACATAAAATCTATACCAACCATCACATATTATATTATTTTTTATACCTACAGCTGCTTACCTTCTCTCTCCCTCCTTCCGCAGTAACGCACGACAACTGAATAGAATAGGCTCCCGTACAACGCTTATATGACGTTCTATCTATCCTAATGCAGGATAGAGTAGGCTATGCAGGAGTATGCTACTGCATGTGATTTTTACTCTACAACGGCATAGCGTACCACATGCAGGTTCTCACAGCGGACAACCTAACGTCACCTCGACAACGTTTTGGCCTTTCCGGCCGGCCAAAGTAGGTTCTCCCGCGTCCACCAATCCCGGGCCTCCGCATTGCTGTCCGCGCGGCTACGACCAATCGTGCGGGGGCAGCTCGGCCCGGAAATGACCAGCTCGTCCCCTATGGCTGAGTCTGTGACTGGCCGTCCCCTTCCCCGCGCTTTCGATGCTAGAAATGCTAGAATGAGACAGTGACGGGATGGGGAGCCGGGCCCGTTTTGATATGTAGACGGGGCTATGGGACTGTTTGGTTCAGCTTTTTTCTGACCAGCTTTTCTAAAAATCTGGCTGTGGAGAGAATCTGGCTGTGGAGAGAATCTGAATATTATGTGGATTACGTGCGGAGGAAGATGAAGTGGTCCAAAGGGTTCAGGATCTAGAAACCAACAGATTCCTACTATCATGATGATTCGACCGATTTTGTGTTCATGTTGATTTTGAACGATTTTTACCAAAGCAATTCTTATAGAAGCTGGCTGAAAAGCTGGGGCGTTTGGCGATCTGCAGCAGCTTTTGGTGGCCAGAAGCTAGAAAAAGCCCAAACAAACAGGGGCTATATAGGCCGCACCGTACGTGCGTGGATGATCCGGCTATCGCGCTGCATCCGGTTTTGGTTTTGTGTACCGTACGGTGGGATATAGTTTTTCTATGATTAATCGACGACTATCATACGTAGTAACGTACGAATATCTGTCGTTCACAAATTCATTTTTAAATTAAATCACGATAAATAAAAAAATAACAGAGTGAGTACTTAGTTAACAAAGAAAGGCGGTGCTGTCTCGTACTAATTTCATTTCTCTGAAACTGGACTTATGAGCTGTTTGTTTGGAATTATAATATGTCCATATTATATAATCTAACAATTTTTTTACTAAGTGTTAATTCAAAAATGGTTGGATTATATAATCTGGCTATATTATAATTCCAAACAAACACTCTCTTAGAATCATGATATTTACATAATTCTGATTTCTTTACCATGGGTCGCGCTGTATGCCTTCCTTCTACTCGAATCAAGATTCTTTGGACCCTTGCAAGGATTATAAAAAGGGTCTACCTGAGTTGTTATCTGCTTTTTAAAGTGTTGTTCCTCTAGTTGTAGTCCGCAAGGTTCTCGCAAAATAAGGTGGCTCTATCGTAAAAATTTCTCGACAATGACAGATAATAAACGAGGGTAGCCTATCCCTTTCAAAGAAATGCACATATCACCGTCTAAAAGCCGAGCAATGTTGCAGTGAATTTTATATTTATAAATGAAGCTTAATTTAGTACTCCCTCCGTCCGAAATTAGTATTCATTTTAACTTTTAGTTTTTATTGTCTATATTTAAATGAGTGGTTATAAATCTAGACATATATATAAAACACATAAATTAATTATTGGGTACCGCTGAAAGTCAGAGTAAAAAAAAATCCGCCATGAACAGAACACACAACAATAGCTCATATGCGCATTGGGTATGGGCTGAAATTCAATGGAGAATTCCACCGTACCGTCCCCAGTCCTCCGGTGAGTTGTACAGATTTGAGAGGAACCCGACGACCACAGTGCCGGTGCCCGGCGCTGGCGGCTTATTATGAGGAGTTTCAACGTATCGCTACGACTGCCGCTCCAGCTGATGTCAGACGTGACGCTATCGCGCGCGCATGCCGGTTAATTCCTGTCGCGTGATTGGGAACGACGCACGGCTGATCCCTGAATTTCCTATTTCCTATTCTTTAAAGCCGGTTAGAAACGGCTTCTGTCCAGCTTCCACGTCACTTTTTTTTCCTTTGCCGTTTGATCCAGAATCAGTGGCCGACAGCTTTTGTTATTATTAACCCCCTCAAACTATATAGCAGAAACCTGAAATCTTCCTTTCCTGTTTTGACAGTCACTTACTGTTTACAATCTTCAGAGATCAAATTAGATACACTGCAACTTCTAACCGGAAAAGATAATTTCCAAAAGAGACTGAAGTACAACAGAGAAAGGTAATTTCCAAGAAATCCCTTGATTACTGACATTAGTTTTTTTTTCTCCCTCCCTTCTCCATTGCGATTGAATGCAAGCTGAAGTTATCCCTAAACTCTATGATTCATGAAACATCCTTTGATATTCTATTGTCTATGCTGCTAACTCCAAATAGAAATAAATGTTAATAAACAGATACACATCTTAATACCACTTTTAGAATTTTGTTTTTAATTAGGGTCCGTTTGGCAAAGCTCCAGCTCCTGCTTCTTTAGCTCCAGATCCTGATCCTCGTGAGGAGCTGATCCTCCTGATTCTTCTGGAGAATCAGAATCATTTTTAAAACTGTTTGGCAAGTAAACTGATTCTTGTCTACTGAGAGTTGGTGGTCTGTGGCGATTGTCTGTTTTACCCTTTGCAGTTCAAATTTGTTACAAACCAATAAGTAGGATGCATATACGGAAAAAATTATGAAACAATAATATATAAAATATTGCTATCATAGTAGTGCATAAAATGGTCTTAAATGTTTAATCTATAAATTGGCTCGTTATGTTTTTGTCCAATGGCAATTGCGGGTAATTTCGATCAAACTTTAAGGGGAGGTCCATATTTGGTTGGTTGAGGAGCTGTTTTAAGGGAGGGTGAAGCAGGTTTTTTTAGATCCCACCTTTCTTCATAAAAACGACTCCCAATCTTTCGGCTCCACACGAGAATCAGTTTAAAAAAATACCCGTTTGGCACGGCTCCTCCAGATCCTCGCTTAGAATCAGAAGCTGGAGCTGTGCCAAACGGGCCCTTACTGTGTGCCATTTCCTCCTACGTATATAACTCAAGACTGCAAGCTAATAATTCCTCTCATCTTTTTACCACATGGACATTTAATTTTTCTGTTGGTTACACTATCGCAAATAGAAAAATATTTTTTTAAGACAAGTAAATGTCTTAAACTTAGTTCTATATTTCAGGAATATATTCATTATATAATACTTACTTTGTGTTCACATGACAAATTCCTACAAAAACTTATATGTGTTTCTTCCTACATTTCATTATCACCTTCTTTTATTTTGCATACGAGTCTTTATACTAAAAAGAATTCACTGCCAATACTAATACCATGAATTCACTACTGTGTCAGTTCTATCTACATCAAACAAAACTTTTTCTATTTTGCCTTTGCTGCAATATTCATATGATGCTTCAACACCACAATCTTTTTCAGTTCCCTCAGCTAAAACAAGTATCATAGTCAATAATATGCCTATATGTAAAATACTGTCAAACTTGCAGGACATGTGAACTTCTTCACTGCTTACACTACTCCAAAATTAATAATTGTGTCAAACTCTTTTATAATCACTATCCTACAATTATGCAATATATTAAATAGATCTGAAATCTGATCGTACCAAATGCCTTATCAATAGCCTGCATATAGCAAACCGAAATACTTTAAATACAGAAATAATGTAATAATAATACAATGCCTGCATAATGCAAACACAAGATGTTGTTTCCTTTAAAAAATCATGCTAATTGGTTAGTTCTCAACCTATAAATTTAAAATAAACTCAGATTACGCCAAAGATTGTTTGGAAGATTTAGTTGTTTAATTTTTAGGTAACTAAAATACTTTGGCAATACTTCCAGACGTCTTGTTTGAGTAAACTACTAACTACGGTTGGATACAATTCACCCATTCTATTTTAACAGTTGCAGGGAGTTCCCACTCACAAGGGCAAAGAGATCAAACCTCATCTCCAGTCTCCTCTAAAAAGGTAAACTTCTATACACTTGCCTCATACACATCAAGAATACCAACTGTTCTTTATATGCTCTAGCACAAAACACATATTTATGCCTTACTACGTAATAATCAGTCAATTTATTAAAACTCTAAATTTTATTCAACAGGCACAAACAAGAACCACTGAAAATCAAGGATTTGACAGGACCAGGCACCACCAAGAACCCTAAAACACATGATATGTACAAGCACATGGAAGTAATTCAAAAGTAGCTATTGTCTTCATTTTGTGCAAGCTAGCCACCCTTTTGTAACTCTATAATTGTAGTACTGACACCACTACAGACTATAGTCACTTCATATGGTCTAGCCCATTTTTCTTTTGGATGATTGCCTTTCTACATAAGGCATAAAGACTACTAGAACATAAGGCGCCCTTGCGGGCGCCCTACAATTTTATGAAATACTCCTGCACTATTACTTGGCTAATATGTACCACAAAGTTAAGGCTTAGATGCGCTCCTTCAACAATCACATATTCTTTCTGCTCTTCCTAGGATGTAATTAACATGTCCAGGATGCGCCTTGTACCCTTCTACTGTCATTTGTTTGTTGCCAATAAATTCAGCTCTAGGAGGTAATTCTGAAGATCCATGCTGAGATTTGTTATCCGAAGTCACATCTTTGTCTCCACTGGTATTTGGATGAGAAACAACTGAGTTTATTTGCCTTGCGCTTTGCCTTTGCCCAAACAACTGCAATAGGATCTAAATATTCATCTGCATGGTAGGTTGAGGCATAGAGAGGAGAGTTTTGTTTTTCATCTACGAAGCCTCTCATCATGCATATGTAGTATGGTTGATTGTTTATAATGGACACTTGTTACCAAGGTTGTGATTGGATCAGAACCTAGGTCATGCTATGCCGGCCAGGCAGCAGATCCAGCACCAGGTGTCTAAAATCGAACATTTGAGTGAGCTGCCTAGAACAGGCTGCGGTGGCCACAATGCTTTGTCAGCTAAACAATACACTCAGTGAGATGATAACCATTTTGCAAAGAATAATCAAATACTAAGCAGATGAAATATACGCCTATTTATCTAAGAACGGAACTACTTAATAAACAAAAACAAATTACACGTGGAAATCTGAGAACACACAAATAAAGTACATGTGTTAACCCATAGGCCATAGAAGCTAAGAGAATACAAAGTTGATCTATTAGCTAATGTGTGTATATCACAGTTCGACTAACAGACCCACATACAACTTAGCAGGTAAGAAACCAAACCTGCTGGCATTTTAGATCAGGATCTGATGAAACCCAGTAGAAAAGAGCACCATCAGCTGTTAAAGTAGTACTGTGCGTTGTTCCAGCAGCCACTGAAATCACTTGAAGTCATTCCATACGATGAAACTTCAGATTTGTATTTCCACCCTTCTTAAGGCATGGAGCTACTACGACACGCCGTGGGGTGACAAGGCGATGGCCCCAAGTGAACACCTTAAAAAAAGGATTAAATCAATAGATGTGTTCAATTCTCATAATGCAAGAACAATGTGTAAAAATCAAGATTCAAAGAATACCTCTCCATCAGCTCCTAACACTATTGTATGATACTTTGCTGCAGAAACACCTCTAAGTACTTTTCCTTTCAAGTACTCCACCATTCTTGGGATACAGTTTGATGCTGAGTTTGAAGTGCTATATCCTAGTTGGCCCTCCTTATTGCAACCCCAGGTTAATACTTCGCCAGTATCAGCAACTGCAGCGGAGTGCTTGTTTGCAGCAGCTACTGAAATTATCCTTTGCTTGAGCGAACCAACACGCCTTGGTGTTGGTTGGGTATCAACAGAAGGGTAACCAAGCTGACCCTCTGCATCATTCAGAGGACTTTGTTATAGACCATAAAAGTGCAGACCCAGTGCCAGAGCTCCCACAGGAGAAAATAATATTAGTAAGGAGAAAAAGAACATGAAATATGTGTCCAAGGTTCATGTTGCCTAAAAATACATTTAAAACACATCACACGTACCTCTATTTGATCCCCAGGTAAACAATTCCCCCAGCTCTGTAGCAATCACAGTATGATGTTTGGCTGCAGCCACAACACTAACTCGTTTACGGCCTAATCCTACTGTCACCTGGCGAGGGGTAATCACAGCAGTTGTCTGTCCACTGTAACAGAATGATAGGTTTCATAAACTTACTCAACAATGAAGAAAATTTTACACGCTCAATTACTTTGCCTTACAATTAAGCCAATTTAGTTTTCATTAGTAGTCATTACATTTGATTTTGAACATGAAGTAATATATTATTAACATTATATATATTATTAGCATGAAGTAATATATTATTAGCTTATATAATTAATATTAGCTTAGTGCTTTAAACATTATATATATTTCATTAGGTCTGCCTTTCACTCTGTTAAAAATAGCTCATATATAGTTTCATTTTAGTTCATATTCACAGTTTTTATAAGATCATACAGATTATTGCGCGCTGGGCGCGCGTTAGTCACTAGTTCAAATCAAGCACGCGCAGACGCAGACGCACATGGCTGCTACGTTGGGGCCTTGGGGGCAGCATGACTGACTGAAGCATATATCAGAGCATCTTCGTGTGTGTATACGCCCATGAATATGCTCGCAGCCTGCCGCAGGCTTTGACGGCCACATTCCGGTCTTGATTAGCATATATGGGAGAGTCGTCTGATAAGCAAGATGCCTAGTTGCTAGCTAGCGCCTCGCGAGTCGCGAGTCTACGTCGAGCTAATGAGGCTGATGGAATGCAAGAAACCCTGTGCGTGTACCAAATTCAATCCGTTGGAATTTTGCGTCCTCGAGTGACGAAATGACGAGATTTTTCTTCGGTTGGCTTGATTGATTTACTGCGCGCCTGCACACCCAGTTCCATGATGCCTGAATGGTCAGCTCGCGTGCAATTTAGTGGGCAAGCAAGCTTAACCCAATTAAGCACGAAACACCCCCCCCAAAAAAAAGTCAGAGAAAAAAAAACCGCCATGAACAAAATAACAACAGTCTATAAAAGGACCTCATATATATGCGCATTGGGTACTGCTGAAAGTCAATGTAGAAAATCCACCGTCCCGTTCATCCGGTCAGGTGTACAGATTTGAAAGAAACGACGACCACGGTGCCCGTGCCTGGAGGAGTCCGGGAGTTTATTTCAACGTATCACTAGGACTGCCGCTCCAGCTGATGTCAGACGTGACGCTGTCATGCCGGTTTTCCTGTGGCGTGATTGAGAGAACGACGGGCAACGAACGATGCGTCGCGGTGACGTTCCATGGGCTTGGGCCTTGGGGGGTTCTTCGAGCGCTGCACCCATTGAGGCCATGTTCGGTTCTATCCCAATCCATATGGATTGAGGGAGATTGAGGGGGATTCAATCCCTAGTAAGTCAAAATCCCCTCCAATCCGTATCAATCCTCTCCAATCCATATGGATTGAAAATAACCGAACAAGCCCTGACTTGGGATCCACGCAGGGAACGGAACCATACTCCCTCAGGTACAGGTTTACAGGTCTTTCTGGCCACGAAGCGTTGTGCGCCAAAAGAAGTCGTGGCACACGCGCCCAAGCGATTCTTCCTATTCTTTCCTTTGATGCCCCTAATTAATTGCAGCGCTCTTCGTTTTCTCCTCCATCGCACGCGCTGCACTTTCCATCCACGCGCACCTTCCATCCACCTGCACACGCGCTCACCCCTCGTCTTTCTTTCCTTTATCGCCGCTCGTCGGACTCCGACACTCTGCTCGCCATGGCCTCGCCGAACTCCTCTTCGCACGCCGTGGCCTCGCCGGACTTCGACGCTCTGCTCGCCATGGCCTCGCCGAACTCCTCTCCGCACGCCGTGACCTCGCCGGACTTCAACGCTCTGCTCGCCATGACCTTGCCGGACTCCGACGCTCTGCTCGCTGTGGCCTCGTCGGACTCTTCTCCGCACGCTGTGGCCTCGTCGGACTCCTCTGCGCTCATCGTGGCCTCGCTGGACAAGGAGTCCCTGCCTGACTCCTTGGTGATAGAGTCCTTGGTGCCGGACTCCATGGAGGAGGAGCTCGCGCCACACTTCGACTCTCTGCACGCCGTGGCCAAGGTCCACGTCTCGTCCTCGCCAGACTCCGAGATGGCACTGCACTCCATCGTGCCTAACTCAGAGACGTTCGAGCTCGTGTCGGACTCAGAAGCAATGGAGGTCGTGCCGGACTCAAACGATGAGGTCGTGCTGGAGGCCAAGTCCGGCGAGCTGGAGCTCGGCCCATTTTTATGTGGTAGGTGCAACGTCGTGCATGAGAATCGTGCATCGTGGAACCGTGTACACTCGGTATTTCGTCCATGCTCTAGAGCTTGGGGAGTGTGGTGTTGCTTTGGTGCTGTCCAGGAGATGGCTTGTCCAGCGTTTATAGAGAAGGCAACAGGCGGTACCGCGCGTACAGGAACTCGCGAAAAACGGACGCGCGCTAATGAAACAATGAAAAACCCACGGTAAAAAGACCGAAACGATGAAAAAATGCGCGCCCAAAACTCACGGAACAAAAAAAGACCACAGCACCGAGCGCCAGGAATGAAAAAAATGCACGCCCAAACGCGACACCGAACACATTTCACGTCCGCCACAGTACCATGCAAACAAATGCAAAATCCTTCACCCGGCAAAAACAAGCAACCACGAAGAATCGATCCTAGAACCTGCTACTTAGCAGATGCTGGCAATAGCCAATCGACTAAAGAAGTTTTGCTGATTCCAATCCACTTGCCACCTTATATGAGGGTAAAAATGGAAAAATTACTTCAATTAATGACTCCTTGGTAGATTAAATCTGGTCTTAAACGACTTCTAAACCTGTACCGGAGGGAGTATGAGCCGGTTTCTGGGAGCTGAACAGCCAAGATGCATGCCATATGATGCCCAATGAGTATTCCATCTTTCCTTTTCTTTGATGAGAGGGACAGCTGATCCCTGAATTCAAATCACGCGCACGCACATGGCTGCTACGCTTCAGACTTTTGAGAGGGGGGGCAGTATGGCTGACTGCACCATTCGTGTATAAGCATCTTCGTGTGTATGTGTGGTCATTGCTGCGAATATATGCTCGCACCCTTTGATGACGGCCACATTCCAGTCTTGATTACTGATTAGTATGGGAGACTCATCTGATAAGCAAGAATGCAAGATGCCTAGGTAAGTTGCTAGCTAGGTCGCGAGATGGCGTCTCGTGAGTCTACGTCGAGCCAGCGATGAGGCTGACGGAATGCAAGAAAACCTGTGTCAAATTCAATCCGTTGAAATTTAGGTGATGAAATGATTGGGATTACTTCAGTTGAATCTATGTACTATAGCCGCCGCAAATAGTTTACCGGCTAATTTTAGCACCTTGATCGAACTGACTACTAAATTGACTAATTGTTAAGTGGATGGTTGACAAATTGTTTGACCATTAGCCATTTGACCTTACTAGTAGGTGTTAATAGACCGTGTACATAGAAAAGACATCTATTAATCAAAACTTCAAACATACTTTGACTAATTGTTGCTAGCTAATTATTTACCGGCTAATTGTTAGCCACCGACAAACAATTAGCCGTGAGGATCTAAACATGGCCTATATAGTCCAGGAGGCTGTCTGGAACGCGATCGCCACAGAACTGGATAATTAAACCCATTTCCCTTTTTATCAGGCTTGCTGGTGCTGCTCGGCTCGGGTGAACCTGCCTGCGTGTCTTCGTATCACATAAGCAGATCTTCGTCTTAATATTAGTTTAACTTTGAATCGGTCTATTCTTCATTTTTGTTAAAAATGGATTCAGAGAATCTTTAATCGGTGTAAGTTTTTTTTTCCTGTAATGTCAACCTTGGCGGCGTCGCTAAGCAACATTTTTGGGATCCACGCTTGAGCCGCACGCGTCGCGTCGCGGGCATCAGCCATCAAGCGAGCACAAAGACCACGCACTGCCCCAAATCTCGACGGCCCGGATGCGGCATCTCGCTTTGGCCGCTGCAAGTGCATGAAAATTACACGAGCAGGGGCCCCGACCGGCCAGGGATTGTCGACGCGTGTTGACGCCGCCCCGTCGTTGCGCTGCCATCGGGCCCGGACGCTGACCGCACCCGCGACCTGCGCTGCGCCCTTCCAGGAAACTCCGACGCGCCGGCCGCCGCCGGCCACAGCCCACACAGGCCACAGGGCAGCATGACCACAGCCACGCTATCCACCGGCGGGGCCTCAACCATCGCGTTCGGTTCGGATGTGTGGCCGTGGCCGGTGTCTGCGCTCGATTCGAGAACACCACAACGTCAGCACCTCACAGCATGTTATGTTTTCTTCGAGAGCGATACCAGCACTTTTTTTAGCAGAAAACGAGACCGCAGGTGAAACCTACAAGACAGGAGTGTTGGAGAGAGAGGCTCCAAAAATCTTGTTATACTTTTTTTTTTCTAACCTATAGAAATCTAAACTTTAGTAAATAAAACCCTTCAGCAGTTTTCTAAATACATCTTTAAATATAATCAATCTCTCCTTTGGATTCCCCGTTGTTTAAAAAAATAATAAAAAGGACTATCGAAAACAATAGAGAGCGACACTAAATAATAAATCAAAGACCCGTTTTTGACAAAAAGGAACTCTTAAAGATACTTGGAAGAGGCAGCCCTGTCGATGGATCTTTTTCTCCTTCTGGTCCTGTATCTGAAGGCGACCTTATTGGAGTGTTTGGTTTGAGTGATGATATAGTCTATCATCTTCTCACTCCTCACTTTTTTTTTGGTTTGTGGAATGGAGTGAGTTAATCCATCACCACCTCATTCCTTATAGTTAGTTGTTTAGTACTAATATGTGGAATGGAGTCATCCCACCAAATTTGAGGAATGGACCCATGATGCACCATTTCATTTTGAATAGAGTGATTCATCAAACCAAACACCTCATATGTTCTTCAGCGACGTTGTAGTCTTATTAAGTCCATTAGATCATTTTTTCATTAGTCTACTTCCTTAAAACCTGAAGGTCTTTGCTCGCACGCCCGCGTTTGGCAGGTTTTCTTCGGATCGCGTTGCGACGCGTGTGCCAGTCCGCTCGCGGCTCAGTGCACGCGTGCCCGTGTGTTGCTGTGTCGCTGTGGCAGCGGGCCTGGTACCGTGCGGCCCCACGTGTTTTGGCATGACCATCGGCTACGACGTCTTCGGTTGGCGACGACATATTCAAGGGTCGAGCAGATCTAGGGTGTCGGCACGTCGTGTGGAGCCTGGCACCGCGCAGGCCACAGTTCAACTGACGATGATTGTGACTCCTGCAGCATGAGCGTCCACGACGGACGACGACGGCGCGTTCAAGGATCGGGCTAGCGTCGGCCTCTCGGCCAGCCTAGACTCTCGGTCTCTCGGACCCGACTTCTTCCTTCAATTCAGCCGAGCAAGCGCTTGCGTCCGTGTTCCCCACTTCCGCTTACACATGCCTCACCTCCTCGCAGCCCTTCAACCCCTCTACCGCCCATCTGCGCCCTTGCCTCCTTCTCACGCGAACCAACTTGCCTCCAGCCTATGGCCGACGAGCAAGCTGCCCCCGCCGCCTCCTACGCTGGAGATGACCGAGGAGCCTCCGCCCTCGCCTCCTCCTCCAACGCGCCGCCGCCGGAGGACTTCTGGCATAAGGGTAAGATGTTCGTGGGGAACCTGCTGCTATGGGCGAGGAAGCCTAATATAGTAACATCATAGAATTCTTCTGCCAGTACTGGCCGCTGGAGAAGGTGGAGCTGGTGTAGGGCCATGACGATTCCGAGCGCAACGTTCGTAGGCGCTAGTGTCGCCATGCTGGGGAGCGACGTCGATTCGCTGCGCGCGGGCGCGGCGGTGCTGCCGTCCTCGGTGGCTCACCCTGGACCGTCGGCTGTCCAGCCGGAGCCACAGTGGCGCAGGTGCAACTGTGCAAGGCATGACAGTTGTGAGGCTAAGGCATCGCCGACGAGGACAACAACGTGTCGAGCTTCGAACGGTGCCCGTGCTGCCCTCCCGCCTATCTCCTCCTTTTAACCCAGCTCACTCCAATCCCCACACCCCAACCACTCTTCTCCGACCGATTCAAGGCTGTCGTGCCTTCGCCAACCCTAGCTTGTTGTATCGCTATCAGAGAGGAGACATGATGCCGCGCTGGGAGGCGTTACTGCCCGACGCCTTCGTCCTCGTCCTCGGTAAAGCTGCGTATGAGGTAGATGAGAAATACTGACATAAAAACAGAGAGGCAACACATCTCTGTGATATACCTTAGTTATTGACGCACAAGAATTATCAGAATATGCCAGACTTTTTTTGCTGGTCATTGTCTGATCTTATGACCATATATTGTAGATTGTTGATTTCCATTCTTATGTCGATATATCGTCTACAGTGACAGTCCTGACCAATTAGGGGCCCGGGGCTAGACTTAATATAGGGGCCTTAATATAATAATATATATAATACATATTGGTAATATTTAAAAATACATAAAAAATTATTCATTGTAATAAAAAATACAAATATGTGATTACCTTAAAATTGTCTTCTAACATGTCTCGAAGCGAAGTCATTGATGATAGCATCAGTATCAATTTCATCTAATAATATTTTCTCGATGCATAAAATAGTCAAACCATTTAGTCTTTCTTGAGACATTTTGGACCTCAAATAATTCTTCAGCAACTTCAACTTTGAAAAACTTCTTTCAGCTGATGCAACGGTCATGGGCACAGTAAATAAAAGTCGATAAGCAATAACAGTATTAGGATAAGAATCCACTTCTCTAACATACTCAAAAATATCCATGGCAGACATTGGTTTATCTGATAAAGTCAACTGCAAAACACTAAGCTTTGAAATTAGATCATTTAGATCAACATCTGATGAACCATCAAAAGAGAAAGTGTTTGCAAATTTGGTGCAACATTCTCTTAGTTCAATAGTATCTAATGACTTCAAGGTTATGGAGTCCATAAAAAATCCAAATATGTCTTTGAATGATTAGAGTTCTTCATATCTACTTTTCAATGAACTAATTGCAATATCAACCATGACCAAAAAAATATTAACTTCAAAAGCTTTTTCAGCTTCAAGATTTGCTTCCTCACAATCAGTTTCATCATATTGTTTCTTCCTCTTAGCATGACGTTTCACTGGAAATGATGGCTCTACACCCAATTCAGATGCAATCTCTTTGGCAATGATCAAACTAGAAGCAAATCCATTATTTCTATAGTTCTGAAAGTAATTCACTGTATCTTCTATTCTCATTAATGTAGCATCAATGCACATGGATGAGGATTGCAACTGCTTGCTCACTTTGTTTACTGTAAATAAAATATCATACCAAATAACCATACCAAGTATAAAATCAAAGGTACCAATAAGATCAAATAAATTCTTTGCATCACTCCTATCCTTTGGTTTGGTATCCTTATCGGTACTCAACTGAAGCAAAGTTGACCTTATCTAAGGAGCTTGAAATCTTATTGATTTGACACTTTTAATCCTACTCTCCCAACGAGTATTGCACCGTGACTTCACAGTTAAGCTTTCAACATGATCATTCAAAACATCCCATCTTTTAGTAGAACTAGAGAACAATGTATATACTCGTTGCACAATCCCAAAAACATCCCATCTTCACAGTTCATGCTTGTAATATGTTGTATACTAGCCTCATGTTCTTTCAACCTCTCATTAATATGCCTCCAATCTCTGAACCCCTCATGGCCCAATGAACTATTGCAATTTTCTATATTGAAAAGCTTGCATGAAAAACAAAACACTCTATCAACGTGTTTGGAATATACCAACCACTTTCTATCATAAACTTCTCAATTGCTCATCTTTCTAGAGTAATGAGTATATGAAAAATGTCTGCCATTGGTATCCAAAGGAAATACAATATTTTCATCTCTGATGGGTCCCTTCTCTACTAATATGTCCCTTGACTTGTTATCAAGATTATCCCAATTTATTGGATCATAGATATCCTCAGTAAAAACAGGTTGTTCATCAACACTAGCATTTTCTATAGGAGGTGAATTAACCATAGGCTCATGATCAATATTTCCTTCTGGCTTATTATCAGGTTGCTCCTCTATAGCAACTATAGCCATCTCATTTTGATTCCTTGAAGTTCTTGAATTACTAGAAAAAAATTTGTCCATAGCTCCTCTCTGCGTTTCTATGAACCCATCTGCTCGTTTCTTCCTCTTCCTTTTCTTAGAACCGGGTGGATACTTTTTAGATGACATGATTATATGCTGAAATTAAAAACAAAATTATGAATTGAAGCTATCGCTTAGTTACAAGAATAAACTTACATAATTATTATCGATTATGCGGTGGACTGCAGGCTGCGCAGCAGGGCCACCAGGGCGCCGTGCAGGTCCGGCCGCTGGCGTCAGGGATGGCGGCACGGCGGCGTCGGTCAGGGATGGTGGCGGGCCTAGCCTGCTGCTGCGACTCTATGAGACACCGGAGACGCAGGTAGTATGACTCGACGGGAGGATCGGAGGAAGGACTTGATGGCCAAACTGCAGAAGCGACGAACGGACGAGGACACAACGTTTTGTTCCGAGTTCCGACTGCTCTGCTCGACTTCTATGATCTGCTCCTTGCGTTGCGTCCTTGCCGTTTTGTTCTGACTGCTCTGCTCCTTGGTGTCAGGGGTGGGGCCCATCCTTCCGGGGGGGCCCGGGCGACCGCCCCGCGTGCCCCCCTCAGGGCCGTCGCTGATCGTCTAGCTTCATCAAAGTCAATAGGATTCAGATGAGATCAGCAGTAATAATTGACATATTGACTTGTTTCAGACATGACCTTTATTTTTTGCTACATTAATAAAGAACGAAACTACCATGATATCTATAAGTGAAATGTTGAGGAGCACAAACCTTTTGAAATAACTGAATAGTGTATGACATTTTAAAGCTGTGCATCATGCTTGGGCATGGAATCATGCCCCACTCTTGGGGAGAAAGGCTGAGGGAAGCAGTCAAGAAGACTGGCAAAGACCAAAAGGCAAAACAATTTCTATGCTGTTCGGCTGCTCATCTTAACGATGCTTGGCAGTCATTCTATAGTATTTTATGCTCACAGAGGCAACAGCAGCCGAGACGGCAGTAGCTGAGACAGCAGCAGCCGATGCATGCAAAATTTTCACAAAGTTTCGTCATAAACATTTTGTGTGTTTTCTACGTTTTAAGTCTCAATGGTGAGAGCACCTAGAGGGGGGGGGGGTGAATAGGTGATCCTGTAAAAACTTAAACTCAAAGCCACAAACTTGATTAAGTGTTAGCGCAATGAAGCCAAGTGGCCGGAGAAGAGTTCTAGCAAAACACAATAACCACAAAGAGATCAACACAGAGAGGCACAGTGGTTTATCTCGTGGTTCGGCTAAGTCCAACACTTGCCTACTCAACGTTGTGGCGTCCCAACGGACGAGGGTTGCACTCAACCCCTTTCAAGTGGTCCAAAGACCCACTTGAATACCACGGTGTTTTGCTTTCGTTTCACTATATCCCGCTTGCGAGGAATCTCCACAACTTGGAGCCTCTCGCCCTTACAATTTGATTATCACAAAGAATCACAGAAGTAAGGTTGGGATGAGCAACACACACAAGACACAAAATCAGAGCAATAATACGAACACAAGTCACAACACGAGCTCTCAACACAACTCGAAGAGTTCTCTACTCAAATGGAGCTCTAGTTGCTATCACAAAGAATCGAATGCGCGGAAATGAAGTCTTGGTGCTTAGGAATGCTCAAGGAATGCTTGGTGTACTCCTCCATGCGCCTTGGGGTCCCTTTTATAGCCCTAAGGCAGCTAGGAGCCATTGAGAGCAATCCAGGAAGGCAATTCTTGCCTTCTATCGACTGGCGCACCGGACAGTCCGGTGCACCACCGGACACTATCCGGTGCAGATTTCTTTCCTATTCTGACGCAGCCGACCGTTGAAGACTTGGAGCCGTTGGCGCACCAGACACTGTCCGGTGCACACCGGACAGTTCGGTGCCCCCATCCGACCGTTGGCTCGGCCACGCGTCACGCGCGGATTGCGCGGCCGACCGTTGGCTCACCGGACAGTCCGGTGACTCACCGGACAGTCCGGTGACTCACGGACACTCCGGTGAATTATAGCCGTACACTGTTGACTTGGTTCCCGAGAGCGGCGACTTTGCCGCAGCCGACTCACCGGACACTGTCCGGTGCACCACCGGACAGTCCGGTGATTTATAGCCGTACGCCGCCGTCGAGACCCGAGAGTAGCCAGTTGATCAGACACCAGCTTGGCGCACCGGACACTGTCCGGTGCACCCAGACTGAGCAGAGTCTTGGCTGCTCGAGCCAAGTCTTTTCCAATTGCATTTTCTCTGATTCTAGCACTTAGACGAATATGTTAGTACACAAAAACCAATGTACTAAGTCTAGAATCATACCTTTGTGTTGACTTTGCACTTCTTCCACCATTCAGCATAGTTTCACATTAAACCATTTGTGTTGGCACTTGATCACCAAAATACTTAGAAATGGCCCAAGGGCACATTTTCCTTTCAATCTCCCCCTTTTTGGTGATTTATGCCAACACCAGCAAAAAGCAACTAAAGGAAGTGCAACAACAATGCAATTGAGAACCCAAATTTGTTTTGATTCAAATTTGACATATTTGGATCATTCTTTGCCACCACTTGGTTTGTTTTTGCAAATCAAACTCAATTTCCTATCTCTAAGTCAAAATCGCTTGTTGAGGCATAGAGAGAGGTATTCTAAGAGAAATTGATCAAGGATTCAAAAACTCCCCCTTTTTCCCATAATCAAGCATTCTCCCCACAAGAGACAGACTTTTAGCACTAAGAGACAATAAGAGTATTTTGACAAACAAAACTCTACTCTACTATTTTCAAAATTCTCAAGTGGTAGCTGATCCATTTCTTGCTTTGGCCTTATTTTCTCCCCCTTTGGCATCAAGCACCAAAACGGGATCAATCTTGGCCCTTAAACCCCATTGCCTCACCAAAATCTTCAAATGAGAGTAAAAAGGCAATAAGGGTATTGAGATGAACTTGGAGTAAGTTACCCTCTCATCGGACTGCAGTGGAAGTCTTGCATGGGCCAAGTTCACCTTTCCCTTTCAATCCACCTTTGGGACTAAATCAAGCAAGCTCAAACACATGGTTAGTCTCAAAGGGTCAAGTTGTAGCACATCTCCCCCTAAATATGTGCATCACTCGCAAATGGACTTTTGAGGTCCGGGGAGTGTTTATACAACTTGAGCACCATAAATAAACAAAAATATGCATAAGGGAACATGATCAAAGCATAATACACATGTATGCTACACATCAATCCAAGTTTCGCGAATCTAAGACATTTAGCTCACTACGCAGCCTGCAAAAGGTCTTTTCATCTAAAGGCTTGGTAAAGATATCGGCTAGCTGGTTCTCGGTGCTAATATAAAACACTTCGATATCTCCCTTTTGCTGGTGGTCTCTCAAAAAGTGATGCCGGATGTCAATGTGCTTTGTGCGGCTGTGCTCAACAGGATTGTCCGCCATGCAGATAGCACTCTCATTGTCACATAGGAGTGGGACTTTGCTCAGATTGTAACCAAAGTCCCTGAGGGTTTGCCTCATCCAAAGTAGTTGCACGCAACATTGTCCTGCGGCAACGTACTCGGCCTCAGCGGTGGATAGGGCAACGGAGGTTTGTTTCTTAGAACTCCACGACACTAGGGACCTTCCTAGGAATTGGCACGTCCCTGATGTACTCTTCCTATCGACCTTACATTCAGCATAATCAGAGTCTGAATATCCAATTAAGTCAAAGGTAGACCCCTTTGGATACCAGATCCCGAAGCAAGGATAGCAACTAAATATCTAAGAATTCGATTCACAACCACTAAGTGACACTCCCTTGGATCAGATTGAAATCTAGCACACATGCATACACTAAGCATAATATCCGGTCTACTAGCACATAAATAAAGCAAGGAACCTATCATGGACCGGTATGCTTTTTGATCAACGGACTTACCTCCTTTGTTGAGGTCGACGTGTCCGTAAATTCCCATAGGAGTCTTTGTGGGCTTGGCGTCCTTCATCCCAAACCGCTTGAGCAAATCTTGCGTATACTTCGTTTGGGAGATGAAAGTGCCGTCCTTGAGTTGCTTCACTTGGAACCCAAGGAAGTAGTTTGAAAGTCGCCTAGAGGGGGGTGAATAGGCGGAACCTGAAAATCAAAACTTTATCCCCCAACTAGATCCCTTGATTAGTGGTTAGAACAAGATATACAATTATCAGAGTATAAAACTAAGTCCTTGCTTGTAAAGAGTATTGCTTTCAAATAATGCGGAATTGATAATCAATACAACTTGATAGAATAATAAAGCAAGAAGGCTTAGGCGGGAAGAGCAATGCTTTCTTGCGAAGTGTTGCTTCACTAAATGAAAATTTAACTTGAAGCAACACCAAATGATATTGACAAAGAATAGGATGGCACTTGTGTTGGTTGTAGTGGTCTAAATCTTGTGTATAGGATGGATAAATGAATATATGTGGTTGGGAGGGCTTGAGTATGTCAACTAGATGACTTGGAATGTTGCTTGGACTCCCACCCTTGAAGTGTCCGGTTGGGGTGGTATTTATAGCCACCAAACACAATATGGCCGTTGGAGAAGCTTGCTGGCGATGGGCGCACCGGACAGTCCGGTGCGCCACCGGACAGTGTCCGGTGAGCCACCTGATAGTCGCCTAGAGGGGGGGGGGTGAATAGGGCGAAACTGAAATTTACAAATATAAACACAACTACAAGCCGGGTTAGCGTTAGTAATAAAGAACGAGTCCGCAAGAGAGGACGCAAAACAAATCGCAAGCAAATAAGATTGTGACACGCGGATTTGTTTTACCGAGGTTCGGTTCTCGCAAACCTACTCCCCGTTGAGGAGGCCACAAAGGCCGGGTCTCTTTCAACCCTTCCCTCTCTCAAACGATCCCACGGATCGAGTGAGCTTTCTCTTCTTCTCAATCAAACGGGAACAAAGCTTCCCCGCAAGGGCCACCACACAATTGGTGCCTCTTGCCTTGGTTACAATTGAGTGATGATCACAAGAACAAGTGAGAAAGAAAAGAATGCGATCCAAGCGCAAGAGCTCGAAAGAACACAAGCAAATCACTCTCTCTAGTCACTATGGTGTTGAGTGGAATTTGGAGAGGACTTGATCTATTTGGTGTGTCTAGAATTGAATGCTAGAGCTCTTGTAGTAGTTGAGAAGTGGAAAACTTGGATGGCAATGAATGTGGGGTGGTTGGGGTATTTATAGCCCCAACCACCAAAAGTGACCGTTGCTGGAGACTTCTGTTCGATGGCGCACCGGACAGTCCGGTGCACACCGGACAGTCCGGTGCCCCTGCCACGTCACCATTGCCGTTGGATTCTAACCGTTGGAGCTTCTGACTTCTGGGCCCTCCTGGGTGTCCGGTGCACACCGGACATGTACTGTTTGATGTCCGGTGCACCGGTATGGGCGTGCCTGACGTCTGCGCGCGCTGCGCGCGCATTAAATGCACCGCAGGGAGCCGTTGGCGCCGCAGAGAGCTGTTGCTCCGCTGGCACACCGGACAGTCCGGTGCACACCGGACAGTCCGGTGAATTTTAGCGGAGCGGCTGCCCCGCGAACCCGAGGCTGACGAGTTCCGGAGACCGCGCTTCCTTGGAGCACCGGACATGTCCGGTGCACACCGGACAGTCCGGTGAATTATAGCGCGCCGGCTTCCGAGAAATCCCGAGGGCGAAGAGTTTGAGTTGGTGTCCTCTGGGCGCACCGGACACTGTCCGGTGCACACCGGACAGTCCGGTGCCTCCAGCCAGAGGTGCCCTCGGTTGCCTCATTGCTCCTTTGTTGAATCCAACACTTGGTCTTTTTATTGACTGAATGTGAACCTTTTGCACCTGTATAACTTATGCACTAGAGTAAACTAGTTAGTCCAATTATTTGTGTTGGACAATTCAACCACCAAAATTATTTAGGAACTAGGTGTAAGCCTAATTCCCTTTCAATCTCCCCCTTTTTGGTGATTGATGCCAACACAAACCAAAGCAAATATAGAAGTGCATAATTGAACTTAGTTTACATAATGTAAGTGCAAAGGTTGCTTGGAATTGAGCCAATATACTTATATGATGCGCATAGATTGTTTTCTTTGTTTTTGACATATTGGACCACATTTGCACCATAAGTTTTGTTTTTGCAAATTCTTTTGTAAATTCTTTTCCAAAGTCAATTTGCAAGATAGTCAAAGGTAAATGAATAAGTTTTTGTAAAGCATTTTCAAGTTTTGAAATTTTCTTCCTTTGTTCAAATGCTTTTCCTTTGACTAAACAAAACTCCCCCTTAAATAAGGTCTCCTCTTAGTGTTTCAAGAGGGTTTTAAGACATCAATTTTGAAAATACTAGTTGCTCCCCCTTTAGAACACAAAGAGATACCAATTTTGAAATTTACCAATTAAAATCATCAAATTTATAAAATTAGGTGGTGGTGCGGTCCGTTTGCTTTGGGCTCATATTTTCTCCCCCTTTGGCATGAATCGCCAAAAACGGAATCATTAGAGCCCAATGAAGTACTTTCTCCCCCTTTGGTCATGAAATGAATGAGTGAAGGTTATACCAAAGTTGGAGAGATGATGCGGAGCGACGGCGAAGAATGAGTAGTAGAGTGGAGTGGAAGCCTTTGTCTTCGCCGAAGACTCCAATTCCCTTTCAATATACCTATGACTTGGTTTGAAATATACTTGAAAACACATTAGTCATAGCATATATAAAAGAGACATGATCAAAGGTATATTTATGAGCTATGTGTGCAAGACTAGCAAAAGAAATTCCTAGAATCAAGAATATTGAGCTCATGCCTAAGTCTGGTAAAAGATTGTTCATCAAGTGGCTTGGTAAAGATATCGGCTAATTGATCTTTAGTGTTAATGTATGAAATCTCGATATCCCCCTTTTGTTGGTGATCCCGAAGAAAATGATACCGAATGGCTATGTGCTTAGTGCGACTATGCTCGACGGGATTGTCGGCCATTTTGATTGCACTCTCATTGTCACATAGCAAAGGGACTTTGGTTAATTTGTAACCGTAGTCCCGCAGGGTTTGCCTCATCCAAAGCAATTGCGCGCAACAATGGCCTGCGGCAATATACTCGGCTTCGGCGGTGGAAAGAGCGACCGAATTTTGCTTCTTTGAAGCCCAAGACACCAAGGATCTTCCCAAGAACTGGCAAGTCCCCGATGTGCTCTTTCTATTAATCCTACACCCCGCCCAATCGGCATCCGAATATCCAATCAAATCAAAAGTGGATCCCCGAGGGTACCAAAGCCCAAACTTAGGAGTATAAGCCAAATATCTCAAGATTCGTTTTACGGCCGTAAGGTGTGATTCCTTAGGGTCGGCTTGGAATCTTGCACACATGCAAACGGAAAGCATAATGTCCGGTCGAGATGCACATAAATAAAGCAATGAACCAATCATCGACCGGTATACCTTTTGATCCACGGACTTACCTCCCGTGTCGAGGTCGAGATGCCCATTGGTTCCCATGGGTGTCTTGATGGGCTTGGCATCCTTCATTCCAAACTTGCTTAGAATGTCTTGAGTATACTTTGTTTGGCTAATGAAGGTGCCCTCTTGGAGTTGCTTGACTTGGAATCCTAGAAAATACTTCAACTCCCCCATCATCGACATCTCGAATTTTTGTGTCATGATCCTACTAAATTCTTCACATGTAGATTTGTTAGTAGACCCAAATATGATATCATCAACATAAATTTGGCATACAAACAAATCATTGTCAAGAGTCTTAGTGAATAGAGTAGGATCGGCCTTGCCGACTTTGAAGCCATTTGCAATAAGGAAATCTCTAAGGCATTCATACCATGCTCTTGGGGCTTGCTTGAGCCCATAAAGCGCCTTAGAGAGCCTATAAACATGGTTAGGGTACTCACTGTCTTCAAAGCCGGGAGGTTGCTCAACATAGACCTCCTCCTTGATTGGTCCGTTGAGGAAGGCACTCTTCACGTCCATTTGATAGAGCTTGAAGCCATGGTAAGTAGCATAGGCCAATAAAATGCGAATTGACTCAAGCCTAGCTACGGGTGCATAGGTTTCACCAAAATCCAAACCTTCGACTTGTGAATACCCTTTGGCCACGAGTCGAGCTTTGTTCCTAGTCACCACACCATGCTCGTCTTGCTTGTTGCGGAAGACCCACTTGGTCCCTACAACATTTTGGTTAGGACGCGGAACTAAGTGCCATACCTCATTCCTTGTGAAATTGTTGAGCTCCTCTTGCATCGCCATCACCCAATCCGAATCTTGAAGTGCTTCCTCTACCCTGTGTGGCTCAATAGAGGAAACAAACGAGTAATGTTCACAAAAATGTGCAACACGAGATCGAGTAGTTACCCCCTTATGAATATCGCCGAGGATGGTGTCGACGGGGTGATCTCGTTGTATTGCTTGGTGGACTCTTGGGTGTGGTGGCCTTGGTGGTTCATCCTCCTTGTCTTCATCATTTGAATCTCCCCCTTGATTGTTGCCGTCATTTTGAGGTGGCTCATCTTCTTGATCTTCTTGTTCAACATCTTGAGCCTCATCCTCAATTTGAGTCGGTGGAGATGCTTGCTTGGAGGAGGATGGTTGATCTTGTGCATGTGGAGGCTCTTCGGATTCCTTAGGACACACATCCCCAATGGACATATTCCTTAGCGCTATGCATGGAGCCTGTTCTTCTCCTATATCATCAAGATCAACTTGCTCTACTTGAGAGCCGTTAGTCTCATCAAACACAATGTCACAAGAAACTTCAACAAGTCCTGAGGACTTGTTAAAGACTCTATATGCCCTTGTGTTTGAGTCATATCCTAGTAAAAAGCCTTCTACAGTTTTAGGAGCAAATTTAGATTTTCTACCTCTTTTGACAAGAATAAAACATTTGCTACCAAAAACTCTAAAATATGAAATATTGGGCTTTTTACCGGTTAGGAGTTCATAAGATGTCTTCTTGAGGATTCGGTGAAGATATAACCGGTTGATGGCGTAGCAGGCGGTGTTGACCGCCTCGGCCCAAAACCGATCCGGTGTCTTGTACTCATCAAGCATGGTTCTTGCCATGTCCAATAGAGTTCGATTCTTCCTCTCCACTACACCATTTTGTTGTGGAGTGTAGGGAGAAGAGAACTCATGCTTGATGCCCTCCTCCTCAAAGAAGCCTTCAATTTGAGAATTCTTGAACTCCGTTCCATTGTCGCTTCTAATTTTCTTGATCCTTAAGCCGAACTCATTTTGAGCCCGTCTCAAGAATCCCTTTAAGGTCTCTTGGGTATAAGATTTGTCCTGTAAAAAGAACACCCAAGTGAAGCGAGAATAATCATCCACAATTACAAGACAATACTTACTATCGCCGATGCTTATGTAAGCGATCAGGCCGAACAAATCCATGTGAAGGAGCTCCAGTGGCCTGTCGGTAGTCATGATGTTTTTGTGTGGATGATGGACACCAACTTGCTTCCCGGCTTGGCATGCACTACAAATCCTGTCTTTCTCAAAATGAACATTGGTTAGTCCTAAAATGTGTTCTCCCTTTAGAAGCTTGTGAAGATTCTTCATTCCAACATGGGCTAGACGGCGGTGCCAAAGCCAACCCAAGTTATTCTTAGCAATTAAGCAAGTGTCGAGTTCAGCTCTATCAAAATCAACCAAGTATAGCTGACCCTCTAACACTCCCTTAAATGCTATTGAATCATCACTTCTTCTAAAGACAGTAACACCAGTATCAGTAAAAAGACAGTTGTAGCCCATTTGACATAATTGGGATACGGAAAGCAAATTGTAATCTAGAGAATCTACAAGAAAAACATTGGAAATAGTATGGTCAGGAGAAATAGCAATTTTACCCAAACCTTTGACCAAACCTTGATTTCCATCCCCGAATGTGATAGCTCGTTGGGGATCTTGGTTTTTCTCATATGAGGAGAACATCCTTTTCTCCCCTGTCATGTGGTTTGTGCACCCGCTGTCGAGTATCCAACTTGTGCCCCCGGATGCATAAACCTACAAAACAAGTTTAGTTCTTTGTTTTAGGTACCCAAACGGTTTTGGGTCCTTTGGCATTAGATACAAGAACTTTGGGTACCCAAACACAAGTCCTGGAGCCCTTGTGTTTGCCCCCAACAACTTTGGCAACTACCTTGCCTGATTTGCTAGTTAAAACATAAGATGCATCAAAAGTTTTAAATGAAATGGCATGATCATTTGATGCATTGGGAATTTTCTTTCTAGGCAACTTGGCACGGGTTGATTGCCTAGAGCTAGATGTCTCACCCTTATACATGAAAGCATGGTTAGGGCCAGAGTGAGACTTCCTAGAATGAATTTTCCTAATCTTGCTCTCAGGATAGCCGGCAGGGTACAAAATGTAACCTTCGTTATCCTGAGGCATGGGAGCCTTGCCCTTAACAAAGTTAGATAAGTTCTTTGGAGGGGCATTAATTTTGACATTGTCTCCCTTTTGGAAGCCAATGCCGTCCTTAATGCCAGGACGTCTCCCATTATAGAGCATGCTTCTAGCAAGTTTAAATTTTTCATTTTCTAAGTCATGCTCTCTAATCTTAGCATTAAGTTGTGCTATGTGATCATTTTGTTTTTTAATTAAGGCTAGGTGATCATGGATAGCATCAACATTAATATCTCTACATCTAGTACAAATGGAAATATGCTCAACATTAGATGTAGAGGGTTTGCAAGATTTTAGTTCAACAACCTTAGCATGCAACATATCATTTTTAGTCCTAAGGTCGGAAATAGTAGCATTGCAAACATCAAAATTCTTAGCCTTAGCAATTAATTTCTCATTCTCAATTTTAAGGCTAGCAAGAGAAATGTTCAATTCTTCAATCCTAGCAAGCAAATTATCATTATCATTTCTAGGATTTGGAATTGAAACATTGCAAATATGAGAATCAACCTTAGCTAACAAATTAGCATTTTCATTTCTAAGGTTGTCTATAGTGTCATGGCAAGTGCTTAGCTCACTAGATAATTTGTTACATTTTTGTACTTCTAGAGCATAAGCATTTTTAACCTTAACATGTTTCTTGTTTTCCTTGATTAGGAAGTCCTCTTGGGAGTCCAAGAGATCATCCTTTTCATGGATGGCACTAATTAGCTCATTTAATTTTTCCTTTTGTTCCATGTTAAGGTTGGCAAAAAGAATACGCAAATTATCCTCCTCATTTTTATCATCCTCATTACTAGATGTTTCATATTTAGTGGAGGACCTTGATTTTACCTTCTTTTTGCCGTCCTTGGCCATGAGACACTTGTGGCCGACGTTGGGGAAGAGGAGGCCCTTGGTGACGGCGATGTTGGCGGCGTCCTCGTCGTCGGAGGAGTCGCTTGAGCTTTCGTCGGAGTCCCACTCCCGACAAACATGGGCATCGCCGCCCTTCTTCTTGTAGTACTTTTTCTTCTCCTTTCTTCTTCCCTTCTTGTCGTCGCCCCTGTCACTATCACTTGATAATGGACATTTAGCAATAAAGTGACCGGGCTTACCACACTTGTAGCAAACCTTCTTGGAACGGGATTTGTAGTCCTTCCCTTTCCGTTGCTTGAGGATTTGCCGGAAGCTTTTGATGATTAGGGCCATCTCCTCGTTGTCGAGCTTGGAGGCGTCAATTGGTTGTCTACTTGGTGTAGACTCCTCCTTCTTCTCCTCCGTTGCCTTGAAGGCCACTGGTTGCGCCTCGGATGTGGAAGGCTCGTCAAGCTCGTTGATCTTCTTTGAGCCCTTAATCATGCATTCAAAGCTTACAAAATTCCCGATAACTTCCTCGGGGGTCATTAGTGGATATCTAGGATTACCACGAATTAATTGTACTTGAGTGGGGTTAAGGAAGATAAGTGCTCTTAGAATAACCTTAACCACCTCGTGGTCATCCCACTTTGCGCTCTCGAGGTTGCGCACTTGGTTCACCAAGGTTTTGAGCCGGTTGTACATGTCTTGTGGCTCCTCCCCTTGGCGAAGACGGAAGCGACCGAGCTCCCCCTCGATCGTTTCCCGCTTGGTGATCTTGGTGAGTTCATCACCCTCGTGCGCCGTCTTGAGTAGGTCCCAAATCTCCTTAGCGTTCTTCAACCCTTGAACTTTGTTGTATTCCTCCTTGCTTAGAGAGGCAAGGAGAATGGTTGCGGCTTGGGAGTTGAAGTGCTCGATTTGGGCCACTTCGTCCATGTCATAGTCTTCATCCCCTATAGATGGTACCTGTACACCATACTCAACAACGTCCCATATACCCTTGTGGAGAGAGGTTAGATGAAATCGCATTAAATTGCTCCACATAGCATAATCTTCACCATTAAAAGTTGGTGGTTTGCCTAATGGGACGGAAAGTAAAGGTGTATGTTTAGGAATGCGAGGGTAGCGTAGGGGAATCTTACTATACTTCTTACGCTCTTGGCGTTTAGAAGTGACGGACGCCGCGTCGGAGCCGGAGGTGGATGTCGATGAAGTGTCGGTCTCATAGTAGACCACCTTCCTCATCCTTTTGTGCTTGTCCCCACTCCGATGCGGCTTGTGAGAAGAAGATTTTTCCTTCTTCTCCTTGTGGTGAGAAGAGGAAGATCTTTTCTCCTTCCGCTTGGAGGAGTTCTTCTTCTTCTCTCTTCTCTTGGTGCGGGACTCTTCCGATGAAGTCCTCCCTTGGCTTGTAGTGGGCTTGTTATCGCCGGTCTCCATCTCCCTCTTGGTGTGATCTCCCGACATCACTTCGAGCGGTTAGGCTCTAATGAAGCACCGGGCTCTGATACCAATTGATAGTCGCCTAGAGGGGGGGGGGGGGGTGAATAGGGCGAAACTGAAATTTACAAATATAAACACAACTACAAGCCGGGTTAGCGTTAGTAATAAAGAACGAGTCCGCAAGAGAGGACGCAAAACAAATCGCAAGCAAATAAGAGTGTGACACGCGGATTTGTTTTACCGAGGTTCGGTTCTCGCAAACCTACTCCCCGTTGAGGAGGCCACAAAGGCCGGGTCTCTTTCAACCCTTCCCTCTCTCAAACGATCCCACGGATCGAGTGAGCTTTCTCTTCTTCTCAATCAAACGGGAACAAAGCTTCCCCGCAAGGGCCACCACACAATTGGTGCCTCTTGCCTTGGTTACAATTGAGTGATGATCACAAGAACAAGTGAGAAAGAAAAGAATGCGATCCAAGCGCAAGAGCTCGAAAGAACACAAGCAAATCACTCTCTCTAGTCACTATGGTGTTGAGTGGAATTTGGAGAGGACTTGATCTATTTGGTGTGTCTAGAATTGAATGCTAGAGCTCTTGTAGTAGTTGAGAAGTGGAAAACTTGGATGGCAATGAATGTGGGGTGGTTGGGGTATTTATAGCCCCAACCACCAAAAGTGACCGTTGCTGGAGACTTCTGTTCGATGGCGCACCGGACAGTCCGGTGCACACCGGACAGTCCGGTGCCCCTGCCACGTCACCATTGCCGTTGGATTCTGACCGTTGAAGCTTCTGACTTCTGGGCCCTCCTGGGTGTCCGGTGCACACCGGACATGTACTTTTTGATGTCCGGTGCACCGGTATGGGCGTGCCTGACGTCTGCGCGCGCTGCGCGCGCATTAAATGCACCGCAGGGAGCCGTTGGCGCCGCAGAGAGCCGTTGCTCCGCTGGCACACCGGACAGTCCGGTGCACACCGGACAGTCCGGTGAATTTTAGCGGAGCGGCTGCCGCGCGAACCCGAGGCTGACGAGTTCCGGAGACCGCGCTTCCTTGGAGCACCGGACATGTCCGGTGCACACCGGACAGTCCGGTGAATTATAGCGCGCCGGCTTCCGAGAAATCCCGAGGGCGAAGAGTTTGAGTTGGTGTCCTCTGGGCGCACCGGACACTGTCCGGTGCACACCGGACAGTCCGGTGCCTCCAGCCAGAGGTGCCCTCGGTTGCCTCATTGCTCCTTTGTTGAATCCAACACTTGGTCTTTTTATTGACTGAATGTGAACCTTTTGCACCTGTATAACTTATGCACTAGAGTAAACTAGTTAGTCCAATTATTTGTGTTGGACAATTCAACCACCAAAATTATTTAGGAACTAGGTGTAAGCCTAATTCCCTTTCACCACCACGTCAGCCTATTCGTCAGGGTTGGAGCTGGTCGACCATTGGAGGCTTTGTCCCATGTGGCACCGGACAGTCCGGTGCCCCTCTGACTTGCTGCTCTGATATCTGAAATCCACTGTTCACTTTGCAGAGTCGACCGTTGCGCGCAGGTAGCCGTTGCTCCGTTGGTGCACCGGACAGTCCGGTGGCACACCGGACAGTCCGGTGAATTATAGCGGAGGTGCTCTTGGAAAACCCGAAGGTGAAGAGTTTGAAGTCGATCTTCCCTGGTGCACCGGACACTGTCCGGTGGCGCACCGGACAGTCCGGTGCGCCAGACCAGGGAGCACTTCGGTTTCCTTTGCTCCTTTCTTCTTGAACCCTTTCTTAGTTTTTTTATTGACTTATTGTGAACCATTGGCACCTGTAGAACTTATAGACTAGAGCAAACTAGTTAGTCCAATTATTTGTGTTGGGCATTCAACCACCAAAATCATTTAGGAAATAGGTGTAAGCCTAATTCCCTTTCAATCTCCCCCTTTTTGGTGATTGATGCCAACATAAACCAAAGCAAGTATAGAAGTGCATAATTGAGCTAGTTTGCAGAATTGTAAGTGCAAAGGTTACTTATAATTGAGCCAATAAATATTACTTACTAGATATGCATGGATTGTTTCTTTATTTTTTTAACATTTTGGACCACGCTTGCACAACATGTTTTGTTTTTGCAAATTCTTTTTGTAAATCCTTTTCAAATTCCTTTTGCAAATAGTCAAAGATAAATGAGTGAGATTTTTGAGAAGCATTTTCAAGATTTCAAATTTTCTCCCTCTGTTTTAAATGCTTTTCCTTTGGCTAAACAAAACTCCTCCTCAATAAAAACTTCCTCTTAGTGTTCAAGAGGGTTTTAAGATATCAATTTTGAAAATACTACTTTCTCCCCCTTTTGAACACAATGAGATACCAATTTTGAAAATCATGAGTTTTAAAATTATTTTAAAATTAGGTGGTGGTGCGGTCCTTTTGCTTTGGGCTAATACTTTCTCCCCCTTTGGCATGAATCGCCAAAAACAGATGCTTAGAGTGAAATATAAGCCCTTTGAAGTGTTCTCCCCCTTTGGAAAATAATATATGAGTGAAAGATTATACCAATGTAGAGAGACAGTGTGGAGTGATGGCGAAGGGTAGATAATACCGATAGAGTTGAGTGGAAGCCTTGTCTTCGCCGAAGACTCCATTTCCCTTTCAATCTACGACTTAATATAGAAATATACTTGGAAACATATTAGTCGTAGTCATGGTACGAGAATAATAGGATATATGCATTTGTACCAAAATGAAGGAGATATGATCAAGAGATATATCAATTAAGCATGATCATAGTTCTATACAATATAGATTGCTCCCTCTAAATATGTGCCTTGATAGGAATACATATTTTGGCCTTGAAATGCCAATTGCACATAATTAGGTTGCTGAGAACAATTCTATATCATAGAGAATGTGAAGTACATTTGTGTCATAGTATAAGTGTGATGCTTATGACAGTTTATGCACTTATGAAAGCATGTTATGAACAATTTAAGCATTTCCCTTAAGGATTTCAAAGAGGCTTAAGGACCATCCACCTTTGGAACAAAGGTAGCTTATCCTCGTTACAAGGTTAAGATTTAAGCTCTTTGACAATAAAATCACTTCATCCAGTTTAAGCGAAGATGCATTAATGCAGGAGTGAAATTTTAAGAGGTTAAACTAGGTATGAAGCAGGGATAATGCATGAACATGCTTTCTCTTCCTTTTGTCAAGATATGCAAGGAGTGTATAGAAAAGGAAGATTTAGGTACATGTGTAAATAAAGGGAAGTAGTTCTACCGTTTTGTACCTTCACATAGAGATGCTCTCTTCATTGTGCTATGTCCTTAGTCTTAGATGCTTGAGACCTATACTTAATGACAATATATGGAAATATTTTGCACAAGAGAGAGTTCTACAACTAGTGATCCTTTTCCAAGCTATTGTTAGCATATATCAAATGGATCATAAATTGTACAAATGTATCATGAATTCTCCTTTCAACTTAGTGCACATCAAGAGAGATATTAAAAAAATAGTATATACGACACTAAGAGGCATGATTGTTAATTGAAGTCATTCAATGATCAAACAAATAACAGATGTGATCAAAAGAACAATATATGCATTGGATTATCAATTAAGCTTAAAACAGGAGAATTCATTACATATGCTACTTTAGTAATGCAAGCAACAATCCTTTATAAAGATAACATTACTTTAACAAGAGGGATTGATCTGAAGTAGCATACTTCATGAGAAATTTATTCTTATGTAAGAGACTATATGAGATTATTTAAGATAAAGCGATAGTCTCAACAAAATCAAGATATAGAAAGATGCTCCCCCTAAAGATATACATCAAGTATTTGAATGAATTGAATGGATGTATTTATTTTAAAGACAAATAGGGAGAAGCATTATACATCTTGATCAAGGCTTATAAGATTTGCAATAAACAACTTAAGCCTGGATTTCTCACAATAAAAAGGTTTAGAATACTCACAACTACCCCATTGACCGTTTTGAGGATCTTATTATGCAAGTGGATGTTGTTGTTCTTGATGTCCTTCTCTTTCATGTGAGTGTCCTCCCTTTGTAGTTGTTTCCCTTTCCTTTCAAACTTATTGAAGATACTCAAGAAATATGTTAATAGCACAAGGGAGTATATAATGAAGGATGATTTCTTTAGATAGGAAATAAATATAATTCATCATCCATATTTCACATATACATGAAGTAAATTCCTTAAAGTTAGAACACAACAATATGCATCCTTTAAGCATTTTGATCAATCATAGGAATTTTACTTCTTCATATTGAGTTTATTAATCATTACTTGGAAGTAAATCAATATGAGAATATGTATAGCAAAGGCATGAAATAGATTCTAATGGACTAGTGCATTTATGAGATTGAATGCACACCTATCAAAAATTAAGTCCCAAAAAGAATCTATTCTTCATATAGGTAGAATAAGATAATTTTGAGTAAATAACCATTGATGGGAACTATATTTGATTAAGAAGATGAGTTTCCATACCTTTGCTTTTACCTTTCTTCCTTTGGGTGAAGAGCAACCCTTGAGGCTTGTGTACTTTCTCTTTTGTAGATATTCATAAGTAAGCTCAAGAGATACGTCGTTAGTAACACAAGCACTAGTTTCCATTTTTGTAATCATTTTTGATAGGGAATGAAAAGCTAGATTACTAAAAAAGCATGGAAACTTCATAACATGAACTAGATTATTCATAGATGATGTTATGCTCAATTTTAACTCATAAAACAAGCATAAACAATCCTTTAAGATTATGGGAATAAATCTAATTCATGATATGGAAAGCGATAAATGTGAAAGAATCAAATCCAATTTAAGCAAATAAAAGTACATCATAAATCATTGGATTGATTTTTCTTTTCATGTTAGATTACATGCTTTTCCAAAGAGAAACCTATTCTCTACAAGTGAGACTACTTGGGTTACTTAGATAAAATCATTAGTCTCACTATTCTAGTTATAGAGAGAGTTTTCCTTTTATAAGTGTCCTAAGGATTTGAAATCCTTACATGACACCTTATTCTTTTAAGAACTTGAAATATCTTTCTATATCTAGAATCATGGCAATAATAGAATGACTAGCGAAAATACATGCCATGAGAAACTTGCAACAATTTAAAGCATGTAGATTGCCATAGAATGGAAATGATGAGTATGCAATCTACCATATGAGAGGAAATTCTTCAAAGAATGGTAATATAAATTTAAAGATATTTGAAGTGCTTCTTTTTCTATGCGACTACACAAGACACATGAGAGATCATAATTTAAGATACTTGCACTTAAAAACACAAGTGTTACCATCCTTCGGCTTTCCTCCATGTTGTAGGCCTTGATTTTTCACACATGATACTTCTTTTATTTCCTACAACATCAATGTCTTCCTCGAGATGATATGAGTTTAAGACATAGTAATTTGAAGAATAACCTTGGGTCAATCACGGATATAGATCATTGAAGATTGATAGCTTGAGTTGATAAGAATTGAATGGACTCTCTCAAGCACCCCAAGGCTTCATATCATCTCCTTCCCCTGCAAAGCTTGTCAAGTATATTTTGGTACCCATCGCTTGATGGGTCCATCATGGTTAGTCAACAAAGATCTAGGAACCCAAAAGTCCTTTGTGTTAGCACTAGGTAAACTCATTACCTTTCTAGCACAAGTTGCAATTTTGGGTTGCCTAGTTATATAAGAATTAATTGACAAGCTAGGAGAGGGATTGTTACCAATGGGACAATCCTTGCATTGATGTCCCTTCTTTTGGCATATGTAGCATAGGCGATCCTCAAGTCTTGAAGATTTCTTCTTTCCTTGTTTCTTTCTTGCTACATGGTTAGTGAATATTTTCTTTTCTAATACTATGCCTTTTTGTTTTAAATGGGGACAAGACCTAAACAAGTGTCCCTTCTTTGAGCATTTAAAACAAAGTCTATTATCCTTGTTAATAATCAAGCCATTTTTAATGTAGGGACAAGACCTAATCAAGTGTCCCTCTTCAAAGCATTCACTACACTTCTTATTTTTCTTAGTGTGAAGTGTGGCTTGATCATTACCTTGGATGTTACCTTGTATGGAGGCATGGTTGAGGCTTTTGGAAGAGGTATTGATTTTCTTCTTTTGTTTCCTCCTCTTGGCAATCCTCAAGTCCTTGACATTTTCTTCAAGGGATTTAGTGCATGCCACGGTTGTTCCCGTCTCAAGCTTTTTCACCATGTGATCATAGTTATCTTGAGAAGGTTGAGCAATGCCCTTCCCTTTAAGTTGTGTCAAGCTCATCTTTAGCCTCTCATTTTCTTCCTTGAGCTTTTGATATGTATCATCATTTGTTCCTCCAAATTCTAGCTCAAGAGAAGATTTGCTTGTCGACGGACAACAAGCATTAGCACATGGTAATATAGATTCAATTTGAATAGATGTGCATGAGTGAGGTTGTTGGGATTTTAAGTTTTCTATCACAACCTCATGAGTAATGTTTAATATGATATGATCATCTCTAAGATTTTCATGAGAGCATAGGAGCATATCATATTTTTCTTGAAAAGCTAGATTTTCAACTTTTAGCTTTTCTACTTGGTCCTTAAGCAAGGTATTCCTATTTACTAATTGAGCGATACAATGTAAAGCGTTATCTTGCTCAATTGAAACAATTTCATACCTTTGGACCAAATCAACATGAGAGCACTTTAGCTCCTCATGTTCTTTAGTCAACTCGTCAAAGCATTGCATTTTCATGGAGAATACTTTCTAGCCTTTGACGAGCTTCGCTTTGCTCTCTCGCTCTTTCTAGAAGTTTGAGCATGACCGCCTTGTCTTCTTGGCTTAGGCGAGCGTAGAGTTGCATGAAGCTTCTTTCTTCCTCCTCATCCTCATTTGTGCTTCCGCTATCATTTTCATTAGCCACACAACATATGTGGGAATCAAAATGGGAAGACAAACCTCTTGGAGAGGTGGATTCATTGTTTGGTCTCCATAGTTTATTTTCTTCTTCTTCCTTGCAAGGGTTAGTATCACAAAGACCAAAGGAAGCAGAAGCACAAAATGAACTATCATGTTTGGACTCATCAAATTTGCTTTTAATTCTAGTCCAAATATCATGCACATCACAAATAGGTTTGTCATATTTTATTATGAAGGCATGATAATCTTCTTTGCTAAGGGATTTACTTAAGATGTCATAAGCTAGATAGTTTAAGCGTATACATCTTATATCTTCTTCGGAGGCATTTTCCCTAGCATAGTTAGGAGGAATAATACTCTTGTCTAAAATTTGTTCTAATTGTGGATCTACCGTTCTAAAAGCATTTATCACCCTAGTAGACCATGAATTATAGTTAGAACAATCGGAAAGTAATATCTCAAGAGTTACCTCCTTGTTCTCCTTGGATTCTTGTTCTTTTGGGATCTTCTTCGAGCCATCACTTCGAGTTGTTAGACTCAAGATGAAGTGCCTAGCTCAGATACCAATTGAAAGTCGCCTAGAGGGGGGTGAATAGGCGGAACCTGAAAATCAAAACTTTATCCCCCAACTAGATCCCTCGATTAGTGGTTAGAACAAGATATACAATTATCAGAGTATAAAACTAAGTCCTTGCTTGTAAAGAGTATTGCTTTCAAATAATGCGGAATTGATAATCAATACAACTTGATAGAATAATAAAGCAAGAAGGCTTAGGTGGGAAGAGCAATGCTTTCTTGCGAAGTGTTGCTTCACTAAATGAGAATTTAACTTGAAGCAACACCAAATGATATTGACAAAGAATAGCGCAAGAAAACTTAGAGGAAAGGAGAACAAACAAATCACAAGCAATAAACACAATGGACACGGGTGATTTGTTTTACCGAGGTTCGGCTCTCGAAGGCCTAGTCCCCGTTGAGGAGTCCACTAAGGACGGGTCTTTTTCAACCCTTTCCCTCTCTCCACCGATCACACAAGGATCGGCGAGCTCTTCTTCTTCTCAAGGATCACTCTCGATCCCGCAAGGACCACCACACTCTTTGGTGTCTCTTGCTAGCTTTTACAAGCCTCCAAAACTTTGGAGGAAGTTCAAAGGGAGTCAAGACTCCACACACAAATGAACACAAAGATGTAGCACACACTATCTCTCAATGAATCTCACAAGGCACCAGGGCTAAACTCAATTGAGTAGCTCTCAATTGCTTGCTCTCTCTTTTGTGGCACTTGTGTTGGTTGTAGTGGTCTAAATCTTGTGTATAGGATGGATCAATGAATATATGTGGTTGGGAGGGCTTGAGTATGTCAACTAGATGACTTGGAATGTTGCTTGGACTCCCACCCTTGAAGTGGCCAGTTGGGGTGGTATTTATAGCCACCAAACACAATATGGCCGTTGGAGAAGCTTGCTGGCGATGGGCGCACCGGACAGTCCGGTGCGCCACCGGACAGTGTCCGGTGCGCCACTGGACAGTGTCCGGTGAGCCGCCATGTCAGCCTGTTTGTCAGGGTTGGAGCTGGTCGACCGTTGGAGGCTTTGTCCCATGTGGCACCGGACAGTCCGGTGTCGCACCGGACAGTCCGGTGCCCCTCTGACTTGCTGCTCTGACATCTGAAATCCACTGTTCACTTTGCAGAGTCGACCGTTGCGCGCAGGCAGCCATTGCTCCGCTGGTGCACCGAACAGTCCGGTGGCACACTGGACAGTCCGGTGAATTATAGCGGAGGTGCGCCTGGAAAACCTGAAGGTGAAGAGTTTGAAGTCGATCTTCCCTGGTGCACCGGACACTATTCGGTGGCACACCAGACAGTCCGGTGCGCCAGACCAGGGAGCACTTCAATTTCCTTTGCTCCTTTCTTCTTGAACCCTTTCTTGGTTTTTTATTGACTTATTGTGAACCATTGGCACCTGTAGAACTTATAGACTAGAGAAAACTAGTTAGTCCAATTATTTGTGTTGGGCATTCAACCACCAAAATCATTTAGGAAATAGGTGTAAGCCTAATTCCCTTTCATAGTTCAACTCGCCCATCATCGACATCTCAAACTTTTGAGGCATCACCCTGCTAAACTCTTCACAAGACTGTTGGTTAGTAGAACCAAATATTATGTCATCGACATAAATTTGGCACACAAATAAGTCACCATCACATGTCTTAGTGAAAAGAGTTGGATCGGCTTTCCCAACCTTGAAAGCATTAGCAATTAAAAAGTCTCTAAGGCATTCATACCATGCTCTTGGGGCTTGCTTAAGTCCATAGAGCGCCTTAGAGAGCTTACACACGTGGTCGGGGTACCATTCATCCTCAAAGCCAGGGGGTTGCTCCACGTACACCTCCTCCTTGATTGGCCCGTTGAGGAAAGCGTTCTTAACATCCAATTGGTACAACCTGAAAGAATGGTGAGCGACATAGGCTAACAAAATACGAATCGACTCTAGCCTAGCCACAGGAGCAAAAGTCTCCTCAAAGTCCAAACCTGCGACTTGGGCATAACCTTTTGCCACAAGTCGAGCCTTGTTCCTCGTCACCACCCCGTGCTCGTCCTGTTTGTTGCGGAACACCCACTTGGTTCCCACAACATTTTGCTTGGGACGCAGCACCAGTGTCCAAACTTCATTACGCTTGAAGTTGTTGAGCTCTTCCTGCATGGCCAACACCCAGTCCGGATCTAGCAAGGCCTCTTCTACCCTGAAAGGCTCAATAGAAGAGACAAAAGAGTAATGCTCACAAAAATTAACTAATCTAGAGCGAGTGGTTACTCCCTTGCTAATGTCAACCAAAATCTGGTCGACGGGATGGTTCGTTTGAATCATCGCTCGAACTTGAGTTGGAGGGGCCTGTGGTGCTTCTTCCTCTTCAACTTGGACATATTGTGCTCCCCCTTGATCACACGCCTCTTCTTGAGGAACCTATTCATCATCTTGAGTTGGGGGTTGCACCATTGTTGAGGAAGAAGGCTGATCTTGTTCCTTGTGTTCCTGCGGTCGCACGTCTCCAATCGCCATGGTACGAATCGCGCCCGTTGGAACATCATCCTCATCTACATCATCAAGCTCAACTTGCTCTCTTGGAGAGCCATTAGTCTCATCAAATACAACGTCGCTAGAGACTTCAACCAAACCCGATGATTTGTTGAAGACTCTATACGCCTTTGTATTTGAGTCATAACCTAACAAAAACCCTTCTACAGCTTTGGGAGAAAATTTTGAATTTCTACCTTTCTTCACAAGAATGTAGCATTTACTCCCAAAAACTCGAAAATAAGAGATGTTGGGTTTGTTACCGGTTAGAAGCTCGTATGATGTCTTCTTGAGGAGGCGATGAAGGTAGACTCGGTTTATGGCGTGGCAAGCCGTGTTCACAGCTTCCGACCAAAATCGCTCGGGCATCTTGAATTCTCCAAGCATCGTCCTTGCCATGTCTATGAGCGTCTGGTTCTTCCTCTCTACCGCACCATTTTGCTGTGGTGTGTAGGGAGCGGAGAACTCATGCTTGATTCCTTTCTCCTCAAGGTACTCCTCCACTTGAAGGTTCTTGAACTCGGACCCGTTGTCGCTCCTTATCTTCTTCACCTTGAGCTCAAACTCATTTTGAGCTCTCCTTAGGAAGCGCTTGAGGGTCCCTTGGGTTTCAGATTTATCCTGCAAAAAGAATACCCAAGTGAAGCGGGAAAAATCATCAACAATTACTAAACCATACTTACTTCCCCCGATGCTGAGGTAGGCGACGGGTCCGAAGAGGTCCATGTGCAGCAGCTCCAGGGGTCTTGATGTAGTCATCACGTTCTTGATGTTATGAGCACTTCCCACTTGTTTACCTGTTTGACAAGCTGCACAAGGTCTATCTTTTTCGAAATGCACATTTGTTAGACCTAACACATGTTCTCCCTTTAGAAGTTTGTGAAGGTTCTTCATCCCCACATGTGCTAGACGGCGATGCCACAGCCAGCCCATGCTAGTCTTAGCGATTAAGCATGCATCTAGACCGGCCTCCTCCTTTGCAAAATCAACTAAATAGAGTTTGCCGTCTAGTACACCCTTAAACGCTAATGAACCATCACTCCTTCTAAAGACAGACACATCTACATTTGTGAATAAGCAATTATATCCCATATTACATAATTGACTAACCGACAAAAGATTATAACCTAGCGACTCTACTAAAAATACATTGGAGATAGAGTGCTCATTTGAGATGGCAATCTTGCCTAGGCCTTTAACCTTTCCTTGATTCCTGTCACCGAATATGATTGAATCTTGAGAATCTTTATTCTTGACGTAGGAGGTGAACATCTTCTTCTCCCCCGCCATGTGGTTTGTGCATCCGCTGTCGATAATCCAGCTTGATCCCCCGGATGCATAAACCTGCAAGGCAAATTAGGCTTGGGTCTTAGGTACCCAACTCTTGTTGGGTCCTACAAGGTTAGTGACAATAGTCTTAGGAACCCAAATGCAAGTTTTATCTCCCTTACATTTGGCTCCCACCTTTTTAGCAATCACCTTTTATTTTTACATGAAAGAATAAACTTAGTATTGCAAGCATGAAAGACAGTGGTATATCCATTATATACTTTTCTAGGAGCATGAGACATAACATTCTTCCTAGATCTACCATTAAAGTTTGAACTCAAAGTAATCATGGCATGAGAGTCGAACGCATTACAACTCCTATCATAATGAACATTTCTAGCCATATTTCTACCATGCATATAGGAACTAGAAGCAGTCATAGCATGTGAATCATAAGAATAATTCCTACAAACATTTCTAGAGAATTTCCTATCGTTATAAATGAAGGCATGATTCTTTTGATTGCTACTAGTCATAGGAGCCTTCCCTTTCTCCTTAGCGGGGATGGGAGCCTTATGACTTGTTAAGTTCTTGGCTTCACTCTTAAAGCCAAGCCCATCCTTAATTGAGGGGTGTCTACCAATAGTGTAGGCATCCCTTGCAAATTTTAATTTATCAAATTCATTTTTGCTAGTCTTAAGTTGAGCATTAAGACTAGCCACTTCATCACTTAGTTTAGAAATAGAAACTAGGTGTTCACTACAAGCATCAACATTAAAATCTTTACACCTATTGCAAATCACAACATGTTCTACACAAGAGGTTGGTTTATTAGCTATTTCTAACTTAGTACTCAAGTCATCATTAATACTTTTTAAGCTAGAGATAGATTCATGGCATGTAGTCAATTCACATGAAAGCATTTCATTTCTTTTAACTTCTAGAGCAAGAGAATTTTGCGCACTAACAAATTTATTATGCTCTTCATATAAAAGGTCCTCTTGCTTTTCTAACAATCTATTCTTCTCATTCAAATCATCAATTAGTTCATTGATTTTATCAATTTTGGTTCTATCTAAACCTTTGAATAAACATGCATAGTCTATTTCATCATCACTAGATCCATCATCACTTGAAGAAGTGTAAGTACTAGTATTACGAGTGCTTACCTTCTTTTCCCTTGCCATGAGGCAGGTGTGATGCTCGTTGGGGAAGAGGGATGATTTGTTGAAGACCGAGGCGGTGAGTCCTTCGTCGTCGGAGTCGGACGATGAACAATCCGAGTCCCATTCCTTGCCAAGGTGTGCCTCGCCCTTAGCCTTCTTGTAAGTCTTCTTCTTTTCCCTCTTCTTTTCTTGATCCTGGTCACTATCATTATCAGGACAATTAGCAATAAAGTGACCAACCTTACCGCACTTGAACCAGGAGCGCTTTCCCTTTGTCTTGTTCTTTTTGGGATGCTCCTTGCGACCCTTTAGCGCCGTCTTGAAGCGCTTGATGATGAGGGCCATCTCTTCCTCATTGAGCCCTGTCGCCTCAACTTGCGCCACCTTGCTAGGTAGCGCCTCCTTGCTACTCGTTGTCTTGAGAGCAATGGCTTGAGGCTCATGAATTGGACCATTCAACGCCTCATCGACGTATCTTGCCTCCTTGATCATCATCCGCCCGCTTACGAACTTTCCAAGTATTTCTTCGGGCGACATCTTGGTGTACCTAGGATTTTCACGAATATTGTTTACAAGATGTGGATCAAGGACAGTGAAAGACCTTAGCATTAGGCGGACGACGTCGTGGTCCGTCCATCGCGTGCTTCCATAGCTCCTTATTTTGTTGACGAGGGTCTTGAGCCTGTTGTATGTTTGGGTTGGCTCCTCTCCCCTGATCATTGCAAATCTCCCAAGTTCGCCCTCCACCAACTCCATCTTGGTGAGGATGGTAACGTCATTTCCCTCATGAGAGGTCCTGAGGGTGTCCCAAATCTGCTTGACGTTATCCAAGCCGCTCACCTTATGGTATTCATCCCTGCATAATGACGCTAAAAGAACAGTAGTAGCTTGTGCATTTTTATGAATTTGTTCATTGATGAATATGGGACTATTCGTACTATCAAATTGCATTCCATTTTCTACTATCTCCCATATACTTGGATGGAGAGAGAACAAGTGGCTACGCATTTTGTGACTCCAAAATCCGTAGTCCTCTCCATCAAAGTGAGGAGGTTTACCGAGGGGAATGGAAAGCAAATGAGCATTGGAACTTTGCGGAATACAAGAATAATCAAAGGAAAAGTTCGAATTAACCGTCTTATTTTTCTCGTAGTTGTTGTCGTCGTCGTCCTTTTGGGAAGAAGAAGACTCGTCGCTGTCGTCGTAGTAGACAATCTTTTTGATGCGTCTTTTCTTCTTCCCGTCCTTCTTTTTATGACTTGAGCCCGAGTCAGTGGGCTTGTTGTCTTTCGGCTCATTAATGAAGGACTCCTTCTCCTTGTCGTTGTTGATCACCATCCCCTTGCCCTTAGGATCCATCTCTTCGGGCGATTAGTCCCTTTCGTGAAGAGAACGACTCTGATACCAATTGAGAGCACCTAGAGGGGGGGTGAATAGGTGATCCTGTAAAAACTTAAACTCAAAGCCACAAACTTGATTAAGTGTTAGCGCAATGAAGCCAAGTGGCCGGAGAAGAGTTCTAGCAAAACACAATAACCACAAAGAGATCAACACAGAGAGGCACAATGGTTTATCCCGTGGTTCGGCCAAGTCCAACACTTGCCTACTCCACGTTGTGGCGTCCCAACGGACGAGGGTTGCACTCAACCCCTTTCAAGCGGTCCAAAGACCCACTTGAATACCACGGTGTTTTGCTTTCGTTTCACTATATCCCGCTTACGAGGAATCTCCACAACTTGGAGCCTCTCGCCCTTACAATTTGATTATCACAAAGAATCACGGAAGTAAGGTTGGGATGAGCAACACACACAAGACACAAAATCAGAGCAACAATACGCACACAAGTCACAACACGAGCTCTCAACACAACTCGAAGAGTTCTCTACTCAAATGGAGCTCTAGTTGCTATCACAAAGAATCGAATGCGCGGAAATGAAGTCTTGGTGCTTAGGAATGCTCAAGGAATGCTTAGTGTACTCCTCCATGCGGCTAGGGGTCCCTTTTATAGCCCTAAGGCAGCTAGGAGCCGTTGAGAGCAATCCAGGAAGGCAATTCTTGCCTTCTGTCGACTGGCGCACCAGACAGTCCGGTGCACCACCGGACACTGTCCGGTGCAGATTTCTTTCCTATTCTGGCGCAGCCGACCGTTGGAGACATGGAGCCGTTGGTGCACCGGACAGTCCGGTGCCCCTATCCGACCGTTGGCTCGGCCACGCGTCACGCGCGGTTGGCGCGCCCGACCGTTGGCTCACCGGACAGTCCGGTGACTCACCGGACAGTCCGGTGAATTATAGCCGTACGCTGTTGACTTGGTTCCCGAGAGCGGCGAATTCGCCGCAGATGACTCACTGGACACTGTCCGGTGCACCACCGGACAGTCCGGTGATTTATAGCCGTACGCCGCCGTCGAGACACTACTACAGCAAACCTCTGTACAGGCGGTTCCAGGAACCGCTTGTGGTGCACTGCCTGTGATGTAAAACAACATCACAGGCGGTCAATCAAAAACCGCCTGTGAAAGACACATATTACATGCGGTCCAGTTCAAAGGAACCGCCTGTGATAGACACACATCACAGGCGGTTTCTTATCCTAGCCGCTTGTGTTAGCCACACATCACAGACGGTTTTTTATATAAGTCCGACTGCATACAATATAAATCACAGACGGTTTTCAATATATAGATTCATATACAGAATTTTCAAACACAGAATATACAAAGATTTCATACACAGATTATACACAGATTCACACAGATTGCATACACAGATTTATACATATCAAGTTCCATAACAGGTTCCATACACAGATTCATCCACATATCAAGTTCCATCGTCATACACAGATTTATACACATATCAAGTTCCATAGACAACTAAACATCTCAAAGTTCCATAGACAACTAAACATCTAAAGTTCCTAACTAAAGACCTAAACACTGTGTGATATCGTGTACAAACTTAGTTCTGGGAATTTTTGCAAATTTCCATTTGTATTGTAGAATAGCCCTTGTTGATGAAGAACTTCACGGTGCATAAAGTAAAGCAAGTCTCTTACAACCTTAGCCACGCCGACGGAAACCATATCTCTTTCTAACCATTCAGCATTGATCTTGGATTTAGGAACCTGCAATGAAAGCAAAAAGCAAGCAGTGCTAAGAGTAATGTGATGAGCAACAATATAACATAAAAATTGCAACATAGACAATGATAGCGAACTTACATCCTCACGATTGACCATGTAATGGAAGGTGACACGACACCATTCGCATACATAATAACCGCATAGGACAGTACCCGGAGGTTGTTTGTCACCATATGGAAATAATGATATTGACAAATTAGGCTTGTCCTCTGGATGTTCGCCGCCAAGATCTTTCCAATAAAAACGGTATGCACTGCATATAAGAATAGCATTGTGAGATTAAGAATACATTTGTTAAGTTGTAATAAGTACAAGTGTGCAATAATAATCATACTTCTCTAAAATCTTCAAGAAGTCATTATACGTAGCCTTTTCCATTCTCAGTGAGTCGAAGACCACGACTTTACCATCCTTTGGAAAGATCATGATACAAATGTAGTGGTCACTATATAGACATAGACGAAAACACATGTTAAGATCACGATTGCCATAATTTATAGTTCAAAATTAAACCATGTCGATAACTTACTTAAAGTGGTGCGGAGCTATTATTAACTCCTTGCCATGTTGTACATGATTATACATGGCTCGTCCAATGTATGCCGCCATTACCTTCATTTTCTTTCTCTGATTCTGTTTGACGGCTTTCTCAAATTCAGCATCGTCCAAGTCTTTGTATTCTTCTCCATGCCTCCGAGCAACTACTTTGTAGCGAGCTTGGGATATCATCAACGGGTCAAGAAACCCTGTCTTAAGTTGTTTCTTCTTATCATCCATGTATTGCATCCTACGTGTAATAGTGTTAATCGTTAGACTCTCGTTTATGTGTGCATGTACAAAACTAACAAATATGAAAGTTTAGAGGTACTTACAAGCAAAAGAGGGTTAAGTAGTTGGTTTCCATCCTTTGTCGGTGGTACAACGACCAGAGATCGTCAAAGAATAAATGCCGCACAGGATCTATATGATCATTGCTCCAAAATGCATCTTCTGGCACAACAAATGTGAAGTCCTCGAGTTTGTATTTGTTGCTAGCCACCATGTACCACTCATGCATTCTAATCTCCGGAGTCGACAACTTAGAAAGTTGCACCGTCGTCAAGAACGGCCTCCCATTCACAAATTTTGGAGGAACATCCTCCTTCTTGTATACCGAGATATTGGTTTTAAGACGTAATGATTCTCGAGTATGAATCATTCCATCTTCTTCCCATACTTCGAAATTGTCTATTTGGGACCGTGTGCCTACTCCATGAGATGCTGATTCCGCTTTTGATTGATTTGTCATAACTCTCTGCAATTTATGCAGGTAGCGTGCCACTGATTCTAACGGTTTCTTGACATCGTCAGTGGCGATTCGCTTATGAATTTTCTTTGAAATAGTTGGCCCTTCAACATTGGTGCCAACCTTTGGTTCCTTTTTGATGTTGACGTCGACATTCTGAGGAACAATTTTGTCTACGTCCCCCTCGTCGAGTTCCTTCGCAAGAGGCGATATGATTGTTTCAACGATTTTTTTGGAGGTCGGTGTCATATTTTCCTACACCATGGGGTGTGGAATGATCGAACTATCTTTTTGTTGCATTGGTGTTGAATTCGGCTCATCACCCAACTTGATGTCGCGTCGATGCCAAAGGACCAACTCGTTCATTGTCTCCTGCAAAGTTATGATCCCCTCAACTGGAAAATCTATCTCCCAATCTTCACAACCACTGTCTGTGATTTCTAGAACTTGGACCAAACCATAGTGTGGCGGGACAGGATTATCCTTGTAGTTAACAAGTCCTGGTTTTACCAAACCAGTAGCAGCTTGCTTTGTTTTTGTCCCAGATCGATTGATTGGAATATGAAGAAAGCAAGGCTTGTCTTCAACAATATCGTCTACAGGGTACTTGGTCAAGTCTTGCACAGATCCTACGCTGCTAGGGACTATAGGTGGACTCATGTGGCTTGGCTTGAGTTCAAATGATATGCATTCTGTTTTCTTTATTTTGTTCATCACGTCATTAATAGCCTTTTGTACCCTTTCATCAATAGTCTCTTCAAGGGTCCTTTTCGACTTCTCGTGTTTCCTATATGACGACGCATACTCTAGAAACGCCTCTCTCCAGGAAATCTTAGAAGAGATTCCCCGAGTCCGTCCAGTGTGTTCAGGATTGCCTAGTGCTGCAGTTAGTATGTCATTCTCCCTCCGAGGCTTAAATTCTCCTTTTTTCTCTTATCTGCATATTCTTGAATTTTTGTCGAAACTTCGCCTACCAATTCTGGATGCAAAAGTTTGCCGTCCTCACTCAAACCTGCCCGACCTAAGATCCAACGAATAGCTCGCTCATCGATATCTTTTAATATTGGGTCCAAAGTGCCGTTAGCTATAGCTTCCTCGATTATCCTGTTCCACTGCACAACTTTATGGTGATATCCGGTTGACCCTAGGCGATGGGGGTGTTTGTTCATCTTCGCTCTCTGAGAATTAGTTTCGCCCAGTTCTTTGGCCTTCAGTTCGGTCTTCTGACGAACAAATTCCTCCCACTGAGCTTGAGTGATTTTCCCCATTTTCTTGGGCGGAGGAACCTTATTCTTCTTAACAAATTCCCTATTCATCTCGGCCTTCCACCCACGAAACATCTTGGCCATAGCAGAGAGCATCGACTTCCTTACTGCATCCTCTGTGCCTTTTGGGAACTTGAATGACTCAGACAACTTAGCCCATAGCTTATTGCGGGTGTCTTCATCTAAATCCTTCCATTTTTGAAGTGTGATTGGCACTATATCTCTAACAGTAGACCCGCAGAAATTTCGAAACTTTGTAACCACGTCAAGTGGTTCTTCAGGAAACCCCTCTGCATTTAGTTTTGTTACGTACATAACTGCACCTTCTTTCATCTGATTCGGACCTCGTCGCCCTCGTTTCCGCTTATGTGAAATGGATGATTCAGGCATCGGAGCATCCTCCGTGTTTCGTGTAGAACATGCATCCTCTTTCTTCTCTTCATTTGAAATCTATATAGTGAAACAATTAATGGCCTTTCATATATGAACATTATTTTAGAATATAGTTGGCATATATCTATTTACCTTTTCATCGTTGGGAATATAGTCGGCATCAAGCTCATCTGATGTTTTTTTCTTCCTTGGAGGTATAGGAGTACAAGGATTGTCGTCACTAGAACTATCCTCCCCACTCCCTTCACCGGAGCTGCTCGTTGTCTGCCATTCAAGTTTGTTCGCGTCTTCATCAACTTTGTTAGATGCACCGGTGCAGACCACATCCATACTAGGCTGCTCGTTGTCTGCCATTCAAGCTGGTTCCATCGATAAAGGGATATACTGTTAGTCTAATATACTGGTTCCATCAATAAGGGAACTTGGAGAAAAGGTGATTCAAAAGAAATCGAGCCCAAACCCGCCTCTGGGGCAGGATCGGGTCGGGAAGCAAGCTCGCAGATAGAAGTGCACTTTCCAATGCAGTTAGACAGAGAAGGCATGGCTGTGATGTTATAATGCTGAAGGACCCCAAGAACAGATTATGCCCTGTAGTCTACCACTTCCCGTTATTTGTGGGCTTCACCGAGGGCGGGAAACATTTGGTGACATCAAATGACCTTCGGGCTGGGGATGTCTGCGAGCTTGTTAAGGGGCCAGACGATGGTGAGCCGGTGTACTCTGTCCGGATGTGTGGTCACAAAATTTGGTGACATCGTCTGGCCCCTTAACAAGCTCGCAGACGTCTTCAGCCCGAAGGTCGTTTGCTATCACCAAATGTTTCCAGCCATCGGTGAAGCCCACAAATAACGGGAAGTGGTAGACTACAGGGCTTAATCTCTTCTTGGGGTCCTTCAGCATTATAACATCACAGCCATGCCTTCTCTGTCTAACTGCATTGGAAAGTGCACTTCTATCTGCGAGCTTGCTTCCCGACCCGATTCAGGCATTCCGCCGATGCCATTCTCCATATAAGTTCCAAACAGAGAATATGGATGAGGTAGTCAAGATTGTAGGCGCTAGTGCTCAACTACTAGCATCTATAGATATGGACACAAGTCCAAATTTGGTGCTACTCGACACCATCGATATCACTAGAAAAAAATACATCAAAGAGATCCACTTCCCAATAGTACTCGAAGATAGTTCATTGACTTGACACTCTCTAAGAGGTTCATACAAAATACATTATCTCTAAGAGTGAAACCTACGATACTCATATCGTGTTGTTTAGGACTAAACATTAACAACCCCTTGACTGGTCGCTATCATACTCAATTCCAAAATAGTTTTCCAATATGTCGGCTTGAGTAAGGAGATCTGGGCTTGGGAGTTCCTCCAAATCATCTGCAGCTTCATCATCTTCAGCATATTGCAGGGCTTCATCTTGAATAATTTTAGCCCTCTTGGAGTCAGCATACTTTTTGATGGACAGAGCACACTTCTCAAGCATGTCGCATACATCTCCAATTTGAAACAAAGTGGTCTTAAGTGTGTACACTGATTCCGGTTCACTAGTATCCACAACCCCATCAGTCACTAGACTGCGAATGATGTCAACATGTGTCTCGATAACTCGAACTGAGGTCTCAACCATGTCAAGTGGCTCTTTTTCCATCTCTAAAACTGAAAATGACCAAGTCTCACAATCAAAAGAACAAAGGCAACAAAGGCAGGGATCAGAGGGAAAACAAGGATGTGGCTTATAGGGCAAAAAGAAGGGTCCAAATAACATTGTCATGGCTATGAACAAGTCAAAGATGGGAGATAAGAACATGTCTTATAACATAGGGTTGGGAAGGAAAGATAGGTATTCAAAAAACTTATAAGGGAGATAAGAACAAGTCTTATAACATAGGGAGATAATAACATTGTCATGGCTATGTACTTCCATGATGTATGTGGCCATAAGCACATTTGGCCTAATGATTATCAAACAAAGATAGGTAGTCAAAAAAACACTAAAAATAGACTTCATATAAGAAGTAATTGACAACCAAACAATAAGCAATAAGCATATTGACAATATATGTAAGTGAAAATATGCACTTATGAATATGCAAACAATAAGCAATAAGCAATAACTAAACAATAAGCAATAAGCATATTGACAAACATTTAATCTAAGCACTGATAATCAGGGATAGCCATCGATTGGGCAGAATGCATATACACAATTTGTCAATATGCACTTATGAAATATACACAATGAAATACTCCAAGTACTTGAACTGAAATATACACAATGAAATACACAATTCTGTTTGGCATATACACAATTTGTAGAACATTGCTTGCTTGTAGAATATACACAATGAAATACACAATAAGAATGCATATACACAATTTGTAGAACATCGCTTGCTTGTAGCCAATGGAACCTGAACTGAATTAAGAGCTCGGGGAAGAAGAAATGGAACCTGAACTTCGACCTTATCGAGAGGAAGAAGACAGAGCTCGTGGACGGCGGCGCTTCGGGCTCGGGGACCGTGACGGTGGCGCTTGGGCTCGGGGACTCGGCGCTCGGGCTCAGGGACGGCGGGCGCTCGGGCTCGGTGAAGGGTACGGCGGCGCTCGGGCTCGGTCTCGGGGACGGCGTTGCTCGGGCGCTCGGGGACGGCGGCGCTCGGGCTCGGGGACGAGGCCGGCGGGGCTCGAGCTCGGTGAAGGGGACGGGGCGCTTGGGCTCGGTGAAGGGGACGGCGTTGCTCGGGCGCTCGGGGACGGCGGCGCTCGGGCTCGGGGACGGGGACGGAGGCGCTCGAGCTCGGGGACGGGGACGGTGGCGCTCGGGTTCGTGCTCGGGGACGGGGACACGGCGGCAGCCTGGCGGCGCACTGCGTCAGCTCGTGAGGGAAGAGTTAGGGTTCCTACCGACCAACGAGACTTTTATATTGTAAAGAATCCCAGGCGGATATTTAGCAAAACCGCTTGTGATAGACAACATCACAGGCGGTTGTTAATTCCGACCGCCTGTGATAAATTAACTTCACAGGCGGTCGACTAAAAAACCGCCTGTGATGTTATCTATCACAAGCGGTTTTGCTAAATATCCGCCTGTGATGTGTGTACACTATAAAAGGGCTAGCCCCCGACGGGTTCCAGAACCCTAACTCACAGAACCTTAATTCACAGCACTGTAGCGGCGGCGAGTTTTTTTTGAGATCTACAGGGAGAAGGTTTTGTTTTTGAGTTTATTGATTGATTTCAATAGTTTATGCATATATATGATCTCCATTTGTTTTCTTTCTCATTTTGATGCGATTTTTTGCCTCAATTTTGTAATATAGAACGGATTTGAAGAAAAGCTTTGGAATTCAAGATTTGGACTTATAATAGTTGATCTAGTTTAAAGATTCTTTAAAAACACAATTGTCTCACCTCAAGGTATCTATTGTTGCAATGTTTGTTTTATTTTCATACATATCAATTCGTTTCATGTTTTATGGATGAATTCAATTAATTAATGATTTTATTGATGTTAATCAATATAAGGATAGGTAATGGACTGAGGTTGGATGTACAATGTGCCAAGACCACATCCGTTGTATATTCGAAATTTGAGAAGCTTTATTGAAGCGGCCAAAAAGCACGCGAATTTGCGAAAGAGCAAGGAGATATTATGTCCGTGCATCGACTGTGATAATAAGATAGCTTGGAGAGATACATGAGTAATCCAATCACATCTGCTAAAAAGAGGGTTTAAAAACAATTACACGATATGGTCAGAACATGGTGAGTTGGATCCGTGTGAAGTGCCTGGTAATGACGAGAGAGTTGTCGGAATTTTAGATCTTAAAGTTGATGGTAAAGTGGATAATGTGGATGCTAATCAAGATTTTGAAGAATTTGATTGCGAAGAGATGTTGCGCCATATGGAACCAGAAATGTTGAGTTCTGTGGGATCACAGAAAGGGCTATCTAAAATGGAGGGACTGGAAAGTGCTTCAAAAGAACCTTTATATGATGAATCAAAGGGTTGTGACAAAGAGTTTACTACACTGCGTACAGTTCTAGAACTTCTGAAGTTGAAGGCTAGCGCCGGATGGTCTGATACTAGCTTCATAGATCTTTTGAATTTTCTGTCCCAATTACTACCAAAACCCAATAAACTACCAACAAGCACTTATAAAGCGAAGAAGCTTATATCTCCCATAGCTCTAGGTGTGCAAAAAATTCATGCATGTCCGAACCATTGTATTCTGTATCGTGGCGATTTTGAGAACGCATCAAGATGCCCAGTTTGCAATGTCAGTCGATACAAGAAGAGCTACAATCAAGACTGTGTAAAAAATTCCCGAAGAAAAATAAAAACAAGAAATCCACTATTGTACCTGAAAGTGACGATGACACTTTTGATGACATGGATGGGAAAAAGAAGTCAAAGAATCCAGCTTTGGTGATGTGGTATCTTCCAGTAATTGATCGCCTAAAACGTTTGTTCTCAAATCCTAAGGAGGCTGAGCTTATGCGTTGGCATGCTGAAAATCGCAAGCAGAATAACAAACAGATTCGACACCCTGCTGATGCATCACAATGGAAAAATTTCGATCTTATGTATCCTGAGTTTGCCAAAGAAACCAGAAATGTAAGATTTGCTTTGGGTACAGACGGAATGAATCCATTTGGTGAAAAAAGAAGTGTACATAGCACCTGGCCCGTGACTTTAACGATGTACAACCTTCCATCATGGCTGTGTCACAAAAGAAAGTACATTATGTTGACTATTCTTATTCAAGGTCCGAAATCAGCTGGTGTTGATATTGATGTGTTCCTAGAACCTCTTATGGAAGATATGACAAAGCTCTAGAATGAAGGAGTTAGAATATGGGATGAGTATTGCCATGAGTATTTCAACTTAAGAGCAATTATATTTGTTACCATCCATGATTCTCCCGGTGGCGCCACACTATCAGGGCAAAAGACTAAAGGAAAGAATGGTTGTGTAGTGTGCGTCGATGGAACTGCTTCCATGTACCTTAAATCATCCAAGAAGTTGGTGTTCATGGAACACAAACGGTTCTTGATGAAGCAGCATAAGTACCGAAAGATGAAAGCGGAATTTAACAATCAACTGGAAAGTGAAGGTGCACCAAAGCCTTATAGTGGGAAACTTGTTTTTGAAATTGTAAAGAACATTCATGTTGTATTCGGAAAGGGAAATAACAAAGGAGAAAAGAGAAAGAGAACTGACCCTTCAACTTACACAACTTTCAAGAAGCAATCAATTTTTTTCAAGTACCTCCCATACTGGAAGGATACGGAAATTTGCCACAGCATTGATTTGATGCATGTAACAAAAAATGTTTTTGACAGCATCATTGGAACCTTGCTAGGCATGCCGAGTAAGACAAAAGACAGACTCAAATCACGCAATGATCTAGTAGATCTTCAAATCAGACCGGAACTTCATCCAGTGGATAGTGGCAAAGGGAAGCCTTACCTCCCCCCAGCTAGCTACAACTTGTCAGTTGAGGAGAGAACAAAGATTTGCAAATGTTTGCGTGGGGTCAAAGTGCCCACAGGTTTCTCATCCAATATCAACAGACTAGTCAGGATGAAGGACTTGTCTCTATTTGGCTACAACTCTCATGACTGCCATGTGATGATGACAGTGTTCCTCCCAATTGCGTTAAGAGCCCTCGAAACAGAGCATGTCAAAGTTGTCATCACACGCTTGTGTTACTTTTTCAATGCGGTTTCACAAAAAGTAATAGCTTTAGAAGACTTGGACTATCTAAAGGCATACATCATCGAGACTATGTGCAAGCTTGAAATGTGTTTTCCTCCATCATTTTTTGATATGCAAGTACACCTAATCATACATCTCGTGGATCAGATAAAAATATTAGGGCCACTATATTTACATCATATGTTTTAGTTGGAGCGATACCTGGGAGTATTAAAAGGTTATGTGCGAAATCGCGCTCACCCAGAGGGTTCAATCATGGAGGGATACACTACAGAAGAAGTGATTGAGAGCTGTATAGATTACATCAGTGACGGAACAATGATAGGTGTGCCTGTACCTAAACATGAGGGTAAACTATGTGGGAGAGGGAGAATGGGCAAGAAAACTTTTCGCGTTGAGGATTACAAGCTAGTACATTGTGCTCATGGTAGTGTACTACAACATCTCACGATAGCCGAGCCTTACATAGAGGAACACCTGGATGAGCTTCGTAAAGAAAATCAGAACCGCACAGAGGACTGGATCATGAGGGAGCACAAACATCGTTTCAGCGAATGGTTAATGAACAAAAAGATCCCATTCGGAGACTCTTTGGAAGAGAAAACAATGAAGAATTTGGCTTCTGGGCCATCGTGTTTTGTGACATCATGGCAAGCATATGACATCAATGGGTACACATTCTACACTAAATCAAAAGACATGAAAAGTGTTGCACAAAATAGCGGTGTTCGTATCGATGCTTTTGACCTACATGGACAGAAGACCACATATTTTGGATTCATAGAGGAAATATGGGAACTTGATTATGGCCCAAGCATGAAAATACCCTTATTTAAGTGTGTCACACCCGGTTTTTAGAAGGCAAACCGAATGCGAACCATGTACGTGCCAGGATCAGTTATTCACGTACACAGCAGTTACATAACATGGACATCATCACACAGTGCTCAAATAGTATTAAAAGGGAAATAATAGTTGATTACATCATACGTCTGAGACGTCCATATAGTTCTTACAATAAATCAAAGTGCGGAAAAGAAACGTAGATAACGCGGCCTTCACAGGCAACCGACTGGGGGTTGCCGCTAACCCACACCTAGAACTCGTCGTAGTCTTGGAACTCCTGGAAGTCTCCTTCCACAGCTTCATCTTCTCCTGAGCAGTGGTTGCAATGCTGACAACCTGGGGGGGGATTGGTGTGTAGAGCAAGGGTGAGTACACATCAACATACTCAGCAAGCATCCCGTTTGGCTGTAGTGGACTAGCTTTATGTGGGGATAAGTCAAGCAGTTGCTTTTAGTTGGTCAGGTTATTACTTACTAGTAGAGAGCCAGGTTTTAACATTAACCCAAGTTATTAGCCCAATGTATCCTTTCCAAACGGAAAGAATACCACTTACCAATACCATAATCATAATCAGAACCATCAATCTCATTGCCACCTGTACCAAAATATCTCTGATCAAGTATCACTAATCTCTGGAGCTCCCTTGGTCGCTCATAACCGTGAGCACGGCTGATATATCAGTTTCATAACACTCTGCAGAGGTTGCGCACTTTACCCACAAGCCGCGATTCCCTTTCTAGCCCGGGCTTGCAAGACCCTTATTCACTCCCAAGGTGAATGGCTAGGGATTCACTACGAAGCCTTTACAAAGATTCCCCGGGGCTGTAGCCACCCGTTAGGTTTCCTAAATGTACCGCACTCCTCCCCAAGGGACAAATCAACCTTGGCAGAGCGAGCCGCATACACCGAGCCCCATTGACGGCACAACGGCTAAGCGAACTACACCCCGGTTCCTCTAATTATTCAGCTAAGGGCGTCCCATTCCACCCTCATGGTTGCACTGTTTTCCCGGGCGGTCATCCATTGAACAGGTCCTTACGGAGAGGCACTCGAGAAACCGCTCGAGTCCCCTTAAATGCCACAAGTACGATCATAAATAAGAAGGGGAAAACAGCGTATCATAGATAATCACATCATGTTCATTGATTAGAGTTGAGCAATAGCATCAAACTAAGCAGTAATAATCCGACCCAAATAGGTAAACAAGGACATGGATAACAAAAGCTAGTCAATCCTTAGGTATAAATATGTAGTGCGGGAGGTGAATTAAAGAATGAATAGGGCAGAGATAGGTCAAAGGACACTTGCCTCCACCAACCGACTGCTGCTCAGGGGCTTCTCCTGCGAATTCCTCGGGCTCTTCGACCGGATCGTTCTCTATGCGAGCGCAAACATACATACATCCACATATTTAATACAAAAGAACAGTACACCATACAAGGGAACAGGTAAAACGAATATGCATCAAGTATGACATTCGATATCGCATTTGTTATGGTTAGAAAGAAACGGGAAAGATCTCGCAGGGGTTTAAAGTTTATGCACTAATGATCAGTTACAATTGGTTCTTAGCAAAAGAATTCTGTTATATATATGCTAATGGAAACCTAATCATTTTTAGTTGATCAACATTGCACGGGTTAAACAATTAACTACGTGAATCAATAGCATAACGGAATTTTAAATTAAACTTCCTATTTTCCATAGCATGAACAATGATCAGTCTACCTAAAATAAAGTAATTATGATCACAGAAAGTAAATAAAATAAAATAAAAAAAATAAAAAAAAACAGAGGGGGGGGGCGGTTGAACCGGCCCTAGGCGGGGCGGCCGAGCTGGGGCGGGCGCGCGGGGGAGGGCGGCCGAGCTGGGGGCCGGGGCGGCCGAGCTGGCCCGGGTGGGGCGGTTGAACCGGTTTTGCGCAGGGCGGCTGGGCTGGGGCGCGGGCGCGGCCGGGGCTGGCCGGGCGGCCAGGCGGGCGCGGCTGGGGGGGCGGCCGGGGCTGGCCGGGCGGGCGACTGGGCGCGGCCAGGCGCGGCCGGGGCCGGCCAGGGCGCGGCCAGGCGGCCGGGCGGCGCGGCAGCGGCCGGCCAGCGGCCACGGCGAGGCTGGGGGGTGGCCGGCGCGGCCAGGGGCGGCCAGGCCTTGGCCGGGCAGGGAGGGGGAGAGGAGAGGAGAGGGGAGGGAGGAGAGGGAGGAGGGGGAGGGGGCTCACCGGCGGGGGGGGGGGTGGCCGACGGCGAGGGGCGGCGGCGGCGGCCTAGGGCAGGGGCGGGTAGGGGCGGCGGCTAGGGTGGGGAGAGAGAGAAAATGAGAGGGAGAGGGAGAGGGTTAGGGGAAAAAGGGAGAGAGGGGGGGCGGCTGGGCCTCTTTGGGCCCAAGAGGGGGGGGGGGGGCGCAGGGGCTTGGGCCGGCCGGGGTCGGCCCACGGCGCGGGAGAGAGAGAAAAAGAGTAGAGAGAAAGAGAGAGAAAGAAAAAAAAGAAAAGATTATTTCCCTGTTTTCGAAATCCGATCTTTTAGATGAATGCGTTTTGCACTTTCAATCAATCAAAGAAATAAATGCAAGGTTCGGCATGGTGCATCAAACAACACAAAGTATTTTTAGAGTTTTTCTTACACGGGAAATCCAAACCGAATCCCGCTAAAACTTTGGAAAAGGTCAAGGTTTAGCGAGGGAAAAAGAAAAGGAAAAGGTAACGCCCGAATTTTGGCGAGTAAAGAAAAGAAAAAATTCAACTGCAAAAATTCGGGGCGTTACAAACCTATCCCCCTTAAAAGAATCTCGCCCTCGAGATTCAGGGCTGGCTAGCAAAGAGCTCTGGGTACTTAGCCATCAAATCATCTTCACGCTCCCAGGTTGCTTCTTCCTCAGAGTGATGACTCCATCTGACTTTGCACATTCTGATGGTCTTCCTTCGGGTGACTCTATCTGCAATCTCAAGGATCTGAGCTGGCTTCTCAACATAGGTCAAGTCCTCCTGGACTTCAAGACCTTCCACTGGCAACTGCTCTTCTGGCACACGCAAGCACTTCTTCAACTGAGAAACATGAAAGACATCATGCACAGCTGACAAATTCTCTGGCAGACTGAGCTGATAAGCCACTTCTCCACGCTTTGAGAGGATCTGGTACGGACCAATGTAGCGGGGTGCTAGCTTGCCTTTGATTCCGAACCTTCTGACTCCTCTGATCGGTGACACTTTCAGATAGACAAAGTCTCCGACTTCAAAACTCAGCTCTCTTCTTCTTGTGTCTGCATAGCTTCGCTGCCTCGATTGTGCTATCTTCAGATTCTCTCGAACCATCTTGATGTTCTCTTCGGCTTCAAGCAAAATGTCTGGCCCAAACACTTGCTTCTCTCCAGGCTGATCCCATTGCAACGGAGTTCTGCAACTCCTTCCATAGAGCGCTTGAAATGGTGACATCTTCAAACTGGCCTGATAACTGTTGTTATAGGAAAATTCTGCATAAGGCAATCGCTTATCCCATCCGGACTGATCTTGCAACGCACAGGCTCTCAACATGTCTTCGAGAATTTGATTGGTTCTTTCAGTCTGGCCATCTGTCTGCGGATGATAAGCTGAACTGAAATTCAGATGCGTGCCCAAGGCTTCATGCAACTGCTGCCAGAAATGGGAGGTGAACTGCGTTCCTCTGTCTGACACTATCTTCTTACGCTTCCTTTCTGTCATGATTGCTCTGTCAATCAGGTGCTGGAATGTCGGGAAGGTATGATTCATCAACTGATACTGCAGAGGGTCAACCAAGCCTCTCAAGAAACGGTATTGTCGCTTGGCGTCGGTGTTGACATCCTCAGGAGCATAGCGAGACAACTGCAGAAACCTGTCTCGATACTCACTGACAGATGATGACCCTTGCTTAAGGGCCAGGAACTCCTCCTTCTTCACTGTCATCAGACCTGCAGGCACATGGTACTGACGAAAGCTACCTCTGAACTCTTCCCAGGTGATGGCATCGGGGTTGGCATGGGTGGCGAGGTAAGACTCCCACCATGATTGGGCTGCTCCTCTCAACAGACGGGGACCATATAAGACTTTCTCCCTGTCATCACACTGAGCGGTATGCAACTCCCGCTCCACAGTGCGCAGCCAATCTTCAGCATCCATGGGGTCAGAAGAGTGAGCGAACGTTGGTGGATGACCTCTCATGAATTCAGCACGCTTGTCTCTAGGCATCTGAGGCATCTGAGGCTGGGGTGGTGCTTGCTGCTGCTGCTGCTGAATGGCGGCCAGAGTCTGACCGATGGCCTGAACTGCCTGAGTCTGCATCAGAAACATCTGCTCGATGGACATCGGAGGAGGGGGTGGCAGCTGCTGCTGCTGGGGCACCTCATCTTGCTGACCGGCTTGCTCCTGCTGAGCACGCCTTCCTCCTCTGCGCCTGTTCTCTGACATCTGCAGAATGCAACCACACATCAGAACTGATCTGGCAAATCTTGCAGCATAAGAAAAGAGTATAGAATTCTCCAACAGCACTGAACAAATGAGCATCTTCACTGATCTCCAACACAGACCACACAGCTTCTCAGATAAAGAGGAAAGTAGAATAAAGGGTTTCCCAACTATATAACTAACTTTATTAACATAATGGGTAAACCAAAATGCAGGGGATACCCACACTCTGGTGACAATCATTACAAAGATCCAAACCAAACATAGTTCATCATGACAAACATAAATGCACAGGATATAGCAAACTACCCTGTCTAACTAAGACTAACTAAGACCGAGACTAACGCTAAGACTGAAGCTTCTATGTATATATATTCTGTATTAATTACAAGATCCAACTCTAACGAGCTATGGTTCTAGGTTTATCTTGGTCTTGCAGTCGGGATTGCCATAAGACTGGAGTCCACGCCGAGGTGAGCGGTACGGGTGCTGAGTCCCAACGGGAGCGAGGGAACCATCATCCAAGTGACGACGCTCCGCGCACTCAGCCCGCAGCAGGGCGATCTCAGCACGAGCCCTACTCAGCTCGTCTAATGTATGGTCCAGCTCCGTGTTTAGCACGGCGGCTAGGTTGACTGTGCTGCTCAACCTAGGATTGTCCTCACCAGCAGGTGAAACAATCACGCCTCCTGTGCTGCCAGATGGACGGCGGGGGTAATACTTCAGGTCGAGACCGTCAGCTACCCCACCGAGAACCGAGCAGTAGTGCGAAAGCGCACGCCGTGCAGCATCCTGCATGGCTGCCTCAGCTGAGTCCCGCTCAGAGATAGAATAGTGCTCTGAGCAAGCCTCCGCGCCCTGGAGACTGTTCTCCGGACGGCGCACCAAGCAGGTCGCCTCCCAGCGGTCCGGGTAGACCCCGCGACTATGCTGGTAGACCACACAGCGATACTCGATGGACCAAGTACGCCGGTCAAGTGCCCGACGTAGCAGGGTGTCGAGCGCGTCGTGGAAGTGACACCCGCGAGCAGCGTCGCGAGTGATGGGTCGAGCAACCCATCCTTCCGGCTCATGGTTAGAGAGGTCGAGGTCGCGGCTCGAGCTGTCGTCGCCACCTCCGTCATCTGGGTCTCCTCCAGCAGCTACTCCAGAAGCTGGGACGCCCAGTGGTGGTGCAGGGGGCGCCTCCAGTGGAAGCACAGGGGAGCAGCTCCTCACAGACTCTATCTCCTGCTGGAGCGAGAAGGAAGAGCCCTGCTGCTCCTGTCATCGACGCTCCTGCTCCTCATGCAGGCGGTGGTGCAGTCTCTCCAAGTGGCTGGACTGTCCGGCCACGGGACGGCGAAGCGGACGCTCAGCAAGGCGGGAGGGTAAGAAGGGGATGACGGACTTTCGTGCAGTGTGTCTAAGACGAGCCATCTACAAAAGACATCGCAAGCAAAAGGGTGAGAACAGAATTAATATGACCAGCAAATAATGAATCATAAATAAATGAAGGATCAGAATAAAACAAAATTTTCAGCAAGGTATAATATATAGTAGAACATAGGTTTGGTCAGTAGGACCAACTTTTGAAGGGATATCAAAGTCAAGGCAGGGACAGAGGTCTATAGTCCTTAGAACGACCATTCTACTCTAGGTTAGCGGTCCTACAGTCAGCACGGCTTTGATACCACTTATGTCACACCCGGTTTTTAGAAGGCAAACCGAATGCGAACCATGTACGTGCCAGGATCAGTTATTCACGTACACAGCAGTTACATAACATGGACATCATCACACAATGCTCAAATAGTATTAAAAGGGAAATAATAGTTGATTACATCATACGTCTGAGACGTCCATATAGTTCTTACAATAAATCAAAGTGCGGAAAAGAAACGTAGATAACGCGGCCTTCACAGGCAACCGACTGGGGGTTGCCGCTAACCCACACCTAGAACTCGTCGTAGTCTTGGAACTCCTGGAAGTCTCCTTCCACAGCTTCATCTTCTCCTGAGCAGTGGTTGCAATGCTGACAACCTGGGGGGGGATTGGTGTGTAGAGCAAGGGTGAGTACACATCAACATACTCAGCAAGCATCCCGTTTGGCTGTAGTGGACTAGCTTTATGTGGGGGATAAGTCAAGCAGTTGCTTTTAGTTGGTCAGGTTATTACTTACTAGTAGAGAGCCAGGTTTTAACATTAACCCAAGTTATTAGCCCAATGTATCCTTTCCAAACGGAAAGAATACCACTTACCAATACCATAATCATAATCAGAACCATCAATCTCATTGCCACCTGTACCAAAATATCTCTGATCAAGTATCACTAATCTCTGGAGCTCCCTTGGCCGCTCATAACCGTGAGCACGGCTGATATATCAGTTTCATAACACTCTGCAGAGGTTGCGCACTTTACCCACAAGCCGTGATTCCCTTTCTAGCCCGGGCTTGCAAGACCCTTATTCACTCCCAAGGTGAATGGCTAGGGATTCACTACGAAGCCTTTACAAAGATTCCCCGGGGCTGTAGCCACCCGTTAGGTTTCCTAAATGTACCGCACTCCTCCCCAAGGGACAAATCAACCTTGGCAGAGCGAGCCGCATACACCGAGCCCCATTGACGGCACAACGGCTAAGCGAACTACACCCCGGTTCCTCTAATTATTCAGCTAAGGGCGTCCCATTCCACCCTCATGGTTGCACTGTTTTCCCGGGCGGTCATCCATTGAACAGGTCCTTACGGAGAGGCACTCGAGAAACCGCTCGAGTCCCCTTAAATGCCACAAGTACGATCATAAATAAGAAGGGGAAAACAGCGTATCATAGATAATCACATCATGTTCATTGATTAGAGTTGAGCAATAGCATCAAACTAAGCAGTAATAATCCGACCCAAATAGGTAAACAAGGACATGGATAACAAAAGCTAGTCAATCCTTAGGTATAAATATGTAGTGCGGGAGGTGAATTAAAGAATGAATAGGGCAGAGATAGGTCAAAGGACACTTGCCTCCACCAACCGACTGCTGCTCAGGGGCTTCTCCTGCGAATTCCTCGGGCTCTTCGACCGGATCGTTCTCTATGCGAGCGCAAACATACATACATCCACATATTTAATACAAAAGAACAGTACACCATACAAGGGAACAGGTAAAACGAATATGCATCAAGTATGACATTCGATATCGCATTTGTTATGGTTAGAAAGAAACGGGAAAGATCTCGCAGGGGTTTAAAGTTTATGCACTAATGATCAGTTACAATTGGTTCTTAGCAAAAGAATTCTGTTATATATATGCTAATGGAAACCTAATCATTTTTAGTTGATCAACATTGCACGGGTTAAACAATTAACTACGTGAATCAATAGCATAACGGAATTTTAAATTAAACTTCCTATTTTCCATAGCATGAACAATGATCAGTCTACCTAAAATAAAGTAATTATGATCACAGAAAGTAAATAAAATAAAATAAAAAAATAAAAAAAAACAGAGGGGGGGGGCGGTTGAACCGGCCCTAGGGCGGTTGAACCGGCGGCGGGGCGGCCGAGCTGGGGCGGGCGCGCGGGGGAGGGCGGCCGAGCTGGGGGCCGGGGCGGCCGAGCTGGCCCGGGTGGGGCGGTTGAACCGGTTTTGCGCAGGGCGGCTGGGCTGGGGCGCGGGCGCGGCCGGGGCTGGCCGGGCGGCCAGGCGGGCGCGGCTGGGGGGCGGCCGGGGCTGGCCGGGCGGGCGACTGGGCGCGGCCAGGCGCGGCTGGGCGCGGCCGAGGCCGGCCAGGGCGCGGCCGAGGCCGGCCAGGGCGCGGCCAGGCGGCCGGGCGGCGCGGCAGCGGCCGGCCAGTGGCCACGGCGGGGCTGGGGGGTGGCCGGCGCGGCCAGGGGCGGCCAGGCCTTGGCCGGGCAGGGAGGGGGAGAGGAGAGGAGAGGGGAGGGAGGAGAGGGAGGAGGGGGAGGGGGCTCACCGGCGGGGGGGGGGGTGGTGGCCGACGGCGAGGGGCGGCGGCGGCGGCCTAGGGCAGGGGCGGGTAGGGGCGGCGGCTAGGGTGGGGAGAGAGAGAAAATGAGAGGGAGAGGGAGAGGGTTAGGGGAAAAAGGGAGAGAGGGGGGGGGCGGCTGGGCCTCTTTGGGCCCAAGAGGGGGGGGGGGGCGCAGGGGCTTGGGCCGGCCGGGGTCGGCCCACGGCGCGGGAGAGAGAGAAAAAGAGTAGAGAGAAAGAGAGAGAAAGAAAAAAAAAGAAAAGATTATTTCCCTGTTTTCGAAATCCGATCTTTTAGATGAATGCGTTTTGCACTTTCAATCAATCAAAGAAATAAATGCAAGGTTCGGCATGGTGCATCAAACAACACAAAGTATTTTTAGAGTTTTTCTTACACGGGAAATCCAAACCGAATCCCGCTAAAACTTTGGAAAAGGTCAAGGTTTAGCGAGGGAAAAAGAAAAGGAAAAGGTAACGCCCGAATTTTGGCGAGTAAAGAAAAGAAAAAATTCAACTGCAAAAATTCGGGGCGTTACAAAGTGCCAATGGGTACAACATCCCGTGGGGGTGATAGTGGATAACTACGGACTCACACTGGTAGACTTAAAGAAAGTAGGATATAAAGATGACCCGTGGGTTCTCGCCGAATGTGTTGCACAAGTGTTCTATGTACTCGATCTAGCAGATGAGAAGATGCATGTAGTTATTTCTGGAAAGCAAAAAATTGTTGGAGTTGAGAATGTGGGAGACCAAGATGAGGAATACAATAAGTATGAAGAGATGTTCGTCTTTAACGATCCAGAGAGAATCAAGTGTGTGGAAAAGAAAATTGATAAGAACTTAAAGCCATACATGCGGAAAAATGGTAGTTCATGAAAAATTGTATGAATCAAATTGTATTTGTTATCATGTATGATCGACTATGAATTGTGGTTGCCAATTAATTTAAAATCTCTCTAGTTATCTATGTGTGCTATTATAATTCATTTAAATTGTATTTGCATATTATTGTTAAAAATTAAATATTAATTCATTTAAATTGTATTTGCATATTTCTGTTAAAAATTAAATATTAATTCATTTAAATTGTATTTGCATATTTCTATTAAAAATTAAAATTATTTTCATATTTAAATTGTATTTTCATATTTTTACAATCACAGGCGGTTTTTTCTTAGGGTCCGTTTATGAAAAGGATAGAGCACCACAGGCGGTCCTAAACAAAAACCGCTTGTGATACTGTTACATCACAGGCGTACTGAACCGCCTGGGATATCACAGGTGGTTTTCTAACCGAACCGCCTGTGATGTAAAAAGCCTACCGCTTGTATAGAGCCAAATTGTACTAGTGAGACCCGAGAGCAGCCAGTTGATCAGACACCAGCCTGGCGCACCGGACACTGTCCGGTGCACCCAGACTGAGCAGAGTCTTGGCTGCTCGAGCCAAGTCTTTTCCAATTGCATTTTCTCTGATTCTAGCACTTAGACAAATATGTTAGTACACAAAAACCAATGTGTCTAGAGTCATACCTTTGTGTTGACTTTGCACTTCTTCCACCATTCGGCATAGTTTCACATTAAACCATTTGTGTTGGCACTTGATCACCAAAATACTTAGAAATGGCCCAAGGGCACATTTCCCTTTCAAATGGTTGCTGCATAATTATATCAAGAAGCTTGCAAGCTTTAACTTATTGGGACTTTGTCAACCATGTCATGTTCTCATTATGGCACCAGTTGCATTGCTGTCCTGGTTGCCGGTATTTCAACAAATGCAGACAAGGGCACTTTTTAATGAAGGTTTGAGCAGGGCCTCCCGAGTCCAGATATCCTGTATTCTTACTAGGAAAATAATGGATACAATTTGAGGTATTTAAGATTTCACGAAGAACTTTAATGATTACTTAGCCTCTTTGCATTTTATAGAGTAGCCACAAATTTTGTGGACTATTCTGCATGTTAACTTTGTAGAACATGTTTAGGACTCACTGTTTCTGTCAAATGCTTTGCTCATGATTAAGGCTATGGGTGCATTGATTGATACAAATTAGTAGTCCTTTCTTTTTGATTGGATATTCACCGTATGATTTGCAATAATCCTAGCTACAGGTAGCGCAATAGCTAGCTAAGTCGATAGCAAAACAGCCAACTAAAGTTAGATGTGCTTTCTTTTGTACAAAAATAAAATGACACCCAAAACTTAACATTTTTTTGTTTCATGATCACCACAATAGGAGCAAAGTACCATGTATAACATATTGGATACTAACCGTGCTGCTCACCACCGGCCTGCTCGAAGGTCAGCCCGTCAAGTACGTCACCAGGAAAGGCATGGTATGTATGTCGCCACACCTTCTTTATTTACTGAACCATTGTTAAATCATAAATCTGTTTCCTTCACTCTTCTTTCTTACTAAGAGCTGCCAACAAAAAAACAACAAAAAAATCTAAAATGGAATGATTTCATTTCATACAACTATGAAGGCGTCAGGTGCATCCAAGTTATAAGACACATTGCTGAACATAGGTTAGTACCCCTTTCTAGGGGTGGGCGTTCGGGTTACCCGAAAATTTCGGGTCGGGTAATTCGGGTTTTTAAAATTTCGGGTTTTGAGAATCGATACCCGAAATTACAACGGGTTTTGCAATACCCGAAAATTCGGGTACCCGAAATTTCGGGTTCGGGTTCGGGTTCGGGTATTCCCGAACTACCCGAACTATTGTGTCGGCTTCATAAAAACACATACACCCTATTAAATTAGTATAAAAATATAGTTTGAATAATGATATACATAGACATATAAAACACAAGTAATCTACAATCACAAGTTATGCACACATACACATAATTATAAATGTACAAATTAATAATTAAGCATGACATGAGCACATGAAAGTTCGGGTAATTCGGGTATTTCGGGTTCCCGATTGTGATACCCGAATTACCCGAACTAAATTCGGGTTTTGCATGTTGCTACCCGAAATTCCTGAACAAAATTCGGGTTTCGGGTATTTCGGGTTTGGGTTCGGGTATTCCGGGTTCGGGTTTCGGGTTACGGGTTTTTTGCCCAGCCCTACCCCTTTCATTTTGAGTCATTCCTGCTTTTCTGCATACATAGTTTTTGCAATTTGGAACATAAGGAGTATAAAGTAAAAAAACCTAAAAATAAAACAAGTGCTTTCTCACCTCTGTGACATGAGCATGGCCTTCTCAACATAAAGAAAGAAAGAATGCCACATTATGGTGAATGTAAGATGTAATCTCTATTTGCTATTTTACATGTACTTGGGCTTTCCATGTCTTATTATGTGGTCAGTATCGTGGTTACTGTAATTTTGACCAGGGATCTATTTATCATCTTATTTCAGCGAGCAGTACTCCGGGATGTTATAAAAAACATCGACATATTGTGTTCATGTTCTTCATGTAGAGGCCAAAAAAGTGAGTTCTCTCCTTTTCTCCAAAGTCACCACCTATTTAACCGAGCTTTGAAAAATTGAACCAATAGAAAATGAGTTGCAACCCTACAAAAGTACTGAATGTGGCTTTAGTAGATTTAGCGCCTTAATTTGGCATTTCAGTGGTGCCATCTCCAGTTAAGAATCATGTTGTTCCTCTTCCTTCTTGAGAACAATTGGTGAAGCGGGAACAATGTGGTTAAGTCTGTCTGGACGCTTGCATTTTTTGAACTATAACACACAGGAGAATGAATATTCAGGAAGAGAAAAACTTCAATTTCCTAAGCATCACTAACCTATTTCTTGTCTGACAAGATGCTCTATTTCTGTAAATGCATTACTATTAGGATACCCGATACACATACCAGTTCACAATTGAGTTTTAAGCTTGCATTTGTTCTTAATTGGAGCAACATATCACATCATCAACATTTGTAAAGATACCTCTGAACAACCTGTTCTTCCAAATCCGGTCTCTCCCCAGTTTTTCCATATAGTGTAGGTGGCTGGTACAAAGCGTCCGATAGGACGCTGCCTATTTCTAGTTGAATAAAAAGACGACAGGCTATCGAAGTCGCTAGCTACCATCTAAATCTAAAATCTGTCTAACGTGATGGAGTCAGAGCTAGGAAAAAAAGACGCTAAAGAGAGATAGTCTTCGCACATCTACCAATTAATATTATGTTTTTTCGAGACTCTCAAGATATGCCACTACTCTAGAAAGACTAATCTGACTATCGGATCCCTAACCAATATTGGACAATCAAGGTTAAAGATGTCAATTTTTAGTCTCAGTCGCACGGTCCGACCGTAAAGAGTGATATTTAGTTTCGGTTCATGACTCAGATCGTTACTAAAGGGGCTCTGGCACCAGTTACATATGCATGTCCTCACGGTACCTTTTAGCACTGGTTAAAGCCACCAACCGATACTAAAGTGTTCAGAGGCTTTTTATTATATACCTTTGCAACTTCATATTGGTGGACATTTAACACATACGTGCGCATACACATATAAAAACAAAATCAATCACTTTCCACGGACATAAGGTATATAAAATATTTAATATATGCAAGTTTTAAGTTAGTTGAAAAAAATATTATGTATTAAATAAATTACTAGTTGCATTTAATTTTCAGTTATGCTTTGATGAAATCATGTGTGCATGGATGTGAAAGTGATAATATATTTTAGAATGACTTGGATGAGTATTTGTTACATATGTAGATTAATTATGATGCTCATCATTATTAAAAAGTGTGTGACAAGAAGGAAGTTTAACTCTTTTGTATTCTTGATGAATTTATTGTCAAAGATGGATAATTTTTACACACATTGCACAACATTACACATTTACTATTTTAGGGGGAGATTTTATTTTGGATGTTTTGTTGATGATCTTTTCCCTTTTGCTTTTGGATTTTAATCTCAAGTAATTTTTTTTAAAATGAATGTCAACTACAATGTTTGTGTGGTGTTGCCAATGCTTTCATCATGGGGAGATTGTGATCGTGTGTGATGAGACATTATGTTAGGTTGACATTGGCTGGGTATTGATTAATATATTTTTGGTCGTTATACATGTGTGATTATTTATGTGGTTTTGATATTGATGTAAGATGTGCATGCGTGCAAACAAGTGGATTGATACTGATGTAACACATGGTTGGCAATAATGGATTAGTTGAGATGAAACATGGTTGGCAATAATGGAAACTAGTTTTCCATACTAAATTTAGGTGGGGACTGAGGTAAAAATTTGGCATCTGAACTAAATTTAGAGAGATTTTTGAGCGGGATGTTCGGACCAGATATTGGGGCATTTGAATACTTCCATGGAAGTGCAAGAAAAGCAAAAGGGAAAAAAAGCAAAAGAAGAAGAAAACGGTGCTGCCTGCCGACCGTCCAGCTAGCAGCTAGGCGGCCTGCTTGGTTGGTCGCACGGCTCGAGTAGCCCAACCGCTGGCGTGAGGAGGCCGGTCCACCAGGCTGGTGGCCGAAGCCAGCAAGGCGCCGGCGCTCACACCGGCTGGGACGGCCTAGTGGGCGTGCAGCGGCCAACGCGGCCTGCGGTGGGATGGCCAGGCGCGTGGGGGCTTGGCCCAGGCTAGGGCTGACGGTCCGCGGAGGGACAAGCGGTCCAGCGAGTAGAATTAGCTCTGGACCAAATAAGATCTTTTCGGCCTTATAAATAATAATCAGTTTCGTTTCTTTTTCTGGAGACAGGATCTGGAGAGATTATGCAATATATTAGTTGTAAAGTTTAGATTAATCTACAGTTTTAGAGATTTCAAAGGAGAACTCTCTTGTGCTTCTGGAGATTACTTTGTGGTGATATTTATGCAAGATTAGTATGGTAATCTCGTTTCTCTCGCTTTTGTTTATTGCCTGCTTAGTTTTGATTATAGATTGATTTACTAATTTCAATTCTTTCTGTTATTTTGAATCATCTAGATCATTGCTAAGGCCTCGAGTTAGCGTCCTATAAAATTTGAATATTTAATCTTTTGAGGTTCTTAGTTAATCCATAAATTGAGGCTTGGTTAATTTTCGTCATACACTATCACTATAGCATTGTTTTATTAATATGTGTAGATGCAAAAGTTTGATCGAAATGATTACAACTTTATTACTTTAATCTATCAAAAATTTAAGTCAATCGAAGTTATGAATTTTAGTCGGTATCGTTTTTACTAACAAAACATAACAATGTTCTGTCTAGATTTAGAAAAGTGAGTTAAATTAATTTAATAATTAGAAAGAGGTGATATAATTATTTTAAGCTTTCAACGATCATTCACCTCTTCTGTTTTTTTTTAATATTGCGTCATCGATCCTACAAAGAACGACCCTTTCTGGTCATCTTTTTGATCAATGGAAACACATAAAAAACAATTGTGCCTACGCTATACCAGAAAACGAGAAGGAAAAGAACGACCGTCCAGAAAGCTCTATGGTGGCTCTCGCAGGAGTAGACATTGAAGAGAAGCACCGGGTTAAGTTGCAAGTGCCATATAATAACATAGATAACATTCTATTTCAGGCTTCCACCTTAGTGACATATGGCAACGGCCAACGGCACAAAGAAGGTTTTGGCATCACCATTGCTTAAATGGAGAAGCCCCTGAAATTTAGCTTCACACCTCTTTGAGGTACTGAAAAGGAAGGACAAATCAGTTGCACAAGAGCTTTCCAACAATACTTGGATAAAGGCCCTCAGAAACAAAGTTACAACATCCACGTAGATTGAAGAACTTATTTCACTCTAAAATAGAATTCACCAAATTCACCTTTAGCCGAATGTTACTGATTCCATCACTTGGAAATGAACCCCGGTTGGGATTTCCTCCCCACCAGCTTAGCCTACGTAGCTCGATTCCTAGCAGGCTCTTACAAGATGCCACAAAGTCAACTACATTTGGACGGCAAGATCTGAGAATAATTGCAAACTATTTGCATGGATCCTTATCTAAAATAAGCTGCTCATGACTGACAACCTCGCCCGTCGTGGCTAGCTACACCAAACCTCTTGCTCACTTTGTCATGGACCTCTAGAAAATGGACGTCACCTTTATTTGGAGTGCCCTTTTGCCTAGGAAGTCTCGAATCATATTCTCAATTGTGAAGGATTGACATTGCCACGTCAAGCAAACCCATCAAACTTGGATAGCATTAGTGTGTGGTGGGAATCGACGACTTCTCTCATCACGAGAGACCGTAGAAGAGAATTTAATGGAATTATGATCTACACCATGTGGAATATCTAGAAAGAGCGTAACCGATTTGTTGGTGATGCAGGTGACAAGGAATATTAAAGAGAGCCCGCGGCTATCCTTTAGGCCTAGTTTGGGTACTTTAGTATTGACCCCAATGCACATGTATTGAGGTGGATTGGGGTGTAACTTAAACTAATTTATACCCCAATACACCTCAACACATGTGGATTGGGGTCAATACTAGAGTACTCAAACAAAGCCTTAACACCTTGGCTGGTGTTTAGTCTCCTATTGTAACTAGGCACATGTTAGTCTATTTATGCTAGCCTCACTCAACAAGAGATGTACTCCTGATCAGTGCTGCCTGTTTCTGTGTATCCTCTTTCGAAGCAAAGCTCCTGCCATTTTTTTTTAAAAAAAAGAGATAGCTCCGGGAAATGAATAGATCCCGTATATTCATCAATGTCGCAAGGAGAGGTTTTGGAATTTATAAGGCTATGGAGGGCTATCAGAAACATTAGTCTGAACATCGAGATGGAACCTGAAATTAAATAGCGTTGAACTGTGGGAATACACCGCCAAAAGCGCACACCGAATTCAATTTGATGGAACGTTCAGCAGAATCAAATTGGGTCCAATATGGAGGGAAAAAGCAGAGCCCAAGTGCCATTTTTTTTTTGCATGGACTCTGTTGCACAAGCGGATCCTCACAGCTAATTATGATTTGCTAAGACGCGGATGGACTGATCTATCAGGCTGCAAGCTTTGCAGCAGCAATGAAGTAGAGACACCAGTGCACCTTTGCAAGGATTGACTGTTCGCTGAGGAAACGTGGGAATTTATCAAGCAGCGGTTCGGTCTTTCTCTGCTCTTCACTTGGTCGCCACAATAGCTTCTCTTCACAAATTTTGGAGCAAATGCGGAATGAAAGCAGTTGTTCGCACGCCAAGTTGTTTCGTTTCGACTTTTTACATTTTGTTCAGCAGAGTAGGGCGTGGCCGTTTTTCTGTATTTTTTACAGTACAGTTTCTCGTCTAGACGTCTAATAAAGTTCACGGTAAAACTTTTGTGCTGTCCTTTCTTTAAGAGTTAATTTGAAAAATTAAATTGCCTCTGAGATTTTCGAAAATTGAATGAGATATTAGTTCTTTTCTCACTCAATCCCTACAAATCTCGGAGGAGGTTTAAGCTTCCAAACTAGTCTTAAAAAAAAGCTTCGGAAAGATGGAGCTCGCTGAAGATTGGTGACACGATTTTTTCTACTGATCCATTTGCTAGTGGAGGTGTTGTTCATTTTCTAATCGCCTTGTCTCCATCCATGCAATTAAGCATGCATGGGGCGGAGACTTTTTTTGGACCGAGAGTCGGGAGATAAAAAGCTAGGGCCTTCCATTGCGTTGCTCCAAATTTCTTTTGTTTTTTGACACCAGGGTCACCCCGGCCGAGATCCCAAATGTCGGAAAGTTGGATACATTTCGGCACTCACCCACCTGCTTTTCACTTGGAAACGCAGAAATGACGACGAGTTCATACGCTTTGACTGTTCATGGCGACAAATGACGACGACATGACGAACAATTGACGACAATACGTAGCACTAATAAGGGTTCTTAGGTAATCCCTTCCTCCCCTCCTAGTATATATTTTTAGAGCTTCAAATTTATCCTAAAACAAATACAATACATCTTTAGGCTTTAGCTATGAGACCCCCTAATTCTAGTTGGCATTTTTTACCTTTAAGAATTCTATTTCTAAAGTGCAATAATTATATCTCAGAGCAACATATACACACACATGACGCTATAGGAAGGCTATGAAGTCCACTAGACACAGGAGGATAAGTCTACGATCACGTCTTATGATGATGCGTGAGTATTTTTGCTATCTTTGTTTTTTGTATTTATTACAAATTTTAGAGATATTTATATCACATTTCCATGTGTAGGTCATGGATTGATAAAAAGTTTGATGGCACTGGCCACTATAGGAAGTTTAACTTCATCTTGGTTAATCGTTTTGATTGACCTAGAGACCTCCTTCTACGCTCCGACGGCAATTAATTACATCTTTAGCAAACTTAGCTAAATTGTAGTAAAAACAATCTATTGAACTTAATTCTAGAAAAAACAACTTAGCCCAGTTCTATCTAAACTTAGTTAATTTAGCCAACTTAGTTTAATTATAGGAAAAATTAATCAATCTAGTTCAATCGTAACGAAACTCTAAAACTATTCAATCTAGCTTAAATTCTACAAATAATTAGTCAATTTAGGTAAGTCTTATCTGACTGTAGTCAATGTAATACAATTCTAATTGATTGTAATCTGTAGAGTTTTCAAACTCCTCCACAATTAGTAACACCTAGAGATATTGATGCCGAGGAGTCTAACTTATTTATCAATTAACTATTAAGCTGTACTCCAGGTAGCGGTAAGAACTCTAGTCATCCAACAAACTTGAGTTCAGACTGATTGGAATGTATGAATATGGGTACTTGTGTTGTTTGAAATAGCTAAACTTGAACAATTGATGATGCTTTAAGACTTACAACTGATAAGTTCATGGACGATTCATGTAATATGCACTGATATGTGTTTGTCAATGTATGCGATGTAGATGAATATATATCTATTGTGAATGAATATACGTGTTTGTGAATGCACGTGATGTGAATGAATATATATTATTACGTTATGAATTGATGTCCGTGAATCTCTCACTATATGTTGTTGATAGATACAAACAATTATCTTGTAGTTGTCCAGACTAACTTTCGTCGACTATGATCAGTCGACGAAAGTTAACTTGCCTAATTTTCGTCGGCTTCTGTGAACGAGCCAACATAAATTAGCCCGCTATTTTTTGTTGGCTAAGAGAAGACGACGAAATTTACTAATTTCCGTCGAGTGCCAATAAAAATTAGCTAATTTTCGTCTGGCAATCTATAAGAGCGATAGTCTGATAAAAATAGTTGGAATAACTAATTTTCGTGGGTATCCACTCAATGAAAATTTATCCAAATTATGACCTCAACAAAAAGAATATTGACTTGACAAGTTGAGTATTGCATAGGCAAAACACTCTTGGTGAGATTTAGCATATTCATGAAAGAAATTATATAGTGCAGACACAGTGGCCCAACAAACCACTAAACAACGCCTAGTGTGAATACACGTGCTCTTTCCAATACTTAATTTCTTTTCGTTTACCTATGGTCCTAATTCATGGACTTCCTTACTGTACTGACCTGCACATCTGTACTCATGTTATTTTTTTTTCTCTCTTTTTATCTATGATTACGTTTCAGTCTTCGCACAAGCCACTTGCGACTTCGTCTGCCATCATAAATTGAACATATCAAGGCATGATTAGCGACGCCGAGCTTATAAAGATTAATTCCTACTAGCCACTTACGACACGGAACGCCTGTGTATAATTGAAGTACCACTAGCAGATATTAATTTCGCTGGACCTGTGTATTGTCCATATCTATGCATTAGCTTTTGTCATTATGTTTGTTTATTTGCAACTAAATTAAACTACTGTTTTAAAGAGAAACTAAACTATTTGATGTCCATAGCATAAAATCAGGGCCATAGTCCATATATAGGCTATGACCTCCTTTTATTAGATAGTCAACTAGTTTTCACATCTTCATACCCAACTAGAGATGGCAATAGGCCTCGATCTCCGGTTTCCCGCGGGTAATTCCTCTATTAGAGAATGATAATGGAGATTATTTTCTCTCACGGGGATGTAAACGGGAAAAATTCTTCCCCCGATGGGTAAACGGGGACGGAGCTGGAAAGTGTTGCCTATCCCCGTTCCCCGCGAGAACCCGTTGAACTTTCACGTGATGATGTTTTTGTGTACTAGTTAATGACAAAATAAATGATTACCTTCTTAAGAGAACACTAAATGTAAATTGTGTTCATTTTGATGTACACACAACAATTTCTTACGTCTGACATTATGTATAAGCGATAATGTTTAACAAATGACATATATCATAATTCTAATTTAAGCGGGGACAGGATCCCCGCTGGGCATAGAAACGAGGATGGGAAAGGAATATCCTCGTCAGCGTTCGTGAGGATCCTGTGAAAAAAAAATTCGTTGCAGGGATGGAGATGTTGAGCTATTCCTCAACGGTGAATTTCCCTTTGTCATCCCTATACCCAACCACCCCTACCTACTCCCTCCGTTTTTTTAATATATGACACTGTTCACTTCACCCTAAATTTTGGCCGATATATTTCTAGTGAGTTATTTAGTTAAGTGAAAAGAACACCATTTGAATATGTGATAGGTAATAAAAAGGTACTTTTAGGCATGTCTTGCATGTTTGTTTATTTACACATATATTTTATAAAAATAGACGAGCTATCTAATGATGAAAATTTCAGTGGTCTTATATAATAAATAGTAACCAATATTATATCGCAACTCGATAAAGATCACAGGTACCTACATTATTGCATTGGTACTAGTACATCATTCCGCGTTGTCAGACATGCTGGAGGCTTAAAAGCATAAGCATTAGTTATTGACTAATGCATAAGACTAATAAAAAATAGCTATACCAAATTCCATGTTCTTCTCTCTGTTCTTTTTCTAAGACAATAGGATCTCTTCTTTCTTAATCTAGTTGTGATAAACATCAAAATGATCGTTCTACACGTTTTCATCTATTATGCATTTTGTTAAAACCTTAGCTTACTACTACGGAGACTCTTGTTTCAGCACATATATTATGACGTCCTCAGATGTAAATTTGGATATAATCTCATTAGTATACTGATTTTTATCTACTAATTAAGTTGAAACTCTAGTGTATTTTTTAATCAAATCTCATTTTACACTTTAAAGTTAAAATTTTGAAGAGACTATGATGTCTAAGAAGAGAAGAGGATAAACTAGACAACTATAAATCTACTCCTATAAAACTATAGTCTCTAATTTTCATCTAGTCAAAAATTATGCAAGAAATAAAATATCTAGATGTTTAACTAAGATTTTGCTAGGTGTGTCGTTGCTATCTCAACCGCAAAAGGATTATACAAACTAGGTTTTAATCCTCTCACCACTCTATATCAAACTAAGCTAAAAAATAAGGCACACAATCAAGGTACACGATGTAAATGCAATACAAATATGAAAGGTAGAGTATGGTAGATATGCAAATGCCTGACAATGGCTTAGTTATTTTTACTGAGATGTCGAGAAGTACAGAAGATTTTTCTCATTCCTTGTTGGAGCCTCTCGCAAGATTTCCCTCGTTAGGACCATGATTGGCTAAACCATCACAGATCTTGTTCCCTCCATATTGCTAATGACAATTTCCATGGTCATCATGCTCAAGTCCCTTGTATTGTGAAGGATGGTAATGACGTTTGCATATTTTCTACGTGGTAGCACGAAGATGAAGTTCCTCACAATATTCACATCACCTAGCTTTTTTAACCCCATATTATTGGTGTCGGTGTTTCGAAACCCGGGGGGTCCCTGGACCGACGAGTAAATCGTCGCCGCGTGTCCCAGCCCAGATGGGTCGGCGCGAGGCGGAACGCGAAGGGGGGAGAGAAGCAACCAGAGGGAGACAGGCGTGGGAGGTGGAACCCGCGGCCTTCGTGTTAGCCCCGCGCCCAGGTCGGGTGTGCTTGCAGTAGGGGGTTACAAGCGTCCACGCGGGAGGGAGCGAGCGGCCTTACGCGAGCGCCGTCCCGTCCTTCCCCGCGCGGCCAACCCTCTGTAAGAGGGCCCTGGTCCTCCCTTTTATAGGCGTAAGGAGAGGATCCAGGTGTACAATGGGGGTGTAGCAGTGTGCTAACATGTCTAGCGGGGGAGAGCTAGCGCCCTAAGTACATGCCATCATGGCAGCCGGAGAGGTTTTGGCACCCAGTTCGTGTGGTGTCGTGGCCGTCGGAGGAGCGCTGGAGCCTGGCGGTAGGACAGCTGTCGGGGCTGTCGCATCCTTGCTGACGTCCTCTTGCTTCCGTAAGGGGGCTGAGAGCCGCCTTCGTCACAGGGCATGCGGGGCGCCATCATTACTCGTATAGTAGAGCGAGCCTGATGGGACGCCGGTCTTGTTCCCCGTAGCCTGAGTCAGCTCGAGGTAGGGTAATGATGACGCTTCCTGTTGACGTGGTCGGTCCGCGCCCTAGGTTGGGCGAGGTGGAGGCTCCTCCGAGGTCGAGGTCGAGTCTGTCTTCCAAGGTCGAGGTCGAGTCCGAGCCCCCGGGTCGGACGAGGCGGAGACCGTCGGCTGAGGCCAGGGCGGAGTCCGAGCCCTGGGGTCGGGCGGAGTTCGTCATCTTCCGGGACCGAGCCCGAGTCCGAGCCCTGGGGTCGGGCGGAGCGAAGTTCGTCGTCTTCCGGGGCTGAGCCCGAGTCCGAGCCCTGGGTCGGGCGAAGCGAAGTTCGTCGTCTTCCGGGGCAGAGCCCGTGTCCGAGCCCTGGGGTCGGGTGGAGCGGAGTTCGTCGTCTTCCGGGGCTGAGCCCTTGTCCGAGCCCTGGGGTCGGGCGGAGCGGAGTTCGTCGTCTTCCGGGGCTGAGCCCGTGTCCGAGCCCTGGGGTCGGGCGAGGCGGAGTTTCCTATGACGCCTGAGGCCGGTCTTAGCCGCTGTCAGCCTCACTCTATCGAGTGGCGCAGCAGTCGGGGCGGCGCAGGCGGCGCTGTCCTCTTGTCAGACCGGTCAGTGGAGCGGCGAAGTGACTGCGGTCACTTCGGCTCTGTCGACTGGAGGGCGTGCGTTAGGATAAAGGTGTCATGCCACCTTTGCATTGAATGCCCCTGCGATTTGGTCGGTTGGCGTGGTGATTTGGCCAAGGTTGCTTCTTGGTGAAGACTAGGCCTCGGGCGAGCCGAAAGTGTGTCCGTTGCTGGAGGGGGTCCTCGGGCGAGACGTAGATCCTCCGGGGTCGGCTGCCCTTGCCCGAGGCTGAGCTTGGGCGAGGCGTGATCGCGTCCCTCGAATGGACCGATCCTTGACTTAATCGCACCCATCAGGCCTTTGCAACTTTGTGCTGATGGGGGTTACCAGCTGAGATTTAGGAGCCTTGAGGGTACCCCTAATTATGGTCCCCGACAGTAGCCCCCGAGCCTCGAAGGGAGTGTTAATACTCGCTTGGAGGCTTTTGCCGCACTTTTTTGCAAGGGGACCAGCCTTTTTCGGTTGCATTTTGTTCCGGTGGGTGCGCGCGAGCGCACCCGCTGGGTGTAGCCCCCGAGGCCTCGGAGGAGTAGTTTTACTCCTTCGAGGTCTTAGTGCGTTTCGCAACACTTCGGCTGGTCTGAGTGTTCCCTCATGCGAGCTGGCCGTAGCCCGGGTGTACGGTCGGGTCCCAAGTTCTCGGGCTGGTATGTTGACGCTGTCAACGGTGTGGCCGGAGCCAGGTTTGCGAGAGCAGCCCCCGAGCCTCTGCACAGGGCGAGAGGACGGCCAAGGACAGACTCGTCATTTTTACATACGCCCCTGCGTCGCCTTTCCGCAAGGAGGAGGGGGGGAAAGCACCATGTTGCCCTCGGAGGGCGTTGAACATGGTGTCTCCGGTGAGCTGCTAGCGGGTAATCCGAGCGGACGCCCGTGCCCCATTTGTTAAGGGTCGGCTAGAGGCCCGGAGGCACGCTCCAAAAGTACCTGCGGGTGATCTGCCGGACCCGGTCCCCTTTGACGGGGTCCGAGGGCTCGATGCCTCCCTCTGATGGGATTCCGTTACAAGATCGCTCCTGCTGGTCTCGGAAATGTCCTAGGGTACCTCAGGAGCGTAGCCCGAGCCTTGGTTATGTATCGAACGTACCTAGGGTCATCCCTCGCTCTGTGTCTGAGGCGACTGTGAACCCTTCGAGGGCCAGCCTACGAACCCCTGATCAGTAGTGGGCGCGGAGCCTGAGTGGCCTGAGGCGGCCGTTGAACCCTTCCGAGGGGCCGGCATCGAACCTCTGACCAGTAGTGGGCGCACAACCCAAGCGCTCTGAGGCGGCCGTTGAACCCCTCCGAGGGGCCAGCCTTTGAACCTCTGATCAGTAGGGAGGCTCGGGGCCTGTTTCCTTCACGGAGAAGGATCCTTTTCGGGGTATCCCCCTTTCCCGGTCCCTATTGTAAGAGAGAGAAAGAGGAAAAGGAAAAGGATACGAAATCGAATGACGTGGCGTACCTTTTTCGACGCGGTCATTATGGCGAAGGCGAAGCGTCGCTTGCTTCTCCCGCCTGAGGCGCCGCCTGTCCCGCCGCGGAGTTAATGCGACGGGGCGAGTGGTTCGCGAGGCGGCCGTTGCGCGTGTGCGAGCCGTTCGAGGAACGGATCACGGGCGCGCCGTCTTCACACCGTGAGAGAGGGTTCCCTCGCTGCCCCTGGATGGGACGTAAGCTTGGCTGACGATGTGACCGCTGCTCCTGCCCGCCTGCCACCGCCATTACTGCCGGCCCATTTTTGACCGTATTTGACCGTCGCGCCTGGCTGGCACTGCTGGGTCACACGCAGGGTTGCCTCGAGTCGTGGTATTGGCTCCGTAGTCGAGGAGGCACGGTAGTGGCGCGAGTGGCGGTGCAGTTGCTCGCACGTAGCAACCGCCGCACCGGTTGCATGACGTGTGAGCCTGGGCCTCCATGCTGGGTGCGTTGGAAGTCGAAGGGGCGCGCCCACCTGGCGCGGTTGCATTCCGCCTGCATGGCTGTCCGCCCTTTCATCCGCCGGTCTGGGCGAAAGTGGAGGAATGCTTATAACCGCCGGGCGGTTGCATGCACCACACGCGGTGGTTTGGCTTCTTCTGCCCTGGGCCGGCTTGCATGACGCATGGGGCCCAACCCCCGCGCCGTAGGGGGAGGACCTTGGAGCGTGTTGGAGAAGACTCAGCCCGCGATGGCTGAGGACGCAAGCGGGGGGGTCGCCTTTAAAAGGAGGGTGACCTCCTTGAAAGGCAGCCATGTCTTCGCGCTCCCTTATGCACCATGTCTTTCCACCTTCTGAGCCCCCGGATGGAGGACGCCCGCAATCCTTCCGTCTTGTCGTCGGAGGAACGCAACTTCGTGGAAGTTGGTACCTTTCGGCCATCGTTCGGCTTCAAGGATTTTCATCATGCAGCCTGGCCGCATCCCCTCGCCGGTGGTCACCCAAGACGGTGACCTCCAGTTCGATGGAGGGGAGAAGCGAACCGGGCTGCGGCCTCTGCCCCTCCCTCAGCTTCAAGGATGTTCATCATCAGTGCTGGGGAGGGGAGTGTGCCGAGTTGGGGTCGGTCCCTGCGCGGGCGGTGGCCCGCTCCTTCCCTCAGTGATCGGGGGGAAGGGCGTTCGCCGTTCGCGGCGTTGGCAGCTGCCGCGTGCCCGACCCTCTGAGCCGAGTGGCTTCAGAGCCGCTCCCGGCGCCGCCTTCCGCCATGGTAGCCGAAAGAGGTTCCTCCATCGGCGAGCTAGTCGGTGCCGCCCACGGACTGACCTCCAACTCTACGGCCTTCTGCCCGTCCTTGCCTCTCGAGTTGGGGGCATGGGCGAGGGCCTCATGGCAGCAGCATCCGCCCTGAGGTCATCGCTGCTGCTGTTCGGCCCTCCGGAGCAGAAGTCATCGTCGTCGCCGCTGCTGGGGCGGGCGACGTCGAGCCGTTCGTCGGTCTTTTGTTGCTCCGCAGGCCCCCCAATCGTGTGGGGTTGTTCGTACCTGCGGAGGTGGAACCGGAGTTCCGTTTGTAATGGCACTTTGAGTGCCGGTGTCCTGTTCATTGCGGCTATCGAGGCCTGAACATGTATGTACTTTTCGGCACAGAGCCGTGTTTTTCCTTCATTTCGAGCACTAAGACTCGCTTGTCGAATATCTGAACCGCTTCACTGAGCGTGAGTTGCCTCGTGCAAAGGTGACGAGTGAGGTATCCGTATCCCGGAGGCGTAGGAGTCCCTCGGCTCGGTCGGCCTTGCTGTCCGAGGCTTCTCTCGCTCAGTTAAAAGAACCCCTCGGCCGCCCTTCGATGAGCCGAAGCCGGAGGTAGCGGTGTCAGCACAGACAGAGGCAGAGTTGGCTCGAAAAGAAGACTTGGTCGGCCAGAGCCTGGCCGGGTCGTCCACTGGCGGGACCGACGCCGGAGTTGAGTTGTCGAGGCCTCAAGCCGGGCTGATGTCTTCAGGGGACAGTGAGCCGAGGCCTCGGGGTGGCCGGCCGAGCCGCCTGCTCGAGCCGAATTCCTGGAGAAGGCCCTGGCGGCGATGGCTCGAGTGTGGTGCTGATGTCGTCCTTCAGAGTGGGGATCCTCCGACCGTGTCGCCGTCCGAGGCTGGGTCTGACCCCGCCAAAGGTGTAGTTGACGCCGAGGGTGCTGCCGCCCCCTTCAACTGTCGACGTCCGAGCCTGCAGGATCAGGTTGTCTTGTAGCGTGTGTATGTTTTCTGCGGCCGCCGAGGCCCAAACACACTGTCGTCGTGTTGTAAAGCTGTGTCCCTTTTCCTCTTGTTTCGAGTATCCGGACTTATTTGTCGGTAACAGAATTGCTTGTGCGGGCGAGAGTTGCTTTTCACGGAAGGTGATGAGTGAGGTATCCGTATCCCGGAGGCGTAGGAGTCCCTCGGCTCGGTCGGCCTTGCCGCTTACGCGCACTCTTACTCGTCCATAGGGTTCTATCACCGACGCAGTCGAGAAGGCCCGAAAAATCATTCCGGCAGAGGAGCTTTCGAGCGTGAAGACTTGTTCGGTCCGCGGAATCACTTATCCGAGCGCGAGTTACTTATCGCAGAAGGTGATGAGTGAGGTATCCGTATCCCGGAGGCATAGGAGTCCCTCGGCTCGGTCAGCCTTGGCTGCTTACGTGTACTCCTCGTTTTCAGGATCCACTTTCAAAGTAGTCGAAAAGCACGAAAGGCATTCTGGCAGAAAAGATTTTTTTCTTTTTTCGAGGAAAATTTCGACGCAGAGGGGACCCCCCCTTCTAGCCCCCGAGGGAGGGTCGGGCTTTGCCAAGGCAAGACTGACCCTTCCTTGACGACCAGACTTTGTGTGTGTGGTATACGAACAACTTGAAAGCATCTTAAGGGTAGAAGCGACGTAGCTGTTGGATGTTCCAAGCGTTGCTGTAGACCTCGCCTTGACTGTTGGCCAGATTGTATGTTCCGGGCTTCAGAACTTTGGCGATGACGAACGGCCCTTCCCAGGGAGGCGTGAGTTTGTGCCGCCCTCGGGCGTCTTGTTGCAGCCGAAGCACCAGGTCGCCCACCTGGAGATCTCGGGACCGAACCCCTCGGGCGTGGTAGCGTCGCAGGGACTGCTGGTACCGCGCCGAGTGTAGTAAGGCCATGTCCCGAGCCTCTTCCAGCTGGTCCAGTGAGTCTTCTCGATTAGCTTGATTGCTTTGGTCGGCGTAGGCCCTCGCCCTCGGGGAACCGTATTCTAAGTCTGTGGGCAAGATAGCCTCGGCCCCATAGACTAGAAAAAACGGTGTGAAGCCCGTGGCTCGGCTCGGCATTATCCTCAGACTCCATACCACCGAGGGGAGCTCCTTCATCCATCGCTTGCCGAACTTGTTGAGGTCGTTGTAGATTCGCGGCTTGAGTCCTTGAAGAATCATGCCGTTGGCACGTTCTATCTGCCCATTCGTCATGGGGTGAGCCACGGCGGCCCAGTCCACCCGGATGTGGTGATCCTCGCAGAAGTCCAGGAACTTTCTGCCGGTGAACTGGGTGCCGTTGTCGGTGATGATGGAGTTCGGGACCCCAAAGCGATGGATGATGTTGGTGAAGAACGCCACCGCCTGTTCGGACCTGATGCTGTTTAGGGGTCGGACCTTGATCCACTTGGAGAATTTGTCGATGGCGACCAGCAGGTGCGTGTAGCCCCCGGGTGCCTTCTGCAAGGGGCCGACGAGGTCCAGACCCCACACAGCAAATGGCCAGGTGATGGGTATGGTCTGCAGAGCTTGAGCGGGCAGGTGGGTCTACCTTGCGTAGAACTGACACCCTTCGCAGGTGCGGACAATTCTAGTGGCGTCGACCACCGCCGTCGGCCAGTAGAAACCTTGTCGGAAGGCGTTTCCAACAAGGGTTCGAGGTGCTGCGTGATGGCCGCAAGCCCCCGAGTGTATCTCTTGTAAGAGCTCCTGACCTTCGGCGATGGAAATGCATCGCTGGAGGATGCCCGAGGGGCTGCGGTGGTAGAGCTCCTTCCTATCTCCCAACAAGACGAACGACTTGGCGCGCCGCGCCAACCGCCGAGCTTCGGCTTGGTCGAGGGGTAGCTCTCCTTGGTGGAGATATTGCAGGTACGGGGTCTGCCAGTTTTGATTAGGCGTGACCTCGCTCTGCTCCCCCTCGACGCGCAGTGCCTCACCCTCGGGGGCCGAGGGTACCTCGGGCCGAGCCGAGGGTACCTCGGACTGAGCCGAGGGTGCCTCAGGCTGGGCCGAGGCCTCCTCGGGCTCGGGCGTGTCGTCGGTCTTGACGGAAGGTTGATGCAGGTCTCGAGAGAATACGTCCGGGGGAACCGTTGTTCGCCCCGAGGCTATTTTAGCCAGCTCGTCCGCAGTCTTGTTGTAGCGTCGGGCGATGTGGTTGAGCTCGAGCCCGTAGAACTTGTCTTCCAGGCGCCGGACCTCATCGCCGTAGGCTTCCATCTTCGGGTCGCGGCAGTGGGAGTTCTTCATGACTTGGTCGATGATGAGCTGCGAGTCACCGCGAGCGTCGAGGCGTCGGACCCCTAGCTCGATGGCGATTCGCAACCCATTTACCAGAGCCTCGTACTCAGCCACGTTGTTGGACGCCGGGAAGTGGAGGCGTAGCACGTAGCGTAGGTGCTTCCCGAGGGGCGAGATGAAGAGCAGGCCCGTGCCAGCCCCCGTCTTCATCAGCGACCCATCGAAAAACATGGTCCAGAGCTCCGGTTGGATCGGAGCTGTCGCGAGCTGGGTGTCGACCCATTCAGCCACGAAGTCCGCCAAGACCTGGGACGTGATGGACTTCCGAGGGGCGAACGAGATCGTCTCGCCCATGATCTCCACTGCCCACTTTGCGATTCTACCCGAGGCCTCTTAGGACTGGATGATCTCCCCCAGGGGGAAGGATGACACCATAGTCACCGGATGGGACTCGAAGTAGTGTCGCAACTTCCGTCGCGTTAGGATCACCGCGTACAACAGCTTCTGAATTTGTGGGTAGCGGATCTTGGTCTCGGACAGTACCTCACTGATGAAGTAAACTGGCCTCTGGACGGGCAATGCATGCCCCTCTTCTCGTCTCTCAACCACAATCGCGGCGCTAACCACCTGAGTGGTCGCGGCGACGTAGATCAAGAGTGCTTCTCCGGCAGCGGGGGGCACCAGGACAGGCGCGTTCGTGAGGAGTGCCTTCAGGTTCCCGAGGGCTTCCTCGACCTCAGGGGTCCAAGTGAAGCACTCGGCCTTCCTTAAGAGGCGGTACAGAGGCAAGCCTCTTTCGCCGAGGCGCGAGATGAAACGGCTCAGAGCCGCGAGGCATCCCATGACTCTCTGTACGCCTTTCAAGTCCTTGATGGGCCCCATGCTGGTGATGGCTGCAATCTTCTCCGGGTTGGCCTTGATGCCTCTCTCGGAGATGATGAACCCCAAGAGCATGCCTCGGGGGACCCCGAAGACACTTTTCGGGATTAAGCTTCACGCCTTTCGCCTTGAGACATCGGAATGTCACTTCAAGGTCGGAAAGGAGGTCGGAGGCCTTCCTCGTCTTGACTACGATGTCATTGACATAGGCCTCGACCGTTCGGCCGATGTGTTCGCCGAACACATGGTTCATGCATCGCTGGTACGTTGCACCCGCGTTCCTCAAGTCAAACGGCATGGTAACATAGCAGTACATGTCGAAGGGTGTGATGAAAGAAGTCGCGAGCTGGTCGGACTCTTTCATCCTGATCTGGTGATACCCTGAGTAGGCATCGAGGAAAGACAGGGTTTCGCACCCAGCGGTGGAATCCACGATTTGATCGATGCGAGGCAGAGGGTAGGGAACTTTCGGACATGTTTTGTTTAGACCAGTGTAGTCTACACACATCCGCCATTTCCCCCCTTTCTTTCTCACAAGCACAGGGTTGACAAGCCATTCAGGATGGAATACCTCTTTGATGAACCCTGCCGCCATTAGCTTGTGGATCTCCTCGCCTGTGGCTCTGCGCTTCTCTTCGTCGAATCGACGCAGAGGCTGCTTCACGGGTCGGGCTCTAGCTCGGATATCCAGCGAGTGCTCGGCGACTTCCCTCGGTATGCCGGGCATGTCCGAGGGACTCCACGCGAAAACGTCAGCGTTTGCGCGGAGAAAGTCGACGAGCACTGCTTCCTATTTGGGGTCGAGCTCGGAGCCGATCCGGATCTGCTTGGAGGCGTCGTTGCCGGGGTCGAGAGGGACGGACTTGACCGTCTCCGCTGGCTCGAAGTTGCCGGCGTGGCGCTTCACGTCTGGCGCCTCCCTAGAGAGGCTCTCCAGGTCGGCGATGAGGGCCTCGGACTCGGTGAGAGCCTCGGCGTACTCCACGCACTCCACGTCGCATTCGTACGCGTGTCGGTATGTGGGCCCGACGGTGATGATCCCGTTGGGGCCCGACATCTTGAGCTCGAGGTAGGTGTAGTTGGGGACGACCATGAACTTGGCGTAGCATGGCCTCCCCAACACTGCGTGATAGGTTCCTCGAAACCCGACCACTTCGAACGTGAGGGTCTCCCTTCGAAAGTTGGAGGGCGTCCCGAAGCAGACGGGTAGATCGAGTTGTCCGAGGGGTTGGACGCGCTTCCCGGGGATGATCCCGTGGAAAGGCGCAGCGCCCGTCCGGACCGAGGACAGATCGATCCGCAGGAGCCCGAGGGTCTCGGCGTAGATGATGTTGAGGCTACTGCCTCCGTCCATGAGGACCTTGGTGAGCCTGACGTTGCCGATGATGGGGTCGACAACGAGTGGGTATTTCCCTGGGCTCGGCACATGGTCCGAATGGTCGGCCTGGTCGAAGGTGATGGGCTTGTCGGACCAGTCTAGGTAGACTGGCGCCGCCACCTTTATCGAGCAGACCTCCCGACGCTCTTGCTTGCGGTGCCGAGCCGAGGCATTTGCCACTTGCCCACCGTAGATCATGAAGCAGTCGCGGACCTCGGGGAACTCTCCCGCCTTGCGATCTTCCTTCTTGGCGTCGTCGAGGGCCTTGCCACCCTTCGCGGGTGGCCCAACCTTGTGAAAGTGGCGTCGAAGCATGGCACACTCCTCAAGGGTGTGCTTGACGGGCCCCTGATGATAGGGGCATGGCTCCTTGAGCATCTTGTCGAAGAGGTTGGCACCTCCCAGAGGTTTCCGATGGTTCTTGTACTCAGCGGCGGCAACACGGTCCGCGTCGGCGGCGTCGCGTTTCGCTTGCGACTTCTTCTTGCCTTTCTTCTTGGTGCCACGCTGAGTTGACGCCTCGGGAGCATCTTCCGGTGGGCGGCCCTGGGGCTGCTTGTCCTTCCGGAAGATGGCCTCAACCGCCTCCTGGCCAGAGGCGAACTTGGTGGCGATGTCCATCAGCTCGCTCGCCCTGGTGGGGGTCTTGCGACCCAGCTTGCTCACCAGGTCGCGGCAGGTGGTGCCGGCGAGGAACGCGCCGATGACATCTGAATCGGTGACGTTGGGCAGCTCGGTGCGCTGCTTCGAGAATCGCCGGATGTAGTCCCGGAGAGACTCCCCCGGCTGCTGGCGGCAGCTTCGGAGATCCCAGGAGTTTCCAGGGCGCACGTACGTGCCTTGGAAATTGCCGGCGAAGGCTTGGACCAGTTCGTCCCAGTTGGAGATCTGCCCCGGGGGCAGGTGCTCCAGCCAGGCTCGAGCGGTGTCGGAGAGGAACAGGGGGAGGTTGCGGATGATGAGATTATGATCGTCCGTTCCACCCAGTTGGCAGGCCAGGCGATAGTCCGCGAGCCACAGTTCTGGTCTCGTCTCCCCCGAGTACTTTGTGATAGTAGTCGGGGTTCGGAACCGGGTCGGGAACGGTGCCCGTCGTATGGCACGGCTGAAAGCCTGTGGACCGGGTGGTTCGGGCGAAGGACTCCGATCCTCCCCGCTGTCGTAGCGTCCCCCACGCCTGGGTGGTAGCCTCAGCGCACCCTCTCGTCGAGGTGGGCCCGACGGCTGTGGTGATGGTGCTCGTTGCCGAGGCGACCCAGGGCCGCAGGCGCTGTGTTGCGCGTGCGCCCGGTGTGGACCGAGGCTTCCCGCATGAATCGGGAAGTCACGGCGCGATGTTCCGAGGGGTACCCCTGCCTTCGGGAGGCGGAGCTTTCGGCCCGTCGGACCGCGGCATCCTCCAGGAGATTCTTGAGCTCTCCCTGGATACACCGCCCCTCGGTGGTTGATGGCTCCGACATCGCGCGGAGAAGTATTGTCTTTGTAGCCAGGTTCTGGCCGACTCCACTAGAGTCCGGTGGCGGCCTTACCCTGACGTCGTCGGCGATGCGGTGCTGGATGCCCTGGGGGAGATGACGTGCTTCTCCGGCCGGACGTTGGCCCACCCATTCCTGCCCGATGTCCCGGCGGATCGGCACAAGCGTTCCTGCTCCCTCGTCGAGCCTGGCCTGCATCTCGCGGATTTGCTCGAGCTGTGTGAAAGGTAATTAGGCTTACACCTATTTCCTATACTAATTTTGGTGGTTGAATTGCCCAACACAAATAATTGGACTAACTAGTTTGCCCAAGTTTATAAGTTTTACAGGTACAAAGGTTCACCATAAGCCAATAAAAAGACCAAGAAAAAGGGTTCAAACAAAGGAGCAAAGGGACAACCGAAGGCACCCTGGTCGGGTGCACCGGACTGTCCGGTGTGCCACCGGACAGTGTCCGGTGCACCAGGGAAGATCGACTTCAAACTCTTCACCTTCGGGAATTCTCAGAGCCGGCGCGCTATAATTCACCGGACTGTCCGGTGTACACCGGACAGTGTCCGGTGCTCCAAGAGGACGTGGCTCTGAACTCGCCAGTCTCGGGAATTTGCAACGGCTGCTCCGCTATAATTCACTGGACATGTACGGTGTACACCGGACTGTCCGGTGTAACAGCGGGGCAACGGCTACTTCAGGCGCCAACGGCTACCTGCAGCGCATTAAATGCGCGCCAACGCGCGCAGAGGTCAGGCACGCCCATGCTGGCACACCGGACACCCTACAGTTCATGTCCGGTGCGCCACCGGACATCAAGACGGGCCCAGAAGTCAGAGCTCCAACGGTCGGAACCCTATCGGCCTGGTGACGTGGCTGTCGCACCGGACATGTCCGGTGTGCACCGGACTGTCCGGTGCACCATACGACAGACAGCCTCCACCAAACGGCTAGTTTGGTAGTTGGGGCTATAAATACCCCCAACCACCCCACATTCAAGTCATCCAAGTTTTCCACTTCTCAACCACTTACAAGAGCTAGGCATTCAATTCTAGACACACTCAAGTGATCAAATCCTCTCCAATTCCACACAAGGCTTTAGTGATTAGCGAGAGAGATTTGCCGTGTTCTTTTGAGCTCTTGCGCTTGGATTGCTTCTTTCTTTCTCACTTTTTCTTGTGATCAAAACTCCATTGTAATCAAGGCAAGAGACACCAATTGTGTGGTGGTCCTTGCGGGGAAGTTTTGTTCCCGGTTTTGATTTGAGAAGAGAAGCTCACTCGGTCCGAGGGACCGTCTGAGAGAGGGAAAGGGTTGAAAAAGACCCGGCCTTTGTGGCCTCCTCAACGGGGAGTAGGTTTGCGAGAACCGAACCTCGATAAAACAAACCATCGTGTCTCACTCCGCATTTGCTCACGATTTGTTTTACGCCCTCTCTCTCGGACTCTTGTTTATTTCTAACGCTAACCCGTCTCGTAGTTGTGTTTATATTTGTAAATTTCAGTTTCGCCCTATTCACCCCCCTCTAGGCGACTTTCAATTGGTATCAGAGCCCGGTGCTTCATTAGAGCCTAACCGCTCGAAGTGATGTCGGTAGATCACACCAAGAGGGAGATGGAGACCGGCGACAAGCCCACTACGAGTCACGGGAGCACTTCATCGAAAGAGTCCCGCACCAAGAGGAAGGAGAAGAAGAAGAGCTCCTCCAATAAAGGGAAGGGGAAGGAGAAGAAATCCTCTTCCCACAAGTCACATCGGAGAGGCGACAAGCACAAGAGGATGAGGAAAGTGGTCTACTACGAGCCGACACTTCATCAACGTCGACCTCTGACTCCGACGCACCGTCCGTTACTTCTAAGCGCCAAGAGCACAAGAAGTATAGTAAGATCCCCCTACGCTACTCTCACATTCCTAAACATACACCTTTACTTTCCGTCCCATTAGGCAAACCACCAACATTTGATGGTGAAGATTATGCTAGGTGGAGTGATATGATGCGATATCACCTAACCTCACTCCACAAAAGTATATGGGATGTTGTTGAGTTTGGTGTACAGGTACCATCCGTAGGGGATGAAGATTATGATGCGGACGAAGTGGCCCAAATCGAGCACTTCAACTCCCAAGCCACCACTATACTCCTCACCTCTCTAAGTCGAGAATAGTATAATAAGGTGCAAGGGTTGAAGAGCGCCAAAGAGATTTGGGACGTGCTAAAGACCGCGCACGAAGGAGATGAGGTGACCAAGATCACCAAACGGGAAACATCGAGGGGGAGCTCGGTCGCTTCCGTCTTCGCCAAGGGGAGGAGCCACAAGACATGTACAACCGGCTCAAAACCTTGGTGAACCAAGTGCGCAACCTCGGGAGCAAAAAGTGGGATGACCACGAAGTGGTTAAGGTTATTCTAAGATCACTTGTTTTCCTTAACCCTACTCAAGTTCAATTAATTCGTGGCAATCCTAGATATACACAAATGACCCCTAAGGAAGTTATAGGTAATTTTGTGAGCTTTGAGTTGATGATCAAAGGCTCAAAGAAGATCAACGAGCTTGACGGCCCCTCCACGTCTGAAGCACAACCAGTCGCATTCAAGGCGACGGAAGAAAAGAAGGAGGAATCTACTCCAAGTCGAACACCAATCGACGCCTCCAAGCCCGACAACGAGGAGATGGCGCTCATCATCAAGAGCTTCCGTCAAATCCTCAAGCAAAGGAGGGGGAAAGACTACAAGCCCCGCTCCAAGAGGGTTTGCTACAAGTGTGGTAAGCCCGGTCATTTTATAGCAAAATGTCCACTATCTAGTGACAGTGACAGGGGCGATGACAAGAAGGGCAAGAGAAGAGAAAAGAAGAGGTACCACAAGAAGAAGGGCGACGATGCCCATGTTTGCCGGGAGTGGGACTCGGACGAGAGCTCCACCGACTCCTCCTCCGACGAGGACGCCGCCAACATCGCCGTCACCAAGGGTCTCCTCTTCCCAAACGTCGGCCACAAATGCCTCATGGCCAAGGATGGCAAAAGGAAGAAGGTAAAATCAAGATCCTCCACCAAATATGAAACATCTGGCGATGAGGATGATGCTAGCAATGAGGAGAATAACTTACGCATTCTTTTTGCCAACCTAAACATGCAACAAAAAGAAAAATTAAATGAATTAATTAGCTCTATTCATGAGAAGGATGATCTCTTGGACTCTCAAGAGGACTTCCTTATTAAAGAAAATAAGAAGCATGTTAAGGTTAAAAATGCTTACGCTCTAGAAGTTGAAAAATGTGAAAAATTGTCTAGTGAGCTAAGCACTTGCCATGAGACCATTGACAACCTTAGAAATGAGAATGCTAATTTGTTGGCTAAGGTTGATTCTCATGTTTGTAATGTTTCAATTTTAAATCCTAGAGATGATAATGTCGATTTACTTGCTAGGATTGATGAGTTAAATATTTCTCTTGCTAGCCTTAGAAATGAGAATGAGAAATTGATTGCTAAGGCTAAAGATTTTGATGTTTGCAATGTTTCAATTTCCGATCTTAGAGATAAAAATGATATATTACGTGCTAAGATTGTTGAACTTAATTCTTGCAAACCCTCTACATCTACCGTTGAGCATATGTCTATTTGTGACAGATGTAGAGATGTTGATATCAATGATATTCATGATCACATGGTCTTAATTAAACAACAAAATGATCATATAGCAAAATTAGATGCTAAAATTGCCGAGCATAACTTAGAAAATGAAAAGTTTAAATTTGCTAGAAGTATGCTCTATAATGGGAGACGCCCTGGCATCAAGGATGGCATTGGCTTCCAAAGGGGAGACAATGTCAAACTTAGTGCCCCTCCTAAGAAATTGTCTAACTTTGTTAAGGGCAAGGCTCCCATGCCTCAGGATAATGAGGGTTACATTTTGTACCCTGCCGGTTATCCCAAGAGCAAAATTAGGAGAATTCATTCTAGAAAGTCTCACTCTGGCCCTAACCATGCTTTTATGTATAAGGGTGAGACATCTAGCTCTAGGCAACCAACCTGTGCTAAGTTGCCTAAGAGGAAAACTCCTAATGCATCAAATGATCATGACATTTCATTCAAAACTTTTGATGCATCATATGTGCTTACTAACAAATCCGGCAAGGTAGTTGCCAAGTTTGTTGGGGGCAAACACAAGGGCTCCAAGACTTGTGTTTGGGTACCCAAAGTTCTTGTTTCTAATGCCAAAGGACCCAAAACCGTTTGGGTACCTAAAGTCAAGAACTAAACTTGTTTTGTAGGTTTATGCATCCGGGGGCTCAAGTTGGATCATCGACAGCGGGTACACAAACCACATGACAGGGGAGAAGAAGATGTTCTCCTCCTACGAGAAAAACCAAGATCCCCAAAGAGCGATCACATTCGGGGATGGAAACCAAGGTTTGGTCAAAGGTTTGGGTAAAATAGCTATATCTCCTGACCATTCCATTTCCAATGTTTTTCTTGTAGATTCTTTAGATTACAATTTGCTTTCCGTTTCGCAATTATGTCAAATGGGCTACAACTGTCTATTCACTGATGTAGGTGTCACTGTCTTTAGAAGAAGTGATGATTCAATAGCTTTTAAGGGAGTGTTAGAGGGTCAGCTATACTTGGTGGATTTTGATAGAGCTGAACTCGACACTTGCTTAATTGCTAAGACTAACATGGGTTGGCTCTGGCACCGCCGACTAGCTCATGTTGGGATAAAGAATCTTCATAAGCTTCTAAAGGGAGAGCACATTTTAGGATTAACGAATGTTCATTTTGAGAAAGACATGATTTGTAGCGCATGTCAAGCCGGGAAGCAAGTTGGCACCCATCATCCACACAAGAACATCATGACGACTGACATGCCACTGGAGCTCCTACACATGGATCTATTCGGCCCGATAGCTTACATAAGCATCAGCGGGAGTAAGTACTGTCTAGTTATTATGGATGATTATTCTCGCTTCACTTGGGTGTTCTTTTTGCAGGAAAAATCCCATACCCAAGAGACCTTAAAGAGATTCTTAAGACGGGCTCAAAATGAGTTCGGCTTAAGGATCATGAAAATTAGAAGCGACAACGGGACGGAGTTCAAGAACTCACAAATAGAAGGCTTCCTTGAGGAGGAGGGCATCAAGCATGAGTTCTCCTCTCCCTACACACCACAACAAAATGGTGTAGTGGAGAGGAAGAATCGAACTCTATTGGACATGGCAAGAACCATGCTTGATGAGTACAAAACACCGGATCGGTTTTGGGCCGAGGCGGTCAACACCGCTTGCTACGCCATCAACCAGTTATATCTACACCGAATCCTCAAGAAGACATCCTATGAACTCCTAACCGGTAAAAAGCCCAATATTTCATATTTTAGAGTTTTTGGTAGCAAATGCTTTATTCTTGTTAAGAGAGGTAGAAAATCTAAATTTGCTCCTAAAACTGTAGAAGGCTTTTTACTAGGATATGACTCAAACACAAGGGCATATAGAGTCTTTAATAAGTCCTCAGGACTTGTTGAAGTTTCTTGTGACGTTGTGTTGGATGAAACTGACGGCTCTCAAGTAGAGCAAGTTGATCTTGATGAGATAGGTGAAGAACAGGCTCCGTGCATCGCGCTAAGGAACATGTCCATTGGGGATGTGTGCCCTAAGGAATCCGAAGAGCCTCCACATGCACAAGATCAACCATCCTCCTCCACACAAGCATCTCCACCAACCCAAAATGAGGACGAGGCTCAAGTTGATGAAGGAGAAGATCAAAGAGATGAGCCACCTCAAGATGACGGCAATGATCAAGGGGGAGATGCAAATGATCAAGACAAGGAGGATGAAGAACCAAGGCCGCCACACCCAAGAGTCCACCAAGCAATCCAACGAGATCACCCCGTCGACACCATCCTCGGCGACATTCATAAGGGGGTAACCACTAGATCTCGTGTTGCACATTTTTATGAGCATTACTCTTTTGTTTCCTCTATTCAGCCACACAGGGTAGAGGAAGCACTTCAAGATTCGGATTGGGTGATGGCGATGCAAGAGGAGCTCAACAATTTCACTAGGAATGAGGTATGGCATTTAGTTCCATGTCCTAACCAAAATGTTGTAGGAACCAAGTGGGTCTTCCGCAACAAGCAAGATGAGCATGGTGTGGTGACAAGGAACAAAGCTCGACTTGTGGCCAAGGGATACTCTCAAGTTGAAGATTTGGATTTTGGTGAAACCTATGCACCCGTAGCTAGGCTTGAGTCCATTCGCATATTATTAGCCTATGCTACTTACCATGGCTTCAAGCTTTATCAAATGGACGTGAAGAGTGCCTTCCTCAATGGACCAATCAAGGAAGAGGTCTATGTTGAGCAACCTCCCGGCTTTGAAGATAGTGAGTACCCTAACCATGTCTGTTGGTGACTTGTTCTCAAATGCTTCGGATTAAGAACAAGGCAACATAGAAAGTGTTAAATGATAAGGTCCTTCGTCCTTTGAAACATTATTTCCCTTTGGGATATAATGTGTTCCGGACGAAGGTTACAAACAATATATCTTCGTAAACGCAATAAGCTATGACGAAGGGCATACACGCAACATAAAAAGTAATATAAGTATTTAGGTTTTATCACAATGTCATTTCTATTTTATTATCATATAACAATAGAAATGACTTCAAATTACAAGTGTACCTTCGGATTGCAGGAAGACAAAAGTACAAGGATGACGCAAAAGCAAATGCCAAGTCAGTGTGAACAGTACGGGAGTACTGTTCATCTATTTATAGACGTGGGACGCAGCCCATGTAAAATTACATTCATGTCCATTACATTTGCTAATGACTTATGGGAATCTGTCAAGACCTAAATAGTCTTTTCATCTTTAAGTCGGTTCCCCTTTCTGCTATCGCGACGAAGCTTTCCTGCGAACAGCTTCGGCTATGCACCGTCCTTCGTACATCTTGGTAATCAGCCCGTCCTCCATCTCAATCCCCCTTCGTCTGGCTTAAGCTTCGTCCTGACCGTATTCCATGTTCATAATTCTGAGTCCGAAGATACCTGTTCATATAATCCACTTGAAAAACATTGTCAAATCATGTTTTTGAGGACCTTCGGAGGACGAAGGCCCCCAACAATGTCTATAGGCTCTCTAAGGCGCTTTATGGGCTCAAGCAAGCCCCAAGAGCATGGTATGAATGCCTAAGAGATTTCCTTATTACTAATGGCTTCAAAGTCGGAAAAGCCAATCCTACTTTATTCACTAAAACTCTTGACGATGATTTGTTTGTATGCCAAATTTATGTTGATGATATCATATTTGGGTCTACTAACGAATCTAAATGTGAAGAATTTAGTAGAATCATGACACAGAAATTCGAGATGTCAATGATGGGGGAGTTGAAGTATTTTCTAGGATTCCAAGTCAAGCAACTCCAAGAGGGCACCTTCATTAGTCAAACAAAGTATACTCAAGACATTCTAACCAAGTTTGGAATGAAGGATGCCAAGCCCATCAAGACACCCATGGGAACCAATGGGCATCTCGACCTCGACACGGGAGGTAAATCCGTTGATCAAAAGGTATACCGGTCGATGATTGGTTCATTGCTTTATTTATATGCATCTCGACCGGACATTATGCTTTCTGTTTGCATGTGTGCAAGATTCCAAGCCGACCCTAAGGAATCACACCTTACGACCGTAAAACGAATCTTGAGATATTTGGCTTATACTCCTAAGTTTGGGCTTTGGTACCCTCGGGGATCCACATTTGATTTGATTGGTTATTCGGATGCCGATTGGGCGGGGTGTAAGATTAATAGAAAGAGCACATCGGGGACTTGCCAGTTCTTGGGAAGATCCTTGGTGTCTTGGGCTTCAAAGAAGCAAAATTCGGTCGCTCTTTCTACTGCCGAAGCCAAGTACATTGCCGCAGGTCATTGTTGCGCGCAATTGCTTTGGATGAGGCAAACCCTGCGGGACTATGGTTACAAATTAACCAAAGTTCCTCTTCTATGTGATAATGAGAGTGCAATCCGCATGGCGGATAATCCCGTTGAGCATAGCCGCACTAAACACATAGCCATTCGGTATCATTTTCTTAGGGATCACCAACAAAAGGGGGATATCAAGATTGCATACATTAATACTAAAGATCAATTAGCTGATATCTTTACCAAGCCACTTGATGAACAAACTTTTACCAAACTTAGGCATGAGCTCAATATTCTTGATTCTAGGAATTTCTTTTGCTAAACTTGCACACATAGCTTATAAATATACCTTTGATCATGTCTCTTTTATATATGCTATGACTAATGTGTTTTCAAGTGTATTTCAAACCAAGTCATAGGTATATTGAAAGGGAATTGGAGTCTTCGGCGAAGACAAAGGCTTCCACTCCACTCTATTACTCATCCTTCGCCGTCGCTCCGCATCGCTCTTCGTCTTTGGTATAATCTTCACTCTTATGTTTTATTTGCCAAAGGGGAGAAAGTAGTTAGCAAAGGGCTTATATCTCACTCAAAGTATCCGTTTTTGGCGATTCATGCCAAAGGGGGAGAAAGTATGAGCCCAAAGCAAAAGGACCGCACCACCAACCCAATTTTAAAATTAATGATTTTCAATTGTAAAACTTCAAATTGGTATCTCTTTATGTTCTAAAGGGAGAGAAAGTAGTATTTTCAAAATTGATATCTTAAAACCCTCTTGACCACTAAGAGGAGAATTTATTTGAGGGGGAGTTTTGTTTAGTCAAAGGAAAAGCATTTCAAACAAGGGAAGAAAATTTCAAAACTTGAAAATGCTTCGCAAAATCTTACTCATTTACCTTTGACTATTTTGCAAAAAGACTTTGGAAAGGATTTACAAAAAGAATTTGCAAAAACAAAACTTGTGGTGCAAGCGTGGTCCAAAATGTTAAAAATAAAGAATCAATCCATGCATATCTAGTAAGTAATATTTATTGGCTCAATTCTAAGTAACCTTTGCACTTACACTTTGTAAACTAGTTCAATTATGCACTTCTATACTTGCTTTGGATTGTGTTGGCATCAATCACCAAAAAGGGGGAGATTGAAAGGGAATTAGGCTTACACCTATTTCCTATACTAATTTTGGTGGTTGAATTGCCCAACACAAATAATTGGACTAACTAGTTTGCCCAAGTTTATAAGTTCTACAGGTACAAAGGTTCACCATAAGCCAATAAAAAGACCAAGAAAAAGGGTTCAAACAAAGGAGCAAAGGGACAACCGAAGGCACCCTGGTCGGGTGCACCGGACTGTCCGGTGTGTGCACCAGGGAAGATCGACTTCAAACTCTTCACCTTCGGGAATTCTCAGAGCCGGCGCGCTATAATTCACCGGACTGTCCGGTGTACACCGGACAGTGTCCGGTGCTCCAAGAGGACGCGGCTCTGAACTCGCCAGTCTCGGGAATTCGCAACGGCTGCTCTGCTATAATTCACCGGACTGTCCGGTGTAACAGCGGGGCAACGGCTACTTCAGGCGCCAACGGCTACCTGCAGCGCATTAAATGCGCGCCAGCGCGCGCAGAGGTCAGGCACGCCCATGCTGGCGCACCAGACACCCTACAGTTCATGTCCGGTGCGCCACCGGACATCAAGACAGGCCCAGAAGTCAGAGCTCCAACGGTCGGAACCCTATCGGCCTGGTGACGTGGCTGTCGCACCGGACATGTCCGGTGTGCACCGGACTGTCCGGTGTGCACCGGACTGTCCGGTGCACCATACGACAGACAGTCTCCACCAAACGGCTAGTTTGGTAGTTGGGGCTATAAATACCCCCAACCACCCCACATTCAAGTCATCCAAGTTTTCCACTTCTCAACCACTTACAAGAGCTAGGCATTCAATTCTAGACACACTCAAGTGATCAAATCCTCTCCAATTCCACACAAGGCTTTAGTGATTAGCGAGAGAGATTTGCCGTGTTCTTTTGAGCTCTTGCGCTTGGATTGCTTCTTTCTTTCTCACTTTTTCTTGTGATCAAAACTCCATTGTAATCAAGGCAAGAGACACCAATTGTGTGGTGGTCCTTGCGGGGAAGTTTTGTTCCCGGTTTTGATTTGAGAAGAGAAGCTCACTCGGTCCGAGGGACCGTCTGAGAGAGGGAAAGGGTTGAAAAAGACCCGGCCTTTATGGCCTCCTCAACGGGGAGTAGGTTTGCGAGAACCGAACCTCGGTAAAACAAACCATCGTGTCTCACTCCGCATTTGCTCATGATTTGTTTTGCGCCCTCTCTCTCGGACTCTTGTTTATTTCTAACGCTAACCCGTCTCGTAGTTGTTTTTATATTTGTAAATTTCAGTTTCGCCCTATTCACCCCCTCTAGGCGACTTTCACTATGGGTCAGGACCCCCCTGGGACGGGGACCACAGCTAGCTCCCGAAGGATGTCAACGCGAGGCACGGGCCTAGGGGATCACCGTTCTCCGGCATACCAAGATGGTTGCCTTCGCTGGGACCCCCTAGATCGACGTGGAAACATTCGCGACTTGGGCCGCAGTCCTCGTCGTCGAGGCTACGACTACCGTCGGAACAGTCGGAAAGGCAATAGTCGCATGCGGTCATGAAGTCCCGCATGGCACTGGGGTTACCAAGTCCAGAGAAATCCCAACAGAGGTCGGGCTCGCCATCTTCCTCGGACCCCGAGGGCCCGTAGGTCGAGTTGGCCGGTCCTAGGGTGACCGCACATGATACCCCAGAGGGTTTGGACTCGCCTCTATGAGAGTGTCCACCGAAGCGGAGTTGCTTGGCGGGTCGAGGCCGAATCCAAAATACGTGAGATGGGAATCGGTCGGTACCTTTTGGTCGACGGGCGGTGACGAAGTCGCGTCAGGGACTGACTGCACCGTCGTCTCGGGTACGAGGGTGACGCCCAGCAAGTCCTTTGCGAGCGTGCTGGCGTCGTCCGTTTGCTTGAGGTTGGTGTGTTGCGGGGAGACGGCGCTCGTCTTCGTCTCAGACGCGAGGTCGATGCCCGACGCGCTCCCCGTTGGGGCGCCGGCACCGTCGACTCGCTCGATAGCCAACGAGGTGCCGCCTCCCGCTTGGCCTTGGTTGCCCCGCCTCCTCCTCCGTCGGCGGGGGAGGGGACAGGACAAGCCCGAATGTCGTCCTTCCACCACGTGGGAAAGGCATCGTCGATTTCCCCGCCGGCGGGCGGATTGTCGACCGCCATTGTCGCTGTCGCGCAGCGGGGGAAGGAGTATCATGTCGTAGCTGCCGTCGAAGGACATGAACTCAAGACTCCCGAAACGGAGCACCGTCCCGGGTTGGAGAGGTTGCTGGAGACTGCCCATCTGGAGCTTGACGGGAAGCTGTTCGTCAACACGCAGCAGGCCCCTACCTGGCGCGCCAACTATCGGTGTTTCGAAACCCGGGGGGTCCCTGGACCGACGAGTAAATCGTCGCCGCGTGCCCTAGCCCAGATGGGTCGGCACGAGGCGGAACGCGAAGGGGGGAGAGAAGCAGCTGGAGGGAGACAGGCGTGGGAGGTGGAACCCGCGGCCTTCGTGTTAGCCCCGCGCCCAGGTCGGGTGCGCTTGCAGTAGGGGGTTACAAGCGTCCACGCAGGAGGGAGCGAGCGGCCTTGCGCGAGCGCCGTCCCGTCCTTCCTCGCGCGGCCAACCCTCTGTAAGAGGGCCCTGGTCCTCCCTTTTATAGGCGTAAGGAGAGGATCCAGGTGTACAATGGGGGTGTAGCAGTGTGCTAACGTGTCTAGCGGGGGAGAGCTAGCGCCCTAAGTACATGCCATCGTGGCAGCCGAAGTGGTTTTGGCACCCAGTTCGTGTGGTGTCGTGGCCGTCGGAGGAGCGCTGGAGCCTGGCGTTAGGACAGCTGTCGGGGCTGTCGCATCCTTGCTGACGTCCTCTTGCTTCCGTAAGGGGGCTGAGAGCCGCCGTCGTCACAGGGCATGCGGGGCGCCATCATTACTCGTATAGTAGAACGAGCCTGATGGGACGCCGGTCTTGTTCCCCGTAGCTTGAGTCAGCTCGGGGTAGGGTAATGATGGCGCTTCCTGTTGACGTGGTCGGTCCGCGCCCTAGGTTGGGCGAGGTGGAGGCTCCTCTGAGGTCGAGGTCGAGTCTGTCTTCCAAGGTCGAGGTCGAGTCCGAGCCCCCGGGTCGGACGAGGCGGAGACCGTCGGCTGAGGCCAGGGTGGAGTTCGAGCCCTGGGGTCGGGCGGAGTTCGTCATCTTCCGGGACCGAGCCCGAGTCCGAGCCCTGGGGTCGGGCGGAGCGGAGTTCGTCGTCTTCCGGGGCTGAGCCCGAGTCCGAGCCCTGGGGTCGGGCGAAGCGGAGTTCGTCGTCTTCCGGGGCTGAGCCCGTGTCCGAGCCCTGGGGTCGGGCGAAGCGGAGTTCGTCGTCTTCCAGGGCTGAGCCCTTGTCCGAGCCCTGGGGTCGGGCGAAGCGGAGTTCGTCGTCTTCCGGGGCTGAGCCCTTGTCCGAGCCCTGGGGTCGGGCGGAGCGGAGTTCGTCGTCTTCCGGGGCTGAGCCCGTGTCCGAGCCCTGGGGTCGGGCGAGACAGAGTTTCCTATGACGCCTGAGGCCGGTCTTAGCCGCTGTCAGCCTCACTCTGTCGAGTGGCGCAGCAGTCGGGGCGGCGCAGGCGGCGCTGTCCTCTTGTCAGACCGGTCAGTGGAGCGGCGAAGTGACTGCGGTCACTTCGGCTCTGTCGACTGGAGGGCGTGCGTCAGGATAAAGGTGTCAGGCCACCTTTGCATTGAATGCCCCTGCGATTTGGTCGGTTGGCGTGGTGATTTGGCCAAGGTTGCTTCTTGGTGAAGACTGGGCCTCGGGCGAGCCGAAGGTGTGTCCGTTGCTGGAGGGGGTCCTCGGGCGAGACGTAGATCCTCCGGGGTCGGCTGCCCTTGCCCGAGGCTGGGCTCGGGCGAGGCGTGATCGCGTCCCTCGAATGGACCGATCCTTGACTTAATCGCACCCATCAGGCCTTTGCAGTTTTGTGCTGATGGGGGTTACCAGCTGAGATTTAGGAGCCTTGAGGGTACCCCTAATTATGGTTCCCAACAATTGGGTTCATTAATAATTAAATTCAAACATGAATGCATATCTTTCATTTTAAAGAAGTCATAATTTTGTTTAGCCAGCGAATTGTTTTGCTCACAGATATTGCTTGTACCATAGCTATTATAAATAATAACATAGCTACTATAAGCATTGTAGATCAAATATATTAATTGCTCATAGATATTGCATGTAGCATAGCTAGCAAATTAGACCCCGTTTGTTTTAAGGGACTAAAGATTAGTCCCTCCATTATAGTCTCATTTAGTCCTAAATTGCCAAACAGTAGGACTAAAACATAAACTAAACTGTTTTAGTCTCTAGTCTCTCAAGGGGTAACTAAAAGGGACTAAATCATATTAATTCCACTTTTGACACTCCTTTATTTCAGTTGAACTAATGGCGCAGGAATGCTAAGGGGTATTTTGGTCCTCTTATGATTCATTTAATGCGTTTTGAATACTTTTAGTCCCTAGAATTAAACATGGTAGGGACTAAACTTTAATCCACTAACTAAACTTTAGTCCCTAGACTAGAAGGAACCAGACGGGCCCTTTATCTATTAATAACTAATAACATAGCAATTATAAGTATTGTAGATCAAATAATTAATCCATTATCCAAATTACCAAATATGAAACATCCATACAAATATAAATATTTAGGAAGCATGATGTAATCATGTAAATCAATGCATCATCCAACATCAAATGTGGTCCGGTGGTATGTTCGTATACCAAATGAGTAACATAAGTTTGTTCATTAGTTATATTTTTTTTATAGTATATCTATTGGATGCTATAATTTTCTTTCTATGATTTTAGTTAACTTAGTATGTCTGAAATTTTTTAAAAGTTGAAACGGATTATAATTTAGAACATATATACACGAGACAGCAGTCACACATGCTCCATCTCCAAATTTGAAGTCCGGACTACAAGTGGCAGGGCCTAGCAAGTGGGAGCCGGGAGGTAGGAGGTCGCGTCAGCCAATAGAAGGCCAGAGCAGAAGGCATCGCGTCGCGCTAGTATAGTAGTAGTAGTAGGTTTGACTCGGTGGCCCGCGCACGAGGGCACGCTGACACATTGACCGTTGAGCTGCATGCAGTACAGTACATCCAGTATAGCTTCCTCGGTCTGGTCAATCCTTAAGATGGGCGAGCATGTGCTCCTCACCTCTTCCATCCAAAGAAACTTCTCCTCCGTCGGTTCTTCAGAGCTCAGTCCATGAGTCCAAGCCAAAGCCCCATACTTTCAGATCTGTCACGACGAAAAACGACGGTTCGAATCCCCCCCCCCCCCCCCCCCCCCAACCCGGACCTGGTTTTTTCTACCGATTTCCATAGTTTTGTTCAAACGAAAGAATGCATGGATACCAATTACCATCGCACTTTGTACAGCGTACCTGACCAAGTGATTCCAGATGCCGCCAGGGCCGGGGCCTGTCGTCGTCGCAGCCGCGCATCCCAGCCGACGTCCGCCTCACCGTGGGCCAGCCAACCAAACATTGACCCAGAAGAAACCATCAACGCCGCCGCTGCGTGCTCCACTGTATCTCTGTGTGTGTTCGTCGACCAATCGCTGCAAGAAACTTCTCACTTTGTCCTTTTGGCTGGTTGGATGCGGTCGGGTCGCGGGCGTCTCCTTCTCCCCCCATCAAATCGGGGTCGTACTGCAGAGCGCGAGAGCTCGTGCTGCGTCGTCCTTCTCGGACAGTGAGATACGCTGATGTGTTCTCGTGGCGCATCTAGCAGGGGGTTTCGTCAGGTAATTAATTATTTCTTGGACTTCCCCCATTAGCTTCTGAACTTGTTGTAGCCAGTACTGTATATATCTGACCGAAACCCCCTTCTTATTTTAAACCAAATCTGACCATACACTTTGGTACGGTGGCTTCCTGTCGAGATCAATCTGGCTGCTTTGTATTTGTTTTCCGAAAGGTTCGTATCCTGATTGACGCCCGACGTACGTGTCCGTGTTAAAATCGACTTAGCACAGTAAGAATTCGTCGCGCATTCCCAGCCTAGCTGAAAGTGTGCAGCTTTTATACGCCTCTGGACTGGGCAAACCGTCGGTTAATTAATTAACTAATTGTACCGGGCAGCAGCGCAGCGCAGCTAGCTGTACGTCGTAAGCCGCATCGAGTCAAAGACAAACTCTCACAAGATCGAGCTGGTCTGGTGACACGACAAGCCTTGAGCGCCACTTCACCGCCTGTTCGTCACATATATATGCCGTGTTGCCGTTGCCGTTGCATGATCGACGACGGTGTTACGTTACGTACTTCAGCTGCGCTCTTTTATATATATATATATATATATATATATATATATATATATATATATATATATATATATATATATATATATATATATATATATATGACATGGTCGTCTACTCGTGTGTCTTTGTGAACTGGTTTTCCCAAAGAGAGGACGCTTGGAGCAAGCACTGCACTACGGAACCTACAGCAGCAGGCTGTGTAAAACGCTACGGCTCGTTCCAACTGCTCCACTAATCTGGATGGTTACTGTCAACGATAGAATCATAGAATTTGCCTTTCCTTATTAGTCCTCCGGACAAATACCAACGATAGAATTTGCTATCTGACGGTGTGAGCATAATCATAGCCTCTTTAGCCCCTGCAGTCAAAAAGGAAACCAACCATTTTTTTCCCAAGTATTTGTGTGGTGCCATCAGCATCTATATCTAGTTATTAATGGTCACTACTGGATTAACTTAGAAATTAACTAATAACCAAGTGATTCCTCAGCACCTTCAAGACTTCGTACATTTGGGAAACTCAAGCTTTTAACTTTTTTAAACTGAAGCTTGCAGCTTCAAACAAAATTATCAGTGCCATATGATGTTTGCAACTCTCAACTCGGAGTAGGAAACTGATCCACCGGTGCAACGGCACTATATATATACTAGCGTTTCAGGTACTATCAAAATTTAGCTCTTTGCCGAGCGCCAAATATTTTATCGAGTGTCAAATATTTTACCGAGTGCTTTTTTCGGACACTCGTTAAAAAAGCTCTTTGTCGAGTACCAAACAAAAAACCCTCGGTAAAAGAAAACACTCGGTAAAGAAGCTCTTTGTCGAGTGTTTTAGGCAAAGAAACTCTTTACCGAGTGTCAAAAATAAAACACTCAGCAAAGAGCTTATTTACCGAGTGTTAAATATATAACACTCGGCAAAAAGCTTCTTTGCCGAGTGCTTTTTTCAACACTAGGCAAAAACAATTTAAAAATCACATTTTAAAGTAGTAAATTAATTTAAATCAAAAAAATTCAAATATAAATTTGTATACTCACCATGATGTACAATTTATATTTTGAACATTTCTTCATACGACAAAATAAAAGTAAATTTGTTCATAAAACTTTTATCTCTCTCGTAGTTTAAGATTTGTACATATTGTTAGAACCATTATGTGAGATGAACAAATAACCAAACAAACAAAATAAATTTTTTAGATCTTGATAAGTTATAGAATTTTATAGTTGGCAACCTTTTCATTTGAAGTCATCTTGTCAACTATAACTACGTCTAAATTTTTAAAAATTAAAATTTAAAAAACGATCTCGAAAGAAAAAAAAACCACGAACATGAAAGTTGTAGGTATTGAAGAGTTATGAAACTTTGTAGTTGACAATGTTTTGGTTTAAAATCATCTCGTCATGCAAAACTACTTCGGATGGAAAACTACCAACTATGTTTGAATTTTAAAATTTGAATTTTTCAAACTACTTCGGATGGAAAACCACCAAAATAAAAGTTGTAGGTCTTAAAATATAATAAAACTTTGTAATTGACAATTTTTTGATTTAAAATCATCTTATCATTGAAAAATTCGTGTGAAATTTTCAAAATTGAAATTAAAATTTTGTAAACGACCTTGGATTTAGAAACTATCATCATAGAACTTGTAGATCTTGAAAAGTTATGCAACTTTATAGTTGGTTAGATTTCAAATGAATTCATTTACTGCCTCAAATAATTAAATTACTCTCTGAGAGCACCTAGAGGGGGTGAATAGGTGATCCTGTAAAAACTTGAAACTTAAAGCCACAAAACTTGATTAGGGGTTAGCACAATAAAATCAAGTGGCTAAGGATAGCTCTTGTGAAGCATAATAGACACAGTGAGAACAAGCACAAGAGACACGAGGATTTATCCCGTGGTTTGGCCAAGTACAACACTTGCCTACTCCACGTTGTGGCGTCCTAACGGACGAGAGTTGCACTCAACTCCTCTCAAGTGATCCAATGATCAACTTGAATACCACGGTGTTCTTCTTTTCTTTACTCTTTCCCGTTTGCGAGGAATCTCCACAACTTGGAGTCTCTCGCCCTTACAATGAGAATCAAAATGAAAGCACTAGAGTAAGGGAGGGAAGCAACACACACAAATCCACAGCAAATATGCACACACACGGCCAAGACTCGAGCTCAAATGAATATCACAAAGTTCTCACTAGAACGGAGCTCAAATCACTAAGAATGACAAACGAGTGCGCAAAGACGAAGTGTGAATGATCAAGGATGCTCAAAGTATGCTTGGTGTACTCCTCCATGCGCCTAGGGGTCCCTTTTATAGGCCCAAGGCAGCTAGGAGCCGTTGAGAGCAATCCAGGAATGCAATTCTTGCCTTCTGTCGACTGGCGCACCGGACAGTCTAGTGCACCACCGGACACTGTCCGGTGCGGATTTCTTTCCTATTCTGGCGCAGCCGACCGTTGGAGACTTGGAGCCGTTGGCGCACCGGACAGTCCGGTGCCCCCATCTGACCGTTGGCTCAGCCACGCATCACACGCGGATTGTGCGACCGACCGTTGGCGCGCCCGACCGTTGGCTCACCGGACAGTCCGGTGAATTATAGCCGTATGCTGTTGACTTGGTTCCCGAGAGCAGCGACTTCGCCGTAGCCGACTCACCGGACACTGTCCGGTGCACCACCGGACAGTCCGGTGATTTATAACCGTACGTCGCCGTCGAGACCCGAGAGCAGCCAGTTGACTAGACGCCAGCCTGGCGCACCGGACACTGTCCGGTGCACCTAGACTGAGTAGAGTCTTGGCTGCTCGAGCCAAGTCTTTTCCAATTGCGATTTCTCTGATTCTAGCACTTAGACAAATATGTTAGTACACAAAAACCAATGTACTAAGTCTAGAATCATACCTTTGTGTTGACTTTGCACTTCTTCCACCATTTGATATAGTTTCACACTTAAACTATTTGTGTTGGCACATGATCACCAAAATACTTAGAAATGGCCCAAGGGCACATTTCCCTTTCAATCTCCCCCTTTTTGGTGATTTATGCCAACACAACAAAAAGCAACTAAAAGAAGTGCAACATCAATGCAAACGAGAACACAAATTTGTTTTGATTCAAATTTGGCATATTTGGATCATTCTTTGCCACCACTTGGTTTGTTTTTGCAAATCGAACTCAATTTCCTATCTCTAAGTCAAAGTCACTTGTTAAGGCATAGAGAGAGGTATTCCAAGAGAAATTGATCAAGAATTCAAAAACTCCCCCTTTTTCCCATAATCAAGCATTCTCCCCACAAGAGACAGACTTTTAGCACTAAGAGACAATAAGAGTGTCGGGGGCCATAATTAGGGGTACCCCCGAGGTTCCTAAATCTCAGCTGGTAAACCCCATCATCACAAAGCTGCAAAGGCCTGATGGGTGCGATTAACTCAAGGGACACGATCCCGCCTCGCCCGAGCCCAGCCTCGGGCAAGGTCAGCCGACCCCAGAGGATTCACGCCTCGCCCGAGGTACCCCCTCAAGCAACGGGCACACCCTCGGCTCACCCGAGGCCCAATCTTCGCCAAGAAGTAACCTTGGCCAGATCGCCACACCGACCGACCGAATCGCAGAAGCATTTAATGCAAAGGTGGCCTGACACCTTATCCTGACGCGCGCCCCTCAGTCGACAGAGCCGAAGTGACCGCAGTCACTTCGCCACTCCACTGGCTGGCCTGACAAGGGGACAGCGCCGCCTACGTTGCTCCAACTGTCGTGCCACTCGACAGAGTGAGGCTGACAGCAGCCAAGTCTGGCTTTGGGCACCATAGGAAACTCCGCCTCGCCCGACCTAGGGCTCGGACTAGGCTACGACCTCGGAAGACAACGGACTCCGCCTCGCCCGACCCAGGGCTCGGACTCGGCTACGGCCTCGGAAGACGACGGACTTCGCCTCGCCCGACCCAGGGCTCGGACTCGGCTACAGCCTCGGAAGACGACGGACTCCGCCTCGCCTGATCCAGGGCTCGGACTCGGCTACGGCCTCAGAAGACGAAGGACTCCGCCTCGCCCGATCCAGGGCTCGGACTCGGCTACGGCTTCGGAAGACGACGAACCCCATCTCGCCCGACCCCAGGGCTCAGACTCGACCCCAGGGCTCGGACTCGACCTCGACCTCGGAGGAGCCTCTGCCTCGCCCAACTGAGGGCTCGGACCGACCACGCCACAGGAGGGGCCATCATTACCCTACCCCTAGCTAGCTCAGGCTACGGGGAACAAGACCGGCGTCCCATCCAGCTCGCCCCAGTAAAACAGGTAATGATGGCGCCCCGCGTGCTCCATGACGACGGCGGCTCTCAACCCCTTACGGAAGCAAGGAGACGTCAGCAAGGACTCGGCAGCCCCGACAGCTGTCCTTCCGCAAGGCTCCAGCGCTCCTCCAACGGCCACGACATCACAGGAACAGGGTGCCAAAACCCCTCCAGCTGCCACGATGGCATGTACTTAGGGCGCTAGCTCCTCTCTGCTAGACACGTTAGCACACTGCTACACCCCCCATTGTACACCTGGACCCTCTCCTTATGCCTATAAAAGGAAGGTCCAGGGCACTCCAACTTGAGGTTGGCCGCGCGGGAGGACGGGCTGGCGGACGGTCCCTCTCTCACTCTCCCTCGCGAACGCTTGTAACCCCCTACTGCAAGCGCACCCGACCTGGGCGCAGGGCAACACGGAGGCCGCGGGATTCCCCCTTTGCCTGTCTCTTTCCCCCCTTCGTGCTCCACCTCGCGCCAACCCATCTGGGCTAGGGCACGCGGCGACAATTTACTCGTCGGTCCAGGGACCCCCCAGGGTCGAAACGCCTACAGTTGGCGCGCCAGGTAGGGGCCTGCTGCGTGTTGACGAACAGCTTCCCATCAAGCTCCAGATGGGTAGTCTCTAGCAACCTTTCCAGCCCGGGACGGTGCTCCATTTCGGGAGTCTCGAGTTCATGTCCCTCGACAGCAGCTGCGACATGATACTCCTTCCTCCGCCGCGCGACAGCGACAATGGCGGCCGACAACCCGTCCGTCGGCGGCGGAATCGACGACGTCTTCCCCACGTGGCGGAAGAACAACGTTCGGGCTTGTCCCGTCGCCTCCCCCGCCGACGGAGGAGGCGGGGCAACCAAGGCCAAGCAGGAGGCGGCACCTCGTCGACTGTCGAGCGAGTTGACGGTGCCGGCGCCCCAAAGGGGGACACCTCGAGCGTCGCCCTCGCATCTGAGACGAAGACGAGCGCCGTTTCCCCGCGACACGCCAACTCCAAGCGCACGGACGACGCCAGCACACTCGCGAAGGACTTGTTGGGCGTCACCCTCGTACCCAAGACGACGGTGCAGTCTGCCCCCGACGCGACTTCGTCACCGCCCGTCGATCAGGAGGTACCGACCGATTCCCATCTCGTGCCTTTTGGATGTAGCCTCGACCCACCAAGCGACTTTGCTTCAGTGGGAGCCCTCATAGAGGCATGTCCAAACCCTCCGGGGTACGGTATGCGGTCACCCTGGGACCGGCTGACAGCCGTCTCGACCTACGGGCCCTCGGATCCCGAGGAAGATGATGAGCCCGACTTCTGTTGGGATTTCTCCGGACTTGGTAACCCTAGTGCCATGCAGGACTTCATGACCGCATGCGACTATTGCCTTTCCGACTGTTCCGGCGGTAGCCGCAGCTTCGGCAACGAAGACTGCGGCCTGAGTCGTGAATGTTTCCACATCGATCTAGGGGGTCCCGGCGAAGGCGACCATCTTGGTATGCCGAAAAAACGGTGATCCCCCTAGGCTTGCGCCTCGCGTTGACATCCTTCGGGAGCTAGCTGTGGTCCCAGTCCCTGCGGGGGGTCAGGACACACAACTCGAGCAAATCCGCGAGGTACAGGCTAGGCTCGACGAGGGAGCAGGAACACTCGAGCCGTTCCGCCGGAACATCGGGCAGGAGTGGGCAGGCCAAGCTCCGGCCGGAGAAGCACGTCGTCTACCCCAGGGCATCCAGTACCGCATCACCAACGATGTCAGGGCAAGACCGCCCCCGGTTTCTAGTGGGGTCGGCCAGAACCTGGTAGCAGCGGCAATACTTCTCCGCGCGATGCCGGAGCCATCAACCACCGAGGGGCGGCACATCTAGGGAGAACTCAAGAATCTCCTAGAGGACGCCGCGGTCCGATAGGCCGAAAGCTCTACCTCCCGAAGGCAGTGGTACCCCCGGAGCATCGCGCCGCGACTTCCCGGTTCGAGCGGGAAGCCTCGGCCCACACCGGGCACACGCGCAACACAGCACCTGCGGGCCCGGGATGCCTTGGCAACGAGCACCATCACTGCAACCGTCGAGCCCACCTCGACGAAAGGGTGCGCCGAGGCTACCACCCCAGGCGTGGGGGACGCTACGACAGCGGGGAGGATCGGAGTCCCTCGCCCGAACCACCCGGTCCACAGGCTTTCAGCCGAGCCATACAACGGGCGCCGTTCCCGACCCGGTTCCGAACCCCGACTACCATCACAAAGTACTCAGGGGAGACGAGGCCGGAACTGTGGCTCGCGGACTACCGGCTGGCCTGCCAACTGGGTGGAATGGACGACAACAACCTCATCATCCGCAACCTCCCTCTGTTCCTCTCCGACACTGCTCGAGCCTGGTTGGAGCACCTGCCTCCGGGGCAGATCTCCAGCTGGGACGACCTGGTTCAAGCCTTCGTCGGTAACTTCCAGGGCACGTACGTGCGCCCTGGGAACTCCTGGGATCTCCGAAGCTGCCACCAGCAGCCAGGAGAGTCTCTCCGGGACTACATCCGGCGATTCTCGAAGCAACGCACCGAGCTACCCAACGTCACCGACTCAGATGTCATTGGCGCGTTCCTCGCCGGCACCACCTGCCGCGACCTGGTGAGCAAGCTGGGTCGCAAGACCCCCACCAAGGCGAGCGAGTGATGGACATCGCCACCAAGTTCGCCTCTGGCCAGGAGGCGGTTGAGGCCATCTTCCGGAAAGACAAGCAGCCCCAGGGCCGCCAGCCGGAGGATGTCCCCGAGGCGTCTACTCAGCACGGCACCAAGAAGAAAGGCAAGAAGAAGTCGCAAGCGAAACACGACGCCGCCGACACGGACCTTGTCGCCGCCGCTGAGTACAAGAACCCTCGGAAACCTCCCAAGGGTGCCAATCTCTTTGACAAGATGCTCAAGGAGCTGTGCCCCTATCATCAGGGGCCCGTCAAGCACACCCTCAAGGAGTGTGCCATGCTTCGGCGCCACTTTCACAAGGCCAGGCCACCTACGGAAGGTGGCAGGGCCCCCGACAACGACAAGAAGGAAGATCACAGGGCAGGAGAGTTCCCCGAGGTCCACGACTGCTTCATGATCTACGGAGGGCAAGTGGCGAACGCCTCGGCTCGGCAACGCAAGCAAGAGCGCCGGGAGGTTTGCTCGGTAAAGGTGGTGGCGCCAGTCTACCTAGACTGGTCCGACAAGCCCATCACCTTTGACCAGGGCGACCATCCCGACCGCGTGCCGAGCCTGGGGAAGTACCCGCTCGTTGTCGACCCCGTCATCGGCAACGTCAGGCTCACCAAGGTCCTCATGGACGGAGGCAGCAGCCTCAACATCATCTACGCCAAGACCCTTGGGCTCCTGCGGATCGACCTGTCCTCAGTTCGGGCGGGCGCGGCGCCTTTCCACGGGATCATCCCCGGGAAACGCGTCCAGCCTCTCGGACAACTCGATCTACCCGTCTGCTTTGGGACTCCCTCCAACTTCCGAAGGGAAACCCTCATGTTCGAGGTGGTCGGGTTCCGAGGAACCTACCACGCAGTGCTGGGGAGACCATGCTACGCCAAGTTCATGGCCGTCCCCAACTACACCTACCTCAAGCTCAAGATGCCGGGCCCCAACGGGGTCATCACCGTCGGCCCCACGTACCGACACATGTACGAATGCGACGTGGAGTGCGTGGAATACGCCGAGGCCCTCGCCGAATCCGAGGCCCTCGTCGCCGACCAGGAGAGCCTCTCCAAGGAGGTGCCCGACATGAAGCGCCATGCCGGCAACTTCGAGCCAGCAGAGACGGTCAAATCCATCCCTCTCGACCCCAGCAACGACGTCTCCAAGCAGATCCGGATCGGCTCCGAGCTCGACCCCAAATAGGAAGCAGTGCTCGTCGACTTCCTCCGCGCAAACGCCGACGTTTTCGCGTGGAGTCCCTCGGACATGCCTGGCATACCGAGGGAGGTCGCCGAGCACTCGCTGGATATCCGAGCTGGAGCCCGACCCGTGAAGTAGCCTCTGCGCCGATTCGACGAAGAAAAGCGCAGAGCCATAGGCGAGGAGATCCACAAGCTGATGGCAGCGGGGTTCATCAAAGAGGTATTCCATCCCGAATGGCTTGCCAACCCTGTGCTTATGAGGAAGAAAGGTGGGAAATGGCGGATGTGCGTAGACTACACTGGTCTGAACAAAGCATGTCCGAAAGTTCCCTATCCTCTGCCTCGTATCGATCAAATCGTGGATTCCACTTCTGTGTGCGAAACCTTGTCTTTCCTCGATGCCTACTCAGGGTATCACCAAATCCGGATGAAAGAGTCCGACCAGCTCGTGACTTCTTTCATCACACCATTCGGCATGTACTGCTACGTTACTATGCCGTTTGGTTTGAGGAATGCGGGTGCGACATACCAAAGGTGCATGAACCACGTGTTCGGCCAACACATTGGTCGAACGGTCGAGGCCTACGTCGATTTCATCATAGTCAAGACAAGGAAAGCCTCCGACCTCCTTTCCGACCTTGAAGTGACATTCCGGTGTCTCAAGGTGAAAGGCGTGAAACTCAATCCCGAGAAGTGCGTCTTCGGAGTGCCCCGAGGCATGCTCTTGGGGTTCATCGTCTCCGAGCGGGGCATCAAAGCCAACCCAGAGAAAATCGTGGCCATCACCAACATGGGGCCCATCAGGGACTTGAAGGGCGTACAGAGGGTCATGGGATGCCTTGCGGCTCTGAGCCGCTTCATCTCGCGCCTCGGCGAAAGAGGCCTACCCCTATACCGCCTCTTAAGAAAGTCTGAGTGCTTCACTTGGACCCCCGAGGCCGAGGAAGCCCTCGGGAACCTAAAGGCGCTCCTCACGAACGCGCCTATCTTGGTGCCCCCCGCTGCCGGAGAAGCCCTCTTGATCTACGTCGCCGCTATCACTCAGGTGGTCAGCGCTGCGATCGTGGTTGAGAGACGAGAAGAGGGGCATGCATTGCTCGCCCAGAGGCCAGTATACTTCATTAGTGAGGTACTATCCGAGACCAAGATCCGCTACCCACAAATTCAGAAGCTGCTCTACGCGGTGATTTTGACGCGGCGAAAGTTGCGACACTACTTCGAGTCTCATCCGGTGACTGTGGTGTCATCCTTCCCCCTGGGGGAGATCATCCAGTCCCGAGAGGCCTCGGCCCTCGGGTAGGGTCGCAAAGTGGGCGGTGGAAATCATGGGCGAGACGATCTTGTTCGCCCCTCGGAAGGCCATCAAGTCCCAAGTCTTGGCGGACTTTGTGGCTGAATGGGTCGACACCCAGCTTCCAGGTGCTCTGATCCAACTGGAACTCTAGACCATGTTTTTCGATGGGTCGCTGATGAAAACAGGAGCGGGCGCGGGCCTGCTCTTCATCTCACCCCTCGGGAAACACCTCCGCTACGTGCTGCGCCTCCACTTCCCGGCGTCCAACAACGTGGCCGAGTACGAGGCTCTGGTTAACGGGCTGCACATCGCCATCGAGCTAGGGGTCCGATGCCTCGACGCTCGTGGTGACTCGCAGCATGTCATCGACCAAGTCATGAAGAACTCCCACTGCCGCGACCCGAAGATGGAAGCCTACTGCGACGAGGTTCGGCGCCTGGAAGACAAGTTCTACGGGCTCGAGCTCAACCACGTTGCCCAACGATACAACAAAATTGTGGATGAGCTGGCAAAGATAGCCTCGGGGCGAACAACGGTTCCCTCGGGCGTCTTCTCTTGAGACCTACATCAACCCTCAGTCAAGACTGACGACACGTCCGAGCCCGAGAAGGCTTCGGTCTAGCCCGAGGCACCGTCGGCCGAACCCGAGGCGCCCTCGGCTCCGCCCGAGGCACCCTCGGCCCCTGAGGGTGAGGCACTGCGCGTCGAGGAAGAGTTGAGCGGGGTCACGCCTAATCGAAACTGGCAGACCCCGTACCTACTATATCTCCACCAAGGAGAGCTACCACTCGACCAAGCCGAAACTCGGCGATTGGCACGGCGTGCCAAGTCGTTCGTCCTACTAGGGGATGGGAAGGAGCTCTACCACCACAGCCCCTCAGGCATCCTCCAGCGATGCATATCCATCACCGAAGGTCAGGAGTTATTACAAGAAATACACTCGGGGGCTTGCGGTCATCACGCAGCGCCTCGAGCCCTTGTCGGAAAAGCTTTCCGACAAGGTTTCTACTGGCCGACGCCACTAGGATTGTTCGCACCTGCCAAGGGTTTCAATTCTACGCGAAGCAGACTCACCTGCCCGCACAGGCTCTGCAGACAATACCCATCACCTGGTCGTTTTCTATGTGGGGCCTAGACCTCATCGGTCCCTTACAGAAGGCACCCGGGGGCTACACCCACCTGCTGGTCGCCATCGACAAATTCTCCAAGTGGATCGAGGTCCGACCCCTAAGCAGCATCAGGTCCGAGCAGGCGGTGGCTTTCTTCACCAACATCATCCATCGTTTCGGGGTCCCGAACTCCATCATCACTGACAATGGCACCCAGTTCACCGGCAGAAAGTTCCTGGACTTCTGCGAGGATCACCACATTCGGGTGGACTGGGCCGCCGTAGCTCACCCCATGACGAATGGGCAAGTGGAGCGTGCCAACGGCATGATCCTGCAAGGACTCAAGCCACAGATCTACAATGACCTCAACAAGTTTGGCAAACGATGGCTGAAGGAGCTCCCCTCGGTGGTCTGGAGTCTAAGGATGACGCCGAGCCGAGCCACGGGCTTCACGTCGTTCTTTCTAGTCTATGGGGCCGAGGCCATCCTGCCCACGGACTTAGAATACGGTTCCCCGAGGGCGAGGGCCTACGACGACCGACGCAACCAGACCAACCAAGAAGACTCACTGAACCAGCTAGGGGAGGCTCGGGACATAGCCTTACTGCACTCGGCGCGGTACCAGCAGTCCCTGCGGCGCTACCACGCCCGAGGGGTTCGGTCCTGAGACCTCCAGGTGGGCGACCTGGTGCTTCGGCTGCGACAAGATGCCCGAGGGCGGCACAAGCTCATGCCTCCCTGGGAAGGGTCGTTCGTTGTTGCCAAGGTTCTGAAGCCCGGGACATACAAGCTGGCCAACAGTCAAGGCGAGGTCTACAACAATGCTTGGAACATCCGACAACTACGTCGTTTCTACCCTTAAGATGCTTTCAAGTCATTCACACACAAAGTCTAACCGTCAAGGAAGGGTCAGCCTTGCCTCGGCAAAGCCCGACCCTCCCTTGGGGGCTAGAAGGGGGGATCCCCCTCCGCATCAAAATTTTCCTCGGAAAAGATCTTTTCTGCTAGAACATCTTTCGTGCTTTTCGACTACTTCGAAAGTGGGATCCTGAAAACGACGGAGTACACGTAAGCAGCCAAGGCTGACCGAGCCAAGGGACTCCTATGCCTCTGGGATACGGATACCTCACTCATCACCTTCTGCGATAAGTAACTCACGCTCGGATAAGCGATTCCGCGGACCGAACAAGTCTTCCTGCTCGAAAACTCTTCTGCCGAAACGATTTTTCGTGTCTTCTCGACTATATCGGTAGTAGAACCCTACGGACGAGTAAGAGTACACGTAAGCAGCCAAGGCCGACCGAGCCGAGGGACTCCTACGCCTCCGGGATACGGATACCTCACTCATCACCTTCTGCGATAAGTAACTCTCGCTCGGACAAACAATTCTGTTACCGACGAATAAGTCCAGATACTCGAAACAAGAGGAAAAGAGACGCAGCTTTACAACACGACGATAGTATGTTTGGGCCTCGGCGGCCGCAGAAAACATATGCACACTACAAGATGGACTGGTCCTGCAGGCTCAGGCGTCGATGGAAGAGGCAGCAGCAGCCTCGGCGTCAGCTCCACCCTTGGCGAAGTCCGACCGAGCCTCGGATGGCAACGCGGTTGGAGGATCTCCACTCCGAAGGACGACGACAGCATCGCGCCCGAGCCATCGCCGCCAGGGTCTCCTCCAGGAATCCGGCCCGAGCAGACGGCTCGGCCGGCCGCCCCGAAGCCTCAGCCAGCTGTCCTCCGAGGACATCGACCTGGCTCGTGGCCTCGGCAACTCGACTCCGGCGCTAGTCTCGCCAGTGGACGGCCCGGCCAGGCTCCGGTCGACGAAGTCTTCTTTTCGAGCCAACTCTGCCTCTGTCCATGCTAACATCGCTGCCTCTGGCTTCGGCTCATCGAAGAGCGGCCGAGGGTTTCCTTTAACTAAGCAAGAGAAGCCTCGGGCGGCAAGGCCGACCGAGCCGAGGGACTTCTACGCCTCCGGGATACGGATACCTCACTTGTCACCTTCGCACGAGGCAACTCACACTTGGTTAAGCGGTTCAGTTAGCCGATAGGCGAGTCCTAGTGCTCGAAGAGAGGAAAAAACACGGCTCCGCGCCGAAAATACATACATGTTCAGGCCTCGACAGCCACAATGAACAGACGCCAGCACCCAAGGTGCCATTACAAACGGAACTCCGGTTCCGCCCCCGCGGGTATGAACAACCCCCATACCAGGGGGCCCGTGGGACGACGAACTCCAAGCGACTCACCGCCGCCTGCTCCGACAGCTGCAGCAACGGCTTCCGGGCAAGTGCTGCGGCAGAAAGGCTCTCGCCCACCGAGGACGAGAACCAGCCATTCAGGCCAGAGGGACGGAGGTCCAGGGGTGCAGGCAGAGTTGGTGATCTCGTCGACAGAGAAACCTTCTCCGGCTGTCACCACCTCAGCACCAACGCCGCGCCAGCGAGCGCAGGGCGCTCCAAAGTGCACCGACAGGTCCTCACCTCCGCCCTCGCCACGAAAGCGAGGGCAGGGGACGGAATGTTGCATCCTAGCTGGACAGCAACAATCCGCCTTCCTCGGCATGGCTGGAGGACGCCTCCTCCGCAGAGCTGAAGGATGGTTTCCACCACCGGAAGCTGGAGGAAGAGGTGGCCAGCCGACCCGTGCAGGAGGTAGAGCCCTGGCTCACCTCGCTCGTCGCCCCAGCAAGGATGACGAAGATCCTTGAAGCTAAGGGCGGCGCAGAGGCCGTAGCCTGGCTCGCTCCTCCCCACCACCAAGCTGGAGGTCACCGTCTTGGGTGACCGCCGGCAAGGGGATGCAGCCAGGTTGCACGACGAAAATCCTTGAAGCCGAACGATAGCTGAAAGGTACCAACTTCCATGGAGTTGTGTTCCTCCTCCGACGACAAGGCGGAAGAACCCCGGGCGCTCCCCACCCGGGGGCTTGGAAGGTGGAAAGACACGATGCATGAGGGGAGCGCGAAGACATGGTTGCCTTTCAAGGGGGTCACCCTCCTTTTAAAGGCAACTCTCCCCACTTGCGTTCTCAGCCGTCGCGGGCTGAGTCTTCTCCAACACGCTCCAAGGTCCTTCCCCCCACGACGCGGGGGCTGGGTCCCACGCGTCATGCAAGCTGGCCCAAGGCAGAAGAAGTAAAACCGCCGCACGTGGTGTGCATAACTGCCCAGCAGTTACAAGCGCTCCTCCCCTTTTGCCCGGACCAACGGGTGAAAGGGCGGACCGCCATGCAGGCGGCATGCAATCGCACGAAGGGGGCGCACCCTTTCGACTTTGACGTGTCCAGCATGGAGGCCCAGGCCCACACGTCATGTAACCGGCGCGCCAGTTGCTGCGTGCAAGAAACTGCACCGCCACTCGCGCCACTACCGCGACTCGAGGCGACCCCACGCATGACCCAACGGTGCCAACCAGGCACACCGGTCATGGGTGAGCCAGCCGCGGGAGAAGGCGTGACGGTCGATACGGCCAAAGATGGGCCGGCAGTGATGGCGGTGGCAGATTGGCGGAAGCAGCGGTCAAGTCGTCTGCAGGCTCACGTCCCCTCCAGGGACAGCGAGAGAACCCTCTCCCACGGCGGGGAGACGACGCGCCCGTGTTCCGTTCCTCGAACGGCTCGCGCACACGCAACAGCTGCCCCACGAACCACTCGTCCCGTCACATTAACTCTGCGGCAGGGCGGGCGGCACCTTTGGCAGGCGAAGCAGACGACGCTTCGCTTCCGCCGCATTGACCGCATCAAAAAAGGTGCGCCACGACGTTCGATTTTATATCCTTCCCCTTTTTTCTCTTTCTCTCTCTTACAACAGGGACCGAGAAAGGGAATACATGGGATCCTTCTCCGTGAAGGAAACGGGCTCCAAGCCCCCACTACTGATCAGAGGTTCGAAGGCTAGCCCCTCGGAAGGGTTCAACAGCCGCCTCAGAGCACTCGGGTTCTACGCCCGCTACTGGTCAGAGGTTCGATGGTTGGCCCCTCGGAAGGGTTCAACGGCCGCCTCAGGCTACTCGAGCTCTGCGCCCACTACTGATCAGGGGTTTGTAGGCTGGCCCCCGAAGGGTTCACAGCCGCCTCAGACACAGAGTGAGGGATGACCATGGGTACGTTCGATACATAACTGAGGCTCGGGCTACGCTCCCGAGGTACCCTAGGACATTTCCGAGACCCGCGGGAATGATTCTGTAATAGAATCCCACCAGAGGGAGGCATCGAGCCCTCGGACCCCGTCGAAAGGGGACCGGGTCCAGTAAATCACCCGCAGGTACTTTTGGGCACGCCTCCGGGCCACAACCGACCCCTAACGGATGGGGCACGGGCGTCCACTCGGATCACCCGTTCGCAACTCGCTGGAGACACCATGTTCGACACCCTCTAAGGGAAACATGGCGCTTCCCCCCCCTCCTTGCGGAAAGGCGACGTAGGGGCGTATGTAAAAAAGTTGAGTCTGTCCTTGATCGTCCTCTCGCTCCGTGCGGAGGCTCGGGGGCTGCTCTCGCAAACCCGACTCCGGCCAAACCGTTGACAGCGTCAACATACCAGCCCAAGAGCGTGGGGCTCGACGGTGCACCCGGGCTACGGCCAAATCGTATGAGGGAACAACCAGACCGGCCGAAGCATCACAAAGCGCATTAAGACCTCGAAGGAGTCTAACCACTCCTCCGAGGCCTCGGGGGCTACACCCGGCGGGTGCGCTCGCGCGCACCCACCAGAACAAACAGCAACCGAGAAAGGCCGGTCCCCTTGCAAAAAAGTGCGATAAAAGCCTCCAAGCGAGTACTAGGTGAGTGCCCGTGCGTTGCAACGGGGACATATAATATCACAGTGACTTATATATAAAATGTGTGTATTATATGTCTCCGTTGCAACGCACGGGCGCTCACCTAATATATTGAAGACAATGATATAAAAAATATCTGCAATGATATAGCAGCACAAACTGGCAAACCACTAACTGAATGCTGGCAAGTTATATAAGCAAGCTCAAGGCTAGGCATCCACTTACAAGTTACAACAGCAGGCAGCAGGTAGATTGTAACACAAGATGGTAAGAAACATAACAATGGGCAAACTCTTCTAATGGACAACACCAAATCTCAGGTATTCAGCAACGGCGGCAGCGGCAGACAGTTGTTAGCTGGAGTCTATACCCGAAGAAATTAAGCAGCAGCAACATGTAATTGTTAATCGGAGCCTATACCCACATCTTCTTTGTGGCTTCCATCCGCTCAAGCAAGCCCTGGATCTCGGTCTGCATCCGCAGCTTCATCCGCACCTTCAGCTCTTCGACTTTCTTCCTCCTCTTCTCCTCCGTCTCTTGGAAGCACAGCTTCGCGACCTTCGCGGCGTACTCCTCCTCCAGTTTATGGGTCTTGGCGCGCACGATCTGCCGGTAGCTGTCTACTTCCTTCAGGGCATCATCGGCCAGTTTCTGGAACAGTTTTGCCTTGGCTTCCTTGCACTTCACAATGGTCTCGAGGCTGGAGGAGTCGTCCTCCTTCGAGCTGGAGCTGAAATGGGGTTCTATGGAGAGTGGTTTTGGGCTGGCCTTGAGCACATCGATCTGTGAATCAAGAATGGAGGTGCTGGGCTTGAAGTTGAACGAGGACTTTGGTGGAGTGATGGTTGGGGTCTGAAGATGGAGCATATCTATAGATTTGCTTGTCTAAGCCGCCAGTATTCCTTTTGACTTGCTGCCAGTAACAGAATAGTCTGTTACACCTATTGTCAAAATGAACGAGTTAGCTGAAGCACAAGTATATTGCATTATTGATATAGAATGACATCTGGTTTCTAATGCATCACAAAATGGCACTAAACAACATACAGAGATAGCTAGTGAGAAGTGGCTTTCACTTTTAAACAATATGTATATTTTGCTTCACAAATAACATATGTAATTGTTGACATAACTACAAGTCTAGTGGTCAACCAATCAAGGAAAAGAGCCTCTTGTATCTGGGAGGATCCTACAATGCGCTTAGCAAAGCTCCTAATAAGCCCTAGTTTAGTCCAAATACCTTCTTAATTGAAAATTTCAATTAAGAAGGTATTTGGACTAACTAAAATTAAAAGATAATTAGTAGAAATGTGTTATCAGCTTATTTCTATGAAGTTTAGACACTGAACAGCTTATTTCTTAACTGAACAGATGAAAATTTCAAGTCAGCTGCCATTTACAACCAAATTAGAAATCGTATATGTCGGTTTGAATTCTGAAGCAGTTTGCTTTGACAAGAATATGTGCTCATCGAAATGGTACCAAATATGCAGCCCACGGACCAAATGTCAACTGGCGTGGAGTAGTGTGTGGCGCCAAGAAGAACCTCGGGCGCCCTGTACCACAGCGTCAGAATCTGCACAAACAATTCAAACTGAATGCACGGCTGATGATGAAGACCAGTGGCAGTGGGAAGCAGACCTCGTGCGTGTACTTTACAGGGACGGTGATGGCACGGCTGAGTCCGAGGTCAGCGATCTTGAGCGCCATGGTCTTGCGGTCCATGAGCAGGTTGTGCGGTTTCAGATCACGGTGGAGCACCCCGCGGCCGTGAACAAAACCCACGCCCTTGCACAGCTGGAGTAGCAGCTTGAACTGAAAATGTCATGACACTTCAGAAATATTCGAGATCTAGGAATTCTTATCAAGTATGTTTATTTAATACCAATTTGATAGTTTACTGTTCTAAAAAATGCTATGGATTCCTAAAAAAGTCTATCCAAAGGAGTGGCCAAAAAAATATTGGTGGGGATTGTTACATATAATCAGTTATAAGCCTCACAGACAACAGACAAAACACACAAATGGGAGTTCCAAGGAAATAGATATTCATCACGCGGAGGTGAATATACAGATAGAAAAGGATCTGGATCACCTAAATATGGGCACCTAGTAACAGCATCTAATGCAAAGCATGCATCTAAGTTGTAGTAAAACCCTACAAGATTATGCAAGAAAGTGATAACGAACCTATTTTTTGGTCTTGAGGTGCGCTTGAAATCATTGTCCTTTTCTTCCTCGATATTGAAATTTGTACTGTTTAAAGCAGAGGCAACTGGATCACCACAGGATCTTGAGTTACCAACATCTCCATCCTACAGTAGTTTACGTAAATAACGATATGAACCCAAATAATCGGAGAAGCTATCTGAATGTCATCAGAAACAAAGTGTCACAACATAACACTAATATCGATTGTACAAAAAAAAACAGCTGAAATGAATAGCTCACCATCGTTTTGTTCTTTTCCAGTTCTGAGTCCATTCCCTCCTTTTCTGGCTTCTTTTGGATCTCCTTTACAATCCTGTCATCCTATGCCTGTGTTAAGTAGAAGGCCTTCAAATTTCTTAAAGCTAAATATAACCTACAGTTTGATGTTGTCTGAAAAATGTTCTGGTTTCACCAAACAACAAAGAACAAAAAAACACTAAATACGAGCTAACTGGTTGTACTAACAATTACATGTAAAGGATGAAGAAAAATATGCTCTACACCTCCAGATATTTCATGCAAAAAAGGTCCATAGACATACATATTTTCATATGAATGAACTGTCATTATTGGTCACACAATGCACAAAAAAACAAAAGGCCATAAACTCCCATTATAATATCTGAATTAGTTGAAAATAGCATCCAATGTTGGACCAGCCATATGGTGATTGTAATGTAGCATATTTTTTTATTGAAACAAACCTTTTTCTGATGTATCTCAGCCTCCTTTTCATCCAGAAACTGTTGAGGCACCCCACTGGCATTCTGTTGCGCACTGAGGAGAAGGCTCCAGAGCTCCTTCATGAACTTCATTGTGTTCTTTTCCATGAACCCTGTCAGCTGGATCTGAATCTTCTTTCCATCCACTTCCTGCCATTAACAAACCAAAAACATAAACACACCTCATTGCCATAAGCTATAACAAACTATGAACCGAGATACACATGAACCAAGAGGAAATATATGCATTCTTGAACCGAGATACAAGTTCTTAAACTAATCATAGGAACTGGTACAACACAAGAAAAGTTGAGTAGTTGTTCATCAACAGCAAACACTGACCTTCAGCACCGTGTCCTTAGCGACGCATGGCTTCACTGGCATATGGCGTATGGATCGATTAGGGGTTTTTAAATAGATACAAGTTTGTTGTCCATGAACCGAGAGGATGGAATCGTCTGTCGTCCATGAATGGCAGTGGATGCTCCGAGAGAATGGCGAGAAGAGATATGGGAATTGACGGGGCGGGCGCGGTAATGGCGAGAAGAGATCGATTTGGTGGATCCGCGGGACCTTCCATCCGCGCGATTTGGTGGATCCGCGGGACATTCCATCCGCGCGAGTTTGGGGATTTGGGGAGAGGAGGAGGAGGTGGACCTTCCATCCGCGCGATTTGGTGGCGCAACCTTCCATCCGCGCGTCCGAGGATGAGGTGGCAGCGCGGAGTTGCGGGCCTTGCTGGCGCGGCGGTCCTTGCTACGTTGCGGGCCTTGCTGTGCTCGGCTGCGTCCTCGCGGCGGGGACTGCGGACGTTGCTGGTGCGACGTTGCAGGTGCGCGGAGAGGCAGGCGGAGCTGGCGCGGCGTCGCAGCTAAGCGGGACCGGGGGCGCGACAGATTTGCGCGCGGCCGGGTGCGCGGGGAGGCAGGCGGAGATGGCGCGGCGTTGCAGCGGCGTTGCAGCTGAGCGGGACCGGGGGCGCGGCGGATTTGCGCGCGGCCGGGTGCGCGGAGAGGCAGGCGGAGATGGCGCGGGGCCTTGCTGGCGCGGCGGTCCTTGCTGTGCTCGGTTGCGTCCTCGCGCCGGGGACTGCGGTCGTTGCTGGCGCGACGTTGCAGGTGCGCGGAGAGGCAGGCGGAGCTGGCGCGACGTTGCAGCTGAGCGGGACCGAGGGCGCGGCAGATTTGCGCCCGGCCGGATGCACGGAGAGGCAGGCGGAGATGGCGCGGCGTTGCAGCTTTGAGCGCGGCCGGGTGCGCGGAGAGGCAGGCGGAGATGGCGCAGCGTTGCAGCTTTGAGCGCGGCCGGGTGCGCGGAGAGGCAGAACAAAGCAGTGTGCACGCCTACAGTAGTAACATATAGAGTAGTAAAGATTAACACTCCCTTGGAGGCTCGGGGGCTACTGTCGGGGACCATAATTAGGGGTACCCCCGAGGTTCCTAAATCTCAGCTGGTAAACCCCATCAGCACAAAGCTGTAAAGGCCTGATGGGTGCGATTAACTCAAGGGACACGATCCCGCCTCGCCCGAGCCCAGCCTCGGGCAAGGTCAGCCGACCCCAGAGGATTCACGCCTCGCCCGAGGTACCCCCTCAAGCAACGGGCACACCCTCGGCTCACCCGATGCCCAATCTTCGCCAAGAAGCAACCTTGGCCAGATCGCCACACCGACCGACCGAATCGCAGAAACATTTAATGCAAAGGTGGCCTGACACCTTATCCTGACGCACGCCCCTCAGTCGACAGAGCCGAAGTGACCGCAGTCACTTCGCCGCTCCACTAGCTGGCCTGACAAGGGGACAGCGTCGCCTGCGTCGCTCCGACTGCCGTGCCACTTGACAGAGTGAGGCTAACAGCAGCCAAGTCTGGCTTCGGGCCCCATAGGAAACTCCGCCTCGCCCGACCCAGGGCTCGGACTAGGCTACGGCCTCGGAAGACGACGGACTCCGCCTCGCCCGACCCAGGGCTCGGACTCGGCTACGGCCTCGGAAGACAACGGACTCCGCCTCGCCCGACCCAGGGCTCGGACTCGGCTACGGCCTCGGAAGACGACGGACTCCGCCTCGCTCGACCCAGGGCTCGGACTCGGCTACGGCCTCGGAAGACGACGGACTCCACCTCGCCCGATCTAGGGCTCAGACTCGGCTACGGCCTCGGAAGACGACGGACTCCGCCACGCCCGATCCAGGGCTCGGACTCAGCTACGGCTTCGGAAGACGACAAACCCCGCCTCGCCCGACCCCAGGGCTCGAACTTGACCCCAGGGCTCGGACTCGACCCTAGGGCTCGGACTCGACCTCGACCTCGGAGGAGCCTCCGCCTCGCCCAATTGAGGGCTCGGACCGACCACGCCACAGGAGGGGCCATCATTACCCTACCCCTAGCTAGCTCAGGCTACGGGGAACAAGACCGGCGTCCCATCTAGCTCGCCCAGGTAAAACAGGTAATGATGGTGCCCCGCGTGCTCCATGACGACGGCGGCTCTCAACCCCTTACGGAAGCAAGGAGATGTCAGCAAGGACTCGGCAGCCCCGATAGCTATCCTTCCGCAAGGCTCCAGCGCTCCTCCGACGGCCACGACATCACAGGAACAGGGTGCCAAAACCCCTCCAGCTGCCACGATGGCATGTACTTAGGGCGCTAGCTCCTCTCTGCTAGACACGTTAGCACACTGCTACACCCCCCATTGTACACCTGGACCCTCTCCTTACGCCTATAAAAGGAAGGTCCAGGGCACTCCTATGGGAGGTTGGCCGCGCGGGAGGACGGGCTGGCGGACGGTCCCTCTCTCACTCTCCCTCGCAAACGCTTGTAACCCCCTACTGCAAGCGCACCCGACCTGGGCGCAGGGCAACACGGAGGCCACGGGATTCCCCCTTTGCCTGTCTCTTTCCCCCCTTCGTGCTCCGCCTCGCGCCGACCCATCTGGGCTGGGGCACGCGGCGACAATTTACTCTTCGGTCCAGGGACCCCCTGGGGTCGAAACACCGACAAAGAGTATATAAAACAAAAAACTCTACTCTACTATTTTCCAAAGTTCTCAAGTGGTAGCTGATCCATTTCTTGCTTTGGCCTTATTTTCTCCCCCTTTGGCATCAAGCACCAAAACGGGATCAATTTTGGCCTTAAAACCCCATTGCCTCACCAAAATCTTCAAATAAGAGACTTGTTTCTTAGAACTCCATGACACCAGGGACCTTCCTAGGAATTGGCATGTCCCTGATGTACTCTTCCTATCGACCTTACATCTAGCATAATCAGAGTCTGAATATCCAATTAAGTCAAAGGTAGACCCCTTTGGATACCAGATCCCGAAGCAAGCTGTAGCGACTAAATATCTAAGAATTCGCTTCACGGCCACTAAGTGACACTCCCTTGGATCGGATTGAAATCTAGCACACATGCATACACTAAGCATAATATCTGGTCTACTAGCACATAAGTAAAGCAAAGAACCTGTCATGGACCGGTATGCTTTTTGATCAACGGACTTACCTCCTTTGTTGAGGTCGACGTGTCCGTCAGTTCCCATTGGAGTCTTCGCGGGCTTGGCGTCCTTCATCCCAAACCGCTTTAGCAAGTCTTGCGTATACTTCGTTTGAGATATGAAGGTGCCGTCCTTGAGTTGCTTCACTTGGAATCTAAGGAAGTAGTTTAACTCGCCCATCATCGACATCTCGAATTTCTAAGTCATCACCCTGCTAAACTCTTCACAAGACTTTTGGTTAGTAGAACCAAATATTATGTCATCGACATAAATTTGGCACACAAATAGATCACCGTCATAAGTCTTAGTGAAAAGAGTTGGATCGGCTTTCCCAACCTTGAAAGCATTAGCAACTAAAAAGTTTCTAAGGCATTCATACCATGCTCTTGGGGCTTGCTTAAGTCCATAGAGAGCCTTAGAGAGCTTACACACATGGTCGGGGTACCGTTCATCCTCAAAGCCAGAGGGTTGCTCCACGTATACCTCCTCCTTGATTGGCCCGTTGAGGAAAGTGCTCTTCACGTCCATTTGGAACAACCTGAAATAATGGTGAGCGATATAGGCTAACAAAATACGAATCGACTCTAGCCTAGCCACAGGAGCGAAAGTCTCCTCAAAGTCCAAACCTGCGACTTGGGCATAACCTTTTGCCACAAGTCGAGCTTTGTTCCTTGTCACCACCCCGTGCTCGTCCTGTTTATTGCGGAACACCCACTTGGTTCCCACAACATTTTGCTTGGGACGCGGCACCAGTGTCCAAACTTCATTTCGCTTGAAGTTGTTGAGCTCTTCCTGCATGGCCAACACCCAGTCTGGATCTAGCAAGGCCTCTTCTACCCTGAAAGGCTCAATAGAAGAGACAAAAGAGTAATGCTCACAGAAATTAGCTAATCTAGAGCGAGTGGTTACTCCCTTGCTAATGTCACCCATAATCTGGTCGACGGGATGGTTCCTTTGAATCATCGCTCGAACTTGAGTTGGAGGGGCCTGTGGTGCTTCTTCCTCTTCAACTTGGACATCTTGTGCTCCCCCTTGATCACACGCCTCTTTTTGAGGAACCTGTTCATCATCTTGAGTTGGGGGTTGCACCATTGTTGAGAAAGAAGGCTGATCTTGTTCCTTGTGTTCCTGCGGTCGTACGTCGCCAATCGCCATGGTACGAATCGCGTCCGTTGGAACATCATCATCATCTACATCATCAAGCTCAACTTGCTCTCTTGGAGAGCCATTAGTTTCATCAAATACAACGTCGCTAGAGATTTCAACCAAACCCAATGATTTGTTGAAGACTCTATACGCCTTTGTATTTGAGTCATAACCTAACAAAAACCCTTCTACAGCTTTGGGAGCAAATTTTGAATTTCTACCTTTCTTCACCAGAATGTAGCATTTACTCCCAAAAACTCGAAAATACGAAACATTGGGTTTGTTACCGGTTAGAAGCTCGTATGATGTCTTCTTGAGGAGGCGATGGAGATAGACTCGGTTTATGGCGTGGCAAGCCGTGTTCACAGCTTCCGACCAAAACCGCTCGGGCGTCTTAAATTCTCTAAGCATCGTCCTCGCCATGTCTATAAGCGTCATGTTCTTTCTCTCAACCACACCATTTTGTTGTGGTGTGTAGGGAGCGGAGAACTCGTGCTTGATTCCTTCCTCCTCAAGGTACTCTTCCACTTGAAGGTTCTTGAACTCGGACCCATTGTCGCTCCTTATCTTCTTCACCTTGAGCTCAAACTCATTTTGAGCTCTCCTTAGGAAGCGCTTGAGGGTCCCTTGGGTTTTAGATTTATCCTGCAAAAAGAATACCCAAGTGAAGCGGGAAAAATCATCAACAATTACTAAACCATACTTACTTCCCCCGATGCTGAGGTAGGCGACGGGTCCGAAGAGGTCCATATGCAGCAGCTCCAGGGGTCTTGATGTGGTCATCACATTTTTCTGTGATGCGCACTTCCCACTTGTTTACCTGCTTGACAAGCTGCACAAGGTCTATCTTTTTCGAAATGCACATTTGTTAGACCTAACACATGTTCTCCCTTTAGAAGTTTGTAAAGGTTCTTCATCCCACATGTGTTAGACGGCGATGCCACAGCCAGCCCATGCTAGTCTTAGCAATTAAGCATGCATCTAGACCGGCCTCCTCCTTTGCAAAATCAACTAAATAGAGTTTGTCGTCTAGTACACCCTTAAAAGCTAATGAACCATCACTCCTTCTAAAGATAGACACATCTACATTTGTGAATAAGCAATTGTATCTCATATTACATAATTGACTAACCGATAGAAGATTATAACCTAGCGACTCTACTAAAAATACATTGGAGATAGAGTGCTCATTTGAGATGGCTATCTTGCCTAAGCCTTTAACCTTGTCTTGATTCTCGTCACCGCATATGATTGAATCTTGGGAATCTTTATTCTTGACGTAGGAGGTGAACATCTTCTTCTCCCCCGTCATGTGGTTTGTGCATCCGCTGTCGATAATCCAGCTTGATCCCCCGGATGCATAAACCTGCAAGGCAAATTAGGCTTGGGTCTTAGGTACCCAACTCTTGTTGGGTCCTACAAGGTTAGTGAAAATAGTCTTAGGAACCCAAATGCAAGTTTTATCTCCCTTACATTTGGCTCCCACCTTTTTAGCAATCACCTTTTTATTTTTACATGAAAGAATAAACTTAGCATTGCAAGCATGAAGGACAGTGGTAGATCCATTATATACTTTTCTAGGAACATGAGACATAACATTCTTCCTAGATCTACCATTAAAGTTTGAACTCGAAGCAATCATGGCATGGGAGTCGAACGCATTACAACTCCTATCATAATGAACATTTCTAGAATCTTTCATAGCCATATTTCTACCATGCATACAAGAACTAGAAGCAGTCATAGCATGTGAATCATAAGAATAATTCCTACAAACATTTCTAGAGAATTTCCTATCGCTATAAATGAAGGCATGATTCTTTGGTTGCTACTAGTCATAGGAGGCTTCCCTTTCTCCTTCGCGGGGATGGGAGCCTTATGACTTGTTAAGTTCTTGGCTTCCCTCTTAAAGCCAAGCCCATCCTTAATTGAGGGGTGTCTACCAATAGTGTAGGCATCCCTTGCAAATTTTAGTTTATCAAATTCATCTTTGCTAGTCTTAAGTTGAGCATTAAGACTAGCCACTTCATCATTTAATTTGGAAATGGAAACTAGGTGTTCACTACAATCATCAATATTAAAATCTTTACACCTATTGCAAATCACAACATGTTCTACACAAGAGGTTGATTTATTAGCTATTTCTAACTTAGCACTCAAGTCATCATTGATACTTTTTAAGCTAGAGATAGATTCATGGCATGAAGACAATTCACATGAAAGCACTTCATTTCTTTTAACTTCTAGAGTAAGAGAATTTTGGGCACTAACAAATTTATCATGCTCTTCATATAAAAGGTCCTCTTGCTTTTCTAACAACCTATTCTTCTCATTCAAAGCATCAATTAATTCATTGATTTTATCAATTTAGGTTCTATCTAAACCTTTGAATAAACATGCATAGTCTATTTCATCATCACTAGATTCATCATCACTGGAAGAAGCGTAAGTACTAGTATTGCGAGTGCTTACCTTCTTCTGTTTTGCCATGAGACAGGTGTGATGCTCGTTTGGGAAGAGGGATGATTTGTTGAAGGCGGTGGCGGCGAGCCCTTCGTCGTCGGAGTCGGACGAGGAACAATCCGAGTCCCACTCTTTCCCAAGGTGTGCCTCGCCTTTAGCCTTCTTGTAAGTCTTTTTCTTTTCCCTCTTCTTTTCTTGATCCTGGTCACTATCATTATCGGGACAATTAGCAATAAAGTGACCAACCTTACCGCACTTGAAGCAGGAGCGCTTTCCCTTCGTCTTGTTCTTTTTGGGATGCTCCTTGCGGCCCTTTAGCGCCGTCTTGAAGCGCTTGATGATGAGGGCCATTTCTTCCTCGTTGAGCCCCGCCGCCTCAACTTGCGCCACCTTGCTAGGTAGCACCTCCTTGCTACTTGTTGCTTTGAGAGCAACGGTTTGAGGCTCGTGGATTGGGCCATTCAATGCCTCATCGACGTATCTTGCCTCCTTGATCATCATTCGCCCGCTTACGAACTTTCCAAGTATTTCTTCGGGCGACATCTTGGTGTACCTAGGATTTTCACGAATATTGTTTACAAGATGTGGATCAAGGACAGTGAAAGACCTTAGCATTAGGCGAACGACGTCATGGTCCGTCCATCGCGTGCTTCCATAGCTCCTTATTTTGTTGACGAGGGTCTTGAGCCTATTGTATGTTTGGGTTGGCTCCTCTCCCCTGATCATTGCGAATCTCCCAAGTTCGCCCTCCACCAACTCCATCTTGGTGAGCATGGTGACGTCATTTCCCTCATGAGAGATCCTGAGGGTGTCCCAAATCTGCTTCGCGTTATCCAAGCCGCTCACCTTATGGTATTCATCCCTGCACAATGACGCTAAAAGAACAGTAGTAGCTTGTGAATTTTTATGATTTTGTTCATTGATGAACATGGGACTATCCGTACTATCAAATTGCATTCCATTTTCTACTACCTCCCATATACTTGGATGGAGAGAGAACAAGTGGCTACGCATTTTGTGACTCCAAAATCTGTAGTCCTCTCCATCAAAGTGAGGATTTTTACCGAGGGGAATGGAAAGCAAATGAGCATTGGAATTTTGTGGAATACGAGAGTAATCAAAAGAGAAGTTCGAGTTAACCGTCTTCTTTTTCTCGTAGTCGTTGTCATCGTCGTCCTTTTGGGAAGAAGACTCGTCGCTGTCATCGTAGTAGACAATTTTCTTAATACGTCTCTTCTTCTTCCCGTCCTTCTTCTTATGACTTGAGCCCGAGTCAGTGGGCTTGTCGTCTTTTGGCTCATTGATGAAGGACTCCTTCTCCTTGTCGTTGATCACCATCCCCTTGCCCTTAGGATCCATCCCTTCGGGCGATTAGTCCCTTTCGTGAAGAGAACGGCTCTGATACCAATTGAGAGCACCTAGAGGGGGGGGTGAATAGGTGATCCTGTAAAAACTTGAAACCTAAAGCCACAAAACTTGATTAGGGGTTAGCACAATAAAATCAAGTGGCTAAGGATAGCTCTTGTGAAGCACAATAGACACAGTGAGAACAAGCACAAGAGACACGAGGATTTATCCCATGGTTTGGCCAAGTACAACACTTGCCTACTCCACGTTGTGGCGTCCCAACGGACGAGAGTTGCACTCAACTCCTCTCATGTGATCCAATGATCAACTTGAATACCACGGTGTTCTTCTTTTCTTTACTCTTTCCCGTTTGCGAGGAATCTCCACAACTTGGAGTCTCTCGCCCTTACAATGAGAATCAAAATGAAAGCACTAGAGTAAGGGAGGGAAGCAACACACACAAATCCACAGCAAATATGCACACACACGGCCAAGACTCGAGCTCAAATGAATATCACAAAGTTCTCACTAGAATGGAGCTCAAATCACTAAGAATGACAAACGAGTGCGCAAAGACGAAGTGTGAATGATCAAGTATGCTCAAAGTATGCTTGGTGTACTCCTCCATGCGCCTAGGGGTCCCTTTTATATCTCCAAGGCAGCTAGGAGCCGTTGAGAGCAATCCAGGAAGGCAATTCTTGCCTTCTATCGACTGGCGCACCAGACAGTCCGGTGCACCACCGGACACTGTTCGGTGCGGATTTCTTTCCTATTCTGGCGCAACCGACCGTTGGAGACTTGGAGCCGTTGGCGCACCGGACAGTCCGGTGCCCCCATCCAACTGTTGACTCAGCCACGCGTCACGCGCGGATTGCGCGGCCGACCGTTGGCGCGCCCGACCGTTGGCTCACCGGACAGTCCGGTGAATTATAGCCGTACGCTGTTGACTTGGTTCCCGAGAGCGGCAACTTCGCCGCAGCCGACTCACCGGACACTGTCTGGTGCACCACCGGACAGTCCGGTGATTTATAACCGTACGTCGAAGCCGAGACCCGAGAGCAGCCAGTTGACCAGACGCCATCCTGGCGCACCGGACACTGTCCGGTGCACCACCGGACGGTCCGGTGCACCCAGACTGAGCAGAGTCTTGGCTGCTCAAGCCAAGTCTTTTCCAATTGCGATTTCTCTGATTCTAGCACTTAGACAAATATGTTAGTACACAAAAACCAATGTACTAAGTCTAGAATCATACCTTTGTGTTGACTTTGCACTTCTTCCACCATTTGACATAGTTTCACACTTAAACAATTTGTGTTGGCACATGATCACCAAAATACTTAGAAATGGCCCAAGGGCATATTTTCCTTTCACTCTCGGTTTGTTTTAGTACATGAGGAATGAAAATGTAATATAGATATAATTGATGTAGTAGTGTAGTGGTAGAGGAGGTTATACGTGAGAGAGAAGTTATGAGTTCGAATCTTATCATTCACAAAACATGTAAATTTGATTCAAAATGATAGGGCGATGGGTATGCTGTGAGTTCGAATCTTATCATTCACAAAACATGTAAATTTGATTCAAAATGATAGGGCGATGGGTATGGATATTTGGATAGTGGTTGGAGAGTTGTTTCTATAATTAAAAAATATTTTACTATTTCTTGGGGTTTTTTTGCAATTCTTAATTTACCGAGTGCTTTTCTTTCTTTGCCGATTGTCCGAAAAAATACTCGGCAAAGAACTCTTTGCCGATAAAATGTTTGCCGAGTGTAACACTCGGCAAAGGCTTTACCAACTTTGCAAAGAACGCGAATCCGATAGTGAGGTTGGAAGTTTCCACCAAATAAGTGCAATTTCTAGTGTCGTAGATTTTTTAAAAAAAGTAAACACCAAGTTCTTAATCTACTAGACTCTAAATTCGTCAGTGACAATAATAGTCGTCCTATATTTTTCTTAAAACTTGCCAACATGCCATTTTGAAAAGGATAGTTTAATGTAACCACCTAAATTTATATTTATATTATCTATCTACCTATGTAATCATGAAAAATAATTCTCCCTCCGTCTAAATTTATAATTTGTTTGAGTTTTTTTATACAAGTTTGACCGGTTTGTCTTATTAATATTTTTTGGAAAAAATGAAAAATTCAAAATCATACTTTAAATATATTATATGATAAACAATATTGCAGTAAAAATTGATAACAATTAAGATTTTTTTGAATAAGACAAATTAATCAAACTTAAAATAAAAAAGTCAAATGAATTATATGTTGGAACGGAGAAAGTATAAACTAATCACTAAGGGCTAGTTTGGAAACTCAAATCCCCTTCGGAATTGAAGAGGATTGGAGAAGAAATTAGTTCATTTCCACCTCAATCCCGAAGTAGATTTGAGGTTTCTAAAGTAGCCCTAAATCTTGATTTATTCTATCCATATAAGCCACCACCGGTGGTCAGTGGAGAAATGGAGAATGGACCTTCAAGTCCCGGTTGTTTTAAAGTTTGGGACTAAAGTCAGCATTAGTTCAATGTTTGATTGCTAGTGTCACTGACGAGCACAAATATGACCTTTCATTCTAATTGGTGGCTTTAACTAAAGGTTTCCCTTAGTCCGGATTGAAGCCATTAATCGGGACTAAAGGTCTTGCGCACATTTAGTTCCAGGGAAAAATTGTAATGTTATTTTAGAAATAATTAAAAAAATGTTGTAGCAATGAGAAACCAAACACATATCTCGTGTTTGTACTTAGCCTTGCTGGATACGGTTAGACAATTTTAAGTAGGTAGCTTGTGTTGACAAAGAGAAAAGGCTGGCCCGGTATACAATCCAATTTTGATAATGATTACAAAATACTACTTAATTACCCCGTCTCAAAAAAAAGAATTTTTTTGTAGATTTATTCAAAGTCAAACCATTTTGAATTTAATCAAATTTACATTAAAATATATACCATACTAGTACATTCATAAATGCTGGTATTTTTTCTTTATGAACTTAGACATATTTTTTTTTATCAAACCAGAACGTACGATATTCTTTTTAGGGCAAAGCTGGCGTATGACTATTATGCTAAAATATATGAACAGACACGACAATATAGTAACGATTAGGTGGCCCTAAATCTATCCGTGTGTGATTGTTTCATCTTATTATACCTAAAGTTATGAGGCCCCATAGATCGTAGAGCACACGTCGAGGCCGACAAATCTAAAAAAAGACACTCAAAGTACGCGTGATATAACCACAGAGAGAACAAAAAATTTCGCATGTGGACATGTCATGTCCACCTCATTGTTGCGTCTCTCGAGCGTTTAGTTTAGCTTCACTTATTATAAGAACCATATGATATGATATCGTATCAAAGGAAACGCATGCCCATCCGTTCCCACACGTACGCTTTTAGCCGACACTGAAGGGCACAAAGGTACAAACAATCCGAGGAATAAAAAACGACAGCCCGAATCACGTACGCGATCCAAGCAAACTGATAAAAAAACGAACGAATTCAAAGCGTAGCATAAACTATATATTCCCGTCGTCCCTAGCTTGTTCTTCCTTGTGTGACGAATTAACCTCCCCCTTCTGGGAAGCTCCCTTGCTTTGACCACGTTTGGATTTGCCCTTTTCCATCCCGGGAGCCGAGAACCGAGAGCCGAGAGCGAAGTGAACCCCGTTCGCTGTCGTCGCGGCACCGGCCGGGGGCATATAAATAGCGCACAGCCCGCCCCTCCCAGAGCCAGTCATCAGCACAGCAGCAAGCTCCCTCAGCTCGGTCTTCTCGGCAGGACCCGGCATCGGCAAGCAGAGCAAAAGCCCCGCTCTTTTCTCGACGACGTGGACGTGAATCGATCGGGAGATCGAGACATGGGGCGCGCTCCGTGCTGCGAGAAGATGGGGCTCAAGAGGGGCCCGTGGACGCCCGAGGAGGACAGGATCCTGGTGGCGCACATCGAGCGCCACGGCCACAGCAACTGGCGCGCGCTGCCCAAGCAGGCGGGCCTTCCCCGCTGCGGCAAGAGCTGCCGCCTCCGCTGGATCAACTACCTGCGCCCCGACATCAAGCGCGGCAACTTCACCAGCGAGGAGGAGGACGCAGTCATCCAACTCCACCAAATGCTCGGCAACAGGTACGGTGCTTATCCACGCGCACCATCATCATCACGCGAAAACAATTAACACCATCCCTTCGTTGCCGGGATATACTCAGTGTAGACTGGTTCTTGGTTCTTGATGATGTGGTCGAGTTTGATCCGGTCATTGCCAGAACCATATAGAACATGCATGCATGACCCAGCAATCAGCCACTTGTTGAGTTGTTGTTGTCTCGTAAAAATTGCCGCCATTTTTTTTTTAAAAAAAACATGCGCACTAAACAGCTACTTTCTGTATGATTTCAGATGGTCGGCAATCGCTGCCAGGCTGCCGGGGAGGACGGACAACGAGATCAAGAACGTCTGGCACACTCACCTCAAGAAGCGACTGGAGCCTAAGACAGCCACGCAGGCGCCCAAGCGAAAGCCCAAGAAGACGCTCGCAGCGCCGGTGTCGCCGGAGCAGTCAGTCTCCACGTCGACCACCAGCACCACCACTGACTACTCGGCGGCCTCGTCGTCGTTGGAGAACGCGGATAGCTTCACCTCGGAGGAGGAGGACTACCAGATTGACGACAGCTTCTGGTCCGAGACGCTGGCGATGGCGGTCGACAGTTCCGACTCCGGGATGGATGAGGAGGCAGAGGGCGCCTTCGGCGCGTCGCCGCCGGCGCCGTCGACCAACGACGACGTGGACTTTTGGCTCAAGCTGTTCATGCAGGCCAGCGACATGCAGAATTCGCCCCAGATTTAGGCAGGAACCTAGACGGTTATCTCTCGATCGGCTGATGATGTTCTTGGCCTCAGAATTCTTTCAATCCTTTTGTTCTGCTCCGTTTCGGTGGATGTATATCTGACTGAAAACTTGTGCAGCGGAAAGCAATTGTGCTTCATCATGGCGGTGTTCACTTTTTGCGCATTATATACTACGATTTTAGTTGAGTTTTCTGTCACCTGTGCTTTCCGTCGCTAGCTGCTTATCCAGGGACCAGGGTCCCCGGCTACATGACCGATGTCCATGTCCATGATGTCAGCCTCAATGGAAGTTTCGTGAGAGTTTTATAGCAGAAACAGATGAAGAGATAGAAGATAAAAGTTTTAAGAGATACAATCAGTTTTATAAGAATGGAACTTATCTACATTATTTTAAAATAGTCTTATAAACTAGTACATGAAACCTCTCGCCAAAGCTAGCCTTTAACCACTACCAGAATTAGGCTCTTCGCCCGGCTGCAAAAAGTTTACCTAGTGTTTTTTAAGCTTTCTCGGACGACTAAAACACTCGGTGTATTCGGTACTATGCTCCGATCCGCTTTTCCCTATACACTTTTCGCCGCCTCGATTCGAGCATGAATAACGTACGGGCAGCTTGAGGAAATCTTCCACCGTTGGCCTCATGCAATGAAAAGATTTGTCTTAAAAAGCACTCCCTCCATCCTAAAATATGGTTGTTAGCGCCAACCTGGACACCAAACACTAGAATGAATCATCTAGCGTGCTCTGTGCGGAGACACATACATAGTCCAGACTGCGGACCGTCGGCCTCAGGGTCGGACCGTCTGCCAGGAACTTTTAGCGCTCAACATATGCATCCTGTCTTTTGGTGGAGGTTGACGAACCAAAAACATATCCACTACCAGCACCCTTCGAGAAATAATAGATCTCACAAGTCATTTTGTTCCCGAAGTAAGAACTAAGCATGATGCAAGTCACCGGTTTTTCAAACCAATAGATTGATCATTCAATAGAGCTCTAATGTATAAAGGCCGTTTTGGATTGCATCTTTCTCGGCCATGACCATCTGATCAATGGATCAAAAGGTATAGAATGGTGGTGTCCCCCAGCCTAAATAGACAAAGGAACTATGCATGTATCATGGGTTCATCGTCGTACCATTCCATATTTGAACAGGACAATATATCGACGATGAGTAGGCGAATGTAAAGTATCCTGACATCACAGGATGAATAGGCGATGCTTGTTGCGTCACCTTTCGGGTCGTTTTATTCGACCGTTTTGTTTTAACGGGTGACCAGGGTTTTCTTGTTGGCCAATCTCGTAGAACGACCTTCTTGCTAGCGTATTTGGAGAGCTATTGATCGCAAGTAGGACCGGCTTTGACCAGCTGACCATGTGCGTTATATGTGCTTTGCTACTGCGTCTCCTTTTTTTTGCTTTGTGTGGAGGCTGACGCCTCTAGCTATGGACAGACTGTCCGACTGAGTCAGCCAGATCACTGCATGAGTACCGAACCGTCCACGCATAGGTACCGGACAGTTCGCGATGCTCGAGTCAGGGAGCCGTGCTCGGCTGCTCAATTGAGCTTGCCCCGACACCCCTGAACTTGGTAGTCTTCTTGTCTGGAACCTTCCGAACAATCCCTCCTTGCGACATGTTTGACGTGCGAGGATCACCAATGACAATGTTTTTGCCTTGCCTTTATCGTCATTTTCGGCCGAACTAAGACTTTTTTGCTTGTTGGTTCTATTGTATTGACAGGAAATAGTTGTGTGTCCACTTACATCTTCTGAAAAATCATCTGGCCCTTATTTATGGCCAATTGTATCTATCGACGAAAAACATTATAATCATTGGTGGCATGGGAAAAAGGATTATGCCACTTGCAATAAGCATGTCTCTTTAATTCATCTATATGATGAATAGTTTGTGTTAATTTAATGTTGCCATTTTTTACTAGCTCGTCAAATATTCTATCGCATTTGACAACATTAATAGTAAATTTAACTTCTTTTACCGATTCTTTTGAACCGGCTGCAAAGAAGAACATGCAGAAGGTTTGGCGTTTATTAACCAAACAAGCTCAACGGTATATAATCTACGGATTCATCGTCTGAACTATCACGCTCTACTAGATGTATAGTACAGGTGACCGATTTTGATGTCTCTTTACATCGGTTTTTACAGGCCAAAGCCCGCTGATGTAGATGAGCTATTGAAAAGAACTGAGTGCCATCCAATTTGTCTCTTAAGTAGGATAGCAACCCATTAATAGCTCACCCTGCTAGCTCTTTGTCTGCGACATGAATTTGAAAGCATCAGCTTCTAGGGTCCTGGGACCTCTGGATATAATCATTAACCGATTCTTCGCATCCCTATCGGACTGAGGCTAAATCAGTCAATCCTAATTTATATTCCTCGGAGAACATAAAATTTACTCTCTAAATCATTCTAGGAGACATACCATGCAAAAGCGGCACTAGTAAGGGATATAGAAAATAAACGAATATGAAAGGCTTCCCCATCGGCCAATTTGCCTAGGTGTGCTAGAAATTGGCCTACATATTCGTGTGTGCTTCTACCACTTTCACTAGAAAACTTATAAAACTCCGGTATATTTTCCCCTTGTGGGTACGAGACAGTGTCAAACCGATGATCGTATAGCTTTTGATATGACTACCCTACTCTCGCTACACTAACTCCAAGCCTATCTCGAAATAATTCAGTCATCTCTTCCTTAATTTTCTCCATTGCATTCGGTGGCAAACCACCAGACCCTAGGCTGTGGGGCTCATTCGGTCGGGCATTGCTAGACCGACCTTCTTGTCGTGATTGATTGATAATGTTGATCGACCTATGATCATATGGTGCGCTGTTGTTTAAATATGTAGGGGCGGGATGTATTGTTGTTGTGGTGTGTAATAAATTGATGCATAGTGTGCAACAATAGGTTCTGTGTATGCGTATCTGGACTGTCTGGCTTAGGCGGTCGGACGGTCCGGCACGATGTCGAATGGTTTGATGGAAAGTCCAGATTGTCTGGTTGTGTTTGCTACTATTGGGGCGCCACATGGTGGTCTTCGTGCAGTCTGGACTGTTCGACAGGTATGCATGTATCATGGGTTCATCGTCGTACCATTCCATGTTTGAACATGACAATATATCGACGATGAGTAGGCGGGTGGAAAGTATCCTAGCATCACAGGATGAATAGGTGATGCTTGCTGCGTCACCTTTCGGATCGTTTTATTCGACCATTTTGTTTTAACGGGTAACCAGGGTTTTCTTGTTGGCCAATCTCATAGAACGACCTTCTTGCTAACGTATTTGGAGAGCAATTGATCGAAAGTAGGGCTGACTTTGACCAGCCGACCATGTGCGTTATATGTGCTTTGCTCCTGTGTCTCCTTTCTTTGCTTTGTGTGGAGGCTGGCGCCTCTAGCTATAGGCGGACTATCCGACTGAGTCAGCCAGACCATATGCTTGAATACAGAACCATCCGCGAGTAGGTGTCGACAGTCCGTGATGCTCGAGTCATGGAGCCGTGCTCGGCTGCTCAATTGAGCCTACCCCCCGATGCCACTGAACTTGGTAGTCTTCTTGTCCGGAACCTTCGGAACAATCCCTCCCTGCGACATGTTCGACGTGCGAGGATCACCAATGACGATGTTTTTGCCTTGCCTTTATCGCCATTTCCGGTCGAACTAAGACTTTTTTGCTTGTTGGTTCTATTGTATTGAAAGGAAATGCTTATGTGTCCACTTACATCTTCAAAAAAACAATCGGCAATCATTTATGGCCGATTGTATTTGTCGACGAAAAATATTACAATTATTGGTGGCATGGGAAAAAGGATTATGCCACTTGCAATAAGCACGTCTCTTTAATTCATCTATAGGATGAATAGTACATGTTAATTTAATGTTGCCATTTTTACTAGCTCGTCAAATATTCTATCGCATTTAACAACATTAATAGTAAATTTAACTTTTTGCCAATTCTTTTGAACCGGCTGCAAAGAAGAACATGCAGAAGGTTTGGCGTTCATTGGCAAAACAAGCTCAGCGATATATACATCTACGGATTCATCATCTGAATTACCATGCTCTACTAGATGTATAGTACGGTTGACCGATTTTGATGTCTCTTTACATCGGTTTTCACATGCCAATGTAGATGAGCTATTGAAAAGAACTGAGTGCCATCCCTGTTAGCTCTTTGTCTGCGAGATGAATTTGAAAGCATCGGCTTCTAGTGTCCCGGAACCTCTGGATATAATCATTAACCGATTCTTCACGTCCCTATCGGACTGAGGCTAAATTAGCCAACCCTAATTCATATTCCTCAAAAAAATTCTTATGAAATTTACTCTCTAAATCATTCTAGGAGACGTACCATGCAAAAGCAGCACTAGTAAGGGATAAAGAAAATAAACGAACATGAAAGGCCTCCCCATCGGCCAATTCGCCTAGGTGTGCTAGGAATTGGCCTACATGTTCGTGTGTGCTTCTACCACTTTCACTAGAAAACTTACAAAACTCTAGTATCCTTGTCCCTTGCGGGTACGAGACAGTGTCAAACCGATGATCACATGGCTTTTGATATGCTACCCTACTCTGGCTACACAAACAAGACGTGCGAGGAGGCCAAGCGGAGCGCGTCCGCGTATGCGTGCGCCAGTAGCAACAGCGAGTGCATCGACTCCAAGTACGGCAAGGGCTAGGGCTACCTCTGCAACTCCCCCTACCTGCTCAACGGCTGTCATGGTGCTCGTTCTCCTACCGTCGCTGGCGCATCGGCATACCATATAATTGTGAATCCCCATTTGTTGTCGATGTATTAGACATAGATATCCTATTACTAGTTTCATATGATGGAAAACTAGGAGAAATAGACTTCTCCAACGAACGTGTCAATTTTCTAGTTGATTCTTCTAACCCTCCAATCTATTGTTTCATTTGATTCTGTTGTTGATCTACATATTGTTTAATAGATTGGATGTCGTCAGGTTTACTTACGTTGGAGATTTGAAGCGAAGATAGAAGAGATGCGACGTCGGTCTCTCCATGTTTGATAACCTTCTAGTGGCGATCTACCGTGTAATGTGATAAGAATTTCTTCTTTGCTTGACGCATGTTGTCTTCGTATTGCTATTGCTTATCGGCCGTCAAACTTTCAACAACCGACTTCTGGATATTGTCTGGGGAGATATCGGTGTGATATTTAGAACTGGCTATTTTAGGGCCTGATTTTTAGTAGATCTAGACACATGTTTTCCAGCGGAGTCGCCAAAAAGTGTGTTGGCACCGATTTCGGCGCCAAACACTAGAACGAACCGCCTATCGGTGCTCTCTACAGAGGCACAGATTGTCCGCGGCACAGGGCCGGATGGTCCACAGTCTAAACGCAGGAGCGGCTCCTTCTTTGCGTACGTCCGGACGGTCCGCACCTAGGGCTCAGATAATCCACGATAGCGCAAAGGGTCGTCTTATTCGCTGTAGACATAGATCTCGCCTCCCGGGAAGGACCCCGTCGGGGCAAAGAGATCCTAGAGTGTGTATTAGCGTCTACAAGCCACCCAAGACGCCTCTAGTCGATATAGTGCTGAAGAGATGTGAAGATTCGAGGTAGAGGAAGGCTAAACTAGGGCTACTCCTAATGCATAAGGTAAAAATGATAAGTAGAGTTGATTGAATCGATTGTGGAGGATTTAATTGGCCGTACCCCATCATCTATACAAAAGGGTGGATGTCTGGACCTATTACAAGTTGGTTCTCGAGTTAATCCCGCAGTTTTAATTAACTAACAAATCTCGCAATAAATTCGGAATCCTAAATGATTTTGCGTACGCACGGACAGTCCGCGTTGGTACGACGGATAGTCTGTTTTTCTAATTTTTTCTCGTGAATGAATAATAATGAATATAGACATACATACGAACTATATTCGTAGATTAATTAATAAATATATATTTAGTCTAAAACAAATTATATTTTGAGACTGAGAGGAATTGTTAGCAGCGGAAACATGGAGAAGAAAACAAAGGAAGACAACTCGAGCTGAGCGAGGACACGGTTAGTTCGAATTTAGAGTTTCTTTATAAATTTCATAGTCTCATACGATTTCTCATCTTTCCTATATACGACTAGCTATGCCACGATGGGCTAGTCACAAATAGATTCGGCCTTCTTGCTCTTTTGGGCCGGCCAACATGCTTTTTGGACTCGTCTTCTTTGCATCCGTCTTAGCATAGTTATCGGGTGTGAACAACTACACTGAACGACTGAAGTATGATACCAGATTGTTAGTAGGGAGGTTACTCTTATTTCATAGTCTCATAAATACCATATTGTTAGGCTATGGAAATTAGGACAACGACCGTTGTGCAATTAAGTCTTATATGTTTGAACAACATTCGTTGGCTTGTTGCTGGCAACTAGAGTTGGAGGAGGACACGATTAGTTCAAATTTATAGTTTGATTACAAATCTCGTAATATCTAAGGATCTTGAGAAAAATCTTGGAGGATGGTTACTCTTATTTTCTCGAAACAAATTCTCCATCACTGTCCCAAAAGCCTTAACAGAGATAAATATATTGCTGCCCCCATCAACGCGTATCCTCGTTCCCCATTTAGGAGCCCCACGGCAGGGGCGGAGCCAAAGGGGGGCCGGCAGGGGCCATGGCCCCTCCTAATGATGCAACACATACAAGAATATATATATAGGGAAGAGGTAATGGAAGCCCTTGGCTTCCGTTAGTGGGCGAAGCCCCAACCAGGAGACCGACCGGGTCGCGTTCGGCCCACTGGACGCCAGCCTGCGCCATTTATGCATAGGGATAGCCACGTATCCCGGCTTACACGCGACATGCAAATACGCATCCATAAATATGTGTATAAATGTGCATAACTCATGCATAAATGGAATCTTTGCATACCAGGAATCGCGGGAACGAATATTTGCATGTGCTTGCCGGTTACGACTGCATAACGTTGTGATACATGATAGCGTAAACCATGCAAACGTTTAAAATCTACCACCGGATTTGAGATAAGGCAAGACGTGATCTTCGTGCGCGTAAATAAAGGCGCAGTTACGGGAGGAAACTAATACAACTTTACAGCCGCGTCCACGTTCGCCCGTCCATCTGAAATATTGGCGGCGGTTAGCGGCGGCGGAAGTGAGAGGTCCGGCCGGCGATGGGCGGCGAGAAGATGTCCACCACCGGCGCTGGCGATGACATTCTGCCTGTAACATCTGTGCATAAGCCAGCAGGTACGTCTGTTTCAATGGACATGCATCCTGTAGCGTCTGCAATCGCCCCATACACAGAGGGTGTCTCTGTTACTCCTCCGGTGGCATTGAGGGCACCTGGACATATCGAAGAGCACACAAAAACGGCAGACGTGGTCGGCGCAGAGAAGCACATCCCCATGAGACATATTGGGCCGCATGAACAGGACACACCTCATATTCTTTAAAGCCACGTAAGTTCTCCCATATTACGTTAAATTTAGTCGCTATTGAATCGTAAATGTTAAATTTCTGTGCGCAGCCGGACAATATTGATATAAGATTGATACCTAAAGTCGGTATGACATTTAGTAACGTGGACGAGGCGTATAATTTTTATAGTCAATATGCATACGAGGTAGGATTTCCGTTGAAGAAATATAGGGAGCGGAAGAATTGTAAATGGTAGAACTGTTCAATGGAAGGAAAGAATGCTGAAAGGGTAGCTGGAAATCCAAGGATACGTAACACATGTTCGAAACGAACACAGTGCAAGACTGGGATGAAACTTAAAAAAATCTACGATGATGCTAAAGAGAATGTTATTTCCGTTCGGATTGATCTGGTAAACTATGAGCATAATCATGAATTTTTGAAGAAAGATACAGAAAAAGGGCAATTGCAATGCAACAAAACACATGATCGTGAATATATGGAGTTCCTTAGTGCGATGCAAGAAAGCAGGATTCCACAACATTGCATCATGGATTTTGTTACAGAAATGCATGGTGGCCCAGAAAACGTTCCAATAACCGTGCAGGACATGAGTAACCTGTAAGTGTATTATGCATTGATAATAATTGTATTTTATATTACATAAACAATCATAATGTGTTGAGTTAGATATAGTGCATAATCATTACATTTTTTGACAGGAAAAAAGCATGGCAAAGGGAAAGAAATGCAAATGATGTGTCAAAGCTGTTATCTTTTTTTCATTATGCAAGAAAGATAATCCACAATTTTTTTCAGACTTTCAACTGGACAAAGAAGGGAAAATTTTAAGCATATTTTGGTCCCATGCTAGCCAGCAAGCCGAGTACATTGATTTTGGTGATGCAGTTACATTTGATACTACACATAAGACTAATATGTACGATAAGCCATTAGGCATGTTTGTTGGCTCGAACCACCACCTACAATGCACAATATTTGGGTTTGCTTTACTAGGAGACGAGACAGTTGATACATTCGAGTGGGTCTTCAATACGTTCAAAACATGCATGGGATGTGACGGACCACGAGTGATGTTGACAGGTATGTTGTAATAAAATGGCTCGTAATTATTATGGCACGTACTATATGATATCATATTGGCTTGCATGATGTTATGTAAATTTATCTATTTCAGATCAAGACCCTGCCATGCCAATCGCACTTGGCAGAGTATTCCCAAACACAATACATCGATTGTGTTTGTGGCATGTGCAAAACAGGTATATGCCCCACTTGAATGAATTATATGCAAGATTTGAGGACATGGATTTCAAAACAAGGTTCCAATCTATAATACATCATCCATTGAATAAAATGGAGTTCGAGGCTGCCTGGCAAATGATGCTTGAAGATTTCCAGCTACACGAGAACAACACCCTTGCCAGATTATATGAAATACGCAAAGATTGGGTACCTGCATTTTTCAAAGGAGACTATTGTGGTCTTATGGTCTCTACACAACGAAGCGAGAGCATGAACAAGTTGGTGAAGAGTGCCCACGTGGATGCAAACACACCGCTTCATCAATTTGCAAAGCAAATGATGAAGCTCCTGCATAGTAGGAAGATGAAAGAGGCCAAAGAGGCACTAGGATGCATGGTAAGTGAAAAAAATAATAAACATATGTTTTATGTTATTAAAAACAAAACAGTATTAATACTATATTGTGTAATTTGCAGGGTCAAAAGGATACAACTACATTGTATATGTTTGAAATAAGAGTTGCAAGGGCATACACTAGAGCTGTGATGACAAGGTTTCAGGAGACAGTAAAATATGCAACTGTCGAATAGACCGTGATATAGAGGGTGAGGAACATGATTGGGTGGTGAAACATACTACAAGATCAAATAAAATTGTTTGGGGTCAACACCAATTCAAGATAAGGGCTGATGTGGATGCTGGAAAGTATTCATGTGAGTGCAAGCATTGGGAGCATACAAGTATGTTATACTAAATGATTTTTTCTATATAAAATATAAATTATTACAAATACATAGCTGTTTGCGATTAATATATGACATAATGTATGTTTAACCAATTATAGGTCTATTTTGTGTTCATCTTGTACGCGCTTTCATGCATCTACAAATTGAAAGGATCCCGAGTGAGTATATTTTGCAACGATACACATACTCCGCGCATCAAGATGTGGCTTTTTCAAGAGACGATAGGAATTTGAAAGGAAAAGATGGAGAAACTAGATCATATAGACAGAAGATGTTGCTTAAAAAAGCAATGAAAGTAGTACACCATGCGAGTCTGTCTAAAGCTGGGAATGATAAAGCCCTAGAAATGATGGACGAATTATTAGGGTTATTGATGCGTGTGGAGCCTGATATAGGTACTGGTGAGAGTTGTGGCACAAGTGTTTGCGATGACATCCAGGTACGCACCTCGTGATGTTATGATTTTTGCATAATTACTTGTCGATAATGATCCATGTTTGTAATGATGATATAGGTCGAAGCGTATGAAACAGACGAAATAGCTATAGACAACTTACGCAAATTAGATGATGGGAACGAGGTATGAAACAAATCATTATAATGTATTACATATGCTGCTCTATAAGATTTGCGTCTTCACTGGACTTTGTTTTATTTCACAGGAAATTTTAATGGGGTCTAATACAAATGAATGCAATACTAAGGATGATCAATGTAATATGCCGATATTAACATTGGAACATAACACTGACAGTCGGCTGGTTGATAGTAGTTCTATGGATGTGGAAGCTAGAAAGGTGAAAACATTGCTACAATATATGATGACATACGTGAATATAAAATCTGACTTGATATCTTTGTTTTGTAGAAACTAGAATTTCATATGGAAGGTGTAAACTTAGCAAGACCAGATAAGGCCAAGCCTAAGGGAAGAACAATCAAAAGTAGTGAGCAACAAGTTCTAAAATTGGGTGCGAAAGGAGCTAAGAAGATGAGCAGGAAATGCCAGAAATGTGGCATAGCTGATGGTCACAACAGCCGTACGTGTTTAACTGTCGAGGATAATAGGGTTCGATTGGCTAACCTATCTGGACGTAAGAGAGGACGGCCTCCTGGTTCAAGGAACAAAATCATAGCTGCAGCCCCACAATGGAATGAGACATCAACGTCGAAAAAACGAACGGTGGATGTCGGAGATGATGATTCATCTGGTAGAGAGTAGAAGACCATAAGATACAAATATTTCCTTATGTAAATGTGATTCCTGTGTTCATTTGACAAATTCCAGAAAGTATCATAAATATACTTGCAAACTGGCATAAACGTATGTGTAATTTGTCATAAGTTATTAACAGGTATGCAACAAACTGAGTGTACATAGACTTAGCATACATGTATGTGAAAAAATGCATAACTCTGCGTTGTGTAATGCATAAGATGGTTAGCCTGTGAACCATGACTGTACAAAAAAATGACCCTGTTTGCAGTATATAATGCTGATAATGTATATAATAATGTATTGGCATATAATGATGACTATTGTATCATAAATGTATGGACAAACATGCATAAGACCCGCAATAATTATATCGTAAACTTCGGACAAAAAACATGCATACTTCGAGGTTATTGACATAACAATATTGTACAGGAACTTGGCAGAATCAAATGCAAGAAACACACATTACTATCAAACACATTTTGGTACAATATTCCAGTTTAGAGGTTAGCTGATCCCCAAAGTTGTCATTGACATAAACTAAGAAACGTCTACGGTCTTTGCCCATAATATACACACATGACTGATCTGAAGTTTAGGGAACCATTGTATACAAAATTTATTACATGACCAAACTAAACTACATCCTTTAGACCTTGAATCTTTGGATGTCTTGGAGCAGCGATAATGCTTTGTTCTTCGGGTGGAATGTGATATAATGCAGCGCAAGAGACCGTATCTCACTAGTGTTGCCCTGCAATACAAAAACACTGAGTTAGTTACACCTCTGTTCCATATGTTGCCTTGTGCCAACTATAGAATTAACTGGTAAATTTGTACGTACTGCTTCTATGTCTGACCGCAAAGATCCTTCGTCGCATAGATAAAATAGAATGTAACCCATGACATAAAACCCACAGTCATTGGATCCAGCTGCCATGTTAGGACAATTTGGGCACAAGTCAATTGTGAAGTTACCAAACTTGGGAAAGCATGTCCTGGGCCGTACATGTTGTATTGCTTTGTTTAATCTGCTCATAATAACCTTAGCCCATGGTAACTTTCTGCCACCTGAGCCCAAATGTGCAAAATGATAGTCCTTCCATGTAGTTCCACCAAGTGTTGGTCCATATGGGTTGGAATCTAAAATATGAATGCACTTCTTGACCTTGTTGACAACATACAATGTCCAATGCCCCCTACTTACCATGGGGACCATGATCTGACCGTGTAAAAAAAGCATAAAATGAACAGTGTAAATTACAAAAGCATAACAATGTGAACCGTTCCATTTAAAAGAAATTATGTTTGGATTATGAAATACGATTGTTACCGCTTTGCATTGGTCCAATTCATCTATCTTAGGCAATGAATTGTCTAGAAGTGTGTGGAGTACAGATTCATCAAAAGGTTGAGGGTTGCGACTGTGTCGTTCCTATTCCTCAAAGTTGAGTAGTGACTGCAATAAACGATATAAATGGAGTGAGTGTACTTGGGTTCATCTAATTTGTATATGAAAATGGTGTATGTAAGTTACGATAGTTTACCCCAACATTAACATCAAGAATCAAACTGTTCGAACTCATGGAAGTCTGCTGATTTTTTGCATCATCAATAACACATTGGATGAAACACTGCATGAATACATTGTCGAGACACTTCCCATTGGCAAAAGATTCATATATGTCAGAACATGTCGCTGAATATTCACCATAATCTATTATGGTCCTGGGGAATTTTTTATATCAATTAGAGAGGTCGCGTAAAACTACCAGCATATAAACAGATTTTGATTTAGTATGAACTTCATACCTGCCGGTGTCAGATTGCAGACCACACAAATATTCGCGTAGAGCTAACACAGTTTGCATCTGCGAATCAAGAGAAGCCTGGCCAACCTGTGGAGTGTTTGTAGCTGGATCGGTTTCAACAGAAACCTAAAAATATATATGAAAATATACATAAAACTCTGTGAACAATTTTGACAACTATAAAGAAAATGAAAATTACTGAGCTGACATAAAGTGGAATATACGTATGTGGAATGAAGTGTCATAAACTGGCATAAAATTAATGAGCTGACATTACTGATACAGATCAAGTGACAGAAATATTCTTGGAAACTGCGTAAATGTATGTGTAATTTATCATAGGCAGCTAACAGTTATGTAAAAACTGAATGCACATCTACTTAGCATACATGTATGTGCAAATATGCATAACACTGATTTGTATGATGCATAACCTATTTAGACTGTGAAGCATGACTGTACAAAATCTGTGAACAGTTGAAAACTACAAAGAAAATGTAAATTACTGAGCTGACATGTTCAGATGGAGTCTGATCAAAGCATGGACCATTGTCAGGCAAGTCTGTTTCTGCCGCTTGTTGTACGCCGCCAGTAGACTAACAATGATGGTATAAATGGATTACAAATTTAGTAAACTGCTAATGAGAATATAGAAAAACCACGAGGGGGTTTACTCATACCTTGATTTGCTGAGTCGCATCAAATATCGGCGCGTCAAGATCCATATGTGGTGTTGCTTTAGGAGTGACGTTTGTATTGGTCGGCATGTTCTTGCCACCGTCACCATGTTTACCCTGAACAAATTGTAATGGTTATATGCTATTTAAATAAAACGATGAATACAACCCTATAATGAAAAAATACAATTAATAAGAAAAACATTACCTCTGAGGTTGTAGGTGTTTTGTTCTGTTTCATTATATTTGTATGAAGCAGTGGATCAATATCAGCTTCATCGGGGCAACTTTCTAATAGTACACGAATATGCTGTTGCCTTAACAGTAATTCATGTACCTGTGTGTCTGTAAACTGCGCATCCAGCTGAGAAACTGGAGTAGACATATCAGGTACAGTTGGGGGGGCCGGACACGTACATCCTTCTGTACGTGTCATGTAAACAAAAAAAACATTGTTTAAAATAATGGCATCAAAATGATATCGATAAATGATTGCATAACTTTTTTATATTGACGTAAAGACATTAAACTGACTAACCAGCTGTCTGGGGAAGAATATCATCTGATTTTGAAGTGGTTTTCTGCACACCATAAGCATCTTCGTTGTCACCCGCCTCAGCACGGAGGACCTCATCAATTAACTCGCCAAAAACATCAGATAGATTGTATTGTTTCTCAACAATCTGCTGAAGAGTCTGTTTAATAACTGAACACGCCTTACCAACCTCCGCATCAAAATGTGACAGCTTCTCTATGAAACCCAGGCAGTGGCGGGATGGAAGCTGATTCAGCTTGCTTGATATCAAATCCCTGATGAGCGGGAGTTCGATGTGAATTGAGTGCTGTCCAGATGGGTCAGGACGAGGTACATCAAAAGTGTTGGTCCTGGTCTTATGCTGTTGTAAATTGAAAATTATTAAGTAAATATATAGCATATCACTGAATATTATGTTGAAATTCTATGACAAACAAATATATAAAATAGAATCATGCCTTGAATTGTGCTTCAACGGGTGGTACAGCTGTGTAGCAGGTCTCTGAGGAGCTTCGGAACTAAAAAAAGGCGTGAAAGATGGAGTAAAACTACAGCTATTTAATGGAAAATGCAAAAAAACATCACAAATATGCTTACAAACGTGCATAAAGGTATGTGAACGTTATCATATGCATGTAAAAATGATTGACACATAAAAAAATACCGAGCAATGTCCAAATGCTTCTTCTCCTTTGCGTATCTTGCCCTTGTCAGCTCTTGTCAGGGCTTGAATAATATTCCTATCAAAGTATTTGATTCGTGGTGTTCCACGTTTGTTCTAGGGTGCCGCTGAGTCATGAAGATGATCCAAATAATACAGCTGCAAAAAGCATAACATGAGTCATTATAAGACATAACAAAAGCATAATCTACGTGTATATGGATTTTGCATACAATATTATGGGTACATATAACAGACAAAAAAAGGATATGCTTACAAGAATAACGATGGAACATCCATAGATGGTTGTAGAAACGTTCGTAACGCTCCTAGTATGCCACTTCTTGGCTGCTTGGCATAAATCATTGAAAATAAGCTGGCACCAGTCCATCTGGTGGAAACGATCCATCTCCTCGGTTAAAAGAACCTCATGGTTTGTTATTCCCCAGCTGGCAGTAGGGAACAACAACCTATTGAACAATATCAAGAAAAAGCATCTGATGCTTAAATCATCGTCAGAACCTTTCCTCAAACGATCTTGAAGAGCTGTAACCCCAAAATCTTCTTTCGATAGACCAAGTTCAGCTCTTAAATTGTTGGCAGCAACAGCTTCATCGATGCCCAATGCAGTTCCTCCCCCAGCATTCGGTAACCCCAAAATTAGGTGCACCGTATCCTTTGTAATTTTCAGCTCCTTTCCAGGGCCAGCTCGAATTGTCATGTCATTGTGGTCGAGCTTTTCCATCAGCCAAGCTAAGTGTGATCTGCTGCCGAGTGCGTCCAGTCTCATATCAAGAATACTAGAAAATCCCCTACGTGCAATTGCTTGTTGCTGTCTGTCATTTAATATCTGTATGCTTACTAACACATCTTGGGGGTTGCATCTGACGTTAAGCCTCTACTGAAAAAAATATAAAATGAATATCGTAAACATTTACATCTGGATAATCGCAACACAATGTTTAACTCAGACACCAAGACAACATGATTTCACGCATAAAATGATATATTGCCATAGACATAAATCTCTAACCTGTCGGGGGGGGGCACTGCTTTCCTCCGCTTAGTGACTACCTTCTTCAAAACTTTCCCAGGACTATCGTCCAAGTTACGCTTCTTGGATAATGGCATAAAGTCATCATCCTCATTAGCAGCCTGCCTTGTTTCGGGTCTAACAGTCCCCGCCGGAGCACGGGGTATGTCAACGCTGAAGCACTCCTGAGTAGACTGGATTATGATCCGTTTTGGATTGGAAGGAGGTCGGTCTACGTTCTTCATGTCTGATGTTCCTGCCAAATGAAACGACACATATACATAAAATACGTAAAGGATCAAAAAAAGATAAGCACAAGTCAATTCAGTTCAGTTCATGACCATGCATTCCATTAGATCCCAACATATCGTGCAGCATCACTACTAAATTGTAAATTGCATAATTCTATCAACAAAGCAGCATAACACAATATTGTAAATTGCATAAACTTGTGAGACTAACTTGATCAAAAAAATCTGCTCATATGTGTCACACCCGGTTTTTAGAAGGTAAACCGAATGCGAACCATGTACGTGCCAGGATCAGTTATTCACGTACACAGCAGTTACATAACATGGACATCATCACACAGTGCTCAAAATAGTATTAAAAAGGGAAGTAATAGTCGATTACATCATACGTCTGAGACGTCCATATAGTTCTTACAATAAATCAAAGTGCGGAAAAGAAACGTAGATAACGCGGCCTTCACAGGCAGCCGACTGGGGGTTGCCGCTAACCCACGCCTAGAACTCGTCGTAGTCTTGGAACTCCTGGAAGTCTCCTTCCACAGCTTCATCTTCTCCTGAGCAGTGGTTGCAATGCTGACAACCTGGGGGGGGGGTTGGTGTGTAGAGCAAGGGTGAGTACACATCAACATACTCAGCAAGTATCCTGTTTGGCTGTAGTGGACTAGCTTTATGTGGGGATAAGTCAAGCAGTTGCTTTTAGTTGGTCAGGTTATTACTTACTAGTAGAGAGCCAGGTTTTAGCATTAACCCAAGTTATTAACCCAAAGTACTCTTTCCAAACGGAAAGAATACCACTTACCATTACCATAAGCATAATCAGAACCATCAATCTCATTGCCACCTGTACCAAAGTATCACTGATCAAGTATCACTAATCTCTGGAGCTCCCTTGGCCGCTCATAACCGCGAGCACGGCTGATATATCAGTTTCATAACACTCTGCAGAGGTTGCGCACTTTACCCACAAGCCGTGATTCCCACTTGCCTCGGGCTGATCAAACCCTTAAACACTACCAAGGTGAATAGGCAGGGTCTCACTACGTAGCCTTTACAAAGATTCCCCGGGGCTGTAGCCACCCGTTAGGTTTCCTAAATGTACCGCACTCCTCCCCAAGGGACAAATCAACCTTGGCAGAGCGAGCCGCATACACCGAGCCCCATTGACGGCACAACGGCTAAGCGAACTACACCCCGGTTCCTCTAATTATTCAGCTAAGGGCGTCCCATTCCACCCTCATGGTTGCACTGTTTTCCCGAGCGGTCATCCATTGAACAGGTCCTTACGGAGAGGCACTCGAGAAACCGCTCGAGTCCCCTTAAAGGTCACAAATATAATCATAAATAAGAAGGGAAAACAGCGTATCATAGATAATCACATCATGTTCATTGATTAGAGTTGAGCAATAGCATCAGACTAAGCAGTAATAATCCGACCCAAATAGGTAAACAAGGACATGGATAACAAAAGCTAGTCAATCCTTAAGTATAAATGTGTAATGCGGGAGGTGAATTAAAGAATGAATAGGACAAAGATAGGTCAAAGGACACTTGCCTCCACCAACCGACTGCTGCTCAGGGACTTCTCCTGCGAATTCCTCGGGCTCTTCGACCGGATCGTTCTCTATGCGAGCGCAAACATACATACATCCATCCACATACTTAATACAAAAGAACAGTACACCATACAAGGGAACAAGTAAAGTAAATATGCATCAAGTATGACATTCGATATTGCATTTGTTATGGTTAGAAAGAAACGGGAAAGATCTCGCAGGGGTTTAAAGTTTATGCACTAATGATTAGGTACAATTGATTCTTAACAAAAGAATTCTGTTATATATATATACTAAAGGAAACCTAATCATTTTTAGTTGATCAACATTGCACGGGATAAACAATTAACTACGTGAATCAATAGCATAACGGAATTTTAAATTAAACTTCCTATTTTCCATAGCATGAACAATGATCAGTCTACCTAAAATAAAGTAATTATGATCACAGAAAGTAAATAAAATAAAATAAAAAAAATAAAAAAAACAGAGGGGGGGGGGGGCGGTTGAACCGGCCCTAGGGGCGGTTGAACCGGTTTTGCGCAGGGCGGCCGAGCTGGGGCGGGCGCGCGGGGGAGGGCGGCCGAGCTGGGGCCGGGGCGGCTGAGCCGGTCGGCCAGGGCGGCTGAACCGGCCCTGGGCTGGGGCGCGGGCGCGGCCGGGGCTGGCCGGGCGGCCAGGCGGGCGCGGCTGGGGGCGGCCGTGGCCGGCCAGCGGCCAGGCGGGCGCGGCTGGGGCGGCCAGGGGCGCTGGGGCGCGGCCAGGGGTGGCCGGGCGGGCTGGGGGAAAGGGGAGGGGAGAGGGGAGGGAGGGAGGAGGGAGGAGGGAGGGGGGGCCTCACCGGCGGTGGGCGGCCGATCCGGCAGAGGGCGGCGGCCGGCGCTAGGGCAGGGGTAGGGGCGGCGGCTTAGGGAGAGAGAGAGGGAAAATGAGAGGGAGAGGGAGAGGGTTAGGGGAAAAGGGGAGGGAGGGGGGGGGGGCGGCTGGGCCTTGCCAAGGCCCAAGAGGGGGGCGCGCGCAGGGGCTTGGGCCGGCCGGGGTCGGCCCACGGCGCGGGAGAGAGAGAAAAAGAGGAGAGAGAGAAAGAAAAAGAAAGAAAGAAAAGGTTTTCCGCTTATTCTCGAAATCCGATCTTTTAGATGAATGCGTTTGCACTTTCAAACAATCAAAAAATGCAAGGTTCGGCATGGTGCATCAAACAACACAAAGTATCTTTAGAGTTTTTCTTACACGGGAAATCCAAACCGGATCCCGCTAAAACTTTGGAAAAGATCAAGGTTTAGCGAGGGAAAAAGAAAAAGAAAAGGTAACGCCCGAATTTTGGCGAGTAAAGAAAAGAAAAAATTCAACTGCAAAATTCGGGGCGTTACAAACCTATCCCCCTTAAAAGAATCTCGCCCTCGAGATTCAGGGCTGGCTAGCAAAGAGCTCTGGGTACTTGGCCATCAAATCATCTTCACGCTCCCAGGTTGCTTCTTCCTCAGAGTGGTGACTCCATCTGACTTTGCACATTCTGATGGTCTTCCTTCGGGTGACTCTGTCTACAACCTCAAGAATCTGAGCTGGCTTCTCGACATAGGTCAAGTCCTCCTGGACTTCCAGACCTTCCACTGGCAACTGCTCTTCTGGCACACGCAAGCACTTCTTCAACTGAGACACATGAAAGACATCATGCACAGCTGACAAATTCTCTGGCAAACTGAGCTGATAGGCCACTTCTCCACGCTTTGCGAGAATCTGATACGGACCAATGTAGCGGGGTGCTAGCTTGCCTTTGATTCCGAACCTTCTGACTCCTCTGATCGGTGACACTTTCAGATAGACGAAGTCTCCGACTTCAAAACTCAGCTCTCTTCTTCTTGTGTCTGCATAGCTTCGCTGCCTCGATTGCGCTATCTTCAGATTCTCTCGGACCATCTTGATGTTCTCTTCGGCTTCAAGCAAAATATCTGGCCCAAACACTTGCTCAACTTTGCATACAACTGGTGCTCTCGCAATCTCTGCAATACCATCCTCAAATGATCTGCATGCTCTTCTTCGCTTTGAGAATAAACCAGAATGTCATCAATGAATACCACCACAAACTTATCGAGATAATCCATAAATACACTGTTCATCAAGTTCATAAAGAACGCTGGTGCATTGGTCAAACCAAAAGACATCACGGTGAACTCATACAAACCATACTTGGTAATGAATGCCGTCTTCGGTATGTCCGAAGGTCGGATCCTGAGCTGATGATAACCTGACCTCAGATCGATCTTGGAGAACACACTGGCTCCTCTCAACTGGTCGAACAGATCTTCTATTCTGGGCAAGGGATACTTGTTCTTGATCGTGACTTCATTCAAAGCTCGATAATCGATACACATCCTTTTTGTGCCATCTTTCTTCTCCACAAACAGGACAGGGGCGGCCCAAGGCGAGGTGCTTGGCCGGATGTAACCTTTCTCCGACAGCTCATCAATCTGCTTCTTAAGCTCAACCAACTCTGGTCCAGATATTCTGTAAGCTCTCTTAAAAATAGGGGCGGTTCCAGGAAGAAGCTCTATGGCGAATTCAACTTTCCGCTCTGGTGGCATACCCGGTAAATCCTTTGGAAACACATCTGGGAATTCAGACACAACCTCGATACTCTCAATTGGGTCTGCTTCACTGCTATCGACAGCCATCTGATAACAACTTCCTTTCTTCGGCTCAGGCGGGACTAACTCGGTCACCACTTCCTCTCCTAGTGGGGACACCAACTTGATTGTCCTTTTATCACAACTGATAACTGCCTGATACTTATCTAGCCAATTCATCCCTAGGATGACATCTATTCCCTGAGTACCCATTACTATAAGGTTAGCGGGAAACGCTATCCCCCTTATTTCCACACTTATATTCAAACAAATGCTATCAGCTCGAATTCTACCACCAGCTGAGTCAATTTGAATGGGGGTTGACGTGGTAGTAATTGGAAGATTATGTGCTTCTACCCATGATGCAGTAATAAAAGAATGCGTTGCTCCAGTATCAAATAACACTTCTGCAATATGGGAATCGACTGGGAACATACCTACTGTCATGCCGGGGGTCTCCTGAACTGCTTCAGCCTCCAAATGGTTCAGCCTTCCATGATTATAGCGCTGCTGAGGGCGGTTGCCTGCTCCAGACTGAGACGCATTCTGCTTCGCTGGGGCATTGGGGCCTGACTGCTGCTGGGCTGCCTTCTTCGGACATTGCATCACCCAGTGGCCTTGCTCTCCACAGTGGAAACATGCTCTGTTTCCAACCTGAGCTGGTGCTGCCTGATTGCTCTGCTGAGTTGCGGGGGCAGGAAGACGAGGTGTCTGCTGATTCTGCCTCTGGAACTGGCCTCCTCCTGATTGATTGCTCTGACGGTTCTGGTACTGATGCTGAGGATACTGCCTTTGAAACTGCTGATACTGCTGACGCTGCTGATGCTGCTGAGGTGGACGCTGGTTCTGCCTGAACTGCTGAGGTTGATTGCCTGAGAAACGGGGACGACTGCTGCTTCCAGGCTAGGGTCCACTGATCTTGCGCTTACGATCTTCCATCTCCTTACGCTTCCTTTCTGTCATGATTGCTCTGTCAATCAGGTGCTGGAATGTCGGGAAGGTGTGATTCATCAGTTGATACTGAAGAGGGTCAACCAAGCCTCTCAAGAAACGGTACTGTCGCTTGGCGTCAGTGTTGACATCTTCGGGAGCATAGCGGGACAACTGCAGAAACCTGTCTCGATACTCACTGACAGATGATGACCCTTGCTTAAGGGCCAGGAACTCCTCCTTCTTCACTGTCATCAGACCTGCAGGCACATGGTACTGACGAAAGCTACCTCTGAACTCTTCCCAGGTGATGGCATCGGGGTTGGCATGGGTGGCGAGGTAAGACTCCCACCATGATTGGGCTGCTCCTCTCAACAGACGGGGACCATACAAGACTTTCTCCCTGTCATCACACTGAGCGGTATACAACTCCCGCTCCACAGTGCGCAGCCAATCTTCAGCATCCATGGGGTCAGAAGAGTGAGCGAACGTTGGGGGATGACCTCTCATGAATTCAGCACGCTTGTCTCTAGGCATCTGAGGCATCTGAGGCTGGGGTGGTGCTTGCTGCTGTTGTTGCTGCTGCTGCTGCTGCTGAATGGCGGCCAGAGTCTGACCGATGGCCTGAACTGCCTGAGTCTGCATCAGAAACATCTGCTCAATCGACATCGGGGGCGGGGGCGGCAGCTGCTGCTGCTGGGGCGCCTCATCTTGCTGACCGGCTTGCTCCTGCTGAGCATGCCTTCCTCCTCTGCGTCTGTTCTCTGACATCTGCAGAACGCAACCACACATCAGAACTGATCTGGCAAATCTTGCAGCATAAGAAAAGAGTATAGAATTCTCCAACAACACTGAACAGATGAGCATCTTCACTGATCTCCAACACAGACCACACAGCTTCTCAGATAAAGAGGAAAGTAGAATAAAGGTTTTCCCAACTATATAACTAACTCCATTAACATAATTGGTAAACCAAAATGCAGGAGATACCCACACTCTGGTGACAATCATTACAAAGATCCAAACCAAACATGGTTCATCATGACAAACATAAATGCACAGGATATAGCAAACTACCCTGTCTAACTAAGACTAACTAAGACCGAGACTAACGCTAAGACTGAAGCTTCTATGTATATATTTTGTATTAATTACAAGATCCAACTCTAACGATCTATGGTTCTAGATTTATCTTGGTCTTGCAGTCGGGATTGCCATAAGACTGGAGTCCACGCCGAGGTGAGCGATACGGGTGCTGAGTCCCGACGGGAGCGGGGGAACCATCATCCAAGTGACGACGCTCCGCGCGCTCAGCCCGCAGCAGGGCGATCTCAGCACGAGCCCTACTCAGCTCGTCTAGTGCATGGTCCAGCTCCGTGTTTAGCACGGCGGCTAGGTTGACTGTGCTGCTCAACCTAGGATTGTCCTCACCAGCAGGTGAAACAATCACGCCTCCTGTGCTGCCAGATGGACGGCGGGGGTAATACTTCAGGTCGAGACCGTCAGCTACCCCACCGAGAACCGAGCAGTAGTGCGAAAGCGCACGCCGTGCAGCATCCTGCATGGCTGCCTCAGCTGAGTCCCGCTCAGAGATAGAATAGTGCTCTGAGCAAGCCTCCGCGCCCTGGAGACTGTTCTCCGGACGGCGCACCAAGCAGGTCGCCTCCCAGCGGTCCGGGTAGACCCCGCGACTATGCTGGTAGACCACACAGCGATACTCGATGGACCAAGTACGCCGGTCAAGTGCCCGACGTAGCAGGGTGTCGAGCGCGTCGTGGAAGTGACACCCGCGAGCAGCGTCGCGAGTGATGGGTCGAGCAACCCATCCTTCTGGCTCATGGTTAGAGAGGTCGAGGTCGTGGCTCGAGCTGTCGTCGCCACCTCCGTCGTCTGGGTCTCCTCCAGCAGCTACTCCAGAAGCTGGGACGCCCAGTGGTGGTGCAGGGGGCGCCTCCAGGGGAAGCACAGGAGAGCAGCTCCTCACAGACTCTATCTCCTGCTGGAGCGAGAAAGAAGAGCCCTGCTCCTCATGCAGGCGGTGGTGCAGTCTCTCCAAGTGGCTGGACTGTCCGGCCACGGGACGGCGAAGCGGACGCTCAGCAAGGCGGGAGGGTAAGAAGGGGATGACGGACTTTCGTGCAGTGTGTCTAAGACGAGCCATCTACAAAAGACATCGCAAGCAAAAGGGTGAGAACAGAATTAATACGACTAGAAAATAATGAATCATAAATAAATGAAGGATCAGAATAAAACAAAATTTTCAGCAAGGTATAATATATAGTAGAACATAGGTTTGGTCAGTAGGACCAACTTTTGAAGAGATACCAAAGTCAAGGCAGGGACAGAGGTCTATAATCCTTAGAACGACCATTCTACTCTAGGTTAGCGGTCCTACAGTCAGCACGGCTTTGATACCACTTATGTCACACCCGGTTTTTAGAAGGTAAACCGAATGCGAACCATGTACGTGCCAGGATCAGTTATTCACGTACACAGCAGTTACATAACATGGACATCATCACACAGTGCTCAAAATAGTATTAAAAAGGGAAGTAATAGTCGATTACATCATACGTCTGAGACGTCCATATAGTTCTTACAATAAATCAAAGTGCGGAAAAGAAACGTAGATAACGCGGCCTTCACAGGCAGCCGACTGGGGGTTGCCGCTAACCCACGCCTAGAACTCGTCGTAGTCTTGGAACTCCTGGAAGTCTCCTTCCACAGCTTCATCTTCTCCTGAGCAGTGGTTGCAATGCTGACAACCTGGGGGGGGGTTTGGTGTGTAGTGCAAGGGTGAGTACACATCAACATACTCAGCAAGTATCCTGTTTGGCTGTAGTGGACTAGCTTTATGTGGGGATAAGTCAAGCAGTTGCTTTTAGTTGGTCAGGTTATTACTTACTAGTAGAGAGCCAGGTTTTAGCATTAACCCAAGTTATTAACCCAAAGTACTCTTTCCAAACGGAAAGAATACCACTTACCATTACCATAAGCATAATCAGAACCATCAATCTCATTGCCACCTGTACCAAAGTATCACTGATCAAGTATCACTAATCTCTGGAGCTCCCTTGGCCGCTCATAACCGCGGGCACGGCTGATATATCAGTTTCATAACACTCTGCAGAGGTTGCGCACTTTACCCACAAGCCGTGATTCCCACTTGCCTCGGGCTGATCAAACCCTTAAACACTACCAAGGTGAATAGGCAGGGTCTCACTACGTAGCCTTTACAAAGATTCCCCGGGGCTGTAGCCACCCGTTAGGTTTCCTAAATGTACCGCACTCCTCCCCAAGGGACAAATCAACCTTGGCAGAGCGAGCCGCATACACCGAGCCCCATTGACGGCACAACGGCTAAGCGAACTACACCCCGGTTCCTCTAATTATTCAGCTAAGGGCGTCCCATTCCACCCTCATGGTTGCACTGTTTTCCCGGGCGGTCATCCATTGAACAGGTCCTTACGGAGAGGCACTCGAGAAACCGCTCGAGTCCCCTTAAAGGTCACAAATATAATCATAAATAAGAAGGGAAAACAGCGTATCATAGATAATCACATCATGTTCATTGATTAGAGTTGAGCAATAGCATCAGACTAAGCAGTAATAATCCGACCCAAATAGGTAAACAAGGACATGGATAACAAAAGCTAGTCAATCCTTAAGTATAAATGTGTAATGCGAGAGGTGAATTAAAGAATGAATAGGACAAAGATAGGTCAAAGGACACTTGCCTCCACCAACCGACTGCTGCTCAGGGACTTCTCCTGCGAATTCCTCGGGCTCTTCGACCGGATCATTCTCTATGCGAGCGCAAACATACATACATCCATCCACATACTTAATACAAAAGAACAGTACACCATACAAGGGAACAAGTAAAGTAAATATGCATCAAGTATGACATTCGATATTGCATTTGTTATGGTTAGAAAGAAACGGGAAAGATCTCGCAGGGGTTTAAAGTTTATGCACTAATGATTAGGTACAATTGATTCTTAACAAAAGAATTCTGTTATATATATATACTAAAGGAAACCTAATCATTTTTAGTTGATCAACATTGCACGGGATAAACAATTAACTACGTGAATCAATAGCATAACGGAATTTTAAATTAAACTTCCTATTTTCCATAGCATGAACAATGATCAGTCTACCTAAAATAAAGTAATTATGATCACAGAAAGTAAATAAAATAAAATAAAAAAAATAAAAAAAACAGAGGGGGGGGGGGGCGGTTGAACCGGCCCTAGGGGCGGTTGAACCGGTTTTGCGCAGGGCGGCCGAGCTGGGGCTGGCGCGCGGGGGAGGGCAGCCGAGCTGGGGCCGGGGCGGCTGAGCCGGTCGGCCAGGGCGGCTGAACCGGCCCTGGGCTGGGGCGCGGGCGCGGCCGGGGCTGGCCGGGCGGCCAGGCGGGCGCGGCTGGGGGCGGCCGGGGCCGGCCAGCGGCCAGGCGGGCGCGGCTGGGGCGGCCAGGGGCGCTGGGGCGCGGCCTGGGGTGGCCGGGTGGGCTGGGGGAAAGGGGAGGGGAGAGGGGAGGGAGGGAGGAGGGAGGAGGGAGGGGGGGCCTCACCGGCGGTGGGCGGCCGATCCGGCAGAGGGCGGCGGCCGGCGCTAGGGCAGGGGTAGGGGCGGCGGCTTAGGGAGAGAGAGAGGGAAAATGAGAGGGAGAGGGAGAGGGTTAGGGGAAAAGGGGAGGGAGGGGGGGCGGCTGGGCCTTGCCAAGGCCCAAGAGGGGGGCGCGCGCAGGGGCTTGGGCCGGCCGGGGTCGGCCCACGGCGCGGGAGAGAGAGAAAAAGAGGAGAGAGAGAAAGAAAAAGAAAGAAAGAAAAGGTTTTCCGCTTATTCTCGAAATCCGATCTTTTAGATGAATGCGTTTGCACTTTCAAACAATCAAAAAATGCAAGGTTCGGCATGGTGCATCAAACAACACAAAGTATCTTTAGAGTTTTTCTTACACGGGAAATCCAAACCGGATCCCGCTAAAACTTTGGAAAAGATCAAGGTTTAGCGAGGGAAAAAGAAAAAGAAAAGGTAACGCCCGAATTTTGGCGAGTAAAGAAAAGAAAAAATTCAACTGCAAAATTCGGGGCGTTACAATATGCGACATCCAATTAATGTATAACCTGGTTATTTCGTGTGAGCTGGCCCAAATTGAACAGCAATATGTTTTATGGCATAATGTATTGATGTATGTATCATACTTCTGCCAACAAATCAGCATAAACAAAGTATTGTAGACTGCATAAACGTGTGATAGATTGCATAGTATACATTTGTGTCTCCGTTTAACTATAAATTTATAATGAATTGGTTTTTGATAAATCAAGCAATTGGCAAAATAATAAGGTGAACTCTATTTACGATTCAGATTGTAAGAGTTAAAGGTTGATGGCTTACCGGAATGTGGATGGGCCTGGAGGGCGGCTGAATTCGAGACACCTTTGCAGGGGACAACCCAATGCGACGAGGGGCTGCGTCAAATGCGTTGGGAACTCGACGTTGGGGACGGAGCTCGCGACGGCGTAGGGGACTCGGCGTTCGGCCGCCACGGTGGAGAAGATCGAGGTCTCGGTCTCTGCCGAGTAGAAGAACGCAGGGGCGGCACAACCGCCTCCGCGATTCCGGGTCACTTGCCGGAGACGAAGAACAAGGCCACGGCGTGTATGCGGCGGAGAAGGCGAGTGCGGGTCTCTGCGGTGGGTGAAGGAGAATGCGACGGCAGGGGAACTGCGGGGGAGAATCTTAATGCTCACGGCGGCGAATAGTCTAGGGTTCGCCGGGCGCGGAGGAGAAGCAGCATACGGCGGCGGATTTGGCTAGGGTTCGGCGGCAGCGATAGTTACGGGAGAGATGAGCTGAGAAAATGAGAGCTCGGTTCCTTGATTCGTGGGCCCGGTAGACGTCAGCTGCCCAGATTGCGGGGACACGATCTTTTCGTGGGCCCGGATGCCGCGAGACGTGCGCACACCAAAAGAGTGTAAACGGTAACAAAATTGAGCATAACTCGTATTTATAATTGACGTAACTATGTATTACAGTCAACCAGAAAAGCGTGCGCGCCGGTCAGAGCACCTGGTCAGTTTCTGGTCGGGGCTTCCATTAGTTAGAGAGAGCCCAGGGCTCTAAATACTATATCTATATCTATATATATAGTCTAAATTTTGTGTGTATAAATATATATACTCTAAATTTTGTGTAGCGCAATTAATCAAATGTGTAATAAAGTGGTTAGTAATATATGATCCATAACTATGTTGTAGTATGCCAACCAAAGTCTAAAAAAGACAAAGAATATAAGATAAAATATTCTTGAATGACCAATCGATGCATAAAACGTCAAACCTAATTCGCTTCAGACGCTAATATCTAAACCTCACCCCTTTATGATTCATTCTATCGTCTGGCTAAGCAGCTGCGATTACCGCTGACCACTTGACTTGCCTCTGCCATAACCCCACAACCAAAGTCCAAAGAAGGTGATCACGCGAAGCAGCAGAATGAGTGCCAGCAACTTATAAACATAATACATTAGATCTCGTGAATAATAAAATCTATAAATTTCAACTAAAGTTGTCACCTTATAATTGGTGTGTACATGACAAATTTGACGTGTACCTGCGTAGTTTGACGAATTTTCATGAATCCTCGAGGCTAGTTGGATTTTTGAATTCTCTCAAAAAATTGTTAGCTGCCTCATGAATATTAGAGTCATTATATAAAAGTTGAATCTCATCAGTCGAATATTCATCGTTATATCGTCTTTATTATTTTAGTATTGTTCTTGGGTCACAACTTTAATTCAATATATCAATTAGCTAGAAAATGGACTCGTCCACTAAAATAATTTATAAAGATATAAAATTCTTATTCCATGTCGAGTGCTTAAACTTGATAACATTATACGATATTTTTTTATCAGATAGTATTGATGAATTGATCGGCCCCCCTTATATTATATTCCTGGCTCCGCCCCTGCCCCACGGGGAACACTGGCACAAAAAAATCTTCTATGGTATATGAATAATAAGGGCACCACAACATGATAACAATTATAGATATATCGATTATCAAGAGGAAACAACGATAAAAAAATATTGTTATATATAAGGTGGTAGTTGGTAATTTCATGGGGTATTCAGGTCTCCAATAGAGCCTCGCCGGGGGGGGGGGTATTCTCTGACATTGTCCTGTTTATCTTTGGGCTCCGCCACAAAATAAAGAAAGAGTGCATATTGTTGCTCAATGTATTGCAATTATAGCTTCGTCGAAAACCATCTATGAGAAACTTCGAAAAAACTCACAACTGGAATAGAGTATAATTGTTATCTTCAGTACAATTACAACATTCAGTGTTGTAAAGCTTACGACCTTCAGGATCTAATAGTAATGGCTAATATTTAGTGGTGTCCTCCCCTAAACCCTGCAGGTCTCTAGGTATCTTTTGAATGTGTGAGTGTATGAGGATAGAAAAATTTAGGAGAAATATGTTTAGTCATATTACTCTCTTATTTGTGAAACACATGTCACATTATCTTCATAAATAATCGTGGAGGTATTATTGCGTGCCAAAGCCATATGACATGTGGATGTTAGTAGTCATCTGCCATAGTCAAGCAGATTGTCTTGTTGCTTCATATAATGTGATTACCTTTAAGTGGTTAGTAGATGTAGCTACTATCGTCCGTTTGCTCGATCTCTAGGATACGATAGTACCAACACACGTAAACACAAAGCTACTACGAAAACTAGCATTATGGGGAACTGATAGATATCTAGCATCTATACAGCCCACTCTAGTTTGGTCTGATTTTTTTGGAAAAAAATAGTCCAATATCTTGAGCGTCTTTGAGATACCTTAGTATAGTTTTAACGCTTGTCCAATATCTTATGGTTGGGTTCCCACTTTGTCTAGCTAGTAAACTCACTGCAAATGCAATATTGTGTCTGATGCAATTCGCAAGACATCAGCACTCCAATAATGCTAATATAAGAAACTTTAGGTCTCAACGATTTCTCATTGTCACTCTTTGGTCTAAATGGATTAATATTCTTTTCAGGGGGATCTTATGACCATTAGAGTCTTCAAAAGGTGAGCTTTGATCATATTAAATCTCTAAAGGACCTTCTTACTATAGGTTGTGTGGTGTATAAATATTTTTAGGGAAATACCCTATTTGTAGGCCCAAACAAAACTTGACTACCCCTCAAGTCTTTCATCTCAAACTTTGTCTTTAGATAGACGCAAGCCTCCTCAATACCCTCCACGTATTTATGATATTCGTGTCCTCAACATAGATCGAAATGATACATAAACAATTCTGAGATTTTATAACGAACATACAAGAAGAATCTAGATTATTTATGTATTCCTTCTCTAGAAGGAATTAATTAAGCTAATTGCATTATATCCGTCTAGATTGTTTAAGCCTATACAACGACCTCTACAACTTGACATTATATATGTTGCGGTTTAACTTGAAATATGGAATTCTCAGTTCATTTGAGACCTTCGTGTAAATTTCTAAATCCGCAACCCATACAAATCTGCAGTGACTACGTCTATCATGTACATTTTAAGTTTAAACCTGATGCTAGTGATATCAGGTATCGAAACATTATACCACTCATAACTCAGGACTAGATTTCATTATAATCGATATTGGGTCTCTATGAACCCTTTGTGATACAAGCCTCGCTTATTTTGTATTTGACCACCATATTATTTGTATCCCTCTTTCGAATGAACATCCATTTGAACTCAATTGAGATAACTCAAGGAGCGTGCCATGTGGAGCCGTGTTTCGTGTTCTGTCATTCCCATTCCCTGTTCTGCCTTTTCTGATTCCCCCTCCTCGCACAGTCCATTCTCATGTTCGGTCACCATTCCCTTTTTCCTTCCCTCTCCCCACAAAGCACATTCCCATTCCCACGTACATCACACGCCTAGCTAAAATTTAATTAAAAAACAGGCCCCAAGGGGATTCGAACCCACGACCTCTCAAGCAAATAGTAGCTACTTGTTGGGGACTTGTTCTCAAATGCTTTGAATTAAGAACAAGGCAACATAGAAAATGTTAATCGGAAAAGTCCTTCGTCCTTCGAAGCATTATTTCCCTTTGGATATAATGATTTTCGGACGAAGGTTATGAGGGATATACCTTCATAAATACACTATACAGTGACGAAAGATGAATCATAAGGAATATGAAGGATAACATAGACAATTGTATATTATTATCGACTTATTTTTACATTATTATTACGTAGAAACAGAAATAACATCGAATTACAAATGTACCTTCAGCTTGAAGGAGATGAAAGTACAAGCGTGACGCAAAAGTGAATGTCAAAATCCGCGTGAACAGTACGGGGGTACTGTTCACCTATTTATAGGCACGGGACACAGCCCATACAAAATTACATTCATGCCCTTTACATTTGATAATAATTCTATAGTAATCTATCGAGGTCTGAATAGCCTTTTCATCTTTAAGTCGGTTTCATTTTCTGCTACCATGCCGAAGCTTTTCCTGTTCACATCTTCGGCGCTGTATCAACCTTCGTATTACTCTGGTCTTCTCCTGCTGCGATACCGACTTGAGTCCGAAGATACCTGTTCACACATTATACTCCAGAAATATTGTTAAATCCTGTTTTTGAGGACCTTTGTAAGCCGAAGGCCCCCAACAGTAGCCCCTCACAATATTAATTTGTTTTTTAAAATAATAAATTTAGATTGCGACATGGACGAAGGCTTTACGCCGAAGGTCCGAAAAACACCTTCCCTTTGCTAGAATAGCAACATTCACTGACAAGCGGGGTCTTTCAATTTTCAACGCACTGGGCGTATAAATAAGATCATACCGCAAACTCATTTGGTACGCTCTCTTGCCATCTGCTCCCGCTCACTCAATTTTTAGCTCTTGCGCACTAAGATTTGCTGAGCTTTTAGTTTTGAAGCTTCGGCTTTGAAAACAGTTTTTTAGTGTTTCTGAAGATGTCTATAGATAAGAAGGCTGCTGCTGAGATGAAGCTGAGTCTCGACGAAGAGAAGAACTTGGGGTTTCTTATAGCGATGTCGAAGACCAATACGGAAAAAAACACCAAGGAGATTCTGGAAGGTTTGTCTGAAGATACTGGTGACAGCGACAGTTATGATGTGGACAGTGGTGGTGAAGACTCCGAAGATCGCCCTTGGCGACCAAGCCATGCGGTTTTCGGCAAATCAACTATCAAAGAAAATCATCTTGTCAATATGAGAGGAAGGTATTTCCGGGATTTGTCCGTTGTGAGGGCCGACGAAGGGGAAAAGACTTGTCCACACCCTGAAGAGAACGAAGTCGTAGTGTACCGAAGCTTTTTGAAAGCTGGACTACGATTTCCCCTGAGCAGCTTCGTCGTAGAGGTGCTGAAAATGTTTGAAGTCTTTCTTCATCAACTTACCCCCGAAGCAATTATAAGGCTGAATATCTTCGTATGGGCTGTGAGAAGCCAAGGTCTAGAACCTGATGCGAAAAGTTTCTGTAACATACACGAATTATCATACGAAACAAAACCTTGGGGTAAAGAACAGTATCACAATAATTTTGGCTGCTACAGTTTCGTTTCTCGGTCTGGGTCAAGTTGTCCCGTGCCAACCTTTCGGAAGAGATGGCCCGGCGACTGGATGACAGAATGGTTTTATGTGAAGAATGACCTAGCAGTACGGGAAGATATTAAAGGTATAATTATGCGCCCTATTTGGCAAAGCTTCGGCCTGCGGAGGCCGAAGGTTGAAATGAATGAAGCTGCCGAAGAATGCCAGAGAGCCTTCGGTGTTATTTGTTCTTTTATTGGAACGAGAGATTTGGTACAAGAACATATTGCCTTCAGAGTATGGCCGCTCGCGGAGAAATGGGAAATGCCGCAAGAAACCATAAAGGAGGCCGACGAAGGTGGACTTATCAGGCTGAAGTATACTTTCAAGTTCGGAGATAAATTCGTTGAGCCAGATGATGACTGGTTAAAGAGTATTGAAAATTTAAGTGATGAACTGCTTGGGGCTTATTCGAAGGCCGAAGATACTGCACCGTCAGCAGCCTTCGGAGGCCGAAAAAAGAAAAGGCTGAACCGGGTGTTTGATGCAATCGGGTTCGTCTACCCTGACTATCGTTATCCCATTCGAGGGCAGAAAAGAAAAAACACAACCTCTGCGAAAGAAGAAGCTGCAACTGCTCCTAGCGAGCCAGAACCGAAAAGAAAGAGGATAAAGGTCCTCACACATCGGCCACGCTATATTGAACCAGCTTTGGTGCCTGAGTTCACCGGAGAAACTTCTTCGGCCACCGAAGCTGAAAAGCCAACCAAACCAACCTTGCTGCCAGAAGTCGCAGAAATGGCCGAAGCGCCAACAAAGATGGAATTGGAAGAACCGAAGATTTTGTTGCCAGAAACCAAAGAGATGGCCGAAGCGCCATCCACAGAAAAAATGGAAGAAGTGAAAAAACCAACTGAGGAAAAACATCAGAAGTTTTGAGTCCTGCAGCAAATGTTGAGACAGTAAAAAATCAAAAGGTGTCAGCAGTGACTCCGAAAAGAAAGAGAATGGCTAATGTGCTAGATGTTCTGGAAACAATTAAATCTTCAAGCACACCTCCGAAGAAGACTGTTGCCATTCCCGAAGCGAAAACTGAAATTTCTGATACTAAAGCTCCAGAGCAAGAAACTGAAGCCGAAGCTGGGTCCTCAGAGGCCACGAAGATAAAATCCTTGGAAACCGAGGAAGAAAAAATAACAGAGCCAACTTTTGTTGAAGAAATCAGTGTCATTGCCCCCGAAGCATCCCCCAAAGTCCTTGATTATATTGTTCGTCATGCTTCGGGGAAACAATTATCAGGAAAAGAAAAACAAGAGGCCCAGCTTTACGCCCAAAAACTGAAGTATCCAAAGGGGGCGTTAATATTCAATGGCAGTGGAGAAGAAGACTTTTTGTATTGTCTCCCTGACAGCAAGGAGATTTCTGTCTGTCGGGAGATGAGCAAAAGCTTCGGATTCCCAACACTAGAAGACGGGCTCTCGGTGCTGTTGAAGAACGATCTGGCCGACAACCTGGCATATAATAGCTTAAAGGTGCAACAAATGGGATCTTTGTATTTTTTGTTGAGACCAAAATTTTTCGTTTGCTTAAATCTATTGACGCACACATATTTTTCTTTGCAGGGCCTGATACTTAGCAATGCCCTCAGGGCCCAGAAAGATGCTGAAGACGAAGGGTGTGCTATAGCCCTGAGCAACCTTCGTTCCGAAGTAATTGAACTGAGGAACGAAGGTCTCGAAAAAGATAAAATATTACATTCATTAATAAATAGAATAAAAGAAGACGAAGCTACTTTTAAAGGTCAAGCTGAAGCTCAGAAGCGCGAAATTGAAGATCTTCGAAAACAACTGGCCAGAGCCAAAGAGGAACGCATGCTTGAAGAAACGAAGCGAGAACTCAGCGACCAATGGGCAAATCATTTAGAGGGAACTGTTGAAGAGCTTCGTTCATCCAAGAAAAGGTGTTATAACAAATCTATAGAGTGTGTTAAGAAGTTGAAAGCTAGCTTCGCCAGCGTCGGCGCATTCTCGAGCGAAGAAAACTTTACAAGAGGCAACCCCGAAGGTCCCATCGAATGGATCGATCACGAAGCTGAGGCCTTCGGGGAAATTTTAAATAGCCGCGGAGATATATGTGCTTTCTCGGGTGCCAGAGGAATTGCCACCATTTTAGAGAAAAAAGGCTGCGAGCATGTAAAGATTTTAGCGCAATCCGAGGCTGCTTTGTCCTTCGAAGATGCAAGAGATCCTTCGGCCGAAGCTAGCATGGTTGGTGGAAAATTTTTCACCGATGTCTGGGATAATGGTGGCCGAGAAATGGCTCGAGAAATTATCCAGAAAAGCGAGAAGGGCATTCACGACGCTAGAGAAGTAGCTAAGGCCGCTGACAAAAGCTCAGAGCCCGAAGGGCAAATAGGTATTAGCTAATGGTTTTTATTGTGTTGTAATTTTTGGTTTTAAACTTCGTTCGCAATTTGTAATAGCAATGTGGCCGTATCCTGTCCTCCTTCAGATCCTACTAAAGCGTCTCCGGGCCCTCACCCGAAAGGAGATGAGGAAATTAAAAAGATGGCTGAAGCTATCATGGATGAAGTTGTTAACCGACTCCTGAACGAAGCTGCAGAAGTTGTTTTGAGAGAAGATTAAGCACTATTGTAAAAACTTCTGAAATGAAATATGTGTAACATTTTGTAACCCTGAATGTAATGTACCTATTTTTACTGCTCAATTCTTTACGATGCATGAAATTTTACACACGTACCGTTTTTGAGTCTTTGACGAAAAAACACCTTCCCTTCTTTTCATGCTTCGTGAAGAAGAATTTTTATTTGTCACCACAATATCCATAGTGTTCTGATGAATGATATCCAAGCTTCGTGAGGATGTTCTCCGAAGCTACACTTCCGAAGATCAATAGTGTATCTGCTTGCAACTTAGCATGATTTTCCCCTTTCAAAACATTCTTCCGAAGATCGATATCATGTCCCCTTCTTGTGCCATATGCAGCATGATGTATGATGCTTATGCTATGTGAAATGATGCGATGATGTTATGTTGTGTAAGATGGTGTTTATTCCGAAGATACACACACATTCCTGCGATAAAACACATAGTCTTTTTGAGTCAGCGTTGTCTTTTTACTATAAGCCTCCCTTAGGAGCTTCTTCGCCTTTTACTTCAGCGGAATCAGCGTTTATTTTTCGCTGTAAGCCTCCCTTAGGAGCTTCTTCGCCTTTTACTTTCAGCGGTATTCGCGTTGACTTTTCGCGCTTCGCCTTTTACTTAGGCGGTATCAGCGTTGACTTTTCGCTGTATGCTCTGCATTCCCTTTGGAACGACTTTGGAGCAGAAAACTTACACTGCGCTCCCTTTGGAACGGCTTTTTGTGACTTCGGCAAACTTACTCTGCGTTTCTTAGAACGACTTTTTGTTGCTTCGAAAAATTTTCGATAATTTGAAGGTCCTCTTTGTTATCGCAAATCTTTAAACTTCAACAACTTAGGCCTGTGAAGAAAATATATTTTCCTTGTGGGAATCAACGAAATTATTTACATGAAACCTAAACAATGTCCTTTATTACACAGAAAATAAAACTGAATGAAAAAGATTGCTATTAAGGTAGGATATTTGTCAATAGATGTGCTTTGACTCTGGCACAGTGCTGTTGACTGTGCGAGCTTCGGACTGTTCTCTGAAGTCCCTTTGGTGTGGAGCATATTGGCTCCCTTCTTGCTGCTGGCCTTGTTGCAGCGGTGGTGGAGGCGGAGGCTGTTGCCAGGAAGCTTGAGGTTGACTCGCCGAAGCAACAGAAACTGCAGGGTGATTGCCTACATACTCTGGGATGTAAGGCGAATGATACGAAGCAGTGTGCATGACCTGCTTCGGCTGAGCCTGTTGTGCTGCAGCTTCGGCTATTTCCTTTTGCTTCTGGATGGTAACATGGCACATCCTGGTGGTATGGCCTTTGTTCTCACCACAGAACAAGCAAAAAATTCTTCTTGGCTGATTGCCAAATCTTCCGCCGAAGCCCCTGGCACCTCTGCCTCTCGGAGCTGGTGGTCGGAAGGAGCCTTGCTGTTGCCCCGAAGTTATGAATTGATCTAACGTGCCTCGGATAGAACCTCCCTCCGAAGCCCCTGGTCATTTCAGAAAACCTGAAAGCCTCCTCCCTTCTTTGGCGAAAATCATTATCGGCCCGAATGTACTCGTCCATCTTCTGGAGCAGCTTCTCCAAAGTTTGAGGAGGCTTCCTAGCGAAGTACTGAGCTGACGGTCCTGGCCGAAGCCCCTTGATCATGGCCTCAATGACAATTTCGTTGGGCACTGTTGGTGCCTGTGCCCTCAAACGCAAGAGCCTCCGGACGTACGCCTGAAGGTACTCTTCGTGATCCTGGGTGCACTGGAATAGAGCTTGAGCCGTGACCGGCTTCGTCTGGAACCCTTGGAAACTAGTTAACAACAAGTCCTTCAGCTTTTGCCACGAAGTGATCGTTCCTGGTCGAAGGGAGGAGTACCAGGTTTGAGCAACACTCCTGACAGCCATAACAAAAGATTTGGCCATGACCGCAGCATTGCCACCATACGAAGATACTGTTGCTTCGTAGCTCATCAAAAACTGCTTCGGGTCTGAGTGGCCATCAAATATGGGAAGCTGAGGCGGCTTGTAGGATGGAGGCCAAGGTGTAGCCTGCAGCTCAGCGGACAGAGGAGAAGCATCATCAAAAACAAAATTCCCATGATGGAAATTGTCATACCAGTCATCTTCATTGAGGAAACCCTCCTGATGAAGGTCTTGGTGTTGAGGCCTTCGGTGTTGCTCATCCTGAGTAAGATGACGAACTTCCTCAGAGGCTTCGTCTATCTGCCTTTGCAGTTCAGCTAGCCTGGCCATCTTTTCCTTCTTCCTTTGCACCTGTTGATGAAGCATCTCCATGTCTCTGATTTCTTGGTCTATCTCATCCTCTGGCTGTGTCGGGCTAACAACCTTCCTTTTTCTGGCTTCGGGCTTCCCGAAGAGAGACAGTCTCCTGATTGTGGTCCAGCGGTTGGAGAGCTGCAGTGCCAGTTGCTGAAGCTTTCTTCGGCGCCATAGCGAAGGTTTATGATCGCCGAAGGTGTTCAAAAACTCAAAGAGTGGAAGTGAGTTCACCGGAGGTGGGCGCCAATGTTGGGGACTTGTTCTCAAATGCTTTGAATTAAGAACAAGGCAACATAGAAAATGTTAATCAGAAAAGTCCTTCGTCCTTCGAAGCATTATTTCCCTTAGGATATAATGATTTTCGGATGAAGGTTATGAGGGATATACCTTCATAAATACACTATACAGTGACGAAAGATGAATCATAAGGAATATGAAGGATAACATAGACAATTGTATATTATTATCGACTTATTTTTACATTATTATTACGTAGAAACAGAAATAACATCGAATTGCAAATGTACCTTCAGCTTGAAGGAGATGAAAGTACAAGCGTGACGCAAAAGTGAATGTCAAAATCCGCGTGAACAGTACGGGGGTACTGTTCACCTATTTATATGCACGGGACACAGCCCATACAAAATTACATTCATGCCCTTTACATTTGATAATAATTCTATAGTAATCTATCGAGGTCTGAATAGCCTTTTCATCTTTAAGTCGGTTTCATTTTCTGCTACCATGCCGAAGCTTTTCCTGTTCACATCTTCGGCGCTGTATCAACCTTCGTATTACTCTGGTCTTCTCCTGCTGCGATACCGACTTGAGTCCGAAGATACCTGTTCACACATTATACTCCAGAAATATTGTTAAATCCTGTTTTTGAGGACCTTCGTAAGCCGAAGGCCCCCAACACTACCACTACACCACATGTGTGTTTATGTCTACATCTATTATAGTAAAAACATATACTACATCTCTCCCGAAGCCCACCTGCTACCCTTACGCAATGTGTAGTAGTAGATAAGTATCACCGAGATTATTAAATTATATTCTTTGATTGAGGGAGTAGTATTTAAAGAAGAGTCTTGCATGCAATTTCTTTTGTTTGAATAATGTTTTCAACTTAAATTTCTTTTTTTGCATGTGTGACATTTATTCTCCGTAATATTTTTCTATGGATCTGACTTATAAACCATTTTCATAAATCAATGCCAAAGATGAATCCATGTTTCTTACTTGCAAACCCCAAACAAACACCACTAGCACGAGGCGCTCGCGTTGGTGTCGCTCATCGACGACGAGAAGAAGCTTGGTGACTGCCAGTTCGACCTCTGGAAGCAGTTCTACGTGGCCCATGCGCCGCTGTGTACGGCAAGCTCGGCGCAGCCACCGCTTGGACGCGGTCCAGAGCGGTTGCACCGCGCTGTCCATCGTCAAACAGGGGGACCTCATGGTCGTCGCCAATGCCGACGACTCTCGGATTGTTCTGGGCACCACAACCGATGACGGCGCCATCACGTCGTCCAACTCATCATACACGTGAAGCCTAACCTGCCATGTAAGTCGCTACTGACCGGCCATGAATTCTTGTGCGCTGGGATGACGGCCATTGTTGTTGTTGTGTGAGTGTCCTCGAACAAGATGTATGTAGAGGAGTGTAACACCCTAAATCTCATTTTGAGAATATAGCACAATTTCTCAAAGATCTTGCATTAGAATTTTTCTTTTTCTCTCTTTAGAACTCTCATAACATTTGAAGACTCATCTCCCTATTTAAAAGCATCTGCTTAAGTGAATAAAATAATAAATAGAACCATATTTGGCACTCATGTTGGAGTTTAATTACATGTGCATTTAATAATAAAATAATAATAAAATATAATAATGGAATTGAGAATTTGAAGTTAACCCAAAAGGGGTGCACTTTAAGAAATAGGAAATAATATATATAAGGCAAGAGAGAATACTATGCAAAGCAAAATAAATCTATAAATAAATAAAATTTATCCATGCTATGTTCACATTGAACATTTAAATGAAGACAAATTCGCCACAAACTTTGGATTTAAATTGGAATTTAAATTTGAATTGAGTTGGATAATTGGAATGGAAAATAGGAAAGAAAATAAAAAGAAAAAGATTAAAAACCTTACTTGGGCCGACGACCTCACTTTTGGCCCACTTCTTCGCTTCCTCTCCTCGGCCCTACTGGATTCCTTGCGCCGACAGGTGGGGCCCACTCGTCATAAGCCGCTCTCACCCATGCGCACGCGAACGTCTTCCGGGTCGCCGCCATGTGGGCCCCAGCCGGCAGAACCATCCCCATTCCCTCTCCTACCTCTTCTCCGCTTCCTGCGCGGGCGGATGGTGGTGTGGCTCCGCGAAGCTCGGGTCGTTCGCCGCGGCTGCATCGTGTCCGCCGTCGCTGTCGCATGGTGGTCCTGCCTCATCAATCGTTTCTCCCATGCCGTGAATTTCGCAACAAAACCGAGCTCCATGGCGACCAATCGTGCGGAGTCCGCCGCCGCACCACCTACGCAACCGACTGCCGAAATCCGCGCGATTATCTCGACCCACTTCGGCCACCGTTCGCCCATCCGAGTTTCGCGCGCGTCATCTGGTATATATGAGAGCCCCGCGACCCACCCATCGACCATCGGCGAGGAGCACCGTGAGCGCCATACTGGATCCGATCCCTGTGAAGAGGCAGAGGGACGGTGGACTCGTGCGGGCGGTCGGAGTACCTCAACCGGGAAGCGGCGGACCCCAGGGGGCGTGCGCAAGCTTGCAATCGTGCGTGGGTGTCACCGTGGTCCCACAAATTTCTCGCCGTCGCCCCTACTCCACCGTGGGCCGCGCGACACCGTGGCTGGGGCAGTCTGCGCCCACATCATTGGTAAGAAGTCCTCCTCTGAGTTCGCCATCACCTCCTCTAGGTTTTGCACCGTCCAATGCTACGTTTGAGGCGTCCAGGCGTTGGATTGCGTTTCCGCCGATGATGCTCCGCCGTGTGACTGAGCGGCGCCGCCGTCCGGTTGCCCTGTTGGGAGGGAGAAAGAAGGCAACGTGCGTCGCGACCATCGGATAGGGATTTAACGGCCAGGATTAGAACCAGGCGTACCCGTTCGCCACAAGTGAATGGTGACCGTTGATCTAGATCGTGCGGGCGTTGGTCGTTCGGAGCTACATTAAATCCGGGCCGCTCGTCGTTGATCCGATGGCCGGGAACGCATACCGCTTCGCGGTGGGCTCAGTCTAATCTGATCCGTTGGGATCGGATCGGACGGCTGAGAATTATTGATACCCGTTCGGTTTGAGACAATTGCAAATGAGACCCCGAGGAAAACAGAAATCAACCCGCCATCCATGCGGGGTAAATCTGAGTCTTGGGGATACTTGCGCGCGGGTCCCTGGACTTTCCAGATATTGGCGCCCAGTACAGATAACAGAGAAATTAGATAATTAATATTAGAAATTGATTTTTTAGTATAAAAATAAATCTTAAAACTTGTATAATTCATATTTAATTCATTTTAACTCCAAATTGAGTCATTCCAGTTGCAATAATTTTATTTTAATATTGTATATCAACTAGTAACACTGTTTAGCCATGAAACTTGAAGCAAAATTGTTCATTTGAATTAATCTGTTCTAGGTGCTTAATAACTTCAGAAATTCATAACTAAATAACTATAACTCCAAATTTAGTGATTCTTGTTCCTACGATCTCGTAGCAACGCGTAGATTATTATTATTCAGTTTGTACTTATGTTTGGTGTAATGTTAATTTTGCCTATACAATGTTTGTTTGTATTGCTACGACTAGAGCGAGGTCCCGTGTCATTTGAAGAGCAAGTTGGTACCTGGAATCTCAAGTCCCAGGCAAGTTGTGCCCTTGATCACTTCTTTTTACCCACTCATGTTCTAATTAATCATAATGATCTGCATAGGTTAATTTTGATGGGACCCAATAGGTTACCTTAGTTTGTCTATCTTTATACCTTGTTTACCACTGAACTTTCTGGGTAGTACTTGCTAGTGCTATATGTGGTTTTGGGTATGGAGATACACTATTCATGATTACACTTTTGTTATCAGTTGTTATTTATTGTTCATGATAAGATCATTATGTTAATTGGAACATGGAGCGACCACCCGGGAAAACAGTGCTACCACAAGGGAGGAATGGGACCCCTTGGCTGATTAATTAGGAAAGCTAGTGGAAGACTACCTTACCCGAAAGGGGCAAGGGCAGTAGGGGAGTGGTCAGTGTAGGGAGGCCCTCGGGAGGATTTTGCTGCGATGGCGGTCCTGCAAGGGATTCCTGCATTGAAACTTCCTATAAACTGTAGCGGGTTTTCGGAAGCTAGTGGAACTTTGTAAAGGCCTCGTAGTGGATCCCTAGCCATTCACCTCGGTAGTGTCTAAGGGCCTTGCAAACCCTGGCGACATGGGATACACGACTTGTGGGTAAAGATGCGCAACCTCTGCAGAGTGTAAAACTAGTATACTAGCCGTGCTCACGGTCATGAGCGGCTCGGACCCTCACATGATTAAATTATGGAACTTAAACTCAATTTGTCATATGCATTGCATCGCAGGTGAAGTTGTTACTTTTGTTCTACTATTTAACTGGGTTGGTATTTACTTATACCTAGTAACTGCTAATAAAATTTTGACCAACTTTAAAAGCAATGCTCAGCTCTAACCATCTTCTTTGGTAAGCCTTACACTCCACGTGAGCTCCCACCTTTGGCGAGTTCATGCACATTATTCCCCACAACTTGTTAAGCGATGAACGTATGTGAGCTCACTCTTGCTGTCTCACACCCACCCCACAGGTCAAGAACAGGTACCACAGGTTGAGGCGCTTGGAGGATGCCGTGGTGTATTCGAGAGAGGTCTAGGCCGTCGTCTCCCAGTCAACTTTGGGTTGCTGGACCGTTGTCTCCTTATAATGTAATTATTTATTTTGTATAGAACTCCTATTATATAGTAAAGATGTGACATTCAATCCTGTGCCATGATTCATCATATGTGTGAGACTTGGTCTCAGCACACCTGGTGATTATGTTCGCGCCCGGGTTTTGGACCCCTAAAATCCGGGTGTGACAAGGAGTAGCACATCCGGTGGTGCAATGACCATGTGTACTACCTCGCTGATGCTCGGGGTGCACTTCATTTGGCAGCCCAGCCAAGAGTCATCGGTACTCACTATATCGCGCGCGTTCGACGACTACTATGTCAAGGATTGTGACGTCATCTCGGCGCCGGAGGTGAGCAGAGGAGGACCGACAACAATGACCACTCGCCATCGCCGGGGTAGCTTTTGTGTCGGCCTGCCTTTAATTCTCTTCGCAAACACACACTTGCCTTTTTGTTTAAGCAAGCGTGTATGGTGGTGCGTGCCTGATAATTAACGATGTACGACGGAACTTCTACCGGCAGGTGTGGCACATGCTCTCCAATGATGAGACAATACAAATCATGACATATATCGAAGTATGCATGATACTGATGGTTGTAATGTAGTAGTGAAACAACTAAATTAAAATAACAAATTTATGTATGGCTAGAATCACAAATGGATTATGAAACATTTTCTTATAACAATATAAGACATATTTTATATATAAGTTATTATGATATTATATGTTCCTGTTGCAACACATATAGAAAGATGGAGCCTCTGGGTATATGTGACCCCTTTGGCGGTTTCTTAACAATTGCCTTCTTTTTTTACAGCGAACTGGACGTGGAGGATTGGTTTCCATGTCAAAGTTGCTGAGCAGCTAGCTCAAGACAGAGACACGTCAGACGGCGTGGACGTGACGGCGTTTGAGCGCCGAGCGCCCACGTACGCCTCAAGAAACCGTCGCCGATCCACTATCATTTTGATGCTTTCAAACTCGGTGGTTTTGTGTTCCTTTTTTGTGCTCACGGAAGGCAAATGGTCAATCGACGGTAAAACAGGCTTCACTTGGTTTAGTTTATGATGGCCATAGTGTGAGGATAATTTCTGTTCTGTTTGGCTCCATATGGCGACAATGACACGGGTAGGTCTGACATGCCGGTAAAAGTAGTCTAGGAGGACTCCGGGCTGCACAACTTCTCGGGCGCCTGTATTTTACAGTCAAATTCACTGCTAGTTTTTACATGACTCGATGAATTTCTAATTGAAAACTTGAATGGGTCATAGCAGCAACCAGGAAAGCATGTTTGCATGCAGCCTGATTGGATGGCTGCGCGTCTTTGCGCTGGCTGGCGCCGCTCTGATCAGACAGATACGAAAATTTTGAGCGTATGAGTGAATGCACTTTAATAGCATCAAAATGACTTATTTTACATCCATCTATGCAGGCTGTGATTCACACATACAAGCAACCAAATATAATCTTAAATAAAGTCAACGTATGCGGTGATTCAAGATGAGATGGTGCGAGTAACCAATCAGACGGATTGTGACTCGTTCTAGCCGGATCTGGAATTTTACTGAGTATACCAAATTTTAAAAAAAATCATGTATAATTTAGTAAAATACATTTAGAAATTCAATAAGGAATGATAAAATATGTGCTATAATTTGGTATTATATGTAAACCAGCATAATAATTCTTATATTTACAAATTTGATTGTCACTTGTATAAATTATTCTTCCTCTTGTATAGAGATAAATTGAATGCATATTGTAGGTTACAAAATGTTTGAAGTCATGAAATAGACAAAGCTACTATGTTGTGCTGGTACTGGACTATAGGGTATGCCATTGCATACCCTGGACACCCTATAGATCCACTGGTGCCTTATACCATCTTTGCAGTTGATTAGGCACTAGGATAAATAGGCTGAATGCCATCTCATATAATCGTTTATGGAATAACAAAAAAATCACTATAAACATTATATATGCTACATGTACATATAGACTACTTTTTATGTATACCATATAGGCAGCAGTACTATTTCATTCAAAATATCATACTCCCTCCATTTTTTTTATTTGTCGTGTTTTAGTTCAAAATGAACTAACTGGCGACAAATATTCGAGAACGAAGGTAATATATACCTAAGTTTAGCTTTTCCGATTTTTCTCTAAAATTAGTCATCAAATAAATACTATTGTCATGTGGGACCATAATTATATGCACCAAACTTATAGCGGAGATGCCCCGAGAACATTCTAAAAGGAAAACCTAACCTTATTACCCAGGAACATTCTAAAGGAAAAACTCACCCTATTACTGACCACAATGGTGACCTACATAGTCAAGGTCGAACTACCTTAAGTCTCGATGCTCTTAACAACATGATATCAGGTTCGAGATGATCCTCCTCTCCACCGCCTCTACCATCCAACCCCATCGCATCCATGCCACAACATGCTACCACCATCATCACCACCATGCTTGGCTCTAGGATGACAACCTTAAGGCTTTAATCAAGTCCCTAGCCGATATGGTCCATGCCTTGAACACCATAGTCGAGAACAACATGCTGGCGGTCAAGAGCTCGTTTGACTGGCCAACGCAAGTCTCCACATGGGGGCACCAAAGGGACCATGGGTGAAAACCACAATGATAACCCTCCCCGGTTCTAGAAGATGCACTTCCCTAAGTTCGATAGCAAGTCGGATCCGTTGGCCATTATCAACCAATGTGAATCCTACTTTCATCAATAATGAATCATAGAGGAGGTCAGGAGGAAAAGGTATGGATGCTCTCATGTAACCTAAAAGATGGTGCACATATGTGTTTCATCCAGATATCACATGACGTGGGCACCACGCTATCACGACCTGATCATGACATGGTGCTTTTCACCATCATTATGAGCATAATATATATATATATATATATATATCAATCTGAATTTTGAAAAACTAGCATTGCATAAAAATATACTTTTCTTGGATATATATATATCAATCTCAATTTTGAAAAACTAGCATTGCATAAAAATATACTTTTGTTGGATCACTTGATTCCTATAGACAAACTGCATAACTTTACAAGCTCTTTGGGTGTCCAATCCTGTCGGCGTTTCGGACCCGGGGGACCCTCAACCGGACCGACTAGTGAATTTTGTGCCGCATGCCCCTGTCCAGATGGGTTGATGCAAGATAGAACACAAGAGGGGGGATGAGGCTTATATTATCTTGCACCGAGGGTGCTTGCAGTAGGGGTTACAAGCTTCGCGAGAGAAGGAACGGGCCCTAGGTCTCCTGGGGGGGTCTAGTGTTGCGGAGTGGAGCTCGATGTTTGGGTGAGTCCGTCTCCGTTGCTCCTGCTGCCCATGTTGCCTCTCGCCCCTTTCGAAGGTCCTGGGCATCCCCTTTTATAGACACAAGGGGATGGTCCAGCTGTACATATGGGGGTGTAGCAATGTGCTAACGTGTCCGGTGGAGAGGTGCTTGAGCCCTGTATGAAGCGTAGCTGGCGGTGCGGCATGGATCCTGCTGACGTTTCCTTGCTTCCGTAGAGAGCTTGTGGACTATTGACGTCATGGATGCATGCGAGGAACCATCATTACCTGTTGCCGGAGTGATCTAGATGTGACTCCGGTCTTGTTCTTTCGTAGCCTGAGGCGGCTAGCTAGAGGTAGGGTAATGATGTATCCCCTGTAGCGTAGTCGGTCCGAGGCCAAGGTCGAGCGAGGCGGTGACTCCTCCCGAGGCCGAGGTCGGGCGAGGTGGAGACCTCTTCTCGAGGCCGAGGCGTCGGTCGAGACCTGGGGCGAGGCGGAGACCTTCTCCCGAGGCCGAGGCTGAGGTCGAGACCTGGGGTCGGGCGAGGCGGAGCTCCCTGTTGCGCCCGAGGCTGAACTCGGGAGAGGCCATGACTTACTATTGTTAGTCTTTCCCTGGTGGTTGGCACAGTAGCCGGAGCGGGGCGGACAGTGTTGTTTTCCTGTCAGAACGGTCAGTAAAGGGGCGAAGTGACTGCAGTCATTTCGACCTTGCCGACTGCGACGCACGTGTCAGGATAAGGTGTCAGGCGATCCCCGCATTAAATGCGCACGCGATACGGTCGGTTGGTAAGGCGATTTGGCCGAGGTCGCTGCACGACAAAGTTTGCCCGAGCTGGGCTTTGGGTGAGCCGAGGGTGCGCCCACTGCCTGAGGAGGCCCTCGGGCGAGGCGTGAATCCGTCCGGGTCTACTGTTCTTGCTCGAGGCTGGGCTCAGACGAGATCGCGTCCCTTGGTAGACGAGGCCTTGACTTGAACCGTGCTTATCAGTCTTTGCGGTTTGTTCTAAAGATGCTTTCCAGCCATGTTTAAGGAGTGTTGGGGGTACCCCTAATTACGGTACCCGACAGTAGCCCCCGAGCCTCAAAGGGAGTGTAGGCACTCGCTTGGAGGTTCTGCCGGATTTTTTGCAAGGAGACTAGCCCTTCTCTGTGATGTTTTGTTCTGATGGGTGCGCGCGAGCGCACCCGTCGGGTGTAGCCCTCGAGGCCTCGGAGGAGTGGTTTGACTCCTCTGATGTCTTAATTCTTTTTGTGATGCCTCGGTCAACCTCGTTGTTTCCTCGTGCGGCCTGGCCGCAGCCCAGGTGCATGGTCAGGCTCCAAGTTTTCAAGCTGTTTTGTCGACGCCGTCGACAATTTGGCCATAGCCTGGTGCGAGAGCAGCCCCTGAGCCTCTGCACGGAGCGAGAGGACGATCAAGGACCGTCTCGACTTTTATTGTACGCCCCTTCATCGCCTTTCCGCAAGGAGGAAGGGGGGAAGCGCCATGTTACCCTCGAAGGGCACCAAACACGGTGTTTCCAGTGAGTTGCTATCGGGTGATCCGAGTGGACGCCTGAGCCCCGTTCGATAAGGGTCGGCTAGTGGCCCAGAGGCGCACTCCAAAAGTACCTGCATGTGATTTGCTAGACCCGGGCCCATTTGATAGGGTTCGAGGGCTCGGTGTCTCCCTCCGGTGGAATTCCATTACAAATCGTTCCCACTGGTCTCGGAAATGTCCTAAGGTACCTCGGGAGCGCAGCCCGAGCCTCGGCCATGTAATAGACGTACCCATGGTCATCCCTGACTCTGCGTGCTTTGGGGCGGCTGTCGAACCCTTCCGAGGGGCTAGCCTTCGAACCCCTGATCAGTAAAGGGCTCGGAGCCCGAGTGCTCTGGGGCGGTCGCCGAACCCCGCAGGGCGCAACCTTCAAACCCCTGATCAGTAGGAGGGCTCGGGGCCCGTTTCCTTCGCTGAGAAGGATCCTTTTCCGGAATATCCCCTTTCCCGATCCTTGTGGCAAGAGAGAGAGAGAGGAAAAGGATATGAATTTAAATAATGTGGCACACCTTTTTTGACACGGTCATCATGACGGAGGTGAAACGTCGCCCGCTTCGCCTGCCAGAGGTGTCGCTTGCCCTGCCAAGGAGTTAATGCGACGGGACAGGCGATTCGCGGGGCATCTATTGCGCGTGTGCGAGTCGTTCAAGGAACAGAAAAACCATTTCACCTTCGAGTTTGAATTTCGTGACAGGTTCGGGCAATGTTTTGGGTGGATGTGGTTCTCGCCCGGGCCTTTATATACCTGGAAGAGGGGCTGGCGGCGGTTCTTTACCCTGCCATTTGCGCTTGCCTTCTGCTTTGGTTTCCGCAACCTGAGAGAAAGGCCAGAGAAGAGAAAACCGCGCACCTCATCCCCTCCGCTTCCGCTCGGCGATGGCTGACAAGGCGACCGTCGTTCCGCCGCGCGACCCGTGGCCTTTCTCCACCGTTACTGTGGAGGATCTGGAGGCCCTTGTTTCCGATGTTTGCTCTGTCCTCTCTCCAGTGGGCCGCAGCCTAAGTGGATGGCCCCCGGGAGCGAGGCTGACCCGACTCTGCTGCCGGGGTACGTGGTCAGTTTCATCCCCTTCCATGAGCGGGGGTTTGGGATGCCGGCGAGCCGCTTCATGCGGGCGCTCCTGCACCACTACGAGGTGGAGCTGCATAACTTCAACCCCAACACCATTGTGCAAGCGGCCATTTTCACGGCGGTTTGCGAGGGGTTTTTGGGGATTGACCCTCATTGGGACCTGTGGACCCATCTCTTTTCTGCGGAGTTCTTCGCCACATCGACGGATGTGAAGAAGGTCCGCATGGCGGTGCGGGCCGGTGGCTGCACCCTCCAGCTGAGGTCGGGGCGGGCGCAGCAGTACATCCTTGCCTCCCTTGTATCTTCGAACAAGGGGTGGCAGAACTGGTGGTTTTATCTTCGGAACGACGACGGGATGCTTCCGCCGTTTTCTCAACGAGTGGTGATCGCCGCCGGCAATAACTAGCACTAGGGGGCCACACGTGAGAACCAGGAGAAGCTCCAGCCTATTCTGCGTGCCTTGTAGAAGTTACGAGATGAGGGCCTTACCACTATGGGGGTCGTCGCCACTATCCATCGTCGGAGGGTGCTCCCTTTGGCAGAGCGGCGGTTGTGGCTCTCGGAGATGAAGCCCAGGGTCGATTTGGAGGGCTCGCAGATGTCTTCGACCTCCCTCTCCATCGACGACCTCTTCAGGCGGGTAGCGGGTATGGTAGGGAGGCTGGATGCTGGCGTCCTTAGCCAGCCCTCGATGCACCCCGACCATGGGTACGTGTCCCTGGTAAGTGTCCGATCCTCCTTCTATTTTCCGCTGAGTTTTTTACGTCTTTGATTCTTACTGTTGGGATTTTTGTTCGTCCCCAGGGGTTGAGGGGTTTTAAACTCTCCCGGCCACCGGTCCCGGAGGACACGGCGGATCGAGCCACGCGTAGGCTCGCCGCAGAGAAGGAAAAGGAGAAGAAGGACGCGGAAAAGGCCCGAGCTCACGAGAAGATGCGAGCTCAGGAAGCCTTGGAGAAGCGTCATCGGAGGCAAGCGAGGGATGGGCTCCTGTTGGAGCCGTCGTCGGAGACGCCTGACGACGACGACGATGATGATGATGATGATTACGGAGACGATGACTTGGCGGCCCGACTTGGCCTCAACCCGGACCCGAGGCTGGGCCAGGGGTCATCGAGCCAGCCTCCAAGTGGGCTGGCACCATCAGTGCCTGGGGCCGGGACACCAAGGTCTCGGTCCGAGGAGCGGAGGCAGGCCAAGGGGGTACTTGACCCCTTGGCCGAGATAATTGGGGTGACTCCGGGGGGTCAGGCCGATCCGCCTGTCCCCCAAGAGCAAGCGCCTGTGCCGGCTGTACAGGAGGCCGGTCCCTCGTCCGTCATGACGACGCCTGGGCAGGCCGCTCCCTCAGTGCCTCGGGCGCCCAAGGTGGAAGCAGCGCCGAAGCCGGCAGCGGGGCAACCCTCGACAGCGCCTGCGGAGACCGGGGCCCGAGGGGCCTCCACGCGGGCATGGTTGGCCTTGCCCCGGAGCGGGTAAGTATCTAAGGATACCTCTGTTTTGGTTTTTTCTCTATGTGTCTTGAACTTGCTCTCTCTCTTTCTTTCAGCAAGCGGAGGCAGGGCTCGGCTGGTCTGGCCCCCACGAAGGCCCTAAGACGGGGCCAGCCTCTGCAGCTGGTGCTGCGGCGCGTCATGCCGGTTGGTTGGCCTCCGCACAAGACGCCCTCCGGCGGGGGCCCAGGCGGCACGAGTTGCCATGGGGCAAGCCTCCCAGGCTGACCCCCCTGTTGGAGCGGCCATCATGTCGAGGGAGGCCGCGGACGCGGCCGCGGCCCTGAGCCCGCCTGACTTGTTGCTGGCGCCGGCATCGACTTCTGCCGGGGCTGTCGCTGATTCACCTGCGGAGCCACCCGTCGCCGCCGACGTCGGGATGGTTGAGGTGCCACCGCCCGTGGTCATCCCCGACCTCCCCGTTCTCGGCCATGAGGAGAGGGCAGCCGTCGTTGCCGAGGTCGGTGATCGGAGGCCTACCACCTTAGCCGAGGGGAGGCCCAGTACGTCGACTACGGCGGTGCCCGATGCATCGGTTGCAGGGGGACCCGACGCCTTGGTCTAGGGGCACGTAGAACCGTGGCCTGTCTTGGGGAGCAGTGGCCTTATCCCCGTGCAGCTCAACCCCAATGAGTGGTGTGGGTAGCCGCTCCTGTTCTGGAACCGCGACACCTCGGGCCTGGAGCCCCTCCTCTCCCTCAACGATGAGCTGGAGGAGAGGTCTCGGGATAATTTCCGTGAGTATATCGAGGCGGCGATGAGGTCGCTTCGGTCGACCATGGAGATCCTTTCTAGGGACGTTCCCAGGGTCTTCCAAGTAAGGATTTAGACGCACACCTTGCGTGACCAGGGCATTCTTTGTAATATCCTATTTTCCTTCCTCAGGAACTTGCGGACGTGAGCACCGCCAAGTCGCTGTTCATCCGCCGCGAGAGCGACGTCTGGGATTCACTGTGGTCCCAGTGGGCCACGCTTACTGAGGCCAATGAGCGCCTCGCCCAACAAAGCGCCGAGGTGGTGGACCTTCGGCTGCTCTGCGATGAGCTGAAGTCGGAGGCAGCGGCGGCGCGGGTAGAGGCGGCATCGGCACGGATGGAGGCTTCGTCGGCCTGGGAGCAGGTGGCTTCCCAGGCCGAGGAGATGCAGCAGTGGCAGCTAGAGCTTGGCCAGGTCATCGGCGAGCGGGACCAATCTTAGAGCCAAGCTGCCGAGGCCGTGAGCCGGGCTGAGGCCCTTAGGGGTTAGCTAGCTGAGGCTACGGAGTGGCTAGCCGAGGCGTCTGCTCGGGCCGGGACCCTTGCGGAGGGCCTGGCCGTCGGGTCTGCCCAGTTCGCCCAAGCCGTGGCCTCACAGCAGCGTGCCCAGGTTGAAGGTACGTTTCCCCTGCTTTGCAACTTTGGTTTAGCTTCGTCCTTCTCCTCGTGTTTGAAGAACATTGTCCGGTTGTCTGCAGGGTTCGAGACGGCTCTTAACGAGTTTGTCAAGAACTACAAGGCGCTTGCCTAGGCGGCTGAGCAGAAGGAGGCCGACCGTGTGGCCATGTCTGAGGCTATCTCGGCCTTTTGCCGGGCCTTTGGCCTCGATGACGTGCCCTCGGGTAGCTCCCCCTAGAGTCACCTGTGGGCTTTGTGTGGCCATGTGCGCAGCAGACTCTGCGGGGCGCTGCACCACAGCGTTAGGCGGGCCTTCGCCGTCCTTGCCTCCCACTACGACGTGCATCTGGAGCGGGTCAGTGAGGGGTACTGCTTACCCGACGAAGAGGAGGCTGCCTTAGCCGAGGTCCAGAGGCTTGACGCGGCTATCGAGGGCCCAAGTGTGGTGCTGGCTTCCTCCTTCGAGGTGGAGGTCCTTCCGCCCGTGTCGCCGTCTGAGGCCGGGCCAGATTCTGCCGAGGGCGGAAACGACGCCGAGGGTGCTGCTCCTCCCCCTGCCGATACCTGAGCCTATAGGAACATTTTGTTTTAAGTATGCGTATGTTTCTTGCGGCCGCTGAGGCCTAAACATTTTCAATGTTGGAGTTTAAAGCTGCGTTTCCTTTCTTCTTGTTTCGAGCATTAGGACTTGTTCGGTAGCAGAGTCACTTATCCGAGCGTGAGCTACCCTTCGTGGAAGGTGACGAGTGAGGTATCCGTATCTCGGAGGCGTAGGAGTCCCTTGGCTCAGTCGGCCTTGCCGTTTAGGGTCTCTCGCTCATTTTTAGGATTATGTTATCGATATAGTCGAAATGGTATGAAAGTCATTTTCTACCCGAGCGTTAGGACTTGTTCGGTAGCAGAATCACTTATCCGAGCGTGAGCCGCTTTTCGCGGAAGGTGATGAGTGAGGTATCCGTATCCTAGAGGCGTTGGAGTCCCCTCGGTCGGCCTTGCCGTTCAAGGTCTCACTCGCTTGTTTTTGGGATTCCGCCATCGACATAGTCGAAAGGCACGAAAGACGTTTTGGTAGAAAACTTTTCCGAGGAAAATTTTGATGCAGAGGGGGTTCCCCCCTTCTAGCCCCCGAGGGAGGGTCGGTTTTTGCTGAGGCAAGGCCGATCCTCCCTTGATAACTAGACTTTTATTTGTACATGTAAAGGGACCGAGGTACATAAACGACTTGAAACATTTTAAGGGTAAAAGCAACATAGCTGTTCGATGTTCCAAGCATTGCTGTAGACCTCGCCATGATCGTTGGCCAGCTTGTATGTCCCGGGCTTCAAAATTTTGGCGATGATGAACGGCCCTTCCCAGGGAGGAGTAAGCTTGTGGCGCCCTCGGGCGTCTTGTCGTAGCCGAAGCACCAGATCTCCCACCTGGAAACCTCGGGGCCGAATCCTTCGAGCGTGGTAGCGTCGCAGGGACAGCTGATACCGCGCTGAGTGTAGCAAAGCTACGTCCCGAGCCTCTTCTAGCTGGTCCAATGAATCTTCTTGGCTGGTTTGGTTGTTTTGGTCGTTGTAAGCCTTTGTCCTCGGGGAACCGTATTCCAGGTCCGTGGGTAGGATAGCCTCGGCCCCATAGACTAGGAAAAACGGCGAGAAACCCGTGGCTTGGCTCGGCGTCGTCCTCAGACTCCAAACCAACGAGGGCAGTTCTTTTATCCACCGCTTGCCAAACTTGTTCAGGTCGTTGTAGATCCTCGGCTTTAGTCCCTGCAAAATCATGCCATTGGCGTGCTCCACTTTCCCATTTGTCATTGGGTGAGCTACTGTGGCCCAATCCACATGGATGTGGTGGTCTTCACAGAAGTCTAGGAACTTTTTCCCAGTGAACTGCGTGCCATTGTCGGTGATGATAGAGTTTGGGATCCCAAAGTGGTGGATGATATTTGTAAAGAATGCCACCGCCTGCTCGGACCTGATGCTGGTTAAGGGTCGGACTTTGATCCACTTAGAGAATTTGTCGATGGCGACCAGCAGGTGCGTGAAGCCCCCGGGTGCCTTCTGCAAGGGACCGACGAGGTCCAGACCCCACACAGCAAACGGCCAAGTGATAGGTATTGTTTGTAGAGCCTGAGTAGGCAGGTGTGTTTGTCTTGTATAGAATTGACACCTTCGGCAGGAGCGTACAATCCTAGTGGCGTCGGCCACTGCGGTCGGCCAGTAGAAACCTTGTCGGAAAGCGTTTTCCACGAGGGCCCGAGGCGCTACATGGTGACCGCAAGCCCCTGAGTGTATTTCTTGTAACAACTCTTGTCCTTGGGTGATGGATATGCATCGTTGGAGAATGCCCGAGGGGCTACGGTGATATAGCTCCTTTTCATCACCCAGCAAAACGAACGACTTGGCGCGCCGAGCCAGTCGCCGAGCTTCGGCCTTATCGAGGGGCAGCTCTCCTCGGAGGAGATATTCCAGGTATGGGGTCTGCCAGTTTGGGACTGGTGTGACCCCATTCCGCTCCACCTCGGCATGCAGGGCCTCACCCTTGGTGGCCGAGGGTACCTCGGGCTGGGTCGAGGTCTCCTCGGGTTCGGGCGCGTCGTCGATTTTGACAGATGGCTGATATATATCCCTGGAGAAGACATTCGGGGGAACCATCATTCACCCCGAGGCTATTTTTGCTAGCTCATCCGCGGTCTCGTTGTACCGTAGAGCAACGTGGTTGAGCTCCAGCCCATAGAACTTATCTTCCAAGCACCGAACTTCGTCGTAGTAGGCCTCCATTTTCTGATCGCGGCAGTGAGAGCTCTTCATGACTTGGTCAATAACGAGCTGTGAGTCACCACGAGCGTCGAGGCACCGAACCCCTAGCTCAATGGCGATGCGCAACCCATTAACCAAGGCCTCGTATTCGGCCACGTTGTTTGACGCTGGAAAATGGAGGCGTATTACATAACGCACATGTTCTCCGAGGGGTGAGATGAAGAGCAAGCCCGCGCCTGCTCCAGTTTTCATCAACGACCCGTCGAAGTACATGGTCCAAAGTTTGGCTTGGATTGGGGCCATCGACAACTGGGTGTCAGTCCATTCAGCCAGGAAGTCTGCCAAGACTTGGGATTTTATGGCCTTCCGAGGGGAGAATGAGAGTGTTTCCCCCATGAGTTCCACTGCCCATTTTGCTATCCTACCCGAGGCCTCTCGGCACTGGATGATCTCTCCCAGGGGGAAAGATGACATCATAGTAACCGGATGAGACTCGAAGTAGTGTCGCAGCTTCCGCCGTGTCAGAATTACTGCGTACAGTAGCTTCTGGACTTGCGGGTAGCGGATCTTGGTCTCGGATAGCACTTCGCTGATGAAGTAGACTGGCCTCTGGATGAGCAGTGCATGCCCTTCTTCTCATCTCTCGAATACGACCGCAGCGCTGACCACCTGAGTGGTTGCGGCGACGTAAATCAAGAGGGCTTCTCCTGCGGTAGGGGGCACCAAGATGGGCGCATTAGTAAGGAGTGCCTTTAAGTTTCTGAGGGCTTCTTCGGCCTTAGGTGTCCAAGTGAAGCGCTCAGCCTTCCTTAAGAGGTGGTACAAGGGCAATCCTTTCTCGCCGAGGCGCGAGATGAAGCGGCTCAGAGCCGCAAGCCATCCCATGACCCTTTGTACTCCTTTCAAATCTTTGATTGGCCCCATGTTGGTGATGGACACGATTTTCTCCGGGTTGGCCTTGATGCCTCGTTCAGAGACGATGAACCCTAGGAGCATGCCTTGGGGGACTCCGAAGACACACTTCTCAGGATTGAGTTTTATGCTCTTCGCTTTTGGGCACCTGAATGTTACCTCAAGGTCAGAGATGAGGTCGGAGGCTTTCCTTGTTTTGACGATGATGTCATTGACGTAAGCCTCGACCGTTCTACCGATGTGCTCTCCGAACACATGGTTCATGCACCTTTGGTATGTTGCACCTGCATTCCTTAAGCCAAACGGCATAGTAGTATAACAATACATGCCAAAAGGTGTGATAAAAGAAGTCGCGAGCTGGTCGGACTCTTTCATCTTGATTTGGTGATAACCTAAATAGGCGTCGAGGAAAGACTGGGTTTCGCACCCAACAGTGGAGTCCACAATTTGATCTATGCAGGGCAGAGGGTAGGGAACCTTTGGACATGCTTTGTTTAACCCAGTGTAGTCTACGCACATCCTCCATTTCCCACCTTTTTTCTTTACAAGCACAGGGTTAGCTAACCATTCTAGATGGAATACCTCTTTGATGAACCCTGCAGCCATTAGCTTGTGGACCTCCTCGCCTATGACCCTGCGCTTTTCTTCATCAAAACAGCACAAGTGCTGCTTCACGGGTTGGGCACCGGCTCAGATGTCCAGTGAGTGCTCGGCGACATCCCTCGGTATGCCTGGCATGTCCGAGGGACTCCACGCAAAAAGTTCGGCATTTGCATGGAGAAAGTCGATGAGCACTGCTTCCTATTTGGGGTCGAGCTCGGAGCCGATCTTGACTTTCTTGCTGGCGTCGTTGCTGGGGTCGAGAGAGACAGATTTGACTGCTTCGGCTGGCTTGAAGTTGCTGGCGTGCCGCTTCGTGTCGGGCGCCTTTTTGGAGAGGCAACCTAGGTCAGCGATGAGGGCTTCAGACTCGGCAAGGGCTTCGGCGTACTCCACGCATTCCATGTCGCACTCATAAGCGTGGCGGTACATGGGTCCGATGGTGATGACTCCCTTGGGGCCAGGCATCTTGAGCTTGAGGTAAGTGTAGTTGGGGATGGCCATGAACTTGGCGTAGCATGGTCTTCCTAGCACCGCGTGATAGGTCCCTCGGATCCCGACTACCTCAAAGGTGAGGGTTTCCTTTCGGAAGTTAGAGGGAGTTCCAAAGCAGACGGGCAAGTCAATCTGTCCGAGGGGTAGGATACACTTTCCGGGTGCAATCCCATGGAAGGGTGCTGCACCAGCCCGGATCTCAGACCGACCAACCCCCAAGAGCTCTAGGGTCTCGGCGTAGATGATGTTGAGGCTGCTGCCTCCGTCCATGAGGACCTTGGAGAGCCTAACGTTGCCGATGATTGGGTCGACGACGAGCGGGTATCTTCCTGGGCTTGGCACATAGTCGGGGTGGTCGCCTTGGTCGAAGGTGATGGGCTTGTCGGACTAGTCTAGGTAGACCGGCGCCGCTACCTTCACCGAGTAGACCTCCCGGCATTCCTGCTTGCGGTGCTGAGCCAAGGCGTTCGCCACCTGTCCGCCATAGATCATGAAGCAGCTGTGGACCTCTGGGAACTCTTCTTCCTCGTTGCCTCCTTTCTTGTTGTTGTTGTGGTCCTTGCCGTCCTCCGCCGAGGGTCCAGCTTTATTGAAGTAACGCCGGAGCATGTCACACTCTTCCAGGGTGTGCTTGACGGGACCCCTGTGGTAGGGGCACGACTCCTTGAGCATTTTGTCGAACATGTTGTCCCCTCCGGGAGGCTTCCGAGGATTCCTGTGCTCGGCAGCGGCGACAGCGTTGCGCTTTGCTTGTGCCTTCTTCCTAGTCTTCTTCTTCGTGCCACGCTGGATGGTCTCCTCGGGGTCGTCTTCCTTCTGCCTTCCCTGAGGCTGCTTGTCCTTCCGGAAGATGGCTTCGACCGCCTCCTGGCCAGAGGCGAACTTGGTGGCTATGTCCATCAATTCGCTCGCCTTGGTGGGAGTCTTGCGCCCCAGTTTGCTTACCAGGTCCCAACAAGTGGTGCCGGCGAGGAAAGCCCCGATGACGTTCGAGTCGGTGATGTTGGGCAACTCGGTGCGCTGCTTTGAAAACCGCCGGATGTACTCTCGCAGGGATTCCCCTGGCTGCTGGCGGCAGCTTCGGAGATCCCATGAGTTCTCAGGGCGCACGTACGTACCTTGGAAATTTCCAGCGAAGGCCTTGACTATGTCGTCCCAACCGAAGATCTGCGCAAGGGGCAGATGCTCTAACCAAGCCCGGGTAGCGTCGGAGAGGAAGAGGGGAAGGTTGCAGATGATGAGGTTATCGTTATCCATCCCTCCCAACTGGCATGCCAGCCGGTAATCCGCGAGCCATAACTCTGGCCTCGTCTCCCTCGAGTACTTGGTGATGGTAGTCAGGGCTTGGAACCGGGCCGGGAACGGCGCTCGTCATATGGCTTGGCTAAAGACCCGTAGGCCTAATGGTTCGGGTGAGGGGCTCCGATCCTCCTCACTGTCGTAGCGTCCCCCGCGCCTGGGGTGGTAGCCTCGGTGCACCTTTTCCTCGAGGCGGGCTCGACGATCGTGGCGGCGCTGATCGTCGCCGAGGCGATCCCTGGCTGTAGGTGTCTCGTCTCTTGTAGGCTCGGTGTGGACCGAGGCCTCGCACGTGTGTCAGGAGGACGCTACGTGAAGCACCGAGGGGCACCCTCGCCTTTGGGAGGCGGAGCTCTCGGCTCGTCGGGCTACGACGTTTTCTAGGAGGTTCTTGAGTTCGCCCTGGATATGTCGCCCTTCGGTGGTGGATGGCTCCGGCATCGTTCGAAGCAATACCTCCACTGCAGCCAGGTCCTGGCCAGCCCCGTTGATGGCCGGGGGCTGCATTGCCCTGGCATCATCAATAATGCGGCGCTGGACGTCCCGGACCCGATGACGCGCTCCTCCGGCGAGCACTCGGCCTGCCCACTCTTGCTCGAGGTTTTGCCGGAGCTGCACAAGTCGCCCCGTTTCCTCGTCGAGCTTGGCCTGCATCTCGTGGAGTTGCTCGAGCTATGAGCCCTGACCCCCCATGGGGACCTGGGCCACAGCTAGCTCCCGTGGGATCTCAACGCGAGACGCAGGTGTAAGGGCACCGTCATTTCCTGGCATGCCGAGGTGGTTTTCTCCATTGTGATCTTCCTGATCAATGTGGTAGCACTCGTGAGTTAGGTCGCAACCCTCGTCGTCAAGGCTGTGGCCATCATCAGAGCAGCTAGAGAGGCAGTGGTCACATGCGGATATGAAGTCACGCATGGCACCAGGATCATGGAGTCCGAAGAAATCCCAACTAACGTCGGGGTCGTCCTCTTCCTCGAAAACCGCGGGTCCGGAGGTTGAGACGGCCATCAGTCGGTCCCAAGTTGACCACATATGGTACCCCGGAAGGTCAGGATATGCCCTTACAAAAGCGCTTACCGAAGCGGGGTCGCTTGGTGGGTCAAAGCTAAACCTAAAGGGAACAGGATGGAAAACTGAAGGTACCTGCTGGTTGGTAGACGGCGGTGAAGTTGCATCGGAGATGTAACGCATCGTTATCTCAGGCGCGAGACTGATGCCCGACAAGTCCCTCGCAAAGGTGCCGGCGTCATCAGTCCGCCTGGGGCTGGCGTTTTGCTGGGAAGCGACACCCGTCATTGTCTCAGGTGCGAGGATAACGCTCGACATGTCCCCCGCAGGGGTGCCGGCATCGTCGACTCGCTCTGGTCCGACAGCCATTGAGGTGCTGCCCCCTGCCTGGCCATGGTTGCCCCGTCTCCGTCTCCTCCGGTGAGGAGGGTGGCGGGGTTGACTCGGGTGTTCCTCTTCCGCCACATGGAGATGTCGTTGTCGAGTTCGTCTTCGCTGGGCGAGCCGACGACCGTCGTTGTTGTCGTGCTGCGGGGGAAGGAGTACCATGTCGTAGCTGCCATCAGGGGACATGAACTCGAGGCTCCCAAAGCGGAGCACCATCCTGGGCTGAAGAGGCTGCTGAAGATTGTCCATCTGGAACTCAATGGGAAAGTATTGTCAACACGCAGCGTGCCCCTACCTGGCACGCCAATTGTCGGCGTTTCGGACCCGGGGGACCCTCAACCGGACTAACTAGTGAATTTTGTGCCGCGTGCCCCTGTCCAAATGGGTTGATGCAAGATGGAACACAAGAGGGGGGATGAGGCTTATATTATCTTGCACCGAGGGTGCTTGCAGTAGGGGTTACAAGCTTCGTGAGAGAAGGAATGGGCCCTAGGCCTCCTGGGGGGTCTAGTGTTGCGGAGTGGAGCTCGATGTTTGGGTGAGTCCGTCTCCATTACTCCTGCTGCCCGTGTCGCCTCTTGCCCCTTTCGAAGGTCCTAGGCATCCCCTTTTATAGACACAAGGGGATGGTCCAGCTGTACATATGGGGGTGTAGCAATGTGCTAACATGTCCGGCGGAGAGGTGCTTGAGCCCTGTATGAAGCGTAGCTGGTGGTGCGGCATGGATCCTGCTGACGTTTCCTTGCTTCCGTAGAGAGCTTGTGGACTATTGACGTCATGGACGCATGCGGGGAACCATCATTACCTATTGCCGGAGTGACCTAGATGTGACTTCGGTCTTGTTCTTTTGTAGCCTGAGGCGGCTAGCTAGAGGTAGGGTAATGATGTATCCCCTGTAACGTAGTCAGTCCGAGGCCAAGGTCAGGCGAGGCGGTGACTCCTCCAGAGGCCGAGGCCGAGGTCGGGCGAGGCGGAGACCTCTTCCTGAGGCCGAGGCGTCGGTCAAGACCTGGGGTCGGGCGAGGCGGAGACCTTCTCCCGAGGCCGAGGCTGAGGTCGAGACCTGGGGTCGGGTGAGGCGGAGCTCCCTGTTGCGCCCGAGGCTGAACTCGGGAGAGGCCATGACTTACTGTTGTTAGTCTTTCCCTGGTGGTTGGCACAGTAGCCGGAGCGGGGCGAACAGTGCTGTTTTCCTGTCAGAACGGTCAGTAAAGGGGCAAAGTGACTGCGGTCATTTCGACCTTGTCGACTGCGACGCGCGTGTCAGGATAAGGTGTCAGGCGATATCTGCATTAAATGCGCACGCGATACGGTCAGTTGGTAAGGCGATTTGGCCGAGGTCGATGCACAACAAAGTTTGCCCGAGCTGGGCTTCGGGTGAGCCGAGGGTGCGCCCACTGCCTGAGGAGGCCCTCGGGCGAGGCGTGAATCCGTCCAGGTCTACTATTCTTGCCCGAGGCTGGGCTCGGACGAGATCGCGTCCCTTGGTAGACGAGGCCTTGACTTGAACCCAGCTTATCAGTCTTTGCGGTTTGTTCTGAAGATGCTTTCTAGCCATGTTTAAGGAGTGTTGGGGGTACCCCTAATTACGGTACCCGACAAATCCGATGTGGTATCTGGTGCCACACCAGGCATGTCTAGAGCCTTATAGGTATGATATACACAGTTGATATGTCCTCCTAGTTCCTTCTTGATGCCTCATCATACATGTTTGATGTCACCCGACCAGTGCACACTAGACATCGTGTGTGTATGACCGAAAACTGTGTATTGAAAACACTAGACCATTCTCATATCTGGTGACGTGTTCGATGCCTCATCAGACACATTCGGTGCACTCAGGACAACTGCACCAAGAGCATTTCATTCTCTCTTTTCATGCGAACTAACTTTTATGTTTTTCGAAACATATTAGAGTCTAATTACAATTTTCAAAGTGTTTCCAATAAACCTTAATTTATTTTTTTCGTGATCTCACATATGTCACTTAGGCCTAAATGCAATGCATATGTATCCAAACCTAGTGGCACCAGATGACTTAGTTGTCAAACTAAACTCTTCTCTTAGTAGTATGACTAGATATTCTAAATATGATCACACATACTATTGTGTCTTGATCAGTAAAACAAAATTTGTTAGCTTATATCTTTGCTTTGAGCCTTGTATTTTTTCACCTTCTTATCTCCATGTTGAGAACTTGTTCATCCTTTTTTGATCATCACCATCCTTCTCATGGTTGCCCACCTTACTCAACCTTTGGATGCAAACTTGAACATATCTCATTCCCTTAGAGTATAGGTCATTTTACTAGTTTACTCAATTACTAAAACCATGCATGGAGATTGGACAAATCTTGCCACATCACCTTTCGTACACCTTGTAGCATCCCAAAAATTCAAATCTTGAAATTTTCTCAAACTCGCTCTAAATTCAAAATGAACTTCAAATTTCATTTCAAAATGTTTGTTTGCGAGTTGATATCAGCAAATAAAAATATAGTGGTCTATATTCCCTTCAAAATCCTCCTCAAAATATCCTACAAATATTTCCTCAGTGACCCCCTCTAATTCTTTCTAGAAATACTGCCCAAATATTCTACCGATAATTCTCCAAATATTTTCTTCCCGAGAAATACCTTCAGAATCATTTTTCAAGTCCCCACAAATATTTTCTTCATAACTTTCCTCATGCTCATACATATACGTACGCCTCCGGTGTCATACGGTGAGCTCTACAAGCTAATTACACTCATATAAGACAAATCCATGCTAATCTCCCACTAATCCTATCATCCTCCCACTAATCCCCTCATCCCTCCCCCTAATCCCCCCACCATGGATATAAATAGAGGGGCAAGGGCCTCCTCTCATCCCACCCCAAGCCATTTCATGGCAACTCCCTCCCCCCCCCCACACGCCCACTCCCACTCCACTTCCCACACAAGCACACACTAGCACAAGGATCGTTCGGTCGTTCTTCGATCGTTCGATCACCTGTTCTTAGTTTGTTCGTTCGTTCGTCTGATCGTTCGATCGTTCGTCCGATCGTTCATGGTTCATTCGTCCGTTCGTCCGATCGTTCGATCGTTCGTCCGTTCGTTCGTCCAAATAATATTTTTCCTGTCGTTATGCTGCCGAAATTCTGATCGTTCATTCGTTCGATCATTCGATCGTTCATCGTTCGTTCTTAGTTCTTATTCATCGTTCATCGTCACTATTCATCGTTTATCGTTCGTTCATACGAACTATTCACCATCACTATTCATCGTTACTATTCACCGTTACTATTTATCGTTACTATTCACTGACACTATTCATCATCGTTACTATTTATCGATGATACCTATAATTACTTTTTCGTCATCACTATTCATCATTACTATTCATCGATCATCTGATCACCCCAAATTTCAACTACTCATCCGTCATGTTGTCCAGTCCACTAAGACCAGCCAGACTCATATTCCAGTCATACGAACTCCGGTGACTGTGATTTTCCTTCCAGTAGGGAACTTCCCATCTGGTCACCCATCCCAGATTTCTTCAAGTTGAGCACGCCTAACTTTGGGATTCTTTCAAGCGAGACTTCCAAAAAAAGGCGAACCATGTTTGTATGGATACGTCTTCAATCCTATAAAACCTGGCCCAAGATACCACAACCCACTTGGACCAGAATACCACAGCATTCCAGCTATTTGGATCCCGCCTTAGTGTTGTCTGATGTGACACAGTAGGTAGGAACAGTTTCCACCAACATAAACCTCTGCCCAAGAAAAGCCCAAAAATAATTCCTCGCACCCCGCTCAAAATTGTATTTTTGATTTTCCAAGTATCTCTAAATATTCAAATTCTAGAATATTTCTTTCCTTTTCTTTTTTTCCCTATGATTATAAAATCCAAAACTCCTCCATCCAAACTCAGATTTCAGTCATTCTTGTTTCTAAAATTCTTGTCAAACTATTCCCTATCCAACCATGTCATCCCTTAAGCATGGTTCATATTCTAGAAAACTCCCAAAATACTCTTGTCCCATATTCTACCTATAACTCTCATATCCATGCTAAGTCAGACGATTCTTTTGTCACTATTCTCACCAATAGTGAACTTCACTGAGCTACACCACATAAACCCAGCTATAAATACACCCAGCTACCCACTCCACACACTCAACACCCTCAGCCAAGGCAAACACCCCACCCACTCAGTTACTCCGCTCTACCGGCTACACACATAGTGTCGCTTCACCTCCAGTCCACCCTCCTGGTAAGCACCTCCGCTCCACCACTAGTAGTACCTCAACACCACATGACACAGATTCTACTCAAGACTCTACCCATCCATATATCGCTATTCTGACCACTATACTAAATATTTGTTGGTATACTTGCTGGTTTGTTGTATGCTTGTTCATGTTGCATAGTTATCGGAGCGTTCGTGCCGTCTCGTGGAGGCCAGATCTGCAAGTCTACGCCAGGCAGTTAGCTAGAAGCCAATTCCACGAGCTCCCCTTCCCCCTTCGCCGGATAAGCACGGCAAGCTCACTGGATCTCTTTGATGCATAAATTACCTATGATTTTTCAACCACAACCCTCAATCTGTTATTTTATGCATAATATGAGTTTGAGACAAGTTATTATGTCCACCCAGCCGCTTGCCGCAATCAATCCCTGATATAATTATTACAAATGATTTGAGGAAAGGTGTGAGTTTTCAAAAGAAAATGCTTTTCAAAATGTGTTTGATGAAGTGTTTTCACCCTTATCACCTTTGAGTAGGGATGATCAGGGACTCCCTGGTTTAGGGGAGGGCCTAAGGTGATGGCTCAGCTGGTTTAGGCATGAGCAGAAGGATTGTCCCCTCATATACGGACTGGTTTGTCATCCTTCACTACCTATACTCATGATAAGTACAACCACTCGAGACTGTGTGAGCAGTCACTCAATTTGAACTCGTACGGACCAACCCCAGCGTTATGAAGGCTGGGGAGCACCAGGAGGATAAGGAGGGGGAATGTTTTGTCCGGTTTGGGCATGGCGGTGGCCTGACTCCTTATGGTATAACCGTTAAGGTTGGGACGTGCGAGGAAAGATAGAGATTCGGCATTCGGGTCTCACGACGGTGAGATCGCAGAAACCGGACTAGTGGGTAAAGTGTACCCCTCTACGCAGAGTTTGAAAACCTATTCGAATAGTCCGTGTCCACTGGTATGGACGAGTCTGGTGTGGTATGGCAATTAGTGTTTTGTTTAAAAAAAGGGTGCGTTTGAGAAAAGATGTTTTTAAAAGGTCCGGCGGTTTAGCCGTGAGCTATGGTGGACGGGAAGTCCAGTAGCTGTTTTTGAAAATGAAAACCAGTGGGAAACTGCTAAGATACCTGGATGGTTTAGTCCAGGGGATTTCATTCTATACTGAAAAACTTCCTGCTCCGTTTGGAGAGGATGCGCTTTGCAAAATACAAAATGTTTTTCAAAACAACCCTGCATAAAATATTGATGTTTCTGCAAAATATCCTGAGCTCCACATATTCCATGCATTATATCTGATTTCCCCATTCCGCGGGTGAAGGTGGGCTGCTGAGTACGTTTGTACTCACCCTTGCTTATTTGTTGTTTTTTTAGAAAAAGGAGATCGGGTAAGAGTTACGCCTGTTCCCAACCTTGCCTGTGGCTATTGGACCGCTGATTTGCTTCGCTGCGTATATCGGGCTACTTCAGCCCCACTCTGATGATATGTCCCAAGTTGTGGACCAACTCTTAAAGTTGATCGCCACCTTAATAGGTTTGTCTCGTTTAAGCAGATATGAGATCATCTGTTGTATAAATATGTTTACTAGCCTGCTGGAACTAGTAATTGTATCACATTTGAGTCCTAGAGGATTGGGGTGCTTCAGGTGGTATCAGAGTTGTTAGGTTGGCCACAGGACATAACCCTTAGCCTGATCCAAAAGTTTTTGAGTCAAAACTATTTTCTAAAAAAAAATTCTTGCTCTCACCCCTTCATTTCAAAAATGCTTTGCCCCTTTCCTTCTCTCAGAAGTCAGATGGAGGTTCGCTGCCAAACCAGCTTTTGCCAGAATGAAGATGGTTTCCCCAAGTTGCTGAGAGCATGCACAGACCACCTCGGAATCAGGAGCCAGCTAGAGTATGATGGTCGTGAATTCGTCGAGCATTGCACAGAGAAGTGTGTCGTGACTGTATACATTGGATCTAGTCCGCATCATGTGGAATGGAGTGTCACTGCTGCTAGGCTTAGATTCAAAGACACCTACCAAGTCGTCGCTCTCAAGGCATTGAGGGCCCTGTGTCAGATCTATAAAGAAGAAGTGGCCGACACCCCACTCAGATTCTTTCCGCCCTTTCAGAGAGACCGTCCCGTTTGGACGGCCAGGATGCATGCATTGGAAGGTTAGCAACTGCTTGAGGACAACCCCTCAGTCGTGTACCTCACTGCCTACCTGGTCACCCTGGATGCACAGTATGATTTCTTGGCTCGGCACCACCGTCAGATGATTGCCTGAGCAGAAGATGTAGAGAAGCGCAACCGTCAGCTCCATGTGGATCTCACCTCAGCTCAAGCCCGTGTAGCTGCCTTGGAAAGTCGTGAAGCCATTGCTGTTGAAGCCCTGAAGCAAGCCAAGGATGAGCACGTCCAGAAGCTGATGGAGGCCTACTTGGTAACCCATAACCAACATAGAGCCCTGTAGATCCAAGAGCCTGCTTCATCCAACCCTATTCAACCCATCAGAGCTGAAGACCCCCAGATTCTTGAAGGTCACCCGGTCTCTACCAGAGGAGAAAAGAAGGCTTGGGAACTCCTGGAAGGAGCCATAGTCTTGGAAGGAATTCTAGTCTTCCCTCAGGCTATGGATAGGCAAGAGCACCCCGAATCCTCCCAAGATTCCCCGCCAGAGTTGTTTGAGCCTCTCACCATGAAGAAGATTCCAGCACCATCCCTTGAAGTCAAGGAAGAAGCTGCAAGCACCCCACCAGCATTGCCGCCCTCTGAGGAGCTACAAGAGCCAGTCTAGCTTGAAGAAGAGTTCGATCCCGTCTTGCCATCTCAGTCGTCGCCAGAAGAAGTCATCAACATCAGCTCCCTCTTGACCCATCCAAGAGATGTCTCAGATTGAAGTTGTGTGCCAGCCTTGCCAGAAGAGAAGTTGTCTGGTCTGAAGTTAGTTATGCCAGTCCTATGCATGCACTGGGTAGTGAAGTTTTTCTTCACTTTGGCTAGAACCCTGCATGTATGAGAGGTAATCGTGTAGCCTCGTGTTTTAAAAAACTCTAATTATGTGGCCCCCTAGGGCATTTCAATATGAATTTCGCTTGATGTTTTCTCCCCTTTTGAGTGCATATGTGATGCTTTGACGTTAGTGCTCATAAGTTGCATTTAGCATAGTTCTCAATTTAGGAGCCAAGCAATAGTAGTTATGCTTAGCCCCAGAATCTGAGTAGTCCATGCTTTGAAAAAACTCTATTCTTTCCCCATTCAAAATATTTGATTTGTTTGTGCTTATCATTGCTGAGCTTGTATGTTTTCTTTCTTTTAAGAAAGGTTTTCTCTAAAAACATAGATCACAAATTAGAGCTAATCCTCACCTTATGCTTCCATTCTCCCCTTAACCCATCTCAAGAGAAAAGTGCCTTACCTAAGAAGATAACGAGAAGCTTACCCTTGAAGCCTGGAATAAGCTACAGAAGAAACCTATCCAACCGCTCAGTCAAAAGGACTGACCGTGAGAATCAAAGCACTACCCCTGAGTCAAAGTAAACAGGAAAAGAGGACAGAAGGAGTTATTACCATATAGAGAGGCAAAGTTTTTTGGAACCAAAGACCACAAAGATCAGGGTCATTGACCCTACCACCCACCTGTGCCCCCCGCATGCGTGCCCTACCTCCAACCACCACCCCACTCCCCCTTGCAGCGCACTACCGCCGCCCCACACCCCCTTTGCAGCGCACCCACCACCGCCATCATCGCCGGCAACACCAAGTCCCCCCTCCCCTCTGTCGCACCTGCTGCCACGTGTCACCTGCTCCATCACCGCCACTCCACACCCGAGCACCCCCACTCGCCTATAAAAACCCACACCAGCTCTCTCAACTCCCATCTCGCTCAAAGCAAAGCACACTCCAGATAAATCCCCTCTGCCAAATCGCAAGCAACTCCATTTTCCGCTCCCTCGCCCCTAAGATCACAATGCTTGGTGATTCTTGGGTTGAAGACTGTTGTACATGGTTCATAGCCTTTGGTTTCCTCCTCTGTATGATGGTAATACTCTTTGATAGAATCCTCCAGTGGGAAGAGCAAAGAGAAAGAAAGGGTCAGTGAAAAGAAGATAGTGAAGAGAAGATAAGAAGAAGGTTCTCCCAGAATCAACCCTGTGTCAGTCATTTCTCCGCAGCCTGCTCAAGCAGCAACAGCAGAAGAAGGCCCCATAACACCCTTGTTATGAGGTACTTCAAGGAGTTCAAATCCCCAAGATTCAAGAGATATACCCTCATTCTTTTTAAGTGGGGTAGTGTTCCAGTAAAGTTCCTGCTATGGAGAAAAATAAGAAGGCCTGTGAATGTAGCGAGCTGGTGGAGAACCAGATCATCGAAGCTTATAAGTTTCTGGATGAGAAGTGGTCACCCAAGTTCAATTGATGAAGCACCAGAAGACCAATCAAGGAAGGAATCCATGTGGGAGTTCACAAGAGAAAGGTTTGCGTGTTGGCATCGATGCTTCCTCAATAAGCTAGCTGCCAAGCGAAACCTAGAAGGCTGAAGATGATCTTGAGTAGCCAGAATCAGCATTTGCAATCGGCAACTAGATGCTCCTCAAGGCTAGATCTTGTTGAAGTTCCATCTCCTCGAAGAGTTGCAAAGTGAAGATATGTAGTTGAAGTAAAGCTATACCCATAACCCTTCTAAGTCGAATCTCGAGGATGAGATTCCTTTTAAGTGGGGTAGATTTGTAGCATCCCAAAAATTCAAATCTTGAAATTTTCTCAAACTCGCTCTAAATTCAAAATGAACTTCAAATTTCATTTCAAAATGTTTGTTTGCGAGTTGATATCAGCAAATAAAAATATAGTGGTCTATATTCCCTTCAAAATCCTCCTCAAAATATCCTACAAATATTTCCTCAGTGATCCCCTCTGATTCTTTCTAGAAATACTGCCCAAATATTCTACCGATAATTCTCCAAATATTTTCTTCCCAAGAAATACCTTCAGAATCATTTTCAAGTCCTCACAAATATTTTCTTCATAACTTTCCTCAAGCTCATACGTATACGTATGCCTCCGGTGTCATACGGTGAGCTCTACAAGCTAATTACACTCATATAAGACAAATCCATGCTAATCTCCCACTAATCCCCTCATCCCTATTGGAACCCTAATCCCCCACCATGGCTATAAATAGAGGGGCAAGGGCCTCCTCTCATCCCACCCCAAGCCATTTCATGGCAACTCCCTCCCCCCACACGCCCACTCCCACTCCACTTCCCACACAAGCACACACTAGCACAAGGTTCGTTCGGTCGTTCTTCGATCATTCGTCCACCTGTTCTTAGTTTGTTCGTTCGTTCGTCCGATCGTTCGATCGTTCGATCGTTCGTCCGATCGTTCATGGTTCGTTCGTCCGTTCGTTCGTCCAAATAATCTTTTTCCTGCCGTTATGCTGCCGAAATTCCGATCGTTCGTTCGTTCGATCATTCGATCGTTCATCGTTCGTTCATAGTTCCTATTCATCATTCATCGTTCGTTCATCGTCACTATTCATCGTTCATCGTTCGTTCATACGACTATTCACCATCACTATTCATCATTACAATTCACTGTTACTATTTATCATTACTATTTACTGAAACTATTCATCATCGTTGCTATTCATCATCATTACTATTCATCGATAATACCTATAATTACTTTTCCGTCATCACTATTCATCATTACTATTCATCGATCATCTGATCACCCCAAATTTCAACTACTCATCCGTCATGCTATCCAGTCCACTAAGACCAGCCAGACCCATATTCCAGTCATACAAACTCCGGTGACTGTGATTTTCCTTCCAGTAGGGAACTTCCCATCTGGTCACCCATCCCAGATTTCTCCAAGTTGAGCACGCCTAACTTTGGGATTCTTTTAAGCCAGACTTCAAAAAAATGGCGAACCATGTTTGTATGGATACGTCTTCAATCCTATAAAACTTGGACCAAGATACCACAGCCCACTTGGACCAGAATACCACAGCATTCCAGCTATTTGGATCCCGCCTTAGTGTTGTCTGATGTGACACAGTAGGTAGGAGCAGTTTCCACCAATATAAACCTCTGCCTAAGAAAAGCCCAAAAATAATTCCTCGCACCCCGCTCAAAAATACATTTGTATTTTTGATTTTCCAAATATCTCTAAATATTCAAATTCTAGAATATTTCTTTCCTTTTCTTTTTTCCCTATGATTATAAAATCCAAAACTCCTCCATCCAAACTCAGATTTCAGTCATTCTTGTTTCTAAAATTCTTGTCAAACTATTCCCTATCCAACCATGTCATCCCTTAAGCATGGTTCATATTCCAGAAAACTCCCAAAATACTCTTGTCCCATATTCTACCTATAACTCTCCTGTCCATGCTAAGTCAGACTATTCTTTTGTCACTATTCTCACCAATAGTGAACTTCACTGAGCTACACCACATACACCCAGCTATAAAAACACCCAGCTACCCACTCCACACACTCAACACCCTCAGCCAAGGCAAACACCCCACCCACTTAGTTACTCCGCTCTGCCGGCTACACGCATAGTGTCGCTTCGCCTCCAGTCCACCCTTCTGGTATGCACCTCCGCTCCACCACTAGTAGTACCTCAACACCACATGACACAGATTCTACTCAAGACTCTACCCATCCATATATCGCTATTCTGACCACTATACTAAATATTTGTTGGTGTACTTGCTGGTTTGTTGTATGCTTGTTCATGTTGCATAGTTATCGGAGCGTTCGTGCCGTCTCGTGGAGGCCAGATCTGCAAGTCTACGCCAGGCAGTGGAGCTAGAAGCCAGTTCAACGAGCTCCTCTTCCCCCTTCGCCGGATAAGCACGACAAGCTCACTGGATCCCTTTGATGCTTAAATTATCTATGATTTTTCAACCACAACCCTCAGCCTGTTATTTTATGCATAATATGATTTTGAGACAAGTTATTATGGCCACCCAGCCGCTTGCCGCAATCAATCCCTGATATAATTGTTACAAATGATTTGAGGAAAGGTGTGAGTTTTCAAAAGAAAATGCTTTTCAAAATATCTTTGATGAAGGGTTTTCACCCTTATCACCTTTGAGTAGAGATGATCAGGGACTCCCTGGTTTAGGGGAGGGCCTAAGGTGATGGCTCAGCTGGTTTAGGCATGAGCAGAAGGATTGTCCCCTCATATAAGGACCGGTTTGTCATCCTTCACTACCTATACTCATGATAAGTACAACCACTCGAGACTGTGTGGGCACTCACTCAATCTGAACTCGTACGGACCAACCCCAGGGTTATGAAGGCTGGGGAGCACCGGGAGGATAAGGAGGGGGAATGTTTTGTCTAGTTTGGGCATGGCGGTTGGCTGACTCCTTCCGGTATAACCGTTAAGGTTGGGACGTGCGAGGAAAGAAAGAGATTCGGCATTCGGGTCTCACGACGGTGAGATCGCAGAAACCGGACTAGTGGGTAAAGTGTACCCCTCTGCATAGAGTTTGAAAACCTATTCGAATAGTCCATGTCCACTAGTATGGACGAGTCTGGTGTGGTATGGCAATTAGTGTTTTGTTTAAAAAAGGTGCGTTTGATAAAAGATGTTTTTAAAAGGTCCGGTGGTTTAGCCGTGAGCTATGGTGGACGGGAAGTCCAGTAGCTGTTTTTGAAAATGAAAACCAGTGGGAAACTACTAAGATACCTGGATGGTTTAGTCCAGGGGATTTTGTTCTATACTGAAAAACTTCCTGCTCCGTTTGGAGAGGATGCGCTTTGCAAAATACAAAATGTTTTTCAAAACAACCCTGCATAAAATATTGCTGTTTTTGCAAAATATCCTGAGCTCCACATATTCCATGCATTATATCTGATTTCCCCATTCCGCGGGTGAATGTGGGCTGCTGAGTACATTTGTACTCACCCTTGCTTATTTGTTGTTTTTTCAGAAAAGGAGATCGGGTAAGAGTTACGCCTGTTCCCAACCTTGCCTGTGGCTATTGGACCGCTGATTTGCTTCGCTGCGTATATCGGGCTACTTCAGCCCCACTCTAATGATATGTCCCAAGTTGTGGACCAACTCTTAAAGTTTTTGCCACCTTAATAGGTTTGTCTCGTTTAAGCAGATCTGAGATCATCTATTGTAAAAATGTGTTTACTAGCCTCCTAGGACTAGTAATTGTATCACATTTGAGTCCTAGAGGATTGGGGCGCTTCACACCTGTAGCCATTGAGGCTCGTAGTGAACCCTGAGAGCACCTAGAGGGGGGTGAATAGGTGATCCTGTAAAATCAAACACTAAATAGCCACAAAACTTAGTTATTGAAGTGTTAGTGCGACTAAGTAGCTTTGAAGCGAGTTCTTGTGAACAAACACAATCACAGAGAAAGCAACACACGTGACATGCAATTTTTATCCCGTGGTTCGGCCAAGTAACACTTGCCTACTTCCACGTTGTGGTGTCCCAATGGACGAGTGTTGCACTCAACCCCTTTCAAGTGATACGATGATCAACTTGAATACCATGGTCTTTTCCTTTAGAGTGTTTTTCCCGTTTGTGAGGAATCTCTACAATTTGGAGCCTCTTGCCCTTACAATAGAGATCACAAAGAAAGCACAGAGTAAGGTTGGGGAGAGCAACACATGCAAGACTCAAATCCGTAGCACAACCACGCACACAAGTCTAGAATTGAGCTCGAAACACAACACATGGAGTTCGCAACTCAAATGGAGCTCAAATCACTATCATAATGAAGCGAATGCGCGGGAGCATAGTCTGGATGCTTTAGAATACTTAGAGAATGCTTGGTATTCTCCTCCATGCGCCTAGGGGTCCCTTTTATAGCCCCAAGGCAGCTAGGAGCTGTTGGAGACCAACTTGGAAGGCCAATCTTGCCTTCTGTCGAGTGGTGCACCGGACAGTCCGGTGCACCACCGGACAGCTACTGTTCATGTCCGGTGCTTGATTTCTTTCCATACGGAGAGTAGACGACCGTTGGTCCTTGGGATCGGTTGGCGCACCGGACACTGTTCAGTGCACACCGGACAGTCCGGTGTGCCCAACCGACCGTTGGCGCGACCACGTGTCGTGCGAAGATTGCGCGGCCGTCCGTTGGAACTGGCAACCATTGGCTCGCCGGACAGTCCAGTGAATTTTAGCCGAACACCTTTTTCCTTTTCCCGAGGGCGACGAGTTCGCCGCGGATGACTCATCGGACAGTCCGGTGCACCACCGGACAGTCCGGTGAATTTTAGCCGTACGACTCCGTCGATTCCTGAGAGCGGCCACTTCACCGTTGACTAGCCTGGCGCACCGGACACTGTCCGGTGCTCCACCGGACAGTCCGGTATGCCAGGCCGAGCTGAGGTTTTCTCTTTTCTTTTGTCAATGTTTCTAGCACTTGGACAAACACATTAGTTTCTAAAAGCAATGTACTAAGTCTAGACATACCTTTTGCCTTGATTTGGACTTCTCACTTTATTTGGCACATAAGGACTTAATCAAATGTGTTGGACATTTAATCACCAAAACATTATAGAAATGGCTCAAGGGCACATTTCCCTTTCAATCTCCCCCTTTTTGGTGATTTATGCCAACACATCAAAAAGCAACCAAAATAAGTGCAACATCAATGAAAATGAAGACCAAATTGTTTTTCTTATAATTTGGCATATTTGGATCACTTTTTGCCACCACTTGGTTTGTTTTTCCAAATTAAATTCTTTTTCCTATCTCTAAGTCAAACACACTTGTTTGGCAGATAGAGAGATATTCCAAGAGTGAAATTAATCAAGTGCCAAAAACTCCCCCCTTTTCCCATAATCAAAATTCTCCCCCATAAGAGACCAAATTTTTGCAATAAGAGTATTTTGGACAAATCACAAATTCTAACTCTACTATTTTCAAAATTCTCAAGTGGTTGGCTGATCCAGTTGCTTTGGCCTTAACTTCTCCCCCTTTAGCATTAAGCACCAAAACGGGATCATTTTTGGCCTTTTAACCCTATTGCCTCACCAAAATGTCAATTAAGAGCAAAAAAGGCAATGAGAGCATAAGTATGAACTTGGAATTAAACACACTAATACCGGAGTGCAGTGGAAGTCTTTGCGGCGTCCAAGTTCATTTTCCCTTTCAATGCACCTTTGAGACTACATCAAGTGTACTCAAGCAAATAGGTTAGTCTCAAAGGGTCAAGTTGTAGCACATCTCCCCCTTAATATGTGCACCATTTTGCATACGGACTTGTAAGGTCCAAGGATTACTTGTACAACTTGAGCACCATAATTAAACACTAATTCATTTAAATGCACATAGTAACATGATCAAAGGCATAAAACACATGTATGCTACGCGAATCTAAGACATTTAGCTCACTACGCAACCTGCAAAAAGTTTTCTCATCCAACGGCTTGGTGAAGATATCGGCTAGCTGGTTTTCGATGCTAATATGATAAATATCGATATCTCCTTTTTGCTGGTGGTCCCTCAGGAAGTGATGCCGGATGTCTATGTGCTTAGTGCGGCTGTGTTCAACAGGGTTATCTACCAAGCGGATTGCACTCTCATTGTCACATAGAAGTGGAACTTTGCTCAGATTGTAGCCAAAGTACCGGAGGGTTTGCCTCATCCAAAGTAGTTGCGAGCAACACTTTCCTGTGGCAACATACCTAGCCTCAGCGGTGGATAGGGCAACGGATGTCTATTTCTTGGAACTCCAGGACACCAGGGATCTTCCTAGAAATTGGCACGTCCCTGATGTACTCTTCCTGTCAACCTTGCACCCGGCATAATCGGAGTCTGCGTATCCAATTAAGTCAAAGGTAGACCCCTTTGGATACCAGATCCCGAAGCACGGCGTAGCAACTAAATATCGAAGAATTCACTTAATGGCCACAAGATGACACTCCCTGGGATCGGATTGATATCTAGCACACATGCATACACTAAGCATAATGTCCGGTCTACTAGCACATAAATAAAGTAATGAACCTATCATGGACCGGTATGCCTTTTGATCAATGGACTTACCTCCTTTATTGAGGTCGACATGCCCGTTGGTTCCCATCGGTGTCTTTGCGGGCTTAGCGTCCTTCATCCCAAACCTCTTGAGAAGATCTTGAGTGTACTTCGTTTGGGAGATGAAGGTACCGTCCTTGAGTTGCTTCACTTGGAATCCAAGGAAGTAGGTCAACTCGCCCATCATAGACATCTCGAACTTTTGTGTCATCACCCTGCTAAACTCCTCACAAGACTTTTGGTTAGTAGAACCAAATATTATGTCATAGACATAAATTTGGCACACAAAGAGATCACCATCACAAGTCTTGGTAAAAAGAGTGGGATCAACTTTCCCAACCTTGAAAGCATTAATAATTAAGAAATCTCTAAGGCATTCATACCATGCTCTTGGAGCTTGCTTAAGTCCATAGGGCGCCTTAGAGAGCTTAAACACGTGGTCGGGATACCTGTCATCCTCAAAGCCAGGGGGTTGTTCCACGTATACCTCCTCCTTGATTGGCCCGTTGAGGAAAGCGCTCTTTACATCCATTTGAAATAGCCTAAAGGAATGGTGAGCAGCATAGGCTAATAATATTTGAATATACTCTAGCCTAGCCACAGGAGCAAAAGTCTCCTTGAAATCCAAACCTGCGACTTGGGCATAACCTTTTGCCACAAGTCAAGCCTTGTTTCTTGTCACCACCCTGTGCTCGTCTTGCTTGTTGCGGAACACCCAATTGGTTCCCACAATGTTTTGCTTTAGACGTGGCACCAGGCTCCAGACTTTATTTTGCTTGAAGTTGTTGAGCTCTTCCTGCATGGCCAACACCCAGTCTGGATCCTGCAAGGCCACTTCTACCCTAAAAGGCTCAACAGAAGAAACAAACGAGTAATGCTCACAAAAATTGGCTAAGCGTGAGCGAGTAGTTACTCCCTTGCTAATATCACCCAGAATCTGATCGATGGGATGATTTCTTTGGATCGTTGCTCGGACTTGGGTTGGAGGGGCTTGTGGTGCTTCTTCCTCCATCACTTGATTTTCCAGTGCTCCCCCTTGAACATGTCCTTCTTCTTACGGTACCTGTTCATCGTCTTGAGTTGGGGGATGCACCATCGTGGAGGAAGATGGCTGATCTTGCTCCTGTTGTTCCTGTGGTAGCACATCACCTATCGCCATCGTGCGCATTTCGGTCGTCGGAACTTCATCCTCGTCTATGTCATCAAGATCAACTTGCTCTCTTGGAGAGCCATTAGTTTCATCAAATACAACGTCACTAGAGACTTCAACTAATCTTGATGATTTATTGAAGACCCTATACGCCTTTGTATTTGATTCATACCCTAGTAAAAACCCTTCTACTGCCTTGGGAGCAAACTTAGAATGTCTACCTTTCTTCACCAGAATGTAGCATTTGCTCCCAAATACACGAAAGTAAGAAATGTTGGGTTTGTTACCGGTAAGGAGTTTGTAGGAGGTCTTCTTGAAGAGGCGATGCAGATAGAGCCGGTTTATGACGTGACAGGCTGTGTTCATAGCTTTCGACCAAAACTGCTCGGGTGTCTTGTACTCTCCAAGCATCGTTCTCACCGTGTCGATTAGCATCCTGTTCTTCCTCTCTACCACACCATTTTGCAGTGGTGTGTAGGGAGCGGAGAATTCGTGCTTGATGCCTTCCTCCTCAAGAAACTCTTCCACTTGCAGATTCTTGAACTCGGACCCATTGTCGCTTCTAATCTTTTTCACCTTTAGCTCAAATTCATTTTGAGCCCTCCTTAGAAAGCGCTTTAGGGTCCCTTGGGTTTCTGATTTATCCTGCAAAAAGAATACCCAAGTGAAGCGGGAAAAATCATCAATAATTACAAGACCATACTTACTTCCCCCGATGCTATGGTAGGCGACGGGTCCAACGAGGTCCATGTGAAGAAGCTCTAGTGGTCTTGATGTTGTCATCACATTCTTGTTGTTATGAGTGTTTCCCACCTGTTTCCCTGCCTGACATGCTGCACAAGGTCTGTCTTTCTCAAAATAGACATCGGTTAGTCCTAACACATGATCTCCCTTTAGAAGCTTATGAAGGTTCTTCATCCCAACATGTGCTAGACGGTGATGCCAAAGCCAGCCCAAATTAGTCTTAGCTATTAAGCATGCATCTAGATCGACCTCCTCTTTCGAAAAATCAATTAAATAGAGTTTGCCATCTAATACACCCTTAAAAGCTAATGAACCATCACTCCTTCTAAAGACAGATACATCAATGTTTGTAAAAAGACAATTGTAACCCATGTGACACAATTGACTTACAGACACAAGGTTGTACTCAAGCAACTCAACTAGAAATACATTTGATATAGAGTGCTCGTCAGTGATGGCTATCTTGCCCAAGCCTTTGACCTTGCCTTGGTTCCCATCTCCAAAAATAATCGTATCCTGGGAATCCTTGTTCTTGACGTAGGAGGTGAACATCTTCTTCTCCCCCGTCATGTGGTTTGTGCATCTGCTGTCGATTATCTAGCTAAAGCCCCCGAATGCATAAACCTGCAAGGAATTTAAGCTTGGGTTTTAGGTACCCAACTCTTGTTGGGTCCTACAAGGTTAGTCAAAATAGTTTTTGAAACCCATATGCAAGTTTTATCTCCCTTGCATTTAGATCCCAACTTCCTAGCCACTACTTTTGCATTCTTACATGAAAGAACAAAAGAAGTGTTGCAAGCATGAAAAACGGTAGTGGGTTCATTGCACATTTTCCAAAGCACATGAGACACAACATGATTTCTCCTAGGCCTACTTCTACCATGAACAAAAGTAGAGCTAGATGCAAACATAGCATGTGAATCATTATAAGCAGTATGAACATAACCCCTATTGTAATGAGGACGACTAGCAATTTTCCTATCATAAATAAAGGCATGGTTCCTTTGAGGACTACTAGCCATAGGGGCCTTCCCTTTCTCCTTGTTGAGAACGAGAATCCTTTGGCTTGTTAAGTTCTTGGTTTCCTTTCGAAAACCAAGTCCATCCTTAATTGAGGGGTGTCTACCAATAGTGTAGGCATCCCTAGCAAATTTTAATTTATCAAAATCAATTTTGCAAGTCTTAAGTTGAGCATTAAGACTTGCCACCTCATCATTTAATTTAGTGATAGAAATAAGATGTTCATCACAGGCATCAACATCAAAGTCCTTACATCTATTACAAATACTAACATGCTCTAAACATGAACTTGTTTTACTGACTTCCTCTAGCTTAGCATTTAATTCATCATTTAAATTCTTTAAACTAGAGACAGATTCATGGCAAGCAGATAATTCAGAGGATAGCATTTCATTTCTTTTAATTTCTAGAGCAAGAGATTTTTGAACACTAACAAATTTATCATGTTCTTCATACAAAATGTCCTCTTGCTTTTCTAAAAGTCTATCCTTTTCATTTAGAGCGTCAATTAATTCATTAATTTTTTCTACCTTAGCTCTATCTAAACCTTTAAACAATTCAGAGTAGTCTACTTCATCATCGGAAGATTCTTCATCACTAGATGAAGTGTACTTGGGTGTGTCCCGAATACGTACCTTTTTCTCCTTAGCCATAAGACAAGTATGGCGTTCGTTGGGGAAGAGTGAAGACTTGTTGAAGGCCAAGGCAGCTAATCCTTCATCGTCGGAGTCGGAAGAGGAGCAGCCCGAATCCCATTCCTTTCCAAGGTGCGCCTCGCCCTTTGCCTTCCTGTAGTTCTTCTTTTTCTCCCTCTTCCCGCTCTTTTCTTGTCCCTGGTCATTATTATTATCAGGACATTGAGCAATAAAGTGACTAGTTTTACCGCATTTGAAGCAGGAGCACTTTCCCCTCGTTTTGTTCTTGTTGGGGTACTCCTTGCGTCCTTTAAGTGCGGTCTTGAAGCGCTTGATGATAAGTGTCATTTCATCTTCATTGAGCCCGACAGCCTCCACTTGTGCTACCTTGCTTGGTAGCGCCTCCCTGCTACTGGTTGCTTTGAGAGCAACGGGCTGTGGCTCATAGACGGGTAGTGGACCATTTAGTGCATCGTCCACGTATTGAGCCTCCTTCACCATCATGCGCCCACTCACGAATTTTTCGAGGATATCTTCGGGCGTCATTTTGGTGTACCTGGGATTTTCATGAATAAGATTGACAAGATGGGGGTCAATTACAGTGAGAGACCTTAGCATGAGTCGGACGACATCATGATCCATCCATCTTGTGCTTCCGTAGCTTCGTATCTTGTTGACCAGGGTCTTGAGCCTGTTGTAGGTTTGTGTTGGCTCTTCTCCCCTGATCATCACGAACCTCCCTAGCTCACCCTCCACCAGTTCCATCTTGGTGATCATGGTGGCATCATTTCCCTCGTGAGATATCTTGAGGGTGTCCCAGATCTATTTGGCGTTGTCCAAGCCACTCACCTTGTTGTACTCATCCCTACAAAGAGATGCTAGCAAAACAGAAGTAGCTTGGGCATTCTTATGAATTTGCTCATTTATAAAAATAGGATTGTCAGTACTATTAAAATGCATTCCGTTTTCAACAATCTCCCAGATATTAGGATGGAGAGAAAATAAATGACTACGCATTTTATGACTCTAGAAAGAATAGTCTTCTCCATCGAAGTGTGGGGATTTCCCAAGTGGAATTGATAGCAAATGAGCATTTGAATTGTACGGAATGTGAGAATAGTCAAAAGAGTAGTTCTAATTAACCATTTTCTTTTTCGATGAAGAGTCGTCGTCGTCCCTTCGTGAAGAAGATGATGCATCACTGTCGTAGTAGATGATTTTCTTGATCCGCCTCTTCTTCTTCCCATCCCTCTTCTTGTGACTTAAGCCTGAGTCAGTGGGCTTGTCGTCTCTTGGCTTGTTGAAGAGGGACTCCTCCTTATCGTTGATTATCATCCCCTTACCCTTAGGATCCATCTCTTCGGGTGGTTAGTCCCTTAGATGAAGAGTACAGCTCCGATACCAATTGAGAGCACCTAAAGGGGGGGGTGAATAGGTGATCCTGTAAAATCAAACACTAAATAGCCACAAAACTTAGTTATTGAAGTGTTAGTGCGACTAAGTAGCTTTGAAGCGAGTTCTTGTGAACAAACACAATCACAGAGAAAGCAACACATGTGACTGCGATTTTTATCCCGTGGTTCGGCCAAGTAACACTTACCTACTTCCACATTGTGGTGTCCCAATGGACGAGGGTTGCACTCAACCCCTTTCAAGTGATCCGATGATCAACTTGAATACCACGGTCTTTTCCTTTAGAGTGTTTTTCCTGTTTGCGAGGAATCTCCATAATTTGGAGCCTCTCGCCCTTACAATAGAGATCACAAAGAAAGCACAGAGTAAGGTTGGGGAGAGCAACACATGCAAGACTCAAATCCGTAGCACAACCACGCACACAAGTCTAGAATTGAGCTTGAAACAGAACACACGGAGTTCGCAACTCAAATGAAGCTCAAATCACTATCACAATGAAGCGAATGCGTGGGAGCGAAGTCTGGATGCTTTAGAATACTTAGAGAATGCTTGGTATTCTCCTCCATGCGCCTAGGGGTCCCTTTTATAGCCCAAGACAGCTAGGAACTGTTGGAGACCATCTTGGAAGGCCAATCTTGCCTTCTGTCGAGTGGTGCACCGGACAGTCCGGTGCACCACCGGACAACTACTGTTCATGTCCGGTGCTTGATTTCTTTCCATACGGAGAGCAGTCGACCATTAGTCCTCGGGATCGGTTGGCGCACCGGACACTGTCCGGTGCACACCGAACAGTCCGGTGTGCCCAACCGACCGTTGGCGCGACCATGTGTCGTGCGAAGATTGCGCGGCCGACCGGTGGCGCTGGTGACCGTTGGCACACCGGATAGTCCGGTGCGCCCGGTGAATTTTATCTGAATGCCTTTTTACTTTTTCCGAGGGCGACGAGTTCGCCGCGGATGACTCACCAGACAGTCTGGTGCACCACCGGACAGTCCGGTGAATTTTAGTCGTACGACTCCGTCGATTCCCGAGAGCGGTCACTTCACCGTTGACTGTCCGGTGCACCACCGGATAGTCCGGTGTGCCAGGCCGAGCTGAGGTTTTCTCTTTTCTTTTGTCACTGTTTCTAGCACTTGGACAAACACATTAGTATCCAAAAGCAATGTACTAAGTCTAGAAACATACCTTTTGCCTTGATTTGCACTTCTCACTTTATTTGGCACATAAGGACTTAATCAAATGTGTTGGACATTTAATCACGAAAACATTATAAAAATGGCTCAAGGGCACATTTTCCTTTCAAACCCCACACATGATGGATCTGCTCCAACATGCATATTGCAAGAAGATTGGTCCCACCTACAAGCTTCTCTGGGTCTATGATGGGCTCAGGGACCACTAGCGTCTAAGGATGGGCATACCCGATATTAGCAACACACCTCCCGAGATCCTGTCAATAGAAGGAAACCCTTAGTGAACTCCACTGGTGCTAGAGTTGCACCCCAGGGCTACATGCCCCTAGAGCCATTCCCTATTCCAACTAAGTCTAGGGCCCTCTAGGCTGGTGGTAGATCTTGGGACTCTAGGCCCTCCAAATCGGGGTCAAATCCTAAGGTCCTCTAGGTCTTTGATCCGCCCTAGGCCTTTGGGGTTCTCTAGGCTAGGGACCAAGCCCCCGGCTTGGTCAAGTCCAGAGACTCATATAGACTAGGGCTCGCAACCAAAGATCTCACCGAACATTCTATAAGATACCTCTGAAGCGGGATGGCCTCATGTGAAGACGCTCCTAATGCAGGAAGGCACTGGGCAGTACGCCCTTGGTACCACGTGCCATGTGGTGCAAGGTAGACAAGATAAAGCTTTTGTCCATCACATGAAATAAGATGGACGATGTTGCAGTAAAAAAGAATGCAATGTCACTACAACAAAGATTGCATGTGTACCCACAGCTAGTGTGTGTTGTGTGTCACTATCACTATTGTCATGCTAGAACTTTTATGTGTACCTGTAAGCATTTTAAAGTACATGAAACTACACCATTCGCCAACTATGCTATACTCATTGGCATGGACTTCCGTAGCTACCACTATGGCAGGACATATCTGTCACTACAGAAAGACATGCTCAACAGTGGATGAACGAGGCATGAACTGTGTATGGCTTTGCATCTAGGATAGGAGAAGTTGAACTTCTGCTCGATAGGGCCCACTATCTAGGAGGCATATAACTCCCCTTGTTTGTGCTATAAAAGGCAGAAGTAGATCAACATAGAAAAAAAAGAGATGAGCCAGACGTCGAACAAACAAGTTCAGGCAAGCCCAAGACTATTATAGGTTTCACAGAGCGAGACATTTTGGTTATAGACTAGAACTCTCAACAAAACCAAAGTAGAGGTGGAGCTAGTCGGTCCTTCTTCTTAGACAACATTTGAGCATGTAATCTTTGCCTCTACTTTCATTAATTCATCTACCACAAAGGGGCCATAGGGTATTACACTTTTTGGCCCGAACCTCTATAAATAGTTTGTGTGCTTGTAGCCACATCAACGCCCTGATCTAAGGGGCCTTCAGCCTACACCTTTAGTTCTCTTCCTACTCAACAAATTTCTTACTTATGGTATCTTGTCATCTTATGCGTATGTATACAGTATATATAGATTATGATAGCTAGTTGGTTTCTACGTATAAATTAAAGTGTGACTATATGTTTGTTTGCGTGGAAATTAAAATGCTAAAAAGTACCTAGACATATACTAAAAGTATATATATATATATACGGCGCTGCTAAAATGCACCTAGGTGCATTCTCAATATTGAATGTACCCAGGCGTAATATATAAATACACCCCGAGCACGTCTCAGCACGTCCTGTTTCGCGCGCCTCCCTGCCCCCCCGCCGCCGCCGCGCGTATCCCTGTCCCCGCGCCGCCGCCGTCTCCTTCTTCTTCCTCCGATCCTCTAACCCTAGATCCATGGCCCACCGTTGCTGCCGCACCTTGAATCGCCTCGATGCTCCTCCCCTAAATCCCACCGCCGCTGAGCGCCTCCCTGTCCTCGCGCCGCCGCGCGCCTCCCTATCCCCGCGCCCCACGCGCCTCTCTGTCAGTGTGCCTCCCTGTCCCCCGCATTAGGTGGGATTGCAAGCCCGCATTAGGTGTGATTGCAACTGTTGTATAATTTTACCCAAATATCTGTTAAAAAAATGTAAACAAAATGATTGCAACCGATGGTGTGTTGTAATTGCAACTGCTGGTGTAGTGTGGATGCAACTGCTGAGTTGCTCTGATGTGATTGCAAGTACTGAATAACTCTGAGAAATTTTGTTAAAAAATATGATTGCAACTGCTGGTCTGGTGTAATTGCGAGTGCTGGTCTGGTGTGATTGCAACTTCTATATAACTATGTCCAAAAATCTGTTAAACAAACAAGATTGCAACTGCTGGTCTGGTGTAATTGCAACTGTGGATCTGGTGTGATTGCAACTTCTATATAACTATGTCCAAAAATATGTTAAACAAACAATGATTGCAACTGCTGTCTGGTGTAATTGCAACTTCTAGTCTGGTGTGATTGCAACTTCTATATAACTATGTCCAAAAATCTGTTAAACAAACAATGATTGCAACTGCTGTCTGGTGTAATTGCAACTGCTGGTCTGGTGTGATTGCAACTCCTATATAACTATGTCCAAAAATCTGTTAAACAAAACAATGATTGCAACTATGTCTGGTGTAATTGCAACTGCTGGTCTGGTGTGATTGCAACTTCTATATAACTATGTCCAAAAATCTGTTAAACAAAACAATGATTGTAACTGCTGTCTAGTGTAATTGCAACTGCAAGTCTGGTGTGATTGCAACTTATGTGAAGAGGTTGAGCCGTTCGCGGAGGAGCCGTTCACGGAGAAAGAGGGGCGGGGGCGGGAAAGTGAAAAGGTTCTATCGCGAGCGTGCGGGAGGGACGAAGACAGTCTGGGTGGGACGGTTGGCTCGGACCTGGCACGTAGGTTCGGCCTGGGTGCATTCTCTATATTGAATGCATCAGGTGTAATATATAAATACAGTATATATATATAATTTGTTTTTTTTTGAAAGGAAGGGGCAAAAAGGCTTGCCGCTCCGTTCTATATTAGATGAGGAAGTAAACAAATGGGAACAACAGACTCGAAGCAACTGAAGTGAAGAAGAAACAAGGAAAATCAAGAGAACAAGAAAGAAATCAAAAAAGGAAGAAACAGGGGAAAAACCACTAGGAAAAAACCTAACAAGGCCTCAGCTACTAGCATTGCCCATGATAGCCATAGTAACTTGGTCTACACCCCTATGCTGACCTTGAAAGATTCTGAAATTTCTTTCCAGCCATAGATTCCACCAGAATTGAATTAGCAGACCGTCGAAGTCCCTTCTTATCTGTCTGCTGCAACGACTACGCAGGTTCGTCCACCAATCATACAAGGAAGTGCCACTAGGGAGCCCAGTCAGGAAAGGAAGGTTGGCCCGAGACAAAACTTTGTTCCACACCTCTCTACTAAAGAGGCAATCCTTGCATAAGTGCAGAATTGTTTTCGGGGCTGAGTTGCAGAGACAACAGATTGGGTTACAAGGCCAGCCTCTTTTTTGCAGGTTATCAGCAGTCAGTATTCTCTTATGAAGTAGTGTCCAAACAAAAAAACGGCACTTTGGTTCCACTTTAGCCTTCCAAATGGGGCAGAGATTCATTCTGCTGAAATTGGATGCGAATTGTATTTTGTATGCACTGCTAGCACTGTACTGCCCATCTGTCGTCCATCTCCAAGAAATGTTGTCCTCTGTCCCGTTGAGCTCTTGCATGCTACCAATGGCCTGCCAAAGGGAGGCGAGCTCACTAAACTCCCCCTCACCCGTGAATGGGGAGCATAATCGAATCCAAGTGTTGTTAGTGAGCGCTTTGGCGACCGTGATGTTCTTCCTCTTTGCCTTCTTGAACAGTGAGGGCGCAATATTCCTAGGGGCTTGGCCTTGGATCCAACTAGAATTCCAGAATTTCGCTATCTTTCCATTGCCTACCGTAACAGTTGTGGAGGCATTGAAGAGGTCTTCATCAATTTTGTCACACGGAAGTCTCATGGCGGTCCACGCCCTATCTTTGCTCTTCCATCGTAGCCACAACCATCTTAGTCTTAGCCCCCTCGCAAAACGATCAAGATCCAGAATTCCAAGACCCCCCTTATTCTTTGGAAGGCATGTAATGGACCAATTGATGAGGCAGTGACCCCCGCTGCAAGCTTGTGGATTGCTACCTCTCCAAAGGAAGTTTCTTCTTATTTTGTCGATTGTTTGCAGCAGCCATTTTTTGGGTGGAAAAACCGTTAAATGGTAGATTGGCTGTGCGGATAGCACCGCTTTTACAAGTGCTTCTCTTCCAGCTTTGGACAACAGCTTTCCTTTCCAGCCAGCCAACCTGTTGTTAATTTTTTCAATAAGGGGTTGAAGATCGATCCTCTTCACATTCTTGTAGTGGAGGGGTAGCCCAAGGTACTTCCCGGGAAGACTAGAGTATTTGCCCGAAAACACCTCCTTAAGCGTCGGCCATGATGATGTCGGGTACCGAATTGGGAAAATTTCTGTTTTGTCATAGTTGACCTTTAGTCCTGAACATCCCTCGAACGCATTGAGAATCTCTTTCAGCACCTCCAAGTTTGATTTGTCAGCTTTAATGAACACTCCCGCATCATCCGCGTAGAGGGAGCATCGAAGCTTAGCCCCTCTAGGCAGTACCTGTCCCAGTAGTCCCTCGTCAGCAGCTTTCTCAATCATCCGATGTAACGGGTCCATTGCTAAAATGAAAAGGAAGGGGGATAGCGGGTCTCCTTGTCGCACCCCACGCCTATGTTTGATCGCGTTTGAACGCTGTCCGTTGATAATTATTCTTGAGGATGATGATCTCAGAATATCCGCTACCCAATTGCGCCATTTCAGGGAGAACCCACAGGCTCTTAACACATCTAGGAGATATGCCCAATTTAGGGTGTCGAAGGCTTTAGAGATGTCTAGCTTGACGAAGAGAGCTGGATTACCTTTTTATGCAAATTCATAATCACCCTTTGCACGTATAGAAAATTGTCGTGAATTGATCGGTTCTGGATGAAAGCATTCTGAGCACTGGAGATAATTTCGTTCATTCTTGGAGCAAGCCTATTTGCCATGATTTTTGTTATAATTTTCATGAAGCTATTGATCAGGCTGATCGGCCTAAATCTATCAATTCTGTCCGCGTTTTCCCCCTTTGGTATGAGGATGATGTTTGCTTCATTGACCCGATGCAAGCTTTTGGATCTATGATGGAAAAATCATTTATTGCCATGGAGAGGTCATTTTTGATCAGCTCGAAGCAACTTTTGTAGAACAGCCCAATGAACCCGTCCGGCCCGGGGGCCTTTTCAGATTGAAGCCCCATCACAACATTCTTGATTTCACTGTCATCAATCAAGTTGTCCAGCTCAGATAACTCAAAAGGGGTGTACCCCAGATGGTCCCAACGGACAGCACTGCTCCTCCTACTTGTCATGCCTAGCACCTGGCTAAAGTGATGCTGGGCCTCGTTCATTTTGTCTTCCTGACTCGTCAGCAGTGTGCCATCACTCATTAATGATCTGATTAAATTTTTCTGTCTTCTATTATTGGCTGTCATGTGAAAGAACTTAGTGTTAGCATTGCCCAACTGCATCCAAGTGAGCCTGGAGTGTTGTCTTGCTCGTGCCCTCTGTGCGGAGGCCATATCAAGAATCTTGGTTTTAAGAGACCTCCTGAATTCCAATTCTTCAAAGGATAGATGTCTAATCTCTTGCGCTTTTTCCAGGAGGGTGAGGATGATCTGAATGATGGCCATCTGCACTTTGAAGTTGCCAACAGTGTTGCGCCTCCAGGCCAAAAGAGCCTTGGCAGTGCGAGACATCCTTACATGAAGTCGAAGGATGGCATCATCAGTGTTCACTGTAGAGTTCCATGCTTGATTGACTACCTCATTGAACCCCTCAATCTGAGGCCAAAAAGATTCGAATCTGAACCCATGGTATGGGGAGCCCAAAGAGTGGCTTTGCATTATAAGAGGGCAGTGGTCCGACGTCATGGTGCACATGGAGCGAAGGTCAGCCGAGGGGAAAAGGTCGTGCCACTCTGTTGTCGCTAAGAATCTGTCAATCTTAGTCATGGTTGGGCTAAGTTGTTCATTTGACTAGGTGAATGCTCTATCGGTGAGCTCTAGCTCTAAGAGGTGCAGATCATCAATCGTGTTATTAAATTGTCTCATGACTCTTCTGTTGATTGACCCTTTGTTTTTCTCCCTTGCTCTCCTGATCATGTTGAAGTCACCTAGAATTACCCATTCTGGTTTGACCACGGTTTGGATGTTACGGAGTTCAGAAAGGAAAATCATTTTTTCATTGTCCAGCTGGTGCCTGTAAACCCCCGTGAGGTCCCAAACCTCCTCATGAGATCTAGAGCTGATCCTGACTGATAGAGAATATGCTGCTGAACATGGTAAGAGAGCCATGTCAAAGTAGTCTGAATCAGCTGCGATAAGGATGCCGCACGAGGTGCCCAGAGAAGGCAAGTGAAAAGATTGATTAGCAAGCTTGGCTCCTACAGTTTCTTTTAATAAAACATTGGACCAATTCGAGATCTTTGTCACTTGTAGGCAAACAATGGAAGCACCGGTGGACTGAATTGTATGTCTAACACTTTCTCTCTTCGCGTGGTAATTTAGCCCCCGAACATTCCAGGAAAAAATAGCACATTTTTTATTCATAAGGTAAAATTACCACTCCACTTAAAACAGCACGCTGCCACCACACATGAATCAGCAGGAGGGCCTGCTGCAATAACCTGACAGAAGGTAGAACCTTCAAACAAGGGTTCATCGAGCAAAGACACAGCCCGACCCCAACCGACAACCTGAAAGTACAACAGAGATACACAGGCATGCTGGGGGACCTAAACCAGCGCCCAGAAGCAAAAACTCCAGCAGAGATACAACCGCTCCGAGAGAGCCTGACCATCTGAGAACACATTGGTCACCAAAAGCACCACCAACCGGATTAGACAGAGCAGCTCAGTTCTCCCCCACCTCGACAGCTTTGATGGCCGGCATCACCTTTCTCCCCTTCTTTTTATTCTTCGATGTCTTCACCTTGTCTTGATTTAACAGCTCCATGATTGCATCCATTTGCTTCTTGGAGAGAGGCTTTGTGAGAAGGCTTGCCATCTGCTCAAATGATTCATCAAAGTTAGCACATTTTGAAGAACTAGAGCAGTTAACTTTTTTTAACAGCCGAATTGTTAAGTTTGGCAAGTATGATTTCCTGGGCCATGGATATTGCATCCCGGTTACGTCCGGTCTTAATGCATTTCTTTGCAGCCAGCCTAACACTTGATCTTCTAGTGATGGATTGCTTCTGAGATTTTAACGGGTGTGATTGCGGCGGGGATGGGATCAAAGGTGGCTCTGGTGGCTTGGTTATTGTCGCTATGAAGTCTATCAATTTGGTGTTGTCTGTCGGGAGCTTCTTTGATCCGAGGGAAGGTAGATTACTCACGGCTTCCTGATTATCAATTACGGCTGGATCATGGGTGACTGAGACACCTATCGGCCCGCCCAGATCGGCAGCAGGCATGATGGAGTCAATAGCCCGATTATCGCTCACAAGTTGTAACTCTGAAAGCATAGTCTGTTGGCCAGAAAAGATATTGGCCGGCCAAGCAGAGTTCGGTTCAACGCTAGGGCCACCCTCCAGGACACTATCTAAGCAATTGGGATGTCGACACTCAATCGGATGGGCAGCTGGGGCAGTGTTCGGTAAAGTTGTACTCATATTGATCATGCCAACGCCGGGGGAGCAAACAGGCACACTGTCTAAGCTTTTGTGGATTGTGGTGAAAACATTAGCAAGATCAACCGTATTGTTTACCTTGTGCGTGGAGACAGTAGGGCCGTGCAGCGCAGCCTGAACGTCAGCAGCCATCGAACCGGGTCTGTCTCCAACATCTTCAGATGGCCCATGGCACTCCACCTGCGGCCAAACAGTGGTAACAACGGGGTCTGCAAAAGAGACAGAGCTGACCTTCCCCTTGGGCACCCAGTGCGCTGACGGCATCAAACCAAGACCACGGCGACGAAAGGGTGTTGAGTGTCTATTCCTGTCGTTGGAGCTGTAGCAGTCATCCATTCCCCCCTGCATCGTGACGAACGCGCCCAACCAGAGAGGCTGCGATGTCGACGGTTGCCGCTGCGTCTGTCACGGTGGAAATCCCCATTATCATCATCATGACCCCAGTCACGGCGCACCATCTCTCTTCCTCTACAAGCTTCAGCATGTTCCCTTTTTCGCCCATTGTGTCCGGAGCGCCGTAACTCCACACAAACTCCCTACGCTGCTTATGATTAGGCAGTTCCCCCCTGGAACCCCTCCCACGGAGGAATGAGAGGTCCTCCACCACCTCAATGTGGTTGCGGAGAGTGTAGACGTGTCCAGCTTTCAGATCAGCAGGAGTATCATGTTGGGCACCAACTAGAGTTAAGGGCGTGGTGACCGGTGGAAGTTCTCTGTCTGGTTCTAAAACCGTTAGCATGACCTCTTTAGGAATGTCACAAGGGTCAGAGCACCAGGCCCAGAGATCAAAAGACCTAGTACGCTCCCTACGCCTTGTGCGCTCTTGCACATAGTGGATTGCGCAGCTCTTGCCCAAAGCCTTAGAAGCCACTTCTTCCCCCCAGCAGTGCACCGGGATCCCTTCAACACGAACTTTAACTCTAAATTCAAAGTTTGTCCTCCTAGCATAGCTTTCCTCCGACCAATCACCAAAGTGGAAAACCCGGCCACGAAACGAGACTGATCTCCTATCCAATGCCCACTGTTTCGACCTTGGGTCCGAGAAGACAATAAAGAATTGCTCCGGAAAGTGCTTGACTAGTTGGTACTGACCGTGGTGTAGATTGAACTTTTCCCTCAGCATATCTCCTGCGGATAGAGCGTCTACTTCATGGCTGTTGCCATCAAAGGAGCAAACGACGGCCTTGTCGATCAGCTCATCCCTCCGGCGACGAAAGGAGTCGGTCGCCGAGACTGCACAGAAGGCACGAGCCGGCCTTCCCCGAGGATCTCCAGGGTAGCGTGCCTCCATATCGTGGCCTTCCCGAACAGCCTGAAGGTAGGACTTCTTGTGTAGCAGAGGCGGCTGACCAAGTGAAAACTCCTGTGGATGGTCCTGGTACTTATGGAGGCAGTCGGGCGTTGGCACCAACTTCTGGTAGGTGGAGCCCCTTGATGACTGTTCGGCTGGTTGAGGAGAGCAGCGAGCAGCATTGAATGTTTCCTGGTAACCTTTCTTGCTGCAAGTCCACGCCCGGTGCCCGGATTGCAAGCACTGCCAACAGCGTGTAGGGGCCGAGCATTGGAAAGCAAGATGTTCTGGTGAGAGACAGTTGTAGCATTTACCCTTGAGCTTCAATTTAAAAAAGACTGGTGCCCTTCGCGTCCAATTGATGATTTTGTGGAGCTCTCTCAGGATACTTCAAGATCTTGCGCCACCAGAACCGTGGCCGGACAACTGACCAGCCAACATCACTGACATTTGAGGCGGCAGGGGATGGTTGTCCACCCAAGCGCGGCGCAGCAGAGGGCCCCCCAGCATGCCGAGGGGGCAAAGCACTACCCGACTTCAAAGCTCCATCCGCTTTGCAAGAGAAATGGTAGCCCGGCGAGTAGACTGTATCCTCCTCGAACCTGACAGACGCTAGGATACGCGGCAATGAAGTCGGACTGAGAGGATCTTCAAGTGACGTTTGCGCCGAACACTTTTCTGAACCGGATCTTGACAATGGAACCGTCCTGGGTGTTGAAGTGGGGTCACCGCCTCCCGCGACCGACCATAGCAGGTCCGGTTGAGGAGATGGATCACCAGTTTCGCAGAGGGGAAGATCTTGGACGCACTTGCATAGATCCTCACTGCCTAGCGGGTGGGGAGCATGGAGGTTGGTCAGCGAGCTTACCGGATCCAGTGGAACAGGGTAGGTCGGGGCGTCGATCTCCGAATCCGCCGCGCTGGGGACTGACCCGAGTCCGCCGCGAGAGGAAGCGCGATCCCATCGCGTGGAGCAGGAGAGAGCCCCCCACACCGGGACGGGGGGGGGGACGGAATGCGGCGGCGCCGTTCGCCCCCATCGTTCCTGGCATTCGATAGTAGCTTTTCTACCCATATTTCGAGTATGTAAAGCAGTGTACTAGGAGAACATACTTGTTTGTTGCTCGTTTGAAAGAAGGGGATACTATATTTATACTAGTTTTTAGAAGGGCGTATTTATTCATAGTTAATGTTTAGGTCTTTTAATTAGAGTTTAAAATATGAACTAAACTTTAGTTTAGTCTGTCTAAACAGGCCAATGGAATGTTTCAAAAATACAAAGTACCTCCATGGTTATGTTCATACGTCGAACGGAGAGGATGAACGAGTACCTCGTCTTAAAGGAGTGCGTGATCAATCAATCGCTGTCGATGAACCAGTACTCTATCTTGAACCTGAAGATCAACGTGCATCAACTACCGCAACGCCACATCAGAAAAGGAGGCGTGTCCTTTGAAAATGTCGCACATAACTGTCGGCATCGTGTGACGTGCAGTGAAGTCAATTCGTCTTGTGTGCGAATGAAATTACCTGCGATTTTGTTCTCTTCAAATTAGCCGCGGCATGTGGCCAGGAAGCAGTAGCACTGCCGCCAAGCCATGCCTCCTAATTACGCCGCCGCGAGAGGCTGGGAGAGCGCAAGAACCATGATCCTTGCGCTGTTCGCCGCATCGGTCCTGTCGACGGGGCCTCCGCCAGCGATGGCGGCGGCGATGCAGCCGAGCGCGACGTGCCTGCGGCGGTGCGGCGACATCGACATCCCGTACCCGTTCGGCGTCGGCCCCGGGTGCCACCTCGAGACGGGGGACTGGACGTTCATCCTCTCCTGCAACCGCAGCGAGGACGGACGGCTCCGGCTATACAACTACCAGATCGAGGTGCTGAACATGTCGGTGCGCCTGGGGCAGCTGCGCATCTACAACAGCATCAACCCGTGGTGCTACAACGCCACGACGCGGGCGATGAACGACCAGAGCAACTGGTGGTACAACATGTCCATCACCAACTTCCGCATCAACGACGCGCAGAACAGGTTCACCGTCATGGGCTGCAACTCGCTCGCCTACATCCGGTGGCCCAACGACAGCGCCGCCGCGTACATGACCGGGTGCATGGCCATGTGCCCCGGCGTGGGGCGGCTGAATAACGGCGCCTGCAACGGCTTCGGGTGCTGCCAGACCGCCATCCCCAGCGACCTCAACGCGTACTCGGTCTCCTTCGAGGAGAAGTTCAACACCTCCCAGATCGCCAACTTCAGCCCGTGCAGCTACGCCGTCCTCATGGAGGCCGCCGCCTTCAACTTCCGCACCACGTACGTGACGACCGACGCGTTCATGACGAACAACGACGGCCAGGTGCCGCTCGTGCTCGACTGGGCCATCGGGAACATGACGTGCGAGGAGGCCAAGCGGAGCGCGTCTGCGTACGCGTGCGCCAGTAGCAACAGCGAGTGCATCGACTCCAAGTACGGCAAGGGCCGGGGCTACCTCTGCAACTGCTCCGCCGGATACGACGGCAACCCCTACCTGCTCAACGGCTGCCATGGTGCTCGTTCTCCTACCGTCGCTGGCGCATCAATAATGAAACTGAATTCGATCGCCTAGCTCGGCGTCCTAAGCTAACGATTGGCTTTTGCAGATATTAACGAGTGCGAAGATGCAAGGTTCAGGTACCCGTGCTCTGTTCCTGGTACCTGCGTCAACACGATCGGATCATTCTACTGCGCGTGCCCTCACAGGACGACGGGCAACGCCGTAAACGGAACGTGCGAGGACGAAAAGAACCAAATTGGGTGGCAGATCGCCGTTGGTAGGAACACGTCGTCTCCATTTTCTTGTTTCTTGCGAACGCTAGCTAGTAATAAGTTGAATAGATGATCCAACCACCGCACACATAATGAAATGACCTAGTCGTCTCTTGCTGAACTAGGTGTTAGCAGTGGCGTTGTCGTACTGATCGTCACGGCGACCTGCCTCTACATGATCCACGAGAAGAGGAGGCTCGCCAAGATCAAAAGCGAATACTTCAAGCAGCACGGCGGCCTCCTGCTGTTCGAGGATATGAGGTCGAGGCAGGGCCTGTCGAGCTTCACGCTCTTCACTCAAGAGGAGCTCGAGGTGTCGACCAACAAGTTCGACGAGCGCAACGTGATCGGAAAGGGCGGCAACGGCACCGTGTACCGGGGCACCACCAAGGACGGCGCCACCGTGGCGATTAAGAAGTGCCGGCTGGCCAACGAGCGGCAGAAGAAGGAGTTCGGCAAGGAGATGCTCATCCTGTCCCAGATCAACCACCGGAACATCGTCAAGCTCTACGGCTGCTGCCTCGAGGTGGAGGTCCCGATGCTGGTGTACAAGTACATCCCCAACGGCACCCTGTACCAGCTCATCCACGGCAGGCGTGACCGCGGCGTGCCGCGCATCCCGTTGGCACTACGGCTCAAGATCGCCCACCAGGCCGCCGAGGCGCTCGCGTACCTGCACTCGTGGGCGTCCCCTCCCATCATCCATGGCGACGTGAAGACGTCCAACATACTCCTCGACGAGGACTACGCCGCCATGGTAACCGACTTCGGGGCCTCCACGATGGCGCCGACGGACGAGGCCCAGTTCGTGACGTTCGTGCAGGGGACCTGCGGGTACCTGGACCCCGAGTACATGAGGACGTGCAAGCTGACGGACAAGAGCGACGTGTACAGCTTCGGCGTCGTCTTGCTCGAGCTCCTGACGTGCCGGAAGGCGCTGAACCTGGGGGAGCTCGAGGAGGAGAAGTACCTCTCGTCGCAGTTCCTCCTGCTGCTCGGCGAGGACCGCCTTGAGGAGATACTGGACGAGCAGGTGAAGGAAGAGCAGAGCTTCGAGCTGCTCGAGCAGGTCGCGGAGCTGGCGAAGCAATGCCTGGAGATGACCGGCGACAAGAGGCCGTCGATGAGACAGGTCGCTGAAGAGCTAGACAGGCTGAGTAGGTTGTCCCGGCATCCCTGGGGGCGGCAGAACTCCGAGGAGATTCTGGCATTGCTTGGCGGATCGCCGAGCACGGCCTCAGAAGTAGAACTTAGTACCAGTCGGAATATCAGTTTTACTGATACGGCGTACATTGGAATTAGGTCTCCACGTTAGGGCCCGTTCAGAAATCCACGTTGAATTTAAATTAGGGATTCACTAACCTCTTAATACCACTTCTACAGCAGTCATCCGAGTGTTCATTATACAAAATCACTTCCAGCAACTCAATCAATTTTATTATAGAATGATTTTCTAGTTCAACAAAAAAAATTCAGAAAATGAGTACTCAGCCTCACAAACACATATGAAATATTTTATAACCTTACTGAGTATGATGTACAGTGCCATATCTGGTGCACTGCAAAGTCTAAGGAGTAGATTGTGTCTGAGACCAGTTCTATAGGCTCTGTGGTAGGGATGGCAACATGCAATTTACCGTCGAAGAATAGCTCCCTATTCATGTCCCCGCGACGATATTTTTTCCGCGGGGATCCTCACGAACGTTTGTGAAAGACATTTCTTTCTCATCCCCGTTCCCTCCGGGGATAAATCCACGACGGGATCCAAATCTACGCTTAAATTGTAATTAGTATTTTTTATTAATACAAAACATTGTCACTTATACAAATTATCATATATAAGAAATCATTATATGTATATCAAAATGAACACATTTGTATAATGTGTGATCTCTTGACAAGGTAATTATTTATTGTTATCATTAACTATTACACGTAAACATTATCACGTGCAAGTTTAACAGGTCCTCACGGGGAATGAGGATGAGGAATGCTTCCCCATCTCCATCCCCATCCCAGTATACCTATCGGAGGAGAACTTTTGCCCGTTTACATCCCTGTGGGGAAGAAACTTCTTCATCCCATAATGGATGGATTTTCCGTGGGGAATCGGGGCCCCATGGTCATCTCTACTCTCTGGCGCCCTATCTGGTGCACCACATACGGTGCACACCAAACATGTTGGTGTTATTCTCATTTGCAATATGGCACACTTCTAACTGATGGTCCATATTCGATGCCCACCAGACATGTATAGTGCTTCTGCGGCATCACCAACTCACCTATTTTTATCGTTTTTGAGTTGGGTTTTGTTTCAAACTTTTCATGGGTTTACGTAGAACAAGTTTTCATAAGTGTCCATCATCACTCCTAACTAGACTTTTCTAGGTTAATTTACCTATTTTATGCCCCTTCATAGTATAGCTAAAGAAAAATAAGTTCATCTCGCTACTATAAGTGTCCAACAACTTCAACGACATTTAGAACTAGCTGATCCTTAACCTCTCGCTCATCCTTTGAAAATCGACAATTGATCTCCATCAATAGGGCACAAATACCACATAAGGACAATAATCATTCTCTATTATCATGACCTAACTTACATTTTTTCTGCAAAACATATGTTGGTCTCAATAATCTTATCATATCAATAATAATCAAAAGTCAACTAGGGTCTTATGCTTTCACTTGGATAGATCGATGTAGAAGAAGCCTAATGAAGTTGGTTTCTCACTTTTCTAGAGTGTGTGTTTTCTTGAAGCTATCGATACTTCCATGGAGGTTCATGATCAAAAGTCCATCTACAACTAGATAAGCTCTTGTATTGATGACATTTATGAAAGATTCATGTATGGTTTTACTAATTGAGGCAACTAGTGGAATAGTATCTACTTTAGTATTGTGAATGAGCTAGAGGCCATAAAGGATACTCAAGTGTTCAACATGGAAATAAGGAGAAAAACAAAATGTAAAGGCTCAATGCAAAGGTATACTTAGGACATTTTGTTTTTATCAATCAAGATGCAATAAAATGCATGATTGGATTTAGAATAAGCAGCAACACTATAAAGAGAGGAACACAAAGTTCAAAATGGTTAGTTAAATATCACTAGGTGACACTAGTAGAAAAGAGCTCATAGCCTGCGGCACCCATAAATTATCACTGGCGGTTTCAGTTATCGCGCGCCAGTAAAAAAAACGAGGCGGGCCCGGCTTTGGAACCGCCAGTGGAAACACATTTCCACTGGCGGTTATCTTAACACAACCGCCAGTGGAAATAGGATGTTTTCACTGGCGGTTGGTGTAACATAACCGCCAGTGGAAAACCAATTTCCACTGGCGGTTGGTGTAACCGAACCGCCAGTGGAAATACCCTATTTCCACTGGCGGTTGTGTTAAGATAACCGCCAGTGGAAATTGGTTTCCACTGGCGGTTTTTCAAGCCAACCGCCAGTGAACTGTCTGTTATAAATAGCTCTCTTCTTCCCCCGACAGTGAACTGTATGCTCGCAGCCAGCTTCCATTGGAGGCGATTTTGGAGGTCCAGATTTCAAAAAAATATAAGGAGGGAGGTTTTGCTCTTCATTTCTTCGAAGAAGGTGGATAAGAAAGGTTGGTTTATGTTTCTTTGTCAATTTTTGTTCATTCTTGCTCAATTTTAGCCACATTTTGGATCTAGGGTTTTACATGTGAGAGAGAAGAGTATAGCTAGGTAATTTTCTCTATTTCCTCAAATGAGGTTGCTTAAGATGGTTAGTTTTTGTCTATTCCCTCTCCTTTTTCATGTTTAGTTATCAAATAAGTTTATCCATAACACATATTTAGTTGCTTTATGAATGGTGAATGTGTTGTATGGAAGGTTGGTTTAATTATGTTTCAATTGTCAGTTATTGTTTATTTTTGCTCAATTTTAACTACATTTTGAAACTAGGCTTTCACCATGTGTTAAAGATAGGTTTGGGTATTAATTTTTTTTTGTTTATTAGTTGCTAAAAAAGTTTGGCTTATGTTTCTTTTGCCAAATTTTGTTCATTTTTCCTCCATTTTAGCCACATTTTGGATATAGGGTTTCACCATGTGTTAGAGATAAAGTAGTCTAACTACTTTTATTGGAAGAGATAAAGTAGTCTAACTACATTTTGTTAGCGACAAACCGAAGCATGTAATTTTACACGACTTGCAAACCGAAGCATGTGTTAGCGACAAACCGAAGCATGTGTTAAAGAGGTGAGAGAGAGGAGAGAGAGGATAGAGAGAGAGAGGAGAGAGAGAGAGAGAGGGTTTCACATTTTAGCCACATTTTTGGATATAGGGTTTCACCATGTGTTTTATGTTACTTTTTTACAGGTGGTGATGGAGAGGACATCCTGGATGTATAACTTATCAAGGCTAGATCCATCATACATATCCGAACTATCAAAGAAGAACAAGTACCGCCACCACCTAGGCACAGGTGGTTACAAGCGTCAGGTTCCTAAATGGAGACAAGAAGACGCCGAGAAGAAGGCCGCAGGGTTGCCGACGCTGTCCGAGCAACTTGGTGAAAGGGCGGCAAATTGGCTCCGTGCTAGAAAACCAAGGGAAACCGAGACCGGTGTATCTTTTGATGATCCCATTGTCGAAGAAGCGGCAAAAAACATATATACAATGGCAGCTAAGCAGAGCGAAGGAACTTTTAAGCCACAAAGGGAAAGAGACATCCTAACGGCTGGTCTCGGTAACCCTGAGCATCCTGGCCGTGTACGAGGAATCTCGTCTAAGGAAGGATGGAAGGAAGGATTCGGACAACAGTGGGAAAGTCTGTACAGGAAACGTGATCGATACAAGGAAGAGATGGCGGATTATTTTAAGGAGGAGGCCAAGAAAGAGTTCAAAGCCATGATGTCTCAAATGCTATCGAATCCTCCTCCAGAATTGATGCAACAGTTGGCGAGTGCGATGTCTGTTCAACAGATGACCACTCCACAAATACAAATAATTCCAGCAGCTCAACCGCCGGCTTCCACAGATTGTACGACATTACCAAGCTCTGTTGCTTCAACGGGAAATAAGGACCGTTATCCAGTTGATGACATCACAAGGCCTGTGGCGTGCACACTGGTTATAAGATATGGTATTAACAATAAACGTACAAAGAAAGTAGCCACAGGCCTTGCGATCCCAGGACGTAAGTTCCATGGAAATGATATTCCAGATGATTATTGCAAAGTAGAAGTGACGTCGGTCGTCCAAGGATCCGAGGACGACATGCTAGACATCCCTGGGCCCGAAGGTATCGAGAAACTTGGACAAGCTATCAATAATTTTATCCTTTGGCCTCGAAGGGATGTCGATTTGCTTGATTGGTCGAATTCGTCGCAGGCGTCGCAGGCCCAACCGTCTCCGCCTTCTCAAATTTTTGCTCCTATTGTACATCCATCATCCTCACCTCCTCAAACTTCACATGCTGCTCCTCATCCTTTTTCTGACCCACCGTCTCCGCCACAAGCATCACCATTCAGGGCTCCACCACCTTCTCCTCCCCATCCTCTTGGTGACCCACTGTCTACGCCACCATCAAAGGATCCACCTTCTCCACAACCATCAAAGGATCCAAGGCCATCAAAGAAATCTAAACTTCCTATTCCAAAATTGGTGTCCCCGTATCAGAAAAAGAAGAGTAAAGCTACTACTGCTGGCACAGCTCGGTTTTTGAAAGGGATTGGACGGAGCCTCACGTCACAAACTGTTGATTTGGCCAAGCACGAGGAGTCTGCAAAAAAGGCTGAGGCAATGGCCGCAAAAATAAAGAAGCCAACTAAGGCAGATTACAAAAACGTGCCTAAAAAATATGTGCCGGGCAGACCTCTGCTACCTCTTGAGAAACTAAGAAAGGTCCCGGCTGGTGTTAAAAGGTTGCATGACTGGTACATGCAGGCATCATCGGTTGGCATCGACACCATCAGTGTGCATATACCAGACCATGCTTTTATTGGTTCGGACCAAAAGGCCGTTGTTACATTCGAGGACATGTGGTTAATGATGAACCTTCAGAGACTCGACGTGCAACTTGTAACGATGTTCGCATTGTAAGTGTCGCTCATACTTCCACATATGTGTGTTATTATTAGTGAGCTGTATAAAATTTCAATATCTTACATGCACGTGTGACTTGCAGAATGCAACATGATCAGCAGGAGATTCTTTATGGTACCAAGCCCAATGCTAGTGCCAGTAAAAGGGTTGGGTATCTCAACCCAATACTTATATCCGAGGAAAGCCACACTTTTAGAATCGGGAAAGACAACGATGAATTACGGGGAAAGACGGACGAAGAAGTTGAGAAGCGTATAAAGGATATGAAGAAGGATTTTGAAGCTCGATACGCCACCTATATAGGACATGCAATGCTTCAATTTCAAGACAGGGAAGCCATAATAGCCCCGTACAACTTTAAGTAAGTGTGATTTTGCATAAATAAAATCAATAATTTCAATACACATGCATCACAAATTTGATTCGTACAGGGACCACTGGATATGCTTCCTCATTTATCCTAAGGTTGGAAAGGTGCTGGTGCTCGACTCCTTGAACTTCGACCCTTCGACATATGCAGAATTCCTCAGCACCTTAGAGCTGTAAGCCTTTTCTATGCATGCATACTTTTATCGATTAAAATTTGAGAATAACATGGTGATTCTATTTGAGATCACAGGGCTTATAGATTCTATAAGATGAGAGGTGGAAAGTACGACCTGTCGAAAAAAGGCGTGCCACTAGACATCCATCATCACTGGTCGGTAAGTATGTGATTTTATGAATACATATCATACACAATGTTGCAACTAAATAACCAATCTCCCGTTATGTAGTGCCACAAGCAACCACAAGGATCGGTCCTATGTGGATTCTATGCGTGCGAGTTCATGAGAGTGAACGGACGATACATCACGAACCCTGACAAGGTATTATTAGTAATAGTCAAGTATGTATTTATGTCATTAAAGATGCAAATGTGTTATTATTGAGTATAAATAGATGATGTTTATAAAATTCCTTTACAGCAATTTCAACGAGGAAACCCGGAGAACTTGACCGAAGCTGCATTGTATGGCATAGTCGAGGACCTCTGCACATTCATATTGAAAGAGGTCATTCCCGCAGAAGGAAAATATCACGATGCTTCCGGGACATTAGCTTTGCCAGAGTTCAGAATACTAACAGAAATTAGTAGATTATCTCTTAGCCGAGATAGTTATTAGAGCTTAGGTGAAAACTTATGATGTATAGAATGCATGAAGCATATATGGTTGTAAACAGAATACTTTGATGTATATAAATGTATGTATGTTGCTTTCAATATCAATATAGATCTATATATATATATATATGTTTGTGTGTGTGTAAATAAATATATATATAATTCAGTATTGTTTGAAATTTGAAAAAAGGCGGGAAAACTTCCACTGGCGGCTAAATAAAGTAAACCGCCAGTGAAAAGTGCATTTCCACTGGCGGTTTGCTTTATAAAACCACCAGTGGAAATGCATTTTCACTGGCGGTTTTCTTTATTCAGCCGCCAGTGGAAATGAACTTTTCACTGGCGGTTCCTTAAGAAAACCGCCAGTGAAAATGCACTTTTCACTGGCGGTTCCAAAATAACCGCCAGTGGAAATGCTGATTTCCACTGACCCCTAGCACTGGCGGTACTGAAAAACGCCTGTGTAAATAGGTTTAGAACCGCCACTATAGAGCTTCTGTGTACTAGTGTGAATTGACTCCATGCATTTGCATTAAACCTAGCGAAGGCTAGAAATTCCATTGTAGACATGATAGTAAAGATCCAAACTCATGTGCACATGTGTGAGAGACTCTTTGGAGTTAGCACATGTGCAACGGATAGAAGAAAATTGCTAGAGGGCGCCTCTAACAAGCATTTAACCATGACGGACAAAGTGTTGAACTAGCACAGTGTTCATCTAATAGCTAACCCTAGCTTACAAGAAACAAGATCATTGGACTTAGAGTGTTGGTTCGACGACTGGCATTAGGCCAATCCAGCGCTCCTTGAAGCTCTATAGTTATCTTTCAAGAGAGCATTAAACTCAAACTGATTGGTCCAACATTATCGACTTAGGGCACATTACATAGGACGATCACACTATTTGCCTAAGCGGTCCCACTACTAGGTGCATAAGAAACTTCATATAGGGCCGTTGAATCCTGATCATTGATTTGACAATGGGTGTCATACTAGTATGACATTGCTGGGATCTCTCTGGGTCACTTTATACATGGTATCATACCCTGGTCGATGATCGTTCAACGGTCACTGGACCATACACCATCAATAGCTATTGGAGCAACAACAATGACATTCAAAATGCTAAGTGAGCTCTATAGTCATTAGACCAGTGATTGATGGTTGGCGTGAAATAATCTGACGCTCCCATTTTGTGCACAATATTTGGATCAATGGCTAGTTGTCTCTTGGGACCTTATAAATAGAGTTTGTTCGAGCATGAAACAAATATCTTAGCTTCCCAACATGACATACATGATAATGAGTGTAAGGAAACACCCCTCACTGATTTCTATTGATATTGCCTTATCGAAAGTGAGATTAGGAGTGATCTCTAGTGATTTGCAACAAGTTGTTGCATCTAGTGGTACCATTGATCCTATTGAGCTACGAGATTCTTGTTACTCTTAGTGATTGTCGTCACCTAGGTGACTTGGGAGCAGCGAAGGATTGCTGAGTGTCTTTGATGATTGTTGCAGACTCCAATCATCATTATAAGGGGCTCTTGGGCTTATTTCTTGTGGGAGTTTTTCAAAAAAAATATAGTGAAATTATAGCTCATTGAAGTGCCTCTCTAGAGTGATTATTACAGTGACCTTATTATGGATTTGGTGTTCGATGCCAATTAGCATGTGAATCATTTAACTTGGACTCACCACTATGAGAGCCTAGGTTGCGGGCATGCAACAAAACCTCAAAGATATAACGTGTGTCATCTCTTGTCCCATATGGTTTGTACTCCATATCTATTCTTATAAATATATCTACTTGTATCATCTTTTTATATTTAGCCTTATGTATATTTTTATTGATCTTTATCTCTTGCTAGTAAGTAGCTTGTTGCATTCAATAGAATCATTTTACCAAATTGCTAGATTGATTAGAAGCTAGTATTGAGTAAATTAGAGCTAGAGCAAGTATACACATCCGCACCCATCATCTTAGCTCTAGTGACAATATTGAGTTTTATAGAATAAATTTTTATAGTCTATTCACACTCTCTAGCCATCTAGATCCTAACACCGGTTTCGAAAACATTGTGCTAGTGGTCACTAACAATGCTTCAAATAATATTATTGCATCAAAGTTGCTCAAACTAAAATATTCTCACATATTTGGACCACATGAATGCATATTGTATCGATCTAATGCTAAAGAATATTAGTAATATATATATAATATATATATATATATGGTGCATAACATTATTCAAGATGGCAAGGCTATCACAAATTGACTTTATGCACGTACTAGATTTCTAGCCATCATGGGTAAATATACCAAAGGCATGGCTTAGAGCCGAGTAGCCGGTATTATTCGATTTACCTCTAGTTACTTAAACTTGTAAAGTCTCCATGATAAACAAAATGAATTGAATCAATTATTTGCATCACAAGAATGAGATAAAAGTTCTTGGTTTAAAAAGATTACAGAATAGAATGCACATGACTTGGTACTGAACAACACATATTAGTCACAAATGGTAGAGGTTATAAATTATTTTGAGCCACTTGCATATGTACTCCGAAAAGTAGATAGTGATATTCCTGCAATGTGATACATTTATGGTGATCTTCTCAAAGCAATGTAAGATATTGCAACATGTCTAAATAGGAATGAGAAAAGATATGGTCCTATTTGGAGAATCATAGATGCAAGGTGGGATAACAAGCTTAAGACTATGTTGCATAAAAGTTGGGTATTTCTTAAATTTAGGTTTCTTCTATGAAAATAAGAAATAAATGGAGGACAAGGTCCTGATGGAAGCTATTGTAGAATGTGCAGCTCGGATGTCCAATGATGATATAAAAATGAAAGATAATATTGTTTCTCATCTTACTATGTACATTGAAGCCACATGTTCTTTTTTAACACTAATGACTATAAGATAAAGAACTATTAAAACAATTCCCTAGGTTAGTATGTATAGTTGTATAGTTCATTCTTATTTTTTCTCATCAAATAAAAATATTTTCAAGTTTGTTAATATTCTCTTTCCTATCATCGCAGTGACATGGTGGTATGTACATGGAGATAGTGTAAAGGAGTTAATAAGGAAGATGGTATCAGAATTTGACGCCTGACTTGTAGCTCTTCTTCATATGAAAGGACTCGCAGTGCATTTGAGAGAATAAGTTCTCCAATTTTGGATTATAAATATACATTCTACTATGTTATGCACTGTTAGTGTCATCAATAATCAAACTTGCTTGGACATTATATTCTCCCATGTGCATCCTAATGTTGTCTCCAACAGCTTACCTATCATATCCCTTATCCCATCCTCTATTTCCAAAGTTCACTATGAGAATAGTGCAATCTACAATATAAAATAGTGTATTACGTGACCATATATATGACCTGCTAGAGACAACCTAAGAAAAGAACTAGATTGGGTCAGTGTAAACTGAATGCTCTTGTCTTCATCATATTCAACAATCGGCTACAACAGAAGTATTTTCAAAAGGATAGGGACTCAGTGGTAGCAAAATTTATTGATGATGAGCCACCAAATGAATTGATTGTAGATCCTGATGCGCCAGCACTACAATTAGGCCTAGTCTAGAAACATAAATCCCTTTGGGATCCCTCTCATTTCCCAAAGTGAACAATCCCTTCGAGTGACATTTGAATAAGACACTTAGTTACTTGTGGCAAGTTTTCCCTCCCTAGGTTTAGGCCCCTTGCTCCCAAACTAGCCTTTAGAAGGTGATATTCAGAGTGGCAACGTGAGAGGCAAGCGAACAGGCCCGTGCCAGGCAGGGCGAGCGGGGCAACCGACCTGAGCCCCCAGATCCCAGGGGCCCCACCCCATATACCATACAGGAGTACAGAACTAGTGGACTACGACTACATGCAGCTGTAGACTGGCGCCAAACTCAGAAACATGGAGGCACATAAACAACACACGCGGGACGGCGGACGGACACAGTGTAAATACACATACGCGCTAGGGAGTACATATTCACAACGCAGGGCAACAACGAATCAGCCCTCAGACCTCAGCCGATCAGGCTACCATTATCAGGCAAGGCTATAGTTTTTAATTGCTTTAGCAAGTAATTATGCTTAACAAATTACATGAATTAATTTATTCTATTGATTCCTTGTAGATTGTCATTGATATTATGTCTCCTAAGAAGTATGCTAGCAACTTTATGTATTGAGAAGAATTTGTTAGATGATATTAATATTAAAGTTATCATTGATGATTTTGCATCAAGAAATGTTAGAAGACATTTTTAAGATGATCTATAATATATTTGAGGTAATGATCTGACTTCTTTTTTTAGCGCTCATTTTTTGATACATTGAATTATAAGTAAATATATAATAGTAAAAAATAGTATTTATGTAACACCCCAAAATCCTGATTTTAAGTTTAGTAAAATTTTTTACTTAAAAGTATCATAAGATAGAGATTGTACATTATAAATTATTTTCTATTAAAACAAATAAGAAATAAGGAATATCTTTTCAACTGTGATTTTTCTTGCTCATTTAACATTTATAAGCCATCATGAAAAGTGATTAAATTAATAAATAAATGATAAATAAAATCATGAATTTGCATCTATGCCAAGTGTTTCTTGGTTGTGCATTTTAAACAAGTTTGAAATTGTAAATTGTATTGAAATAGAATAAAAAGAAGGTTACATTACCATGTAGGTGCTGTTTGGTTTGGTAAGGTAGCGGGAACGGCAATGAAAGCAGCTTGCAACGCTATCAACTGCAGATTAGTTACCGTGTTTTGTTTGGTTGGCTCGTGAGGAAGGTGATTGGATATGGGATCAGATGGCACCCAATGCAGAGCGGTAACAAGCTTCTACTAGTCTGTAACAAATGGCGGTGTCAACGATTGCAGCTAGACTCAACCAAACAATAACGTAGTTCAGTCCCGCTAATTAAGCCTCCATCACAGCCATGGTGCATACTTTTTTTATATAATTTTATTAATCCTTTGGCCGAAAAATACCTCATCACAATAGCACCCAAAGCATGGTACTGTTGGACAGATTCTTCATTCGTTGGAGACTGAAACACACGCCTCAATTTGTTGGGATCCCATCGCATCTCTGTAACTGGTAGCCGATCTTTGCGTCTCGGCTAGCCGGGTCGTTCTCGCTCCTAGGCAGCATAAATACGACCGTCGTTTTCTCCTGGGTCATTCCAGTATTTGCTCGCCATCGCTGCTATGTGGGGTGATCGTGGGAAAGTCGTGCGCGTGGAATAGGCTACCGCATCCCGGATCCCACCTCCCACGCCGCTCCTTCCTGAAGTCATCACCAAGAAATCCAATGCCTCAGCCAGCGCCCTTCCCTCCCGTCGTCGAGTCGGTGGACACTGCGGATGACGTGCGATGAAAGCTTTAGGCGCGGGTCTCGTTGGGCCCTCTCCTCATCTGTGGCTAGACCAGGGTGTTCCGCCACGCCTTGCCGGGAGAAAAACGGAGAAACCACCGAAGCGGCCGAGCACCATGGATGGCGTCGTTGCTGCCCAGATGTGGGTGAGCTCTTACTGCCCTGACTTATTTTATTCTCCGTTACGCATCGCACTTGTTCGCGTTTAGTTTTCGTCGTCCGAGCACTCACTACCGGAATCGCGTTCTTTGCCGAGTGTTTAAGACACTCGGCAAAGGCTATTTTACACTCGGCAAAGCCTTTGCCGAGTGTAACACTCGGCAAAGAACACTCGGCAAATATTTCATCGGCAAAGGGTTCTTTGCCGAGTACTTTTTTTCGGATACTCGGCAAAGACTTTGCCGAGTGTCAAAAAGCACTCGGCAAAGAAAAACACTCGGCAAATTTTAGAATCAAAAAAATTTAAAAAAACAGCAAAATATTTTTTTAAATTCTAGGAACAACTCTCCAACCCTACCTATTACCTTACCCATTGCCCTATCATTTTTCACATTTATATGTTTTGTAAATGGTGAGATTTGAACTCGCAACCTCTCTCTCGCGCATACCCTCCTATACCACTACACTACTACACCAATTTTGTCTATATTACGTTTTCATTCCTCATGTACTATAACAAATCGAGAGTAATTTGATTATTTAAGGCACTAAATGAGTTCATTTGAAAATGTGACCAACTATAAAGTTGCATAACTTTTTGAGATCTACAAGTTTTATCTTAATAGTTTTTACATCCGAGACCGTTTATAAAATTTGAATTTTAAATTTGAAAACTTCACACGAATTTTTCAATGATAAGATGATTTCAAATCAAAAAATTGTCAACTACAAAGTTTCATTACATTTCAAGACCTACAACTTTTATTTTGGTGGTTTTTCCATCCGAGATAGTTTGGAAAATTCAAATTTCAAAATTCATACATAGTTTTGCATAACAAGATGATTTCAAACCAAAATATTGTCAACTACAAAGTTTCATAACTCTTCAATACCTACAACTTTCATGTTGGTGGTTTTTTCTTTCGAAGTCATTTTCAAAATTCAAAATTTAAATTTTTTAAATTCAGACGTACTTTTCGTTGACAATATGACTTCAAATGAAAAAGTTGTCAACTATAAACTTCTATAACTTCTCAAGATCTACAAAGTTTATTTTGGTTGTTTGGTCATTTGTTTATCTCACATGATGGTTTTAACAATATGCATAAATTCTATACGTCTCTCTCGTAGTTTCATAAACTACGAGAGAGATGGGTTTTATGAACAAATTTATTTTTATTTTGTCATATAAAGAAATGTTCAATATATAAATTGTACATCATGATGAGTTATACAAATTTTTAGTTGAAAACTTTTTTATTTGAATTAATTTACTACTTTAAAATGTGATTTTTAAATTGTCTTTGCCTAGTGTTGGAGAAAAAACACTCGGCAAAGAGCTCTTTGCCGAGTGTTGTATTTGTGACACTCGGCAAAGTGCTCTTTGCCGAGTGTTGTATTTGTGACACTCGGCAAAGAGTCCTTTGCCGAGTGTCAAAGACACTCAGCAAAGGGCTCTTTGCCGAGTGTCAACAATAAAACACTCGGCAAAGAGCTTCTTCGCCGAGTGTTTTCTTTTACCGAGGATTTTTTACGTGGCACTCGGCAAAGAGCTTCTTTGCCGAGTGCCCGAAAAAAAACACTCGGCAAAGAATATGGCACTCGGCAAAGAGCCAAATTCTGGTAGTGACTGGTGTGGTATCCACCGGTGAAGCATCGCCACTGCCAGTGGTTGCGTGGCCATCCAGGCATAGGCGTGTGAGAGGGAGTGCGGTAGGAGAACGAGGTTGAGGATGGACTGGGCGCCGTTGACCTCCCTATGTTCAGTTTAGATTATATGGTCGATGTTACTTCGGACCGATCCGATCTGAATCGTGAATATGAAATTGAGTGGTTGAGATTAGATCATGTTATACCGGTTCGTTCAGAATGGATCCAGGCCGTTGATCCCTGATCGGACGACCTATATGGAGTACCGATTCGGTTCTAATCAGAGCCCCGCGTGTCTGATGCGACGGCTCTGATTCACTCACACCCGTCGTTGCGTACTATTTGCACAAGAGCCCGTGGATTTAATGAGAATCAACCCGCCGTCCTCGACTGGAGCGCCTCTGTGTCTTAGTCATTTTTGCACCAGGGCCCCTGGATTTCCATTTATTAGTGTGCGTGGACCAGAGACAGATGAATTCATTTTAGAAATGATTTTTAATACAAAATTAATTACAGAAACTTATTAAATCCTTAGAAAATTCATTTGAAGTCTAAATTGACCCATTCTAGTTCCTATAATTTTGTATTAATATTGTTTAATACTTAGTGTCTCTGTTTTGTCCTGAAAACAGTAATAAAATTTATTTCTTGATTAATCTTATGCCACACACATAAAACCTTCGGATATTCATACCTCACAATCTGTAACTCCGATTTGATCCGTTCAAGTTGCGTTAGTCTCGTATAAATATTTACTATGCAATAACAACACTTATTATACCATATCTCATTCTTTTTATAATTAGGTCTTTATTTAACCCATGTGGTTAGTCTTGTTAATCTACTTACCATTATAATATACTAAAATATGAACTGAGGTCAATTTATAATTTGGATTAAAGTGTAGATAGTTATTTAGAGAATAACCTCTCATATGATTTATATTAACCAATTTATGATATATTTTAATGTTTTAATCACAGATCTTTTATAAAATCACAACTCCTTAATCGTAACTCCGATCTTAGTAGTTCTCGATCCCTCGATCTTGTAGCCTTGCGTAGATCATTATTATTCAATTTGTTCTTATGTTTGATGTGATGTTAATTTTATCTATACCATGTTTGTTTGTATTGCTACGACTAGCGCTAGGACTCGTGTCATCTAAAAAGCAAGTTGGTACCTGGAATCTCAAGTGCCAGGCAAGTTGTGCCCTTGATTCACTTTTGTTACCCAATAATGTTCTTTATAATCATTTACCATGCATAGGTTTAATTTTGATGGGACCCAATAGGTCACCCTAGATTGTTTATCTCATCACCTTGTTTGCCCCTGAACCACATGGGTAGTTTTTGCTATTGCTTTATATGGTTTTGGGATAATCATCTATTATATCCATGTTCCAGTTATTATGTTATTTTATTTATGTTCATGACAAGATCATTATATTATTGTTAATTGGAACATGGAGCTTAACTTGAGAAACACGTGCCACCACAAGGGAGGAATGGGACCCCTTGGCTGACTAATTAGGAAAGCTAGTGGAAGACTACCTTACCCGAAAGGGGCAAGGGCAGTAGGGGAGTTACATGCAAGGAGGTTCTCGGGTTGATTTTGCTGCGATGGCGGTCAGACGAGGGATTCTTGCAAGTGCTCTTCCCATAAACTGTAGCGTGTTTTCGGAAGCTAGTGGAACTTTGTAAAGGCCTCGCAGTGGATCCCTAGCCATTCACCTCGGTAGTGTCTAAGGGCCTAGCTAACCCTGGCGACATGGGAAACACGACTTGTGGGTAAAGGGTATAACCTCTGCAAAGTGTAAAACTGGTATACTAGCCGAGCTCACGGTCATGAGCAGCTCAGGACTCTCCGATGATTAAATTATGGAACCTAAACTCAATTTGTCATTTGCATATGCATGGGATTATTTATTAATTTTGTTCTATTTCTTTTATTTAAGGTTTGGTATTTACTTACACTTCGTAACTGCTAATAAAATTTTGACCAACTTATAAAAGCAATGCTCAGCTTTAACCTCTATTGTTGATCAGCCTTACACTTCATGAACTCCCACCTTTGGTGAGTTCATGCCACATTATTCCCCACAACTTGTTGAGCGATGAACATGTGTGTTGGGGGCTTGTTCTCAAATGCTATGAATTAAGAACAAGACAACATAAAAGTGTTAAATGTTAAACTCCTTCGTCCTTAAAAACAATATATCCCCTCGGATATAATGAGTCTCGGACGAAGGTTACAAAAGAAAAGACCTTCGTAAGGTTGATAAATGGTAAAACAGGGCAACCATATATAATACGCGAGTAATAATACCAGTATTATTACTAATGTATTCCCATTATTAAATTCATAAAATAGAATTACAAATATACCTTCAGATTGATGTAAAGTAAAGACACAGACGTGATGTGAAAAAGCGTATGCCCAGTCAGCGTGAACAGTACGGGAGTACTGTTCACCTATTTATAGGCACGGGACGCAGCCCGTGTAAAATTACATTGATGCCATTTACATTTATCAATAACTTTATAGTAATTCTTCAAGGTCCAATCTGGCTTTTCATCTTTAAGTCGGTTCCTCTTTTCTGTCGTTATGCCGAAGCTTTTCTGCACATAGCTTCGTGATCGTCTTATCCTTCGTCATGATCGTTTCTCATTCCAGTCAAGCTTCGTCTTAACCGTGCTCTTGTATATCCACGACCTGACTCCGAAGGTGCCTGTTCACATATTACACTTGGAAAACATTGTCAAACTAAGTTTTTGAGGACCTTTGGGAGCCGAAGGCCCCCAACAGTAGCCCCTCGCAATATTAATTTACTGTAATGATAAATTCATATTGCGACATGGACGAAGGCTTTAAGCCGAAGGTCCGAAAAAACACCTTCCTTTTGCTAGAATAGCAACAGTCATTGACAAGCGGGGCCCTCCAGCTTTTGACACACTGGGTGTATAAATACGAGCTCACCACGAGTTTATTTGGCACACTCTTTTGCCATCTGCTTTTTACTCACCCAGCTTTTCAGCCTGCGCGCGACAGCATTTGCTCAGTTTTAAATTTTTAAGCTTCGGTTTCAAGTCTGGTTTGCCAGCATTCGCGAAGATGTCTGAGGACAAGAAAGTTGCTGGTGCTTCGAAGCTAAGCCTTTCTGAGGAAATGCACCTAGGTTTTCTTGAATCAATGTCGAAGACCAATACAGAGAAGATTGTTAAGGAGACTTTGGAGGGTCTATCTGAAGATACTGGCGACAGTGATAGTTATGATGTGGATAGTGGTGGGGAGGATTCCGAAGATCGCCCGTGGCGGCCCAGTCACTCAAATTTCGGAAAATCAACTATAAAGCAGAGTCACCTTGAAAATATGAGGGGGAGATATTTCCGAGATATATCCATCGTGAGGGCAGATGACGGAGAGAAAACTACACCGACTCCCGAAGATAATGAAGTGATCTTCCGAAGCTTTTTAAAAGCTGGGCTACGATTCCCTCTAAGCAGATTTATGGTAGAAGTTCTGAAAATATATCAAGTTTACCTTCATCAACTTACTCCTGAAGCAGTGATAAGACTGGGAGTCTTCGTCTGGGCCGTGAAGAGCCAGGGCCTAGAGCCAAGTGCAGAAAGCTTTTGCAATATACACGAGTTAGTGTACGAGACGAAGCCCTGGGGTAAGGAGCAATATCATAATAATTTTGGCTGCTATAGCTTCGGTGCCCGCTCTGGGTCAAGCTGTCCCGTGCCAACTTTTCGGAAGAGATGGCCCGGGGAATGGATGAAGGAATGGTTCTATGTGAAGAACGATTTGAAGGTTCGAGAAGATATTAAAGATATCATCATGCGCCCTATCTGGCAGCGCTTCGGACTCCGGAAACCAAAGGTAGAAATGGACGAAGCAGCTGAAGAATGTCAGAGAGCCTTCGGCGTAGTCTGCTCTTTTATTGGGACCAGGGATTTAATGCAAGAGCACATTGCCTTCAGAGTGTGGCCACTTGCAGATAACTGGGAAATGCCGAAGGAGACCGTTAAAGAAACTGACGAGGGTGGGCTAATCAGGCTGAAATATACATTCAAGTATGGAGATAAGTTCGTTGAACCAGATGATGATTGGCTAAAAAGCATTGAGAATGTAAGTGATGAATTGCTTGGGGCATACTCAAAGGCCGAAAATACCGCATTATCAGCGGCTTTCGGAGGCCGAAAGAAGAAGAGACTGAACCGAGTATTTGATGGAATTGGGTTTATCTACCCCGACTACTATTATCCAATGCGAGGCCAAAAAAGGAGAAATACTTCTCCTGCAAAGGAAATTGCTTCGGCTGCTCCTAGGGAGCCAGCGCCGAAGAGGAAGAAGGTAAAAGTGCTCACACACCCTCCACGCTGTATTGAGCCGGCCACAGTGCCTGAGTTTATTGGTGAGGCTTCTTCGGCCACCGAAGCCAGAGAACCAACTCTAGTGCCAAAATCCGAAGAAATGGCCGAAGCACCAGCAATAGAGAAAACGGAAGAACCGAGAACTGAAGAAGGAAAAACATTGGACATTTTAAGTCCTTCATCAAAAGTTGAGGCAGCTAAAAGCCAAAAGGGGCCAGCAGCGACCCCGAAGAGAAAAAGGATGGTTAATGTGCTGGATGTTTTGGAGACAATTAAATCTTCAAGCATAACTCCAAAGAAAACTGTTGAAACTTCTGAAGTGCCTACTGAAACCTTTGTTGCTGAAACTTCAAAGCAACAATTTGAAACTGAAGCTGGGCCTTCAGAGCCCACCAAGATACAACCTTTGGAAGCCGAAGAAACAAAAATGTCAGAGGCAAGTTTAGAAGCTGAAAAAACAAAAACAACAGAGCCGATTTTGATTGAGGAAATCGACACTGCCACCCCCGAAGCATCTTCTAAAATACGTGATTATATTGTGCGACATGCTTCGGGGAAGAAACTATCTGAAGAAGAGATTTTTGAAGCCAATCACTATGCCCGAGAACTGAAGTATCCGTGGGGGGTCATAATGTTCAATGAGACAAACGAAGATGATTTCCTATACTGTCTCCCAGACAATAAAGAATTATCCGTGTGCCGGGAGATGGCTAGAAGCATGGGGTTCCCGAAACTCGAAGCTGGCCTTTGCGCCATGACGAAGGACGATCTTGCGGATAGCCTGGCATACAATAGTCTGAAGGTACAAAAAATTGTGAATTTTGAAGTTTATGAATTTTGAATTAGTCTTTTGTTCTTATGTTAACTCATTCATTCTTTTGAATAGGGCTTAATACTCAGCAATGCCTTAAGGGCACAGAAGAATGCCGAAGATGAGAGCTGCACCATTGCTCTCAACAACCTTCGAACATAGGTTATCAGGCTAAGAAACGAAGCCTTGGAGAAGGACAAAATTCTGCTTACGTTGGTGGAAAAAATGAAGGAAGACGAAGCTAACTCTAAAACTCAAGCCGAAGCTCAGAAGCGCGAAATCGAAGATCTTCGGAAACAACTAGCCCGAGCTAAAGAAGAATGCATTCTTGAAGAAACAAAACGAGAATTAAGTGATCAATGGGCAAATCATTTGGAAGTAAATATCGAAGAGCTTCGTGCTTCGAAGAAAAGGTGTTATGATAAATCCATAGAGTGTGTTAAAAAGATAAAATCCAGCTTCGCCAGCGTCCGCGCATTTTCTAGTGAAGAAAATTTCACAAGAGGGAATCCAGAAGGCCCGATTGAATGGATCAGTCGCGAAGCTGAGGCCTTCGAGGAAATCTTGAATAGTCGCGGGGATATTTGTGCTTTTTCAGGCGCTAGAGGAATTGTTACTATTTTGGAAAAGAAAGGATGCGAACATGTGAAATCTTTAGCACAGTCTGGAACTGCTTTATCCTATGAAGATATCAAAGACCCTTCAGCCGAAGCAAGCAAGGTCGGTGGAAAATTTTTCACAGACATTTGGGACAATGGCGGCCGAGAAATGGCTCAAGAAATTATTCAGAGAAGCGAAAAAGGCATCCATGATGCTAGAAAGGTAACGGAGGCTGCTGAAGAAGGCACAGGGCCCGAAGGGCAAATAGGTATTAGTTAGTGTTTTTATGATTTTTGATTTTAAACTTTGCTCGCGATTCTGTAATAGTAATATAGTCGTATCCTCTCCTCCCTCAGAATCTGCTGGGGCAGCTCCAGACCCTCCCCCGAAGGGGGACGACGAAATTAGACGAATGGCCGAAGCCATTATGGACAAAGTTGTCAATCAGCTATTAAACGAAGCTGCAGAAGTAGTTCTTAGGGAAGATTAAGTGTTAATGTAAAAAACACTTGGAACATGACATGTGTAAAACTTTGCAACTTTGAATGTAATATATAATCTACTTACGGCTCAATTCTTTACGATGCATGAAATTTTACATACATACCGCTTTTGAGCCTTCGGCGAAAAAAACACCTTCCCTTCTTTTCATGCTTCGTGAAGAAAAATCTTTTACGTATCATAATAATTTTCATACTTCTCTTGATGAAGAATATCCAAGCTTCGTGCAAACAATCTTCGAAGCTATAAAAAAGTTTTATGTTGCCTCTCTGACGAAGCTATACTTCTTCTTAATACATTCTTCGAAGATTAATACTATGTCCCCTTCTCGTTTTCATGCAATATGATGTATGATGCTTATGTTATGCAAAATGGTGGGATGATGTTATGCTATGCAAAATGATATTTATGCTGAAGATACACACATCTCTGCAATAGAGCACATAATCTTTTTATCTCAGCGCTGACTTTTCGCTGTAAGCCTCCCTTAGGAGCTTCTTCGCCTTTTACTTTCAGCGGAATCAACGTTTATTTTTCGCTGTAAGCCTCCCTTAGGAGCTTCTTCGCCTTTTACTTTCAGCGGAATCAGCGTTTATTTTTCGCTGTAAGCTCTGCATTCCCTTCGGAACGACTTTTGAGCAGAAAACTTACACTGCGCTCCCTTAGGAACGACTTTTTTACTACTTTGAAGAAATTGCACTGCGTTCCTTAGAATAATTTTTTGATAATTCGAAGGTTCTCCGTGCCACCATAGATTCTTATGCTTCGGCAACTCAAGCCTATAGAGAAGACATATTTTCATTATGATAATAAGCTAAACTGTTACAAGAATTTGAAAATGACAAAAAACACTTAAACTTCCCATAATTGTTCTTTACTACGAAGAAAGTAAAACTGAATGCGAAAGTGCAAAAAGCTGGTGTCGAGATAGGATATTTTGTCAGTAAATGTGCTTCGATTCTGGCATAGTGCTATTGACTGTGCGAGCTTCGGATTCTTCTCTGAAGTCCCTCTGGGGGTGAGAGTGCTGGCTCCCTTCTGGCTGCGGAGCTCGTTGTATTGGTGGTGGTGGTGGAAGCTGTTGCCAGGAAGCTTGGGGTTGGCTTGCCGAAGCAACAGAGGCTGCAGGGTGATTACCTACATATTCTGGAATGTAAGGCGAATGGTACGAAGCAGTATGCATAACCTGCTTCGGCTGGCTCTGTTGCGCTGCAGCCTCTGCTAGTTCCTTTTGCTTTTGAATGGTAATATGGCACATTCTGGTGGTATGGCCCTTGCCTTCACCGCAGAATAAGCAGTAAATTTTTCTTGGTTGATCTCCAAATCTTCCTCCGAAGCCCCTGGCGCCTCTGCCTCTTGGCGCTGGCGGCCGAAAAGAGCTTTGTTGTTGCCCCGAAGCTTGCGAGGAACACTGTGGCCTTTGCTGCTGACTCCCTTTGTCATCATTTTGAGTAGAATTGTGAATTGACCTGACATGCCTCGGATAAAACCTTCCTCCGAAGCCCCTGGTCATTTCAGAGAACCTGAGAGCTTCCTCCCTTCTTTGGCAAAAATCATTGTCAGCTCGAATATACTCATCCATCTTCTGGAGCAGCTTCTCCAAAGTTTGAGGAGGCTTCCTGGCGAAGTACTGAGCCGAAGGTCCTGGCCGAAGCCCCTTGATCATGGCCTCAATGACAATTTCATTGGGCACTGTTGGTGCCTGTGCCCTCAGATGTAGGAACCTTCGGACATATGCCTGAAGATATTCTTCGTGATCCTGGGTGCACTGGAATAAGGCTTGAGCAGTGACTGGCTTCATCTGAAAGCCTTGGAAGCTGGTTATCAACATATCCTTCAGCTTTTGCCATGAGGTGATTGTTCCTGGCCTAAGGGAGGAGTACCAGGTTTGTGCCACGCTCCTGACAGCCATGACAAAGGACTTTGCCATGACCGCCGTGTTGCCGCCATACGAAGATATAGTTGCTTCATAGCTCATCAAGAATTGCTTCGGGTCTGAATGACCGTCGTACATGGGGAGCTGAGGTGGCTTATAAGACTGTGGCCAAGGTGTAGCCTGCAGTTCTGTTGACAGAGGAGAAGTATCATCAAAAGCAAAATTTCCATGATGGAAATCTTCATACCAGTCGTCCTCGTTGTAGAAACCCTCTTGATGAAGCTCTCTGCGCGGGGGCCTTTGATTCTAGTCATCTTGAGCGAGGTGTCGAAGCTCTTCAAAGGCTTCATCTACCTGCCTTTGAAGATCAGCTAGACGAGCCATCTTCTCCTTCTTCCGTTGCACCTGTTGATGGAGCACCTCCATTTTTTGGATTTCTTGGTCCAAGTCGTCTTTCGGAGGCGTTGGACTGGTGGCTTTCCTCTTCTAGCTTCGGGCCTCCCTAAGAGAAACGACATCCTGATTGGGGTCCAGCGGCTGCAGAGTGGCAGCCCCTGTCGCTGAAGCTTTTTTCGGTGGCATGAGGAAGGTGATGCTTGCCGAAGGTTTTCAAAACTCAAAAAGTGGAAGTGAGTTCACCGGAGGTGGGCGCCAATGTTGGGGGCTTGTTCTCAAATGCTATGAATTAAGAACAAGACAACATAAAAGTGTTAAATGTTAAACTCCTTCGTCCTTAAAAACAATATATCCCCTCGGATATAATGAGTCTCGGACGAAGGTTACAAAAGAAAAGACCTTCGTAAGGTTGATAAATGGTAAAACAGGGCAACCATATATAATACGCGAGTAATAATACCAGTATTATTACTAATGTATTCCCATTATTAAATTCATAAAATAGAATTACAAATGTACCTTCAGATTGATGTAAAGTAAAGACACAGACGTGATGTGAAAAAGCGTATGCCCAGTCAGCGTGAACAGTACAGGAGTACTGTTCACCTATTTATAGGCACGGGACGCAGCCCGTGTAAAATTACATTGATGCCCTTTACATTTATCAATAACTTTATAGTAATTCTTCAAGGTCCAATCTGGCTTTTCATCTTTAAGTCGGTTCCTCTTTTCTGTCGTTATGCCGAAGCTTTTCTGCACATAGCTTCGTGATCGTCTTATCCTTCGTCATGATCGTTTCTCATTCCAGTCAAGCTTCGTCTTAACCGTGCTCTTGTATATCCACGACCTGACTCCGAAGGTGCCTGTTCACATATTACACTTGGAAAACATTGTCAAACTAAGTTTTTGAGGACCTTCGATAGCCGAAGGCCCCCAACAATGTGTGAGCTCACCCTTGCTGTCTCACACCCCCCACAGGTCAAGAACAGGTACCAATGGATGAGGCGCATGGTGGATGTTGCGCTGCGTTCGTGAGAGGTATAGGTCGTCGTCTCCCAGTTGACTTTCTGCGTCGAGAATGAATTTTAGATCCTGTTATATTTATCTTTTATTTTTGTAAGTCTTCCGCTATGTATTAAATACTCTGATTATTGTGACATTTATCTCTATACACTCTGTTATTATATATGTTGTCTTCTTTGGCGCATGTATGAGATGCACCTGACTTTGTTTCTTAAAGTCGGGTGTGACAATTTATAATATTGGGGCCTTATTTATAATGTTGCCCCGGGCCCCTCCAAACTCAGGAACGACCCTGCAAGCGAATATCAATCCATAAGGGCTTGTTTGAAAGGAAGGAGATTTGAGTGGATTGAAGGGGCTAAAATCTCCAACCTCCATGCTCCTAAACAATGCCCTAAGAGTTCATCAAGCAACGTCAAAGAAAGAACGAGTTGTTGCAAAAGACGAGGATGAAGAATTTTATTGTTCTAACAGTAAAGAGGAAGGGGATGAGAATATCGTTTAATCCCTTATGTACATAGAGAGGGTTTCAAGTGATCAGGAATGAGTCATTTGAGCTATTTTATGGCTCATAGTATGTTTATTTGCAAACTTCCTATGTGATGATTTAATGTGTATCTGTTTTGTTAGTTTAAGTGAGATATCACTATCTATTTGTACACATAATTCATGATATATGTACGTATCATTATACTCCCTCCGTCCAAAATACAGTTCTATCTAGCCATCTTTTTTCCTTCCATACTTAAATGAATCTATATACAAACTATATTTATAGATTAATTAATTAAAGTATGTTTAGTCTAAAATTATACCCCCTCGATCCTAAAATACAGTTCTAAGTAGCTCCCTTTTTTCCATCCACATTTAAATAAATAATAATAAATATAAACATACATACTACATTTATATACTAACTAGCTGGATGCCCGTGCGTTGCAACGGGAATATATAATACCAGTATACTACGATAACTTATATACAAAATCTGTGTTATATTGTTATGAGAAAATGTTTCATAATCAATTTGTGATCTTAGCCATACATAAATTTTGTTATTTTAATCTAGTTATTTCACCACTACATTGCAACCATCAGTATCATGCAGACTTCGATATATGCCACGATTTATATGGTCTCATCATTGGAGAGCACGAGCACGTTCCACACATGCCGGAAAAATTCCCTCGTACATCGTTAGTCATCAGACACGCACCACCATATGCTCTTGCTTAAACAAAAAGGTAAGTGTGTATGTGTTTGCGAAGAGAATTAAAGGCAGGCCGGCACAAAAGCTACCCTGACGGTGGCGAGGATGACGAACTGGTCACTGTTGTCGATCCTCCTCTGTGTCACCTCGGGCGCCAAGATGACGCCACAATCCTCGATATAGTAGTCGTCGAACGCACGCGACATGACGAGTACCGATGACTCTTGGTTGGACTGCCAAACGAAGTGCACCCCGGGCTCATCAGCGAGGTAGTACCCCTGGCCGTTGCACCACCGAATGCGCTATTCCACTACATACATCATGTTCGAGGACACTCACACAACGTCAGCAACGTCCATCGTCCCAGCGCACAAGAATTCATGTCCGGTCAGTAGCGACTTACGTGGCAGGTTGGGCTTCAGGTGGACGATGAGCTGGACGGCGTGATGGCGTCGTCGTCGGATGCGGTGTCCAGAACAACCCGAGAGTCGTCGACGTTGGCGACAACCATGAGGCCCCCCTGCTTAACGATGGACAGCGCGGTGCAGCTGCTCTGGACCGCGTCCAAGCGGCGGCTTCGCGGGAGCTTGTCGTACACAACGGCGCATGCGACCACGTAAGACTGCTTTTAGAGGTCGAACTGACAGTCGCCAAGCTTCTTCTCGTCATCGATGAGCGACGACAACGCGAATGCCTCCTGCTCATGGAGTTTGTTTGGGGTTTGAAGTAGGAAACATGGATTCATGCTTGGCGTTGGTTTATGAAAATGACTCACAAGTTTGATCCATGGAAAAAATATTACGAAGAAAAAATTTCACACATGCAAAAAAAGGGAATTTAAGTGTAATGCATTATTCAAACAAAAGAAATAGCATGCAAAGCTCTTCTTTAAATAATATTATCTCCATCCAAAAATATAATTCAAGAATATCGGTGATACTTATCTACTACTACGCATTGTGCAATGGTAGCAAGTGAGCTTGGAGAGAGATGTAGTAGATGTGTTTCCTGTCATAGATGTAGACATAAACACATATAGGTGGGTGCCCGTGCGTTGCAACGGAAACATTTAATATCATGATAACTTATGAACAAATGTGTGTTATACTGTTATGTGAAAATGTTTCATAATTAATTTGTGATCCTAGCCATACATAAATTTTGTTATTTCAATCTAACTATTTTATCACTACATTGCAACCAACAGTACCGTGCAGACTTCTATACATGATAGCTAAATGCTCGTGCGTTGCAACGGGAATATATAATACCAGTATACTACGATAACTTATATACAAAATATGTGTTATACCGTTATGAGAAAATGTTTCATAATCAATTTGTGATTCTGGCCATACATAAATTTTGTTATTTATAATCTATCTGTTTCACCACTACATTGCAACCATCAGTATCATGCAGACTTTGATATATATCACGATTTGTATGGTCTCATTATTGGAGAGCACGTTTCACACATACCGGAAGAAATTCTCTCGTACATCGTTAGTCATTGGACACGTACCACCATACGCTTTTGCTTAAACAAAAAGGTAAGTGTGTGTTTGCAAGACTAATGGTTAAACATCGTATAACCACAAAGTTAGAATACTATATTAATATATTAAATAAATTAATCCAATAGAGATAGATAAACCCAATTAACATAGGATAAATAAATATCTAATTATAAAAGTATGAAACATTGTATAATCAATGTTGTTCCTGCGTAGTAAATATTCATACGAGACTAACACAACTGGAACGATTCAATTTGGAATTAAAATGGGGAAGTTACGAATTTCCAAAGTTTCTATGTATTTGATATAGGATTAATTAGGAAATCAATTTTATTGTTGTTTTCATGACAAAACAGAGGTATTATGTGATAAAAATAATATTATAGAATTATAGAAATTGGAATGAACTCATTTGGATTTAATATGAAATTTCCATGAAATAAATGAGTTTCTGCAATTATTTTTAAACTAAAAATCAATTTCTAAACTCCTTTTCCCTATTTTCTTTATTTCCTGGACTGCGTCCCAAATTCCAGAAAGATCAGTGGCCAAGCTGTACATGTTTTTCTAGACTCAGTGAGCATACAGAGTGGACGGTGGGTTAAACACAAAAGACGTTTTAGTTGAAGTTGTACACAATTTAACATGAGTCATGTTGGCTAGAGGGTGGAAGGCTAGGCATTCTGCTCAATAAGATCCAAGGTTCAATCCCTAGTTAGCCACGGTTTAATTTTTTTTCTGCGCGCGGAAAACTGGTGTGCGGGATTGGACGGCTGAGATTGTAGAACAGTAGAATGGACGACTGAGATCGCAGAATGGCAGAACACAAAAAGGCAGGCTACTATTGCTAACTTAATAAGTAGTAGAGATTAATGAATATATGTTTAGTATAAAACAAATAATATATTGGACTGGGGGAGTACGAGATTATCAGGTGCCGCTAATTGAAACTTATCCGTAATATCGCCCGCTATCTGTTGTAATCCGCTGCATCGACGTCAATCCGGCGCAACCCGCTATACAGTGTTTATATCACCTTGATTGCAACGCTCCCAGATGTCTCATCAATAATATCTTTATCTTCCTCTTAAATGGCCATGCTCGTTTTCCAGCTTTCCAAGGCGATCGATACACCGTACTCACAGCAAGAAAACTTCAATTTGAAGCTTTGCATCAACATCCACCCCGGTCAGCTCCTTCTTGCGCTTGGATTGAAGCAAGAACATGTCGATTCGAAATGCTATCCCCTCGCCGATCTGATGATTCCAGACTTGAATTCGTAGCGGATGAAGCAAACCGCGAAGCACCTTCTAGTTTGATTCCATGTCGCTAGCTAGCTGCACTGCATCTGCATGGCTGGCGGTTGCCGGGCATGCTTGGTGTCGCCTAACTAGGGATGAAAACGGTCGAAAACGATCGAAAAACAGCTAAATTGTTTTTGTTTTCATATTTTTTGGTCGGAACGAAAACGAAAACGAAAATCAACGGTCGAAATACGGAATCAGAATTGTCGGTTATTCGAAAACGATAGAAAACGATAAACTATAGTCGGAAAGATAACTATTTTGTAGTTTTAACAAAAACATAATAAATTAATGTATTGCCTAATTTTTAAGATTTAGAAATACACAAACAACTCTTTTTCATCATTCATATTAGTTAGAGTAATTATAACATTTGCTTTTCTTTTATTCATTCAATTGAACACAACAAAAGTCTATAACTTAAATAAATTATATGCCAGATCTATCTTATATTATATAAAACGGTAGAAAAACGGTATTAGCATGACTCGAAAACGAAAAATACAAAAATGATCAAAAAACTAGTATCGTTTTCATACCGTTTCTAATCGGTTCCCGAACAATTCGAAAATGATCGAAAAAAACAGTATTCAAAACGAGACGGTACAGGAATTTCTCGTCCCATTTTCATCCCTACGCCTAACCCGCGGCGGCCAAATCGGCTACCACACCTACGGTTGAAAAGTATGGGGGTGGTGTGGCGCCGTCCAAACATACCCGCCGTCTGTGCCCAGGTCGTCCAATCAGGCCGCAACAGGCGTTGCCGACAGTACCCGCACCGCGACCAGGCCCCAGACGGTACCGCCGCCGTCGCGACAGTTAGGATGGGGGCCTGCATGCTCCTGCGAGCGAACCTGAAAGCGCATGGGCCGGGGCCCGGGGGAGAAGGGCAAGCGCACCTGGTCCCGATCCCAAAGGGCCGGGGGCAGCGTCTCGCTCGCCGTCCCGTCTTGTTGATGTGGGCGGATCTCATCTGGTGGTAGCGCGGAGCCCCGCCAAGTCAGTGCAGCAGCCAGAGTTACGGCCCACGGATTAATGCAATGTGTGGCGTGGGCCTCCGTCCGGTCCCGTCTTACTTTGGATAAGCCTGGCCTGTCCTGTCCTGTCGTTAGGAAATTATTAGAGTCATCTGATTTGACTCTTGAAGGATTCATTTGACCGCGAGTGAGTAATTTCAGGGGAGTGGAGCATCGTTACCTTACCTGGTGCTGGTGGTCCATATGCTTGCCTGGACTATAACAAGCTTGCCCGGAGTGTCGTTTTCTTTACAACAATTCGTGGACTAGCAAGAAGCTATCTTCTGGATCAAATTTCACCAGAGTACTGTAAACATAGCATGACCACCAGGTGCAGCGCGCACTCCATGGGACCATCTGCGGAAAATTGTGAATGAAGCTAGCCCTAGCTTGGATGCATATAAATTAATGAATTGGGAAAACAAATGTAGAGGTGTTGAAGAGTATGGCTTTCGTAGGCCACAATCTACGATTTTATTTGGTGACTAATAACATGCATGTTTGCAAAAGAATATGCTTAAGTGTAGGTCCCTAAGATGCAATGCAAAATATATAATGAAGATGGCAATACAAAAGAAGGCATGAAGAAGGATCTCGTTTTTTTTTTTGAAGCAAATCAAAAAACATATTTTAAGACGACCCAGTTCACGGGCTCGCGAAGAATAATAGGCTGAATAAAAACCAATACACAAGAGACCAATGAATAGTAGCAGTAGAGTTTTGGGCGTGATGTTTTTTCTTCAAGAAGGGTGAAATAAACATATCTACAAGCAATTTTTGTTTTTGTTGGGCCCAAACTTAATTATCTCTGCAAAGTTTTATCACTTATGGCACCACTGCAGCGTACGTCCTGAACGGAATACGCGCGCGCGATGCCAAATAATGCTGTTGACGCCTTTTCGGAGCGCCAAACACTCAATAAGAACCGTGGCGGTGCCTTCTGCACAGGGGCGGACGGTCCGCGCGCAGGGGCCGGACGGTCCGCGGCCTGGTGCGAGGCGCGGGGGTGCTCTCTGCGCAAGGGCGGACTGTCCGCGGCCTGGGGCCGGACGGTCCGCGGCCTGATGCGCGGCTAGGGCTCCTGCCTGACGGCCGGACGGTCCGCGCCCTGGGGCCGGACGGTCCGCGCGTACGCAGGGACGGCGGAAGATCGCCGACGGCGCCTGGATCTCGCTCCCGGGAGGGACCCCGTCGGGGAGTAGAGATCCTAGGTGGTGTCTAGGCTCGGGTAGACCGACCTAGACTCCTCTAATCGACGTAGAGTCGAGGAGAGGCGGAGAATTTGGGGATTAGAAGACTAAACCTAAACTAGACTAGAACTACTCCTAGGATAAAATGCGAAATAGAAGTTGTATTGATTCGATTGTTGATGATTACAAATCGGCCGTAGACCTCTCTATTTATAGAGGAGGGGGGCTGGACCCTTTACAAACTAATTTCCGAGCTTATCCCATGATTTTAGCTAATAACCGTAGCACAAAACTCGGAACCCTAATCTGTTCTGCGCACGCGCGGACCGTCCGGCCCACAGGCGCGGACTGTCCGGACCGCGGACCGTCCGGCCTCAGGGCCGGACCGTCCGGCCGCTCAATATGGTGCTCAACATATGCCCCCCTGCCTTTTGGTGGAGCTGAGCAAACCAAAAGCAACTAACTCGATGTGATTACATCGGTTCTCTTAGGCATCTTGCCACATACTAGGATGGTACTGTTTGAGGAAACGCCCATTCAAAGCCTTAGGTAAGTCCTTGCCTTGTAATGTTTGTAGCAAATAGGCGTTGCCAGACATCACCTGTTTTACTTTATAAGGGCCTTCCCAACTTGGTGACCATTTCCCGAACTTCCGATCTTTATTCCTTAGAGGCAGAATGGTCTTCCACACCAGGTCCCCTACTTGAAATGATTTTGCTTTGACCTTCTTGTTGTAGGCCCTGGCTACCATGATTTTGTCCTTTTCTATTGCTCCCAAAGCTATCATCCTTTTGTCAGTCACCTCATCAATATTATCCATCATTGAATCATAATAATCGGTAACAGTTAGATCATTTTGTCTGGCGAACCTGATAGCATTCAAACTTATTTCCACAGGCAACACCGCTTCCTGCCCATAGACAAGCTCAAAAGGAGATACTTTAGTAGCCCTATGTTTAGATATTCTATGAGCCCATAAAGCCTCAGACAAAATCTTATGCCAATGTTTAGGATTATCAGATATTTTCTTTTTTATCAAATTAATCAACGTCCTATTGCTAGACTCGGCCTGACCATTGGCCTGAGCATAATATGGAGATGAATTAAGCAGCTTAATTCTGTATAATTCAGCAAATTCACGTACCTCCTTCGACATAAAAGAAGTACCTTGATCTGTAGTTAAGGTCTAGGGAATGCCGAATCTATGAATGATATACTCAGTTATAAACTCAATTACCTCCTTGTGTGTCATGTTCTTTAGAGCAACGGCTTCAGTCCATTTGGTGAAGTAGTCAGTGGCAACTAACACAAACCGATGCCCCTTTGATGATGAAGGATGAATTTCTCCAATAAAGTCTAATCCCCATCCTCTGAACGGCCAAGGCTTGATGATAGGATGTAATTCGGCTGCAGGGACCAACTGTAGGTCGCCGAATTTTTGACACACTTGACAACCCTTGTAGTACTTGAAACAATCAGCTATCATACTAGGCCAATAAAAACCAGACCTTCGCAACAACCACTTCATCTTTGGGGCTGATTGATGAGTACCACAAATTCCCTCATGTACTTCGGCCATGGCTAATAAAGCGTCATCTGGGCCCAAGCACTTAAGCAGGATGTCATTGACTGTTCGGCGGTAAAGTTCATCACTCATCAAAACATACTTGAAAGCTGTTCGCCGAATGTTCTTATCTGTCCTGATATTGGGATTTTGCAAATAATTAAGTATAGGTGTCCTCCAATCACTTGCATCGGCTTCATTGTCAGCCGAATTGATTAAGAGAACATTTCTGGCAACCTCGGACGGTCCGGCGTCGTCACGCGGACGGTCCGCGACCTGGGAATTTGGCTCTGCACTGGTTATCAGATTTTCAGTTTTGTGAAATTTCCCTCTCTTTATCCGATAACCTGATGCATCTTGTGCCAAATCGTTAGCTCTATGATTCTCAACTCTAGAGACATGCCGAATACTGAATTCGTCAAAAGAATGGATTATGCTCCAACATTTCTCAAGATAACTATTTAGAGTACCATCAAGACATTGATATTCTTCTAACACTTGTTGGACAACCAGCTGAGAATCACCAAATACCTTCACATGTTTTACTCCCATACTATTTAAAAGTTCTAAACCGAATAGGAGGGCCTCATATTCAGCTTGATTATTAGTGCAATAAGTTTTCAATCGGCTAGAGAAGTCAAAGGAGACATTTCTTGGTGAAACAAGCACAATGCCAATTCCTTGCCCTTCACTGCAAACCGATCCATCAAAATATAAAGTCCAAGGAGTAATAGTGAGGTATGACATGTCTAGTTCATGAATATCATTAACCCGATGTTCTACAATAAAATCCGCTACGACTTGGCCTTTCATAGATTTCAATGGTTCATAGGCCAAGTCATATTCTATGAGTGCATAAGCCCACTTACCAATTCTACCACTCATAATTGGGTTATGCAACATGTATTTGATTACATCGGCTTGACCAGAAACAGTGCAATGACTAGACAGTAAATAACATCTACATTTGGTGCATGCATAAAACAAGCATAAACATAACTTTTCAATAAAAGTGTACCTTGTTTCAGCATCCACCAACCTTCGGCTTAGATATGTCACCACATGCTCCTTCCCCTCAGTTTCTTGTGTCAGAACAGCCCCAATAACCTTGTCTTCAGCTGCAATGTATAATCTGAATGGTGCTCCTACTTGTGGTGCTTTTAACACGGGAGCCGAAGACAAGTACTTTTTAATGAGATCAAATGCTTTCTGCTGCTCTGCCCCCCAAGTGAATTCAGCATCATTCTTAAGCCGAAGGATAGGGGTGAAGGCATCGATCTTCCCGGCTAGGTTAGAAATAAACCTTCGTAAATAATTCACCTTGCCGAGAAACCTCTGCACTTCGACCTTACAAGTCGGAGACCCCACATTCCGAATAGACTTGATTCGGTCAGGGTCTATTTCTATACCATGTTCATGGATGACAAATCCTAAAAACTTACCAGCCGACACTCCAAAAGCACATTTACGTGGGTTCATTTTTAAACCATACCGACGCATCTTATCAAAGGCTTTGCGCAAATCAGCTATATGAGAACTAAACTTAGCCGATTTGACTACAATATCATCAATGTAGACTTCCACAGTGTTTCCTAACAACTCATGGAAGATCAGATTCATAGCCCTCTGATAAGTAGCACCAGCATTTTTAAGACCGAATGTCATGACAACCCATTCAAATAAACCAATGAAGCCTGGACATATAAAGGCCGTTTTAGACGCATCTTCTTCGGCCATGAAAATCTGATTATATCCGGCATTACCATCAAGGAAGCTAATAATTCTATTTCCTGATGCATTATTGATTAATGTGTCGGCTATGGGCATGGGGTATTCATCTTTAGGAGTTGCTTTATTTAAATTACGAAAATCAATGCATACTCTAAGTTTACCTGACTCCTTCTTCTCCACCGGCACAATATTGGAGACCCACTCTGCGTATCTGCAAGGTCTAATAAAATTAGCTTCTAGCAGCCGGTGGATTTCGTCCTTGATTCGTGGGAGAAGATCTGGACGAAATGTTCTAGCTTTCTGCTTGAAAGGTCTGAAACCAGACTTAATGGGCAGCCGATGTTCGACAATCTCTCGGCTTAGTCCAGGCATTTCAGTGTAATTTCAAGCAAAACAATCTGAATATTCCTTCAATAGACCGATCATCTCATTTCTAGAATCGGTCTCCAGGGTCTTGTTTACAAAAGTCGGCCTTGGAGTTTTACCATTTCCTATGTCAATCTCCTCCAAAGGATCAGCCGATGTAAACCCCTGTCCTAGTTTATCAAGATCTCTGAATTCCTCTATCATGTCCCCCACAGAGGAATCAGATGATCTTTGTGTGATGGCGGACTTTCCGGTCTCGGGGACCGGATCATCCGTAATACTGTCTTTTCGCTGTGATAGATGTTCGGTCTTAAAGTCCGAACTGTTTTGTGAAAGACCGGACCATCCGGCTTTGAGAGCCGAATTGTCCGTGATCAAAGACTCATGAACTTTGTGTGTATTCATCATTTAAACTCTATTTAGGATTCTGCCGATTCTCCATCGGCTCTAGCATTACAGGAATGAAACCTTTCTTATCTATACTTATGAACTGATAATCAGAAAAATCTACCCCTGTGAGACATGTAGCAGTCTCATAAGTCCAGAGTATAGGGGCATCGGCCACAGCGATGCAGGCCGATACATCAGCATGTACTTGTTCTACCTCATCGCCTACCCATTGTATTAGCATTTGATGTAATGTAGAAGGTATACATTGATTGGCATGAATCCAATCTCTGCCTAGAATTAAACTGTAATTCCCTTCTACATCAGCGACGAAGAATGCAGCAGCAAGGGTCTTAGTCCCGATGGTTAATTCAACGGACGTGACTCCCCTGGCTTTAATCGAACTATCCCCAACACCGCTGAGGGTCATGTTGGTTTTGACAAGTTCGTCATCTTGTTTACCTAATTTTCTGTATAATGAATAAGGCATTAGATTTACAGCCGCCCCTCCATCCACCAACATCTTAGCAATCGGTATTCCATCAATGTGACCGCGCACGAAGAGCGGCTTTAAATGATTTACCGATTCCTTTGGTTTAGTAAAGGCGGCTTCTTTAGGACCAAAATCAAACTGGGCAGCAACAGGTTCATCGTCGCCAATGATAGTGCAATCGGAAGAAAATGTAATAATATTTACATCCATACCTGGGCGTTCTGGAGAAGCCTCGTAGTCGACCAGGTCTTCTCCTAGCAGGTCGTCCTCTTCCATGGATGTTGTCGTGTTGTTGGAGGCTTCCTGATGAACGGCGGACGGTCCGCACGCGGGAGCCGGACGGTCCGCGCCTGGTGCAGGTTGTCCAGAGCCTTCCTGGTGAACGGCGGACGGTCCGCACGCGGGGGCCGGACGGTCCGCGCCTGGTGCAGGCTGACTTTCTATTTCTGTGGCCGTTTGTTTTTTCTCAACGGCCTTCGGTCTCCATTTCTTTTGTGGTGGCGGGTATAGTGGATGTGTGTCATTAAATGTCTTTTCCGCCTCCTTCTCCTGGCTCTCTTTTGCTCTTAGGCGCTGTAATTTTCTCTTTTGGGATCGTGTCAATCCCGCTGGGCACCATCGAGGCATGGAGTATTTTGGATCGGCTGTTTTGATGGTAGCCGTATCCTTTTCGGTTGTGTTGGCCGATTCGCCGAAAATCATCGGCCCTTTATTGTCTCCCTGTATGACAACATCCGCAGTGCCTATTTTGATGGTGTCCTTTTTTGTTGTTCTTTGAATTGCCACAGGCATATGCCCCCCTGCCGGATTGGTCGGCCTAGGAGGCCGAGTAGTCCGGCAACCTTGTTGGGCCTGTGCCTGGTGACCGGATTCAGCGGTGCTCAATCGGTCTTGCACTGGCGGTGCCAACCTATCAAAAACGGATGTTTGGGGTGCCCCCCAGGCGGGGTACTGTGGCATCCCAAATGGATATGGTGGCATGCCCCACATTTGATTTGGGACATATGGTGGAGGTAAGTATGTGTATGGATATGGCATAGACGGATAAGGAGGTGGAGGGGTCCATGTCGGCATGTTGGGTCTCAATTGTACAATAGGACCTTTCATTTCTTCCGATTGGTGAGGTGGTCCAATCGGCCTGACCTGACGTTGCTCATGAATGGGTGAGCGGGGTCGCTTCGGTGGCCGGTCACTGGGGCCGGCCTTCTTTTTCACATATTTAGACAACAATTGATTGAAAGTCGGGCCAGGCTTGATCAGCCGACCAGCTGCTTTAAATGTATTTGTTTTCCACGTACCTATCTCTGGTCGTCGTGGTTTGAAGGTACGTGGTCGCTGCGAGTCCTGAGCATGGCCGGACCGTCCGCCAGAGCTCTCTGGACCGTCCGGTGGGGTCCCGGACCGTCCGCGCCTACGTGCCGGACCGTCCGGGATACGCAGCACGGGTTCCTGTATCTGTCTCCCTGTCTGCGCTTGCCCCCCAGTATTGGAGGTTGTGATGGTCACCTTTAGGGTCTCCCCTCCATCGGGAGTCTTCTCGGCTACCACTTTCCTGCAAGAAACTTTATGATCCTCATCGGCCTTTTTAGAATTGCCGATGATTGCCTCTTTGCCTTTGCCTTTATCGGCCGTGTTTGGCTGAACCAGGACTTTCTTGCCCTCGAAGTCGATCACGTTCATTGGAAATGGCTCTGTATCCACCTGCATTTCCTGAAATTTCAATCGTCCCTCATTAATGGCCGATTGAATCTGTCGTCGGAATACATTACAATCATTAGTGGCATGAGAAAATGAGTTATGCCACTTGCAGTATGCACGACGTTTTAGCTCGTCGGCGGATGGAACAGTGTGATTTATTTTAATATTGCCATTTTTGAGTAGTTCGTCAAATATTTTATCACATTTACCAACATTAAACGTAAACTTAACCTCCTCTTGCCGTTTCTTTTGAACCGGCTGCAAGGAGGAACAAGCCGAAGATTTGGCCTGTTTTGGCCAAACCATTTCAGCAGCATACACTTCTGTTGATTCGTCATCTGAGCTATTTTGGTCGTATTCTACTATATGTACGTTGTGACGCATTGTTTTAGCAGTTTCTTTGCTCCGGCTTTCGCAAGCCGAAGCTCTCTGGTGTAATTGTGCTAGTGTAAAGAATTGGATGCCTTCTAATCTTTCTTTTAAATAATATCGCAGACCATTAAAAGCTAATCCTACTAGCTGTTTCTCTGCTAAACGAATTTGAAAGCATCGGTTTCTTGTATCTCGGAATCTCCGGATGTAATCATTAACCGATTCATCTTTTGTCTGTCGCAACGACGCTAAATCTACCAAATCCAATTCATAGTCACCGGAGAAAAAATGATCATGAAATTTTTGTTCTAAATCCCCCCATGATGAAATGGAATTAGGAGGTAAAGTGGCGTACCATGCAAACGCAGTTCCTGTTAAAGATAATGAAAACAAACGTATGCGAAATGCCTCTATGTCGGCCAACTCTCCTAATTGTGCTAAAAATTGGCCTATGTGTTCACGTGTGTTTTTTCCTTGATCACCCGAAAATTTTGTGAATTCGGGTATCCTGGTCCCCTGTGGGTATGGGTGGTGATCAAATCGGCTGTCATAAGGTTTCCGATATGATTGCCCCCCAGGGACCATGCTTACTCCGAGCTTATCCCGGAACGCCCCGGCTATTTCTTCCCTTACTATATCAATGGCAGCCGGTGCGAGACCACCGGCTCTCTGGTCAAACATAGGTGGGGTTGGCTGGATATTAGCATGTTGTCTTTCCCCCCATTGGTTTGAGTTACGTGGTGCATTTCCATTTGCTCTATATGGCTCATACGTTTGATCGTTTCTTTCCGGCCTTCCAGGTGGGGCCGGAAAGCTTTCCTGGGTTTTGGATCCTGAATTAGTGGGCTGGTGCATTGCACAGTGTGATGGGAAGTGTTGCTGGGACGGGCGAGGATTCATGTAATAATCCTCCTCAAAAGACTTATGCGCGGACTGTCCGGATACGTACCCGGACCGTCCGTGGTCATATGCGGACCGTCCGTCATTGTATGCGGACCGTCCGGCTGGGTAGTTTGGGTTCTGTGTCATATGTGGTGGCTCGGGCGCATATCTAGGTAACTCATTAAAAATAGGCCCGACTACTGTTGGCCCGGACGGTCCGCGCTCACGTGCGGACGGTCCGGGCATGTGCAGATCGGCTGGTTTGCTGCCGATTTGCGGTTGCTTAGGGTATGTGTCCATCGGCATCCCATAAAGGGGTTGTGACTGGTCGTGACAATCTGTAGCCGATGTGTTATGCGCGTTATTTCCTAACTCAACCTCGTGCGAAGGAAAATTTGCGGTACTAGATTTATCGAATGCACGTACTAGTCTCTTAAGATCGCTTTGCATACCCCCTATGATGTTCTGCATTTGTTCACGCTGATCTTCTACATAATTTCTAAGAGATTGCAGATCGTCGGTATTACTTACATTGGGGATATCTGGCGTGGGTTGGAGCGAAGCCGGATCCGTCGCCCGATGTCGGACGACCTTGTTGTTCCTGTCCACTTTGAAGTTGGCCAAGAACTTCGCTTTCGCCTCCTGGATCATCCGCTCCTTGTGCTCCTCAAACTGGAGCTGCTCGTCAGCCGGCAAGGTTTCCCAAGTCGGCTCTATGATGTTGCTTAGAGAAATATCAGAGCTATCCTTTGAACCGGCCATTGAGGGCCGATCTGATGAGCTTAGATGTGTTGTCCCCAGCGGAGTCGCCAAAAAGTATGTTGATGCCTTTTCGGAGCGCCAAACACTCAACAAGAACCGTGGCGGTGCCTTCTGCACAGGGGCGGACGGTCCGCGCGCAGGGGCCGGACGGTCCGCGGCCTGGTGCGAGGCGCGGGGGTGCTCTCTGCGCAAGGGCGGACTGTCCGCGGCCTGGGGCCGGACGGTCCGCGGCCTGATGCGCGGCTAGGGCTCCTGCCTGACGGCCGGACGGTCCGCGCCCTGGGGCCGGACGGTCCGCGCGTACACAGGGACGGCGGAAGATCGCCGACGGCGCCTGGATCTCGCTCCCGGGAGGGACCCCGTCGGGGAGTAGAGATCCTAGGTGGTGTCTAGGCTCGGGTAGACCGACCTAGACTCCTCTAATCGACGTAGAGTCGAGGAGAGGCGGAGAATTTGGGGATTAGAAGACTAAACCTAAACTAGACTAGAACTACTCCTAGGATAAAATGCGAAATAGAAGTTGTATTGATTCGATTGTTGATGATTACAAATCGGCCGTAGACCTCTCTATTTATAGAGGAGGGGGGCTGGACCCTTTACAAACTAATTTCCGAGCTTATCCCATGATTTTAGCTAACAACCGTAGCACAAAACTCGGAACCCTAATCTGTTCTGCGCACGCGCGGACCGTCCGGCCCACAGGCGCGGACTGTCCGGACCGCGGACCGTCCGGCCTCAGAGCCGGACCGTCCGGCCGCTCAATATGGTGCTCAACAAATGCATACATTCTTCAGGCGTCCTCCTGTCTACTGTCGCTTTCGTATCTCTTTGCCTGCAGCCTCGATTGGCAGATCGATCTACTACCGGCCGGCCTCTGAGGCATCTCCATTCGCTTCACCGGGATTGATTCAGGCATACTTAGCTCAAACAAAAGCAACCCCACACGAAGTGTTCGTCCGAATGAGGTCCACCAGCAGTGCAGAGGTGCGCGCCGGAAACAGCACAGGTCCTGCTAGCAGTACGCAGATAAGTAGACAAGACAACTGAGAGGCTTTTCTTTAGACTGAAGATAACAGGCAGCTGTGAGACATGATTATATTATTATTGCAAGATTAAATAAACGGGTTTGGGTTGCAATATCGGTGCACACAACATTTCTGCGCATGAAATGCAAGGGTCATGTTTCGTGTGACTCCCAACTTTCTTCAGCTTCTCCTGTAAGATCAGTGTACTGTTGGTGTAGCATAGAACGAACTAGCAGATGTGAAGCCTCACAAACTAATTTGGACCCGTTTGTGAGGACTTCTCGCTCCTCTCAAAATATCTGTGGTTTATAAGAAATACTCCGCCGTATAGGAAGAAACTGTTTTTTCTCTGTCTTCTAAAAACGGAGGTACGTAGCAGGAGGAGAGGCGCCATAGCTCCATATATACAATGGCTCTAAATCTCACAGCTGCGCCATAGCTCCATATATAAAATGGCCCTAAATCTCACAGCTGCATCAATATTTTTTTTAAAAAACATCAGCTACAAGCTGCAACATCATCTCCACAGCATTTGCCACGGAGCTGGACGCACATTACACCAGAAACGAGCTCAACAAACAAACACAGCTTCGATCTTTTTAAAATAGGTACGGAGATCTCTGTGCGTGGGCTAGGCATACATCATCATCCCAGGCACCCGGGTCCCAGCAGCTGCAGCCATGAAGACGGAGCAACCATGAAGACGGCTAGCAGATAGCAGTGCCTGCCATTCGTGCATGTGCACACAGACTCACAGAGAGTCTCGTGATAAGTAGACTACCAGTGGCAGACGACATTATTCGACCTTTTTCACCCGGCCTCGTAGTCTCAGGTCGTCAGGATTGAAATCGTGGGAGCTCGAGACTATTGTCGGATCACAGCTCAGAGCTACAGCTACTCTGCAGTAGGAGGAGCAAAGATCATCTGCTGCATGCAGCCTGCATGTATGCTGCACTCCTCGATAAAGGACTGGTCAATGTCCGTGCATCACCATATTATTATCAGGCTTTTTTTATATCAGTTCCAAGAAGCAAGATCGCCGACAGATGGTAAGCACCTATATACTAACGTCATAGGTCTTTCTATCTCCCCGTACCATTTCAAACTCCAACAATGTACTACACCACAAAACAGTCAGTATTTTATCCATCTATATAGCCGGTCTAGTAACCTTAGCCTTGGTACTACACAATCGAAATAAGTATATCGGCCCTGACATGCTTAATAATATCCACATTCTTTCACACGTTTCCTATCAGCGATTGTCTCGGTCTTTGTACACGCAAAAAACCATCAAATCCTAAGCCTCACATGTAGACATGGCATTGCGTTGATAGGTTTCTAGGATCTTTACCGTGTTCATTGTTCAATCTTAGTCAATTCGAGGTACTAATTGACTTTCATTTAACAGCAGTAAATCGATCTAGACTTGTGCACACCATAAACATGTGAATATGCAGAGGGATTAGGCATACTATCTTGGCCTAGATTAAGGCCAGGGTTGGAGAACTGGCCGCCATTGTTTCCTCCGCCTTGTAGAAGTGGAGGTGGGTCTTGTCTCGATGGAGGTGGAGGAGGAGGGTCGTCGCCGCCACCGCCTCCATTCCCCTGTAAAAGGCTCATATCCTAGGTCCGTTGAGGCTCCATTGGTCTCTGACACCATGGATGAAGCTCTTTCGGTTACTATAAGGGTAGACAATAGATCAGAATCAAGAGTGTAGGGTTAGGGCCTTAGGCGAGGCTTAGTGATGGCTTAATCACCTGTCGGCACTTAACCCCCTGCTTATATATAGTGCTTAGTAAAAAAAACTCGGTCGGGGAGAGAAAGACCGCTCTCACGGTATTATATTAAGAAGAGACCGAAACATGGTCTCAGCCGAGAAAACCTCCAAACCCTGCCCCCCATCACTAATGGGCAGATCAACTGTCCACTCTGCAACAACCCAGCCGGAGGGTGGCACGCAGGATATCGATCCCTAAGAGCGGACAAGACACAGTGAGGGGATTTTTTTAACCAAGCCTAAAATTCACCCCCGAGGGGATCGAACCCGGGACCTGGAGGTGCTATTCGGAACACTTAACCAATATGCTAGAGGCCCTTTCGCACATATAGTGGTTAGTAACCAGGGACCACAACTAATAGGGTTAGTGGCGCCCCCGACCAGGGCACGAGTTGGTTAGAGTTTCCCTTTATCTCTATATGGAGGACACCCTAGCATGCGTCACTTATACATGTTCATTAGGAGCTGGCCTTAACAGGGCATGAGGCCCACTCTATTACATCCTGACCCGAACACGACATGACCTGAAGGCCACGCGCTCGTGTTAGCCCAACTCTTAGCCATGTGCCATACTTAGGCCACACTCTTGGCACACTGAGCCAAAACATGGACAATATGGTATGAGCGTTGGCCTAATAAGGTCCACTTGAATGATATGGATCCTAGCAGGCAAGGCCCACCCCATGCCCTCGCTCTTTGACCGTTGGCCAGCATCAGCCCATTGGCTAGCCTCACCTGCCCCTATCCCTTATAAAAATGGAGACATTCGATGGAGGGAGGGAGCCCTATCCCTCCCTCTAACCTCCACTCCACTATAATAGTCCCACTCATGTCGATGTTGCCTTCACCCGTCACTCACCTTTTTGCCCTCTCGGATCTCGATCTCCCTCCTCATGTTTGGCTCCTCCCGCCATAGCAGCACAAGTGCATGACATACCCTATCGCTGATCTCTTCCTGCCTCCCCTTATCTTCGTTCCAAATTCAAATTTGGTTCTCATTGTCTTTTGATCCACCCTATAAGAAAAATAGACCAAGGCCCATTAAATGCAAAGTTTTGGTGTTTAGTGACCAACATGACTATTTGGACTAACATTATTTGCTAGTGTTTTGGATATAGTTCAAAGGATGTACATGTGGACTTGGACTAAAACAATAGGGCCATACATACCATCAACACCTCAAGCAAGTCATTATTAGACATGTGGAAGACATAAAAGTACATGCAAGAGTCCAAGAAATAAGATGGAAGAATCTTGGATGAATACACATAAAGAAATGAAGAAAATGCATGTGAATTAGTACCAGAAATCGGTTTCCTAGATTTTTGCTAGAGACAATTTCTTCGTGAAAAATCTATAGGTGTTAGCCTTCGGTATTGCCGAAAAGAAACGTTCATGACCATTTTGGCCAATAATATCGGTCGTATGACCATCAATCTTTGGCAAGAGGCTTCTATTCCTTACCCTAGAAATGTTTCCTTGCCATAAATAATTCTCTTGGATTTTTGGATTCCATGTCTTCAAGATAAATCCATATATGTTAGCCTTTGTTTTGCTAAAAACGTCCATTCATGACTAGTTTCGGTTAGGAAGTACCAGCAATATGTCCATTGATATTCAATGAGAGGCTTCTATTCCTTAACTCACACATGTTTTCTTGCCACAAAACATTTTCCTATAATTTTGATGGAGACCATTTTTCGTAAAAAAATCTATAGATGTTAGCCTTCGGTATTACCAAAAACAGTCGTTGGTGACCGTTTTGGCCAAAAATAATGGTTCTATGACCATCGATCTTTGGTTGGAAACACCTATTCCTTGTTCCACACATATTTCCTTGCCATATATTTGGTTCATAAATTTTTGGTGGAGGCTATTTTTTCATAAAAAATCCATAGATTAGTGGTATTGACGAAAACAGACGTTCATGGCTATTTTGAGCCTAGAAGTACCCGTTGTATGCCTATCGATACTTGGTGAGAGACTCCTATTCCATACCCTACAGATGTTTCCCTACCATATATTATTTTTTAGATATTTGTTAGAGACCATGTCTTTATGAAAAATTCATAGGTGTTATCCTTATTTTAGTATTACTAAAAACAGTCGTTCATGATTTGTTTGTAAAGGATGAGAAGAGTCGTGTACCAAAAGAGTTCTTTGCCCATTGGCGCGTCAAGACTGCATGCATTATCACGGTACTAGCATACACAGTAGTATTTCTGGACATCTTGCAAAAATCTTACAGTTGAGCAAGGAAAAAAAAATCCGTGGTATCAAATATCTTTCATAGAATCTTTTGGTACAACTGCTTACAGTGAAAAGTACATGAGTGCATATATACCCGCATGCTTGTACTGCATATGCATGTGAGAAAAGATGAAAAGCCACGAGGATCCAAACAAGGGGGAATTTATACATAATAAAAAAGGGAACCTATCTGGTACAAATTAATTCCTCCGTGTAACCGTGTAAACTTTTAATCTGAACCACATGATGTTGATCCAAGGAGGCGTACGGGGGGAGTGGGAGGAGGGATTTGAAAAAGTGTGATTAGCAGTGAGTGGTTAAGTGTAAAATTATCCACGCCCCTGTGTCCCTTGGATCAACATCATGTGACTCAAATTAGAAGTTTGCACGGTTGCACGGAGAGGTTGGTTTGCACCAGATACGTTCCAATAAAAAATGGGGGAAAAGAGTGCATAATTAACCTTATGAGCAAACGCAGTCTGGCCTTATTTCTGTATTCCTCCATAAAAAATACAACTATTTATTATATGCCAATTAAATTGATTCATATTTAACTAGGTTTACAATCAGTAGTATTCACATTTATAGATTCAAGATAAATCATTATAAAATATATTTTATAATTAATTTAATAATATTTATTTATTATCATAAATGTTACTACCTTCGTTTTCGAATATTTATTCGTCCACTAGTTCATTTTTCAACTAAAACCTTAAAAATAAAAAAGAATGGAGAGAGTACTATTTTTTATTTACAATTGGTCATATTTAAGATATAAAACATAACAATGTACTACGATTATAAATTTGCTTCACGGAGTAAAAGTACATTTCAGAGATACTACTGTACGTATTGCAGTCCAGTACCAAGTAGAGAAAATTGACTGATCAAGACAGACCCGGCTGGTCGGTGGTCTTTTTACCATGCACAGTATCCAGAGACGCAGAGTCCCGGCTCTGAAAAACGGAATCTGCACTGTGACAGGAAAACATCCAGTAGATTATTGTCCTAGCCAGCCTTTACCAACAAGGGCAAACTCCCATTAGTTGGCGATAGAATTACGACAAAAGTTTGAGTGAGAAGTTCGAGTAGTTTTGTACTATGGTCCTGCTTTTTGGTCACCGGTAAGTACGTGCTGCACATTAGACATGCCGAAGGTTTTGTTTTGCTATTTGGTCGTTTTTACTCACGTCACGTGTGTTGTTGGCTTCGGATTAAAGTCAGTTTGGCTTTAATTCTTTTTAAGCTATTTATTATATTTTTTACAAGCAAAGCAATATCTTCAATTTCTTCAAATTATTCTTGATTACTATCACTTTCACTAGATGATGATGTTGATTCTACCTTTTCCTTCATCGTCTTGTGTACTCTTATTTTATTAGACGATAACTGTCGGTCCTAAGAATAGGACCAACGACCTGGGATTTGAATGACCCCAGGGAGAAGGCAAGGATGCACACATGGATTTAGAGTGGTTTGGACTGTCAGAGTGTAATACCCTACTCCACTATGAGTTGTATTATTGAGAGCTCGAAAAGCCTAGGTTTTGATGGAGATGCCTTCGAGGGAGTTCGAGTGAGCCTGTTCCTGGGGTTCTAGTCCCAAGGCGCTTGAGTTTGTTCCCTTGCAACACATGTGCCCTTCCTTTTGTAGCATAAGGGGGGCTCATACAAGGGAGCTGGCCCCAACAGGTGGCCCAGGAATACTAAAATATGAAGTGCGGAGCGACGTATCGAGCTGGTGGACCAAGGTCTTCTGCCGCCGTGGGCAGTTATCTTCTCTTGGTCACTGTGCGGGCTCCTCAGGCCAGACTCGTCTTCGCGCCGTCTTGTCGACGTGTGGGTGAAGGCTCTGGCATAGGCTGCGGCATAGACTGACTCGTTGGCTTGTGTAGGGGAGTAGGTAGACGGTGTCGTACTTTCCCCTCCGCCTGTCTCTATCGCCTACCTTTGTAGCAGGAATAGTAGAAGTCATGATGGGAGTTATTCATGCACGACACAGTGGGTCAATGGTCTTCACCTTGGTAACGCGCGGGTTACTGGCATGCCTCGACATTGCGGGCTACACATGCCAATTGCACTTGTGTGAACAGGCGAGCATCTTGCCCGTCTTTAATGCAGGCGGTCCCCATGCTAGAGGCCTGCGTCAAGCAATGCATGGCAGCTTCCGCGATGCGCTATAGGCTACGAGGCAGCACTGTACCCCCACCCAGGCGGAGAGCAGTGGATGGGAGCGCATGCAGATGTGGCAGCTCTGGACCTCCCTAGGGTGAAGGTCTGGAAGGCACTTATGGAGACCCGGTTTCCATCTGTGATTGCTCGGACACGTTGCGGCACCGAGCCTCCTCTGGCCGGAGATTTGGCCGGAGATCTAGACGACACACATGGGGGCCAAGGACCGTCCCACGGGTTCCGGTTACAGTCTGTATGTCACACCCGGATTTAAGGGATAAAGCCGGATGCGTCTTATATGTGCGCCAAGGAAGAACAACACATATAATAACAGAGTATATAGAGATAAATATCACAATATCATAAAATAATTATTACATAGTGGAAGTCTTACAAAAATAAATGATGAATATAAAACGAACTAAGAGTCCATCCATGGCGCCATAAAGCTGACTAGGATACGCCACCTAGATCAAGTCGTACTCCTCGCTGTGCGGCTCCTCCTGGACAACCTGATCTTCTCCTGTGTGGGGGGAGGGGGTTATATATCGCAAGTGTGAGCTCACAAAAGATCATAGCTCAACAAGTTGTGGAGAATAATGTGCATGAACTCACCAAAGATGGGAGTTCATGTGAAGTGTAAGGCTGATCAACAATAGGGGTTAAAGCTGAGCATTGCTTTTAGTAAGTTGGTCAAGTTTTATTAGCAGTTACTTAGTGTAAGTAAATAACAAACTAGAATAATAAAAATAGAACAAAATTAATAATAAATCCCATGCAATGCAAATGACAAATTGAATTTAGTTCCATAATTTAATCATGCGAGAGTCCTGAGCTGCTCATGACCGTGAGCACGGCTAGTATACCAGTTTTACACTCTGCAGAGGTTGTATCCTATACCCACAAGTCACGTTACCCATCTGCCAAGGCATCAATCCCATACACCTCTACCAAGGAAGCGAGACAGGGTAACACTATGAGACATTTACAAAGTTCCACTAGCTTCAGAAAACCCGCAACAGTTTATAGGAAGAGCAATGCAGGAATCCCCCGTCTGACCGCCATCGCAGCAAAATCAACCCGGAAACCTCCATACACGCCTACTCCCCTACTGCCCTTGCCCCTACCGGGTAAGGTAGTCCTCCACTAGCTTTCCTAGTTAGTCAGCCAAGGGCGTCCTATTCTACCCTTGTGGTGGCACGTGTTTCTCAAGTTAAGCTCCATGTTCTAATTAAAAATAATGATCTTGACATGAATAATAAATAAAATAATAGTATAATTGGAACATGAACATGATGTAATATTAAACCCAAAACCATATGGAGCAATAGCAAAACTACCCAAATAGTTCAGGGGTAAACAAGGTAACAAGATAATCAGACTAGGGTGACCTATTGGGTCCCATCAAAATTAAACCTATGCATGGATAAGTGATAATAAAGAACATTATTGGGTAATAAAAGTGGTCAAGGGCACAACCTGCCTTCAATGAGCTCATGCTCAACAACTTCTACCTACTGAGTACCCGGATCCTCGGCCACCGGCTCTTCTACTCGTCACAATACAAACAAGCATAGTATAAAAGGAGAAATTAACATCACACCAAACATATATACAAAATACATATTAATAATGTACACATTTAAATATAATCATAGGAAAAAGGATCACTAAATTCAGAGTTACGGATTTCGAGATATGATTTTCTGAAGATTTTATGTGTTTAGTACAAGATTAATTAAGAGATCAATTTTAATGTGGCTTTCATGATAAAACAGTGGCACTAAATGATAAACAATATTATTACAAAATTATAGGAACTAGAATGGATCAATTTGGGCTTAATATGAATTTTCTAGGAATTAAACAAGTTCTAGTGATTATTTTTACATTAAAAATCAATTTCTATTATAAATTCTCTAATTTCTCTGGTGTCTGGATCGGGCGCATAAATCCAAAGAACAGTAGGGGCTTTCCCGTAAGAATCGCGAGACTCAGTTCACAGTCACCACAGACGGCGGGTTTATTCATCAAAATTACGGGGGCTCTTATGCAAGTCGGCCACGAGAAGGGGTATGGAGTGCCTGGAGCCGTCCGATTAGCCTTCGACCGCCAGGATTAGACGCGAGTGCATTATAGCCCGAAACTTTCCCTCGATCACTGGATCCCTATTCAACGGCAGAGAGGCGGCCACGCTCTAATCTTGATCTAGGTCGTTCACCACCGCATCAACGATTTAGATCAAACTATGTGAACCGATAAGCTACGATCTAATCCTGACCACCGGGTACTGGATCAACGGCCGAGAATAGCCCACGCTATCCGGCCGGACTTGGACGACGGAACCATACGCTCGCGGTGGCGGACACCGCCGGCGACGACCTCCCGAGTTGTTCGGCGCACCATAACCCAATTAAAACCTCCCACACCGAGCCTACAACACGGCGATTCTATCTAGCAAGCCAATTTATGTGTATGATCAAGGGAAACTACGGTCCACAGGAGAGGGCGGTCCACGGTGATGCTATCAGCGCCGACGAGGGATTAGCGCCCCGACGCGACAGAATAACCAAATCACACGGACCTACATTGGATGAGGGTAACAAGAAGAGCTGGGGAACTCTTACCTAGGTCCAGTGGTGCAGGGAACTTGGTACCCACGGTGAGGTGGCTTGGCGGCGACAATGGCTCCGAAAGGTAGTGGCGGTGCTGAAAGGGAAATGTGCCATTGGGCAATTTCTATTATGTTTTGGTGATTAAGTGCCCAACACATTTAATTAAGTTCTTATGTGCTAAATGAAGAGAAAAGTGCAAATCAAGACATGAGGTATGTTTCTAGGCTTAGTACATTGTTTTGAGTACTAACATATTTTGTCTAAGTGCTAGAAACAGGAAAAGAAAGAATTGCAAAAGACTTGGCTGTGTGCAGCCAAAGTCCAGCTCGGCCTGGCACACCGAACTGTCCGGTGGTGCACCGGACAGTGTCCGGTGCGCCAGGCTGGTTTCCGGTGAACAGGCCACTCTCGGGAAAAGTTTGGCGGCGTATGGCTATAATTCACCGGACTGTCCGGTGAACCAACGGTCGCCAGCGCAACGGTCGGCCACGCAATCCACGGGCGACGCGTGGGCCGCACCAACGATCGGCAGGGGGCACCAGACTGTCCGGTGTACACCGGACAATTTCCAGTGCGTCAACTGTCCCGAAGGTGCAACGGTCATCTGCGCCATAAAAGGAAGGAGATCGGCACCAGACCGTCTACAGTGATTGTCCGGTGGCGCACCGGACTGTCCGGTGTGCCACTCGACAGAAGGCAAGGATGACCTTCCTTGTTGGCCTTCAAAGGCTCCTAGCTGCCTTGGGGCTATAAAAGGGACCCCTAGGCGCATGGAGGAGCTACCCAAGCTTACAAGAAACATTCTAAGACTCCAATACTCCAACTTCACACATTCGATTCTTTAAGATAGTGACTTGAGCTCCATTTGAGTTGTGAACTCCGTGCGTTGTGTTTTGAGCTCGAGTTGTGACTTGTGTGCGTGATTGTGCTGTGGATTTGAGTCTTGTGTGTGTTGCTCTCCCCTCCCTTACTTTTGTGCTTCTTTTGTGATCATCATTGTAAGGGCGAGAGGCTCCAAGTTGTGGAGATTCCTCACAAACGGGAGAAAGACTAAGAAAGGAAAAACCATGGTATTCAAGTTGATCATCGGATCACTTGAAAGGGGTTGAGTGCAACCCTCATCCATTGGGACGCCACAACGTGGAAGTAGGCAAGTGTTACTTGGCCGAACCACGGGATAAAATCGCGTGTCTCTCATGTGCTCTCTTTGATTGTCTGTGTTCACAAGAGTTCGTTTCAAGCTACTTAGCTGTTCTAACTTTCATAACTAAGTTTTGTGGCCATTAGTATTGGATTTTATAGGATCACCTATTCACCCCCTCTAGGTGATCTCAATTGGTATCGGAGCCGTTCTCTTCACATAAGAGACTAATTGCCCGAAGAGATGGATCCTAAGGGAAAGGGGATGGTGGTCAACGACAAGGAGAAGGAGTCCATCTTCAACAAGCCAAGAGATGACAAGCCCACCGACTCTGGCTCGAGGCACAAGAAGAAGGATGGGAAGAAGAAGAGACGCATCAAGAAGATCATGTACTACGACAGTGATGCCTCGTCCTCTTCACCACACGACGACGACGATGACTCCTCATCAAAGAGGAAATCGGTGAATCAAAACTATTTATTTGATTATTCTCGTATTCCATTTAATTCTAATGCTCATTTGCTATCAATTCCTCTTGGGAAACCGCCACACTTTGATGGAGAAGACTACTCTTTTTGGAGTCAAAAAATGCGTAGTCACTTATTTTCTCTCCATCCTAGTATTTGGGAGATTGTTGAAAACAGAATGCATTTTGATAGTACTGACAATCATGTTTTCATAAATGAGAAAATTCATAAGAATGCACAAGCTACTACTGTTTTGCTAGCATCCTTGTGCAGGGATGAATACAACAAGGTGAGTGGCTTGGACAATGCCAAGCAAATATGGGACACCCTTAAGATATCGCATGAGGGAAACGACGTCACCATGATCACCAAAATGGAGTTGGTGGAAGGCGAACTGGGAAGATTTACGATGATTAGGGGAGAGGAGCCAACACAAACCTACAACAGGCTCAAGACCCTCATCAACAAGATTAGAAGCTATGGAAGCACAAGATGGACAGACCACGACGTCGTCTGACTTATGCTAAGGTCATTCACGGTAATTGACCCACATCTTGTCAATCTCATTCGTGAAAACCCTAGGTACACCAAGATGACGCCCGAGGAGATACTCGGAAAATTCGTGAGCAGGAGTATGATGGTAAAGGAAGCGCGATACGTGGATGATGCTCTTAATGGCCCTCTACCCGTCTATGAGCCTCAACCCGTTGCTCTCAAAGCAACAAGCAGCAGGGAGGCGCTACCAAGCAAGGTGGCACAAGTTGAGGCTGCCGGGCTAAACGAAGATGAGATGGCCCTAATCATCAAGCACTTCAAGACCACACTGAAAGGACGCAAGGAGTACCCCAACAAGAACAAAGCAAAGGGAAAGCGCTCCTGTTTCAAATGCGGTAAGACTGGTCATTTCATAGCACAATGCCAAGATAATGATGATGACCAGGAACAAGAAAAGCATGGGAAGAGGGAGAAGAAGATGGTTTACAAGAAGGCAAAGGGCGAGGCACACCTTGGCAAAGAATGGGACTCGGACTGCTCTTCATCTGACTCCAACGATGAAGGACTGGCAGCCTCGGCCTTCAACAAATCTTCACTCTTCCCCAACGAATGCCACACTTGCCTCATGGCCAAGGAAAAGAAGGTAAGTGTTCAAGAAACCCCTAAGTACACTACTTCTAGCGATGATGATTCTTCCGATGATGAAGTAGATTACTCTAGCTTATTCAAAGGTTTAGATAGAGCTAAGGTAGAAAAGATCAATGAATTAATTGATGCTCTAAATGAAAAGGATAGATGTTACAAAAACAAGAGGATATTTTATATGAGGAGCATGATAAATTTGTTAGCGTGCAAAAATCTCTTGCTTTAGAGATTAAAAGGAATGAAATGCTATCTTCTGAGTTATCTGCTTGCCATGAAACTGTATCTAGTTTAAAGAGTTTAAATGATGATTTAAATGCTAAGCTAGAGGAAGCTAATAAATCTAGTTCATGTGTAGAGCATGTTAGTATTTGTAATAGATGTAAGGACTTTGGTGTTAATGCTTGTAATGAACATCTTATTGCTATTACAAAATTGAATGATGAAGTGGCAAGTCTTAATACTCAACTTAAGACTTGCAAAAATGATTTTGATAAATTAAAATTTGCTAGGGATGCCTACACAATTGGTAGACACCCGTCTATTAAGGATGGACTTGGTTTTCAAAAGGAAACCAAGAACTTAACAAGCCAAAAGGCTCCCATTCTCAACAAAGAGAAAGGGAAGGCTCCTATGGCTAGTAGTTCTCAAAAGTGTCATGCCTACATTTATGATAGAAAATATTCTAGGAATGCTCATAGGAGTTATGATCATAATGCTTTTGATTCACATGCTATGTTTGCCTCTAGCTCTATTTTTGTGCATGGTAGAAGTAAGCCTAGAAGAAATCATGTTGTGCATCATGTGCCTAGGAGAGTGTGTAATAAACCTTCCACTATTCACCATGCTTGCAATACTTCATTTGCGCTTGTATGTAAGAATGAAAAAGTAGTTGCTAGAAAGTTGGGATCCAAATGCAAGGGAGACAAGACTTGTATTTGGGTTCCAAAGGCTATTGTAACTAACCTTATAGGACCCAACAAGAGTTGGGTACCTAAAACCCAAGCGTAAATTGTCTTGCAGTTTTATGCATCCAGGGGCTCAAGCTGGATTATCGACAGCGGATGCACAAACCACATGACGGGGGAGAATAAGATGTTCACCTCCTACATCAAGAATAAGGATTCCCAGGATACGATCATCTTTGGAGATGGGAACCAAGGCAAGGTCAAAGGCTTGGGCAAGATAGCCATCACCAACGAGCACTCCATTTCAAACGTATTTCTAGTAGAATCGCTTGGTTACAACCTCCTATCTGTAAGTCAATTGTGCCACATGGGCTACAATTGTTTGTTTACAAATGTTGATGTTTCTGTCTTTAGACGGAGTGATGGTTCATTAGCATTTAAGGGTGTATTAGACGGCAAACTCTACTTAGTTGATTTTTCGAAAGAGGAGGCCCATCTAGATGCATGATTAATAGCTAAGACTAGCATGGGCTGGCTGTGGCATCACCGTCTAGCACATGTTGGGATGAAGAACCTTCATAAACTTCTAAAGGGAGAACATGTGTTAGGACTAACCAATGTCTACTTCGAGAAAGATAGACCTTGTGCAGCTTGTCAGGCAGGGAAACAGGTGGGAAGCACTCATCACAACAAGAATGTGATGACAACATCAAGACCATTGGAGCTTCTTCACATGGACCTCTTTGGACCCGTCGCCTACCTTAGCATCGGGGGAAGTAAGTGTGGTCTAGTAATTGTTGATGATTTTTCTTGCTTCACTTGGGTGTTCTTTTTGTAGGATAAATCAAAAACCCAAGGGACCCTAAAGCGCTTTCTAAGGAGGGCTCAAAACGAATTTGAGCTCAAGGTGAAAAAGATAAGAAGCGACAACGGGTCCGAGTTCAAGAATCTGCAAGTGACAGAGTATCTTCAGGAGGAAGGCGTCAAGCACGAGTTCTCCGCTCCCTACACACCACAACAAAACGGTGTAGTAGAGAGGAAGAACAGGACGCTTATCGACATGGCGAGGATGATGCTTGGAGAGTTCAAGACACCCGAGCGGTTTTGGTCGGAAGCTATGAACACAGCCTGCCACGCCATAAACCGGCTATATCTACATCGCCTCCTCAAGAAGACTTCCTACGAACTTCTTACCGGTAACAAACCCAATATCTCTTACTTGCGTGTATTTGGGAGCAAATGCTACATTTTAGTGAAAAAAGGTAGACATTCTAAATTTGCTCCCAAGGCAGTAGAAGGTTTTTTACTAGGGTATGACTCAAATACAAAGGCGTATAGAGTCTTCAACAAATCATCGGGTTTGGTTGAAGTCTCTAGCGACGTTGTATTTGATGAGACTAATGGCTCTCCAAGAGAGCAAGTTGATCTTGATGACATAGATGAAGATGATGTTCCAACGGCTGAAATGCGCACGATGGCGATTGGAGATGTGCGACCACAGGAACAACAGGAGCAAGATCAGCCTTCTTCCTCAACAATGGTGCATCCCCCAACTCAAGATGATGGATAGGTTCCTCAAGAAGAAGTGCGTGATCAAGGGGGAGCACAAGAAGAACAAGTTATGGAGGAAGAAGCACCACTAGCCCCTCCAACTCAAGTCCAAGCGACGATCCAAAGAAATCACCCCGTCGATCAGATTCTGGGTGACATAAGCAAGGGAGTAACAACTCGCTCACGTTTAGCTAATTTTTGTGAGCATTACTCGTTTGTCTCTTCTATTGAGCCTTTCAGGGTAGAAGAGGCCTTGCAGGATCTGGACTGGGTGTTGGCCATGCAAGAAGAGCTCAACAACTTTAAGAGAAATGAAGTTTGGAGCCTAGTGCCACATCCCAAGCAAAATGTTGTGGGAACCAAGTGGGTGTTGGGGCGAAGGCGAAGACGCCACCCTTCGCTCGAGGCCTTCGTCGTGGTCATTGGTCCAGCGGAGACAAGACATCAGGCAGGGACACCCTTCGCCCCATACGACATCGGACGAAGACTTGTGACGAGGTCATCCCACCGTACGACCTCATCCAGCATAGAGGCCCACGTGTGATCCGGCCCATTGTAACAGGCCCTGCGTGGCCGCTGCGTGTTACGGGCCTAATTTGTAAAGGCATCTCTGTAATTACAGTCTGTAACCCCGCTTTATGGGAATATTCTGGGGATAACCTAGGTGTCTAAGGGCACATGCGTCCTTAACACAACACGCTGGGCACTCAGATACCTATAAATACCCCTGCACAGTGCCCTTGAGAGGCCAGAAAAAATAGAGCTATTGCCATCTTATGAGAGAACCCTGTTTACGTCACTAAACCTCCCGTTGGATCCCCTTGCAACTGAGAGCAAGTTCCAACATTTGGCGCCCACCGTTCGTGCGATGAAAAAACCACCCGCGATGGCACCCAAGAAAGGTAGCTCGAAGGCTGACGAGGCTGCGAAGGCAGCACTGCTTGCCGCAACAAAAGGCAAGGCCCTCGCCCTCACCCACTCCACTCACCACGAGGCTACTGAAGACGACCTTCTCCGCACCTGCGAAGACGATGTTGTCCGCACCTGCGGCCCTGAAGGACAATCGCAACCCCCAAGGCTTCGCCCCACCGGAGGGCGCGGACCTCACCGAGGACGGCGAGGTCGACCTCTCCGAGGACGGCGAGGTCCTCGGCGTCTCGGTGGAAGAACAGCTACAGCTGCACGCCCTACGCCTCAAGAACCGCAATCTACAGAGGCAAAAAGAGATACTAGAGGCCAAGTGCCAGCGCGTGTCCGCACTAGCCAAGGTGCGGCAAATGATACGCGACGAAGAGCAGAAGGCCCAGGACCTCGAGCGGGAGATCGCGCTGATGCAGCGCGAAGGCCACCTTGGCCTGCAGCATGGGCCACCCCTACAACAGCGCGCACAACAGGAAGACACGCGTGAAGGCCACCTTGGCCTACAGCATGGGCCACCCCTTCAACAGCGTGCACAACTGGAAGACCCGCGTTTCCCCCAGCGTGACCACACTTTCCCGCACGCCGCGCCATTCCAAGGGGTCAACTACCTCGACGAGCGAAGTCCCCTGGCGCCACATCTGCAAGTGATGCCTTGGCCCGCCAACTTCCGGGCAGGGACCTATCCCAAGTACAACGGCAGCACTGACCCAGCACAATACATAATGAGTTATCAGGTCGCCGTTGCATCTTCCGGAGGGGACGACGCCACGATGGCCAAGTCCTTCATCATCGCCCTCGAGGGCCCAGCTTTTACCTGGTTCACCAGGTTGCCTCCGCTGTCCATTGATTCTTGGAGAAGCCTCCAGGACAAGTTCCTGCTCAACTTCCAAGGGTACCGCCCAGACACCGACGCCTTGGCCGAACTCTCGCTCTGCAAGCAGCTGGAAAAGGAGACTCTGCGGGAGTACTACCGCAAATTTCTAACACTCAAGTCACAGCTGCCCTCAGTCGATGACCAGATCGCCATCCACTACGCCATCAGTGACCTTCGCACCGGCGTCCTCTATAGCCACTGCATCAGAGATCCGCCCAAGGACCTCCAGGAATTATATCAGCTATTTGAAAAATACGCCAAATCCGAAGAGCTCCACCAGCGCAAGGTTGAGTCTCAAAGGAAGCCCAAAGATGCTCCACAGTCCAGCCGCACGTGGACGAGGACTCCGCAGTAAGACTCCAGTCGAGACGGCCGCAATCAACAGCAAGTGCACAACATCACCAACCAGCACCCCGCTGCTGACACCCCTCGCCGCCAGGAGTATCCCCCCCAGGGCCACGGAAATGGAACTCGCGGTAGGTGTCAGGGGCGTGCGCAGCCGCCACGCCGATTCTACTATCTTTTTCATGGCGAAGACTGCACCCACCAAACCAAAGACTGCTCAAAAACGAAGGCCACCAAAGACAGGATGGCACGGGCACAGCCAGCCGACAACCCCCGAGTTGTCGCACACACTTATCAGCAACCCCCTCCACCCTACATCCACGCCCCCGCCCCGCATCCACCGCACCACGCATACCAACACCACCAGGAAGTACAAATCGTACCTCCTCCACCCCCACCTCCACACCAGCAACATCAGAACATCCCCCACCCCCACGCCCCAAAACAGGAAGACTTCGCCGATCAGCCGTATCGCGGAGTCATTCATATGATCACCGGGGGGTCCAACGCCGACTTCGACACAAAGCGGCAGAAGCGGGACCACTACCGCAGCATCAACCACGTCACCATCACTGGCCCAGTCGTGCAGACGAAGTGGTCCCACGTACCACTAACCTTCGACGCACGAGACGTCGACCTGCGCAGCGCCCCCCACATCGACGCCATGGTTATCAACTGCAGCGTGGCAGGCTGGGATCTGCACAAAGTCCTAGTCGACAATGGCAGTCAAGCAGACATCATTTTCCTCCATGCCTTCGACCGCATGGGCATCAGCCACAGCCTGCTCAAGCCTTCGGACAACCCATTGTATGGTTTCGGCGGCAAGGGCACTTTTCCTGTCGGCAAAATAGAGCTGCCTCTCTCCTTCGGTGTAGCACCCAATGCCCGAAGTGAGCAAATAACCTTTGATATCGTCGATATGGTATATCCATACAACGTCATCATGGGCCGGGGCTCCATCAACAAGTTTGAGGCAGCTATTCACGAACTGTACCTGTGCATGAAGATACCAGGTCCGTTAGGCGCCATTGCGGTCTACGGCAATCAACAGACCGCGCGCAACATAGAGCGGGACTTCGTCCCCGGACAAAGAAACATGCACTGCCTCACGGCCCAGCGCGAGGTCCCTGAGCCCGTCAGCCCAACCGACAAAGAGCACGAAAAGGCACAGCTGCAGAGCAACGACGGGACCAAGACTATCCCCCTCGATGAGGCCACGCCCAAGCAGACAGTCACTATCAGCGAAGACCTCACTTCGCATGAAGAGGAGAAACTCCTCTGCTGTCTGTCCAAGAACAAAGATGTCTTCGCCTGGTCGGCCCTCGACCTGGTCGGGGTCAGCTGATCCATAATTGAGCACAGCTTGGGAATCGACCCTTCGGTGAGACCGAAAAAACAGCGGCTTCGCAAAATGTCCGACGAGAAGACAGAGGCCGCCAAGGCAGAGGTGCACCGCCTCCTGGAAGCCAAATTCATCGAGCCAGTGGCTTACCCCACGTGGCTCTCCAACGTTGTGATGGTGCAGAAAAAGAGCAGCAAGTGGCGAATGTGCATCGACTTCACCAGTCTCAACAAGGCCTGCCCAAAGGACAATTTCCCGTTGCCGCGGATCAACAAAATAGTCGATAGCGCGGCTGGCTGCGAAGTCATGTCACTCCTCGACTGCTTCTCCGGTTACCACCAGATATACATGAAGGAGGAAGACAAGGCTAGCACCAGCTTTATAACACCCTTCGGCACATATTGCTTCATCAGAATGCCGGAGGGACTCAAGAACGCCGGGTCCACCTTCTCTAGGCTTACCAAAACAGTGCTCGAAGGGCAAGTTGGCAAAAATATATTCACATGTGTGGACGACATCGTCGTTGCCAGCAGGAGCAAGGAGGACCATCTCGCTGACCTTGCCGAGACATTCGCGAACATGCGAGACGCACGACTCCGCCTAAACCCGGAAAAGTGCGTCTTCGGTGTTCGCCAAGCCAAAATATTGGGCTACCTGGTATCACACCGCGGCATCGAAGCCAACCCAACCAAAATGCAGGCCATCATAAACATGACGCCTCCGCAGTCCGCCAGAGACGTCCAGCGCTTGACGGGCTGATTGGCCGCCCTCAACAGATTCATCTCCAGATCCGCTGAGCGAAGTCTTCCTTTCCTCAAAACTCTCCGTGGCGCAAAAGACTTTGCCTGGGGACCAGAGCAGGCAGCGGCCTTTGCCTCATTAAAATAGTACCTGTCGGAATTGGCAGTCCTTATGAGCCCTGACTCTTCGCTACCCCTGTTGCTCTATATTGCGGCTTCGCCGCATGCGGTCAGCGCGGCACTGGTGCAGGAGCAGACAGTGGAGGGCGTGATCAGGCAGCGCCCAGTTTATTACGTTTCCGAAGTGCTGACACCATCCAAATGTAACATGACAGAGCTGGAGAAGATTGCCTACACAGTTGTTATGTCTTCGCGCAAATTGCGCCACTATTTTGAAGCATTTAAGGTCCGAGTCACCTCAGACAGGGGATGTCACACCCGGCTTTAAGGAACAAAGCCAGGTGCATCTCATACATGCGCCAAGAAGACAACATATATAATAACAGAGTGTATAGAGATAAATGTCATAGAACATCAGAGTATTATTACATAGCGGAAGACTTATTACAAAATAAAATAATAAAGATAAAACGAACTAAGGATCGACGACGCCAATGTCAACTGAGAAACGCCACCTAGATCAGATCATACTCCTCGCCCTGTGGCTCCTCCTGAACCACCTGTTCTTCTCCTGTGGGGGGGGGGGTGTGAGACAGCAAGGGTGAGCTCACACATGATCATAGGTCAACAAGTTGTGGGGAACCAGTGGACATAAACTCACAAAGGTGTGAGTTCATGCGATGTGTAAGGCTAATCAATGACAGGGGTTTAAAGCTGAGCATTGCTTTTAAGTAGTTGGTCAAACTTTTATTAGCAGTTACTAAGTGTAAGTAAATACCAAACCTTAAATAAAGTAATTGAACAAAATTAATAACAACCCATGCATATGCGAATGACAAATTGAATTTAAGTTCCATAATTTAAACATCAGAGAGTCCTGAGCTGCTCATGACCGTGAGCTCGGCTAGTATACCAGTTTTACACTCTGCAGAGGTTGTACCCTTTACCCACAAGTCATGCTACCCATCTGCCAAGGGGTCGCGAATCCCATACACCTCTACCTAGGAAGCACGGCAGGGCAACACTACGAGGCCTTTACAAAGTTCCACTAGCTTCAGAAAACCCGCTACAGTTTATAGGAAGTTCCAATGCAGGGTTCTTGCCTGACCGCCATCGCAGCAAAATCAAGCAAGGACCTCCCTACACTGACCACTCCCCTACTGCCCTTGCCCCTTTCGGGTAAGGTAGTCTTCCACTAGCTTTCCTAATTAGTCAGCCAAGGGCGTCCCATTAAACCCTTGTGGTGGCACGTGGTTCTCAAGTTAAGCTCTATGTTCCAATTAACATTAATGATCTCAACATGAACATAAATAGAATAACAAAAGAATTGGAACATAGAGGTAATAAATGATTATCCCAAAACCAGGTAAAGCATTAGCCAACTACCCAAGTGAATCAGGGGTAAACAAGGTAATGAGATAAACAATCTAGGGTGACCTATTGGGTCCCATCAAAATTAAGCTATGCATGGATAAGTGATATTAAAGAACATTATTGGGTAAAAAGTGGTCAAGGGCACAACTTGCCTGGCACTTGAGATTCCAGGTACCAACTTGCTTTTCAGATGACACGTGTCCTCGCGCTAGTCGTAGCAATACAAACAAACATGGTATAGATAAAATTAACATCACACCAAACATAATAACAACTGAATGATAATGATCTACGTGAAGCTACAAGACTAACGCAACTTGAACGGATCAAATCGGAGTTAAAACGGAGGAGTTATGAATTTCCTAAGGTTTTATGCATTTGATACGAGATTAATCAAGAGATTAATTTTAATACAGTTTTCATGTCAAACCAGAGGTACTATGTGATAAACAATAATATTATAGAATTATAGGAATTGAAATGGGTCAATTTGGACCTATTATGAATTTTCTAGGAATTATACAAGTTTTACAACTATTTTTATACTCAAAATCAATTTCTAAATCTATTTTTCCTATTTTATTTAATTTCCGGACTGCGCCTCAAATTCCAGAGAAGTCAGGGTCTCAGACGAAAAATAAACCAAGACACAATCCACACCTCCCTAGGACGACGGGTTGATTACTATAAATTGTAAGGGTTCATATGATAATGTGTATTCGCGAAGGGGTATGCAAGAAAGCTGACCATCGGATCCTCACCGAACGACCCAGATTAGATCGGCCACCACATTGAATCGGTACGCAACGCATACCCTCAGATCTGGATCCAACGGATCAAATTAGATCTAACCCATCTGAATCGGTATTCACTCGCCACCGTTTGATCCCGCATCAACGCACCCAATATAACACACTGAGATCTAATCCTGTCCGCACAATCTCCGATCGATGGTCGTGGTTGGTTGCGCGAAAGGGGTAGGTGACGATCTAATCTCCACCAACGCGCAGCACATCAACGGCCCACATTTCGTCTTCCTCACCCGATGAACACCAGCAGAGTGGCGGCGCCCAAATTGGGCACGGTGGCGCCATTGCCGTGGCCCAGGAATTCACACGCTTAAACGCCAAAACTTCAAACCGACAAGAGTCACGCAGAGATAATAGCAGGGAGGATCTTGCTGAGGGTTTCTCACCGGCGATTTTGGAGCAGCGACACCCGACCACGGAAGAGCTCGACCCCACTGCAGATATCGACTTCGATGAGCAATTTCCCAGACCGTGAAGCTTCTGCACCCGACCCGAGACTCCGAAAGACACCACCGAGTGGAGGCACTTCTCCCAGGACACCGAATTAGGCCCCGACGACTACATAGGTGATGGGGGAATGGCAGCGGCGCCGAGCAACCCCCAACCGATGGCCATGGGTTGACTACGCGATGCGGCCGTTTGAGCTGGCATAGTTTTGCGATTTGAGATATGCAGGGATGAAAGAGGGAGGGAATCGCAACAGCTTCGGTTTATATATTCCGAAGAGATAAGGATTAGAGGCGGTGAGCAACGACCGAGCGGAAATCCAGGCATTAATGGCGCGGCGAGCTCCAGACTCCCACGGATTTCTCCGTTCCCTGCGATCCGTCCCCTGTGCGCGCGTCAGGCAGGAGGAGCATCCGTGAAGCCAAGCAGTGGACCCCACCACCCATCCGTAGCGCAACTAGCAGGTTCGCAGGGTTACTGGCCAGGGGCCGGTTGAGCTAGCAGCCCGATTTCTGGGTTGCGGCGGCGCTCATGTGTCGTTGAGGAAGAACGGAGCACAACTGGCGCAAGGGGCCCACTCGTAAGTGTGATCAAACAAAAAAGAAAGGCTGCATAAGGAGTGGGCCGCGGAGGTTTCGGCCCAGGCGGAAAAAAGAGCAGCGGCGGAGAAGAAAATAGGTTTTGGGCCGGTGCATGGGATTTTGGCCCACCAGCGTTCACTGTTATATTCTTTTCCTTTTCCATTCTTTTTATTTTTATGTTCCAAATTCAAGGATTCAAACTAGGTCTAAGTTTTTATTTTAAATTTCAGATTTCAATGATCCACAAATTATGATATGAATCATACTCCTACAGCCTGCATTGACATTATTTATTATTATTTTTATTATTAATTCTTCTCCCTATTGTTTAATTATAAAAGAAAGGAATTAAACTTTCTTTTTTTATTCTTAATTCTTTTGAATCAAAATTTGAATTTGAATATAGGTTTCACCTTTGAGTCAATTATACAAATTCAAACCCTAGTATAGGGATCACATATCTTTATTTACTTATTTTTCTCCATATTATATTTATTTTCTTCTCTTTTCTAGATTCAAGAATTTCTTTTAGGTTCTAAATTCCCTTTTTGGACTTTAATATATTTCTTGGCACACTATTTTTTTTATATTGTCACCAAATGCACACAAAAGAAAATCCCAGCATGATGCACAATTTAGTAGCTTTTATCTTATTGATTATTTGTCCTTACATAGGGTGTTCACATGTGATGATGCATAAAGGTTCAATCCCACACATATAAGTAAAGGAAATAAAATTTTCTTCTCCTTTTATATTCTCTCATACAAATTGAGTATTACAAATCCTACCCCCCTTAAAAATAATCTCGTCCTCGAGATTTAGGAAAGACTAGGGAAACGATGGGGAAAATCTATGCGAAGCTCTTTTTTTTCTCTCTACCAAGTAGCTTCATCTTCTCCATGATAGCCCCATTGTACCTTGCACATCTTAATAAATTTATTTTTTTTTAACTTGAGTCAAAGTATCTAAAATCTTGATCGGGTACTCCGTGTAAGTCAAATCACCTTGAACACTGAGCTCTTCCATTGGTAACTGTTCTTCGGGAACACAGAGACACTTCTTCAATTGAGATACGTGGAACACATTATGCACATCCGATAGACTATCCGGTAACTCAAGTTGGTATGCCATCTCCCCAACTCGCCTAAAGATCAAGAATGGTCCAATATAGCGAGGGGACAATTTGCCCTTAACTTTAAATCTCCTCATTCCACGAAGTGGTGACACCTTAAGGTACACATAATCTCCTTCTTCAAATTCCAGTGGCCTCCTTCTATTATCAGCGTAGCTCTTTTGCCTGGTTTGAGCCACCCTCAAATTCTCTCGAATTATACGGACTTGTTCTTCTGCTTCTTGAATCAGTTCAGGCCCAAAGAACTGTCTCTCTCCAGTCTGATCCTAATATAGAGGAGTCCTGCACTTTCTTCCATATAAAGCTTCAAAAGGTGACATCTTCAGACTGGCCTGATAGCTATTGTTATACGAGAACTCAGCATAAGGCAGACTCTTATCCCAACTTCCTCCATGCTATAGGGCACATGCTCTCAACATATCTTCCAATACTTGATTAGTCCTTTCAGTCTGTCCATCAGTCTGAGGGTGATAAGCCGTACTAAAATTCAACTTTGTACTCATATTCTCATGAAAGCTTCTCCAAAATCTTGAGGTAAACTGTGAACCTCGATCAGACACGATCTTCTTTGGTACTCCATGTAAACACACAATCCGAGCCATATATAACTCTGCTAGCTGAGAACCTTTATACGTAGTCTTCACAGGAATGAAGTGAGCCACTTTAGTCAATCTATCCACAATCACCCATATAGCATCATATCCTTTCTGGGTGCGAGGCAATCCAGTAATGAAATCCATACCAATCTCTTCCCACTTCCACTCGGGTATCTTCAGTGGATGCAATAGTCCAGCTGGCCTCTGATGTTCAGCCTTAACTCTTTGACCTACATCGCACATAGCCACATGTGCAGCCACATCTCTTTTCAATCCATACCACCAATACTTCTGTTTCAAATCCTGATACATCTTGGTACTGCCAGGACGAATAGAATAATCTGAATCATGGACCTCCTTCAATATAGTCTCACGAAGGCTTTCAATATCAGGAACACACATTCTGTCCTTGAACCATACGGTGCCCTGCTCATCTTCGGTAAATTCTGGAACTCGACCTTCAGTAATCAGATCCTTAATCTCTTTTATTTTAGCATCACCAATTTGTCCTTTGCGGATCTCTTGTTCCAAAGTAGGTTCCACATCAATGGTAACTCCTTCCGTATGAGCAACTATCCCCAGGTTAAGTCTCCTGAAATCCTCAACAATCTCATCGGGTAGCTGGGCAACAATAGCTGAATGAACATGCTCCTTGCGACTCAAGGCATCTGCAACCAAATTTGCCTTGCCCGGGTGATAGTGAATCTCCAAATCATAATCCTTAATAAGCTCCAACCAATGGCGTTGCCTAAGGTTGAGATCCTTTTGAGTGAATATATACTTCAGACTCTTATGATCCGTATATACTTGACACTTGGTCCCCATGATATAATGTCTCCAAATCTTAAGCGCATGCATAATGGCTACCAATTCCAAGTCATGAGTTGGGTAGTTCAATTCATGTTTGCGTAACTGACGGGAAGCATAGGCAATCACATGTCCTTCCTGCATGAGCACACATCCTAAGCCTTGGTCACATGCATCACAATAGATATCAAATCCTTTCTGTAGGTCTGGCATAACCAATACTGGTGGCGACATCAATCTTTTCTTCAATTGATCAAAACTATCTTGGCACTTCTCGTCCCACTTAAATTCTCTTCCTTTCTCCAAAAGTGAAGTCATAAGTTTAGCAATCTTAGAAAATCCTTCAATAAATCTTCGATAATATCCTGCAAATCCCATGAAACTTCGGTTCTCCGTAACCGTAGTGGGTATGCTCCACACCACTATCTCCTTGACTTTAGCAGGATCCACTGATATCCCTCCATTAGAAATGATATGTCCAAGAAATGGCACCTCGCCAATCCAAAACTCGCATTTACCGTACTTGGCGTAGAGTTGATTATCTTAAAGCTTCTGTAGTACCAATCACATATGTTCCTCATGTTTACTATCACTCTTGGAATAAATGAAAATATCGTCCATGAAAACCACGACGAATCTGTCCAGATCATGCACCTTATTCTTCAGATCCATAAAATAGGTTGGTGCATTAGTTGGTCCAAATGACATAACGGTAAACTCTTATAAACCATATCGGGTCGAGAAATTCGTCTTGGGAATATCCGATGGCCTAATCTTCATTTGGTGATAACCCGGTTGGAGATCAATCTTCGACACCTCTCATCTGAATAAATCCTCAATACGGGGTAATGGACACTTGTTCTTCATGGTGACATTGTTAAGGGACCTATAATCCACGCACATCCCTTGCGATCCTTCTTTCTTCTGTACAAATAGAACCGGCGCTCCACAAGGTGAAGAATTCGGACGAATGTATCCAGCCTCTTGTAATTCCGTTAATTGTTTCTTAAGTTCCTTTAGTTCTTCTATGGATATCCTGTATGACCATTTTGAAATAGGAGCAGTCTCAGGTAAGAGATCAACGACAAACTCATCTTCCCTATCTGGTGGCATCCCCAGTAACTCTTTAGGAAAGACATCCGGAAAAATCTCTAACCACATGGATGTTGTTTCCAACAAACTCCTCATCTATGAAGAATGCCACACGTCTGGTAGTGGTAGTTACTGCAACTTCAACTTCTAATCTTCGTCCTTTGGAACTGGTGAGTTCTGCGGTTCCCTTAGCACAGTGTATATACTGCCTTTCCCTTTCTTAACCATGACATACCAAGGATCACGACTATAGTGCTCTCTTCTAACACTATAGGGGTAGTCCATCTGGGTTAGAAATACAGGGTAGAAAGGAAGAATTGTAGACAAGACGAGTCATTACGAGAAATGTTACTTTGGGGGATTTATTAGCTAAGCAGATTAATGTTTTACCTACCATAGCTAATTTATTACCTTATGCTGGCACATACTAAGATGTCCATATATAATGTCTCAATCAATCAAAGAAGCAAATCAGGCATTGATCATCAGAACAATCAACCAACATTTTTAATAGAGAAAATAGTTTTTTTGTCTTAGGTCTCCTATCTCTTAAAAATGTCATAGGGGTAGGGATTCCAAGGTGTGAAATCCATCTTGTCTCAGAGTAGAAAAGGTAAGAATGATCAGAGTAGAACAGTAGAAGGTGAGACAGTATCAAGATAAGTATAGAGAGATTTAGAGTAAGGTAAGTATAGAATGAATCAGAATGAGATAAGTAGGTAAGGGTTGTCCATTTCTATCTAGGTTTTGTCCTACAGTCAACATTTCCCTCTGATACCACTTCTGTCACACCCGGCTTTAAGGAACAAAGCCAGGTGCATCTCATACATGCGCCAAGAAGACAACATATATAATAACAGAGTGTATAGAGATAAATGTCATAGAACATCAGAGTATTATTACATAGCGGAAGACTTATTACAAAATAAAATAATAAAGATAAAACGAACTAAGGATCGACGGCCAATGTCAACTGAGAAACGCCACCTAGATCAGATCATACTCCTCGCCCTGTGGCTCCTCCTGAACCACCTGTTCTTCTCCTGTGGGGGGGGTGTGAGACAGCAAGGGTGAGCTCACACATGATCATAGCTCAACAAGTTGTGGGGAACCAGTGGACATAAACTCACAAAGGTGTGAGTTCATGCGATGTGTAAGGCTAATCAATGATAGGGGTTTAAAGCTGAGCATTGCTTTTAAGTAGTTGGTCAAACTTCTATTAGCAGTTACTAAGTGTAAGTAAATACCAAACCTTAAATAAAGTAATTGAACAAAATTAATAACAATCCATGCATATGCGAATGACAAATTGAATTTAAGTTCCATAATTTAAACATCAGAGAGTCCTGAGCTGCTCATGACCGTGAGCTCGGCTAGTATACCAGTTTTACACTCTGCAGAGGTTGTACCCTTTACCCACAAGTCATGCTACCCATCTGCCAAGGGGTCGTGAATCCCATACACCTCTACCTAGGAAGCGTGGCAGGGCAACACTACGAGGCCTTTACAAAGTTCCACTAGCTTCAGAAAACCCGCTACAGTTTATAGGAAGTTTCAATGCAGGGTTCTTGCCTGACCGCCATCGCAGCAAAATCAAGCAAGGACCTCCCTACACTGACCACTCCCCTACTGCCCTTGCCCCTTTCGGGTAAGGTAGTCTTCCACTAGCTTTCCTAATTAGTCAGTCAAGGGCGTCCCATTAAACCCTTATGGTGGCACGTGGTTCTCAAGTTAAGCTCTATGTTCCAATTAACATTAATGATCTCAACATGAACATAAACAGAATAACAAAAGAATTGGAACATAGAGGTAATAAATGATTATCCCAAAACCAGGTAAAGCATTAGCCAACTACCCAAGTGAATCAGGGGTAAACAAGGTAATGAGATAAACAATCTAGGGTGACCTATTGGGTCCCATCAAAATTAAGCTATGCATGGATAAGTGATATTAAAGAACATTATTGGGTAAAAAGTGGTCAAGGGCACAACTTGCCTGGCACTTGAGATTCCAGGTACCAACTTGCTTTTCAGATGACACGTGTCCTCGCGCTAGTCGTAGCAATACAAACAAACATGGTATAGATAAAATTAACATCACACCAAACATAATAACAACTGAATGATAATGATCTACGTGAAGCTACAAGACTAACGCAACTTGAACGGATCAAATCGGAGTTAAAACGGAGGAGTTATGAATTTCCTAAGGTTTTATGCATTTGATACGAGATTAATCAAGAGATTAATTTTAATACAGTTTTCATGTCAAACCAGAGGTACTATGTGATAAACAATAATATTATAGAATTATAGGAATTGAAATGGGTCAATTTGGACCTATTATGAATTTTCTAGGAATTATACAAGTTTTACAACTATTTTTATACTCAAAATCAATTTCTAAATCTATTTTCCTATTTTATTTAATTTTCGGACTGCGCCTCAAATTCCAGAGAAGTCAGGGTCTCAGACGCAAAATAAACCAAGACACAATCCACACCTCCCTAGGACGACGGGTTGATTACTATAAATTGTAAGGGTTCATATGATAATGTGTATTCGCGAAGGGGTATGCAAGAAAGCTGACCATCGGATCCTCACCGAACGACCCAGATTAGATCGGCCACCACATTGAATCGGTACGCAACGCATACCCTCAGATCTGGATCCAACGGATTAAATTAGATCTAACCCATCTGAATCGGTATTCACTCGCCACCGTTTGATCCCGCATCAACGCACCCAATATAACACACTGAGATCTAATCCTGTCCGCACAATCTCCGATCGACGGTCGTGGTTGGTTGCGCGAAAGGGGTAGGTGACGATCTAATCTCCACCAACGCGCAGCACATCAACGGCCCACATTTCGTCTTCCTCACCCGATGAACACCAGCAGAGTGGCGGCGCCCAAATTGGGCACGGTGGCGCCATTGCCGTGGCCCAGGAATTCACACGCTTAAACGCCAAAACTTCAAACCGACAAGAGTCACGCAGAGATAATAGCAGGGAGGATCTTGCGGAGGGTTTCTCACCGGCGATTTTGGAGCAGCGACACCCGACCACGGAAGAGCTCGACCCCACTGCAGATATCGACTTCGATGAGCAATTTCCCAGACCGTGAAGCTTCTGCACCCGACCCGAGACTCCGAATGACACCACTGAGTGGAGGCACTTCTCCCAGGACACCGAATTAGGCCCCGGCGACTACATAGGTGATGGGGGAATGGCAGCGGCGCCGAGCAACCCCCAACCGATGGCCATGGGTTGACTACGCGATGCAGCCGTTTGAGCTGGCATAGTTTTGCGATCTGAGATATGCAGGGATGAAAGAGGGAGGGAATTGCAGCAGCTTCGGTTTATATATTCCGAAGAGATAAGGATTAGAGGCGGTGAGCAACGATCGAGCGGAAATCCAGGCGTTAATGGCGCGGCGAGCTCCAGACTCCCACGGATTTCTCCGTTCCCTGCGATCCGTCCCCTGTGCGCGCGTCAGGCAGGAGGAGCATCCGTGAAGCCAAGCAGTGGACCCCACCACCCATCCGTAGCGCAACTAGCAGGTTCGCAGGGTTACTGGCCAGGGGCCGGTTAAGCTAGCAGCCCGATTTCTGGGTTGCGGCGGCGCTCATGTGTCGTTGAGGAAGAATGGAGCACAACTGGCGCAAGGGGCCCACTCGTAAGTGTGATCAAACAAAAAAGAAAGGCTGCATAAGGAGTGGGCCGCGGAGGTTTCGGCCCAGGCGGAAAAAAGAGCAGCGGCGGAGAAGAAAATAGGTTTTGGGCCGGTGCATGGGATTTTGGCCCACCAGCGTTCACTGTTATATTCTTTTCCTTTTCCATTCTTTTTATTTTTATGTTCCAAATTCAAGGATTCAAACTAGGTCTAAGTTTTTATTTTAAATTTTAGATTTCAATGATCCACAAATTATGATATGAATCATACTCCTACAGCCTGCATTGACATTATTTATTATTATTTTTATTATTAATTCTTCTCCCTATTGTTTAATTATAAAAGAAAGGAATTAAACTTTCTTTTTTATTCTTAATTCTTTTGAATCAAAATTTGAATTTGAATATAGGTTTCACCTTTGAGTCAATTATACAAATTCAAACCCTAGTATAGGGATCACATATCTTTATTTACTTATTTTTCTCCATATTATATTTATTTTCTTCTCTTTTCTAGATTCAAGAATTTCTTTTAGGTTCTAAATTCCCTTTTTGGACTTTAATATATTTCTTGGCACACTATTTTTTATATTGTCACCAAATGCACACAAAAGAAAATCCCAGCATGATGCACAATTCAGTAGCTTTTATCTTATTGATTATTTGTCCTTACATAGGGTGTTCACATGTGATGATGCATAAAGGTTCAATCCCACACATATAAGTAAAGGAAATAAAATTTTCTTCTCCTTTTATATTCTCTCATACAAATTGAGTATTACAGGGGACTCGGCGAATTGTTCAGAAACCCGGAAGCATCGGTGAGGATTGCCAAGTGGGCGGCCGAACTCTCCGGCTACCACATCAATTTCGAGCCCAGGACAGCCATCAAGTCACAAGTCCTGGCAGACTTCGTCGTTGACTGGACTGGGCCAATTACACAGCTGGACCCGTCCAGAGAGAAGGTTTGGACGATCCACTGCGACGGCGCATGGTGCCATGCGGGGGCAGGCGCCGCTGCAGTCATCACCTCACCAGCCGGGGTCAAGCACAAATATGCAGCACGCCTTAGCTTCGTTCTAGAATCTGACAGATGCACAAATAACATAGCAGAATACGAAGCAGTCATCCTCGGCCTCCGCAAGCTGAGGGCCCTTGGCGTCACCACCTGCATCATCAGAACGGACTCCAAGGTAGTTGCCGGCCAAGTCGAGAAAGACTACGCAGCAAAGGACCCCGCACTTATGCAATACCTCGCGGCCATCCGAAGTCTCGAGAGACAATTCAAGGGATTCACCTTGCAGCATGTGGACCGGGCCAAGAATGAAGAGGCTGACGCATTGGCCAAGGCCGCCGCCAGAGGCGAGTCCCTGCCCTCCGACGTGTTCTTCCATGTCATCGGCACAGCCAGCCGTCCGGAGCCCCAAAGGGCTCCAAATAACCAATGACAGCGAGGGCCACCGCATAGTCAATCTTATCATGACCGAAGACTGGCGGGCACCAATAACTCTGTTCCTACAGGGGTACTATCACCCAACCGACCTCAACGAGGCCAAGCGCCTCAAACATCAAAGCCGGGACTTCGCACTGATCGAGGGCCAACTCTACAAGAAGGGGGTCAGCCAGCCAATGCTTAAATGCGTCACCGAAACCGAAGGTGTCTAGATCCTACGTGAAGTCCACAGCGGTACCTGCGACTCTCACGTAGGGCCAAGGGCCCTAGCTGCTAAGGTGATCCGCCAAAGTTTCTACTGGCCCACAATGATCTGCGCCGCAAATCGGGTCGCAAGGTCCTGCGAGGCCTGCCAGAAGTTTTCTCCTCGATCAGGCAGCCCCTCGCAATTTACAAAGCTGATAGCCCACACATGGCCTCTCCAGCGCTGGGGCCTGGACATCGTCGGGCCCATGCCCACGGCTCAGGGGAACCTTAAGTTCGCCTTCGTCGCTGTCGAATACTTCACCAAATGGATCGAGGCAAGAGCTGTCTCCACAATAACATCAAAGACTGCCCAAAAATTCTTTTGGCAAAACATTGTTTGCCGCTTCGGAGTACCGTCCGAACTAACAGTTGACAACGGCAAGCAGTTTGACAGCCAAGACTTCAAGGATTTTTGCCACTCCATCAGCACCAAGCTTGCCTTCGCCTCAGTCTATCACCCGCAGTCCAACAGAGTTGTGGAACGCGCCAATGGAAAAATATTCACAGCTGTCAAAAAGATGCTCCTCGACGAAAAAGGGCAGGTGGGCTGATTTGTTACCCGAGGCAGTCTGGGCGCTAAACACGACCGAGTGCAGGGCGACCGGGTTCACTCCTTTCTGCCTTCTATATGGATCGGAGGCTATGACCCCACAAGAAATAAAACATGGGTCCCCGCGAATAGTTCCGTCAGCCGTCCCCGACGTGGATGAGCCCACTTCGAAGGATCTCATCGACGGAGACCGAGTCTTCGCCCTACAGGCTTTAAATAAATACCAAGCCCAGACAAAGGCATGGCACGACCACGCAGTCATCCCAAGGGAATTCAGCGAAGGGGACCTCGTACTCGTCCGAACAGCCCGGACAGCGTCCAGGGGCAAGCTGGAGCCCAAGTGGGAGGGCCCCTTCATTGTCAAGACGAAAGCTTCCCCCAGCGCTTACAGGCTCGCAACACCAAACGGCGAAGACCTGGAGCACTCCTGGAACATCGACAATCTCCGCAAATTTTTTGTTTGACTCATCAGGGCCGATTCGCCCTTGTAATTCGCAAAACAATTTTATTCTGGCCCGCACTCTTTTCCTCCCAGGGGGTGAGGTTTTTAACGAGGCGGAGCCATGTAACATACAAGTGAAAAATCCCCCGCAAAAACAAGCGTCGAAAAAAGACCGCGACGACGGTCTTCGACATTCTACCAATACAAAGTCACCGCGAGGCTCAGCGCTAGCCACCCTCGCGTGCGACAACTCCGTGCAGAAGTCGCCTAAGGGTGCAGCCGGACTAGCACAACAAGTGCGAAAAACCGAAGTCTACCGCGAAGACTATCCGTGCAGAAGTCGCCTAAGGGTGCAGCCGGACTAGCACAACAAGTGCGAAAAACCGAAGTCCTCCGCGAAGACTATCCATGCAGAAGTCGCCTAAGGGTGCAGCCGGACTAGCACAACAAGTGCGAAAAACCAAAGTCTACCGCGAAGACTATCCGTGCAGAAGTCGCCTAAGGGTGCAGCCGGACTAGCACAACAAGTACGAAAAACCAAAGTCCTCCGCGAAGACTATCCGTGCAGAAGTCGCCTAAGGGTGCAGCCGGACTAGCACAACAAGTGCGAAAAACCAAAGTCTACCGCGAAGACTATCCGTGCAGAAGTCGCCTACGGGTGCAGCCAGACTAGCGCAACAAGTGCGAAAAATCGAAGTCCTCCACGAAGATTATCCGTGCAACAGCCGCCCAAAGGCGCAGCCGAACGAAGCGTAACAAAAGCGAAAACGACTACACCAAACTGTCCGCGCAAAGACCGACCACACGCACACCAGTCCAGCACACCAAATACACCTGACCAAGCACGTAACGCCTTCGCGAGCACAACTGAAAGTGCGAAGGCACACAACGTCATCATACAAGCCATTACACATGTACAAGCGAGGGCATCACACTCTACATCGGCTCAACCTTCGGAATAATTCCCATCTCCCTATAGTTAAATAACATTATCCTAAGCTCCTCACCCACAAAAAGACTTCGCAATTCCCCCTCACATGCACTCACGGCGGCCGGCAAGGACAACAGTTCCTGCCGGCCAGCCCTACTCACACGAAGCCGACCACCGTCCGCCCCACTCACTCTACGCTTCGCAACCGCCCTTCGCCGCCTACGCCCAGTACTCGGACCAGGCACAACTTCAGCATCCGCAGCGTGCGGCGAAGCCTCAGCCGCTACCACATCCAAGGCCGCAAAGTAGTCCAAGTCCTCATCCAACGACTCCTCAGTCCACTCAACCGAGCTCCCGGAGTCACCAAAATTAGAAAACTTAGATGCAGACCCATCCGATTTATTACCATCATCCACGGTCGAAGCCGCCAAAAAATTAGTAGTAGCGGTTGCGTGCGCAGGCCCAAAATCTTGAACCTGCGCAGCAACCAAGATTCAACAACATATCCAAAATTCCCTAACTACCCACACCCACTACGCCACCTGCGAAGACCCAGCCGTCGCAGACTCCTCCGCCGCCACCTCCACAGGATCCTCAGCCCTCGGCGCGGCGGTTGGCGACGGGCCCCCGCCAGCTGCGGTGGCTGCGGGGGCATCAAGAGCGCCTTCGGCGGTTTCCAGCGGCGGCTGCAGGGTGGCCTCGGGCGCAGCCTCCATCGGGTTCGGCTCCGGCTCAGGCAGCACGCTGCTCAAAGCCCCGAAGTCATCCACCCTCTCGCCGCGTGTCGCCTGAGACAGCACACAAATTCAGCAAACCCATGCATAGCCCGCATTCAGCAAACACCAAACAAAAGCCAAACATTACCTGACCCCTCGCTGTCTCGGCCCGCTCCCTGACCACCTCTCGACCATAGGGGCCCCACATCCGATCGTAGAGAGCTCCGGCGGATTCCTTCACTATAGGGTCTTCAACCTTGTATATATCACGCTCGAAATCTTCATCAGCTTGGTCGAAGACCTCATAGTGCCGGCACCCTTCGCGAGAGAGCGCGTTCATCGCCCCCTCGCAGGTGACCAGGGAGGCATAAGACATAAACCCCTCCACGATGGTGGGGAGCGCCTGCAACTCCTCCCGTACCCACTCTAGGTAGCGAAGTCCGGGCTCTCAGTCCGGCACTTCGAAGTCAGCGGTCCGCACGCCCAGCTCATGGTATGAATCCATAAGCTGTTTGTGTGTCCGCTCAGCCTCCGTGCGCGAAGCGGCCTCGGCCCTCTCCACGCGGCTCTGCAGCGTGCTGAGACGCTCCTCCAGCTGCTCGGCGCGCTCCCTGGCAAGACGGCCCTCCACCCGCGCCAAGTTGGCCTCCACCTGCGTAGCCTGCGCCTTGGCGAGAGCCTGATTAGCCTCCTCCCTCTCCTCCGCCAGTTGGCGCCGGAGGTCAGTCTTCTCCCCCTCCAGCGCGGCCACCCTGTCCGCCAGCTTGCGGCACTTACTGTCGGCAGCCGACTTCTCCCAGGACGGCGTCGGCATGTTGCGTCCGAAGTCTCTCAACTTCGGCAGACACGACTGCCGTCAGGGCCCCCGTACACCGCGCGGTCTGCGAAGTCAGCTGCCTGCAAGACACACATAAGACCTCAGCCCCGGCGAAGTAAAAAAAAAACCGAAGTCTAGCTCAACGCACCTGACTCAGTGCCTCCTTCATCTCCTTCAGCCCCCTGGCACCACGGTAGCCGCCGTGGTCGCCGCGGCAGGCGGACCAACAACAAGTAGGCCTTCGCCCGACCCTGCGACGTATCAACAAATTAAAAAAAATCGATCCAACGACCTACCAACAATATAATCGTCCACACTAATGTCGGTGGCAAAGTCGACGTCGTGCTTGCCCAGCGGCAGCCACTCTCGGGCCGCCTTTGCGGCCTCCGGCACCCTGCTGGACTTCGGTGCTGCCTTCGCAGACTTGGAACCACCGGCGGCAGCCGCAGCCTCCAGCGCCCCGCTGGATGCAGGGACGGCCGACTTCGCCGCCAGCGGCGGCTTGCCCCCGCTAGGGGCAGTAGCCTTCGCAGCCCCCTGCTGCCTCTTCGGCCTGGCTTCATGAAGCCTGACGACCGCCTGGCGCTTCTGTATGGCTCCCTGGCGATCCTTGTCCATCACTGCCGACACAACAGCAGCAATATTCCGCCCGTAAGGAAACACTTTCCACTCACGAACCATGCGAGATGTAAAAAGGTCTTCGCCGGCCGCGCGGGGGATAGGAACGTTCTTAGGCCACCAACCCCTGGTAACCCTCAGCATCCGCGCCGAAGACTCCCAGAGCTCGGGCGAAGACATCCTTCCCCCCGAGGCCGCGCATGTCCTCATCAATTCTCTAGCAAAAACATCGGAAACCCCAAGTCTTCCCATAGCAGTACCTAGTTTCCTCCTCTTAGAGGACGGGGCGGTCGCCGGCGCGGGGTCGTCTCCAGACTCTACCACCGTTTTCTTCCCGCGACGATCCGCATCGTCTTGGCCGAGATAATTGCCATACGGCAGATTATTCAACTCAAAAACCCTGTTCAAGTGGTCATTCGACCCGCGAATATCCCAGCTACGCTGACCCTCTGTCCTCGGCACATACCAACCAACGATCCGCACCGCCCCATCCTCCGCCTCACGCACAAAGGCGGTCGGATCGTGGCTACGCAGATCCAGCGCGAAGGCAGGACTTCGCACCAGCTTCCCGCCATGGGAAGGTATCTGGCGAGGGCACACTTCGCCCAACGCCCAGCCATGCGCCAAAGGCCATACCCCGTACGCCACAAACTCCTCAACCAAATCGCGCCCGCTGCTCAGGCCGGCGGCGCACCGAAGGGCCCCTTCGTCCGCATCCTCCTCCGCCACTTCAAAAGGCGGGTATGCTGAGTAAAAATGCGAGCACATATCAGGACACGGGGAGCCTTGGATGGTCTTCGGCAGCACCCTCCGCGACGTAGAACCAAAACTCATGCCAATTGCCCCACTTGTTGCGGGCGCAAGGAACCAACTCAACTACCTCCATGGTGGTCTTGCCGGTCTTCGGCGTAAATGTACAGGACCCAAACTGGGCCACTTCATCTCCAATCATCCTCTTCTGCCAGTGCAGACAATAGTACTTCGCGAAGACTTCGACTGATGGCTGTCCGCCGTACGAAGTCGTCGCCCAGACATACTTCGACAGAGCCACCACGGCATTCGGAGTCAGCTGATGGATCTGAACGTTAAATCTGCGTAGGACTTCTCCAACAAATCGGTGCGCAGGCAGGCGGAGACCAGCGGCGAAGAACGCCTCAAACACAACCAACTCGCCCTCCGGCTCGGGGACTTCCTCCGTCCCTGGGACACGAGCGACTCCGCCGCCAAAGTAGCCCAGCCGCTGCATATCTTGCACGCGGACCGACGACATCCGCGACACACCAAAATCCACCGTATCACCGGCGCGCAACTCCTCCGTCGCCGCAGTACTCAGTGTTTCCTCAGACGACGCGTCGGCCGGCGGTGTAGCGGCAACAGAAGAAGAAGAGGTCGGCATCGCAACGTACCGTCGGCGGCGGCGGGCGGTCTGCTTCACTCGAGCCAGATCTCCAGTGAACAAGAGCAAGGAGGGCAGACGAGCAGCGAGACGGTGGAAAAGGCAGCTAGGGTTTTCACGGAGCACGGAAAGATGAAGTTCAAAACGCGCCGCCCCCTGCCCCCTTTTATACACAGAGCACGGACGCTTCGGGAAACCCGCAGTCCAACAGTACGGTGTCAATCAACGGTCATGTCAAAAACCCCCGCGGAACCACTTCGAGCGAGGGCAGCGTCACCGCCATCTAGCGACGTCTTCGGCACCAGATGACTTAGTCGAACTGGTCCCTCGGAGGGCAAATATTGGGGCGAAGGCGAAGACGCCACCCTTCGCTCGAGGCCTTCGCCGTGGTCGTTGGTCCAGCGGAGACAAGACATCAGGCAGGGACACCCTTCGCCCCATACGACATCGGACGAAGACCTGTGACGAGGTCATCCCACCGTACGGCCTCATCCAGCATAGAGGCCCGCGTGTGATCCGGCCCATTGTAACAGGCCCTGCGTGGCCGCTGCGTGTTACAGGCCTAATTTGTAAAGGCATCTCTGTAATTACAGTCTGTAACCCCGCTTTATGGGAATATTCTGGGGATAACCTAGGTGTCTGAGGGCACATGCGTCCTTAACACAACACGCTGGGCACTCAGATACCTATAAATACCCCCGCATAGTGCCCTTGAGAGGCCAGAAAAAATAGAGCTATTGCTATCTTGTGCGAGAACCCTGTTTACGTCACTAAACCTCCCGTTGGATCCCCTTGCAACTGAGAGCAAGTTCCAATAGTGGGTGTTCAGCAACAAGCAAGATGAGCACGGAGTGGTGACAATAAACAAGGCTCGACTTGTGGCAAAAGGTTATGCCCAAGTCGTAGGTTTGGATTTCGAGGAGACATTTGCTCCTGTGGCTAGGCTAGAGTCTATTTGAATATTATTAGCCTATGCCGCTCACCACTCTTTCAGGTTGTTTCAAATGGATGTGAAGAGCGCTTTCCTCAACGGGCCAATCAAGGAGGAGGTGTATGTGGAACAACCCCCTGGCTTTGAGGATGACAGGTACCCCAACCATGTGTTTAAGCTCTCTAAGGCGCTCTATGGACTTAAGCAAGCCCCAAGAGCATGGTATGAATACCTTAGAGATTTCTTAATAGCTAATGCTTTCAACGTTGGGAAAGCCGGTCCCACTCTTTTCACTAAGACTTGTGATGGTGATCTTTTTGTGTGCCAAATTTATGTCGATGACATAATATTTGGTTCTACTAACCAAAAGTCTTATGAAGAGTTTAGCAGGGTGATGACTCAAAAGTTTGAGATGTCGATGATGGGCGAGTTGACCTACTTCCTTGGGTTCCAAGTGAAGCAACTCAAGGATGGCACCTTCCTCTCCCAAACGAAGTACACTCAAGACCTTCTCAAGAGGTTTGGGATGAAGGACGCAAAGCCCACAAAGACACCGATGGGAACCGACGGGCATGTCTACCTCAACAAAGGAGGTAAGTCTGTTGATCAAAAGGCATACCGGTCTATGATAGGTTCCTTGCTTTACTTATGTGCTAGTAGACCTGATATTATGCTTAGTGTATGCATGTGTGCTAGATTTCAATTCAACCCCAAGGAATGTCACCTTGTGGCCGTTAAGCGAATTCTTAGGTATTTAGTCGCTATGCCTTGCTTCGGGTTCTGGTATCCAAAGGGGTCTACCTTTGACTTGATTGGATATTCAGACTCCGATTATGCCGGGTGCAAGGTTGATAGGAAGAGCACATCGGGGACGTGCCAATTCCTAGGAAGGTCCTTGGTGTCTTGGAGTTCAAAGAAATAAACATCCGTTGCCCTATCCACCGCTGAAGCCGAGTATGTTGCCGCAGGACAGCGTTGCGTGCAACTACTTTGGATGAGGCAAACCCTCTAGGACTTTGGCTACAATCTGAGCAAAGTTTCACTCCTATGTGACAATGAGAGTGCAATCCGCATGGCGGATAATCTTGTTGAACACAGTCGTACTAAGCACATAGACATCCGGCATCACTTCCTGAGAGACCACTAGCAAAAGGGAGATATCGAGGTGTACCATATTAACACTGAGAACCAACTAGCTGATATATTTACCAAGCCTTTAGATGAGAAAAGGTTTTGCGGGTTACATAGTGAGCTAAATGTCTTAGATTCACGTAACTTGGATTGATCTATAGCATACATGTGTTCTATGCCTTTGATTATGCTACTTTATGCATTTCAATCCATTATTGTTTATTTGTGGTGCTCAAGTGGTACACATGATCCCCGGACCTCACAAGTCCATTTGCAAGTGATGCACTTATTTAGGGGGAGATATGATACAACTTGACCCTTTGAGACTAACCTTTGTGTTTGAGTATTCTTGATGTAGTCTCAAAGGTGCATTGAAAGGGAAAATGGACTTGGATATTGCAAAGACTTCCACTGCACTCCGGTATTGGTGTATTTAATTCCAAGTTCATACCTATGCTCTTATTGCCTTTTTGCTCTTAATTGACAATTTTGGTGAGGCAATGGGGTTAAAGGGCCAAGAATGATCATGTTTTGGTGCTTAATGCCAAAGGGGGAGAAATTAAGGCCAAAGCAAATGGATCAGCTACCACTTGTGAATTTTGAAAACAATAGAGTTAGAACTTTTGATTTGTCCAAAATACTCTTATTGCAAAATTTAGTCTCTTGTGGGGGAGAATTTTTGATCATGGGAAAAGGGGGAGTTTTTGGCACTTGATCAATTTCACTCCTGGATTATCTCTCTTTGTGCCCAAACAAGTGAGTTTGACTTAGAGATAGGAAAATGAATTTGATTTGCAAAAACAAACCAAGTGGTGGCAAAGAATGATCCAAATATGTCAAAACTTGTGCAAAGACAATGTTGTTCTCAATTGCATTGCTGCACTTATTTTGGTTGCTTTTGGATGTGTTGGCATAAATCACCAAAAGTGGGAGATTGAAAGGGAAATGTGCCCTTGGGCAATTTCTATTATGTTTTGGTGATTAAGTGCCCAACACATTTAATTAAGTTCTTATGTGCTAAATGAAGAGAAAAGTGCAAATCAAGACATGAGGTATGTTTCTAGGTTTAGTACATTGTTTTGAGTACTAACATATTTTGTCTAAGTGCTGGAAACAGGAAAAGAAAGAATTGCAAAAGACTTGGCTATGTGCAACCAAAGTCCAGCTTGGCCTGGCACACCGGACTGTTCGGTGGTGCATCAGACAGTGTCCGGTGCGCCAGGCTGGTTTCCGGTGAACAGGCCGCTCTCGGTAAAAGTCTGGCGACGTACGACTATAATTCACCGGACTGTCCGGTGGTGCAACGGTCGCCAGCGCAACGGTCGGCCACGCAATCCGCGGGCAACGCGTGGCCCGCACCAACGGTCGGCAGGGGGCACCGGACTGTCCAGTGTACACTAGACAATGTCCGGTGCGCCAACTGGCCCGGAGGTGCAACGGTCGTCTACGCCAGAAAAGGAAGGAGATCGGCACCGGACCATCTATAGTGACTGTCCGGTGGCGCACCGAACTGTCCGGTGCGCCACTCGACAGAAGGCAAGGATGGCCTTCCTTGTGGGCCTTCAATGGCTTCTAGCTGCCTTGGGGCTATAAAAGGGACCCCTAGGCATATGGAGGAGCTACCCAAGCTTACAAGAAACATTCTAAGAGATAATGACTTGAGCTCCATTTGAGTTGTGAACTCCGTGCGTTGTGTTTTAAGCTCGAGTTGTGACTTGTGTGCGTGATTGTGCTTGTGGATTTGAGTCTTGTGTGTGTTGCTCTCCCCTCCCTTACTTCTGTGCTTCTTTTGTGATCATCATTGTAAGGGCAAGAGGCTCCAAGTTGTGGAGATTCCTCGCAAATGGGAGAAAGACTAAGAAAGGAAAAACCATGGTATTCAAGTTGATCATCGGTGTTGGGGGCCTTCGGCTTCCGAAGGTCCTCAAAAATATGATTTAAACAATGTTTTGGGAGTATAATGTGTGAACAGGTATCTTCGGACTTGAATCGATATCGCAGTGGGGGAAGCCCAGAGAATACGAAGGTGGATACAGCGCCGAAGCTGTGAGCAGGAAAGCTTCGGCGTGATAGCAGAAAATGAAACCGACTTAAAGATGAAAAGGCTATTCAGACCTCGGTGAATTACTATAGAATTACTACCAAATGAAAAGGACATGGATGTAATTTTACATGGGCTGCGTCCCGTGCCTATAAATAGGTGAACAGTGCTCCCGTACTGTTCACGCTGACTTGGACATTTACTTTTACATCACGCTTGTACTTTTACCTTCTTTCGAGCCGAAGGTACGCTTGTAATTTGATATCATTTCCATTTTCCTATAATAATAGGATAAAAATGAGTTGATAATTATATAAAATTGTTTATGATATCTCTTGTATTACATATGATTTCTTCTTCATTATGATATGTTGTGTTGATGAAGGTTTGTCCTTCATAACCTTCGTCCGAAAATCATTATATCCCAAGGGAAATAATGCTTCGAAGGACGAAGGACTTTGACGTTTAACATTTTTTGTGTTGCCTTGTTCTTAACTCATAGCATTTGAGAACAAGTCCCCAACATTGGCGCCCACCTCCGGTGAACTCACTTCCACTCTTTGAGTTTGGAACATCTTCGGCAATCATAAATCTTCGCTATGGCGCCGAAGAAGGCTTCAGCAACTGGGGCTGCAGTTCTGCAACCGCTGGACCCTAATCAGGAGACTCTCTCTCTTCGGGAGGCCCGAAGCCAGAAGAGGAAGGCTGTCAGCCTGACACCGCAAGAGGATGAGCTAGACCAAGAAATCAGAGACATGGAGATGCTTCGTCAACAGGTGCAGAGGAGGAAGGAAAAGATGGCCAGGCTAGCAGAACTGCAAAGGCAGATAGACGAAGCCTCTGAAGAAGTTCGTCATCTTACTCAAGATGAGCAGAACCGAAGGCCTCAGCACAAGGACCTTCATCAGGAGGGTTTTTTCAACGAAGATGACTGGTATGAGAATTTCCATCATGGAAATTTTGCTTTTGATGATGCTTCTCCTCTGTCCGCTGAGCTGCAGGCTACACCTTGGCCTTCGTCCTACAAGCCGCCCCAGCTTCCCATGTTTGACGGCCATTCAGACCCAAAGCAGTTTTTGATGAGCTACGAAGCAACAGTATCTTCGTATGGTGGCAATACTGCAGTCATGGCAAAATCTTTTGTTATGGCTGTCAGGAGTGTTGCTCAAACCTGGTATTCCTCCCTTCGACCAGGAACAATCACTTCATGGCAAAAGCTGAAGGACATGTTGTTAACCAGCTTCCAAGGGTTTCAGACGAAGCCGGTCACTGCTCAAGCTCTATTCCAGTGCACCCAGGATCACGAAGAATACCTTCAGGCGTATGTCCGGAGGTTCTTACGTTTGAGGGCACAGGCGCCAACAGTGCCCAACGAAATCGTAATTGAGGCCATGATCAAGGGACTTCGGCCAGGACCTTCAGCTCAGTACTTTGCTAGGAAGCCTCCTCAAACTTTGGAGAAGCTGCTCCAGAAGATGGACGAGTATATTCGGGCTGACAATGATTTTCGTCAAAGAAGGGAGGAAGCTTTCAGGTTTTCCGAAATGACCAGGGGCTTCGGAGGAAGATTTTATCCGAGGCACGTCAGGTCAATTCACAACTCCACTCAAAATGATGATAAGGGGAGTCAGCAGCAAAGGCCACAGTGCTCCTCATAGGCTTCGGGGCAACTACAAAGCTCCTTCCGGCCGCCAGCTCCAAGAGGCAGAGGCGCCAGGGGCTTCGGCGGAAGATTTGGAGATCAACCAAGAAGAACATTTTTCTTGTTTTGTGGTGAAAACAAGGGTCATACCACCTGGACGTGCCATGTTACCATCCAGAAGCAAAAGGAGATAGCTGAAGCTGCAACACAACAGGGTCAGCCGAAGCAGATCATGCACACTGCTTCGTATCATTCGCCTTACATCCCAGAATATGTAGACAATCACCCTGCAGTTTCTGTTGCTTCGGCGAGTCAACCTCAAGCTTCCTGGCAACAACCTCCGCCTCCACCACCGCTGCAACAAGGCCAGCAGCCGGAAGGGGGCCAATATGCTCAACATCAAAGGGACTTCAGAGAACAGTCCGAAGCTCGTACAGTCAACAGCACTGTGCCAGAGTCGAAGCACATTTATTGACAAATATCCTACCTTGATAGTAGTCTTTCCCATTCAGTTTTATTTTCTGTGTAATAAAGGACACTTTTTAAATCTCATGTAATAGTTTCGTTGTCTGCTATAAAGAAAATATATCTTCTCCACAGGCTTAAATTGTTGAAGCTTAAAGATTTGCGATAGCAAGGAGGACCTTCGAATTTTCAAAAATTTATTTTAAAAGGCACAGTATGAATTTTTCGAAGCAACAAAAAGTCGTTCTAAGGAACGCAGAGTAAGTTTGCTGAAGTGACATAAAGCCGTTCCAAAGGGAGCACAGTGTAAGTTTTCTGCTCAGAAGTCGTTCCAAAGGGAATGCAGAGCTTACAGCGAAAAATTAACGCTGATACCGCCTAAGTAAAAGGCGAAGCGCGAAAAGTCAACGCGAATACCGCCGAAAGTAAAAGGCGAAGAAGCTCCTAAGGGAGGCTTACAGCGAAAAATAAACGCTGATTCCGCTGAAGTAAAAAGCGAAGAAGCTCCTAAGGGAGGCTTACAGCGAAAAGTCAACGCTGATTTAAAAAGATTATGTGTTTTATTGCAGGGATGTCCGTGTATCTTCGGAATAAATACCATTTTACATAACATAACATCATCACATCATTTCGCATAGCATAAGCATCATACATCATGTTGCATATGGCACAAGAAGGGGGCAAAATATCGATCTTCGGAAAAATGCTTTGAAAAAGGGAAAATCATGCTGAGTCACAAGGAGATACAATATTGATCTTCGGAGTGTAGCTTCGGAAAATATTTTCATGAAGCTTGGACATTCTTCATCAGAGCACTATGGATATTGTTCTGATAAATGAAAATTCTTCTCCACGAAGCATGAAAAGAAGGGAAGGTGTTTTTTCGTCGAAGACTCAAAAACGGTACGCATGTAAAATTTCATGCATCGTAAAGAATTGAACCATAAAAAAAAACAAGTATATTACATTCAGGGTTACAAGATATTTCACATATTACATTTCAGATGTTTTTACAATAGCACCTAGTCTTCCCTAAGTACTACTTCCACAGCTTCGTTCAGGAGTTGATTGACAACTTGATCCATGGTAGCTTCGGCCATCTTTTTGATTTCATCGTCTTCCTTCGGGTGAGGGCCCGGAGACGTTTTAGCAGGATCTGAGGGAGGACAGGATACAGCTACATTGCTATTACAATTGGCGAACAAAGTTTGAAATCAAAAATTACAACACAATAAAAACCATTAGTTAATACCTATTTGCCCTTCGGGCTCTGCGCTTTTCTCAGCAGCCTCGGCCACTTTTCTAGCATCATGGATGCCTTTTTCGCTTTTTTGGATAATTTCTCGGGCCATTTCTCGGCCACCATTATCCCAAATATCGGTAAAAAATTTCCCACCAACCATGCTAGCTTCAGCTGAAGGGTCTTTAGCATCTTCGAAGGACAAGGCAGTTTCGGATTGTGCTAAAATTTTTACATGATCGCAGCCTTTCCTTTCCAAAATGCTAGCAATCCCCCTGGCACCCGAAAAAGCGCATATGTCTCCGCGACTATTTAAAATTTCCTCAAAGGCCTCAGCTTCGTGATTAATCCATTTAATGGGACCTTCGGGGTTGCCTCTTGTAAAGTTTTCTTCGCTCGAGAATGCGCCAACGCTGGCGAAGCTAGCTTTTATTTTCTTAACACATTCCATAGATTTGTCATAACATCTTTTCTTGGATGAGCGAACCTCTTCAACAGTTCCTTCTAAATGATTTGCCCATTGGTCGCTAAGTTCTCGCTTCGTTTCTTCAAGTATGCGTTCTTCTTTAGCTCGGGCTAATTGCTTCCGAAGATCGTCAATCTCGTGCTTTTGGGCCGCAGCTTGTGCCCTCGAGGCAGTTTCGTTCTCCTTTATTTTATCCACCAATGTAACTAGAATTTTGTCCTTTTCCAAGGCTTCGTTTCTTAGTTTGATCACCTCTGTTCGAAGGTTGTTAAAAGCAATTTCATAGCTTTCGTCTTCGGCATTCTTTTGCGCTCTCAGCGCGTTGCTTAGAATTAAACCCTATATGTAAAAGAGTTAGTATAAGAATAAAAGAATAAATTTCAAATCATAAAGTTTCCAAATGTGCAAATCTCGTACCTTCAGGCTATTATACGCAAGGCTGTCCGCAAGATCGTCCTTTGTCATCGCGCAGAGGCCAGCCTTCAGTTTCGGAAATCCCATGCTTCGGGCCATTTCCCGACAGACGAGTAATTCTTTGTTATCCAGGAGGCAGTATAGGAAATCTTCTTCATTTGTACCATTGAACACTAGTGCCCCCTTCGGATATTTCAATTCTTTGGCATAGTGATTAGCTTTAAAAACTTCTTCTTCTGATAACTTTTTCCCCGAAGCATGTCGAACAATATAATCAAGGACTTTGGGGGATGCTTCGGGGGCAACAGCACCGATTTCCTCAACAAGAATTGGCTCCGTAATTTTTTCTTCCTCGGTTTCCAAGGGTTTCACCTTCGTGAGCTCTGAAGGCCCAGCTTCAGTTTCAGTTTGTTGTTTTGGAGCTTTAGTATCAAAGATTTCAGTTTCCGCTTCGGAAGTTTCAACAGTCTTCTTCGGAGTCGTGCTTGAGGACTTAATTGTCTCCAGAACATCTAGCACGTTGACCATTCTTTTTCTTTTCGGGGTCATCGCTGGGCCCTTTTGGTTTTTTATTGTCTCAACACTGGCTGAAGGACTTAAAATTTCCAATATTTTCGTTCCTTCAGTTCTCGGTTTTTCTGCTTTCTTCGTTGAAGGTTCTTCAGTTTTTTCTTCAATCTTCGGCACTGAAGTTGGTTCTTTAATTTCGGTGGCCGAAGAGGTTTCGCCGGCGAATTCGGGTACTGTAGCTGGTTCAATGTAGCATGGTCGGTGTGTGAGAACCTTTACCCTTTGTCTCTTCGGCGCTGGCTCACTAGGAGCAGCTGAAGAAGTTTCTTGTGCAGAAGCTGCGTTTTTTCTTTTTTGACCCCGCGCTGGATATTGGTAGTCGGGGTACACGAACCAAATTGCGTCAAACACTCGGTTCAGTCTTTTCTTTTTCCGGCCTCCAAAGGCTGCTGACAATGCAGTATCTTCGGCCTTTGAATAAACCCCGAGTAGTTCATCACTTAAATTTTCAATGCTTTTTAGCCAGTCATCATCTGGCTCAACAAATTTATCTCCAAACTTGAAAGTATACTTCAGCCTGATAAGTCCACCTTAGTCAGCCTTCTTTATGGTCTCTCGCGGCATTTCCCATTTTTCCGCGAGCGGCCACACCCTGAAGGCAATATGCTCTTGAACCAAATCTCTCGTTCCAATAAAAGAGCAAATAACTCCGAAGGCTCTCTGGCATTCTTCGGCAGCTTCGTTCATTTCAACCTTCGGCTTCCGCAGGCCGAAGCGTTGCCAAATAGGGCGCATAATTATACCTTTAATATCTTCCCGTGTTTTCAGGTCATTCTTCACATAAAACCATTCTGTCATCCAGTCGCCGGGCCATCTCTTCCGAAAGGTTGGCACGGGACAGCTTGACCCGGACCGAGAGACGAAACTGTAGCAGCCGAAATTATTGTGATACTGCTCCTTACCCCAGGGTTTTGTCTCGTATAACAATTCGTGTATGTTGCAGAAACTTTTCGCATCAGGTTCCAGACCTTGGCTTCTCACGGCCCACACGAAGATATTCATCCTTATGATTGCTTCGGGGGTAAGTTGGTGAAGATAGATTTCAAATATTTTCAGTACTTCTACGACAAAGCTGCTCAGGGGAAATCGTAGTCCAGCTTTCAAAAAGCTTCGGAACACTACGACTTCATTTTCCTCAGGAGTCGGACAAGTCTTCTCTCCTTCGTCGGCCCTCACAATGGACAAGTCCCGGAAATATCTTCCCCTCATGTTGACAAGATGATTTTCTTTGATACTTGATTTGCCGAAAACCGCATGGCTTGGCCGCCAAGGGCGATCTTCGGAGTCTTCACCACCGCTATCTGCATCATAACTGTCGCTGTCATCAGTATCTTCAGATAAACCTTCTAAAATCTCTTTGGTGATCTTTTCTGTATTTGTCTTTGACATTGCTTCAAGAAACCCTAGGTTTTACTCTTCAGAGAGACTCAGCTTCATCCGGACAGCAGCTCTTTTATCTTCAGACATCTTCGGAAATGCTAAAAAACTGCTTTCAAAGCTGAAGCTTAAAAACTCAAAAAGCCAAGCAAGTGTTGGTGCGCAAGAGCTAAAAATTGAGCAAGCAAGAGCAGATGGCAAGAAAGCGTACCAAATGAGCTTGCGGTATGCTCTTATTTATACGCCCAGTGTATTAAAAATTGGAAGACCCCGCTTGTCAGTGAATGTTGCTATTCTAGCAAAGGGAAGGTGTTTTTTCGGACCTTCGGCTTAAGGCCTTCGTCCATGTCACAATCCAAATTTATCATTCTAACAAATTAATATTGCGAGGGGCTACTGTTGGAGGCCTTCGGCTTCCGAAGGTCCTCAAAAATATGATTTAAACAATGTTTTGGGAGTATAATGTGTGAACAGGTATCTTCGGACTTGAATCGATATCGCAGTGGGGGAAGCCCAGAGAATACGAAGGTGGATACAGCGCCGAAGCTGTGAGCAGGAAAGCTTCGGCGTGATAGCAGAAAATGAAACCGACTTAAAGATGAAAAGGCTATTCAGACCTCGGTGAATTACTATAGAATTACTACCAAATGAAAAGGACATGGATGTAATTTTACATGGGCTGCGTCCCGTGCCTATAAATAGGTGAACAGTGCTCCCGTACTGTTCACGCTGACTTGGCATTTACTTTTACATCACGCTTGTACTTTTACCTTCTTTCGAGCCGAAGGTACGCTTGTAATTTGATATCATTTCCATTTTCCTATAATAATAGGATAAAAATGAGTTGATAATTATATAAAATTGTTTATGATATCTCTTGTATTACATATGATTTCTTCTTCATTATGATATGTTGTGTTGATGAAGGTTTGTCCTTCATAACCTTCATCCGAAAATCATTATATCCAAAGGGAAATAATGCTTCGAAGGACGAAGGACTTTGACGTTTAACATTTTTTGTGTTGCCTTGTTCTTAACTCATAGCATTTGAGAACAAGTCCCCAACAATCGGATCACTTGAAAGGGGTTGAGTGCAACCCTCGTCCATTGGGACGCCACAACGTGGAAGTAGGCAAGTGTTACTTGGCCAAACCACAGGATAAAATCGCGTGTCTCTCGTGTGCTTTCTCTTTGATTATCTGTGTTCACAAGAGCTCGTTTCAAGCTACTTAGCCATTCTAACTTTCATAACTAAGTTTTGTGGCCATTAGTATTGAATTTTACAGGATCACCAATTCACCCCCCTCTAGGTGCTCTCAGGTGCCCAACTTTCCGAGGTGTTCCTGAAAGGGAAATAGGGTCAAACCTTTTCCTATAAATAATTTTGGTGGTTGAATGCCCAACACAAATATTGGACTAACTAGTTTTCTCTAGACTATGTATTCTACAGGTGCATAAAGGTTCAACATAAACCAATAAAAAGATCAAGTTAGGGTTCAAAAGAAAGGAGCAAAAGAAACCAAAGAGAACCCTGGTCTGGCGCACCAAACTGTCCGGTGTGCCACCGGACAGTGTCCGGTGCACCAGGGGCCATACAGTCTAAACTCGTCACCTTCGGGTTTCTCAGGCGCCGCTCCGCTATAATTCACCGAACTGTACGGTGTGCCACCGGACTGTCCGGTGTACCAAGCGGAGCAATGGCTAACAGCGCAATGGTCGTCTGCAAAAGTGTGAACAATGCATGAACAGTGCGCGTAGAAGTCAGAGCAGGCGTCAGATGCGCACCGGGCAGTGAACAGGACCTGTCCGGTGCAGCAGCGGACTGTCCGATGCGACATGAAGTCAGCGCTCCAACGGTCAGAATCTTTAGAACCCTAACGGTTGGGTGACGTGGCTGGCACACCGGACAATGTCCGGTGACGTACCGGACTGTCCGGTGCACCCATCGACAAACAGCCTCCCCAACGGCTATGTGGTGGTTGAGGGCTATAAATACCCCCCAACCACCACCACTCCAAGCATCCAAGTTTTTCAGACATCTCATTCAATACAAGAGCTAGTGCAATCAATAGAAGACACAGTTCAAAAGAATCAAAGCCTCTCCAAGTCCTAAATTCACTCCAAACAACTAGTGACTAGAGAGAGAGTTTTGCTCGTGTTCTTTGAGCTCTTGTTCTTGGATCGCTTTCTTCTTCCTCATTCTTGTTCTTCAAGTGACTTGTAATCAAAGCAAGAGACACCAATTGTGTGGTGGTCCTTGTGGGGTCTAAGTGACCCGTTTGATTAAGGAGAAAGCTCACTCGGTCTAGGTGACCATTTGAGAGAGGGAAAGGGTTGAAAGAGACCCGGTCTTTGTGACCATCTCAAAGGGGACTAGGTTCTCAAGAACTGAACCTCAGTAAAACAAATCACCGTGTCATCCACTTTATTTCTTGGTTGATTTGTTTTCGCCCTCTCTTTCGGACTTGGTTTTAATTCTAACGCTAACCCCGGCTTGTAGTTTGTCTTTTAAGTTATAAATTTCAGATTCCGCCTATTTACCCCCCTCTAGGCGACTTTCAATTGGTATCAGAACCCGATACTTCATTAGAGTCTAACCACTCAAAGTGATGTCAGGAGATCACGCCAAGAGGGAGATCGTGACCGGCGAGAAGTCCACAAGCCACGGGAAGGCTCCATCGAGGGAGTTCAGTAACAAGCTAAAGGAGGGATCACCTCCTCATAAGTCGCATCGGAGTGGCGACAAGAAAAAGAAGATGAAGAAGGTGGTCCTACTACGAGACCGACTCTTCGTCACCATCCACCTCCGGTTCCGACATGCCGTCCGTCACTTCTAAGCGCCATGAGCGCAAGAAGTATAGTAAGATGCCACTCCGTTATCCTCGTATTTCTAGACGCACTCCTTTACTTTCCGTCCCACTAGGCAAACCACCGGTTTTTGATGGTCAAGATTATTGTATGTGGAGTGATAAAATGAGGCATCACCTAACCTCACTCCATGCTAGCATATGGGACATTGTTGAGTTTGGAGCGCAGGTACCATCGCCGGAGGACGAAGGCTATGATTCGGACGAGGTTGCCCAAATCAAGCACTTTGATTCCCAAGCAACTACTATACTCCTCGCCTCTCTATGTCGAGAGAAGTATAATAAGGTGCAAGGGTTGAAGAGTGCCAAAGAGATTTGGGACGTACTAAAGACCACGCACGAAGGAGACGAGGTGACCAAGATCACCAAACGGGAGACGATTGAGGGGGAGCTCGGTCGGTTCGTCCTCAACCAAGGAGAGGAGCCACAAGCCATGTACAACCGGCTCAAGACCTTGGTGAACCAAGTGCGCAACCTCAGGAGCACCAAATGGGATGACCATGAAATGGTCAAGGTTATTCTAAGATCACTCGTTTTTTGTAATCCTACGCAAGTTCAATTAATTCGTGGTGATCCTAGATACAAGCTAATGTCTCCCGAGGAAGTGATAGGAAAGTTTGTGAGCTTTGAATTAATGATCAAAGGCTCCAAACAAATCATCAACTTGGAGCAAGGCGGCACCTCCACACCCGAAGTGCAACCCGTCGCATTCAAGGCGACGGAAGAAGAAAAGAAGGATTCTACACCAAGTAGGATCACCATCGACGCCTCCAAGCTTGACAATGAGGAGATGGCACTCATCATCAAGAGTTTTCATCAAATCCTCAAACAAAGGAAGAGGAAGGACTACAAGCCCCGTTCCAAAAGGGTGTGCTACAAATGTGGTAAGCCCGGTCATTTTATCGCTAAATGTCCTATGTCTAGTGATAGTGACAGGGGCGATGACAAGAAGGGAAAGAGGAAGGAGAAGAAGAGATACTACAAGAAGAAGGGTGGTGATGCCCACGTGTGTCGGGAATGGGACTCCGACATGAGCTCCACCGACTCCTCCTCCGGCAAGGACGCCGCCAACATCGTCGTCAACAAGGGCCTCCTCTTCCCCAACGTCGGCTACAAGTGCTTCATGGCAAAAGACGGCAAAAAGAAGGTGAAATCTAGAGCCTCCACCAAATACACAACATCTAGTGATGAGGCTAGCTCTAGTGAAGATGAGGATGATTTGCTCACTCTTTTTGCCAACCTTAACATGCAACAAAAAGAAAAATTGAATGAATTGATAGGTGTTATTCATGAGAAGGATGAACTCTTGGATAGCCAAGAGGAATTCCTTATTAAGGAAAATAACAAGCATGTAAAAATTAAAAATGCCTATGCTCAGGAGATAGAAAAATGTGAAAAATTAACTAATGAGCTTAGCATTTTCCATGACACTGTCTCCAACCTTAGAATTGAGAATGCTAATTTGATTGCTAAGGGTGAAAAATTAGATGCTTGTAATGATTCTATTATCAGTCTTATAAATGAAAATGCTAGTTTAATTGCTAAGATTGATAAATTGAATGCATCACTTTCTAGCCCAAAAATTAAGAATGATAAATTAATTTCTAAGGCTAAAGATTTAAATGTTTGCAATGATTCTATTTCCAATCTTAGAAATGAGAATGCCATATTACATGCTAAGATTGATGAATTAAATGCTTGCAAACCCTCTACATCTAGTGTTGATCATGTTACTATTTGTACTAGATGTAGAGATATTAATATTGATGCTATTCATGATCACATTGCTATGATTAAACAACAAAATGATCATATAGCTAAACTAAATGCTAAAATTGCTGAGCATGAACTAGAGAATGAAAAATTTAAACTTGCTCGTAGCATGCTCTATAGTGGGAGACGCCCTGGCATTAAGGATGGCATTGGTTTCTGTCAATACCCTAAAACTAGGGTACCCCTTACTACTACATAAAGACGCAGTACCCACATGGCTATTTTTAGCCGCGTGGTAAAAGAGCTGCATGTGGGACCAGGCCATGACTCGCCCCAGCCTCGGGCGACTACTCTGGGCCAGCAACAGCACCTGACCCCACCACATGGGCGGGCCCAGTACTGCCACGTGTCCAGAGAAAGTGACATACTCTAGGACATCACCAATGAGTCTAGACCCCCATGGGAAGGTACCGGACCCCTGTATATATGGTCCGGGCCTCCAAGTTTGGTCCAGGACCTCCACGTGTGCAAACCGGACCCCTGAAATGGGATCTGGACCCCCCAGTATGGGGTCCGGGCCGCCCACAATGGGGTTCCAAGGTTCCAGGACAAAACATACTCGGTCCTTAATCAGGACCCGGGCGGGGGTCCGGAGCCGACACGTGTCTAGACCTGATCTAGAGGGATTCAGACCTTATCACATACAACTCCTGCTCCCTGCCCAGACGGAGACCCAATGCTGCCACGTGGCGTACTACGCGCGGCGTAAGCCAACGGGCAGAGCCTGGCATGAAGCCTCTGGGCTACGCACGTCTTTGCATTTATTACGGATAAGACGTGCGCTTGTCCATTCTAATGGCAGACGGAGTGCCCAGTCCACGCCACATGGGCCGTGCAGTTACTCACACGTTACCATATCAAGGAATAATGACTCACCATTACTCACGTGTTTCCAAGAAAAAGGGTTACTACCTATCAATGCTGCATGGACTGCAGTCATCATGGCTCCCACTGATTGCTCATGTGTTACTAAGGCGGAGGGAATCTGAACGGCTCCCTTATGTAGGGTTTAGTCAGCATTAATTACTCACATAATGTATTCCTTCCATTATGCTCCTGGGCGCGCATGTCGAGGCTCAGCATCCTTGTATGTACCTCCCTTAAACTATAAAAGGGAGGGGACACAGCGTTACAAAGGACACACCCTCAATACAACTCACACACAGTGGAGGTAGGGTATTATGCTCCTGCAGCCTAAACCACTATAAACCCTCGAGTGTTCTTGTGTTCATCGACAATTCACCAATTAGGCAAATGCTTTGGCCCCATCCTCATCTTAGGATTAGGGCGGGTGCATTCCACCACCCGGCCGGAGGATTTTCCTTCTGACATTTGGCGCGCCAGGTAGGGGCTGGCTTTAGGTTTTTCGCCTGTTTTCTTGCTCGACACGATGGTTCAGATCTTCGAGCACTGCGACTTGTCTCCCGAGGACTTCCAGATGGAGGAAAGGGCAGCATCTTCCGTGCCACGTGGCTCTTACCGCCCTGCTCCTAGTGCTGCTGCTATGCACGCTGCGCAGCAGCACGCGCCCGTGCAGACATCCTGGGCTCCGTCGAGGGCTGCTACTGGTGGGGAATTGTCTGCAGCCAGGGAGTTGCTACGCAACCCCCCAAGTTCCGCGGCCTCGCCGGGGGCCATGAGGCAGTGGCGTGAAGATGTTGATCGTCGCCTCGGCATGGCACATTCTGGTTTGACCAGGCCCAGGACTCGGTCATTCCGGCATCAACGCGAGGCATCGGCGTCTGTGCGCTCACCCTCAGCGAGGGGTGCACGGACTGACGACCTACGGGCAGGGCTTAACCGTAGGCGTGCGGGCGAGGATGCTCGAATATCTCTAGAGAGGGCTGACGACCTGCGGGTAGAGCTCAACCATAGGCATGCAGGCGAGGATGCTCGAGTCTCTCTGGAAAGGGCGCGTGAGCGCTAGCAAAACTTCGAGGGTCGCGACCTCGACCAATACTTCGCTCCAGTTGCACCACAAACTCCAAGGGGCGCCCAAATCCAGGCGGATGTCCCATTGGTCAGTGTGGGCTATGCTGCACTAGCGGATCACCTCCGTGCGGCGACTTGGCCACCCAAGTTCTAGCCACACCTGCTGGAAAAGTACGACGGTATGTCAAACCCGTTGGAATTCTTGCAGGTCTACATCACTGCCATTACGACAGCTGATGGAAACACTGTCGTAATGGCGAGCTACTTCCATGTAGCCTTGACCGGGCCAGCCCGGACCTAGCTCATGAACCTCACCCTGGGGTCCATCTACTCCTGGGAAGAGCTCTATGCACGGTTCACAACGAACTTTGCCAGTGCTTATCAGCAACATGGTGTGGAGGCTCATCTCCATGCCGTAAGGCAGGAACCCGGGGAGACTCTTCGAGCTTTCATCTCCCGCTTCACCAAGGTATGAGGGACTATACCTCGTGTCTCCGATGCCTCCATTATCACTGCTTTCCGACAGGGGGTGCGTGATGAGAAGATGTTGGAGAAATTGGCGACGCATGATGTGGAAACCGTCACTACGCTCTTTGCTCTGGCCGACAAATGTGCCAGAGCTGCCGAGGGCCGTGCATGGCACTCGGCACCACAGACCGGAGTTACCCAGACGGGTGGCTCAGGTGTCGCCACCCAGGGCGGCAACAAGAAGAAAAAGAAGAACCGCGGTCACGATAGGCCGCAGTCTGCTGCTATGGTCGCTGCAGCTACGGCTGGGGGCCAGAACGAGCGCGGCAAGCGCCCACGACAACTGGGAGGTAATAATGGTTCATGCACTGTCCATCCCAACAGTCACCATAGCGCCTCAGAGTGCCAAGAGATCCTCAAGCTCACAAAGCGCGTCAGCGAGCGGTGCGAGTAGGCCTCCAAAGATGGCTCGCCGCCTCGTCGCCGACCTGGCAAGGAGAAGGTTGACGAAGGTGACGCGGACGCGGGAGAACGGGACCTCGGGTATCAGTCCCCCGAGCAAGTCCTCAAGGACATCTTCACTGGAGATTCCAACTCCAGTGATGACAACGACCGCCACAAAAAGTTGTACGTGATGTATGGCGGATGCTGGGAGCTTACCTCCCGCAGGAACGTGAAGTCCCTGCGCCACGAGGTCCTTTCGACGATCCCAGGGGTCCCGAAGGTGACTCCACATCAGCGGTGGCGGAGCACCACTATCTCCTTCGGGGCATCCGACTGCCCCGAAAACATGGCAGGGACTAGCATACTACCACTCATCACCGCCCCTATCATCGCCAACATGAAGTTACATCATGTCCTGATTGACGGTGGGGCTAGGCTCAACGTCATCAGTCATGCTGCGTTCAAGCAACTGCAAATCCTAGGATCCCAACTGGGACCCTCTCGCCCATTCTCCGGAGTGGGCCCTCAGCCGGTGTATCCCCTTGGGAGCATCACACTCTCGGTTACATTCGGGACTGAGGAGAACTTTTGCACTGAGAACATCCAGTTCGATGTTGCGGAGGTTAACCTCCCTTTCAATGCCATCATTGGCAGGCCAGCCTTGTACCGGTTCATGGCCATTGCCCATTATGGGTAGTTGGTCCTCAAGATGCCGTCCCCTGCTGGGGTCCTCACTATGCGGGGCGACCGCCCCGCTGCGCTTGTAGCTGTCGAGAATTTGCATGCCCTAGCGGCAGAAACCGCTCGCCCGGATGACGGGGGGAGAGACCCCTCGACTACCAGTACCAAGGCACCTACCAAGGTGCCTAAGGTGCAACCATCTGGAGCAGACGGCGGTCTCGTCAAGACCATCTAGGTCAGTGTAGATTCCTCCCAGACCACTCGCATCGCGGGTAATCTGGGGGAGAAATAGGAAATCGCGCTCGTCGCCTTCCTCCAGGCAAATGCCGACGTATTCGCATGGGAATCGTCGCAGATGCCTGGGATCCCTAGGGAGGTGATTGAGCACCATCTGAAGATCCACCCTAACGCCAAACCGGTGAGTCAGAAGCCTCGGAGACAGTCCATTGAGCGGTAGGATTTCATCCGTGAGGAGGTCCAGAAGTTGCTGCATGCTGTCTTCATCGAAGAGGTCCATCACCCAGTATGACTGGCCAATCCAGTCATCGTTCCCAAGGCTAACGGGAAGCTTCGGATGTGCATCGACTACACCAGCCTCAATAAGGCCTGCCCCAAGGACCCATATCCACTTCCACGAATAGATCAAATCGTGGATTCTACCTCCGGGTGCGACCTCCTGTCCTTCCTAGATGCTTACTCTGGTTTCCATCAGATCCAGATGTCTAGGCAAGATAGGAAACATACTGCTTTTGTAACTGTGGATGGGCTTTACTGTTATGTTGTAATGCCTTACGATCTGAAAAAACGCCTTGCCAACATTTGTACGGGCGATGAGTAAGACCTCTGGTGACCTGATTAGGGACAGGATAGAAATAAACGTCGATGACATCATGGTCAAGACTAAGAGAGGGTTGACCCTAGTGGAAGACATAACCCTGGTCTTTGACAAGCTGTGGGCAACACGCACGAAGCTGAACCCAGAAAAGTGCGTCTTTAGTGTCTCCGCAGGGAAGTTGCTGGGATTCCTGGTTTCGCACCAGGGCATTAAAGCAAACCCAGAGAAGATCAAAGCAATTGAGGCAATGAGGCCTCCGGCCTGAATCAAGGACGTCCAGAAGCTTATGGACTCACTGGCTGCCCTTAGCCGCTTCATCTCAAGACTGGCTGAGAGGGCACTACCCTTCTTCAAGCTCTTATGGAAGTCCAGTCCATTCTCTTGGACCGAGGAGGCAGAACGAGCCTTTCAAGAGTTGAAGCAGCACCTTGTGTCCCTACCAATACTGGTAGCTCCAGAGTCAGGGGAGCTGTTGTACTTATACATTGCAGCGGCTACAGAGGTGGTGAGCATTATGCTGGTCGTCGAAAGGACGGCACAACATCCCCAGGGGATCCAAAAAGTTCCCCTAGGAGAAGGTGGTGGTCCGACCACCACGGTGCTGATGGAAGGTCAAGAGTTTGAGGACTCGGGACCAACCACAGGGGTCCGAACCATCCAGAAGCCAGTCTACTATGTCAGCGAAGTCCTCCATGAGGCGAAGGCTAGGTACCTTGAGACACACAAGCTTATCTATGCTATACTTGTTGTGTCTAGGAAGTTGCGCCACTATTTTCAGGCACACAGGGTCATGGTAGTGACCTCCTTCCCGTTAAGGGCCATTCTCCACAACTCTAACGCCACAGGCAACATCGCAAAGTGGGCCGTGGAGCTTGCCGAGTTCCAACTGGACTTCTAGCCTCGCCACGCTGTCAAGAGCCAGGTTCTGGCCGACTTCATTGTGGAATGGACCCCTCCCCCGAGCGCTCCTGGGGGTCTGGATCCCGATTCGGACCCCACACCTACGGAGCATAGGGCTCCAGTCTTCATCGAGCCCCACTAGACGCTCTTCTTCGATGGCTCCGCCCGCCAGTAGAGTGGCGGTGCTGGGGTGGTCCTCGTTGACCCAAGCGGAGATCAAGTGAAGTACATGGTGCACCTTGAGTTCAAGGCCACCAACAACATGGTAGAGTATGAAGCACTAATCTTCAGCTTGTCTGCGGCCCTATCCCTAGGGATCCGCCAGCTCCTCGTGAAGGGGGACTCCCAACTGATTATCAAGCAGGTCCATGGAGAATGTAGCTGCAACGAGCCCAGGCTCGCAGCTTACCTCCTCAACGTAAGGAAGCTGGAAAAGGATTTTATTGCCCTGAAACTGCAACATGTTTCTCGGGCTAACAACTCAGCAGCAGATGAACTCTCTACGAGGGCATCAACTTGGGCACCCGTGCCCGAGGGCGTCTTCGAAAGACGGCTACTGAGCCAGGCGAAGGGGGTGAGCCTAGCACCTCGAAGCTAGCGGTCCCGGTGGTGTTCCATCTGCAGAACTCACCAAGGATTGTGTGTGCTACAGGGGGTCCTACCAACCTCTTAGCACCATAGCCAGTAGCTTAGAGTGGTCCCGATGCATGGATCTCTGAGATCCGGGACTACTTGAAGGAAAATATCCTTCCTGAAGATCATGTGTCTGCAGAGCGCATAGTGCGGTTGGCTAAACGATACACGGTGGTGGAAGGGGATCTATACCGCCGTGGCGCCAATGGCATTCTCATGCCGTGCATCACCCAGGAGGAGGGTCGTGAGTTGCTCGCGGAGATCCATGGAGGTGAGTGCGGAAGTCATTCATCATCCTGCACACTGGTTGGTAAGGCCTTCAGGCACGACTTCTATTGGCCAACCGCTCTCCAGTAGGCAGCTGAGTTGGTAAAGTCCTGCAAAGCATGTCAGTTCCATGCAAAGCAGATACACACACCGGCTCAGGCTCTGCAGATGATTCCACCCTCCTCACCATTCGCCGTATGGGGGGTGGATATCCTAGGACCATTCCCTAGGGCTGTTAGCGGGTACCGTTTCCTCTTCGTCGCTATCGACAAATTCACAAAGTGGCCAGAGGCCACCCCTGTGGTCAGTATCACCCAGGGTGTTGCTGTTGCCTTCCTCAAGTCGATTATCTGCAGATTTAGGGTCCCAAGCCGTATCATTGTGCACAATGGGACCCAGTTCAAAAGTTGGCTCTTCCAAGAGTATTGCGAGGGCATCGGCACCCAGCTCTGCTTTGCGTTTGTGTCTCATCCCAGGACCAATGGCCAGGCTGAGAGGGCAAATGCAGAAATCCTCAGGGGACTCAAGACACACACCTATGACTGCTTAAAAAAGCATGGTGCAAATTGGGTCAACGAGCTTCCGTCTGTACTATGGGGGAACCGGACCACACCCAGCCGAGCTACCGAGGAGACCCCGTTCTTCCTAGTCTACGGGGCCAAAGCATGTTTTCCCCCGGAAATCATTATGGGCTCACCACGAGTCTAGTATTTCGATGAATCTATGTAGGAACAGCTACGGCGTGAGGACATGGACTTCATCGACAAACGCAGATGACAAGCGGCGATCCGAAATGCACGGTACAACCAAGCGCTCAGGCGCTACCACCAACGGCTTGTGCATAGTAGGGAGCTCAAGGTCGGGGACCTAGTCCTAAGGCAAGTACTGAACCGAGAAGGGCTCCACAAACTCTCCCCCAGTTGGGAAGGACCCTTCAAGGTGACGGAAATATGCCGACCTAGGTGTGTCCGCCTTGCCACAACAGAAGGAGTACCTCTTCCCAATCCCTGAAATATAGAGCATCTCCGTAAGTTCTATCCATAATAGCAAAACTGGGGGGTTGAGTTTTCTTCCTTTGTAACTAGGTTGCACATATGTGTATGTCAATCCGGTGAGGTTCGCCCTCGTAAGCCCAGCCTATTGGTCTGCACCCATGTATATCAAGTTATAAGGAAAAGATTTACCCCCAGATGTGCTTTTGTGATGGTTTCATTTTACTTCAGTTTACAAGCATTATTTTTTTTATCTAACCCACCCATACAGTTTCCCACCCTTGCTGGTATGATGACATCCGAATTGAGTAGCCAGGCTTGTAGTTCAGGACCCCTCTACTGCTGCAGGGGGTCCGGCAACCTGGGGTCCAGTTCTAGAGAATGGGTGCTCATTCCCTAGAGTGGTCCGGAGCTGTGTAGCTACTTAGCATGGTTCCATACCCTAAGCCTACACGCTCCACCACTCTGCAACGGGTACCCTAGTATTTGGAACTGTGATCCTGTGGGTCCGGGCATACGGCTCGGCTTCCCAAGCTAAATCCTGCAGGTCCTGTTGCATGAATCAAAGGATGACAGATACCAGACGATGGGTCCAATGGGTGTGCTCCTAACACTTCAAGACCGAAGCTGTGTGCAGGTCCAGGTCCCAGGGCCGGACCACCAATTTCTTCTTTGGTAAACTGGTATCCAGCCTCGACACGTCGAGCCTACCTCCCAGGGGGCCCAAGTACCAGGTGGAAGTTGTTGAGGATGCCACACATATCAAGGGAAAATAACATATAGATAAGTTCCAGTGCCACTTGATTAAATGGTTCTTAGAGTATGTTACATGGCCAAAAATTATTACAACTGCCCCCAGCGGAACCCTTGCCTTGTTTCTACAGGTTCAGCTACTCGACATCGGTACGATCACGCTGGAAGCGCGTGGCCACCATCTCCACTACATCTTGAACACTCTCCTGGGTGGCATCTTCTGTGGCTACCACCAGACCATCGATCACCGGCGCCAAGGATATGGCAGGGTCGTGGCTCCGGAAGCACGTCAGGATGTATTCAATCACCGCCCGGCAGAGCTTGCTGCCCTCTACCTCCAGGCTGGCCCCAAGGATCTGATCCAGGCGCCGGAGGCGATCGGCGCGGAGTCCAGCACCAGGAGGGCATTGGAGATCAACACTGGCGGCTCCGACACTGGGATGGGGCTCATCCCTAGTGGCCCCAGTGCCGTGCTTGCCTCGCCGGCCCACTCGGCAATGCGTTGGACCCCAGCGCGGTGCTCTGCCTAGATATCTTCAAGGGCCTTTCTGGTGGCCTCCATCGCCTAGGGACCCGGCGCCGCCTGTGCCACATTGAACTAGAGGATCTGCTCCTCCAGCTTCCTCTCTTTTTCCCTTGCTTCGAGCTCGTGCTCGACCAGCAACTCACCTCGCCGGGTGAGCATTTCTTCCCTGAAGGCGAGATCCGTCTCTCGCCTGGCGAGGTCCACCTCCCGCCTGTCCAAGGATTGTTCCTTCGCCTTAAGGTTTTCCTCGGCGAGGGTGGCGTCGCTGGCCTTGCCCTCGAGCTCTTGCTGCCATTTCTGCAGCCTTTCCATAGCCTTAACCTGTTAGGCCCGCTAGGCTTCTAGAGTCTGGTCCAGAGCACTCAGCTTGGCCTGGTACTCTGTCGTGAGGGCCTCCCTTTGGGTCACGGCCTCCTCCCTCCTGACCACTTTCTTCCCCCTCCGGGACGCCTCCATCTCTCTGGCACACACCCTCTGGAGGTCTCTCTTATACTCCTTGCGGTCCCACTCGAGTTGGGACCGCTCGGAGGTGAACTGTCAGAACGCCGTCTTGGTGCGCTCCTCCAGTTGGGTGCGTTAGTCACTGAGGTGCTGGTGCTCAGCCTCAAGCGCCTCCCACTCCCGCAAGATTGCTGCCTTAGTGTCACTGAGGACTTGGTGGGCACGGGTAGGGATGAAAACGGTTTCTGAATTTTTCAGAATTCCGGAAACCGATTTTGAAATTTTTCGATCGGATTCACCGGTAACGGTATTTTTCGAAAATGGAATCATTTTTTGGAATTTTCTATCAGAATCGGTATCAGATTCGGCGCGGTGTTTTACCGACCGTTTCCTTCGGTTACCAGTTTTTGTCGGAAATTACCGGATTTATGTCTCGGAATTTTCCAGCATGTGATTTTTTTGCATCGCCTGTACGTCTCTGGATAAGGATTACTTATTTTTGTATTTTTGGACGCTTTAAGATTTTTTGGATAGATGGTGTTGGAAGGCAGTTGAGATTAATGATTTGGTCTCTCGAACGAATCCACCCTTTTCTATGCACATGTTATGTATTAGTAATATATAATGATAGAGAGCCGACAGTCTGTCTTTTCCACATGCTAGATTTTATTGTTTTCCTGTGAGACTGTGAAAAAACTCTTTATGTGAGGAAAAAATATTTAATGAGTAAGCATGCCATGTCAGCTAAATCTAGTGGATATTGTGAATTATGAACTTTGAGTCTGTGAACTTGTGATCTTTATGAACCTGTTATACTGTAAACTTGTTATATTGTGAACTTGTGATCTTTGTTAACTTTTTATATTATAAATTTGTGATCCTTGTGAACTTGTTATATCATGAATTATGAACTTGTGGTCTTTGTGATCTTTTGTCAACTTTGTTATATTGTGAAGTTTGATATGTTTACCGATCGTATTTAGATTTCGACCGTTACCGGTGTACTTTCCACACTGAACTTTCGTTTCCGATGTTTCCAAAATATTGATATCGTTTTTGTTTCCGGAGTTACCATTTTCGATTTTGTTTCCGATAAAAAAATATGAAAACGGTAATGGTTTTAGTGTTTACCGACCGTTTCCGACCGTTTTCATCTCTAGGCATGGGACATCATGCGGGGGAGGGGGACTGGCACAGCTTCTTGCTCAGCACCTGACCAGAGTCGTCGCCCAAACACCACCTCCATCTCCTCCAGAGCAGGCGGGGGGTTGGAGCTGGACGCGCCTCCTGTGTCACCCCCAGTGTCGGGAGTGGGCGCAGATCCCCCAGCTGGGACCTCCTCCACCACTGCGACACCGCCCGACGCTGGCGCCGCTGCCGCCGAATCCCTGGCTGGGGCATGGGAAGCCGCTGGCGCTGTCTTGGCAACAGCTAGGGGGCAGACCACCGGCACCATCCTCAGTAGATTCCTGCTACTGAGAGCCAAACCCATCGGTGGGCTTGGTACCTGGCAGAGGAGGCGTGGCCTTGAGAGCAGGGGAGGAAGAAGCCCTGGCAAATAGATGATGGGTTAAGACTTATCGGCATGATGATTAGGCTCAAAGAAAAAGGGACTACACTTACCTGGGGCCCTAGACTTTCCAGTGACCCTGGAAGCGAGGCAATCGCCGCTCCTGCTGTTGTTGCTGCTGCTGGTGCTCCTGGGGGTGATCACCCCCAGATGGTGGTGGTGGCGGCGGGACCGGAGGACTGACGCGCCTCTACGCGTCGTGGGCCTAGGAGCTGGCCTCCTCGGCCCCACCCGCAGTCCTCTGGCGCTTCTGGGGGGGCTCCAAAACAAACGACCCGTCTGCACAACGTAGCCTGTGTCACCTCTCCTCCTTCGACCCCGGAGCTACCTCGGGCGGAGGCACTTCTTGTAGCCCCTTTGCCCTTGTCCAAGGGGCTAGGGGCCACGGTGGGATTGGCATTGGGAGCCACACCGGCAGGCTGGGGACCTCCAACCGGTGCATCGGAGATCCAGATCCCGCGGAGGGGGTCTCGGCCGCCGGTCTAGCGAACCACCACGCCACTGTCGTCGAGGGTCGGCAGCGTGGCCAAGATCGCCGTCCTCAGGTCTGGGTTATCGCAGAGCGCAGGGATGTCCTAGGGGAGTATCAGGGATTCAGGGACAAAAGTCTCCCCAGTAATCCCCCCACCAGGAGTTCCAGTTCATTCCAGGATAGATTGGTACCCGGCCCACGCTGGATCCTACCGATGTCGTTCGGGCCGGTGAACCAGTAGGACAGGCGCGGCCTCCTTTGTAGCGACGTGATCCGGCGCTTCAGGAGATCACCGACCACGTGCATTGATGTCAGGCCGCCTGTAGCCAAGACCTTGATCCTGTCCAATATGGGCAGGAACTCTGGCGAGAGGGATGGCTTTGTCCTCCATTGCTTGTGGTCGAGCGCTGGCCCATCGCTCGGCAGGATGAGGCGGTCGTTGGCCTCGGTGCTGACAATCAACCAGTCGCTGCGCCAGTTTTCCCACCTTGCACCACCAAAGGTGGGGATGTAGACTACGACCAGATCTAGCCTCGTTTGGAAGTAGTAGGCACCGATGTGGTCCCTAGTCTTCCTGGACTTGACCAGCATGAAGAAGTAGCGGAAGAGGGAAGTGCAAGGGGCCACACCTACGAACATCTCACAGAGGTGGACGAAGATTGCTGCCTGGAAAATGGAGTGGGGCATGAGGTGTTGAAGCTGAAGCCCGAGCTCCTCCAGCAGTAGCAGGAAGAAGGGTGAAATCGGCAGCGCCAACCCGCAAGAGATGTAGGAGGTGAACAGCACAAACTCTCCGGCGGTGAGATCGCTAAGGGGGGCAGCACCGGCACGGATTCTTCTGGCGAGCCCTGGCGCGCTCCACCCAAGCAGGCCACGCACCAGATTAAGCGCTTCCTCAGACTGAAAGCGATCAGGATGACCAAGCGAAGCCATGGCATGTGCAACGGCGTGGGCGTGGAATAGAGGAGCACGAAGGCAAAGGGGTACAGCCGGTTGGGAGAGAATGCGAAAAGGTAGCTGTTGCACACGGGGTGAATCCTTTTTCAAGGAAACCTGAATCCTTATTTAGGGAAACCCTTCCACGCACCCCTGAATCATCGCAAGAAATCCTATTCGACGGGCACCTAGGACCCAGGCAGCCCAGTCTATGACACGGGGCCCGGGTCCACAGGTCATACAGTTTGTGTGCCGGATTTTGGGTGCGGAAAGAGCGAACCGCCGCACGTGATAGCGCGCCTCCTTGGGCCGCTGTAGAAGACAAAAAGTAATCTTTAAAGCCAATGCAGCGGCAACAAGGCGCCCCGCGCGTGGCCCGACGAAACCACCAGGCGTGGGGCCATGGGTCAGTCAGCCATGGAGACAGATATGGCAGTTGACGTGACCAAAGGTGGATTGACAGTGCGCGTGTCAGCAGACGTGCTAAAACAGCGCGCCAATCACCAATCAGGCCATGTTAAGGCAAGGTACAAGCTTTGGCCCCACCTGTAGGCTCGCATCCTCCCCTGAGGTGGGCCCAAGGGCCACTGTCGGTACCCTGAAACTAGGGTACCCCTTACTACTACATAAAGACGCAGTACCCACGCGACTATTTTTAGCCGCGTGGTAAAAGAGCTGCATGTGGGACCAGGCCATGACTCACCCCAGCCTCGGGCGACTACTCTGGGCCAGCAACAGCACCTGACCCCACCATATGGGCGGGCCCGGTACCGCCACATGTCCAGAGAAAGTGACATACTCTGGGACATCACTAGTGAGTTCGGACCCCCATGGGAAGGTACCGGACCCCCCCCCCCCCCGTATGGGGTCCAGGCCGCCCACAATGGGGTCCTAAGGTTCCAGGACAGAACATACCCGAGCCTTAATCAGGACCCGGGCGGGGGTCCGGTGCCGACACGTGTCCAGACCTGATCTGGAGGGATTCGGACCTTATCACATACACTCCTACTCCCCGCCCAGGCGGAGACCCAATGCTGCCACGTGGCGTACTGCGCGCGGCGTAAGCCAACGGGCGGAGCCTGGCATGAAGCCTCTGGGCAACGCGCGTCTTTGCATTTATTACGGATAAGACGTGCGCCTGTCCATTCTAGTGGCAGACAATGTGCCCAGTCCATGCTGCGTGGGCCATGCAGTTACTCACACATTACCATATCAAGGATAATGACTCACCATTACTCATGCGTTTCCAAGAAAAGGGTTACTACCTATCAATGTTACATGTACTGCAGTCATCATGGCTCCCGCTGATTGCTCATGCGTTACTAAGGCAGAGGGAATCTGAATGGCTCCCTTGTGTAGGGTTTAGTCAGCATTAATTACTCACATAATGTATTCCTACCATTATGCTCCTAGGACCGCATATCGGGGATCAGCATCCTTGTATGTACCTCCCTTAAACTATAAAAGGGAGGGGACACAGCGTTACAAAGGACACACCCTCAATACAACTCACACACAATGGAGGTAGGGTATTACGCTCCTGCGGTCTGAACCACTATAAACCCTCGAGTGTTCTTGTGTTCATCGACAATTCACCAATCAGGCGAACGCTTAGGCCCCCTCCTCATCTTAGGATTAGGGCGGGTGCATTCCGCCACCTGGTCAGAGGATTTTCCCTCCGACAGTTTCCAACAGGGAAGCAATGTCAAAATTAATGCCCTAAGAAATTGTCTAATTTTGTTAAGGGCAAGGCACCCATGGTTCAGGATAACGAGGGTTACATTTTATATCCTACTAGTTATTCTAAGCACAAGATTTGGAGACTTCATTCTAGGAAACCTCATTCTGTTTCTCATCATGCTTTTATGTATAAGAATGAGGCATCTAGTTCTAGGCAATCAACCCATGCTAAATTGCCTAAAAAGAAATCTCATACTGCATCAAATGAGCCTATTATTTCATTGAAGACTTTTGATGCTTCTTATGTGCTGACTAACAAATCAGGCAAGGTAGTTGCCAAATATGTTGGGGCCAAACACAAGGGATCAAAGACTTGTGTTTGGGTGCCCAAGGTGTTTGTTTCTAACATCAAAGGACCCAAGACTGTTTGGGTACCTAAGAACAAGGCCTAAATTGTTTTGCAGGTTTATGCATCCGGGGGCTCAAGTTGGATCATTGATAGCGGATGCACAAACCACATGACTGGGGAGAAACGGATGTTCTCCTCCTATAAGAAAAATGAAGATCTCCAACGAGCTATCACATTTTGGGATGGAAATCAAGGTTTGGTCAAAGGGCTTGGTAAAATTGCTATATCTCATGACCATTCTATTTCCAATATTTTTCTTGTATATTCTTTAGATTACAATTTGCTTTATGTTTCTCAATTATTCAATATGGGCTACAACTGTCTTTTTACAAATGTAGGTGTTACTATCTTTAGAAGAAGTGATGATTCGGTAGCATTTAAGGGAGTATTAGAGGGTCAGCTATACTTAGTTGATTTCAATAGAACTGAACTCGATACTTGCCTAATTGCTAAGACTAATATGGGTTGGCTAGGGTATCGCTGACTAGCTCATGTTGGAATGAAGAATCTTCACAAGCTTCTAAAGGGAGAACACATTTTGGGACTAACAAATGTTCATTTTGAGAAAGGCAAGGTTTGTAGCGCATGTCAAGCAAGAAAGCAAGTTGGCGCCCACCATCCACACAAGAACATCATGACAACAGACAGGCCACTGGAGCTACTCCACATGGATTTATTCGACCCGATCGCTTACATAAGCATCGACGGGAGTAAGTACTGTCTTGTAATTGTGGATGATTATTCTCACTTCACTTGGGTATTCTTTTTGCAGGATAAATCACAAACCCAAGAGACCTTAAAGGGATTCTTGAGACGGGCTCAAAATGAGTTCGGCTTAAGGATCAAAAAGATAAGAAGCGACAATGGGACGGAGTTCAAGAACTCACAAATAGAAGGCTTTCTTGAGGAGGAGGGCATCAAGCATGAGTTCTCTTCTCCCTACACACCTCAGCAAAATGGTGTAGTGGAGAGGAAGAATAGAACTCTACTGGACATGGCGAGGACCATGCTTGATGAATACAAAACTCCGGACCGGTTTTGGGCTGAGGCGATTAACACCGCCTGCTACTCCATCAACTGGCTCTACCTTCACCGAATCCTCAAGAAAACATCATATGAACTCCTCACCGGTAAAAAGCCCAATGTTTCATATTTTAGAGTCTTTGGTAGCAAATGTTTTATTCTTGTTAAAAGAGGTAGAAAATATAAATTTGCTCCAAAGGCTGTAGAAGGCTTTTTACTAGGATATGATTCAAACATAAGAGCATATAGAGTCTTTAACAAGTCCACTGGACTAGTTGAAGTTTCTTGTGACATTGTGTTTGATGAGACTAATGGCTCCCAAGTGGAGCAAGTTGATCTTGATGAACTAGATGATGAAGAGGCTCCGTGTGTAGCGCTAAGGAACATGTCCATTGGGGATGTGTGTCCTAAGGAATCCGAAGAGTCTCCACAAGCACATGATCAACCGTCGTCTTCTAATCAAGCATCTCCACCAACCCAAGATGAGGAGCAGGCTCAAGATGATGAAGAAGAAGATCAAGAAGATGAGCCACCTCAAGAAGAGGGCAATGATCAAGGGGGAGATGATGAAGATAATGATAAGGAAGATAAACAAGAAATTCAGGGTCAAAGACCGCCACAACCAAGAGTCCACCAAGCAATCCAACGAGATCACCCCGTGAACTCCATCCTCGGCGACATTCATAAGGGGGTAACCACTAGATCTCATGTTGCACATTTCTATGAGCATTACTCTTTTGTGTGCTCTGTTGAGCCATACAGGGTGGAGGATGCACTAAGAGATTCGGATTGGGTGCTGGCAATGCAAGAGGAGCTCAACAATTTCACGAGGAATGAGGTATGGCATTTGGTTCCATGTCCTAATCAAAATGTTGTAGGTACCAAATGGGTATTCCGCAACAAGCAAGATGAGCATGGTGTGGTGATAAGGAACAAAGCCCAACTTGTGGCCAAGGGTTATTCACAAGTCAAAGGTTTGGATTTTGATGAAACTTATGCACTCGTAGCTTGGCTTGAGTCAATTCTTAAATTACTTGCCTATGCTACTTACCATGGCTTCAAGCTTTATCAAATGGACGTGAAGAGTGCCTTCCTCAATGGACCAATCAAGGAAGAGGTCTATGTTGAGCAACATCCCAGCTTTGAAGATAGTGAGTACCCTAACCATGTTTATAAACTCTCAAAGGCGCTTTATGGGCTCAAGCAAGCCCCAAGAGCATGGTATGAATGCCTGAGAGATTTTCTAATCACAAATGGCTTCAAAGTTAGAAAAGCCGATCCTACACTCTTTACCAAAACTATTGCAAATGATTTGTTCGTATGCCAAATTTATGTTGATGATATTATATTTGGGTCTACTAACAAATCTACTTGTGAAGAGTTTAGTAGGATCATGGTTCAAAAATTCGAGATGTCAATGATGGGGGGAGTTGAGATATTTCTTAGGTTTCCAAATCAAGCAACTCCAAGAGGGCACCTTCATCAGCCAAACGAAGTATATTTAAGACATCCTTAAGAAGTTTGGAATGAAGGATGCCAAGCCCATCAAGACACCCATGGAAACCAATGGGCATCTCGACCTCAACACGGGAGGTAAATCCGTAGATCAAAAGGTATATCGGTCGATGATAGTATCTTTACTCTATTTATGTGCATCACGACAGGATATTATGCTTTCTGTATGCATGTGTGCAAGGTTCCAAGCTGATCCTTAGGAAGTTCACCTTAGGGCCGTGAAAAGAATCATGAGATATTTAGTTTACACTCCTAAGTTTGAGCTTTTGTACCCTAGGGGGGATCAACCTTTGATTTAATACGATATTCCGATGCCGATTGGGCAGGGTGTAAAATTGATAGGAAGAGCACATCAGGGACTTGTCAGTTTCTGGGGAGATCACTGGTGTCTTGGGCTTCAAATAAACAAAACTCAGTAGCCCTATCAACCACCGAAGCCGAGTACATTGCCGCAGGCCATTGTTGTGCGCAATTGCTTTGGATGAGGCAAACCCTCAGGGACTATGGCTACAAATTGAACAAAGTCCCTCTCCTATGTGACAATGAGAGTGCTATTTGCATGGCGGAGAATCCCATTGAACACAGCCGCACTAAGCACATAGACATTTGATATCACTTTTTGAGGGATCACCAACAAAGGGGGGATATCGAGATAGCCTATATTAACACCAAAGACCAATTAGCCGATATCTTCACCAAGCCTTTAGATGAGAAAACCTTTAGCAAACTTAGGAATGAGCTAAATATTCTTGATTCTCAGAATTTTGATTGACACATTGCTAATTTATATACCTTTGATCCTATCTCTTTCATTTGCTACGACTAATGTATTTCCAAGTGTGTTTATATGCTAAGTCGTAGATTGAAAGGGAAATGGAGTACTCGACGAAGACAAGGCTTCCACTCCACTCTATCGGTATCATCCTTCGTCGTTACTCCAAATCACTCTCAAATTGGTTTAATCTTTTCACACATATTTACTTGTACAAATGGGGGAGAAAGTCTAGGGCTCTCAAAGTCTCTGTTTTTGGCGATTAATGCCAAAGGGGGAGAAAGTATTAGCCCAAAGCAAAAGGACCGCACCACCATCAAATTTTAAAAAGAAAATTTCAAATTAGTATCTTAATGTGTTTTCAAAAGGGGGAGAAAGTTATTAGTGTTTTCAAAAATTTGAAAAACCTTCTTGAACACTAAGAGGAGAATTTCATTCAGGGGGAGTTCTGTTGTAGTCAAAGGAAAACATTTGAAACTAGGGGAGAAATTTCAAAATCTTGAAAATGCTTCTTTCAATCTTATTCATATGCCTTCAAAAAGACTTTGAAAAGAATTTCCAAAAGGATTTGCAAAAACAAAACAAGTGGTGCAAAAGTGGTCCAAAATGTTGAATAAAAGAAAGCAATCCATGCATATCTATTGAAATTATAAATTGGTTTAATTCTAAGCAACCTATGCACTTACATTATGCAAACTAGTTCAATTCTACACTTATATATTTGCTTTGGTTTGTGTTGGCATCAATCACCAAAAAGGGGGATATTGAAAGGGAAATATGGTCAAACCTTTTCCTATAAATAATTTTGGTGGTTGAATGCCCAACACAAATATTGGACTAACTAGTTTGCTCTAGATTATGTATTCTATAGGTGCATAAAGGTTCAACATAAACCAATAAAAAGATCAAGTTAGGGTTCAAAAGAAAGGAGCAAAAGAAACCGAAGAGAACCCTGGTCTGGCGCACCGGACAGTGTCGGGTGCACCAAGGGCCGTACAGTCTGAACTCTTCACCTTCGGGTTTCTCAGGCACCCCTCTGCTATAATTCACCGGACTGCCCGATGTGCCACGGACTGTCCGGTGCACCAAGCGGAGCAACGACTAATAGAGCAACGACCGTCTACAAAAGTGTGAACAATGCGTGAATAGTGCGCGTAGAAGTCAGAGCAGGCGTCAGAGGTGCACCGGACAGTGAACATGACCTGTCTGGTGCAGCACCAGACTATCCGGTGCAACATGAAGTCAGCGCTCCAACGGTCAGAATCTTCAGAACCCTAACGGTTGGGTGACGTGGCTGGCACACCGGATAGTGTCCGGTGACGCACCGGACTGTCCGGTGTGCCCATCGACAGACAGCCTCCCCAACGGCTATGTGGTGGTTGAGGGCTATAAATACCCCCAACCACCACCACTCCAAGCATCCAAGTTTTTCAAACATCTCATTCAATATAAGAGCTAGTGCAATCAATACAAGACACAATTCAAAAGAATCAAAGCCTCTCCAAGTCCCAAATTCACTCCAAACAACTAGTGACTAGAGAGAGTTTTGCTCGTGTTCTTTGAGCTCTTGTTCTTGGATCGCTTTCTTCTTCCTCATTCTTATTCTTCAAGTGACTTGTAATCAAAGCAAGAGACACAAATTATGTGGTGGTCCTTGTGGGGTCTAAGTGACCCGTTTGATTAAGGAGAAAGCTCACTCGGTCTAGGCGACCGTTTGAGATACGGAAAGGGTTGAAAGAGACCCGGTCTTTGTGACCACCTCAATGGGGACTAGGTTCTCAAGAACCGAACCTCGGTTAAACAAATCACCATGTCATCCGCTTTATTTCTTGGTTGATTTGTTTTCTCCCTCTCTTTCGGACTCGGTTTTAATTCTAACGCTAACCCCGGCTTGTAGTTTGTCTTTTAAGTTATAAATTTCAGATTCCGCCTATTCGCCCCCTCTAGGCGACTTTCAGTTCCGAGGTTTGTGAGGGGATGAAGGAGGAAGAGGGACGCCAGGTGCAGGGTTTATATATACCCTAGAGGGGTTGTGGGTTAGGGGCCCGAAGGGAGCGCGCAGCGTGGCACGTTCAGCTGCGCTTGTCGCGAGTGGTTGAGGAGACGGATCTGACGGAGGTGGCCCACCTGACTACGAGAGAACAGACGCCGCACAATAAGTGGATGACGTGTGGGGTCCCGGGATCAACGACCGAACACCTAGTGCGCAGCGCAGCAGATGGCGAGTGGTGTGAGTGGCTGACATGTGGGCCCAATATGTCGACGCCGACCCAAGCCCTAGGGCCGCGCGGGGAGTGAAGATGGGTCGAGAACCTCTGATTTCGGCCCATGCGCGATCTTATCCTTTTTATTTTCTTTTTCTTTTCTTTTCTCTTTTCTTCTTTTTCAAATTTAGGTTTCAAATTTGAATTCATATTTGTGGAGTTCATACTTGGGTTAAATGTGTACATTCAAATAACAGTATGAATCGAATTTAATTCATTTATATATTTATTGTATCTAATTTGTATAGCATTTTTCTTCTCTTTTCTCAAATCCTAGAATTCCCATTAGATCTTAAATTCCAAATTGGCTACTAATATATTTCTATTAACATTATTTTTATATAGTTACCAAATGCACACACAAATAAATCTCACCATGATGCATATATTATTTTAGGTGCCATTAGTTAATTAATACCTTTAGAGATGGTTGTTCACATGTTATAATAAATAGAGGCAAAACATATATGTAAATCCACTATATTTTCATTTTACACTTTTGGGTATTACACTGCAATTACTGTGCAATACCACCGACGGGTCTCGTGGTGACACCAGCCGGAGTCTATAGGCTCTGGCGGATGGGTCTAGGCTCTAAGTTGGGGTAGACTGCTCGTCATCCTATGGCTATAGGTAGCCATAGGGGGCTCGCCTTAACCCAGCAGGAGTGGGTACCCCATATTCGGGGTACTGACGGTAACTCCTTGTTTGATTTAACTTTGTTGCTAGTAGGTTGCTTGGTAACTTTATTTGCTTTTAGAGCAATATCTATAATTTTCATACCATCTAACTTTGCTTGTAGTTCACCAAGCTTTCTTCTTTCAAGAGCCTCATCTCACTATGTATCAAAAGTCATAATCCTCCCAAGTATATCACTAGGAGTAAATTTCTCAAATCTCTTTTCATCTCTAATCAGGGTGACCACTATTTCATTCTCGGTGAGTAAGCCTCTAACAAAATTTTGACAAATTTTTTATCAGTTATTTTCCCCACCAAGTTCTATAATCTTTCCAACAATTATCCTTAATCTATAAAACATCTCTGGTGGTCTTTCATTATCCATAATCACAAATCTATTTAATTTTGCCATTAATAGATCAATCATAGACTATTGTGCCTTGTAAACTCCCTCATGATCTATATGTATTGGTCCCAGATTTCCTTGGTCACCTCTAACCCAATTACCTTGTTGTCCTTATCTCCCCTCAATGCACTCAACAAGACACTTGTTGCTTGAGTGTTGAGATGGATACAACGATATTCAAGAGGAGTAAGATTGCTTGGATCTTGTCGTTCTTACACTTCATTCTTGACTATATCCCATAATTTTGGATCCAATCCTACAAGATATGTATTCATCATATGTTTCTATTTGGCAAAGTTAGTCCCATCAAATGGGGGTAACTTTTCCGCTGAAACATTGATAATAGATCTATAATCAAGATTAGTCATAGAATTATTATAATTGAAGGATACACGCTCATATGTCTTCTTGCTCTTTATGGTTTTCATTTCATTGTTGGAAGTTTGATATGATTTATCATCATCACCATCTTCATTGTTGCTTGTCTCATCATTATAACTTATTTTTTACCTTTCATCCTTGCTAATATTTTCTTTTCTTCTTCTTCCAACCTTCTTTCATCTCTTCTTGGCATTTTTCTTTTCTTCTTTTGAGCTTCTATTCTTCTCTTGCTTCCTTTCTTTCTTCCCTTCTTAATCTTCTTTTATCCTTGCTCTTTCCCCTCTTGAGACATCAAGAACAAAGTGTTGCATTGCTGGCTGTTAAGACACTTCCACTACTGCTATCATCTTAAAATGTTGCCTTACTTGGCATACCACTCTCATATCTCCTTGGTGTCACCATTCCTCAAGCAATGAAGCATTACAGAGGAAATTTGCCTTGATACCACTTGTATGGATCTGGTACACCTAGAGAGGGTGAATAGACCGCCTATCAAATTTGAGCTTAAAAACTTAATTAGTAACCCAAGCAAAGGTGCCACTTGATGCCTGGCGCCATGATCCGACACTACTAGATAATGAGCATTACTGCTTCACAAACTTAAATAGGTACTATGAAAATAAAAAACACAAAGGGGACAAGGATTTATCTCATGGTTTAGTTCATCACAAATGCTTACCTACCTCTACGTTATTGAGGAAGCCACTAAGGCCTTGGGTTCACACACCCTATCCTCGTTCTCAAGTCAAGGGCTTAGGCTCTTGAGATGTGGATTTCTTACTTTAGTTTTAGGGTAAATTCAAACCTTCAAGGCTGCAACAATGAGCAGTGCAACTCACTAGATGACACTCTTGCTGGTTAGGAACAATGCTCTAAGGGTAAGACGTAAGAGATTCAATCGTTGGCTTGAATGGGGACCAATGCTCTTGAAATAGGAAGAACAAGTGCATGAACTCAAATACTGATTTTGATTCCATAATCTCATAGGAATTCACATAGGAGCTGTTTGGAGTGACTTAGGAGCTTGAATAAAGTGTGTGAGAGAGAGACAATTTGTTGTAATTTTGTATAGTGGTTTGTTTAGATTCAACCATGACCATTGGGGGGTAACAGGGAAACGGTATAAGAGGGTGTTTGGATATAGTGACTAACCTTTAGTCCCTGTCACATAGGATGTTTGGATGTTAGTTAGAAGTATTAAATATAGTCTAATTACAAAACTAGTTATACATATGAGGACTAAACAACAAGATGAACCTATTAAGCCTAATTAGTCCATGATTAGCCCATGTGACACTATAGTAAACATTTGCTAATTAAGGATTAATTAGACTTAAAAAACCATCTTGTTGTTTAGTCTTCATCTGTGTAATTAGTTTTACCATAATTGGCATTCAAACATTCGATATAACACGGTCTAAACTTTAGCCAAGGGATCTAAACCCGCTCTAAATACACTTACCAGCCTGAATAGCTACTTTAATGCCTGGCACTACTAGGTGACAAGTGGTAGTGCCACGGTGCAGCAGTGCCACATAAGCTCAGAAATCCAAATGTGTCTAAATTTTTAAGGGTAGGTTTCTAGGCGTTATGGAATATGCATGTGGAATATGAGCATTGTTCTTGCATGCAAACGTGTAGATTGAATTCCCATTGATAATACAACATACATATGCAGAATTTAAAAATGTAAACAGAAATATAAACTTCATATCAGATTTGGGGATTCCACCACTATTAATGTCTTCTTCCGTTTTCCTTTGTCCTATCATGACACTCAACAAATCACATTAGTTCTTTAATTACATGGTCATTATCATTAAACCCCATAATTAGGACTTGATTGTACTTATAGAGGGGCTTAGGAATCACTAAGACTATCATATTCAAGATTGAGAAGACCAAGTTATAAGACAACTATGGACTATGGCTGCCACTGATAGATGCATTAAGCTCATCATATGGTATTTATATCCCAAAACACACAAGTGGATAATAAACAATGGACATGTGAAGTTCCAGGCACATATTGGATGGCAAGTTTTACAGAGCGATCAACATCAAACGTCATCAACTTTATTTTAACTAGCATGCTTTTGCTTTTGTTAGGGATAAGGAAAGGACAATGCACACATATCACTATAGAAAGCAACAAAACCACCTGATGATAAGTGGATCCTTGCCATTATCTCGTGGGTTACTTGGCCAAATTGCTAAGGATGTACAAGACCCTTTAATCGACTACAACATAGTCGGTTTTAGGCTCATGGGGCTATAGGATATATCCTAGTCAGATAACTTGAAAAATATGTTGAGAATATTCTTTGGGGATATGAAGATTTGTAGAGAAGACCTCCATGTTTTGTGCTAAACAGTAAGAGGCTCGATGGCTACACCGAATGGATGTGCAAGAAAGCACACACTACTAGAGGAAGATCCAAAGAACACTTCATGGCTTCTCTTAAGAAGAGTACTAAAATGTTGTTTGATTCTACTTGGCAGTAAACTAGAGATTCAATAAGACTTTCAAAGTTAAACCATGAAGAGCTTGACGATCTCATATCCTAAGAGTCCCCTATAAGACGGATGACATGATAAGTAGATGAGCCAGTGCATGAAGCTATCTAAAGACACAGAACATGATGACATGTTCTCTAAGGTAATAGGCTATTGATCTAGTCGAGTTAAAAGAGAGACTATTTCTAAATAGGATTAGAAGTCTTATGTCTGCTCAACTAGTACTCGACTTGTACGCCTGCCCACTATACTGTATAAAGAGAGACAAGGGTGCTTCCCTTGTAACACATCGTAATAAGCAATCCAACACAATACATCATGCCATACATGACGTTGGGTATTGTGCGACCTTGCGGTCCAAACCTATATAAAATGTTGTCTCGCATTAAACATTAAGCTCTGCTTATGCCAAATCCCATTAATTTCTATTCTGAGTAATTATGTGTAGACTTCCTAGTCATCAAATACCGACACTAGGTGCTAGAATTTATTTGTTCATAGTTAGTCTATTGTTGTCCATTTTATAAATATCTTTATTTATCTGAAGGTGAATGCAGATCTATTGTTTTCTCAATCCAAATATGCACCAAGTACCATATCTTTTATTCCTAGTGAACACTATTTTAAATTTTGTCCATTGCAAAGTCAACCTCACCAAATTGCTTGCAAATCTTATACGTTACTTGCTCTGTCGACCTGTTTGATAATGCGTTTTTGAAATACTATAGTTTTGAAATACCATAGTTTACAGTTGTACATGACACAAATAATAGAGTATCACCTTACCACAGTAAAACCACAATATTGTTAAAAACTTAGATGTGTTTGGTTCCATCAGAAAACCAAAGTATTCGTAGAGACAACAAAAGAAAACAGAGATCCTGAGTGGAGTTTCCAAAACTCCAAAAATATCAAAGTTTTGGGTAAAACATGGTATTTAAAACCGTGTTTTACCTTTACCAACCAAACACCTTTTGACTTCTAATACCACGGTATCATCAAATATCATAGTATTGTCTCAAAACTGTAAAAATACTAATAGTAGGGTGTTTGGTTTGAGGAATGAGCTAGTCCATTATTTTCTCACTCTTTGTTTTTTTGTTTGGTTTATGGAATGGAATGAGTTGATCCATCACCACCTCATTACTCATAGTTAGTTAGTTAGTTAGTTAGTACTAATATGAGGAATGAGGTCATTCCACCAAATTTGAGGAATGAACTCATGATGCACCATTTTATTTTGGATGGAGTGATTTCTCAAACCAAATACCCTCTAAGATTCCAAACAGGGCCTCATCTGCAAAAGTAAAAAAACACTCCTAATGGAATACATCAGTGCTATTTGTTATTGATATATAGTTTCCCCTAGTCATAGGATCTAAGACACTTAATAGTTGTAAAATGAATAAACATTGAACATCCATTGAGAAGCAAATACGCAGTCCGTGTGTGCCAAGGGATGGCACATACTAGAATGTAACCTGTTGCTCCCAGAGCACATTACTAAATAGGTTTCATGTGTTTAAGCTTGGCAAAGGTGCCAATATATGCATTACAATATACAACCATTATAGTAGGATTTTCAGCTATTATGCTGGTGACTTATGATGGCACAACTAGAGGGTGTATTAGTGTACCCCATCCATGAATCAAAGATTTTCATTTTCTGAAGATAAGGAATATATGTTTGGACTTTAGCTAGACAACCACCATTGTATTTTCTTTAATTTAATATATGGAGATATGTCAGATTGCAAATGACACATGCCGCTTCAGACCCACCATCTAACTGCTTTATATTTAATGTAAAAGAGCTAGCTTTACATTGAATTTTCCCCTAGTTGCACTTGAGAACTTTTCACTTAAACCCCAAAATACTAGGCATGCACCATATATCATGATCATTTTGCTTGGCCTCGACTAAACTGCTCATGCTTTAAATTTGCAGACCTAAGTGCTCTTAGCAGGCAGTAACAATTTGGTAAATACTGAATGTTACAGCAATATTACAACTAAGAGCTTGTTTGGTTAGAATTGGGTTGAAGGGAATTGAAGGAGATTAAATCTTTTGCTAGTCAAAATCGAGTAGAAAGAGATTTAATCTCCTCAGATCTTATGTAACCGAACAAAACCAAAATGGGCTGCAGGCACAGGAACCTGAGCAAGAGTCATGAGAGCAGGGAGGTTTCGTTGATAGAATGATGGTGGCTTGTAGCTGGAACCCGGCCCGTCGGTTTTTCGGAATCCGGAGGCCGGAGCACATCTCACACCTGGGTACGCTGCCCGGACGAGTTTTTTCTATTTGTCGTTTCACAGGGACACACAAGTAAGGGAGCCGCATTGATTAAGGGCTCCGAGGGCCTGTCCCTGCGGGTGGGGCCGTACAGTCACCATTCGTACGGGCACGTGCGGCCCCCACCTCTTTACAGGTAGTCCATTGGATGCTGGGCGCCTTGGATATATGTCCTGTAGTGCGGTCATCATGGAGCGAAGAGCACCCCGCGTCCCCCTGCCCCTCCCTGCCTTGGACTCTTCTTCTCCGGCGGGACCGGGTGTGAGCAGCGTGGCACCAGGACTGGAGTTTGAAGAGGTGGGCCGTCCAAGTGGCAAAGAGGATGAAGCTGGGCCAAAGAAAGGAGGAAGAATTCGCAAGCCAAGTGTCCGAGTGAGCGGGCCTGACTGGGTGACGGCCTAGAGGTCGTGTGTTGCAGCCAAGCGTGGTGTGATGGTGTGTGGCCTTCTCAGGCGTGTAAGCGAGGGGAGATAAGTATCTGGGAATAGAGAGCAGAGGGTATCAAGAAAAGTGTAACAGATTTCTGTTTTCCCACCTAATACCAAACCACCTCTGCTGTCTGCTCCCCGTTCTTCTCTGTTGCTTTTCTATCTTGTTCATCTGCTATTCTTTACCTTCCTGAGTTTGGGCGATTACATTTGGTATCAGATTCTCGATCTTGGCCGTCTTCGCGCTGGAGCCCGTTCATCACCACGAGCACTTCACCCGTCTTCAGCGGCGACTTGGAGCAATGGATGTCAACACCAAGCTGATCGTTGATGAGTTGGAGAAACGGTTCTCGGCGATGGATCAGAAGTGGGAGAAAAAGTTCACGGAGTTGGCTTCATCCCGTGATGAGCGCATCGCCGCGCTGGAAGCCGTCGGGACCGAGCTGTCCGCGTGGAAGCCGAAGGTGGAGGCGGCTATGGAAGATGTCAAGTTGGAGGTCCGCAAGTTGAACAAGTTGTGGGATCGCGCATCGATGGAGCCGATGGTCGAGCCGGCGTTGCTGCAGAAACCTGGGGCCATTCCTTCTCGACAGCTGATTGGATCGGCAAACGATGGTATGATCGACCATCGCGATGACACGGCGTTCAGGGATTCAACTTTTGGATCGGTGCTCACCTACGTACCGGAACCGGCGAAGGGTAATCATCAGTTTACTTTTCCTCCTGTATCGCCTGGTATTCAGGATCCGAACCCTATGTATGATGTGCCCAGGGGGAGGCATGGGGATTCTGGGTTCAGTTCCTTAGGCAAGTTACCTAAGCTGCCTTTCCCAGCTTTTGAGGGTGATAATCCCAGGTTGTGGATATCTCAGTGTGAATCATATTTTGAGATGTATCAGGTGGATCCCGCTGTCTGGATTCGGGTTATATCTATGCATCTGTCACCTACGGTAGCTTGCTGGTTTCAGGCGATTCAGAGAAGATATGTGGAGCTGCGTTGGCCCTTGTTCTGCAAGCTGCTGATGGATCGTTTTGGTAGGGACCAACACCAAGCATTATTAAGGCAACTGTTCAGGATTAGGCAAACTGGGTCAGTTGAGGAGTATATTACTCGTTTCTCCACATTGATGGACCAGTTGTCTGCATATGAGGCAATGACAGACCCCTTGTATTTTACGACAAGATTTGTGGAGGGTTTGCGTGAGGATGTTCGGGCAGTGGTGATGGTGCAACGTCCGGTGGACTTGGACACCGCGTGCACGCTGGCACTGCTGCAGGAGGAGGTATCTGAACCGGTGCGACGCAAGGAATGGCCGAGGGGTGGTCCGGTGTCATGGGCCAAGTCTGGGCATAAAGTGCCTTTTCCTTTGCCGGCGCCACCTACTGGAGAGAAGTCGGGGTTTACTACACCAGACAAACGCATTCCTGGGCAGTCCAGGTCTGTGGAGGACAAAATGACAGCCCTGCGGGCTTACAGAAGGGCTAAAGGGTTGTGTGATCGATGTGCAGAAAAGTGGCACAGGGGTCACTCCTGTGGAGCAACTGTGCAATTACAAGCAATGCAGGAAGTATTTGAACTGTTTGCTGTTGATGAAGTGTCATCACCAACCCATTCTTCAGTACATCCTGAAGAGCAATTGTTTTCAGTTCTACTGTCTGAAACAGTTCTTGGGAGTTCATCTTCAGGAGTGTTGCAGTTTGTAGGGGTTATGCAGCAAACAGACATCTCTATTCTAATTGATTCTGGAAGCACACATTCTTTTGTAAGTCAGCTTGTGTTACCCAAATTATATTCTGTAGTACTTCAGGACACACGTGTAGCGGTAAAAGTGGCCAATGGAAATATGATGCAGTGCTCTTCGTTATGGGTTCAAGCTGAGTGGTCTATTCAAGGGTTGGTGTTCCATCACGATCTGAAAGTGTTGCCTCTTCACAACTACGACCTCATTTTAGGTATGGATTGGTTGGAGTTCCATAGTCCTATGAGGATTCACTGGCGACAAAGATGGATGTCTATTACTTACCAAGGATCTTCAATGGTCTTATATGGTTCAGATCACTGTAGGAGTGAGGAATTGTTGATTCACATTGCTGCTGTTGCTTCTTCTGAAGGCACACAAACTGCAACAACCATGTTACCTGAGATTACTGCCTTGTTGGATAAGTTTTCTGATGTCTTGTCTGCTCCATTATCATTGCCTCCATCAAGGTCTTGTGATCACTCTATTCCGTTGATACCAGGAGCTAAGCCTGTCATGGTCAGACCATATAGGTATGCTCCCTCATTGAAAGATGAGATTGAGAAGCAAGTGGAGTCTATGCTGCAGCAAGGTATAATCAGACCCAGTTCATCCCCCTTTAGTTCTCCTGTTCTTTTGGTTCGCAAGAAAGATGGATCTTATCGATTTTGTGTCGATTATCGTTACTTAAATGCCTTAACTGTCAAAAGCAAATTCCCTATACCAGTTTTTGATCAGTTAATTGATGAGTTATCTGGGGCCAGTTGGTTTTCTACCTTGGACCTCATTTCGGGTTACCATCAAGTACGGTTGAAAGCTGGAGAGGAGTTTAAAACTGCATTTCAGACACATGCTGGGCATTTTGAGTTTGTGGTTATGCCCTTTGGTCTTTCGGGAGCTCCGGGTACTTTTCAAGGAGCCATGAACACTACACTTGCCCCATTGTTGAGAAAATGTGTTTTGGTATTTTTTGATGATATTTTGGTGTATAGTAAAACCTATGAAGAGCATGTGGAACACTTGGCAGCAGTTTTTGAGTTGCTGCAGCAGGAGCATTGGCATATTAAACTTGCCAAATGTCACTTTGCTCAGAGATCTATTGCCTATTTGGGGCATGTCATTAGTGAGGCTGGAGTGACTACTGATAGTGCTAAGATTGAAGCAGTTTTGAACTGGCCTAGCCCTGCTAATGTGAAGGAGTTGAGAAGCTTTTTGGGACTTGCTGGTTATTATAGAAAATTTGTCAAGTATTTTGCTGTTATTACAAAGCCCTTGACTGAATTGTTGAAAAAAGGAGTGCTCTTTGTGTGGACTTCAGAACATGAAGTTTCTTTTGCAGCCATCAAGCAGGCCCTTTGCAGTGCACCAGTGTTGGCCTTGCCTGATTTTACTAAACCTTTTTGCATTGAGACTGATGCATGTAAGACTGGTGTGGGGGCTGTTTTGTTGCAAGAAGGACACCCTTTAGCTTTCATTAGCAAAGCTTTAGGTCCTAAAACCCAGGGATTATCCACTTATGAAAAAGAATATTTGGCTATCTTGGTAGCTGTGGAGCAGTGGAGACCTTATTTATTGCATGATGAGTTTGTCATTTTTACTGATCAGAAGAGTCTTGTGCATTTAAATGATCAAAGATTGCATACTCATTGGCAACAGAGGGTATTCACCAAGTTGTTGGGTTTAAAGTACAAAGTAGTTTATAAGCAAGGAGTTCACAACAAAGTGGCTGATGCACTATCCAGGCGAAATCACGAAGAAGTGTTGTGTTCTTCCATATCAGTAGTCCAGCCTAGTTGGTGTCAAGAGATTGTGGATGGGTATTTGGCTGATGAAGCTGCTTGCAAACTGATAGAAAAATTGACAGTGGACAAAACCGCGGTACCTCATTTCTCCTTTTGTGAGGGTTTGTTGCGCTACAAAGGAAGAATTTGGTTGGGCAGTAATACTGCAATGCACCATAATGTGTTGGTGGCGCTACATACATCACCAGTGGGAGGACATTCAGGGTTTCCAGCTACTTACCATCGGGTGAAACAGCTGTTTGCGTGGTATGGGCTAAAAAAGACAGTGCAACAATTTGTCCAGTCTTGTGCAGTTTGCCAGCAAGCAAAATCTGAGAGAACTAAATATCCAGGACTTCTCCAACCTTTGCCTATTCTTGAAGGTGCTTGGCAAACTATCAGCATGGATTTTGTGGAAGGACTGCCCTTGTCTGCTGGTAAGAATTGTGTTCTAGTGATAGTAGATAAGTTCTCCAAGTTCAGCCATTTTGTCCCTCTGAAACACCCCTTTACTGCTGCATCGGTGGCCCAAGTGTTTATGCAGCAGGTCTACAGGTTGCATGGTTTACCTTCAGCCATTGTCTCAGATCGTGATCGAATCTTTACAAGCCAATTGTGGAAAAATTTGTTTGAATTAGCTGGAGTATCTCTCCAAATGAGTAGTGCCTACCACCCTCAAACCGATGGTCAAACAGAACGTGTGAATCAGTGCATGGAAACCTATCTTCGTTGCTTTGTGAGCGCTTGTCCTCACAAGTGGGTGCATTGGATTTATCTGGCTGAGTTTTGGTATAATGCTACTTGGCATTCAGCATTGGGATTCTCTCCTTTTGAGGTGTTGTATGGGTATAAACCACGCCACTTTGGTGTTGATCTCAACACAGCATGTCCAGTTAACTCTTTGCAAGAGTGGCTCCACGAGAAGACAGTGATGCAGCAGTTGGTGCAGCAGCATTTAGCACGAGCACAACAGCGAATGAAGTCGCAAGCTGATAAAAATCGTGTGGAGCGTCAGTTTTCAGTAGGAGATATGGTGTTTTTGAAGATCCAACCATATGTTCAGTCTTCTCTGGCACCTCGTGCTAATCAAAAGCTGGCGTTTCGTTTCTTTGGGCCATTTCCGGTGGTTGCCAAGGTGGGAGCAGTGGCTTACAAATTGGGATTGCCTTCTTCATCTAGTGTGCATCCTGTATTTCACGTTTCTCAATTGAAAAAGGCTATTCCATCTGCGGTGTCAGTGGCACAATTGCCCAAGGAGCTGGATGGGTTCCAGGTGCCTCAACATGTATTGCAGAAGCGTATTGGTGCAGATGGGAAGTCCCAGGTCTTGGTGCAGTGGTCCAGTATGCCGCCATCGTTGGCTACTTGGGAAGATTCTACAGCTCTACGTCAAGCATTTCCTCAAGCGCCTGCTTGGGGGCAAGCAGGATTTCTTCGCCGGGGGAGTGTGAGCAGCGTGGCACCAGGACTGGAGTTTGAAGAGGTGGGCCGTCCAAGTGGCAAAGAGGATGAAGCTGGGCCAAAGAAAGGAGGAAGAATTCGCAAGCCAAGTGTCCGAGTGAGCGGGCCTGACTGGGTGACGGCCTAGAGGTCGTGTGTTGCAGCCAAGCGTGGTGTGATGGTGTGTGGCCTTCTCAGGCGTGTAAGCGAGGGGAGATAAGTATCTGGGAATAGAGAGCAGAGGGTATCAAGAAAAGTGTAACAGATTTCTGTTTTCCCACCTAATACCAAACCACCTCTGCTGTCTGCTCCCCGTTCTTCTCTGTTGCTTTTCTATCTTGTTCATCTGCTATTCTTTACCTTCCTGAGTTTGGGCGATTACACCGGGGGCCGGCCACCGCGCATCGGACGACGGCCTTCGACGGGGGCAGCAAGGACACCGCCACAGTTTGTCCTATACAAACGGAGGCCAGGACGGGGCCTTCCGCCATTGCTTTCACCCACCCCAAACCACCGCTACCACTCGATGGAGACAGCAGAGGGAGATAGGAGTAATACGGAAAAATATATATTTTTTTTAACCTTTAGTCATGTCGCTCGTCTCCCACCCCACACTAGTGTCCTTTTCATCAGTTTCACCTAAAAGCCCTAACAGTGCCGCCTCTGCGGCGCGACTTTTCGCCTCTACGGCTGTTGATATTCCTACCCTCTGTTCCACCTCCAAGTTGGCTCCGCAGATCTCCCCTTTTTAGGACAAACAATCCATCCACCACCGCCCTACACACCCTCCTTCCTAAAAATAGTAGCCGGCGCCATGCAAATGCGATTCCCCACAGCTCCCCGTTCCTGATGGAGCTCCTCCGCAGATCAATGGGCCGATGAGACGACGAGCAACGACACTCAGCAACCAGTTCCAGGTACCGCAGGAACTCCCAGCGGCCACCCCTAGTATACCAACCACTCCAGTCTCCAGCTGAGCTGAGCTGAGCTGAGCAACAAAGGGTATACACTTGTAACTTTATGATACTCTCCATGTCCAAGCTAGCTCCTTTTTATCTTTTTTTCCTCATCTCTTCTCTTGGCGGAATCTCGAGCCAGCTTCAGCTCCATTCCAACGCGCCCGGCCGCTGCCTCGGCTGCCACCGCCGAGATCAGCCGCCATCGCCACCAAAGGTAGGAGTATACTTGCTCGCAGTGCGCCAGTGAGGCAGTGACTGCATGCTGCCTCTCCAAGAAAATAGAACCCATCCCCCCCGCATGTAGTATAATTTGACTGACGAAAATATTGTTTCTTATAAGCAGCATCGTTTCCCCTTTTATGCATAAATATGAAAGATGCATCGCTTTCACACGAACATGGACAGGCAAAGAAAATATCGAGCAGGGCACCTCAGATATATAGATCCCCAAAATGGCGCATGTAATCATCCGTTGCGTCAATCCTTCATGTGTCTGTATATGATTCCTGGATGCCAGCAGGTTAATCGATGGACCTGCCCCCAAACCCCGAGAGCCCGGGAGGCGGTGGTGATGGCGGCGGAGGAGGCGGAGCCGGTGGATCGAGCGGCGGGGCGTCTTCGTCGGCGCCGGGCGGCGGCACGCCGCAGACGCCGAGCCGGTACGAGGCGCAGAAGCGGCGGGACTGGAACACGTTCGGGCAGTACCTGCGGAACCACCGGCCGCCGCTGAGCCTGGCGCAGTGCAGCGGCGCGCACGTGCTGGAGTTCCTGCGGTACCTGGACCAGTTCGGCAAGACCAAGGTCCACACGGCGGCGTGCCCCTTCTTCGGCCACCCGAGCCCGCCCGCGCCGTGCCCCTGCCCGCTGCGCCAGGCGTGGGGCAGCCTCGACGCGCTGGTGGGCCGCCTCCGCGCCGCCTTCGAGGAGAACGGAGGCCGCCCGGAGTCCAACCCCTTCGCGGCGCGCGCCGTCCGCCTCTACCTCCGCGAGGTCCGCGAGCACCAGGCCCGCGCGCGCGGCGTCAGCTACGAGAAGAAGAAGCGCAAGAAGCCGCAGCCAGCTGATCACGCCAGCGGGAGCGGAGGACAAGGCCCTCACCACCCGCCGCCTCCGGCACCGCCGCCCGCCGGCGCGGCGTGCTGAGGAACAGTACTACGACACACGCACCCCATTTGGTATGCCGGCCGGACTGAGCATATTTTATGTAGGTTTCGATCGATTTGCCGGTGCATGCATGCATGGTTTATTTGCTACTACCGTTTTGCTCGCGCTGCTGGTGCTGCTTCTTCTTCGCTTAGACTCTCTCTACCGATCGTGTGCCGTGCTACATTGTTATTTCTTCTTCTCCGTCTCTCTCTCTCTCTCTCCTGCTACACGCTTCAGTTCCTAGCTACCGCTTATTTTCGTTTCAAGCAGTTTAATTTGCTTGTAGAAGCAAATCTTATCATTGGATCATTGAATTGAAGCCTATATATATATGCTTTTCATTCAGTACTGCTCATTGTAGAGATGAACGAAGATGGACTTGCATACTTGTGTATCGGTTCATTGTACATACGTACGTGTCCTCGATTCATAGTACAGAGAGAGGACGAGAGAGCTAGCCAGCGCGGGTACCGGGATATGGCCATCCCCTCTCTCCTCTGCAGTTCTTCGCGGGTGCCAAGTCCCATCAAGGACGTACAAATTTGACGCATCCAGATCTTTGGCTTTCTTTCTAGTTCTGATTCCTGTGCCGCTTCCTTTTTCTGGTGCGATTGCGCTCGATCGATCGGCGCCGCGCGCTAGCTCGGGAACTGCTCCACCCACTGCACCAGTGAGCAGTGTGACAACGGGCATGGCCGGACTGATCGATCGAGCCGGATCGTGGATGGTACTGTCGCGGCGCACTGTTGCATGCCATCCGCCGTCCCATTGGCTTGGTGCATATCTTGCTAGATCTTGTCTGACGGTTGAATAGGGTGCAACTGTTGTTCTTCTCTAGCGCGCTCGTGCCACTGGTCAGGCTGCCGGCTGGCCGGCCGGCTTCGCTACCCTCCAGCTGCAGTGACGCCCATAGGAGGTCCAATGGATGAATAGTTGTAATATGTTTGTGCTGTGTGTGCCACTGCACTAGCTACCTCTCCGGCTTCTAGTCTAGCACCATGAATTAGTTTAGTAGGGTGCGGCCAAATAAGGAGATGTTCATTGATTCACTGTAATTAGCAGCTTCATATCTATGGCTCTATCTCTTGTCGATCTGCATGGTTGCATTGCTAAAATTGGTAGTACATTTTGACATACATATACACAGGATTTCATTGGTTGCCTGGTCTCTGATTCCTGATTTCATGCATGCAACAAACTAGTGCTGCTACCCATCTGAATGCAGTCTGCAGTATCTATATGTTAACATAATAAAAAAAAGCTCTTTCATTATTTGCAATCTCCAAGCAATCATTGGGTGATCTGATAATAATGGGATTTTATATATGACTAAAACTAGATTAGTAAAATGTTGGGTTAGAAGCAGCTCTTGAACTTACTTATAGTTTATCATTAGGCTAAGATACAATATATGCTGGATTTGCACGTTCAGAATCATCCATTTATGTTTGCACATCTAAATTGAACATTGTTGGTTTGTCTCCTCTCTTAGTCTTCATTTTATGTGCTCATATGTGTGTTGTTAATATAGAGAATTATAATTCCCAGCACATAAAAATTTTCTCCAAGCATATAAGGCGTAACCACCTCTGGTTCAAAGACCAAGAAATGCATTTAATTGTCTCTATATCACTGCATCGATATACGTATGCATAGAGAGAGCACGCCTTATATTATGGGATAAAAATAAAAAGTGGTTACGCCTTATATCCTGGGACGGAGGGAGTACTTAGTCACTTAAATGCATGTGCCTTGTTTGATATGATTTTACGGGTTCTCTAGTTTTCTCAATGTTTTGAAGGATAAATACTAAGCCATACTAGCAATAAGATTTGTAGAATTATATAGTAACCTGTAATCACGTACATTTTTAGCATACTCCCACAGTCCCACTTACATACTCTAATTACGACTTTACAGAAAATTTAGCATTTTGACTTGTACTAACACAAGACAAACTACTGCGCATTTTCATAATTAAGTTATGTTATTGGGTTCTTCAAAAATCAAACCTCAAATATGCATCGATAACACAATTATTTGGTTTTGTAAATTTTCACATTTCTATAGATTTAACAAAGTTAGAAAATTTTGATTTAGGATAATACTGAAATGAACTATCAATTTAAAACGAAGGGAGTAAACATAAAGTATGAAAAGCACGTACCAATTGTCCTACTGGCATCTTTGTTGAGTGTGTCAAACACTCGGCAAAGACTTTTTTTACACTTAGCAAATACTTTGCGAAGTGTTACACTTGGCAAAACACTCAGCAAAAATTTTATCGGCAAATGGTTCTTTGCCGAGTACTTTTTTGGTACTCGCCAAAGACTTTGTCGAGTGTTAAAAAACACTCAGCAAAGAACACTCGATAAATTAAGAATCGCAAAAAAATAAAAAACAGCAAAACATTTTTTAATTAGAGGATCAACCCCAACCATCACCATTTCTCTACTCATCGTCCTATCATTTTTCATTATTTTTTGACTGAATTTATATGTTTTGTGACCGGCGAGATTCAAACTCGCAATCGCTCTCGCGCGCAAACTACTCTACCACTACACCACTATATCACTAATGTCTATATTACGTTTTTCTTCCCCATGTATTATAACAAATCGAGAGTAAATTGATTATTTGAGGCACTAAATGAATATAAATGAAAATGTTGTCAATTGTAAAGTTACATAACTTTTCAAGATCTACAACTTTCATATTGATAGTTTTTTCATCCGAGGTTGTTTACAAATTTTAAATTTTAAAACTTCAACCATATTTTTCTATGACAAGATGATTTCAAATAAAAAAGGTGTCAATTATAAAGTTTCATAACATTTCAAGACCTACAACCTTTTATTTTGGTGGTTTTTCCATCCGAGGTTGTTTCAAAATTTCGAATTTTAAAATTGAAATAAAGTTTTGCATGACAAGATGATTTCAAACGAAAAAGTTGTCAATTATAAAGTTTCATAACTTTTTAATACCTACATCTTTCATTTTGGTGGGTTTTCCATTTGAGGTCGTTTTGAAATTTTGAATTTTGAATTTTTAAAATTCAGACATAGTTTTCATTGACAAGATGACTTCAAATCAAAAAGTTGCCAACTACAAAATTCTATAACTTCTTAAGATCTACAAAGTTTATTTTGGTTGTTTGATCATTTATTCATCTGACATGTTGGTTCTAACATTATTTATAAATCTTATACATCTCTGTATTAGTTTCATAAACTACGAGAGAGATATAGTTTTTATGAACAAATTTATTTTTATTTTATCATATGAAGAAATGACCAAAATATAAATGGTACATCTTGATGAATTATACAAATTTATATTTGAAATATTTTTCATTTGAATTAATTTACTGCTTCAAAATACAATTGTTAATTTATCTTTGCCTAGTGTTGGAAAAAAACACTTGACAAAGAGCTTTTTCTGAGTTTAAAAAAACACTCAGCAAAGAAACCCTTTGCCGATTGTTTTTTGTTTGGCCTTCGGCATGCGCGAAAAAACACTCGGCAAATCATTTGGCACTCGACAAAAAACCAGATTCCGGTAGTGTACTTCGATGAGAAATGAGACATCTGCCTTATTGAAATCCTACAAAAATTATCCGCTCCGTTCTTTTTTATTTATCGTAATTTAGTTAAAAATAAACTAGCAGATGATAAATATTCGAGAAAGTACCAAATTTATTGAACACGGTAAAAGTGCATTTCACATAGCCCGTCGTTACATGATTTTAAAATAAAGTACAACAATTGGCTACCCAGATCATGTATGCACAAACTAGAGTAACGCCAGCCTAAAATTGTATTTCTCTGGATGCTTTATTAAGCCAATGGTTTACCTCAAAATTGACAATAAACTTCCATTTATCTTTCTATAACTACGAACAAACTCATTGCTTGGACTATAATCAGAAATGTGGTAGCACTACTTTATATGGTATGATGGTATTTCAATTGGAAGAGATATTATCTATCAAATGTGACTATTTTCTTTGACTAAGGGAAAACTTAAGCAAGGTATTGATTCTTGTACTCATGGTAATTGACCTCGGTTAAATCAAATATTTAGATTGTAATAATTGAGTTTTGTCAACTTTATTATAAGCTTATGATATGGTTATATTATATACTGTTTTTCCTTATTAATTCATGCTATTTGCTGATTTTGACCGACAAGTTTTAGCTTCTTATGTGTATGCATATTTAAATGCTAAATAATATGTAAGGTCTATAAATTTTCTCTGAGCATAATAAAATATTTAAGTGAAGTAATATTTTAGTGTTTACTTTCTTAAGCTGTTATCAATATGTAATAGAAAAAACTACAGAGTTCAAAGTTCCTCCATATGTGATAATTCAAATATGATATGTTTCCTGTCCATGCCAACACCATTTGTAGCTGTACCGGGAATTATATTACTCCTTGTATGAGAAATAAATGGAGTAGTATGAACTAAAGTCATACATATATACATACATATACATTCTAAATTTTGACTACAAAATGTCTTTTGCATGTTGAGTTTGAATAGTGTACAATATGTATGAGTAGATTTGTGTCTTGAACTTTCATCAAGTGTTCCTTTTAGAAAGTTGCCTTCAGACAAACTCATAAGAATCAGTTCTTCGTGACCAGGGAGTGTATGTTTAAAGCAACGACACAATTTAATAATTTCACTAGAAAACTGGAAGATGCAGATATACATAGCCTCAATTATTAATTGGGAGAGAACGATAGAAGTATAGTCTCCATCTGTCCCAAATTAAATTTCGTTTTATATAATTAATAGGTTGATACAATATCTGATGTATGTGGGTTTACACATGTGTCTAGATTTATCATCATCTATATATTCGCAAATAGACATAAAAATCAAAGGCTAAACTAAATACTACCCCATTCTTTTTTATTTGTCGCGGTTTACAGATGACAAATATTCGAGAATGGATGTACTTATTTCGGACGCAGGGGGTAGTTGGTAGGAAATTAAAATACTTGTGTGTACTTTAATTAAATCAATAAGCGCTGCGTAGTCTGTTGAGTGCTGCCCAAGTTTGTGAAGCGTCCAAAAAAGCAAGTGGTTAATTAATTTCTATAGCTCATATATGTCATATCTGAAACTAAATATTTGCTGGTCGTGTATATTTGGAGGATAGAGTGATTGCATTTTCTGTATTATTATTGTATAGAGGGAATATTGTATTGACGTAATAACATATATAAAAGTAGCTCTTACGTGCAATGCAACATGGTTCACTGGCGGATCGACCATACTTATGAAAAACCAGCACATCGAAGGCAAATTGGCAATTATGCAAACCCCCCCCACCCCCCCCCCACACACACACACCCCAAAGCTACTATTGGATTCGTTTGTGCCATCTCACTCACAGAGCAAAGAATGTTAGAGCTTACATAAATTATTATATAGTTTCTACTAGGGTTTGTCAATTTTTCTGTTCATAGACATATAATATATATAATGTTTGTACAAATTTATGATGTGTTAATTACTACTACTATACCATCATATAATGTTACAATAAATCGTTTAGAAAGAGTTACAAGAATCTTGTAAATTGGTATAGTTGTTATGGTAACTCAAAGTGGCCATAATATAAGTTATATCTGTAGTCGGTAATTGAGTATTCCGTATATACACACATGCGCACTAATTATGCGTTTCCTTTTTATCAAAGTAATAGTTGTCCTAAAGTGTTTGTGTAAACATCTTTTTCATTTTCACAAATATATAGCCTATAAGAGTTCGATTTGTTATATAAAGTATATACTAGAAACGAAATTAGTTTGAAGATAGAAATTGTAATATCTCCAATTTCGATAGAAAACTATTAGTCCCGTCCCATAAAGTGGCATCTTAATTTTGTTATATAAGCCAAACTATATTAGTTCAACTAAGTAAAGAGTATCAGCGCATTTGACATTAATATATAATTTGATGAATTCAAGAACACTTATTTAATATTATATGTATGTGTATTTTATAAACTTAGTTAAACTTTATATGGTGTTTGACTTAAACATCACTCTTTAATTGCAAGGTGTGGAGGTAATTTAAAACCGATGTTGTTACGAATCCATCGGCAAAAAGTAAACCACTTGGTCTATGCTGTTCGCTCTTATGTTATCTAAGAGAGGTGCCTGATTTGAACCTGTAATTTTACACTTTGGAATCCATCGATCGAAAAGTTAACCATTTGGTCTATGCTGCTCGCAACTATGTTATCTAAGAGGTAGCCGATTTGAACCTATAATTATACACTTCGGAATATTATGGCCCTATGTGTCCGTGAGCGAAGGATCATAAAGGCGACCAAAGAGGTGAATAGGAGCCAACAAAATTTTGTCTTTCAAAAACAGGAATTTGAGCACAAAATAACAATAAAAATGAAGGAATTGCTCAAATAAAAAACCACACCAACCAACCACTAGCTGGTTTCATATTTTCAAAATATTTCTAGGACTCTCACAAGACCAGCGAAACAAACGTATTGCAAAACGGACACCAAAAAGTTTGAAACGACTCAAACCGTATCGCTCTCAATACTGTTTTCAGCACTCGAAATTCAGTTTTCAAATGCAGAATTAATCCAAACGGACTTCGATTGAGCTAAAATTTTGCATACATATTGACAAATGAGTTTTCAAGGTGTCCATTTGTACTCAAACAGATTTGTAATTCAATCGTAGATCAGAAAAACCAAACAGACTTGGGTTTAGTTGGGGTTTTGCTTTTTATCAAAATGAGTTTAGATCAATCCACGACCAAGAACTGTGCATACCAGAGGATCTTAGTGATCTAAGGACTGATTTAAACCCATAGAGAGACCCCAAATTAGTCTCCAACTCAAAAACTCAAAGATTCTCACAAAACCAATCAGATGGAATAATAAGAGAGAAAGGAACAAAGTAACTTTAGATTTGACACATAATTTGAAAAATGCGGGTGCGTTTCATATGTGCGCCAAACAAAATCAACACATATAATGACTCAGTGTATAGAGACGAATGTCACAATCTTTATTACATAACGAAATGTATTACAAAATAACTGATAATAAATAGAACAAACTAATATTATTATTATCTCTTGGCGCCATCAAGCTGACTGGGAGATGACACCTAGACCTCGTCGAACACGTCGTAATATTCCTCCTTGGGTGTCACTGCTCTTCACCTGTGGGGGAGTTTTATTATAAGAGTGAGCTCACGGATGTTCACCGCCTAGGAAGTGTGGAGAATAATGTGCATGAGCTCACTTTACGGTGGGGGCTCATGTATAGTGTAAGGCTGATCAATAAATAATTGTTAAGGCACACCATTGCTTTTAATAAGTTGGTTAAATTTTATTAGCAGTTACTAAGTATAAGTAAATACCATCTCAATAAAATAAGAGATAACAATTAATAATAAAAATCACAATGCGATGCAAATGACAGATTAAGTTCAATTCACTACCGGAATCGCGTTCTTTGCCGAGTGTCTAAGACACTCGGCAAAGACTATTTTACACTCGGCAAAGGCTTTGCCGAGTGTAACACTCGGCAAAGAACACTCGGCAAAGATTTCATCGGCAAAGGGTTCTTTGCCGAGTGCTTTTTTTCGGACACTCGGCAAAGACTTTGCCGAGTGTCAAAAACCACTCGGCAAATTAAGAATCGAAAAAATTAAAAAAAAACAGCAAACCATTTTTTAAATTCTAGAAACAACTCTCCAACCCTACCCTATTACCTTACCTGTTGCCCTATCATTTTTCACTATTATTTTGAATCAAACTTATATGTTTTGTAAATGGTGAGATTCGAACTCGCAACCTCTCTCTCGCGCATACCCTCCTATACCACTACACTACTACACCAATTATGTTTATATTACGTTTCCATTCCCCATGTACTATAACAAATCGAGAGTAATTTGATTATTTAAGGTACTAAATGAGTTCATTTGAAAATGTGACCAACTATAAAGTTGCATAACTTTTTGAGATCTAAAAGTTTTATTTTAATAGTTTCTACATCCGAGACCGTTTATAAAATTTAAATTTTAAATTTAAAAACTTCACACGAAATTTTCAATGATAAGATAATTTTAAATCAAAAAATTGTCAACTACAAAGTTTCATTACATTTCAAGACCTACAACTTTTATTTTGGTGGTTTTTCCATCCGAGACAGTTTGAAAAATTCAAATTTCAAAATTCAAACATAGTTTTGCATAACAAGATGATTTCAAACTAAAACATTGTCAACTACAAAGTTTCATAACTCTTCAATACCTACAACTTTCATGTTGGTGGTTTTTCCTTTCGAAGTCGTTTTCAAAATTCAAATTTTAAATTTTTTAAATTCAGACGTAGTTTTCGTTGACAATATGACTTCAAATGAAAAAGTTGTCAACTATAAACTTCTATAACTTCTCAAGATCTACAAAGTTTATTTTGGTTGTTTGGTAATTTGTTTATCTCAGATGTTGGTTCTAACAATATGCACAAATTCTATACGTCTCTCTCGTAGTTTCATAAACTACGAGAGAGATATAGGTTTTATGAACAAATTTATTTTTATTTTGTCATATGAAGAAATGTTCAATATATAAATTGTACATCATGATGAGTTATACAAATTTGTAGTTGAAAACTTTTTCATTTAAATTAATTTACTACTTTAAAATGTGATTTTTAAATTGTCTTTGCCTAGTGTTGGAGAAAAAACACTCGGCAAAGAGCTCTTTGCCGAGTGTTGTATTTGTGACACTCGGCAAAGGGCCCTTTGCCGAGTGTCAAAAAAATACACTCGGCAAAGAAACTCTTTGCCGAGTGTCAAAAATAAAACACTCGGCAAAGAGCTTCTTCGCCGAGTGTTTTCTTTTACCGAGGGTTTTTTGCGTGGCACTCGGCAAAGAGCTCTTTGCCGAGTGCCCGAAATAAAACACTCGGCAAAGAATATGGTACTCGGCAAAGAGCCAAATTCCGGTAGTGATTCCATAAGTTACACATGTGAGGGTCCGAGCCGCTCATGACTGTGAGCATGGCTGATATACCAGTTTTACACTCTGCAGAGGTTGCACATCTTTACCCACAATATGTGTCCCTTTGTCACCTCGGGTTGATCGGGACCTTTAAACACTGCCGAGGTGAGTAGGCAAGGATACACTGCGAGGCCTTTACAAAGTTCCACTAGAGCCTAGAGGATAGAACCCGCTACGGTTTTGGATCGAAAGCGGTATAAGAATCTCTCGTCAGAAAAGCTAAAAAGATAGTCTGACCTGAGGACCTCCTTACACCTGCACTCCTCCACCCAGCTTGCCCCTTTTCGGGAAAGGGTTAACTCACACTAGCTTTCCTAATTAATCAGCCAAAGGCGTCCTATTCCACCCTTGTGGTAGCACTATTTTTCCGGGTGGTCGCTCCATGTTCCAATTAACATAATAATCTTATCATGAATAGTAAATAATCCCTTGATAGTACATAACATGATCATGAATAATTTGTATCTTAACACCCAAAACTACATAGAACAATAGCATATACTACCCAAAAGTTTAGTGGTAAGTAAGGTGCAAAGTAGACCATACTAGGGTAACCTATTAGGTCCCATCAAAATTAACCTGAGCATGTCACAGTGATTAATAGAAACATTATTGGGTAAAGAAGAGTGATCAAGGGCACAACTTTCCTTCAACGAGCTCTTGCTCAGAATGTTCCACCTGCTGAGTTCTGGGTTCCTCGATCACTTGCTCGTCTACTTGCAACACTACAAACAAACTATATACTTAGGAGAAATTAACATCACACTAATTATGAGAATAAATAGCATAATAATGATCTACACGTTACTACAAGATCGCAGATTCGAGAACCACTAAAATCGGAGTTACGGTTACGAAGATATGATTTTCCGAAGCTTATGGTGATGAAAATGCGTATATTCTATGTTAATTAATATAATTCCTGTGATAAAATATTACATATAATTAACTTAAGTGAACCTCATTCTAAGTTGCAAATTAGGTAGGGATAATATTTTAGTCAACTTATAGTGAAGTTGATTTTGACTGGATTGATTAACCAACTAATCAGAGGTTAGTTAAATACTCAATTATAAAAGCTGGTGTGATGATACAAATATTATTATTAGTGTGTAGGCAAGTTCATTACAAAGCTAATGCAACTAGAACGAGTCAAATCGGAGTGAAAACGTAGGAGTTATGGATTTTCTAAGTATTACTGAATTATTTCTATACTGTAAATGATTTCTCGAAATGAATTTTTGAAAAACATAAGTCTCTAAACTAAATTTTATACTTAAAAATGAATTTCAGAATTAACTTATACAAATTCATACACAACTGGATGGCGTCTTCTATTTTTGTAAAGGTCGGGGTCTTATTCGCAAATAAAAGGACCCGAGAGCAATGGTTTTATAACTACTCAGGGCTGCGGATTAATTTATTGAAACCTCAGGGACTCATTAGGAAATCGTGCTTGACTGAAGGGATACACTTGCGCCACAGTCGCCCAATTACAATCCAACATTCAAGATTAGATCTAAAACACTGCGAACCGGTATGCCATTATACGCGTTGGATTCAACTCCTACGGCTTGGATTTATAACATCCGCGATCCCCCCGGGCCCGCCCAATCGCGATCGGACGCTATCTACTCACTTCAATCAATCGCTACGCTAGATATAATCCTCACCCTCTGATATGGATCAACAGCCCACGCCTACCCCGATCAGTGGTGGTCGTGCATACGGTGGCACGCGCGCTGGACACGGTGGCGCCATCGCTGCCCACCACCACATCACCCATCACCCGCCTAGAATCGAACCCGAAGAGCGATACCCGAAGTGGGGGCAAAGGTAAAAGGATAGGAGGAGCACTTACCAGAGATTGCGCTGATAGGGCTCCTAGCCTTAGTGTTGGCGGATCCGCGATGGTGACCTAACCTCGATAAGCAATTTCGGCTACAGGGGTAGAGATTTTGGGCGCTCGTTAGCGCAACACATGGGAGCAGTTCGCGATGAATGACTGGGCAAGACATACCGAGTTGTGGTGGCGTAGAGGCCCTCGCCCATGGTGAGGTGCGAGTCGCAGCGGTGATCCTGCGCCGACGAGCAATCTGGCTCGCCCCAATGATCAATCCCCCCTGGTGCGACAACGAGCACGCTCCAGAGAACCCTGCAAAGTCCCCGGACTTGTCCACATGCTCCGTGCGGCTATGTGCGCGAATGGCCACGGCGGCGTCCCTCTCTCCCTGTCTGGGTTCTCATGGCGATGGTGGTAGGGCTCTCGGTTAATGCCTCGCTCGACGATTTGCTCGGATGGATGCGAAGATCCCGGTGCTTCAGATTAGTTTTATACCTAGGAGGTCGGATCGCACCCAGTAGTAGCGGTTGCAACAACCCGGTGAGGTTATTGCGGGCGGTTACGCCAGCTGGAAGATCCCTGTGCCGTGAGGGGGAAGTCTAGCAGGCAGGGGCTATTTGTCAGCTACCTACGCGAGTCCACGAGAGCATGGTTTGCCACCAGGTTGACGGGCCCATGGTGTCCGTGACGGACTGTCGTGCTGAAGCGCGCGGGTGGCGCTGTGGCTGACAACCACGCCCCACATGTCGGTGTCGACTTTCCCATTTGGGTTGCGTGATGCAGACGCTAGATGGGCTGAGGGGGTGAGCAATGGGCCCAGCGAGGCTTTTATCCCTTTCTCTTTTCTTTTCTTGTTTCTATTTCCTATTTCTTTCTCCTATTAGGGATTTGAATTTAAATTCAATTATAATGCGGCTTTTAATTTTATGTCAAATGCAACCACAAGAACTCTAGCATGAGATGTGTAAAAATTATTTTGTTCATAGTTCATTAATTCATTTAATCAATTAAATGTGAGCTATATATGTAGACTAGTCTGTTGCCCGTGTGTTGCGACGGCTCACAACAATACCCATATAAACTATCCACTAAAAGGATCTTAAGATTTTTTTATTGTCTCCATTCTCCATATAATATTTGTTTGATTTGGCTAACTGATGTTGTTGTTTACTCTATCCAATATGTCTTGGTACAACATGGCCAATGAAGAGAGCGATTGGAAGAGAGTTCACAGCGACTAACTGAACGAACAGAGATTATAGAATGACATAATTCCACCATACAGAGACCAAATAAGAGGAAGTTTGTGAGCTCAAGTTTCTAGAATAAGTCACATTAACTCAAACTTATAAAAAAGATAGATCAAAATATGGAGTGGTTGCTAAAGTCAAGCATAAATAAAAACTGGATGCGCTCCATACAAATTATTGTACTTCGTAGCAATTACTAACGTTTAAAACCAATAAATAACCTTTCCTTTTACTGTTAGTGTGATAAATCATTGTTGCTCCATCCAATTCAGCAACCTCAAACACTATGGAGTCTATTGCGCCAATGTGGTCTCAGAAACAACCTAATGCTTGCAAGAGCTAAGAACACAAGGGACGAGCACCGTGTGGTAGTGCCAGCATGGATCTCCAAATCCTAACACATATTTTGCAGGATCCATGAGCCATCATCAGAAGAACACAACCCAAATTATGTTCAGTCCTTAGCACAACAAAAAACTAACACCCAAAACAATAGAGTAACAACACAATAATTTTTGTAATGACAGAAGGATGGATGACAGGTACATAGAAGCGGTAGAAGCATACCGAGTCGACACTGTGGTAAGGAAAATGTCATGTAGACAGGCAATACCAAGCCATCGAACGGGTACCATAGGAAGCAAATCAGTGACCCCCCATCCCTCGCCTCCCCACTTCCAAGGTTTCGTAGAGCAGGAAGGGAAGGGAAGAGATGTGCATACATGTTCGTTGCCGGAGAAGGACGCGACAAACACCTAGGCATCTGGAGGCGACATAGGTAGTATACCACTAGATACATGAAAGGGAAATGGCCACAACCATTTTCTATAATCGATTTTGGTGTTTGACGACCATCACAAACCTTATGGACTAACTAGTTTGCCTAGTTGATGTTTTCATAGGTGCATGAAGCTCACATACAAATATAAGGAAAATGACCATTGGGCAATTCTATAAGTATGGAGCAAAACAGATTTGCACCAGCCTGCGGTGCACTGGACTGTCTAGTGCCCAGGCTGGCGTGCCTAGCAAATTGGCCGCTCTTAGGAATTCGCAGCGCTTCTCGGCTAAAAATCACTGGACTGTCCGGTGAGCCCACGAGCAACGGTCATCTTCGCCAAACGGTCAACTGCCACACGACTGCTATGGGTTCAGAACGTCAAAAAGTCAGAGACAGTCTGTGACGTCAGGTCACACCGGACTATCAGGTGCACCACAAGGATAGGCAAAGTCAATGGTCGACTGCTCCAAACCCTAACGGTCAGCTGACATGGCACGCACCAAACAATGAACAGTGGGTGTCCGGTGCGCACTAGACTGTCCGGTGTGTCCGTCGATAGACATAACAGCCAACGGCTAGAATAGTGGTTGGGGCTATAAATACCCCCCAACCACCACCATTCAAGTCAACCAAGCTTTCCACTCTCTACACTCAATAGAAGATCAAAGAATACACTCCAAAGACACATTCAAAGCCTTCAATCCTCTCCAAGTGCCATAATCAAGTCAAGTGATCAAAAGTGTTTAGTGACTTGGGAGAGGGTGATTTGTGTTTCAATTGTTGCTCTTGTTGCTTGGTTGCTTTCTTCTTTTCCTTATAAACTTTCCAAGTGATTTGTAAAGCAAGCAAGAGACACCTAATTTTGTGGTGATCCTTGCGAGGTCTTTATGACCCGTGAGATTAAGAAGAAGCACTCAGCTGGTCTAGGTGACCGATTGAGAGAGGGAAAGGGTTGAAATAGACCTGGCCTTTGTGGCCTCCTCAACGGGGAGTAGGTTCTTTGGAACCGAACCTCAGGAAACAAATCGCCAGCGTCCATTTGTGTTGATCTTCACCATTCGATTTCTTTCTCCCCTCTCCCCTCTCACTAGAAGTTCTCTTGCTCACATTGTTTTGAGTTAGCTCCTAAAGTTATCCGCATTGATTGAGCAATTCATAGCAAGAAGAACTATCTTCCGCACTTCGAATTCACTATTATTTATTTCTAACCCTAACCCCGGGTGAAATGCGTGTTCAAAGTTTATAATTTTCAGGTTTCGCCTATTCACCCCCTCTAGGCGACTTACAATACATATAGGGAGAGAGCATGCAAGCGAGAAAGAAGTCCAGCTGGAGTAGCTCCAAATCAAAAGGCACCCGCACCAGGCGTCGATCCGAGAAGGGCGAGAGAATGTGAGTGCCTTCCCAACCTTGGACCCACCGAGGCGACACAACACCACCACCAACTCTGTAGCATATGCCGACTACTGTAGCGCTATGAGCCTTGGTTGTCCAATATCTCAGACCTGGACTCCTCATTGCCAATATAACCTAAGCGTGGTAGGTGCCACCATGTCCTCCTCGGCGGCACACATGAAGAAAGGCCAGGAGCAAAACTGACTTGTCCCATACTCGCGTCGAAGGGCATCGGTCGGCTCGCGACTACGACCGTGGGCAGTAGGTTGGGGAGGAAGAACAGGGCTAAGGCCAGAAAGACGAACGGGACGTCTGATGACGGCAAAAACGATGGTGCACGCATACTGTGAAACGTCCTTGTGGACGTGCAATAGCCACTACGTGGGTCGTTGTCGGGGCTGGTGTTGGACGAATACAAGGAGCATGCGTCTGCTCCCACGCCCTATGGCGAGAAAGGGGTGGCTCGGAGGCGGAGGCACGAGGGGAGAGAGAAAATGTAACATCCCAATTTTGATCCTAAGATTAGGAACCCTAAAACTCCTAACCCCCTTATTTATCTCCTAAGACCCCATCTCATAAAACATTTCATTCATCACATGCATACACCATGATTTTCTAGTAGCACTTCACATAGAGTATTTCTTTTTGACACCATGAAATCTAGATAAATATTTATTTAAAGGAAAAGAGATTAATGAAAAGAGAAAAGAGAAAAGAAAAAGGGAAAAGAAAAAAGAAAAAAAGAAAACCCTTCCACCGGTTGGGCTGAATCTGGCCCAAACTCCCCCCTCTCTCTCTCCCGCGCGCTCATTTCCACCTCACCCCAAGGCCCAGCTTGGCCCACCACCCGCGTGTGCCCGCGCCACGCTCACTGTCCGCCCGGCCCCACCCATCAGCCATGCTCGCCCTCACTCCCTCGCGACCGCCCTCTCTCTGGCAGGTGGGCCCTGCTTGTCAGCCCCTTCCCCCTTGCCCGTGATCAGGCTACCGGCGCGTTTGCCGCCGGCCACCGCTCGCCCCGTCACCTCGCCATTCACGTGCTCGCCAGCTCGGTTTGGTGCCTTGCGTCCCCGCGCACTGTGCCCGAGCCGTCCCGTCGCCACTGTGTGCCATCATTGTCGCCGTGGCAAGCATCACCGGTGGTCGCCACATCCCCCCTCCCCGATCGCCTATAAAAAGACCACCCCGAGCTCCCCCAACTCCTCACACCGGCCTTGCCCTCCCCACACCCCTCCCCCGAGCTCAATCGAGCCCACGCCGTCGCGCCCTTCTTCTGCTCCGGTGAGTGCTCCCTCCCCTCTCTTGTAGCCTAGGATTCAATTGAGTTAGCTCATGAGCTTCACCACCTCCCCACGGTCCCGAGACACCATTTTCGCCTCCCCTGTCGCACTGCATGGCCTCACCGGCGACCTCACCACCGTGGAAGCCACCACCCGCCGTGGACCGGCCATACCGAGACCTTAGTGGCCAAATTAACTCTACCACCATGACCCCCTACCTCTGGCAACACTAGCCCACCTTCCCGACCACCTAGAACTGGAACCACGACGGAGAACCGTCGTGGAACCTCGTCGGCGGTCGGTTTTTCCCGACCCCGGCCAGTTGTCCCCCTCCCCCGTTAGATCGCCCGACGCCGTCAGCCCTCCCCCTCTCTCTGGCACGTGGGCCCATGCTCACGGCGTCCGTCCGCGCCGTCCCCCCTCCTCGTGGGCCGCCTGGGCCCATTCAGTCACGGCGCCGCGCGCCTGCGCTTGGTTGGGCCAAAATCTCCCCCTGGCCCAACTAACCAGAATTCCTTTTCCTTTTCTCCTTTTCTTTTCCTATATATATATATATATTGATATTTTATGCACCAAAAATAGTCTAAATAATTTATAGGGCACAAAATAATAACATTTAAAACTTGGCACACACCACTAAGCCACCATGGTTGATGTATTGTTCATTGCTTATTTTTGCTAGGAGAAGAGGGATCCGATCCTCCGGAAATTATAGCTTCAGAAGAAGGGCAGGAGCCTAACCTCTCAGAAATAGACCTTTCATGCCAGGAGAACTTCGACGAAGGCAAGTCCATTCTTCCCTTGATGCATAAATTACCTACTCTTTCTACCATTGCCTAAGTCGGGAATAAGGGTTGGGTCCTTTGCATTGTGAGAAGAGAGATAGCCCGCATTAAAGAATATCTTTTGAGTACAAAATGTGGGATAAGAAAAGGGTGGCGTTTTTAATGAATAATGTTTTCAAAAGTGTATGATGAAAGTGTCGGCGTTCCGAGACCGGGGGGTCCCCGAGCCGACGAGTGAGTGTGCCGCGTGCCCCAGCCCAGATGGGTCGAGCGCGTGGGCGAGCGCGAAAGGGGGAGAGAGAGAGAGCGAGGTGGCCGGAGCCGGGTCGTGAGGGAGTCGGAGAATTCCCGCGGCCTTCGTGTTCGCCCCGCGCCCAGGTCGGGTGCGCTTGCAGTAGGGGGTTACAAGCGTCCGCGCGAGGTGAGGGGAGCGGGCGGCCCCGAGAGAGCGCCTGCCCCTGCCCTTCGTCCCCGCGAGGCCAACCTTCTCTAAGAAGGCCCTGGTCCTTCCTTTTATAGTCGTAAGGAGAGGATCCAGGTGTACAGAATGGGGGTGTAGCGAGGTGCTACGTGTCTAGCGAGGGAGAGCTAGCGCCCTAAGTACATGCCAAGGTGGCAGCCGGAGAGATCTTGGCACCCTGTTGGTGTGGCGTCGTGGCTGTTGGAGAAGCAGTGGAGCTTGACGGAGGGACAGCTGTTGGAACAGCTGTACTCTTGCTGACGTCTTCCTGCTTTCGTAAGGGAGCTGAGAGCCGCCGTCGTCATGGTCTAGTGAGGCGTCATCATTGCCTATCTGGCGGAACTGGCCAGATGGGACGCCGGTCTTATTCTCTGTGACTCGAGTCGGCTCAGGGCAGGGTGATGATGACGCTTCCTGTTGACGTGGCGGTCTTGTGTCCTAAGTCGGGCGACGTGGAGGCTCCTCCAAAGTCGAGGTCGTGTCCGTCCTGCAAGACAGAGGCCGAGCCCGAACTCCGGGGTCGGGCGAGGCGGAGGTCGTTCGGCAGGGGCCGAGGCGAAGTCCGAGCCCTGGGTCGGGCGAGGCGGAGGTGGTCGTCTTCCGGGGCCTTAGCCTGAGTCCGAGCCCTGGGTCGGGCGAGGCGGAGTTCGCCATCTTCCGGGGCCTTAGCCCGAGTCCGAGCCCTGGGTCGGGCGGAGCGGAGTTCGCCGTCTTCCGGGGCCTTAGCCCGAGTCCGAGCCCTGGGTCGGGCGGAGCGGAGTTCGCCGTCTTCCGGGGCCTTAGCCCGAGTCCGAGCCCTGGGTCGGGCGGAGCGGAGTTCGCCGTCTTCCGGGGCCTTAGCCCGAGTCCGAGCCCTGGGTCGGGCGGAGCGGAGTTCGCCGTCTTCCGGGGCCTTAGCCCGAGTCCGAGCCCTGGGTCGGGCGGAGCGGAGTTCGCCGTCTTCCGGGGCCTTAGCCCGAGTCCGAGCCCTGGGTCGGGCGGAGCGGAGTTCGCCGTCTTCCGGGGCCTTAGCCCGAGTCCGAGCCCTGGGTCGGGCGAGGCGGAGGTTCCTCTGGCGCTTTTGGCCAAGCCTGGCTACCCGTCAGTCTTACCTTTTGCGTTGAAGGCCCCAGGGATTTGGTCGGTTGGCGCGGTGATTTAGTCAGGGTTACTTCTTATCGAAGGCGGGGCCTCGGGCGAGCCGGTGATGCGTCTGCCGTGAAAGAGGAGACCTCAGGCGAGACGGAGTCATCTCAGGGTCGGCTGCCCTCGCCCGAGGCTAGGCTCGGGCGTGGCGTGATCAAGTCGCTCGTATGGACTGATCCCTGACTTAATCAAACCCATCAGGCCTCTGCAGCTTTATGCTGATGGGGGTTACCAGCTGAGAATTAGGCGTCTTGAGGGTACCCCTAATTATGGTCCCCGACAGTAGCCCCCGAGCCTCGAAGGGAGTGTTAACACTCGCTTGGAGGCTTGCGTCGCACTTTTTTGCAAGGGGACCAGCCTTTCTCGGTGGTACTTTGTTCCGGTGGGTGCGCGCGAGCGCACCCGCCGGGTGTAGCCCCCGAGGCCTCGGAGGAGTGGTTTCACTCCTCCGAGGTCTTAATGCTTTGCGTAATGCCTCGGCTGGTCTGGCGGTTCCCTCATGCGAGCAGGGCGTAGCCTAGGTGCACTGTCGGGGCCCAAGTTCTCGGGCTGGTATGTTGACGCTGTCAACGGTTCGGCCGGAGCCGGGTTTGCGAGAGCAGCCCCCGAGCCTCCGCACGGAGCGAGAGGACGATCAGGGACAGACTCGGCTTTTTTATATACGCCCCTACGTCGCCTTTCCGCAAGGAGGAGGGGGGGAGTGCGCCATGTTACCCTCGATGGGCACCGAACATGGTGTCTCCGGTGAGCTGCAATCGGGTAATCCGAGTGGACGTCCGTGCCCCGTTCGTTGGGGGTCGGCTAGGGGCCCGGAGGCACGCCCAAAAGTACCTGCGGGTGATCTGCCGGACCCGGTCCCCTAGCGACGGGGTCCGAGGGCTCGTTGCCTCTCTCCGATGGGATTCCGTTACAGAGTCGTTCCCGCTGGTCTCGGAAATGTCCTAGGGTACCTCGGGAGCGCAGCCCGAGCCTTGGTTATGTATCGAACGTACCCCTGGTCATCCCTCGCTCGGCGTCTGGGGCGACTGTGAACCCTTCGACAGGCCAGCCTTCGAACCCCTGATCAGTAGGGGGCACGGAGCCCGAGTAGCCTGAGGCGGTCGTGGAACCTTTCGGGGGCCGACCTTCGAACCCCTGACCAGTAGTGGGTGTCGGGCCCACGCGATCTGAGGCGGCTGTTGAACCCTTCGGGGGGCCAGCCTTCGAACCCCTGATCAGTAGGGAGGCTCGGAGCCTAGTTCCTTCACGGGGAAGGATCCCTTTGGGGTTATCCCCCTTCTCGGTCCCTGTTGCAAGAGATAGAGAAAGAAGGAAAAGGGAAAAAGGGTTCGAAATTGAACGTCGTGGCGTACCTTTTTCGGCGTGGTTGTTTTGGCGAAGGCGAAACGTTGCCAGCCGCTCCCGCCCGTAGCGCTGTCCGTCGAGCCGCAGAGTTAATGCACCGGGGTAAGCGGTCGGCGAGGCTGCCGTTGCGTGCGCGAGCCGTTCGAGGAACGGCTGTTTCGCTTTACGTTTTTTGAACCCCGCGTCCGGTTCGGGCGGTACGTTGGAACCGTCTTGACCTTGGCCTTTATGTGCCCCGGAGAGGGTCCGGTGACGGTTCTCGACTCCGCTTCTCGCCTCCTTCTCAGGTTTTTTGCAGCCTGAGAGATCTAGCCAGGAAAAGGAAACCGCCCTCCCCTATCCTTCACGCCGCCTCCCCTTCTGCCTTGGCGATGGCTGACCAGGTGACCATCCTCCCGCCGCGCGACCCGTGGCCCTTCTCCACGGTGACGGCGGGTGATCTGGAGGACCTCGTCGGCGAGGGTTTGCTCCGCCCCCTCACCGATAAGGAGCGGCCGGAATGGATTCCTCCCGCGGGCGGAGTCGCTCCATCCCCTCCGCCGGGGTATGTCGTGAGCTTTATCTCCTTCCATGAGCGGGGATTTGGTGTGCCGTCGAGCCGCTTCATGCGGGCCATCCTGTTCCACTACGGGGTGGAACTGCACAACCTCACTCCCAATTCCATCGCGCAAGCCGCTATCTTTGTAGCGGTGTGCGAGGGGTATCTGGGGATCGCCCCCCATTGGGATCTGTGGACTCACCTCTTCTTTGCCGAGCTTTTTGCTTCGTCGACGAGGGAGAGGAAGGTCCGTGCGGCGGTGCGGGCCGGCGGCTGCACCCTCTTGCTGAGGCAGTCGCGGTCGTTGCAGTATATCCCTGCCGTCCTTTCATCCTCAAACAAGGGTTGGCAGCGCCGGTGGTTCTACCTCCGGAATGACGGAGGGTCGCTCCCGCCGTTCTCTCAGCGGGTTGTCACCGCCGCCCCCGACGCCTGGCGCCACGGGACTCCACACGAGAGGCAGAAGAAACTCGAACCTCTTCTCCAGGCCCTGAAGGCGTTGCGGGAGGAGGGGCTCACCGCCGCGGGAGTGGTTGCCGCCATCCACCGCCGGAGGGTGCTTCCCCTGGCGGAGCGGCGGTTGTCGCTTTGGGAGATGACCCAGGAGGCCGACTGGGAGGGGTCACTGATGTCCCCTGATCCTCTTCCCTACGATGCCCTCCACCGGTGGGTGTCGGCCGCGATGGGGAAACCGGACCCCCACGCCTTCTCCCAGCCTCGAATGCGCCCCGACCAGGGGTGCGTCGCTCTGGTGAGTGTTCGTCCCTTCTTTCTTCACATACCGGGTTGCTTCTGATTCTCACTATCGGGCTTCTTTCTCCCCCCTTTTTAGGAGGTGGGGCGGCACAAACCCTCCCTGCCGCCGGTCCCGGAGGACGCGGTGGGTCGGGCGGCGCGGCGGGTCGCCGCGGAGGAGGAGAAGAAGAAAAAGGATGCGGAGAAGGCCCGGGCCCGCAGGCGGAGGCGGGCTCGGGACGCCCTGGAGAAACGCCGTCGTCAGCAGGAGAGGGAAGGACTTCCCAGGGAGCTGTCGCCGGAGACGTCCGATGATGACGACGACGACGATGACGACGAAGAAGAGGAGGACGACATGGTCCGCTCGTCTCGGCCTCAGCCCCGGCTTGGGATGTGGCCGGGAGTCGTCGAGTCAGCCCCCGAGCGGGCCTACGTCGTCGGTCCCTGGTGTCGAGGCGCCGGATCCCCGACCTGAGGGGCGGGGGCAACCCGAGAGGGTTCTTGACCCCTCGGCTGGAGGGGCTGACGCGACTCCAGGGAGCCGGGCCGAGGGGTCCGTTCCTCGGGAACCGTCGCCCGCGCCGGCAGCATGGGGGAGCGGCCCTCAGGTTGCCGTGGCGGCGCCTGGGCAGTCCGCCTCCCGGGCCTCAGGGGCGTCCGAGGCGAGGGTGGCGCCGGGGCTGTTGGTGAGGCGGACCTCGGCGGTGGTTCCAGGAAGCGGGAGCCAAGAGACCTCCCCCCAGACACCGTGGATCATGGTCCGGAGCGGGTAGGTACCTTGGAATGTCTCCATCCCGGCGCTTCATTCATATGTCTGGGCCGTGATTTTCCCTTTCTTGTCTTCTCTAGCAAACGGAGCCATGGCCCTACTGACCTGGCGCCTCGGAAGGCCCTCAAGACGGCGTTGGTCCAGGCAGCTGGCGCCACCTCGGGCCCTGTCGCTCGGCCGGCCCTTTCGCAGGGTGCTCCGCCGCACGGGGCTCAGGCGTCACATGTTCCGGGGGAGCAGGTCCCCGAGGCAGGCTCCTCTGCCGAGGTGGCCATCGCGATCGGGGAGGCGGCCGGCGCCGGCGTGGTCCCGAGCTCGCCTGCCATGTCGGCCATGCCGGCGTCCGCCGCTACCGCAGTTGGCACCGTCCTAGTCGGAGGGCGTGCGGTTGCCGCCGGCGTCGAGACGGCCGCGGCGTCGGTGCCCGGGGCCTCGGAAGAGGTGGGCGCGGACGCGCAGTGCTCCCGGGCGGGCGGCAGCCTTGTCGCTGTGCGGCGGAGCCCCGAGGCCCGGGACCAGTTGCTCCGATTCCGGACCCGCGAGGCTTCGGGCCCTATCTTCGTTCTTGACGACGAAGAGGAGGACCAGTCCTGGGACGAGCTCCGCGAGCGTGCGGAGGCGACAGTGGGGTTGCTCCGATCGTCGCTGGAGGTTCTCTGCGGGGATGTCCCTAAAATCCTCCAGGTAATGGTTTCAGGCATACCTTCTCGCTTCCGCGAGCGAGGCGTTCGTCGTGATATCTTGCTTTCCTTTCCAGGACCTGACGGACCGGAGTGCTGCCAAGTCGTCGTTCATTCGCCGCGAGGCCGTCGTCTGGGGCTCGCTGCGGTCCCTGAGGACTTCGCTCGCCGGGGCTACCGCGCGCCTTTCTCAGCAAGACGCTAAGATAGCGGACCTCCAGTTGCTCTGCGCTGACCTGAAGGCTGAGGCGGCGGCAGCGCGCACGGAGGTGCTACAACGGCGGTCGGAGCTTGCCCAGGTTGCCGAGGAGCGGGACCAAACTCGGGGCCAGGCTGCCGAGGCTGAGAGCCGGGCCAAGATCCTTGCGGCCGATCTGGCCGCAGCCCAAGTCGCAGCCTCGGAGCAGCACGTCCGAGCCAGAGGTATGGCTCGACCGTCCTCAGTTCTCGATCTTGTCCGTTTCTCCCGCTTGGGTTTGAGGTCTTTCTTCTGGTTGTTCGCAGAGCTCGAGTCTGCCCTCGATGAGTCTGCCAGGGCGCTTGCCGAGGCGCTCGACGGGGCTGCTGAGCAAAGGGAGGCCGATCTCGCGGCTATGTCCGAGGCCGTCTCGGAGGTCTATCGGAAACTTGGTCCCGGCGACGTCCCTTCAGGGAGCTCTCCCCAAAGCCGTCTTCAAGCCCTAGGTGATTACGCGCGCGATAAAGTCCGCGGGGCGCTGCACCACGGCGTCAGGCGGGCCTTCGCCGTGCTCGCTTCCCACTACTGTCGTGGACTTGGAGCGGGTCAGCGAGGGGTACTGCCTGCCTGACGAAGACGAGGCGGCCCTGGCGGAGGTTCAGCGGCTCGACAGCGGTCGCTGCGGATCCGAGCGCGGCGCTGGCGACCGTCTTCGAAGCGGAGATTCTTCCTCCTGTGCCACCGCCGGAAGCGGAGGTGGACCTTACCGACGGCGGGGGTGGAGTTGAGGGCGTGGACTCCTACCCGAGGCGACGCCTGATTCTTGTTGGGACAACTTCTGTTGGACGTGTGATTTGCCGCGGCCACCGAGGCCTGGACATTTTACTTCTCTTCCGTGAAGTCATGCTCCTTTTCGTTTCGATCTTTGCGCCTGACCCGTAGTGTTGACAACAGGGTGATTTCCCGAGCTGGGTCCTTTTTCGTGGCAGGCGACGAGTGAGGTGTCCCTAGCCCGGAGGCATAGGCGTTCCCCGGCTCAGTCGGTCTCGCCATTTACTCGTACCCAAGTTCGCTCCTCAGGACCCTGCTTCTGACGCATCCGGGAGAACGCAAAAAACCCTTCTTGACCGAAAAAAGAGTTTTTCTGACGCGGAACGGTACGTCCGAACTCGACGAGAGGGGTTCCCCCTTTTTAGCCCCCAAGGGAGGGTCGGGCTCTGCCGGGGCGAGGCCGACCCTTCCTTGATGACTGATTTTTATGTGTGAGTGGGGAAGGGGCGCAGCCCCCGGGCGTCGTTCGCGCAGAGGCCGTTTGGCGAGTCAGGCTCCTGCCCAGATATCCGGCGAGTGCTCGGTGACATCCCTCAGTATGCCGGGCATGCCCGAGGGACCCCACGCAAAAACGTCGACGTTTGCGCGAGGAAAGTCGACGAGTACTGCTTCTTATTCGGGGCCGAGCCCAGAACTGATCCGGACATGCTGGGAGGCAGTCGCCGCTGGGGTCGAGAGGGACGGCCTTGACCGTCTCCGCTAGCTCGAAGTTGCCGGCATGTCGCTTCACGTCCGGCACCTCTCGGGAGAGGCTTTCCAGGTCGGCAATGAGGGCCTCGGACTCGGCGAGGGCCTCGGCGTACTCCACGCACTCCACATCGCATTCGAATGCGTGTTCGTACGTGGGGCCGACGGTGATGACCCCGTTGGGGCCCGGCACCTTGAGCTTCAGGTAGGTGTAGTTGGGGATGGCCATGAACTTCGCGTAGCATGGCCTTCCCAACACTGCGTGGTAGGTCCCTCGGAACCCGACCACCTCGAACGTCAAAGTCTCCCTTCGGAAGTTGGAGGGTGTTCCGAAGCAGACAGGGAGGTCGAGCTGTCCGAGGGGCTGGACGCGCTTTCCGGGGATGATCCCGTGGAAGGGCGCAGCGCCTGCTCGGACGGATGACAGATCGACGCGCAGGAGCCTGAGGGTCTCAGCGTAAATGATGTTGAGGCAGCTGCCCCCATCCATCAAGACCTTGGTGAGCCTGACGTCGCCGATGACGGGGTCGACGACGAGCGGGTACTTCCCCGGGCTCGGCTCGTGGTCGGGGTGGTCGTCCTGGTCGAAGGTGATGGGCTTGTCGGACCAGTCTAGGTAGACTGGTGCCGCCACCTTCACCGAACAGACCTCCCGACGCTCTTGCTTACGGTGCCGAGCCGAGGCATTCGCCGCATGCCCTCCGTAGATCATGAAGCAGTCGCGGACCTCTGGGAACTCTCCTGCTTGGTGATCCTCCCTTTTGTCGTCGTCGCGGGCCTTGCCACCCTCTGCAGGTGGCCCGGCCCTGTGGAAGTGGCGCCGAAGCATGACGCACTCCTCGAGGGTGTGCTTGACGGGCCCCTGATGGTAGGGGCACGTCTCCTTGAGTGCCTTGTCGAAGAGGTTGGCGCCTCCGGGGGGCTTCCGAGGGTTCTTGTGCTCGGCGGCGGCGACAAGGTCTGCATCGGGAACGTCGCGTTTCGCTTGCGACTTCCTCCTGCCTTTCTTCTTGGCGCCGCGCGGAGTAGACGCCTCGGGAGCATCCTCCGACGGGCGGCCCTGGGGCTGCTTGTCCTTTCGGAAGATGGCCTCTACCGCCTCCTGGCCGGAGGCGAACTTGGTGGCGATGTCCATCAGCTCGCTCGCCCTGGTGGGGGTCTTGCGACCCAACTTGCTCACCAGGTCACGGCAGGTGGTGCCGGCGAGGAGTCGGTGACGTTGGGCAGCTCGGTGCGCTGCTTCGAGAACCGCCGGATGTAGTCCCGGAGAGACTCTCCCGGCAGTTGCCGACAGCTTCGGAGGTCCCAGGAATTCCCGGGGCGCACGTACGTGCCCTGGAAGTTGCCGGCAAAAGCCTGGACCAGATCTTCCCAGTTGGAAATCTGCCCCGGAGGCAGGTGCTCCAACCAGGCACGAGCGGTGTCGGAGAGGAACAGGGGGAGATTACGGATGATGAGGTTGTCATCGTCCGTCCCACCCAGTTGACAGGCCAGGCGGTAGTCCGCAAGCCACAATTCCGGTCTCGTTTCCCCCGAGTACTTTGTGATAGTAGTCGGGGGTCGGAATCGGGGCGGAAACGGCGCCCGCCGAATGGCTCGGCTGAAGACCTGCGGACCGGGTGGTTCGGGCGAGGGACTCCGATCCTCCCCGCTGTCGTAGCGTCCCCCACGCCTGGGGTGATAGCCTCGGCGCACCCTTTCGTCGAGGCGTGCCCGACGGTCGCGATGAGGGTGTTCGTCGCCGAGGCGGCCCGGGGCCGCAGGCGCGGTGTTGCGCGTGCGCCCGGTGTAGACCGAGGCTTCCCGCGTGAGTCGGGAAGTCGCGGCACGAGGTTCCGAGGGGTACCCCTGCCTTCGGGAGGCAGAGCTTTCGGCCCGCCGGGCCGCAGCGCCTTCCAGGAGATGCTTGAGTTCTCCCTGGATTCGCCGACCCTCGGTGGTTGATGACTCCGGCATCGCGCGGAGGAGCATCGCTGCGGCGGCCAGGTCCTGACCGGTTCCGCCAGATGCGGGTGGCGGTCTGACCCTGGCATCGTTGGTGATGCGGTGCTGGAGACCTTGGGGCAGGAGACGTATTCCCCCGGCCGGGGGCTGGCTCGCCCATACCTGCCCGATGTTCTGGCGGATTGCCTCGAGCGCTCCCGCTCCCTCATCGAGCCCGGCCTGCGCCCCGCGGACTTGCTCGAGCTGTGGGTCGTGACCCCCCGCCGGAACGGGGACCACAGCTAGCTCCCGCGGGATGTCGGCGCGAGGCGCTGGCCTAGGGGGATCACCATCCTCCGGCATGCCGAGACAGCCGCCTCCGGAGGGATCCCCTAGCTCGATGTGGAAGCATTCGCGGCTCGGGCCGCAGTCCTTGTCGCCAAGACTGCGGCTGCCGTCGGAACAGTCGGAGAGGCAGTAGTCACATGCGGTCATGAAGTCCCGCATGGCACTAGGGTTGCCAAATCCGGAGAAATCCCAGCGGATGCTGGGGTCGTCATCTTCCTCGGACCCAGAGGGTCCGTAGGTCGAGACACCCGTCAATCGGTCCCAAGGCGACCGCACACGAAACCCCAGAGAGGTTGCACTCGCCTCAACGTGAGCGCCCGCCAAAGCGAGATCGCCAGGCGGGCTGAGGTCGAGTCGAAATGACGAAAGATGGGTAGCAGTCGGTACCTTTTTGTCGACGAGGAGCGATGAAGTCACATCGGGGGCTGATCGCGCCGTCGTCCTGGGTACGAGGGCGACGTCCTGCAGGCCCTCCGTGAGCGTGCTGGCGTCGTCCGCCTGCTCGGGGTCGACGTGTTGCGGGGGGATGGCGCCCGCCTTTGCCTCGAACGCGAGGGCGACGCTTGGCGTGTCCTCCGTTGGGGCGCTGGGGGTGTCGATTTGCTCGACAGCCGTCAGAGCGCAGCCTCCCGCTCGGCTTTGGTTGCCCCGCCTCCTCCTCCGATGGCGAGGGAGAGGACGGAGCGAGCTCGAAAGTTGTCCTTCCCCTACGCGGGAAAGGCGTCGTCGATTCCGCCGCCGGCGGGCGGGCTGTCCGCCACCATTGTCGCTGTCGCGCGGCGGTGGAAGGAGTATCATGTCGTAGCTGCTGTCGAGAGACATGAACTCGAGGCTCCCGAAAAGGAGCACCGTCCCGGGTTGAAGAGGTCGTTGGAGACTGCCCATCTGGAGCTTGACGGGAAACTGCTCGTCAACATGCAGCAGGCCCCTACCTGGCGCGCCAACTGTCGGCGTTCCGAGACCGGGGGGTCCCCGAGCCGACGAGTGAGTGTGCCGCGTGCCCCAGCCCAGATGGGTCGAGCGCGTGGGCGAGCACGAAAGGGGGAGAGAGAGAGAGCGAGGTGGCCAGGAGCCGGGTCGTGAGGGAGTCGGAGAATTCCCGCGGCCTTCGTGTTCGCCCCGCGCCCAGGTCGGGTGCGCTTGCAGTAGGGGGTTACAAGCGTCCGCGCGAGGTGAGGGGAGCGGGCGGCCCCGAGAGAGCGCCTGCCCCTGCCCTTCGTCCCCGCGAGGCCAACCTTCTCTAAGAAGGCCCTGGTCCTTCCTTTTATAGTCGTAAGGAGAGGATCCAGGTGTACAGAATGGGGGTGTAGCGAGGTGCTACGTGTCTAGCGAGGGAGAGCTAGCGCCCTAAGTACATGCCAAGGTGGCAGCCGGAGAGATCTTGGCACCCTGTTGGTGTGGCGTCGTGGCTGTTGGAGAAGCAGTGGAGCTTGACGGAGGGACAGCTGTTGGAACAGCTGTACTCTTGCTGACGTCTTCCTGCTTTCGTAAGGGAGCTGAGAGCCGCCGTCGTCATGGTCTAGTGAGGCGTCATCATTGCCTATCTGGCGGAACTGGCCAGATGGGACGCCGGTCTTGTTCTCTGTGACCCGAGTCGGCTCAGGGCAGGGTGATGATGACGCTTCCTGTTGACGTGGCGGTCTTGTGTCCTAAGTCGGGCGACGTGGAGGCTCCTCCAAAGTCGAGGTCGTGTCCGTCCTGCAAGACAGAGGCCGAGCCCGAACTCCGGGGTCGGGCGAGGCGGAGGTCGTTCGGCAGGGGCCGAGGCGGAGTCCGAGCCCTGGGTCGGGCGAGGCGGAGGTCATCGTCTTCCGGGGCCTTAGCCCGAGTCCAAGCCCTGGGTCGGGCGAGGCGGAGTTCGCCGTCTTCCGGGGCCTTAGCCCGAGTCCGAGCCCTGGGTCGGCGGAGCGGAGTTCGCCGTCTTCCGGGGCCTTAGCCCGAGTCCGAGCCCTGGGTCGGGCGGAGCGGAGTTCGCCGTCTTCCAGGGGCCTTAGCCCGAGTCCGAGCCCTGGGTCGGGCGGAGCGGAGTTCGCCGTCTTCCGGGGCCTTAGCCCGAGTCCGAGCCCTAGGTCGGGCGGAGCGGAGTTCGCCGTCTTCCGGGGCCTTAGCCCGAGTCCGAGCCCTGGGTCGGGCGGAGCGGAGTTCGCCGTCTTCCGGGGCCTTAGCCCGAGTCCGAGCCCTGGGTCGGGCGGAGCGGAGTTCGCCGTCTTCCGGGGCCTTAGCCCGAGTCCGAGCCCTGGGTCGGGCGAGGCGGAGGTTCCTCTGGCGCTTTTGGCCAAGCCTGGCTACCCGTCAGTCTTACCTTTTGCGTTGAAGGCCCCAGGGATTTGGTCGGTTGGCGCGGTGATTTAGTCAGGGTTACTTCTTATCGAAGGCAGGGGCCTCGGGCGAGCCGGTGATGCGTCTGCCGTGAAAGAGGAGACCTCAGGCGAGACGGAGTCATCTCAGGGTCGGCTGCCCTCGCCCGAGGCTAGGCTCAGGCGTGGCGTGATCAAGTCGCTCGTATGGACTGATCCCTGACTTAATCAAACCCATCAGGCCTCTGCAGCTTTATGCTGATGGGGGTTACCAGCTGAGAATTAGGCGTCTTGAGGGTACCCCTAATTATGGTCCCCGACAGAAAGGTACTCACCCTTATCACCTTTTGAGTGGGATAATCAGGGACTCCCTGGTTTAGGGGAGGGCCTCAGGTGTTGGCTCAGCCGGGTTAGGTGTGAGCAGAAGGATTGTCCCCTCACATAAGGACCGGTTTGTGATCCTTCACTACCTGTACTCATGACAAGTACAGCCACTCGAGACTATATGGGCAGCCACTCAATCTGAACTCGTACTGTCTGAACCCCAGGGTTATGATGGCTGGGGAGCACCGAGAGGATAAGGAGGGGGAATGTTTTGTCCAGTTTGGACATGGCGGTGGCCTGACTCCTTCCAGTATAACTGTCAAGGTAAGGACATGTGGGGAAAGAAAAAGATTCAGATTCGGGTCTCGTTGGCCATAAGACCGCAGAGTCGGACTAGTGGGTAAAGTGAACCCCTCTACGCAGAGTTCAAACCTATTTGAATAATCCGTGTCCACTGGTATGGACGAGTCTGGTGTGGTATGACAATTAGAGTTTATGATCTCCTTAAACAGAGAAGTGTGAGTGGGTGTTTTTGGAAATGAAAACAATGCCATGGGAGCGGGAAGCTCAGTGGTGGTTGAGTGTGAAAATGTGCTACTTCTCTCTTTGGGGTAAACCATCAAAGTAATGCCTTTCTCTAAAAAAGAAGAGTGACTTCAACTCCACCGTATTAAGCATGTACTATATAGGTCTCTCTCTCTTTACGGGCGGGATGGGCTTGCGGAATACTGTCACACCCGATTTTGGAAGGTAAACCGAATGCGAACCATGTACGTGCCAGGATCAGAAATTCACATACACAACGATTACATAAATGACTCATCATAGCACAATGCTTCGAATAACAATAAAGAGTAATTAATAATATTAAAGACCATAGTCATTTACGTATTATAAATCAGAGTGCACATAATAGAAACATAGCCAACGTAAATTAACCCACCACGGGCAGCTAACTGGAGGAGCTCGCTAGCCTAATCCTCGAACTCGTCAAAGTCCTGGAACTCCTAGAGATCCTCCTCGATGCCTTCTTCTCCTTAATTACCTGAGCATAGATTGCACCAAAGGCAACCTGGTGTTTTGTGAAAGCAAGGGTGAGTACACATAAACGTACTCAACAAATGTCCCGTTTGGCTGAGGTGGACTAGCTTTATGTGGGGTTAAGCTCAAACAGTTGCTTTTAGTTGGTCAGACATTTATTATTAGTGGAAGCCAAGTTTTATGATATAACCAACCCGTGAATCATTTCCTCATCGAGGAACATCATTATCATCATCAAACCAAAATTACAAATAGAACCATTATATCTCGAACCATCTGTATCTCATATCATTTGTATCTCTAATCAAAGAGGATCCCAAGGCTGCTCATAACCGTGAGCACGACTGATATATCAATTTCTAACCCTCTGTAGAGGTCACACACTTTACCCACAAGCCATGATTCCCATTCTGCCCAGAGATCATGACTCTCCATTGATCACTACCAAGGTGACCTAGCAGGGTCTCACTACGTAGCCTTTACAAAGATTTCCTAGAGGTCATAGCTGCCCGTTAGGTTTCTCTAGTTTGATAAACACAGTACATCTCCCCAAAGGAAGGGTGACTAACAAAACCAAACCAAGAACCATAGCAACTAGCCTCGGCAGAGCAAGTACTATGCCCGGACCCCATTGACAGTCCTACTGCGAAGCCAACTACTCCTCTGGTTCCTCTAATTAATCAGCTAAGGTCGTCCCATTCCACCCTCATGGTTGCACTGTTATCCCGGGTTGTCACTCCCCAAACAGGTCCTTACGGAGAGGCACTCAGGAAACAACTTGAGTCCCCTAAAGTATCACAAGAACATCATTGGGATAACATCATCGTATCATAATATTCACATCATGTTCATTGATTAAGTAAAGCAATAGCATAAAGCTAACCATGATAACCCAAAAGGTAAACAAGGATAAGTAAATAGAAAGCTAGTCAATCCTTAGGTTTCAATTAAGTAATGTGGGACAGTGAATTATAAGTAGATAGGACATAATGGGTCAGAGGACACTTGCCTTCACCAGGTTGCTGCTCAGGGAGGTCTCCAACTACACACTCAGGAACCTCGGACTGCTCATTGCTAATTAAAGCGAGCATGCATTCAATACATTTGGAAAGTACAAATAAACATCACACCAAACTTGTACAAACATTGGAACACCTCTGAAAGTCGCCTAGAGGGGGGTGAATATGGCGAATCTGAAATTTATAAAATTAAGCACAACTACAAGCCGGGTTAGCGTTAGAAATATAATCGAGTCCGAGAGAGAGGGTGAAAAACAAATCGCAAGCAAATAAGGAATGAGACACAAGGATTTGTTTTACCGAGGTTCGGTTCTTGCAAACCTACTCCCCGTTGAGGTGGTCACAAAGACCGGGTCTCTTTCAACCCTTTCCCTCTCTCAAACGGTCACTTAGACCGAGTGAGCTTCTCTTCTCAATCACACGGGACACTAAGTCCCCGCAAGGACCACCACACAATTGGTGTCTCTTGCCTTGGTTACAATTGAGTGAATCACAAGAAAGAATGAGAAAGAAAAGAAGCAATCCAAGCGCAAGAGCTCAAATGAACACAAATGTCACTCTCTCTAGTCACTATTGATTTGGAGTGATTCCGGACTTGGGAGAGGATTTGATCTCTTTGGTTGTGTCTAGAATTGAATGCTATAGCTCTTGTAATGTGTTGGAAGGTGGAAAACTTGGATGCAATGAATGGTGGGGTGGTTGGGGTATTTATAGCCCCAACCACCAAACTAGCTGTTTGGTGGAGGCTGCTGTCGACGGGCGCACCGGACACTGTCCGGTGCGCCAGCCACGTCACCCGACCGTTAGGGTTCGACCGTTGGAGCTCTGACTGGTGGGGTCTTCTGGCTGTCCGGTGGTGCACTGGACAAGTACTGTAGACTGTCCGGTGCGCCTTCTGACGCTGCTTCGACTCTGGCGCGCACTGTAGCGCATTGAATGCGGTTGCAGTCGACCATTGACGCTGAAGTAGTCGTTGCTCCGCTAGCACACCGGACAGTCCGGTGCGCCACCGGACACTGTCCGGTGCCTCACCGGACAGTCCGGTGAATTATAGCGGAGCGCACTCTGATTTTCCCGAAGGTGACGAGTTTGGAGCTGAGTTCCCTGGTACACCGGACACTGTCCGGTGCGCTAGACCAGGGTACGCTTCGATTGTCTTTGGCTCTCTTTGTTGAACCCTTTCTTGGCATTTTATTGGTCTATTGTGAACCTTTGGCACCTGTAAAACTTATAATCTAGAGCAAACTAGTTAGTCCAATTATTTGTGTTGGGCAACTCAACCACCAAAATGAATTAGGAAAAGGTGTAAGCCTATTTCCCTTTCAATCTCCCCCTTTTTGGTGATTGATGCCAACACAAACCAAAGCAAATATGGAAGTGCAGAATTGAACTAGTTTGCATAATGTAAGTGCAAAGGTTGCTTGGAATGAAACCAATAAATATTACTTACTAGATGCGCATGGATGGATTTTCTTCTTATTAACATTTTGGACCACGCTTGCACCACATGTTTTGTTTTGCAAAATGTTTTGGAAATTATTTTCAAAGTTCTTTTGCAAATAGTCAAAGGTAAATGAATAAGATTTTGAGAAGCATTTTCAAGTTTTGAAATTTTCTCCCCCTGTTTCAAATGCTTTTCCTTTGACTAAACAAAACTCCCCCTTAATGAAATCCTCCTCTTAGTGTTCAAGAGGGTTTTAGATATTAATTTTGAATAGGGTATACCAATTTGAAATTATATCAAAATAAGATACTAATTGAAAAACTTCTTTTAACATCAATTAAAAGACTACATTTTTTGAAATTGGTGGTGGTGCAGTCCTTTTGCTTTGGGTTAATACTCTCTCCCCCTTTGGCATGAATCGCCAAAAACAGATGCTTGAGTGAAATATAAGCCCTTTTAAACTACTCTCTCCCCCTTTGGATGGAAGTAAAGGAGTGAAGATTATACCAAAGTTGGAGAGTTAGTGCGGAGCGACGGCGAAGGATGAATGATTCGATGGAGCGGAGTGGAAGCCTTGTCTTCGTCGAAGACTCCTTTTCCCTTTCAATCTAGGACTTAGCATGAAATGGACTTGAAAGAACACATTAGTCATAGCACATGAAAGAGATGATCAAAGGTATATATAGAAGCTATGTGTGCAAAACATCAATAAAAATTCCTAGAATCAAGAATATTTAGTTCATGCCTAAGTCTGGTAAATGTTTGTTCATCTAATGGCTTGGTAAAGATATCGGCTAATTGTTCTTTGGTGTTAATATATGCAATCTCGGTATCCCCCTTTTGTTGGTGATCCCTTAGAAAATGATACCGAATGGCTATGTGTTTAGTGCGGCTATGCTCGACGGGATTATCCGCCATGCGGATTGCACTCTCATTATCACATAGAAAAAGAACTTTGGTTAATTTGTAACCATAGTCCCTAAGGGTTTGCCTCATCCAAAGCAATTGCGCGCAACAATGGCCTGCGACAATATACTCGGCTTCGGCGGTTGAAAGAGCTACAGAATTTTGCTTCTTTGAAGCCCAAGACACCAGAGATCTTCCCAGGAACTGGCAAGTCCCTGATGTGCTCTTTCTATTAATTTTGCACCCTGCCCAATCGGCATCGGAATAACCAATTAAATCAAATGTGGATCCCCTGGGGTACCAAAGGCCAAACTTAGGAGTATAAACTAAATATCTCAAGATTCGTTTTACGGCCCTAAGGTGAGCTTCCTTAGGATCGGCTTGGAATCTTGCACACATGCATACGGAACGCATAATATCCGGTCGTGAAGCACATAAATAGAGTAAAGAACCTATCATCGACCGGTATACCTTTTGATCTACGGATTTACCTCCCATGTTGAGGTCGAGATGCCCATTGGTTCCCATGGGTGTCTTGATGGGCTTGGCGTCCTTCATCCCAAACTTGGTTAGAATGTCTTGAATGTATTTCGTTTGGCTAATGAAGGTGCCCTCTTGGAGTTGCTTCACTTGAAATCCTAAGAAATACTTCAACTCCCCCATCATAGACATCTCGAATTTTTGAGTCATGATCCTACTAAACTCTTCACATGTAGATTCGTTAGTAGACCCAAATATGATATCATCAACATAAATTTGGCATACGAACAAATCATTTGCATGTGTTTTAGTAAAGAGTGTAGGATCCGCTTTTCGGACTTTGAAGCCATTAGCAATAAGAAAATCTCTTAGGCATTTATACCATGCTCTTGGGGCTTGCTTGAGCCCATAAAGCGCCTTAGAGAGTCTATAAACATGATTAGGATACTCAATGTCTTCAAAGCCGGGAGGTTGCTCAACATAGACCTCTTCCTTGATTGGTCCATTGAGGAAGGCACTTTTCACGTCCATTTGATAAAGCTTGAAGCCATGGTAAGTAGCATAGGCAAGTAAAATGCGAATTGACTCAAGCCTAGCTACGGGTGCATAGGTTTCACCGAAATCCAAACCTTCGACTTGTGAATATCCCTTGGCCACAAGTCGGGCTTTGTTCCTTGTCACCACACCATGCTCATCTTGCTTGTTGCGGAATACCCACTTGGTTCCTACAACATTTTGGTTAGGTCGTGGAACTAAATGCCATACCTCATTCCTCATGAAGTTCTTGAGCTCCTCTTGCATTGCCATCACCCAATCCGAATCTTGAAGTGCTTCCTCTACCCTCTGTGGCTCAATAGAGGAAACAAAAGAGTAATGCTCACAAAAATGTGCAACACGAGATCTAGTGGTTACCCCCTTATGAATGTCGCCGAGGATGGTGTTCACGGGGTGATCTCGTTGGATTGCTTGGTGGACTCTTGGGTGAGGCGGCTTTGGAACTTGCTCATCCTCCTTGTCTTGATCATTTGCATCTCCCCCTTGATCATTGCCGTCGTCTTGAGGTGGCTCATCTTCTTGATCTTCTTCTTCATCATCTTGAGCCTCATCCTCATCTTGAGTTGGTGGAGATGCTTGCATGGAGGAGGATGGTTGATCTTGTGCTTGAATGGGCTCTTCGGATTCCTTAGGACACACATCCCCAATGGACATGTTCCTTAGCGCGACGCACGGAGCCTCTTCATCATCTAATTCATCAAGATCAACTTGCTCTACTTGAGAGCCGTTAGTTTCATCAAACACAATGTCACAAGAAACTTCAACTAGTCCAGTGGACTTGTTAAAGACTCTATATGCCCTTGTGTTTGAATCATATCCTAGTAAAAAGCCTTCTACAACCTTAGGAGCAAATTTGGATTTTCTACCTCTTTTAACAAGAATAAAACATTTGCTACCAAAGACTCTAAAATATGAAACATTTGGCTTTTTACTGGTGAGGAGTTTGTAAGATGTCTTCTTGAGGATTCGGTGTAGATACAACCAGGTTTATGGCGTAGCATGCGGTGTTGACCGCCTCGGCCCAAAACCGATCCGAAGTCTTGTACTCATCAAGCATGGTCCTTGCCATGTCCAATAGAGTTCTATTCTTCCTCTCCACTACACCATTTTGTTGTGGCATGTAGGGAGAAGAGAACTCATGCTTGATGCCCTCCTCCTCAAGGAAGCCTTCGATTTGCGAATTCTTGAACTCCGTCCCATTATCGCTTCTAATTTTCTTGATCCTCAAGCCGAACTCATTTTGAGCCCGTCTCAAGAATCCCTTTAAGGTCTCTTGGGTTTGAGATTTTTCCTGTAAAAATAATACCCAAGTGAAGCGAGAATAGTCATCCACAATAACTAGACAGTACTTACTCCCGCCGATGCTTATGTAAGCGATCAGGTCGAATAGGTCCATGTGAAGGAGCTCGAGTGGCCTGTCAGTCATCAAGATGTTCTTATGTGGATGATGAGCGCCAACTTGCTTCCCTGCTTGACATACGCTACAAATCTTGTCTTTCTCAAAATGCACATTTGTTAGTCCCAAAATGTGCTCTCCCTTTAGAAGCTTTTGAAGATTCTTCATCCCAACATGGGCTAGTCGGCGATGCCAGAGCCAACCCATGTTAGTCTTAGCGATTAAGCAAGTATCGAGTTCAGCTCTATTGAAATCAACTAGGTATAGCTGACCCTCTAATACTCCCTTAAAAGCTATTGAATCATCACTTCTTCTAAAGACAGTAACACCTGTATCTGTAAAAAGACAGTTGTAGCCCATTTTACATAATTGGGAAATAGAAAGCAAGTTGTAATCTAAAGAGTCTACAAGAAAAACATTTGAAATAGAATGGTCAGGTGATATAGCAATTTTACCCAATCCTTTGACCAAACCTTGATTTCCATCCCCGAATGTGATAGCTCGTTGGGAATCTTGGTTTTTCTCATAGGAGGAGAACATCTTTTTCTCCCCAGTCATGTGGTTTGTGCACCCGCTATCGATAATCCAACTTGAGCCGCCGGATGCATAAACCTACAAAACAAGTTTAGTTCTTGATTTTAGGTACCCAAACAGTTTTGGGTCTTTTGACATTAGATACAAGAACTTTGGGTACCCAAATACAAGTCTTTGATCCCTTGTGTTTGTTACCAACATACTTGGCAACTATCTTGCTGGATTTGTTAGTCAAAACATAAGATGCATCAAAGGTTTTAAATGAAATACTAGGTTCATTTGATGCACTAGGAGTTCTCTTCTTAGGCAATTTAGCATGGGTTGATTGCCTAGAACTAGATGTCTCACTCTTATACATAAAAGCATGATTGGGACCAGAGTGAGACTTCCTAGAATGAATTCTCCTAATCTTATGCTCGGGATAACCGGAAGGGTACAAAATGTAACCCTCGTTATCATGAGGCATGGGAGCCTTGCCCTTAACAAAGTTAGATAATTTTTTAGGAGGGGCATTAAGTTTGACATTGTCTCCTTTTTGGAAGCTAATGCCATCCTTGATGCCAGGGTGTCTCCCACTATAAAGCATACTACGAGCAAATTTAAATTTTTCATTATCTAGCTCATGCTCGGCAATTTTAGCATCTAATTTTGCTATATGATCATTTTGTTGTTTAATTAAAGCCATGTGATCATGAATAGCATCAATGTCAACATCTCTACATCTAGTGCAAATAGAAACATGCTCAACGGTAGATGTAGAGGGTTTGCAAGTTTTTTGTTCAACAATCTTAGCATGTAAAATATCATTTTCACTTCTAAGATCGGAAATGGAAGCATTGCAAACATCTAAGTCTTTGGCCTTAGTAATCAATTTTTCATTTTCAATCCTAAGGCTAGCAAGAGAGATATTCAATTTTTCAATCTTAGCAAGTAAACTAGCATTATCATTTCTAAGATTGGAAATTGAATCATCACAAACATTAGCATCAACCATGGCAATTAATCTAGCATTCTCATTCCTAAGGCTGGCAATCAAATCATGGCAAGTGCTTAGCTCACTAGTTAATTTTTCACATTTTCCATCTCTAGAACATAAGCATTCTTAACCTTAACATGCTTCTTATTTTCCTTAATTAGGAAGTCCTCTTAGCTATCCAAGAGTTCATCCTTATCATGAATAGTGCTAATCAATTCATTTAACTTCTCCTTTTGTTGCATGTTAAGGTTGGCAAAAAGAGTAAACAAATTATCCTCATCATCACTAGAATTAGCCTCATCACTAGAGGTGGCATATTTAGTGGAGGATTTAGATTTAACCTTCTTCTTTTTGCCGTCCTTTGCCATGAGGCACTTGTGGCCGACGTTTGGGAAGAGGAGTCCCTTGTTGACGGCGATGTTGGCGGCGTTCTCGTCGGAGGAGGAGTCGGTGGAGCTCTCATCGGAGTCCCACTCCCGGCAAACATGGGCATCGCCGCCCTTCTTCTTGTGGTACCTCTTCTTTTCCTTTCTTCTCCCCTTCTTGTCGTCGCCCCTGTCACTAGAAATAGGACATTTTGCTATAAAGTGACCGGGCTTACCACACTTGTAGCAAACCTTCTTGGAGCGGGGCTTGTTATCCTTCCCCCTCCTTTGCTTGAGGATTTGTCGAAAGCTTTTGATGATTAAAGCCATCTCCTCATTGTCGAGCTTTGAGGCGTCGATGGGGAGCCTACTTGATGTAGACTCTTCCTTTTTCTCCTCTGTTGCTTTGAATGCGACGGGTTGTGCCTCGAGCGTGGAGGAGGTGCCTTGCTCGATGATTTTCTTTGAGCCTTTAATCATTATCTCAAAGCTCACAAACTTTCCTATAACCTCCTCGGGAGACATTAGCTTGTATCTAGGATCACCTCGAATTAATTAAACTTCCGTAGGATTAAAAAAACGAGGGATCTAAGAATAACCTTGACCATCTCATGGTCATCCCATTTGGTGCTCCCGAGGTTGCGCACTTGGTTCACCAAGGTCTTCAAACGGTTGTACATGGCTTGCGGATCCTCTCCTTGGTGAAGCATGAAGCGACCGAGCTCCCCCTCGATCGTCTCCCGCTTGGTGATCTTGGTCACCTCATCTCCTTCGTGCGCGGTCTTGAGTACATCCCAAATTTCCTTTGCACTCTTCAACCCTTGCACCTTATTATACTCCTCTCGACTTAGAGAGGCGAGGAGTATAGTAGTGGCTTGGGAGTTGAAGTGTTGAATTTGGGCCACTTTGTCCGAATCGTAGTCCTCATCCCCTACGGATGGTACCTGTACACCAAACTCAACAACGTTCCAAATGCTAGTGTGGAGTGAGGTTAGATGATACCTCATTTTGTCACTCCACATATTATAATCTTCACCATCAAAAACCGGTGGTTTGCCTAGTGGAACGGAAAGTAAAGGAGTACGCTTTGAAATATGAGGGTAGCGTAGGGGAATCTTACTATACTTCTTGTGCTCATGGCGCTTAGAAGTTATGGATGGTGCGTCGGAGCCGGAGGTGGATGGCGATGAAGAATCGGTCTCGTAGTAGACCACTTTCCTCATCTTCTTTTTCTTGTTGCCACTCCGATGCGACTTGAGGGAAGAGGATTCCTTCTCCTTCCCTTTGTTGCAGGACTCTCCCGATGGAGCCTTCTCGTGGCTTGTAGCGGACTTGTCGCCAGTCACCATTTCCTTCTTGGCGTGATCTCCCGACATCACTTCGAGCGGTTAGGCTCTAATGAAGCACCGGGCTCCGATACCAATTGAAAGTCGCTTAGAGGGGGGGTGAATAGGGCGAATCTGAAATTTATAAACTTAAGCACAACTACAAGCCGGGTTAGCGTTAGAAATATAATCGAGTCCGAGAGAGAGGGTGAAAAACAAATCGCAAGCAAATAAGGAATGAGACACAAGGATTTGTTTTACCGAGGTTCGGTTCTTGCAAACCTACTCCCCGTTGAGGTGGTCACAAAGATCGGGTCTCTTTCAACCCTTTCCCTCTCTCAAACGGTCACTTAGACCGAGTGAGCTTCTCTTCTCAATCACACGGGACACTAAGTCCCCGCAAGGACCACCACACAATTGGTGTCTCTTGCCTTGGTTACAATTGAGTGAATCACAAGAAAGAATGAGAAAGAAAAGAAGCAATCCAAGCGCAAGAGCTCAAATGAACACAAATGTCACTCTCTCTAGTCACTATTGATTTGGAGTGATTCCGGACTTGGGAGAGGATTTGATCTCTTTGGTTGTGTCTAGAATTGAATGCTATAGCTCTTGTAATGTGTTGGAAGGTAGAAAACTTGGATGCAATGAATGGTGGGGTGGTTGGGGTATTTATAGCCCCAACCACCAAACTAGCCGTTTGGTGGAGGCTGCTGTCGATGGGTGCACCGGACAGTCCGGTGCGCCACCGGACACTGTCCGGTGCGCCAGCCACGTCACCCGGCCGTTAGGGTTCGACCGTTGGAGCTCTGACAGGTGGGGTCTTCTAGCTGTCCGGTGGTGCACCGGACAAGTACTGTAGACTGTCCGGTGCGCCTTCTGACACTGCTTCGACTCTGGCGCACACTGTAGCGCATTGAATGCGGTTGCAGTCGATCGTTGGCGCTGAAGTAGCCGTTGCTCCGCTGGCACACCGGAGACAGTCCGGTGCGCCACCGGACACTGTCTGGTGCCTCACCGGACAGTCCGGTGAATTATAGCGGAGCGTCCTCTGATTTTCCCGAAGGTGACGAGTTTGGAGCTGAGTTCCCTGGTACACCGGACACTGTCCGGTGCGCCAGACCAGGGTACGCTTCGGTTGTCTTTGGCTCTCTTTGTTTGAACCCTTTCTTGGTCATTTTATTGGTCTATTGTGAACCTTTGGCACCTGTAAAACTTATAATCTAGAGCAAACTAGTTAGTCCAATTATTTGTGTTGGGCAACTCAACCACCAAAATCAATTAGGAAAAGGTGTAAGCCTATTTCCCTTTCAACCTCTTAAAAAGACACAATACTACATAAGGGATAATGAATTCAAAGTATAACATAGACTATAACATATATCAACTTTATTTGAAAATAGATTACTATTCCCCTAAGTGTTACTTACCAGTACATAACATAGTTCAATTTATTTTAATATGACCTAAATTTAAACCAGAGATGATTTCATGTAATACACATTATTAGTCTCACAAGATTAAACAGGTTTAAATCTCCAGGGTTCTCCTTTTATTTATTTTATTAAGTAAATAAAAATACATCTACCTTAGTTCATATTCAATCCTAAAAATTAGAGTGTGCAGACAGTAAATGAAACCATTTTATTCAGACAGAGAATAATTCTATGAACATTTTGCAATTTGAATCACCAAATTTGGAGTTCATATGCAAAAGTTATGAAATAAACAAGTTTGGGAAATCAAAATATGAAATTAGGGCTAATTCTGTGAATATTTAAAAGTCCAGGGTTCAATCTGCAAGATTACAGGGGCCTACGCGCGAAAACCAGGGACGGCGGGTTGATTTCCAACAAACCGAGGGTCTCTTTAATAAAACTACTGCGCGAAGGGGTATCGGGTGAATCTAACCGTCGGATCTAAAACCAACGGTTGAGATTAGATCTGCGGCCGAGGGCGCGCGCGCAGGCGGGCGAGCACTGACAAGCGGGCTAGGGGCATCAGCGACAGAGGGGGAGGGCGCATTGACCAAGCAGGCCCAGTGCCAGAGGACTTGGGCACTGACAAGCGGGCTAGGACATTAGGGCACGCGTGCGCGAAGCGTTATCCGTGGTCTGAGCCATTCGATCTAAATCGGATGGAGGGGATCAGACCAGGGGAAACAGATGGCTGCGTGCGGTGCCACTCCTCTCTACGGCGGTGAGGTCGCCGGAGTTAAGGCTGGCGCGAGCTAGGGTGGCTCCAGGGTCGTCGGAGTTGGGCAAAGAGGGAGAGGGCACCACGACGAACTCAATGGTGGGGAAGAGGCCATGAATCCACGGGCAGAGAAGGGAGAACGGCGGTGAGAAGGTCTCGGGCGGGCTGGAGTAACTCCGGTGAGCCATTCCGGCCACGGGGAGGGGACTTAAGGCGCGCTAGGGCCTGGGCTAGCTTCAGCAGAGGCAGGGATGACACGGGGACCTGCTTCGGGGAACTAGACCGGGCTAAATCGGCTAGCCACCACGCGAGCACGGCGAACCGCCGCGGCCGAGCACCAGCGAAGGCGAAATTGGCTGAGCACAGGGCGCAATAAGGGAAATTGGGCACGGGGACGGGTGTCTCACCTCGGGGCGGTGTTCGGAGAGGCTTGGAGCGGTCTCCGGTGAGCTGGATGGCCGGGAACACGGGCGCGGGTCTCCGGCGGTGGCTAGCGGTGTGGGCAGAGCGCGAGAGAGGGCGAAGCTGCGCGAAATGAGGTGAGGGGTGTGCGCAGGGCACTGGCGGGGCTCTAAGAAGGGAGCTGGGCGCGTGGGGGGCGTCGTGGCCGAGAAATCCGGCGACGTGCGTGAGTGCGCACGCGCCGGTCCACGGCGAGCGTGGAGGAGGCAGAACTGATAGGGAGGGTCCACGGCGCAGAGAGAGGAGAAAGGGGTGTGCGGGGCAACGGCTCGGCGACTGGCAAACCGGGCCCACGAGATAGAGAGAGAGAGAGCGCGGGGGCGAAGGAAACTGGCGGCGACAGGTTGGCCCCACTAGGTGGTCCGGCACCTTCCCATGGGTTTCCAGGACCTCCACGTGTGCGAACCGGACCCCTGGAATAGGATCCAGACCCCCCCTGTATGGGGTCCCAGGGTTCCAGGACAGAACATACCCGGGCCTTAATCAGGACCCAGGCAGGGGTCCGGTGCCGGCACATGGCCTACTGCGCGCGCGAGGGAGAATTGCCGCTGACAGGCGGGGTCCGCCTGTCAGACGGCGTGGGCGCGCGAGCGCGCGGACTGGCTGGGCCGACTGGGATGGTTTGGGCTGCTTTCTCCTTTTCTTTTCCTCTGAATTTTCTAATTCCTTTTCCATTTCTTTTCTCTAGGGTTTTTCAAATCCAAATTCAAACTAGGTTTCAAATTCAAATAAATTCAAACTTGTGCAACACTTCAAAGAATATTTTAAACTCAGCATGATGCAACATGTCATGACTCATAAGGTTTTGGCAAAGATAAATAACTAACCTCCACTAGTTTAGGCTATTTCTAATCAAAAAGGAAGAAGGGAGAAAGAATCTAGAGAGAAAACCTAGAGTGAGAAAAGGAAGAGTAACACATGATTTTGGGTGATAACTAGAAAGAAATTTTATACCCAAAATCAGGGTGTTACAGATCTAACCCCCTTAATAGGAATCTCGCCCTCGAGATTCAAGAAGAGGCTAGCAGGAAAATGAGATTGGTTCATTGGTTGATCACAACCTTCTTGAGTTGACTTTGACTCTGTAAGCTTAACTTGTGGGCTAGTTGCTTTAGCCTTCAGATGTTCACGACCAACATGCAATTCTTGAGGATCTCTTGGGCTTGTGAGTTAGGACCCACACATGCTCCAGCTGCGCCACTCTGATCTTGTTGGTTGACGTTGATTGCATTGTCTTCATCGGGGTTAGCGGCTAACCCCCTTAACAGAAGCATTGATATGCACTTGATGAAGATGCTGTGGACTCTGATCTTGACTGATTAAAAGAGGTTGGAGGTTGCCAAGCGGACAGGTGCAAGAGGAAAGGGCATAGATAGAAAAGGTAAGCATAGAGAATTAAAGAGAGAAAAGGGAGGGCACCCAACTACCTAACTCTATGGCACTCACCTAGTAAACTGATGCCATTGCGGACCAAGGGCCACAAAACAACAACACTCATCACAAAGAAGCAAATCAGTCCTAACACAAAGACAAACATCATGAGCACACAACAACAAACATCTCGTTGCTATACGTTCCTTTTAATTCAATGGTGGTCTTTCTTAAAAAGGGAATAGCTACTCTCTAATGTCGTCGAAGGACAAGGAAAAGAACAAGAAGTGCAGGATAGGGGCACAAGCACAATAAAGGATGGTGTTAAAGCAAGCATTTAGGTAGAAGACATCAATATCGCGAGGGTCAACGACGATAACAGTCAAGGGTATGAGAGAAAAGATGAAGGCATTGGAGAGCTAGCGATAAGAGTACAACAAAGAATGGAGTTACATCAAGGCTTACACACAGTAAAGAAGAGAATATTGCCAAGGGTGAGATAAGTAAAACACTGCTCTCAAATTGGGATAGGAGATTGAAGATCTTAGAGAACGGACATAGTGTATGTCGGGGTTTTGGGTCCGACCGCACACCCAGGGTCGCCCCTCGAGGTGTTTTAGGAGTAGGAAGGTGTCGACAACTGTAGCAAAATGGTTCGTGCCGATCGCACGAGAGACAGTGGACAAGGTTTACAGGTTCGGGCCGCTTAGTGATGCGTAACACCCTACGTCCTGATGAGTATGCTTGGTGGATATGAGTACAAGAGAGTTCTCTAGATCGAGAATACGGAGAGTTGGTGTGGGTGGCTAAGTAATGGGTCGATCGTTCTGAAGGGGTGCCCCCTAGGCCTTATATACTTGACCGTGGGGCAGTACACATGGATAAGATAACAACAAATGGCTAAAAGATAGTGAACCTCTTGAGATTATCCTTTACGTAACCCTCGCCGACTTATCCTCACGTGGCTTCGTTGCATGGAGGTTCCTGCGCAGGAAAGCCGGATCTCTGTTGCGGTCACTCGCTCGACGCAGTGGGCCGTCCGGCCTCATGTCGTTCTGCGTTGCTGGTTGTTTTTCCCCAGGCCCACGAAAGAATAACCTTACGATTTATTGGGCCCTTGGGCCTTTCGTGAGGTCCTTTACTCTTTTAGTGGACCCGGGGGATATCTATCCCCCACAAGCCCCCGATCTTTGGGTTAATTTAGAGGTAATCAACCCGAAGATCCCAGGTCCAGCTTGCAGGTGATTTGAAGAAAGATGGTTTCCTGTTGTTCTTCTCCTGCTCCGATCACTTGTTGACCAAAACCTAGTTTCGTGCCTGTGCCTTAGAGATCGGCATTCCAATTCGTAGGATTCTGAACTTCATTGGGTGCACCGGAGGTGCACCCAATGCGTGTAGCCCCCGAGCTTCGAGTGGATTTTAGAAAATAATCTACTCGAAGGTCTTCAATAGAAATTATTCCCATTTGTGTTCCTTCATTTCGGTTGAGGATTGGCTTTTTGATCTTGTCCCATGCTCTTTAGAAATTGGCGCTATCTTGGCTTAGAATGATAATCCATGGGGTGCACCGAAGATGCACCCAATGGGTGTAGCCCCCGACCTTCAAGTGGATTTTCTGAGGATAATTCGCTGGAAGGTTTTCTTTTTATGCCCTTTTGCTGAAGATTACTCTTTCTGCTTATAAAAAAGTTGGCATGATGTCATCCGTGCTATGTCATCAATATTATGCTTCAGAGGTCAGCATGTATTTTGTCTTTTGCAGCCGAGTTTGCAATCCCTCCATATCTTGCTAGGTAGCGTAGTTTATTTGCTCTGTGACTGATTGGACATTTGATGGACGTTCTCTGTCTAGTCTTCAAGTCGTGTCTGTCGACCATATTTTGCACTCTGCTGGCTATACTTGGCTTCCCTCTAACTCTTGTTGATATCTCATTTTTGTCTTGAGGCATTCACTGCATGCTCTGCACAGATGTGACCATTTTGAAAAATATACTGACAATTCCTGGGCGTCCCCCCCCAATGGGTGTGGGCAAGGTACGGCTTGGTACGCTGAGTGTTTTAACCGGCTGCTTCTGAGTTGTAATGTGATGGGACGGCGAGTGTAATCATACCCTTTGCGCTGTTGACTGGAGTCCCAATGGGTGTAGTGCTGCATGAAACGGCGTCAGCCGCCTGACGTGTCTTCAGACGGGTGGGAGTGCATATTGAATGCTTTGCGACTGTTCAGTGATCGCGGTTGGAGGTGAGCGGTTGCCTTTCTCTTCTATAAATAACGCTGTTGCCCCTCTGGTTTCTTCACATCTCTTCGCTTATTCCTTACCGCTTCCTTCTCTTCTTTCTCGCTTGCTTCCGCCATGGGCAAAAACAACAAACGCAAGCGCGAGCCGACTCCTCCATCGGAGGATTTCGGTGACTCGGAATACTCGGAGGAGGAGTTCTCCTCCGAGTCCGAGGGGTCTCCGGCTCCCGTCTCTCCCCCGGCGTCGTCCGATGACTCGGACGACTCCCAGGGGATAGCCGCGGAGGTCTGGACGTACATCCGGGCCGTCGAGCGCTCCGGGCTCGAGGGCTCGGATGAGTCGGAGTACTCCTCGGATGAGGAGGACTCAGACGACGGCGGCGAGGACGAGGACGACGACGACGACGACGACGACGGTGGCGACGGCGACGGCAGCGGCAGTGGCAGGGGCGGCGGCAACGGCAGCAGCAAGGGCAGCACCGGGGGCGGCAGCAGCAGGGGCAGCACCAAGGGCGGCGGCAGCAGGGGCAGCACCAAGGGCGGCGGCGGCGGCAGGGGCAGGGCCAGTGGCTAGATGCCACTGGTCTTTTTAGATATTAGTATAGATTAGAAATAATATAGTCAAATATTGTAGTAGTATTAGTAATGTAGAGTAGTATAGTGTAGCGTAGTAGTAGTAGCAGCAGTAAGGAAGTATCAACTCATAATGAGTTGATTTGTAAGTATTGCCACTTCCCTTAATGAAGAATGCCTTTGGTTTCCTCTTGATGACTCGTTTTGTTTGATTATAAATCTGATTCTTTTGAGACAATAGACGGACAACTTGATCATCATACTGACGCTTCCAGAAGTAGCCGCCGAGTAATATTGCAGTCTGTATCGACGTTTTTAGAAGTAACGCCGAGCGATTGAACATGAAGTCGGCGTTTTAGAGGTAACGCCGAGTGATCGAAGGTCGCCGTTGACATTTTAGAAGTAATGCCGAGTGGTTGAACTCCGGATCAGCGTTTTAGAGGCAACGCCGAGTGATTGAAAGTCGACGTCAGCATTTTAGAAGTAATGCCGAGTGAGCGAAGGTCAACGTCGGCATTTTAGAAGTAATGCCGAGCGGTTGAACACGAGACTGGCGTTTTAGAGGCAACGCCGAGTGATTGAAGGTCGCCGTCGACATTTTAGAAGTAATGCCGAGTGGTTGAACTCGAGATCAGTGTTTTAGAGGCAACGCCGAGTGATTGAAAGTCGACGTCAGCATTTTAGAAGTAATGCCGAGTGAGCGAAGGTCAACGTCGGCATTTTAGAAGTAATGCCGGGCGGTTGAACACGAGACTGGCGTTTTAGAGGCAACGCCGAGTGATTGAAGGTCGCCGTCGACATTTTAGAAGTAATGCCGAGTGGTTGAACTCGAGATCAGCGTTTTAGAGGCAACGCCGAGTGACTGGGTGGTGACGTCGGCATTTTAGAGGCAATGCCGAGTTATTTTGAGGATAACACCCGAGTGATGGGGTGGCCCACCAGTTTTTGGAAATAACTGCCGAATGACTACGTGGCATGCTGGGATTTTGGAAATAACTGCCGGGTGATGACTGGGCACTTTTTGAAACGGTATCTGGTCCGAGAATATCCTATAAGAGCTGCACTTTTAGCCGCCTTTGCTTTCTGCGCCCTAGTTCTTGCATTCCCGCTTCCGAACCCTCTCTGCGCTCGTCTCCAATCTGCTCACTGGTTGAATCGAGATGGCTCCCAAGAGGAAAATCGCAAGCTCGTCCGCTGTGGTGATTCCTCCAATCGATCCCAACAGCCAGTTGCCTTTTGCAGGTAACCACATGTCTATCATCTCTGAAGCCGAGCTCCTCCACCTTGTGTCCATCGGTGTTCTTCCTCCACGGGAACTCTGTTCTTGGCGGATTTGCCATGGGACTACGGTCCCGACAGAGGATACCCACGAGTCCGTGGTTTACGCTCCTTTTCTTCTTCGCGGCCTTGGCCTCCCTATTTCTCCCTTTTTCCGTGGTCTCCTTGATTTCTACCACATCAACCTGACCCATCTGAACCCTAACTCAATTCTGCAAATTTCCATCTTCGTCCACTTATGCGAAGCCTTTCTTGGCGTGCTGCCGCATTTTGGCTTGTGGAAACACCTGTACCATTGTCGCCCTGGGATGGCCGGGGGACAACATCAGTTGGTCGGGGGTGCCAGTTTGGAGATGCGCCGGGGACGGAAGACTGAATATCTTGAGATTCCCCTTAAAGACAGCATTAAGGGATGGCGTCTGGAGTGGTTTATAGTTGATAACTATGGAAATTCTCTCCCCCCCGGTCGGGAAGACAGCCAGACGTTCGCACCCCGAGCTGGACCGAGTCTCCCACAGACGAGGAGGTGGCTGAAGCCAGTGTGCTGCTAGCTGAAGTTGGGCTATTGAAAGAGAGGGGTTTAACTGCTGAAGCTATAGTTGCTGACTTCGTTTTCAAAAACATTCAGCCGCTGAAAGATAGGGTCCACCCGGCTTATCTGTATCAAGGGCTAGCCGACCCAACCCGAGTTATCAACAAGAGAATCCCTTCTGCAGATTTGGTGAGCCGACTGGAGATGATTCTCAGGGGCAAAGTATCCAATGTTGGTGCTCCGGTGGCGTACTCGGCCTGGAATCTGCCTCCTGCCAAAGCCTTCACTCTCTTCGTGTCGAATCCACCTGCGACTGATGGCAATTTGGGCCTTAGAACGCGGCCCTCTGATGAAGAAGTCAATGCTTTGGTTGCCTCACTTGGGAAAATTCCTGATGATGAATGACAAGTCTATTTCGAGGTGCCTTTGGATCCTAATGATGCAGAAATGAATGCTATGCTTGATATGTTGGCTGAGGATTCCTCTGACGCTACTCCTGCTGAGACATTGGCAGTGGCGCCTCTCCCAAAAGTTGGTATAACCTTGAATGTTCAGAGACCTGTCCGTGTTCGCTCGAGGCGTCCTTGCCGAACTAATCAAGCTGATCTTCCTGCTGACGAGCAGAAGAAGAAAAGGAGACGCGTTCGGCGAGTATCTAGTTTGGATCAGGATGCTGGTCCCTCGGTTCCTGCTGCTGAGGAGGTTCCTGTGCCTGAATTTACCAATGCTGATCCCAATGGGTGTGGTATGTCCGCTGCTGATCCCAATGGGTGTGCTCCGTCTGTTGTTGATCCTAATGGGGGTGTTGCCTGTGTTGCTGATGAAGACGACAGAGAGGAAGAGAATGAAGTCCCTCTGACTCGGAAAAACAGTCGGCAATTCCTCGCCAGTGGGGAAAGTAGTGGAGTTCCTTCTCCTGCTTTATCTGCCCTCGTTGGTCTGCAAGAAATATCCCTGGCCGACTTTGATCAAACTCTTGAGGATATGGTTCCAGAGGACTTGTTATCAGGGCCAGTGGATGATGATGTAACGGAAGCTTGTGGTGCCGTGCCGGATGCTGGGTTGAGGTCATCCCGCGCCTCGTCGACTTTAGAGCGCGATCTCGAGGGTCGGGATGCTAACTTGGATTGTCCTGATTCCATGGAAGTAGCCGAGGGTCCGTCAACCTTAGAGGTGGTTACAGCGGAGAGTCTGGACCTCAAGACTGGTGCTGGCACATGCCCAGCCCCCGAGGATGTCGTCGGGGATGACTTAGCTCGGGCGAAGGGTGTGAGCCACTGCCCAGCCCCCGAGGGTGCTGCCGGGGATGATCCGGCTCAAGTGGGCAGTGCAAACTATGACCCAGCCCCCGAGGGTGCCCAAACAGGGACTCCTTCCGGCACTTCCATGGACGTTCATACGGGGTCACCTCCACACTCTGGCTGCATGGTGGTGGCCCAAACTTTGGACCAGGGCGTCGCTTTAGAGGGCAGCGTCCCCGCTGATCAGGTGTTCGGCTCTGTTGAAGGCGCTGAACTGATTCCCACCGTTCCGTTGCAAACTGCTTCGGGTGGTGACCTTGCGCCTGGTTATCAGCTGATTTCTCCTGATCTGGGGATCCCTTCATTCTTTTCCAACCTCCAGGTACTGTGCTGTTTTTTGGCTTGATTTTTACATTGCATGAACCTTTGCCCTTATGCTCATCTGTTCTTCTCATCAGGTTTTGGTGGACGGGATGGCCAGCCAGCTGAGATCGCAGGGTGTTCCTGTCCCAGAAGTGGCTTCGTCTCTTTCATGTTGGAATCCAGTGTCACTTCATCGTCGTGTATCCGAGTTGGAGGCAACTAACGCTGGTTAGTGCCCTTTTTCTTTTCTTCGCGTTTGTTGTGGACTGTTTTACTTTCTGACCTCGTTTTGTTTGGTTACCTCTTACTAGGAATGACTCGGCAGATTGCACTTCTTGAGGAGAAACATTCTCAGGATCAAGCTGAATCGGCTCGGCGATGCACTGATCTTGAGGAAAAGTACTCTCAAAGTCAGATTGAGCTGAGTCAGGTCTCTGCTGCCTTAGATGATGCCAATGCATTGAGTTCTTCTCTGCATGCCCAGCTCGACTCTGAAAAGGTGATATACGAAACTGCGCTTTTTCCTTGCTGTGCTCCTATTACTTGCCTGTTTTTTGAAGGAACTGACTTGTGCTTGCAGGAAGAAAAACGTATCCTTGCCGCTTCTCGTGACAATCTTGACAGGTTGTATCGAGATTCTAGCAATTCGCTGACCATTTTGGAAAGAAGTCATCGCTTCACCATGGAAGAATTAGACCTTCATCGTCGCAAGCTGCAGGAATCCATGGAGGAGGTAACCCGGCTTAAGCAGTTAATATCAGCGAAGGATGCTGCTATCAAAGGGCTCCGGGCTTCCAAAAAATCCATTGCCCAGGAGTTAGAGAGTGCTCGACTGGCTGTTAAAACTGCTGAAGAAACTTCTGTCACTCTCAAGGCCCAACGCGACAAAGCCCTGGACAAGGCTATTCGGGCGGGACGAATCTTGATGAGGAGACCCGGCGTAGCTATTCCTGAAGACATAAGAGCTGACGTGATCGCCGCCCCTGATTCTTCGAGTCGCCCTTCTTCATCGATCGCTCCTGAGAAAGACATTGCAAAATAGAAAAAACATTCTGCGTGCTCCAAACGCGCGGCTTGCATGATTGAATATTTGTTAGAGGATACCAGTTTATTCAAATGACATAGTTACTCTCTCATTGTATTAGAATTTTTTAGTTAATGAGTTTGGTAGAAATGACGCATGATTTTTATGAATTTTGTTTGTGGGATATGGAAATCATCCCCTGAATTGTATAGGTGCGAGTATGTTGCACTGGTCTTAAGTTGCTGCCAACTTAAGTTGATTGCTCCGTTAGCAGGGCATAGTGGTCACCCTGGGTTAAGTAAGCGCGAGCATGTTGCACCGCCTTAAGTCGTTGCCGACTTAAGCCGATTGCTCCGTTAGCAGGGCATAGTGGTCACCCCAAGTTAAGTAAGCGTGAGCATGTCGCACTGCCTTAAGTCGTTGCCGACTTAAGCCGATTGCTCCGTTAGCAGGGCATAGTGGTCACCCTGAGTTAAGTAAGCGTGAGCATGTCGCACCGCCTTAAGTCGTTGCCGACTTAAGCCGATTGCTCCGTTAGCAGGGCATAGTGGTCACCCCAAGTTAAGTAAGCGTGAGCATGTCGCACCGCCTTAAGTCGTTGCCGACTTAAGCCGATTGCTCCGTTAGCAGGGCATAGTGGTCACCCCAAGTTAAGTAAGCGTGAGCATGTCGCACCGCCTTAAGTCGTTGCCGACTTAAGCCGATTGCTCCGTTAGCAGGGCATAGTGGTCACCCTGAGTTAAGTAAGCGTGAGCATGTCGCACTGCCTTAAGTCGTTGCCGACTTAAGCCGATTGCTCCGTTAGCAGGGCATAGTGGTCACCCTGAGTTAAGTAAGAATGCAAATCAGTCGTAGATAAATTGAGTATCCTTGAGACCTTTTCTTTATTGATGACATATTTCCACTTTACAGAGTACATCATTGTTATCCCAGCAGTTTTGAGGTACAGCTAGGGATAAAACTTTCTCAGGTGTTCTATGTTCCAGGAGTTCCCAACTTCTGTGCCATCCATCTGAGTGAGGCGATATGATCCGGGCCGAGTGACTTCTGCTACCATGAAGGGTCCTTCCCATAAGGGTGATAACTTGTGTCGTCCTTCTCCCGTTAGAATTCGGCGAAGGACGAGCTCCCCTACTGAGAAGAATCGTTGCCGCACAGCCTTGTCGTGATAGCGCCTTAGAGTTTGCTGGTATCTTGCTGATTGGATTACTGCGTTTAACCGTTCTTCCTCGAGTACGTCTATGTCCTCCAGTCTGGTGGTCTCAGCTTCTGCTATGCTTTCGAAGATCAACCTTGGCGCCCCAAACTTGAGATCAGCAGGCAGCACTGCCTCCGACCCATAAACCATGAAGAAAGGAGTGTTTCCATGCAAAGCTCGGCTAGGTTGGGTTCTTAGGCTCCAAACAACATAAGGTAATTCCCTTATCCACTTTCCTGCGAATTTTTCATTCTTATCGAAAATCTTTTTCCTGAGTGCATCCAATATCATCCCGTTGGCTCGCTCAACTTGCCCGTTGGCTCTTGGATGGGCTACAGATGCATACTTGATCTGAATGCTCTTTTGCTCGCAGAAGTCAAAGAATTCTGAACTCGTGAAGTTGGATCCTAAATCGGTTATGATGCTGTTTGGTATCCCGAATCTGAATATTATGTCTTGTATGAATTCCACAGCCTTAGCAGAGGTTAAGGAGGCAATGGGCTTGAATTCTATCCATTTAGTGAACTTGTCAATTGCCACCAATACATGAGTGTATCCCCCTTGAGCTTTCTTGAAAGGTCCAATCATATCCAGTCCCCAGCACGCGAAAGGCCAAGTTACTGGTATGGTCTGCAGTTGCTGTGCTGGCATGTGTTGTTGCTTTGACAAGTATTGGCAGGCCTCGCACCTTTGAACTAACTCGGCCGCATCGTTCTTTGCTGTTGGCCAATAGAATCCTGACCTGAAGACCTTCCCAACCAGTGTTCTGGAGGCTGCATGTATTCCACATTGTCCAGCGTGGACCTCTTCCAGGAGTTGCCTTCCAGTAGATGGGAGGATGCATTTCATGAAGACACCTGATGCACCTCTTCTGTATAATGTCTCTCCAATAAGTGTATAGTGAGCCGACTGTCTTGCAATGCGCTCTGCCGAATTCTTGTCGTCTGGTTCTTCTTCATTCTTTATGTACTTAATGATTGGCCTTCTCCAGTCATCAGGATCTGACTCGGGTTGATCTATGATGTTGCACTCTTCCATTTGATCCATTGAGATACTCGGCTGCAGAATTTCTTGCACGAAAACCCCGGGTGGGACCTGAGTTCGACTGGACCCCAGCTTGGATAGTACATCGGCTGCCGTGTTCCGATCTCTTTCCACATGATGAAATTCTAGACCTTCGAATTTATCCTCCAGTTTTCGGACGGCAGTGCAGTATCTTCCCATCGAATCGTTTGAGCAATCCCACTCCTTATTTATCTGGCTGATGACTACCAGAGAGTCTCCGTATACCATTAATCTTTTGATGCCCAACGATATGGCAATGTTCAATCCATGAATCAAAGCTTCATACTCGGCTGCATTGTTGGAGGCCGGGAATAGCGACTGGAGGGCGTACTTGAGGTGTTCGCCTCCAGGAGCAGTGAAGAGAATCCCCGCTCCTGCTCCTTGCAGCTTTAGTGAGCCATCAAAATACATTCGCCATACTTCTGCAGTCTCCGGGTTGTCTGGTACTTGTTGCTCAGTCCACTCTGATACGAAATCAACCAGTGCTTGAGTTTTGATGGCAGTGCGAGGCCGGAACTCGATGTCATGAGATCCCAACTCACAAGCCCACTTGGCTATTCGACCGATGGCTTCCTTGTTGTGAAGTATATCCCCTATTGGAAAACTTGTGACTACTATGACTTTGTGATCGTCGAAGTAGTGACGCAGCTTGCGGGCAGTTAGAAGTACTGCATACAATAGCTTCTGAACTTGGGGGTACTTTTTCTTTGAAGGGCCTAGAACTTCACTGATGAAGTAGACAGGATGTTGTATTGGGTAGGCATGTCCTTCTTCCACTCGCTCGACTACTAACGCGGTGCTTACCACGTGAGTCGTGCAAGAGATATATAGCAGCAAATCTTCAGCTGGTTGAGTTGATGTGGCTCGCCGAGGTGGTTTCAGTACTGGTGGTGTTGTCAAGAATTTTTTCAGAGCATCTAGAGCTTCTTGTGCTTCCGAAGTCCACTGGAATTTATCCACCTTCTTGAGTAACTTGTAAAACGGCAGACCTTTTTCTCCCAGCCTGGATATAAATCTGCTTAGAGCTGCCATACATCCAGTAAGCCGCTGAACCTTTTTCTGCGATCGAGGTGCTTCCATCTTCATGATAGCCTCAATTTTATCTGGATTAGCTTCAATTCCCCGGTGACTGACAATAAACCCTGAGTAACTTTCCAGCTGGTACCCCAAAAACACATTTCTCAGGATTAAGCTTCCATCTATACCGTCTCAGACTGTTGAAAACCAGTTGCAAGTCTTCGACGAAATCTTTTGAGTCTTGTGTTTTGATCATCTACATAGGCTTCCACACGCTTGCCCCAGTGATCGGCTAAGCATGTTTGAATGGCTCTCTGGTAAGTCGCTCCAGCGTTTTTGAGGCCAAACGGCATGGAGGTATAACAGAAAGCACCAAACGGAGTAATGAATGCCGTTTTTTCTTCATCTTCCTTCGCCAGACTAATCTGATGGTATCCAGAATAGCAATCCAGGAAAGACAACATAGAACACCCAGCGGTGGAGTCCACCACCTGATCTATCCTCGGGAGCCCGAAAGGATCCTTCGGACAGTGTTTGTTGAGATCAGTATAATCAACACACATGCGCCAGTCCACTTTATTCTTTTTGAGTACAAGAACAGGATTGGCCAACCACTCGGGATGTAATACTTCTCTAATGAATCCAGCCGTGACCAAGCGAGCTAACTCGGCGCGAATGGCTTCTCTCTTGTCAGGCGTGAAACGGCGTAATTTTTGCCGAATCGGCCTTGCCTGGGGAAAAACCTTCAGTTTGTGCTCGGCCAGTTCTCTTGGGACTCCCGGCATATCCGCAAGTTGCCATGCGAATACATCTCGGTTATCTTGCAGAAACCGGACGAGCGCGCTTTCCTATTTGTCATCCAAACTGGAGCTGATGATGGCCGTCTTGCGCTCATCAGCGAACCCCAGGTTGATTCTCTTGGTTTCTTCAGTCGGCCGCATAGAGGTCGCGGTCTGAGCTTCATTCACCGGTATTGCGAGGTCCTCCTCAGGCTTAGAGTTCGCCAAAGTAGAGGGAGCCGTCGACGGTTTGGCGGTGAGGGCTGCTTGAATAGCCACCCGGAAACACTCTGCGGCGCCTTGGAAGTCGGCGCGCACAGTTATGATCCCTTGCGGTCCCGGCATCTTCAGTATCATGTAGGTGTAATGCGGAATGGCCATGAACTTGGCCAACCCCGGCCTCCCAATGATGACGTTGTACCCGCAGTCGAAGTTCGCCACCTCAAACCTCAGGAACTCGGTTCTGTAGTTCTCCGGAGTTCCAAAGGTTACTGGCATGTAGATGTGGCCCAGCGGGTATTCCCCTTCCGTCGGCACGATGCCGAAGAAAGGAGTGTCCGACTCGTGGAGCTCTTTGAGGTGAACTCCCAAGCCTTGGAGTGTCCGGGGGAAGGTGACGTTGATGCTGCTCCCCCCGTCCACTAATACCTTCTTCACCCGGCTCTCTCGGATCACCGGATCGACGAGAAGCGGGTATTTGCCTGGGTGGTCGAAGTTGAGCCATTGATCTGCCCGAGTGAAAGTGATCGGGTGCTCCGACCACCGGTACGGGGCGGGAGGACCGATGGTCGCCACCAGTATCTGGCGATCATTGAGCTTTTGCTGTCTTTTGCTCTCCTGCGATCCGTGTCCGCCGAAGATGACGTTGACCTCCCTGTCAACGCGTGGAAAAGCTCCTCCTCCTCCTCCCTCCTCCTGCCGATGGGGTTGTCGTGGTTCATCTGGTCCTCCCCTCGGCGGAGGAGGAGGTAGAGGTTGGAAGGGTCGGCCGTGTCCGACGGAGTGCTTGAAGTCTCGGCAGTTGCGAAGAGTGTGGCGCATGTCCTTGTGGTACGGGCACTGAGCGTCGAGGATGTCGTCCAGCGTACGTTCGCCTCCACGAGGTCCTCCTCGAGCGCGAGAGGCAGGTGGTCCGGCAGCGTGCACTTCTTCGCGTGGCCTCTTCTCCCATCGCTTGTCGGGTTGCTGGTTCGCGTCGCGTCGTGGCGCTGCTGGTGCGGGCTTTGCTCCCCCGATGAGGTCCTGGGCTCGCTCGTCGGCGGTGATGTAGAGGTCGGCTTCCCGGAACAGCTCCTCGGAGGTAGTCGGCGCCTTCTGTAGTATGGCTCGGACAAAAGCCGAGTCATTGGATCCTCGGTAGAAGTCCTCGATCACGGCCGCCTCCGTGACCTCGGGGATACGATTTCTCATGGTTTGAAATCTCTTGAGATACGAGCGGAGAGTCTCGTCCCCCCGGCGTTTGATAGATTTGAGGTCCCACGGTTGCGCCGGCTTGTCGGAGAGGGACTGGAAGTTGGCGGTGAAGCGCCGATTGAAGTCGCCCCAGACGTCGATGCAGTGTCGGGGTAGATGTCGCAGCCATTGCAGCGCGTCTTGCCCAAGGACAATGGGTAAGTACGCGGTCATCACGTCTTCGGACGCCCCGGCAGCTCGAGCAGCGGTGGTGTAGACGGCTAGCCAACCCCACGGATCCTGCTTAGGTTCATATTTGTCAACATTGGATACCTTGAAATTGGGAGGCCACTGGATGGCCCTAAGGCGCGGAGTGAGGGCGGACACTCCGCACGTGTCCTCCTGTCGTCGGGGACGATGCTTGTCCCGGGGAGGGGAGTTGTGATTGTGATTCCTCGACCGTCCTCGGGTGGTTCCGCCAGTTGAAGCCGTTGCCGACTCAGTCCTGGTAGCTTGGCTCTGAGTCGGGATGCCATGATACCTGTCGTACTCCTCCCGACGGCGAATCTCGTTCTCATGCCACCGTTCGCGCGAAGCATTGATGGAGCTCCGCGCGTCTCGGCGACTGTTGATGGCGTGTCGTAGATCGTTTGGCGGGTGAGCAAGCGGTAGAAGGTGGTTAGCCGCCTGAGTGAACAGTCGTCGGTAGCCGTCGGCGTCAGGAGTCCGAGGAAGTCCTTCAGCTATCCGAGCCAGCACCCCTCCGACTTCGCTCGGCGTGTTCATGGCTCGGGCGAAGTCGGGGTTCAGGTTGCGCCCGAAGAATGGATTCTCTCGACGTTGCCTTGCATCTTGCTCAGCCTGTTCCTGAGCTCGTCAGCGATCACGTCGTCGGGAGTTCCTTCGCTCTCTAAAGACGCGTTCTTCCGGGGTTTCTCCTACCTCCGAGACCTCGTCTCGCGAGACAGGTTGTTCCGGATTCCGCTCTCCGGCCGCGTGATGTCGTCGAACGTTCCTGCGCCGGTTCCTCCGTCGACGGGATTCTCGTTGGGGCGGTTCCTCCCCGGGTACAGTCGGCTCGTCGTCGGAGATGACGGGTGATTCCGCTCTTCCGATGAAGAGGATGTCGGGGTAGAACGGTGCTGTCGTCGTAGTGATCTTCTTTCGGAGAACCGGAGGTTGCGCTTCTCCGGTATTTTCGGAGTTCGTTGGGGAAGATTCCTTTTCCGGCGGATCCGCGATACGGTGCAGAATTCCTTCTTCATCCGCTACGAATGAGATTGTTCCGAAGCAGAACATAGATCCGGGGCGCAGGGTGATCTTGCTGTAGAAGGAGATGGCCATTGAGCTAGCTTGGATTGTCGACACACCCCCTACCTTGGCGCGCCAGCTGTCGGGGTTTTGGGTCCGACCGCACACCCAGGGTCGCCCCTCGAGGTGTTTTAGGAGTAGGAAGGTGTCGACAACTGTAGCAAAATGGTTCGTGCCGATCGCACGAGAGACAGTGGACAAGGTTTACAGGTTCGGGCCGCTTAGTGATGCGTAACACCCTACGTCCTGATGAGTATGCTTGGTGGATATGAGTACAAGAGAGTTCTCTAGATCGAGAATACGGAGAGTTGGTGTGGGTGGCTAAGTAATGGGTCGATCGTTCTGAAGGGGTGCCCCCTAGGCCTTATATACTTGACCGTGGGGCAGTACACATGGATAAGATAACAACAAATGGCTAAAAGATAGTGAACCTCTTGAGATTATCCTTTACGTAACCCTCGCCGACTTATCCTCACGTGGCTTCGTTGCATGGAGGTTCCTGCGCAGGAAAGCCGGATCTCTGTTGCGGTCACTCGCTCGACGCAGTGGGCCGTCCGGCCTCATGTCGTTCTGCGTTGCTGGTTGTTTTTCCCCAGGCCCACGAAAGAATAACCTTACGATTTATTGGGCCCTTGGGCCTTTCGTGAGGTCCTTTACTCTTTTAGTGGACCCGGGGATATCTATCCCCCACAGTGTAATCACCAAGGTAATATTAAGAGATGAGAAAGGTAAAGGTAGTACCTAACTCGAGCACGATAAAGGATGGAGTTAAAACTCGCAAGCGGCAAGGAATAGAATACGACCAAGGGAAAATAGGTAAAATATGACTATAAAAAATTGAGATGGAAGAGAGAAGGTTTTAAAGGATAGGTATAATATAAGCATCAAAGCAAGATATAGAGGTGACAAGGGTAAAGATGATAATCGTGAAAAGCATAACCAAGGATAGAGTTAAGGCAAGACTCACGAAGTGGCAAAGTGGAGAAAATAATCAAGGGTAAGATAGGTATGGTTCCAACAGAAGGGTTGAAGAAAAAATTCATTACCCAAGAAAGTTACATGGAAACAACGAGATCACCAAGGATGTGCAAAATAAAATGACCGCTCATGGATCATCAAGAAGCAAGGGTGATCAAGGGCATATTAACTAAAAGGTTTTGAATAGTCATTGGGATATGAAGGTAAGCATATAAAAAAATATTAGTATGCAAGATTCCAATGGCACGAGCATACCAAGACCAAGGGAATAGAAAAAGCTAAAAGATAAAGACTTCACAACAGAATAGGAAGGGGTCTCAGAAGACAATAAGTTTAGGGACATATAACTGAAATGTTTAAGTAGGCAGTAGAAATTTAGAGGCAAATATTTGAAACAAGAGTATTGAAGAATCTAGGAGTACGAGCATGTCAATACTATCGGAATAAAGATAGTCAAAGGGTAGCAATTTAATGACGAAGGAGGGAAGAATCCCATCAGACAAAAAGGTTATGGTCAGGGGGGCATCTACAAAGATGTCGCAAGCACAAGAGAGAGATCAGACCTAATAGATTGAGAGAAGTATAGACCATACTAGAATAAAATACTTTTGGTAAGGGGGCATATAGAAGCAAAACATAGAATTAGTCGAGGTGACTAATATTTTGAAACAGCATCAAGGATGAGGTGAAGTAACAGTAAATAAATCTTTAAAACAGCCAATGCTACTCTAGGATAGCGGTCCTACAGTCAGCAAGGCTTTGATACCACTTATGTCACACCCGGTTTTGAAAGGTAAACCGAATGCGAACCATGTACGTGCCAGGATCAGAAATTCACGTACACAACGATTACATAAATGACTCATCATAGCACAATGCTTCAAATAACAATAAAGAGTAATTAATAATATTAAAGGCCAGAGTCATTTACATATTATAAATCAGAGTGCACATAATAGAAATGTAGCCAACATAAATTAACCCACCATAGGTAGCTGACTGGGGGAGCTCGCTAGCCTAATCCTCGAACTTGTCGAAGTCCTGGAACTCCTGGAGATCCACCTCGACGCCTTCTTCTCCTTAATTACCTGAGCATAGATTGCACCAAAGGCAACCTGGTGTTTTGTGAAAGCAAGGGTGAGTACACATCAACGTACTCAGCAAATGTTCTATTTGGCTGAGGTGGACTAGCTTTATGTGGGGTTAAGCTCAAGCAGTTGCTTTTAGTTGGTCGGATATTTATTATTAGTGGAAGCCAAGTTTTATAATATAACCAACCCGTGAATCATTTCCTCATCGAGGAACATCATTATCATCATCGAACCAAAATAACAAATAGAACCATTATATCTCGAACCATCTGTATCTTAGATCATTTGTATCTCTAATCAAAGAGGATCCCAAGGCCACTCATAACCATGAGCACGACCTGATATATCAGTTTCTAACCCTCTACAGAGGTCGCACACTTTACCCACAAGCCTTGATTCCCATTCTGCCCAGAGATCATGACTCTCCATTGATCACTACCAAGGTGACCTAGCAGGGCCTCACTACGTAGCCTTTACAAAGATTTCCCAGAGGTCATAGCTGCCTATTAGGTTTCTCCAGTTTGATAAACACAGTACATCTCCCCAAAGGAAGGGTGACTAACAAAACCAAATCAAGAACCTCAGCAACCAGCCTCGGCAGAGCAAGTATTATGTCGGGACCCCATTGACGGCCCTACGGTGAGGCCAACTACTCCTCTGGTTCCTCTAATTAATCAGCTAAGGGTGTCCCATTCCACCCTCATGGTTGCACTGTTATCCCGGGTTGTCACTCCCCAAACAAGTCCTTACGGAGAGACACTCAGGAAACAACCTGAGTCCCCTAAAGTATCACAAGAACATCATTAGGATAACATCATCGTATCATAATATTCACATCATGTTCATTGATTAAGTAAAGCAATAGCATAAAGCTAACCATGATAACCCAAAAGTTAAACAAGGATAAGTAAATAGAAAGCTAGTCAATCATTTGGTTTCAATTAAGTAATGCGGACAGTGAATTATAAGTAGATAGGACATAATGGGTCAGAGGACACTTGCCTTCACCAGGTTGCTACTCAGGGAGGTCTCCAACTACACACTTAGGAACCTCGGACTGCTCGTTGTCTAAATAAAGCGAGCATGCATTCAATACATTTGGAAAGTACAAATAAACATCACACCAAACATGTACAAACATTGGAACACCTCTTAAAAAGACACAATCCTACATAAGGGATTAAATCTCATGTAATACACATTATTAGTCTCACAAGATTAAACAGGTTTAAATCTCCAGGGTTCTCCTTTTATTTATTTTATAAGTAAATAAAAATACATCTACCTTAGTTCATATTCAATCCTAAAAATTAGAGTGTGCAGACGGTAAATGAAACCATTTTATTCAGACAGAGAATAATTCTATGAACATTTTGCAATTTGAATCAGTAAATTTGGAGTTCATATGCAAAAGTTATGAAATAAACAAGTTTGGGAATTCAAAATATGAAATTAGGGCTAATCCTATAAATATTTAAAAGTCCAGGGTTCAATCTACAAAATTACAGGGGCCTGCGCGTGAAAACTAGGGACGGCGGGTTGATTTCCAATAAACCGAGGGTCTCTTTAACAAAACTACCGCGCGAAGGGGTATCGGGCGAATCTAACCGTCAGATCTAAAACCAACGGCTGAGATTAGATCTGCAACCGAGGGCGCGCGCGCGGGCGGGCGAGCACTGACAAGCGGGCCAGGGGCGTCAGCGGCAGAGGGGGAGGGCGCACTGACCAAGCGGGCCCAGCGCTAGAGGACTTGGGCGCTGAGAGGCGGGCCAGGGCGTCAGGGCACGCATGCGCGAAGCGTTATCCGTGGTCTAAGCCATTCGATCTGAATCAGATGGAGGGGATCAGACTAGGGGGAAACAGACGGCTGCAGGCGGCGCCGCTCCTCTCCGTGGCGGTGAGTCGCCAGAGTTGAGGCTGGCGCGAGCTAGGGTGGCTCCAGGGTCACCGGAATTGGGCAGAGAGGGAGAGGGTACCATGGCAAACTCAATGGCAGGGAAGAGGCCATGAATCCACGGGCAGAGAAGGGAGAACGGCAGTGAGAAGGTCTTGGGCGGGCCGGAGTAACTCCGGTGATCCATTCCGGCCACGGGGAGGGGACTTAAGGCATGCTAGGGCCTGGGCTAGCTTCAGCAGAGGCAGGGGTGACACAGGGACCTACTCCGGGGAACTAGACCGGGCTAAATCGGCCAACCACCGCGCGAGCACGACGGACTGCCGCGGCCGAGCACCGGCGAAGGCGAAATTGGCCGAGCACAGGGCGCAATAAGGGAAATTGGGCACGGGGACGGGTGTCTCACCTCGGGGCGGAGCTCGGAGAGGCTTGGAGCGGTCTCCGGCAAGCTGGATGGCCGGAAACACGGGCGCGAGTCTCCGGCGGCGGTTGGCGGCATGGGCAGAGCGCGAGAGAGGGCGAAGCTGCGCGAAATGAGGTAAGGGGTGTGCTCGGGGCACTGGCGGGGCTCTAAGAAGGGAGCTGGGCGCGTGGGGGCGTCGTGGCCAAGAAATCTGGCGACATGCATGAATGCGCACGCGCCGGTCCACGGCGAGCGTAGAGGAGGCGGAACTGACAGGGAGGGTCCACGGCGCAGAGAGAGGAGAAAGGGGCGTGCAGGGCAACGGACTCGGCGAATGGCAAACCGGGCCTGCGAGACAGAGAGAGAGCGTGCGGGAGAAGGAAACTGGCGCCGATAGGTTGGCCCCACTGGGCGGTCCGGCACCTTTCCATGGGGGGTCCAAGACCTCCACGTGTGCGAAACCGGACCCCTGGAATGGGATCCAGACCCCCTGTATGGGGTCCCAGGGTTCTAAGACAAAACATACCTGGGCCTTAATCAGGACCCAGGCGGGGGTCCGGTGCCGGCACGTGGCCTACTGCGCGCGCGAGGGAGAATTGCTGCTGATAGGCAGGGTCCGCCTGTCAGACGGCGCGGGCACGCGGGCGCGCAGCCTGGCTGGGGCGACTAGGCTGGTTTGGGCTGCTTTCTCCTTTTCTTTTCCTCTAAATTTTCTAATTCCTTTTCCATTTCTTTTCTCTAGGGTTTTTTCAAATCCAAATTCAAACTAGGTTTCAAATTCAAATAAATTCAAACTTGTGCAACACTTCAAAGAATATTTTAAACTCAGCATGATGCAACATGTCATGATTCATAAGGTTTTGGCAAGATAAATAACTAACCTCCACTAGTTTAGGCTATTTCTAATCAAAAAGGAAGAAGGGAGAAAGAATCTAGAGAGAGAAAACCTAGAGTGAGAAAAAGAAGAGTAACACATGATTTTGGGTGATAATTAGAAAGAAATTTTATACCCCCAAAATCAGGGTGTTACAAATACCTAGTGTATTCACCTAGATTTATTTATGTTTTTTAGCAGCCGAAGACTTCCTTTCTGCTATATTCGACTAGAAGGGGGCTGTGTCTGCACCCAGTCTACCTCTGGCTTGGGCTAGATGATCTTCCACTATGCTTTGTATTCCAGGCTCGCTAGAGCTTGTACTTTGGTATTGTAAAAACTTTTATTCGAACTCTATACTATTTGAAGTAAGGAATATGGTTACTAGCCTCCTGGGACTAGTAATTGTATCACATTTGAGTCCCAAAGGATCAGGACGCTGCAGGTGGTATCAGAGCCATAGGACTGGCCGTAGATCGCAACCCTGACCTTAAAAGTTGCCTTAAAAGAAAAGACCTCTTACCCTCTAAAAAGAATCTTCTCTTCTTTCCCCGATATTAACAAACCCCTCTTCTCTTGCTAACAGATGGAAGGCTCCTTTGTCATTAGGACATCCTACTGCTCGGAGGTGGAAGGATTCCCTCATCTTCTATGGAGTTGCGCGCTTCGCATGGGGATCCGCAAGAAGCCGGAGTACGTCTAGAAGGAATACCGCGAGAACGGAATTGAGAAATGCTCTATGGCAGTCTACCTAGGAGAAAGCCGAAACTACCCAAATCACCCTCCCTTCCAAGTCACTGTCACTGGACACCACTTTCCAGACACTTGCCAAAATGCTGCCCAAAGAGCCCTCTGCCAGCTGTGCCAAAACTACGGCAGGGAGGTCTCTGAGACACCCCTTCGCTACTTCCCACCCAGCAACAAAAATACTCCTACCTGGAGGAAAAGACTTCAGGCCTTGTTAGGGAGAGATCCTAATGAGGATGACCCCACCATAGTCTACATGGCCGGATATCTCCACACCCTTGACAACCACTATGACGACCTTTTCTCCCACTGCACCCACCTAAATTCCCGAGTGGAAAGCCTAGAGCAACAAATCAAGGAAATAAAAGAAGAAAAGGCATCCCTCCAAGAGAGTCTCGAAATAGTGGAAGGTGAAGAGGCCAACACTTGCGAGGCCTACCGAACTCTGAAGATGGACTACACGAAGAAGTTGAAGAAGCTCGCCTCCGCCAAGAAGATCCGGAAGCAGACAAAGAGCCAAGGAACGCCAGACTGATCGAAAAGAGGAAGCCCCGCCAACACTGCCTCCCTCCAGGATAGAAAACTTGTCAGATGTTGAGGAGATGTCCCTGGCTAGCCTTGACGATCTTCTTAGGGAATTTGGGGACACCCTAGAAAGGGAGTTTGGAAGCACCTTAGAAAACGCCCGCGCGTAGTGTGATCTGTGACAATTGTATGCTTGTAATGAACTTGAGTGATGAATAAAATAATGTGTTTGAAAAAAATATGGCATGTGCATAGTAGTAATCCCTTCTCCCCCCTGGCAGATGGCTTCAGATAAGACCACGTCTACCGCCTCAGGGATTGGAGCAAGGTCTCCCCTAGGTGTCGAAGGAGAAGTCGGTGGAGAAGGGAGTGAAACCCACCTCCCCACACCTCCGGAACTACCATTAGACTTAGCCCAAGTTCTGGCCAACCAAACCCGACTCATTGAGGTCCTCACCAGAAGCCTTGAGAACCAGCGACCAAATGGTGGAAGACCTCAGGACAGAATGGGAGATTTTCTAAGGCTCAAGCCTCCCACATTCGCCGGATCCAGCAACCCGCTCGACGCTGATGACTAGCTGCGCACAATAAAAAGGAAGTTAGAGGCCATCGGATGCCCTGAAAACTAGCGTGTTCATCTTGCTGCTCATCAACTCTCCGGGATGGCCCTATCATGGTGGGATACCTTCAGCGCTACCATCAGAGATGCTACCTGGGCAGAATTTGAAGCCGTCTTCCGAGAGCATCATGTGCCCCTAGGGATCATCCAGCTCAAAGAAGAAGAATTTCGGGAATTAACCCAAGGAGGGACATCTGTTAGTGAATATATCCACAAGTTCACAGAATTGGCTCGCTATGCGCCTCATGATGTCAGCACAGAAGCCAAGAAGATGGTCCGTTTCTTGAAGGGGCTAAGACCAGAACTCAAGACTATCCTCGCCAGCCAAGATTTTCTCAGCTTCTCGCACCTCTCAAACAAGGCCATACAAGTGGAAAGGGCTAGAGAAGAAGAAAAGGGTCACCTCAAGAGGAAGTTCCAAGTCCTCCGAGCTTAGCAGCAGGACAAGCACCAGAGAGTTTGATCTTTTGGGTTTCCTCCCAAAGGACCAAGCTTCAACAAACCAGCTGGGTCCGCTCCGTCACATTTTAGTCAGCAGGGTCAAAGTTCCCTCGAGGCCCCCTCCATTGCAAGCAACCAACCTCCAGCCAATGCTTGTTGGCACTGCGGAGACCCCAGTCACTACAAGAATAATTGTCCTCAGTTGAAGACATCTGTGCCTACCTACTCCAACTCAGTGAATGGCCCCAAGAATGCTCCAGCACCTGCCCCCAAGGCACCCTCCTCCAACAACCAGCTGAGCAAGACCCAGTTTCATGGCAGGGCACGAGTGAACCATGTCGACGCTCAAGAAGCTTAGCAAGCCCCGAGAGTAGTGCTCGGTGAGTTCCTAGTTGAATTTACCCCAGCTGCTGTACTTTTCAATTCAGGAGCATCCCATTCATTCATAGCTACTGGTTTTGTGGAAAAGCATGGCATTCCCACTGCATCTCTAGAAATTCCTTTGGTCACCCAAACCCTAGGGTGAGACCTTCTATGCCACCTCAAATGCTCCCAAGTCATGATTCTTTTAAGTGGGGTAGTGTTCTTGGCAGACTTAGTCGTACTGCCATCCCACGAAATTGATGTGATCTTAGGAATGGATTGGTTAACCAAGCATAATGTCATCATAAGTTGCGCAGATAAGACCATTCTCCTCACTGACCACCAAGGAAAGTCAGTTTCATGTAAGGCTCAGCCACCCACCCAAGATCCAATGGTATTTAATCTAGCAGCAGAAAGCATATCTGTAGTAGAAGAATTCATGGATGTGTTCCCAGAAGAATTGCCAGGAATGCCGCCAGAAAGAGAGGTAGAGTTCTACATTGATCTAATTCTGGGCACCGCACCAATCACAAAAAGATCATACCGCATGGCTCCCACCAAATTGGCAGAACTGAAACTCTAGATCGCAAAACTTCAACAGAAAGGGTACATTTGTCCCAGCTCATCTCCTTGGGGAGCACTAGTCTTGTTCGTCACCAAGAAGGATGGAAGTATGAGGATGTGCATTGACTATCGATCCTTAAATGAAGTTACAATCAAAAACAAGTACCCACTACCTTAGATTGATGACCTCTTCGACCAGCTTCAAGGGGCCAAGTATTTCTCCAAGATAGATCTAAGGTCAGGGTACCACCAGCTGAGAACCAAGGAAGCAGACATTCAGAAGACGACATTTGTCACCCGGTACGGACAATATGAGTTCACAGTAATGCCCTTTGGACTAACCAATGCATCAGCCTTTTTCATGAATCTTATGAATAAGGTATTTATGGAAGAGTTGGATAAGTTTTTCGTAGTCTTCATTGACGACATCCTTATCTACTCCAAGAGTCGTGAGGATCATGAGCATCACCTCCGGATTGTCCTCAGAAGACTCAGAGCACATCAACTCTATGCTAAGCTCAGCAAATGTGAATTCTGGTTAGAGAAGATAGCCTTCCTTGGGCATATCTTAACTGTAGAGGGAATATAAGTGGACCCATCTAAAGTAGAAGCAGTATCCAAATAGAAGCAGCCATCCAATGTTAGTGAAGTTCGAAGCTTTTTGGGAATGGCAGGATATTATCGCTGTTTTATCAAAGGGTTCTGCAGTAGCAAGACCCATGACCGAGCTCCTCAAGAAAGGCAATAAATTTGTGTGGACCCCAAAGTGTGAGGAAAGTTTCCAAATCATAAAGAAGAAACTCACGACCGCGCCAGTGTTGACACTACCAGATATTCACCAGAATTTCGTCATCTTCTGTGATGCTTCAAGGCAAGGTTTTGGATGTGTGCTTATGCAAAATGAGAAAGTCATCGCCTATGCATCACGCCTACTCAAGCCGCATGAGCAGAATTATCCAACACATGATTTGGAATTAGCAGCCATAGTGCATGCCCTAAAGATATGGAGGCACTACCTGATTGGAAACAAATGTCATATCTTCATAGATCACAAGAACCTAAAGTACATTTTCACTCAGCCAGACCTCAATCTCCGTCAGCGAAGATGGCTGGAATTGATTAAGGATTATGACATTGAGATCCACTACCACCCCGAGAAAGCCAACGTAGTAGCAGACGCCCTCAGCCGAAAACCTTTCGGGGAGAAAGCAACCAACTTCTTGGAAGACTGGAAGAGAGAATCAGCCCAGCTGAATGCTTGCTTAAGGGACAGTGGCAGCCTAGAAGTTAAGCCGATGCTAAAAGATCTCATATGCAAGGCTCAGCCCCTGGACACCAAGACGGTAAGTCTTGCAGAGAGAGCTCGCAAAGAACAACTCTCGGTCCTCAGGACAGATGAAGAAGGAACCCTCTGGTTCAGGGACCATTTGTGCATGCCGAAAGGAGAGGCATGAGGAATCCTGCTCAACGAAGCCCACAACTCAGCCTACTCTATCCACCCAGGGACCACCAAGATGTATCTAGACCTCAAGACCAGATACTTGCGGAAAGGGATGAAAAAGGAGATAGCTCAGTATGTGGCCCGGTGTACACTTGCCAGCGAACTAAGGCAGAGCATCAGAGACCTACAGGTCTACTGCAACCCCTCCCAGTGCCCAAATGGAAATGGGAAGAAATAGGCATGGATTTCGTAATCGGACTGCCTTGGACCCAAAAGGGGCACGATTCTATCTGGGTTATAATCGACTGTCTTACCAAGGTAGCTCACTTCATTCCAGTAAAAGCTACCTTTGGAGGAGCACCCTTGCCCGGATATACCTTAAAGAAATAGTCAGGCTCCATGGTATTCCACGGAAGATAGTGTCAGACAGGGGAACACAGTTCACCTCGAAATTCTGGATGAGTCTCCAGCAAGCTATGGGCACCAAGCTAGATTTCAGCACCGCCTATCACCCCCAGTCACATGGACAGACAGAAAGAGTCAACAAAGTCCTCAAGGATTTGTTGAGAGCTTGTGTGTTAACCTTTGACAGGAATTGAGAGTCCAGCTTGTCGTATGCAGAGTTTTCTTATAACAACAGCTACTAGGACAGTATCAAGATGTCACCGTTTGAAGCCTTGTATGGAAGGAAGTGCCAGACCCCTCTGATGTGGTCCAACATAGGATAAAAGACACTAGAAGGGCCTGCTTTCATCGAGGAGGCAGAAGAGAAAGTTGCCCTGATCCAAAAAAGACTACTCGAAGCTCAGAATCGGCAGAAGAGTTACGCAGACAATAGGAGAAGAGAACTCAGTTTCAAGGAAGGAGACTTCGTCTACCTCAAGGTCTCCCCAATGCGTGGGGTGAAAAGGTTCCAAGTTAAAGGGAAGCTAGCTCCGCGATTCGTCAACCCTATCCTATCATCGACAGAATAGGGCCCACAGCCTACCGCCTTTAATTGCCAGAATCCATGTCAGACATCCACAATATGTTTCATGTATCTCAGCTCCGCAAATGCCTGAAAGTACTAGAAAGTCACATCGAAGAAGAGACAATTCAGATTCAAAAGGATCTGCAGTACCAAGAAAAGCCAGTGAAAATTCTTGATTCAGCCATCCGAAAGACCCGAAACTCAGAAGTAAAACTCTGTAAAGTTTAGTGGAGCAGAGAAGGAGAAGAGGAGGCTACCTGGGAGAGTGAGGACTCTTTGAGGAGGGAATACCCTTACCTTTTCTCGAACCTAGTCTGAATCTCGAGGGCGAGATTCTTTTAAGTGAGATAGATTTGTAACATCCCAATTTTGATCCCAAGGTTAGGAACCCTAAAACTCCTAAACCCCCCTTATTTATCTCCTAAGACCCCATCTCATGAAACATTTCATTCATCACATGCATACACCATGATTTTCTAGTAGCACTTCACATAGAGTATTTCTTTTTGACACCCAAGAAATCTAGATAAATATTTATTTAAAGGAAAAAGAGATTAATGAAAAGAGAAAAGAGAAAAGAAAAAGGAAAAAGAAAAAAGAAAACCCTTCCCCTGGTTGGGCCGAATTCGGCCCAAACTCCCCCCCTCTCTCTCTCCCGTGCGCTCATTTCCCCCTCCGCCTGAGGCCCAGCTCGGCCCATCTCCCGCGTGCGCCCGCGCCGCGCTCACTGTCAGCCCGGCCCCACCTGTCAGCCGCGACCACCCTCTCTCTGGCAGGCGGGCCCTGCTTGTCAGCCCCTTCCCCCTCGCCCATGATCAGGCTATCGGCGCGTTTGTCGCCGGCCACCGCCCGCCCCGTCACCTCGCCATTAATACGCTCGCTAGCTCGGTTTGGCGCCTTGCGTCCCCACGCACTGTGCCCGAGCCATCCCGTCGCCACCGCCTGCCCGAGCTGTCCCGTCGCCACTGCGTGCCATCATCGCCGTCGCGGCAAGCGTCGTTGGTGCTCGCCACCTCCCCCCTCCCCGGCTGCCTATAAAAAGACCGCCTCGAGCTCCCCCAACTCCTCACACCGGCCTCGGCCTCCCCACACCCCTCCCCCGAGCTCAATCGAGCCCACGCCACCACGCCCTTCTTCCACTCCAGAGAGTGCTCCCTCCCCTCTCTTGTAGCCTAGGATTCAATTGAGTTAGCTCATGAGCTTCACCACCTCCCCACGGTCCCAAGACACCATTTTCGCCTCCCCCGTTGCACCCAATGGCCTCACCGGCGACCTCACCGCCGCGGAAGCCGCCACCCACCGTGGGCTGGCCATACCGAGCCCTCAGCGGCCAAATTGACCTCGCCACCATGACCCCCTACCTCTGGCCACACTAGCCCACCTCCCTGACCACCTGGAACCACGGCGGAGAACCGCCGTGGAACCTCATCGACGGTCGGTTTTTCCCAACCCCGGTCGGTTCTCCCCATCCCCCGTCAGACCGCCCGACGCCGTCAGCCCTCCCCCTCTCTCTGGCACGTGGGCCCATGCTCACGGCGTCCGTCCATGCCGTCCCCTCCTCGTGGGCCGCCTGGGCCCATTCGACCGCGACGCCGCGCGCCCGCGCTCCGCTGGGCCAAAATCTCCCCCCTGGCCCAGCTAACCAGAATTCCTTTCCCTTTTTCCTTTTCTCCTTTTCTTTTCCTATATATATTGATATTTTATGCACCAAAAATAGTCTAAATAATTTATAGGGCACAAAATAATAACATTTAAAACTTGGCACACACCACTAAGCCACGATGGTTGATGTATTGTTCATTGCCTATTTTTGCTAGGAGAAGAAGGATCCGATCCTCCAAAAATTATAGCTCTGGAAGAAGGGCAGGAGCCCGACCTCTCAGAAATAGACCTTTCGTGCTAGGAGAACTTCGACAAAGGCAAGTCCTTTCTTCCCTTGATGCATAAATTACCTACTCTTTCTACCACTGCCTAAGCCGGGAATAAGGGTTGGGTCCTTTGCATTGTGAGAAGAGAGATAGCCCGAATTAAAGAATATCTTTTGAGTACAAAATGTGGAATAAGAAAAGGGTGGTGTTTTTAATGAATAATGTTTTCAAAAGTGTATGATGAAGGGTACTCACCCTTATCACCTTTTGAGTGGGATAATCTGGGTCTCCCTGGTTTAGGGGAGGGCCTCAGGTGTTGGCTCAGCCAGGTTAGGTGTGAGCAGAAGGATTGTCCCCTCACATAAGGACCGGTTTGTTATCCTTCACTATCTGTACTCATGACAAGTACAACCACTCGAGACTGTATGAGCAGTCACTCAATCTGAACTCGTACTGTCCGAACCCCAGGGTTATGATGGCTGGGGAGCACCAGGAGGATAAGGAGGGGGAATGTTTTGTCCGGTTTGGACATGGCCGTGGCCTGACTCCTTCCGGTATAACTGTTAAGGTAAGGACATGTGGGGAAAGAAAGATATTCGGATTCGGGTCTCATTGGCCATGAGACCGCAGAGCCAGACTAGTGGGTAATGTGTACCCCTCTGCACAGAGTTCAAACCTATTCGAATAGTCCGTGTCTAGTGGTATGGACGAGTTTGGTGTGGTATGACAATTAGAGTTTATGATCTCCTTAAACAGGGAAGTGTGAGTGGGTGTTTTTGAACAGTGCCACGGGAGCGGGAAGCTCAGTGGTGGTTGAGTGTGAAAATGTGCTACTTGCCTCTTTGGGGTAAACCATCAAAGTATTGCCTTTCTCTGAAAAAGAAGAGTGACTTCAACTCCACCATATTAAGCATGTACTATATAGGTCTCTCTCTTTACGGGCGGGATGGGCTTGCGGAATACCTAGTTTATTCACCCAGATTTATTTATGTTTTTCAGCCGCCGAAGACTTCCTTTCTGCTATGTTCGACTAGAAGGGGGTTGTGTCTGCACTTAGTCTGCCTGTGGCTTGGGCTAGATGATCTTCCACTGTGCTTTGTATTCCACACTCGCTAGAGCTTGTACTTTGGTATTGTAATAACTTTTATTCGAACTCTGTACTATTTGAAGTAAGGAATGTGGTTACTAGCCTCCTGGGACTAGTAATTGTATCACATTTGAGTCCTAAAGGATCGGGACGCTTCAGAAAAGAAGCAGAATGACGAACGAGGAGGGGGAACTGAGTCGAGGACCATCATTATCGAGCAGAGGTAAAGATAGCAAAATGGATCGTGTCTGACGGGCCAGCCCGAGGTCGACCTATTTAATAGTGCCTGGGCCAACCCGACACGAGCGTTGTGCCATGCTTGGACTGTAGCCTTGGCCCGTCGTGTTGGCTCGGCCCGATATGATTATATTTTTTTATTTTACAAAAATATATATACATATATACAATTTATATTCAATATTAAAAATATTAGAGCATGATGTTCTACTGGTTAGAGTGCTTCACCCAGTGTCTCTTGCACTTCTTCCATCAGGGTGTGGTTTTGAACCCCACCTCATGTATCATTTTTTAACATTTTACGCTGATTTAATCAAATGTCCTGATGGGCTAACAAGACGGCCCAACACAGTCAGCAGGGCGACTTGCCGTGCCTAGGCCAGAGCTGTGGCCCGCGGGCGTCGGACCCGTGGGTGTGTTTTAGGACGTGGAGGTTGGTTGCGCGGAGCGAACGAGCGTGCAGCAGGTTATTTAAAATATATGTGAGGGGTTATTTGTAAAAAGATGACGCGAAAAGACCGTTGAAACTGGTGCTTTAATATAGTATAAACATATATAGATATGCTAAATAAGAAACTTGCACATAATTGATGAACTCTCCTCTTTTAGTAATCTAGAAATATGGGCATTACAAGTAGAGATTCATATATATAAATAATAATAATATTTTCTCTGAATTTAAATAAATTTAATAATCATATTTAAAAAATCAAATTAGCAAGAATACAAGACACTTGAAAATATAGAGAGGGGGCCAATTTGTGAAAAGAACGAGAGATCGAGAGACAGGCCCTGCCCACGTTTCGGGCAGGATCAGGGATCAAGATGCAAAGGTCGCTGTGCTGGCCGCTTCTCGGTGCTCTCACTGACCACGTTTGACCGTCTGCGTGCTTGACCCAGGGGCCAGAGCGGGTCTGTGCCGGCGGCAGGGAGCGTGGGCCGTGTCGAGCCTCGGAAGTGAGGAGTGGGCGCGTTCCCGAGGCCCCACGTGGAGCCAGCAGTGGGATGCCGGGTGCGGTCTGCTCCTCGTACGTACGGTACGGACCACACTGCCACTGCCATGGAGATGGGCTGACGGGGTGTGTGTGTGTGTCATGTCATGTGTGAGACTTTTGACGGGCCACGAGCGGATGAGAGCGGCACGTGTACGTGTGGCGCCTAGGCCAAACTGGTACGCTCTTTTCAGCTTTTGTGATGTATATGTACTCTCTCCGTCTATAAATAGTGACCACAGGGCCGGCCCTTAATGGGTGCAGCGTGGGCAGCCGCCGTCGCAGTATTCATCATCAAGTATACGACTTGACATAAACTATCAATTTTTAGTAATTAGTTTTAGCCTAATTTAGCAGTTTATTCGTTGACTACACAGCTTGTTAAAAATCTGAGAAACAATTTAGGGGGTGTTTGGTTTCTAGGGAATAATTTTTAGTCCCTCTATTTTATTCTATTTTAGTCTATAAATTGTCAAATACAGAAACTAAAGCTCTATTTTAGTTTCTATATTTGATAATTTAGGAACTAAAATGTAATAAAATAGAGGGACTAAAAATAAGTCCCTAGAAACCAAACACCCTTTAATAAGCTAACCATAGTCATAGAGTAAGCAAATCGTCATAGATTTCTAAGGGCCCGTTCGGTTCTTGGGGATTGATCACCCAGATCTATTCCTAGCCGAATTGGTTACCTAATTTATATAAGATTTGATTAGATGGAACAATTCCGGGATAAATTTCGGGCCAAACGAACATGCCCTAAAGTGACGTGGTGACACAATAAATAGAAACAAATCATCACAAGACTCCTGACACAGTCACGACGACACCCTCGTGGTCTCGCTGCCCCATCTCACCGATGCTGACACTGCCTCCTACAACTCTAGATTGTCTCACACTGAATTGTAATTGAGTTCTTCAATATTTAGAACCGACGTGATCCTGCATCACACATCTCGTGATTCACGCAACCCCTTTAGGTTTCCATTGTTTGTTAGATAACACTAGTAGAAAAGAGCTCAAAGCCTGCGGCACGTTCAACTTTTCACTGGCGGTTTCCGTTATCAAACGTCAGTGAAAGAAACAGGTGGGCCCGGCTTTAAAAACCGCCAGTGGAAACCTATTTCCACTGGCGGTTATCTTAACACAACCGCCAGTGGAAATAGGATGTTTCCACTGACGGTTGTGTAACACCAACCGCCAGTGAAAATTGATTTCCACTGGCGGTTATCTTAACTTAACCGCCAGTGGAAACATCCTATTTCCACTGGCGGTTGTGTTAAGATAACCGCCAGTAGAAATCAATTTTCACTGGCGGTTTTTAAAGCCAACCGCCAGTGAACTGTCTGTTATAAATACCCCTCTTCTTCCCCCGACAGTGAACTGTATGCTCGCAGCCAACTTCCATTGGAGGCGATTTTGGAGGTCCAGAATTCACAAAATACATGGGGAGAGGTTTTGATCTTCATTTTTTGGAAGAAGATTGCTAAGAAAGGTTGGTTTATGTTGCTAATGTCAATTTTTATTCATTTTTGCTCAATTTTAGCCACATTTTGGATCTAGGGTTTCACCATTTGAGAGAGAGTGTATCCTCTCTCAATTTTAGCCACATTTTAGCCACATTTTTGCTCTATTCCCTCAAATAAAGTTGTTTAATATGGTTAGATTTTGTCTACCCTCTCTCCTTTTTCATGTTTAGTTCTCAAATCAGTTTATCCATGACATATTAAGTTGTTTAATGAATGGTTCATGTGTTGTGTGGAGAGAGAAGAAGATAGGTTTGGTAATTAAGATTGTTTTTATTAGTTGCTATGAAAGGTTGGTTTAATTATATTTTAATTGCCAATTATTGTTCATCTTTGCTCAATTTTGGAACTAGGCCTTCACCATGTGTTAGAGAGAAGAGTATGGCTAGGAAAGTTTGGTTTTATGTTCCTCTTGCCAATTTTTGTTCATTTTCCTTAAATTTAGCCACATTTTGGATATAGGGTTTCACCCCTTCATCCTTCCCGACAAGAACTATAGCTCGCAGCCCAACTTCCATTAGAGGGCCAGATTTCACAAAATACAAGGGGGGGTTTATCTTTATTTTTTGGAAGAAGGTTGCTAAGAAAGGTTGGTTCTTGTGTGTTTATGTTACTTTTTTACAGGTGGTGATGGAGAGGACATCCTGGATGTATAACTTATCAAGGCTAGATCCATCATACATATCCGAGGTCCATAGGTTTATTGATGTCGCTACGAACCATGCTTGGAGAACAAAGACAAAACACATATATTGTCCATGCATGGACTGCAAAAATGCTGCTGTATTTAATGACACAGAACAAATCATATCTCATCTGGTATGCCGAGGATTTATGAAGGATTACACAATTTGGACAAAGCATGGAGAGGGTAGCTCTTCGCCTTATACGACTGGAAACCCTGAGAACATCGACGACAGATTTCAGTTCGTTCACGAGACACACCAACCTCTTCCACAGAGCGAACATGTAGTGCAAAATGTTACTGATCATGGTTACGCTGGAGGAAATGAACATGATAGACCTCATGTTCTGCCAAGTGTTATGGATGAGGAAGATGCAGAGTTGCTAGAGGCAATGTTGCGTCGTCATACAGATCAATCGATGTTCTTAATGAAAGGTATGGAGTCCCTGAAGAAGGCAGCAGAAGAGCCTTTGTACGACGAGTCTAAGGGTTGTACCAAAGAGTTCACGATGCTCCGGTCTGTGCTAAAGCTGTTGATGTTAAAAGCTAAATATGGTGTGTCTGATGCTGGCTTCGATGCGTTCTTGAGTATTATCGCAGACATGCTTCCAAAAGAGAACAATGTGCCTGCTAACACGTACTATGCAAAGAAACTAATCAGTCCGCTCACTATGGGTGTGGAGAAGATCCACGCGTGTAGAAATCACTGTATCCTTTATCGAGGTGATGATTATAAAGACTTGGAGAGCTGCCCAAAGTGCGGTGCAAGTAGGTGCAAGACGAATAAAGACTATCGAGAGGAAGAGTGTGTTGCATCCGTGTCTAAAGGGAAGAAGCGAAAGAAAGCCCAAAAAAAGACTTCAAAATCCACGAGCAAAGAAAAAGAAGTAGACTATTATGCGCTCAAAAAGATTCCTGCTTTGGTGATGTGGTACCTCCCCGTCGTCGATCGATTGAGGTGTTTGTTCGCTAATCCTGAGGATGCCAGACTTATGAGCTGGCATGCTTCTGATGAGCACAAAAACGATGGGAAGCTTCGACATCCAGCCGATGGGAAGCAGTGGCAAGATTTCAATGACAACCACCGAGACTTTGCCGATGAACCGAGAAATGTTAGGTTCGCACTGAGTACTGATGGAATGAACCCATTTGCTGAGAGGAGCAGCAAGCATAGCACATGGCCGGTGATCCTCACCATATACAACCTTCCTCCATGGTTGATGCAGAAACGGAAGTACATTTTGCTAACCATCCTTATTTCTGGACCTACACAATCTGGAGTTGACATGGATGTATTTTTGGAGCCCTTAATGGAGGATATGAAAATATTGTGGGAAACGGGTGTTCAAATGTTGGATGAGTATCATAAAGGTTCATTCACGCTGAGAGCAATTCTTTTTGTTACGATCAACGATTACCCTGCTCTCTTCACATTATCAGGCCAGTTTAAGGGAAAGGTTGGTTACACAGTATGCATTGATGGAACTGCTTACGTATCCCTTGCTGCATCTAGGAAGATAGTTTACATGAGGCACAGACGCTTTTTATTGGAAGGACACAGGTACCGCATGCGAAAGATGGATAAGTACTTCGACAATAATGGTGAACTACATTCTACTGCTCCATCGGGTAACAATAGAGGTCATAGAGTTTTTGAAATAGTCAGGAATATCAAGTTTGTTTTCAGGAAGAAGACAAAAGACGGAAAAACAAGGAAGGATGCCAAACCAGCTTCGGGGGCTATATTCAAGAAGAAGTCTATTTTCTTCGAGTACTTGCCTTACTGGAAAGAGTTAGATGTGCGGCATGCGATCGATGGTATGCACGTTCAGAAGAACGTGTTTGAAAGCATAATGGGCACCTTGCTAGACATAAAGGGCAAAACAAAAGAAGGGCTCAATTCATGCATGGACTTGGTAGATTTAGGCATAAAAAAGGAACTACATCCCGTTCTTCAAGAAAATGGGAAGTACCATCTCCCAGCAGCAAGCTACAATCTCAATGTAGATGATAAACATGCGATGTGTGTTTGGCTCAAGAATTTGAAAGTCCCATCCGGATTCTGCTCTAGCATACAGAGTATTGTGTCAATGAAAGACCTGACAATCACCAACTACAACTCACATGATTGCCATGTCGTGCTGACTACATTCCTACCTATTGCCATCAGGGCTATAAATCCTTTGTTTTTAAAGATGGCAATCACACGGTTGTGCTACTTTTTCAACATGATTTCACAAAAGGTAATTGGCCGTGATGAGTTGGCATCTCTTCAGGAATTCGCAGTGGAGACAATATCACAGTTTGAGATGTGTTTCCCTCCATCGTTCTTTGATATTATGGTGCACCTTGTGGTGCACTTGGTGCCACAAATAGAGGCATTGGGTCCTATGTACTTGCATGAAATGTGGACGTATGAGCGTTTCATGTCAATACTGAATGGCTATGTATCAACCCGTGCTCGTCCCGAGGCATCCATGATAGAGGGGTACTGTACCGAAGAGGCCATTGAGTCTGGAGGTCCATTCTGCAATAGTATCCTAAAAGACCAGGTTGCAATAGGTCTGCCTCCGTCACGACACGAGGGTAGACTGTATGGAAGCGGGAGGATGGGACGAAAATCTTTCATCCCACCGGATTACGATATAGTACTTGAGGCACATCAGAGCATCCTACATCAGCTAACGATAATGGAGCCATTTATCCAACAACACATCAATGAGCTTCGCGAGCAAAATCCTGGGCATACGGATGATTGGGTAATGAAGCAACATAAGCAGCGGTTCAACACATGGCTAATGGTGAAGGACATTCCACGTGGAGAAACAATAGAAGAACAAACCATCAAGGGCTTGGCATCTGGACCATCACGCCAGGTCACAACATGGCAAACCTATGACATTAGTGGATTCACATTTTGTACCAAGTCCAAGGACAAAAAGAGCATGTCACAAAACAGTGGTGTTCGATGCGAGGCCATAGATGATGAAACTGGTGAGATTATTACATATTTTGGCTTTATTGAGGACATATGGGAACTAGACTATGGTACATTTCAGATCTCGGTTTTCCGATGTCAATGGGTTGAAGACAAACATGTCACGGTAGACAACTATGGGGTCAGAGTTCTTGATCTAAGTAAGGTAGGTTACAAAGATGACCCATGGATCCTTGCTAATCGTGCTGCACAGGTCTTCTATGCTGAACAGATCATTTCTAACAATGAGAAGAAAAGCACCGACAAACCGAAGCATGTAGTTTTTCCTGGAAAACAACAAGCTATAGGAGTTGATGGTGTATCTGATTTAGAGGATTTTAACCAGTTCAACGACATGTCTCTTTTCATAGACCATCCAACCAAGATAAGGAACGTTGAGCGAAGCATCCCACGTAATTCGTTGCCCTGGGTACGCCACGATGGACAAGGCAGAACAATAGCTTCCTAGATTATATACTTGTCATGTAATTGATTATTGTTAGGACTTGTCATGTAATTGATTATTGTTAGCGACAAACCGAAGCATGTAATTGTCTTCATTCAATTTTCGTGGCTACCATTTACAATTTTACATGACTTTCTATTGACTTTATAGAGAGGAGTGAGGTAAATGGAGAGAGAGGAGAGGGAGAGAGAGAGGAGAGAGAGGAGAGGGAGAGGAGAGAGAGGATGGAGAGAGAGGAGAGAGAGAGAGGATGGAGAGAGAGGAGAGAGAGAGGGGATGGAGAGAGAGGATGGAGAGGGAGAGGGGAGAGAGAGTGGAGAGGAGAGAGAGGATGGAGAGGGAGAGGGGAGAGAGAGTGGAGAGGAGAGAGAGGATGGAGAGGGAGAGGGGAGAGAGAGTGGAGAGGAGAGAGAGGATGGAAAGTGAAGTAAAACAATATATAAAAACTATATATAAAAGTATAGTTAATATAATTAATATATAAAAAGTGAAGTAAAACAATATATAAAAAACTATGTTAAATAATAATAAAAAACAATTTCTACTGGCGGTTGTCATAGAGAACCGCCAGTAGAAATGGCTTCCACAGACTGTAGAAGCCATTTCTACTGGCGGTTCTCTATGACAACCGCCAGTAGAAATAGTTTCTACTGGCGGTTCTCGTTGTCAACCGCCAGTAGAAATGGCGCCTATATAAAGGGTGGCGCGCGGGAGCCAAAAAATTTACAAGTCCCCTGGCGCCAGTTCACTTCAAGACGCCGTCAGGCTGCTGGATTTCGACCCCGAGGGTTTCGCCGGCGATCGTCCCCGTGCCCGTCCCCACGCCGCCATTCCCGCCCCGCGCCCCCGCACCGCCGTCAGGTTTCTTTCTCTTTCCCCTCTTCTTCCGTACCGCCGCCGTCTACCGCGCCGGCAGCCGCCGCCGCCGCGTTTAGTAAACCCTAGGGCACGCGCCGCCGCCGAGAGGGAGGAAGAGAGAGGAAGGAGAGGGAGAGGGAAGAGAGAGGAGGGAGAGGGAGAGGGAAGAGAGAGGAGGGCATGCGCTGCCGCCGCCGAGAGGGAGGAAGAGAGAGGAAGGAGAGGGAGAGGGAAGAGAGAGGAGGGAGAGGGAGAGAGATAGAGGGAGGGAGAGGAGGGTGAGAGAGAGAGAGGAGGGAGAGGAGAGAGATAGAGAGATGGAGAGAGATAGAGGGAGAGGAGAGAGATAGAGGGAGGGAGAGGAGGGTGAGAGAGAGAGAGAGGAGGGAGAGGAGAGAGATAGAGAGAGGGAGAGGGAGAGAGATAGAGAGAGGAGGGAGAGGGAGAGAGAGGAGAGGAGATGAGAGTATTCATACAATACTTATTTTTATTCATATGTGTGTTCATATATGTTCAAATGTATGTGTTCAATATATATATGTGTGTTTATATGTGTTCAAATGTATGTGTTCAATATATATATGTGTGTTCATATGTGTTCAAATGTATGTGTTTAATATATATATATATATATATATATATATATATATATATATATATATATATATATATATATATATATATATGTGTGTGTGTTCATCTAGTTGAATATATACATAAAAATCAAGAGCTAAACTCGATAAAAATCATCGGGTTGAATATATACATTGTAATTTTATCCGTCACAACTCGATAATATACGTATCCGATCCGATCCGAATTCGATCTGAACTCGATAATTTCCGTACGACTCTCCCTCTCTCCCTCTCTATACGTCCTATGCGACTCTCCCTCTCTCCCTCTCCTCGTCCTATACGACTCTCCCTCTCTCCCTCTCTATACGTAACTCGATAATATCCATACGATTCTCCCTCTCTCCCTCTCTATACGTCCTATGCGACTCTCCCTCTGTCCCTCTCTCCCCGTCCTATACGACTCTCCCTCTCTCCCTCTCTATACGTAACTCGATAATATACGTAACTCGATAATATCCGTAACACGATACTATACGACTATACGATACTATATGGTTAGGGTTTAGGGTTAGGGTTAGGGTTATGGTTAAGGGTTAGGGTTAGGGTTAGGGTTAAGGGTTATAGTTAGGGTTAGGGTTAGGGTTAGGGTTAAGGGTTATAGTTAGGGTTAGGGTTAAGGGTTCGGGTTTTGGGTTAGGGTTAGGGTTAGGGTTATGGTTAAGGGTTAGGGTTAGGGTTAGGGTTAAGGGTTATAGTTAGGGTTAGGGTTAGGGTTAGGGTTAAGGGTTATAGTTAGGGTTAGGGTTAAGGGTTCTGGTTTTGGGTTAGGGTTAGGGTTAAGGGTTTAGGGTATTTGTTAATATGAATTTAATTATTGCTTACGTTAATATGTGTTAATATGTATTTAATTATTGCTTATGTATTTGTATATATAGCTCAATGAGTTCTCCGATCAAGGACCAAGGATTAGTGCCCGAGCACATGGACAAGAGTGTTGCTCAAGAACAATCCAGCAGTGAAGGATATGAAACGCCTAGCGACCCTTTTCCTACCACTAGCATAGATAGGGCCGCTCTCCGTGAGTTGCAACGTGACCCTACTTATGATCCACGAGAAGCTGAGGTAAAAGTACGCATCTTTAGCTTCGTATGTGTACCCTACTGATTTCACATGCATGATCTCTTGTGCATTTTATTACATGAATAGGAGGTCGTGTCTGAATTTCGTGCGATACTCGAAGAAGCCGTGGCACGATACGAAGACGTACCGGAGCCGACCCAAGACGCACCGGAACAGACCAAGACAACAACCGAGACGTCAAGGAAAAGGAAGCAGAGCGATCGAAAAAGAGGTGACAGGGGGCTGAACAAGTTTCCCGACAAAACATACAAAATCTCAGACGTGAGCCCGAAAGGTCAGCCCCTAGCTCCAGAAGAGGCACTACCTAAGTTCCGGAATGCACTTGGGTTTTTAGTTAGAGATAATCTTGACATAACAATACGACAGTGGAGAGATGTGTCAGATGATGTCAAGAATCAAATATGGAATAAGCTATTAATGAGGTTCGTTCTGCCTCGGGGTTCAGAAGAACTCGTGAAGGAATACACGATGAAGCAGCTTGCAATCAATTTCCGAAACTGGAGGTCTGAGATGAACACAAAGTTTGCAAAGAAAGGTGTGGACCTGACCAAAAAATATAAAATCTCAGCAGGTCAGTGGGCAGTATTTCTAGAGCAGAGGAGCAGCCCTGATTTCTTATCTCTAAGTGAGGCAAATTCGGAACTATCAAAGAAGAACAAGTACCGCCACCACCTAGGCACAGGTGGTTACAAGCGTCAGGTTCCTAAATGGACACAAGAAGACGCCGAGAAGAAGGCCGCAGGGTTGCCGACGCTGTCCGAGCAACTTGGTGTAAGGGCGGAAAATTGGCTCCGTGCTAGAAAACCAAGGGAAACCGAGACCGGTGTATCTTTTGATGATCCCATTGTCGAAGAAGCGGCAAAAAACATATATACAATGGCAGCTAAGCAGAGCCAAGGAACTTTTAAGCCACAAAGGGAAAGAGACATCCTAACGGCTGGTCTCGGTAACCCTGAGCATCCTGGTCGTGTACGAGGAATCTCGTCTAAGGAAGGATGGAAGGAAGGATTTGGACCACAGTGGGAAGGTCTGTACAAGAAACGTGATCGATACAAGGAAGAGATGGCGGATTATTTTAAGGAGGAGGCCAAGAAAGAGTTCAAAGCCATGATGTCTCAAATGCTATCGAATCCTCCTCCAGAATTGATGCAACAGTTGGCGAGTGCGATGTCTGTTCAACAGATGACCACTCCACAGATACAAATAATTCCAGCAGCTCAACCGCCGGCTTCCACAGATTGTACGACATTACCAAGCTCTGTTGCTTCAATGGGAAATAAGGTCCGTTATCCAGTTGATGACATCACAAGGCCTGTGGCGTGCACACTGGTTATAAGATATGGTATTAACAATAAACATACAAAGAAAGTAGCCACAGGCCTTGCGATCCCAGGACGCAAGTTCCATGGAAACGATATTCCAGATGATTATTGCAAAGTAGAAGTGACGACGGTCGTCCAAGGATCCGAGGACGACATGCTAGACATCCCTGGGCCCGAAGGTATCGAGAAACTTGGACAAGCTATCAAGAATTTTATCCTTTGGCCTCGAAGGGATGTCGAATTGCTTGATTGGTCGAATTCGTCGCAGGCGTCGCAGGCCCAACCGTCTCCGCCTTCTCAAATTGCTGTTCCTATTGTACATCCATCATCACCTCCTCAAATTTCACATGCTGCTCCTCATCCTTTTTCTGACCCACCGTCTCCGCCACAAGCATCACCATTCAGGGCTCCACCACCTTCTCCTCCCCATCCTCTTGGTGACCCACTGTCTACGCCACCATCAAGGGATCCACCTTCTCCACAGCCATCAAAGGATCTATGGCCATCAAAAAAAATCTAAACTTCCTATACCAAAATTGGTGTCCCCGTATCAGAAAAAGAAGAGTAAAGCTAGTACTGCTGGCACAGCTCGGTTTTTGAAAGGGATTGGACGGAGCCTCACGTCACAAACTGTTGATTTGGCCGAGCACGAGGAGTCTGCAAAAAAGGTTGAGGCAATGGCCGCAAAGATAAAGAAGCCAACTAAGGCAGATTACAAAAACGTGCCTAAAAAATATGTGCCGGGCAGACCTCTGCTACCTCTTAAGAAACTAAGAAAGGTCCCGGCTGGTGTTAAAAGGTTGCATGACTGGTACATGCGGGCATCATCGGTTGGCATCGACACCATCAGTGTGCATATACCAGACCATGCTTTTATTGGTTCGGACCAAAAGGTCGTTGTTACATTCGAGGACATGTGGTTAATGATGAACCTTCAGAGACTCGACGTGCAACTTGTAACGATGTTTGCATTGTAAGTGTCGCTCATACTTCCACATATGTGTGTTATTATTAGTGAGCTGTATAAAATTTCAATATCTGACATGCACGTGTGACTTGCAGAATGCAACATGATCAGCAGGAGATCCTTTACGGTACCAAGCCCAATGCTAGTGCCAGTAAAAGGGTTGGGTATCTCAACCCAATACTTATATCCGAGGAAAGCCACACTTTTAGAATCGGGAAAGACAACGATGAAATACGGGGAAAGACGGACGAAGAAGTTGAGAAGCGTATAAAGGATACGAAGAAGGATTTTGAAGCTCGATACGCCACCTACATAGGACATGCAATGCTTCAATTTCAAGACAGGGAAGCCATAATGGCCCCGTACAACTTTAAGTAAGTGTGATTTTGCATAAATAAAATTAATAATTTCAATACACATGCATCACAAATTTGATTCGTACAGGGACCACTGGATATGCTTCCTCATTTATTCTAAGGTTGGAAAGGTGCTGGTGCTCGACTCCTTGAACTTCGACCCTTCGACATATGCAGAATTCCTCAGCATCTTAGAGCTGTAAGCCTTTTCTATGCATGCATACTTTTATCGATTAAAATTTGAGAATAACATGGTGATTCTATTTGAGATCACAGGGCTTATAGATTCTATAAGATGAGAGGTGGAAAGTACGACCTGTCGAAACAACGCGTGCCACTAGACATCCATCATCACTGGCCGGTAAGTATGTGATTTTATGAATACATATCATACACAATGTTGAAACTAAATAACCAATCTCCCGTTATGTAGTGCCACAAGCAACCACAAGGATCGGTCCTATGTGGATTCTATGCGTGCGAGTTCATGAGAGTGAACGGACGATACATCACGAACCCTGACAAGGTATTATTAGTAATAGTCAAGTATGTATTTATGTCATTAAAGATGCAAATGTGTTATTATTGAGTATAAATAGATGATGTTTATAAAATTCCTTTACAGCAATTTCAACGAGGAAACCCGGAGAACTTGACCGAAGCTGCATTGTATGGCATAGTCGAGGACCTCTGCACATTCATATTGAAAGAGGTCATTCCCGTAGAAGGAAAATATCACGATGCTTCCGGAACATTAGCTTTGCCAGAGTTTAGAATACTAACAGAAATTAGTAGATTATCTCTTAGCCGAGATAGTTATTAGAGCTTAGGTGAAAACTTATGATGTATAGAATGCATGAAGCATATATGGTTGTAAACAGAATACTTTGATGTATATAAATGTATGATAGAATTTAATTTCATGTTGCTTTCAATATCAATATAGATCTATATATATATATATATGTTTGTGTGTGTGTAAATAAATATATATATAATTTAGTATTGTTTGAAATTTTGAAAAAAGGCGGGAAAACTTCCACTGGCGGCTAAATAAAGAAAACCGCCAGTGAAAAGTGCATTTCCACTTGCGGTTTGCTTTGTAAAACCGCCAGTGGAAATGCACTTTTCACTGGCGGTTTTCTTTATTCAGCCGCCAATGAAAAGTGCATTTTCACTGGCGGTTTCCTTAAGAAAACCGCCAGTGAAAATGCACTTTTCACTGGCGGTTCCAAAATAACCGCCAGTGGAAATGCTGATTTCCACTGGCCCCTAGCATTGGCGGTACTGAAAAACGCCAGTGTAAATAGGTTTAGAACCGCCACTATAGAGCTTCTGTGTACTAGTGTAATATATCTAGTGCACATAGAAGATTGGTGCATATGGTGCACATATTAAATCATCATCACTCATTTTAGATCTAACGCATCTAATTGTTTAGTATATTTTGCTAAAGACACCCTCCAACGTGGTGGTGTGTAGTGGTGAAAGGTGTTATTTATAAATTGAATGATTAACTAGATACGTTAGATTTAAAGTGAGTGGTGATGATTTAATATGTGCACCAATATTCCATGTGCACCAGATATGTCCTCTGTTTGTTAAGTGCCCATAGCTATAGTGCATAATATACTGGTTGTCGAGTACCATAATTAGGGGTACCCCCAACGCTCCTAATCATGGCTGGTAAACACCCCGAGACCAACTGACGGGTACGGTTCAAGCCAAGACTTCGTCTACCCGAAGGACGCGATCTCACCCGAGCCCAGCCTCGGGTTGGAATAGTGGTCCCAGACGAATTCACGCCTCGCCCGAGGGCCTCCTCAGACGGCAGGCGCCCCCTCGGCTCTCCCGAGGCCCGGCTCGGGCAGGCTTCGTTGTGAAGCAACCTTGGCCATACCACCTCACCAACCGACCGCTTCGCAGGCGCATTAAATGCAGGGGATGCCTGACGCCGTATCCTGACACACGCGCCTCAGTCGGCTAGGCCAAAGTGACCGCAGTCACTTCGCCCCTCTTCTTTACTGTCCGATATGACAGGAAAACAGCGCCACTCGCTCCGCTCCGACTGCCGTGTCAGCCACCCCGGCAACGACTGACAACAAGTCACGATCAACCACCGAGTCAAGCCTCGGGCGCAACAGGAAGCTCCGCCTTGCCCGACCTCACGCTCTGGCCTCGGGAGGAGGTCTCCGCCTCGCCCGACCTCAGGCTCCAGCCTCGAAAGGAGGTCTCCGCCTCGCCCGACCCCCGGACTCGGCCTCGACCCCGGTCTCGGGAGGAATCGCGTCCTCGCCCAACCCCGGCCTCGGCCTCAAGAGAAGTCTCCACCTCGACCGACCCTGGGCTCGGACCGACCGCGCTAACAGGGGATACATCATTTCCCTATTCCTAGCCTGCTCAGGCTAGGAAGAACAAGACCGGCGTCCCATCTGGCTTACCCCGACGACGGGTAATGATGGCACCCTACGTGCGCCATGACACCGGTAGCTCTCAGCCCCTTACGACAGCAAGGAGATGTCAGCAGGATGTTCACCGCGCTGCCAGCTGTGCTCCTACAAGACTCAGGCGCTCCTCCGACGGCCACGCCATCACATGTACAGCGCCCAAGCTCTCCCCTAACGGTCACGTTGGCATGTACACACGGCTTAGGCACTCCACTGCCGGACACGTTAGCGCATAGCTACGCCCCCCAGTTGTACGCCTGGACTCTCTCCTTGCCTCTATAAAAGGGAGGTCTAGGGCCACCCTGAGAGGGGTTCGCGCGAGGGAGACGACGGACGAGCTCTGTGTCCCTCTCTCTCTCACGCGACGCACTTGTAACCCCTACTGCGAGTGGCACCCCTGGTGCAGGATAATACAAGGCTTGTCCCACATCTTGTGTTCCATCCCGCGCCAACCCATCTGGGTGTAACACCCCGGGCTTTAAAGAACAAAGCCGGGTGCATCTCATACATGCGCCAAGAAAACAACATATATATTAACAGAGTGTATAGAGATAAATGTCATAAAACATCAGAGTAACTATTACATAGCGGAAGACTTATTACAAAATAAAGGAATAAATGTAAAACGAACTAAGGATCGTCGGCGCCAATGTCGACTGAGAAACGCCACCTAGATCAAGTCGAATGCCTCAGTGTTAGGCGGCTCCTCTTCGACCACCTGTTCTTCTCCTGTGGGGGGTGTGAGACAGCAAGGTGAGCTCACATACGTTCATAGCTCAACAAGTCGTGGGGAATAATGTGGCATGAACTCACCAAAGGTGGGAGTTCATGAAGTGTAAGGCTAATCAATGAAGTAAAGGCTGAGGCTGAGCATTGCTTTTATAGTTTGGTCAAAATTTTATTAGCAATTACTAAGTGTAAGTAAATACCAAACCTTAATAAGAATAAAGAAAAGTAATAGTAAAATAATCCCAAATGCGATGCAAATGTCAAATTAAATTTAAGTTCCATAATTAATCATGTGAGGGTCCGAGCCGCTCATGACCGTGAGCACGGCTAGTATACTAGTTTTACACTCTGCAGAGGTTGCACATCTTTACCCACAAGTCATGTTACCCATCTGCCAAGAGACGGCCAATCCCATACATCTCTACCGAGGAGGCGAGGCAGGGTAACACTACGAGGCCTTTACAAAGTTCCACTAGCTTCAGAAATCCCGCTACAGTTTATAGGAAGCTCCAGTGCAGGGTTCTTGCCTGACCGCCATCGCAGCAAAATCAACCAAGGACCTCCCTACACTGACCACTCCCCTACTGCCCTTGCCCCTTTCGGGTAAGGAAGACCTCCACTAGCTTTCCTAGTTAATCAGCCAAGGGCGTCCCATTAAACCCTTGTGGTAGCACTATTTTCCCAGGTGGTCGCTCCATATTCCCATTAATTTAATGATCTTAACATGAACAGTAATAATAGCAAGATAATAACAGAATAATCATGAATAGTGTATCTTCATACCCAAATCCACATAAAGCAATAGCAGGTACTACCCAAAAATATTTTAGGGGTGAACAAGGTATAAAGATAACCAAAACTGGGGTAACTTAAAGGATCCCATCAAAATTAACCTATGCAGACCATTAAAATTAATAAGAACATGGCTGGGAAAAGTAAGTGATCAAGGGCACAACTTGCCTTCAATGAGCTCCTGCTCAGCTACTTCTACTTGTTGAACCTCAGATTCCACAGTGGCTTGCTCGTCTACTCGCATCAACACAATACATACATAGTATAGCATAAATTAACATCACATCAAACATGCAAATAAAATATACAGTGAAAATATACACATTAAAATGAGATCATAGGAACTGGAATCACTAAATTTGGAGTTATAGATTTCAAGTTATGGATTTCCTAAGATTTAATGTGCTTGAAATAGGATTAAATGATAAATTAATTTTCTAATTGAGTTTATGTCAAAACAGAGACACTAAGTGATAGATAATAACATTACAAAATTTTAGGAACTGGAATGGTTCAATTTGGAGTTCATATGCATTTTCTATGAATTATACAAATTCTGGCATTTAATTAATACTAAAAATCCATTTTTAAATTCATTTCTATGGTTTTATTTGTTCTCTGGACTAGGCGTCAATTTTCAGAAAGTCCAGGGGCCCTGGCGTAAGTTTACCGAGACACAAACTACACCAGGGATGAACCGCGGGTTGATTATTAAATAATACGGGGGCTCTTATGCAAATCGGATGGCCGAAGGGGTATCTTGTGATCACAGCCGTTCGATTCCCAACCGAGGGCCTAGATTAGATTTAACTTATACCGAACCGGTATGCTTCGAGAACCACAGGATGCAGGATCTACGGCCCACAACACACGGTCACAAGGCCCACTCTCGGCCGCACGATCCGAGATCAAGGGTACTAGTCTAATTAGCCGGATCCAAACAGCAGGATCCAAATCCATCCGCTGCTAGAGCATCCGACGGCTAATTGGTTTTCTTCTACCTACGCGCACCAGCGCCCAATGGCGGTGAGCAGGCACAGCGGTGGCGCCATGGATGCTCGCAGCCCGCCGAGGCCCCCGACACCCCAAACTGCAATGCTAACCCAGAATCCCAACGTGGGGTACAAGCTGAACACATGGAGAGGAACTCACTGATGATTAGCCACCCGGAGTTGCGCGCCCACGGAAGCGGGTAACACCGCCACAACTTTTGGTCTCCGGCGAGAGATTAGACGTTGTTCCGCCCTTGGTCTTGCCAAAGAGGGTATCCACCGCAAGCGCGAGCTCAGGCGGATCACACGGCTTCCCACACAGACGACAATGTACTCGGGCCACCACACGAGCCGCGTTGCGGTAGCAGAGAGGTACCCCCGCGTGGCGGCACCCGACGCACTCTCGTCGCACAGTTCACCCTCTCCCCTATTACCGGCGGCGGAAGTTCTCCACTAGGTTTCACAAGGACTGGGCTGACAGGGCGTGGGCGCCGTGGGATCTTATGGCCGAGGCGCAAGGGCCATACCGACCGCGCCCGGGTCGGAGGAATCCGTTCGTGCAGTGCCGTTTTCGCAGAGACGACGACTGGTGGTCGAGGGACCCACACGCTAGTGGTACACAGAGCGTGCGCGAGAAGCTGCCAAGTGGGGGCCAGGCGTCGGCGTAAGCAGGCGGAAAAAGGGGCTGTTGGGCTGCGCAGTGGACCACTGGGTGAATGGGCCGAATGGGTGGTAGCTGGCCCATTTTGAAATAGTTCTGTTTGTCTTTTTTTTATTTTTCTGTTTTCTTTAATTGTTTTGAATCCAAATTTGAATTTGAATGTGAGTTTATCCTTTGAGTCCATTATACAAATTCACACTCTAATGTTGGAATAATATATTTTCATTTACTTATTTTTATCCTCACAATTTTTATTTCCTTCTCTTTTCTAGATTCAAGAATTTCTTTTAGGTTCTAAATTCCCTTTTTGGACTTTAATATTTTCTTGTCACATTACTTTTATATTGCCACATAATGCACACAAAATGAAGAACCGACATGATGCACATTTTTTTGTGATAAGTCTTTTATGAACTATTATTTTTTTTGAATATGGTGTTCACATGTGATGATAAGTAGGTTCAATCATACACATAAAATATTGGAAAATAACTTTTCTCCTCTTTTATTACCTTTACAAATTAGGTATTACAAATCCTACCCCCTTAAAAATAATCTCGTCCTCGAGATTTAAGAAGATCTAGGGAAAAGGTGGGGAAAATCTATGCGAAGCTCTTCTTCTCTCTCCCACGTTGCTTCATCTTCACCGTGGTGACTCCATTGCACTTTACACATCTTTATCACCTTATTTCTTGTAACTCGAGTCAAAGTGTCAAGAATCTTGATCGGGTACTCCGTGTAAGTCAAATCACCTTGAACACTGAGCTCTTCCATTGGTAACTGTTCCTCAGGGACACAGAGACACTTCTTCAGTTGAGACACGTGGAACACATTATGCACATCCGATAGACTTGCATGTAACTCGAGTTGGTATGCCATCTCCCCAACTCGCCTAAAGATCAAGAATGGTCCAATGTAGCGAGGGGACAATTTACCCTTAACTTTGAATCTCCTCATTCCACGAAGTGGTGACACCTTGAGGTACACATAATCTCCTTCTTCAAATTCTAGTGGCCTCCTTCTATTATCAGCATAGCTCTTTTGCCTGGTTTGAGCTACCCTCAAATTCTCTCGAATTATACGAACTTGTTCTTCTGCTTCTTGAATCAATTCAGGCCCAAAGAACTGTCTTTCTCCAGTCTGATCCCAATACAAAGGAGTCCTGCACTTCCTCCCATATAAAGCTTCAAAAGGTGACATTTTCAGACTGGCCTGATAACTATTGTTGTATGAGAACTCAGCATACGGTAGACTTTTATCCCAACTTCCTCCATGCTGAAGGGCACAAGCTCTCAACATATCCTCCAAAACTTGATTTGTCCTTTCAGTTTGTCCATCAGTCTGAGGGTGATAATCTGTACTAAAATTCAACTTTGTACTCATATTCTCATGAAAGCTTCTCCAAAATCTTGAGGTAAACTGTGAACCTCGATCAGACACGATCTTCTTTGGTACTCCATGCAAACACACAATCCGAGCCATATATAACTCTGCTAGCTGAGAACCTTTATATGTAGTCTTTACAGGAATAAAGTGAGCCACTTTAGTCAATCTATCCACAATCACCCATATAGCATCATATCCTTTCTGGGTGCGAGGCAATCCAGTAATGAAATCCATACCAATCTCTTCCCATTTCCACTCGGGTATCTTCAGTGGGTGCAGTAGTCCAGCTGGCCTCTGATGTTCAGCCTTAACTCTTTGACATACATCGCACATAGCCACATGTGCAGCTACATCTCTTTTCAATCCATACCACCAATACTTTCGCTTCAAATCCTGATACATCTTGGTACTACCAGGATGAATAGAATAATCCGAGTCATGGGCCTCTTTCAATATAGTCTCTCGAAGGCTTTTAATATCAGGAACACACATCCTGTTCTTGAACCATATAGTGCCTTGCTCATCTTCCGTAAATTCCGGAACTCGACCTTCAGTAATCAGATCCTTAATCTCTTTTATTTTAGCATCATCAAGTTGACCTTTGCGGATTTCTTGATCCAAAGTAGGTTCCACATCAATAGTAACTCCTTCAGTGTGAGCAACTATCCCCAGGTTAAGTCTCCTGAAATCCTCAACAATCTCATCGGGTAGCTGGGCAACAATAGCTGAATGAACATGCTCCTTGCGACTCAAGGCATCTGCAACCAAATTCGCCTTGCCCGGGTGATAGTGAATCTCCAAATCATAATCCTTAATAAGCTCCAACCAACGGCGTTGCCTAAGGTTGAGATCCTTCTGAGTGAATATATACTTCAAACTCTTATGATCCGTGTATACTTGACACTTGGTCCCCATGATATAATGTCTCCAAATCTTAAGCGCATGCACAACGGCTGCCAATTCCATGTCATGAGTGGGGTAGTTCAATTCATGTTTCCGTAACTGACGAGACGCATAGGCAATCACATGTCCTTCTTGCATAAGCACACATCCTAAGCCTTGGCCACATGCATCACAATAGATATCAAATCCTTTATGTAGGTCTGGCATAACCAACACTGGTGGCGACATCAACCTCTTCTTCAATAGATCAAAGCTGTCTTGACACTTCTCGTCCCACTTAAATTCTCTTCCTTTCTCCAGAAGTGAAGTCATAGGTTTAGCAATCTTAGAAAATCCTTCAATAAATCTCCGATAATAGCCAGCAAGTCCCAAGAAACTCCGAATCTACGTAACTGTAGTGGGTACTCTCCACTCCATTATCTCTTTAACCTTAGCAGGATCCACTGAAATTCCTCCATTAGAAATAATATGACCAAGAAATGGCACCTCGCCAATCCAAAACTCGCACTTGCTGAACTTGGCATATAGCTGGTTATCTCGTAGCTTCTGTAGCACCAATCTCAGATGTTCCTCATGATCGCTATCACTCTGAGAATAAATAAGAATATCGTCGATCAATACCACGACGAATCTGTCCAAATACTCCATAAACACCTTATTCATCAAGTTCATAAAATAAGCTGGTGCATTGGTTAATCCAAATGACATCACGGTGAACTCATATAATCCATACTGAGTCGAGAAAGCCGTCTTGGGGATATCCGATGGTCTAATCCTCATCTGATGGTAACCGGATCGGAGATCAATCTTCGAGAATACTCTAGCACCTCTCATCTGATCAAATAAATCCTCAATACGGGGCAACGGATAATTGTTCTTCACGGTAACATCGTTAAGTGATCTGTAATCCACACACATCCGCTGCGATCTATCCTTCTTCTGTACAAACAAGACCGGTGCTCCCCAAGGTGAGGAACTCGGACGAATGTACCCAGCCTCTTGTAACTCAGTTAACTGCTTCTTAAGTTCCTTCAACTCCTCTACGGACATCCTATATGGCCGTTTAGAAATAGGGGCGGTTCCAGGTAGGAGATCAATAACAAACTCAACTTCTCTATCAGGTGGCATCCCTGGTAACTCCTCTGGAAAGACATCCGGAAAATCTCTAACCACACGGATGTTGTCACCCACAAACTTCTCAACTACTAAGAATGCCACTAGTCTAATGGTGGTAGTTACTGCAACTTCAACTTCAAATCCTTGTCCTTTGGAATTGGTGAGTTCTACGGTTCCCTTAGCACAGTGTATATCCTGCCTTTGCCTTTCTTAACCATGACATACCAAGGATCAAGTCTATAGTGCTCTCTTCTAACACTATAGGGGTAGTCCATCTGGGTTAGAAATAGAGGGTAAGAAAGGAAGAATTGTAGACAAGGTGAGTAATTACGAGGAATGTTACTGCGGGGATTTATTAGCTAGGTAGATTAGTGTGTGTTATCCACTAAAGCTAATACATTACCTTATGGTGGTACATACTAAGATGTCCATCTATAATAATTCAATCAATCAAAGAAGCAAATCAGGCATTTAGCATCAACACAATCAAACAACAATTTTTTTAGTAGAGAAAATAGTTTTGGTTTGGTCTTAGGCCTCCTATCTATTAAAAATGTCATAGGGGTAGGGATTCCAAGATTTGAAATCCATCTTGTCTTAGAGTAGTAAAGGTAAGAATAATCAGAGTAGAATAGCAAAAGGTGAGACAGGGTCAAGACAAGATGAGTATAGAAAGAATCAGAGTAAGATAAGTAGGTAAGGGTTTGTCCATTTCTATCTAGGTTTCGTCCTACAGTCAACATTTTCTCTGATACCACTTCTGTAACACCCCGGACTTTAAAGGACAAAGCCGGGTGCATCTCATACATGCGCCAAGAAGATAACATATATATTAACAGAGTGTATAGAGATAAATGTCATAAAACATCAGAGTAATTATTACATAGCGGAAGACTTATTACAAAATAAAGGAATAAATGTAAAACGAACTAAGGATCGTCGGCGCCAATGTCGACTGAGAAACACCACCTAGATCAAGTCGAATGCCTCAGTGTTAGGCGGCTCCTCTTCGACCACCTGTTCTTCTCCTGTGGGGGGGTGTGAGACAGCAAGGGTGAGCTCACATACGTTCATAGCTCAACAAGTCGTGGGGAATAATGTGGCATGAACTCACCAAAGGTGGGAGTTCATGAAGTGTAAGGCTAATCAATGAAGTAAAGGCTGAGGCTGAGCATTGCTTTTATAGTTTGGTCAAAATTTTATTAGCAATTACTAAGTGTAAGTAAATACCAAACCTTAATAAGAATAAAGAAAAGTAATAGTAAAATAATCCCAAATGCGATGCAAATGTCAAATTAAATTTAAGTTCCATAATTAATCATTTGAGGGTCCGAGCCGCTCATGACCGTGAGCACGGCTAGTATACTAGTTTTACACTCTGCAGAGGTTGCGCATCTTTACCCACAAGTCATGTTACCCATCTGCCAAGAGACGGCCAATCCCATACACCTCTACCGAGGAGGCGAGGCAGGGTAACACTACGAGGCCTTTACAAAGTTCCACTAGCTTCAGAAATCCCGCTACAGTTTATAGGAAGCTCCAATGCAGGGTTCTTGCCTGACCGCCATCGCAGCAAAATCAACCAAGGACCTCCCTATACTGACCACTCCCCTACTGTCCCTTGCCCCTTTCGGGTAAGGAAGACCTCCACTAGCTTTCCTAGTTAATCAGCCAAGGGCGTCCCATTAATGTAATGCCCAAAAATTGGTATAAGAAAAAAACAAATAAATAAATAAATAAATTTATGATAATAATTTAGGTTTTTTTACCTTTCAAAATTATTAGGGCCTTTCTTTTATAATCATTTAAGAATATTAAAATAGTCATGTGACCAATAAATAAATAAAATTTACCTTGCATCTCATGCTGGAGTTTTTTTTTGCTTGAGCATTTCAAATTGTGTGTGTGCAAATTTCAAACCAAAAATTAGGAATATAAATTTAGGAGATGGAAAAGGAAGAAAATAGAAAGCTAGAAAATATAAAAAAGCTCTACTATTAACATTGGGCCCCTTTCCCTGTCCTCGGCCCAGCCAAACCCCTGGGCGTCGGCCCAGTGTGTTACCCGCCTGGCCCATGACTGTGAGCGCCAGGCTATTTCACTTACGTGTGGGTCCCGTATGGCAGAAGCTTCTTCTAGAACGGGCGTTGGAATCCTCCGGTTCTCCTGTTGCCTACCCCCGAGCTCCGCGCGTGCAACAAAATCCCTAGCACGGTGGAGTTCAGCTCCTCGATCTGCGCCGGGTCGAACTCTTCTCGTGTATAAAACGAGATCGCGACCCCCTTTTTGGATCATCGCCTCATCGCCTTCAACAAGGAAGACCGGGCACCCTATCCGTGTGACCGCCATGGATCCACCGCGGGTGCTCCTGCGTGGGGTAGCCCTGCTCCTACTCCTCTGCCCAACGCCGATGTTCTCCTCAGCTCGGGCCCCTCACCTCACCTGCCATGGCGTTCGGCGCTCGCCAAGCCCTCACCCCCAGCCGCCTAAGCTCGTGCGCGTCCCTGCCGTACCCGCCATCGTCGTCGCGCGTCGCACCACCGCCTAAGGCCTGAATAGCGTGTCAGTGGTGATCGCCGAACCACTGAGGAGCCATGCGTGCCCTAGAATTCGGGAAACAACCGTCGGTGTCACCGGAATCCCTCACCGGCGTTCTGCTTGTGTCACGGACCCGCCCCGAACCGTGGACGAGCTCGCTACTCCTTCAATCGCGGGTGAGAATCTTCTTTCCGTGTTCGCCATCACCTCCTCTAGGTTTAGCACCGGTCAATTTTGGGTTTGGGGCATTCGGGCGTCGGATTGCGTGTCCGCCGGCGATGCTCCGCCGTGCTTCGGTGCTACGCCGTCGCTCTGGTGATCGGAATGAAGAAGGGTAGCGCGGGGCTGTGGATCCAAGAATGGATGGCCCAGATTAGTTCTGGCGTACCGATTGGGGCGTTTGGTTCTGCGTCGTCGGATCGGTATCCTACGGCTCGAAACAGATCTCGATCAATTAATTTGTGATCGTCGGATTCAGATCCGAGGGCTATGGCTGCATACCGGTTCGGTTTTAGGCGATCTAATCTAGGCCATAGACTTTAGATCGTGCGGCTCACATTAGATCTTACCCCTTCGGCCGTCATGTTTACAGAAGAGCCCCTGCGTTTCCTCAGTATCAACCCGCAGTCCTACTGCTGGCTCTCTGAGTCTTAGGAACATTTGTGCAGTAGCCCCTGCGTTCCTCCGTTTTTGAGGCCCAGTCCAGAACTAATGTGAAAATCTTAGGAACATTTGTGCAGTCGTAAGAAATGGATAAATAAAATCTGAAAATGATTTTAATGAGAAAAATAAATGCTAGAACTTTAATAAATCATAGAAAATTCATATGAACTCTAAATTGGCCCATTCCAGTTTCTATAATTTTGTAATATTATTGTTGATCATTTTGTGTCATAGTTTTAACATGAAAGCCATATTAAAATTGATATACTAATTAATCTTGTGCCAAGCACATAGAATCTTTAGAAATCCATAACTTAAAATCTATGACTCCAAAATTAATAATTCCTGTTCCTATGATCTTATTTCAATATGTAGATTATTAATATGTATTTTGCATATATGTTTGGTGTAATGTTAATTTTGCCTATACACTATTTGTTTGTATTGCTACGTTTAGCAGTGAGGACACGTGTCATCTGAAAAGCAAGTTGGTACCTGAAATCTCAAGTCCCAGGCAAGTTGTGCCCTTGATCACTTCTTTTACCCACTCATGTTCTAATTAATCATAATGATCTGCATAGGTTAATTTTGATGGGACCTAATAGGTTACCCTAGTTTGTCTATCTTTATGCCTTGTTTACCACTGAACTTTTTGGGTAGTACTTGCTAGTGCTTTATGTGGTTTTGGGTATGAAGATACATTATTCACGATCACACTTTTATTATCTATTTATTATTACTGTTCATGATAAGATCATTATGTTAATTGGAACATGGAGCGACCACCCGGGAAAACAGTGCTACCACAAGGATTTAATGGGACGCCCTTGGCTGATTAATTAGGAAAGCTAGTGGAAGACTACCTTACCCGAAAGGGGCAAGGGCAGTAGGGGAGTGGTCAGTGTAGGGAGGCCCTTGGGAAGATTTTGCTGCGATGGCGGTCATGCGAGGGGTCCCTGCATTGGAGCTTCTTATAAACTGTAGCGGGTTTTCTGAAGCTAGTGGAACTTTGTAAAGGCCTCGTAGTGTTACCCTGCCTCGCCTCCTCGGTAGAGGTGTATGGGAAGTCGCGATCCCTTGGCAGATGGGTAACATGACTTGTGGGTAAAGATGCGCAACCTCTACAGAGTGTAAAACTGGTATACTAGCCGTGCTCACGGTCATGAGCAGCTCGGACCCTCACATGATTAATTTATGGAACTAAATTCAATTTGTCATATGCATTGCATCGCAGGTGATGTTGTTACTTTTGTTCTACTATTTAATTGGGTTGGTATCTAGTTATACTTAGTAACTGCTAATAAAATTTTGACCAATTTTAAAAGCAATGCTCAGCTCTAACCATCCTCTTTGGTAAGCCTTACACTTCACCTGAGCTCCCACCTTTGGCGAGTTCATGCACATTATTCCCCACAACTTGTTGAGCTATGAACGTATGTGAGCTCACTCTTGCTGTCTCACACCCCCCCATAGGTTAAGAACAGGTACCCCAGGATGAGGCGCTTGGAGGATGCTGTGATGTGTTCATGAGAGATCTAGGCCGTCGTCTCCCAGTCAACTTTGGGTTGCTGGACCGTTGTCTCCTTATAATGTAGTTATTATTTATTTTGTATAGAACCCATGTTATATAGTAACGATGTGACATTCGATCCTGTGCCATGATTCATCATATGTGTGAGACTTGGTCCCAGCATACCTGGTGATTATGTTCGCGCCCGGGTCTTGGTGCCCCGAAACCCGGGTGTGACAGAAGTGGTATCAGAGGAATGTTGACTGTAGGACGAAACCTAGACAGAAATGGATAACCCTTACTTACTTACCTCTGCTACTCTGATTCTTTCTAAACTTATCTTAATCCTTTCTCATCTATTTCCGCTTTACTCTGATTATTCTTACCTTTTCACTTCTAAAGACAAAAGTGGATTTCACACTTGAAATCATGTGCCTAAAGTGACCTTTAGGAATAGGAGACCTACTCTTAGGAACAAAAACAAAACTATTTTTATAGGTGTCTATGTGCTTGAGTGTTTGTTCTTATGATACTTGTCTGATTTGGATCTTTGATTGAGTGTGATGGGTTGTGGAGTAATGTCCACAATTACATCTGCATATACGTATAGGCATAAATAGAATTCATAAGATAACTAAACAACCTAGATTATCCTCCATTAAAGTGTATCTATATCCCTCCTATCTTAAAAGACTCTCTCTTATCTTAATAGATTCATCTTATCTGGAAGGATTCACCTTATCCTAACCACTTTACTTATCTCATCCTAAAGTAACAACCATGATATAATGTGATAGATTAATCTAACCTAACGAAGTCTAACCTTAAGTTGAGTTAACCTAAGGTCAGTCACTTAACCAGTTAATACCTTAACCATCTGATAGTTGCATAACCCTCTGTTTTAACCCATCAGAGATTCTGACCTACCTACACCATATAATCCATCCTATCTCAAAAGATTCTAACATATCCTAATAATATATATCCTACCGTGGTAAATTTATCAGGTCTTAACTAGTTTAATCTAGTCATATCCAATCTAATCTAGATCCTATTTAATCTATTATGATCTGATCTAGAGTGAGTTACTTAATGCTGGCACAGGGAATAGGGCCATACCCCTAATTCACCTAAACCTAAATTGGTGGCTTAGGCCAATCCGATCAATACACAAACAACCTAACCTATATATTTTGAGAGGTTGCCTAAACTATTTATTTCACAACAAAATATTCTAACCTGCCCAACTAACCTACATGTTCCTAAAGATCTGTACCTAAGCCAACCTAACAAAGCAACTAGACCCTGTTTGGCCATAGCACACTCGTCCTATGCCATCTACCTAATAGCGACAGGTTCTTATCTACAAGCTATCTTAGCCATATGTCCTTAACTCGGATGGAAACTCCAAGAATAAAGGCCAAAGAAGACCAACCACGTCAAATAAGGATAAGCATCAACTCAAGTCTTCAAAGATCAAGTTAGATTGCCAGATGAATCAAGATCCACAATCTTGGATGGAGTCTTTCCTTACTCTACTCTTTCTTACCCAAACCTACCTATGCTTAAAGACATCTTCTATCCTACATAATAAAGTGGATATACATACCCATGCTTTCATAACCACTATCTAAATAACATGAAACTTCTTAATTCTTAAACTAATTAGAAGTTAAAGGCTAAATTATAAATAAAGCTTTTTACATTCTTGTCCTTACAAATCTCGAGGACGAGATTTATGTTAAGGGGGGTTGGATTTGTAATGCCCAAAAATTGGTATAAGAAAAAAAACAAATAAATAAATAAATAAATTTATGATAATAATTTAGGTTTTTTTTACCTTTCAAAATTATTAGGGCCTTTCTTTTATAATCATTTAAGAATATTAAAATAGTCATGTGACCAATAAATAAATAAAATTTACCTTGCATCTCATGCTGGAGTTTTTTTTTGCTTGAGCATTTCAAATTGTGTGTGTGCAAATTTCAAACCAAAAATTAGGAATAAAAATTTAGGAGATGGAAAAGGAAGAAAATAGAAAGCTAGAAAATATAAAAAAGCTCTACTATTAACATTGGGCCCCTTTCCCTGTCCTCGGCTCAGCCAAACCCCTGGGCGTCGGCCTAGTGTGTTACCCGCCTGGCCCATGACTGTGAGCGCCAGGGTATTTCACTTACGTGTGGGTCCCGTATGGCAGAAGCTTCTTCTAGAACGGGCGTTGGAATCCTCCGGTTCTCCTATTGCCTACCCCCGAGCTCCGCGCGTGCAACAAAATCCCTAGCACGGTGGAGTTCAGCTCCTCGATCTGCGCCGAGTCGAACTCTTCTCGTGTATAAAACGAGATCGCGACCCCATTTTTGGACCATCGCCTCATCGCCTTCAACAAGGAAGACCGGGCACCCTATCCGTGCGACCGCCATGGATCCACCGCAGGTGCTCCTGCGTGGGGTAGCCCTGCTCCTACTCCTCTGCCCAACGCCGATGTTCTCCTCGGCTTGGGCCCCTCACCTCACCTGCCATGGCGTTCGGCGCTCGCCAAGCCCTCACCCCCAGCCGCCTAAGCTCGTGCGTGTCCCTGCCGTACCCGCCATCGTCGTCGCGCGCCGCACCACCGCCTAAGGCCTGAATAGCGTGTCAGTGGTGATCGCCGAACCACTGAGGAGCCATGCGCGCCCTAGAATTCGGGAAACAACCGTCGGTGTCACCGGAATCCCTCACCGGCGTTCTGCTCGTGTCGCGGACCCGCCCCGAACCGTGGACGAGCTCGCTACTCCTTCAATCGCGGGTGAGAATCTTCTTTCCGTGTTCGCCATCACCTCCTCTAGGTTTAGCACCGGTCAATTTTGGGTTTGGGGCATTCGGGCGTCGGATTGCGTGTCCGCCGGCGATGCTCCGCCGTGCTTCGGTGCTGCGCCGTCGCTCTGGTGATCGGAATGAAGAAGGGTAGCGCGGGGCTGTGGATCCAAGAATGGACGGCCCAGATTAGTTCTGGCGTACCGATTGGGGCGTTTGGTTCTGCGTCGTCGGATCGGTATCCTACGGCTCGAAACAGATCTCGATCAATTAATTTGTGACTGTCGGATTCAGATCCGAGGGCTATGGCTGCATACCGGTTCGGTTTTAGGCGATCTAATATAGGCCATAGACTTTAGATCGTGCGGCTCACATTAGATCTTACCCCTTCGGCCGTCATCTTTACAGAAGAGCCCCTGCGTTTCCTCAGTATCAACCCGCAGTCCTACTGCTGGCTCTCTGAGTCTTAGGAACATTTGTGCAGTAGCCCCTGCGTTCCTCCGTTTTTGAGGCCCAGTCCAGAACTAATGTGAAAATCTTAGGAACATTTGTGCAGTCGTAAGAAATAGATAAATAAAATCTGAAAATGATTTTAATGAGAAAAATAAATGCTAGAACTTTAATAAATCATAGAAAATTCATATGAACTCTAAATTGGCCCATTCTAGTTTCTATAATTTTGTAATATTATTGTTGATCTTTTTGTGTCACAGTTTTAACATGAAAGCCATATTAAAATTGATATACTAATTAATCTTGTGCCAAGCACATAGAATCTTTAGAAATCCATAACTTAAAATCTATGACTCCAAAATTAATAATTCCTGTTCCTATGATCTTATTTCAATATGTAGATTATTAATATGTATTTTGCATATATGTTTGGTGTAATGTTAATTTTGCCTATACACTATTTGTTTGTATTGCTACGTTTAGCAGTGAGGACACGTGTCATCTGAAAAGCAAGTTGGTACCTGAAATCTCAAGTCCCAGGCAAGTTGTGCCCTTGATCACTTCTTTTACCCACTCATGTTCTAATTAATCATAATGATCTGCATAGGTTAATTTTGATGGGACCTAATAGGTTACCCTAGTTTGCCTATCTTTATGCCTTGTTTACCACTGAACTTTTTGGGTAGTACTTGCTAGTGCTTTATGTGGTTTTGGGTATGAAGATACATTATTCATGATCACACTTTTATTACCTATTTATTATTACTGTTCATGATAAGATCATTATGTTAATTGGAATATGGAGCGACCACCCGGGAAAACAGTGCTACCACAAGGGTTTAATGGGACGCCCTTGGCTGATTAATTAGGAAAGCTAGTGGAAGACTACCTTACCCGAAAGGGGCAAGGGCAGTAGGGGAGTGGTCAGTGTAGGGAGGCCCTTGGGATGATTTTGCTGCGATGGCGGTCATGCGAGGGGTCCCTGCATTGGAGCTTCCTATAAACTGTAGCGGGTTTTCTGAAGCTAGTGGAACTTTGTAAAGGCCTTGTAGTGTTACCCTGCCTCGCCTCCTCGGTAGAGGTGTATGGGAAGTCGCGATCCCTTGGCAGATGGGTAACATGACTTGTGGGTAAAGATGCGCAAACTCTGCAGAGTGTAAAACTGGTATACTAGCCGTGCTCACGGTCATGAGCAGCTCGGACCCTCACATGATTAATTTATGGAACTAAATTCAATTTGTCATATGCATTGCATCGCAGGTGATGTTGTTACTTTTGTTCTACTATTTAATTGGGTTGGTATCTAGTTATACTTAGTAACTGCTAATAAAATTTTGACCAAATTTAAAAGCAATGCTCAACTCTAACCATCCTCTTTGGTAAGCCTTACACTTCACCTGAGCTCCCACCTTTGGCGAGTTCATGCACATTATTCCCCACAACTTGTTGAGCTATGAACGTATGTGAGCTCACTCTTGCTGTCTCACACCCCCCCACAGGTTAAGAACAGGTACCCCAGGATGAGGCGCTTGGAGGATGCTGTGATATGTTCGTGAGAGATCTAGGCCATCGTCTCCCAGTCAACTTTGGGTTGCTGGACCGTTGTCTCCTTATAATGTAATTATTATTTATTTTGTATAGAACCCCTGTTATATAGTAACGATGTGACATTCGATCCTGTGCCATGATTCATCATATGTGTGAGACTTGGTCCCAGCATACCTGGTGATTATGTTCGCGCCCGGGTCTTGGTGCCCCGAAACCCGGGTGTGACAATTAAACCCTTGTGGTAGCACTGTTTTCCCGGGTGGTCGCTCCATGTTCCCATTAATTTAATGATCTTAACATGAACAGTAATAATAACAAGATAATAACAGAATAATCATGAATAGTGTATCTTCATACCCAAATCCACATAAAGCAATAGCAGGTACTACCCAAAAATATTTCAGGGGTGAACAAGGTATAAAGATAACCAAAATTGGGGTAACTTAAAGGATCCCATCAAAATTAACCTATGCAAATCATTAAAATTAATAAGAACATGGCTGGGAAAAGTAAGTGATCAAGGGCACAACTTGCCTTCAATGAGCTCCTGCTCAGCTACTTCTACTTGTTGAACCTCAGATTCCACAGTGGCTTGCTCGTCTACTCGCATCAACACAATACATACATAGTATAGCATAAATTAACATCACATCAAACATGCAAATAAAATATACAGTGAAAATCTACACATTAAAATGAGATCATAGGAACTGGAATCACTAAATTTGGAGTTATAGATTTCAAGTTATAAATTTCCTAAGATTTAATGTGCTTGAAATAGGATTAAATGATAAATTAATTTTCTAATTGAGTTTATGTCAAAATAGAGACACTAAGTGATAGATAATAACATTACAAAATTTTAGGAACTGGAATGGTTCAATTTGGAGTTCATATGCATTTTCTATGAATTATACAAATTCTGGCATTTAATTAATACTAAAAATCCATTTTTAAATTCATTTCTATGGTTTTATTTGTTCTCTGGACTAGGCGTCAATTTTCAGAAAGTCCAGGGGCCCTGGCGTAAGTTTACCGAGACACAAACTACACCAGGGATGAACCGCGGGTTGATTATTAAATAATACGGGGGCTCTTATGCAAATCGGATGGCCGAAGGGGTATCTTGTGATCACGGCCGTTCGATTCCCAACCGAGGGCCCAGATTAGATTTAACTTATACCGAACCGGTATGCTTCGAGAACCACAGGATGCAGGATCTACGGCCCACAACACACGGTCACAAGGCCCACTCTCGGCCGCACGATCCGAGATCAAGGGTACTAGTCTAATTAGCCGGATCCAAATCCATCCGCTGCTAGAGCATCCGACGGCTAATTGGTTTTCTTCTACCTACGCGCACCAGCGCCCAACGGCGGTGAGCAGGCACAGCGGTGGCGCCATGGATGCTCGCAGCCCGCCGAGGCCCCCGACACCCCAAACTGCAATGCTAACCCAGAATCCCAACGTGGGGTACAAGCTGAACACATGGAGAGGAACTCACTGATGATTAGCCACCCGGAGTTGCGCGCCCACGGAAGCGGGTAACACCGCCACAACTTTTGGTCTCCGGCGAGAGATTAGACGCTGTTCCGCCCTTGGTCTTGCCAAAGAGGGTATCCACCGCAAGCGCGAGCTCAGGCGGATCACACGGCTTCCCTCATAGACGGCAATGTACTCAGGCCACCACACGAGCCGCGTTGCGGTAGCAGAGAGGTACCCCCGCGTGGCGGCACCCGACGCACTCTCGTCGCACAGTTCACCCTCTCCCCTATTACCGGCGGCGGAAGTTCTCCACTAGGTTTCACAAGGACTGGGCTGACTGGGTGTGGGCGCCGTGGGATCTTATGGCCGAGGCGCAAGGGCCATACCGACCGCGCCCGGGTCGGAGGAATCCGTTCGTGCAGCGCCGTTTTCACAGAGACGACAACTGGTGGTCGAGGGACCCACACGCCAGTGGTACACAGAGCGTGCGCGAGAAGCTGCCAAGTGGGGGCCAGGCGTCAGCGTAAGCAGGCGGAAAAAGGGGCTGTTGGGCTGCGCAGTGGACCACAGGGTGAATCGGCCGAATGGGTGGTAGCTGGCCCATTTTGAAATAGTTCTGTTTTTCTTTTTTTTATTTTTCTGTTTTCTTTAATTGTTTTGAATCCAAATTTGAATTTGAATGTGAGTTTATCCTTTGAGTCCATTATACAAATTCACACTCTAATGTTGGAATAATATATTTTCATTTACTTATTTTTATCCTCACAATTTTTATTTCCTTCTCTTTTCTAGATTCAAGAATTTCTTTTAGGTTCTAAATTCCCTTTTTGGACTTTAATATTTTCTTGTCACATTACTTTTATATTGCCACATAATGCACACAAAATGAAGAACCGACATGATGCACATTTTTTGTGATAAGTCTTTTATGAACTATTATTTTTTTTGAATATGGTGTTCACATGTGATGATAATTAGGTTCAATCATACACATAAAATATTGGAAAATAACTTTTCTCCTCTTTTATTACCTTTACAAATTAGGTATTACACTGGGCAGGGACACGCAGCGACAATTCACTCGTCGGTCTAGGGACCCCCCCGGGGTCGAAACGCCGACAGTTGGCGCGCTAGGTAGGGGCCTGCTGCGTGTTAACGAACACCTTCCCGTTGAGTTCCAGATGGGGAGTCTTCAGCAACCTCTCCAGCCCGGGACGGCAGCTACGACATGGTACTCCTCCCTCCGCGGCGTGACGACAACGACGGTCTCCGACTCGCCCGGCGGCGGCGAGCTCTACGACAGCATCTCCCCACGGCGAAGAGGAGCACTCCGGTCGTCCACGCCACCATCCTCGTCGGAGGAGGCGGAGACAAGGCAACCATGGCCACGCAGGAGGCGGCACCTTATCGGCTGTCGCACCAGAGCGAGTCGACGACGCCGCCACTCCCCCGGGGGACATGTCGGACATTGTCCTCGCATCTGAGGCGACGGCGGGTGTCACTTCCCCGCGACGTGTCAGCCCCAAGCAGACTGATGACGCCAGCACCCTCACAAAGGACCTGTTGGGCGTTACCCTCGTACCTGAGATGACGGTGTGCTCCGCCCCCGACACGACTTCACCACCGTCCAACGACCAAGAGGTACCGTCCGTTTTCCATCCCATACCTTTTCGGTTCAGCTTCGATCCACCTAGCGACCCCGCTATGGTGAGCGCCTTCGTAAAGGCGTATCCAAACCTTCCGGGGTACCACATGTGGTCGACCTGGGACCGACTGACAGCCGTCTCAACCTTCGGACCGGCGGGTTCTGAGGAAGAGGATGACCCCGACTCCGGTTAGGATTTCTCTGCCCTCAATGACCCTGGTGCCATGCGGGGCTTCATGTCCGCATGTGACCACTGCCTCTTCGGTTGTTCAGACGATGGCCATGACCTTGACGACGAGGGTTACGGCCCAAGTCGCGAATGTTTCCACGTCGATCTGGGAGATCACAATGAAGGCAACCACCTCGGTATGCCAGAGATTGACGATCCCCCTGGGCCCGCATCTTGCGTTGACATCCCGCGGGAGCTAGCTGTCGTCCTAGTCCTTGCGGGGGGTCAGCACATACAGCTCGAGCAAATCCGTGAGATGCAAGCCCGGGTCGACGGGGAAGCAGGCCGGCTTGTACAGCTCCGACAGAACATCGAACAGGAGTGGGTAGGCCGATCACTCGCCGGAGAAGCCTATCATCGGGCCCAAGACATCCGGCACCACATCGTCGACAATGCCAGGGCAGCGCTGCCCCCGGCCATCAGCGGGTCCAGCCAGGACCTAGCTGCAGCGGCGATGCTGCTTCGAGCCATGCCGGAGCCACCCACCACCGAAAAAACGGCATATCCAGGGCGAACTCAAGAATCTCCTGGAAGGTGCTGCGGTTCGACGAGCCGAGAGCTCCGCCTCCCGTAGGCGAGCTGACCCCTCGGAGCATCACGCGGTGTCCTCCCGGCGCATTTGGGACGCCTCGGTCCATCCCGAGTGTACACGGGACGAGGCGCCTGCCGCCCGGGAACGCCTCGACAACGAGCACCACCATCTCGACCATCGAGCCTGCCTCGATGAGAAGGTGCGCCGAGGCTACCATCCTAGGCGCGGGGGACGCTGCAACAGCGAGGAGGATTGCAGCCCTTCGCCCGAACCACCCGGTCCGCGAGTCTTCAGCCGGGCCATACAACAAGCACCGTTCCCTGCCCGTTTCCGAGCCCCGACTACTATCACCAAGTACTCGGGGGAGACGAGGCCGGAGCTGTGGTTCGCGGACTACCGACTGGCATGCCAGTTGGGAGGGGCGGATGATGACAACCTCATCATCTGTAATCTACCCCTTTTCCTCTCCGACGCCGCCCGAGCTTGGCTGGAGCATCTGCCTCCTGCGCAGATCTCTGACTGGGACGATCTGGTCAGAGCTTTCGCGGGGAACTTCCAAGGCACGTACGTGCACCCTGGGAACTCGTGGGACCTCCGAAGCTGCCGCTAGCAGCCAGGGGAGTCCCTCTGAGAGTACATCTGGCGGTTTTCAAAGCAGCGCACCGAGCTGCCCAACGTTACCGACTCGGATGTCATTGGGGCTTTCCTTGCCGGCACCACTTGCCGAGACTTGGTGAGCAAACTGGGGCGCAAGACTCCCACCCGTGCGAGCGAACTGATGGACGTCGCCACCAAATTCGCCTCGGGTCAAGAGGCGGTCGAAGCCATCTTCCGGAAGGACAAGCAGCCTCAGGGGGAGCCGAAGACAGACGCCCCTGAGGCGTCCGCCCAGCGGGGCACGAAGAAGAAGGCTAAAAACAAGTCGCGAGCGAAGCGCGACGCCGCAGACGTGGATCTCGTCGCTGCGGCCAAGCACAGGAACCCTCGGAAACCTCCTAGGGGGCCGGCGCGTTCGACAAGATGCTCAAAGAGCCATGCCCCTATCACCAGGGGCCCGTCAAGCACACCCTCGAAAAATGTGTCATACTCCGGCGCTACTTCCATAAGACCGGGCTCCCGGCGGAGGACGACAAGGGCCATAACAACGACAAGAAGGAGGGCGGCAAGGAAGAGGGATTCCCGGAAGTCCATAACTGCTTCATGATCTATGGCGGGCAGGCGGCGAACGCCTCGGCTCGGCACCGCAAGCAGGAGCGCCGAGAAGTCTGCTTGGTGAAGGTGGCGGCGCCAGTCTACCTAGACTGGTCCGACAAGCCTATCACCTTCGACCAAGGCGACCACCCCGACTTCGTGCCAAGCCCGGGAAGGTACTCGCTCGTCGTCGATCCGATCATCGGTAATGTTAGGCTCTCCAAGGTCCTCATGGACGGAGGCAGCAGCCTTAACATCATCTACGCCGAGACCCTGGAACTCCTAGGGGTTGATCGGTCCGAGGTCCGGGCCGGTGCGGCACCCTTCCACGGGATCGTGCCCGGGAAGCGAATCCTACCCCTCGGACGGATCGACTTACCCGTCTGCTTCGGAACTCCCTCTAACTTCCGAAAGGAAGCTCTCACCTTTGAGGTCGTCGGGTTCTGAGAAACCTATCATGCGGTATTGGGAAGACCATGCTACGCCAAGTTCATGGCCGTCCCCAACTACACCTACCTCAAGCTCAAGATGTCGGGCCCAAATGGGATCATCACCGTCGGATCCACATACCGCCACGCGTACGAATGCGACGTGGAGTGCGTGGAGTATGCTGAGGCTCTCGCCGAGTCCGAGGCCCTCATCGCCAACCTGGAACACCTCTCCAAGGAGGCACCCGACGTGAAGCGGCACGTCGGAAACTTCGAACCAGTCGAGGCGGTCAAGTCCGTCTCTCTCGACCCCAGCAGCAATGCCAGCAAGCAAGTTCAGATCGACTCCAAGCTCGACCCCAAACAGGAGGCAGTGCTCGTCGACTTTCTCCACACGAACACCGAAGCCTTTGCGTGGAGTCCCTCGGACATGCCCGACATACCGAGGGATGTCGCCGAGCACTCACTAGACATCAGAGCTGGAGCCCGACCCGTGAAGCAAACCCTACGTCGTTTTGACGAAGAAAAGCGCAGGGCCATAGGCGAGGAGATCCACAAGCTACTCACGACAGGGTTCATCAAAGAGGTATTCCATCTCGAATGGTTAGCTAACCTTGTTCTTGTAAGGAAGAAGGATGGGAAACGGAGGATGTGTGTAGACTACACTGGTCTAAACAAAGCATGTCCGAAAGTTCCCTACCCTCTACCTTGCATCGATCAAATCATGGACTCCACTGCTGGGTGCGAAAACCTGTCATTCCTCGATGCCTACTCAGGCTATCACCAAATCAAGATGAAAGAGTCCGACCAGCTCGCGACTTCTTTCATCACACCTTTTGACATGTACTGTTACACTACAATGCCATTTGGGTTGAGGAATGCAGGCGCCACTTACCAGAGGTGCATGAACCACGTGTTCGGAGAACACATCGGCAGAACGGTCGAGGCTTACGTCGATGACATCGTTGTCAAGACAAAGAGAGCCTCCGACCTCCTCTCTGACCTTGAAACGACATTCAAGTGTCTGAGAGCGAAAGGCGTGAAACTCAATCCCGAGAAGTGTGTCTTCGGAGTCCCCCGAGGCATGCTCCTTGGATTCATCGTCTCCGAGCGGGGCATCGAGGCCAACCTAGAGAAAATCGCGGCCATCACCAACATGGGACCGATCAAAGATTTGAAAGGAGTACAGAGGGTCATGGGATGCCTTGCGGCTCTAAGCCGCTTCATCTCACGCCTTGGCGAGAAAGTCTTGCCTCTGTACCGCCTCTTAAGGAAGGCCGAGTGCTTCACTTGGACCTCCGAGGCCGAGGAAGCCCTTGGAAACCTTAAGGCGCTCCTTACGAACACACCCATCCTGGTGCCCCCCGATGCAGGAGAAGCCCTCTTGATCTACGTAGGCGCGACTACTCAGGTGGTCAGCGCCGCGATCGTAGTCGAGAGACGAGAAGAAGGGCATGCACTGCCCGTCCAGAGGCCAGTCTACTTCATCAGCGAAGTGCTTTCCGAGACCAAAGCCCGCTACCCACAAATCCAGAAGCTGCTCTACACAGTGATCCTGACACGACGAAAGTTGCGACACTACTTCGAGTCTCATCCGGTAACTGTGGTGTCATCCTTCCCCCTGGGGGAGATCATCCAGTGCCGCGAGGCCTCGGGTAGGATAGCAAAGTGGGTGGTGGAGCTTATGGGCGAAACACTATCATTCACTCCTCGAAAGGCCATAAAATCCTAGGTCCTGGCAGACTTCCTAGCTGAGTGGACTAACACCTAGTTACTGACAACTCCAATCCAGCCCGAGCTCTGGACCATGTACTTCGATGGGTCACTCATGAAAACAGGAGCGGGCGCTGGCCTGCTCTTCGTTTCACCCCTCAGAAAGCATCTCCGCTACGTCATTCCCCTCCATTTTCCAGCATCAAACAACATGGCTGAGTACGAAGCACTGGTTAACGGGCTATGCATCGCCATCGAGCTAGGGGTCCGACGCCTCGACGCTCGAGGTGACTCGTAGCTTGTCATTGACCAAGTCATGAAGAACTCCCACTGCCGTGACCGGAGGATGGAAGCCTACTGCGACGAAGTCTGGCGCCTGGAAACAAGTTCTACGGGCTAGAGCTCAACCACATCGCCCGACGGTACAACGAGACTGCGGACGAGTTGGCGAAAATAGCCTCGGGGCGAACGACGGTTCCCCCGGACGTCTTCTCTAGAGACCTACATCAACCATCCGTCAAGATCGACGATGCGCCCGAGCCTGAGGAAGCCTCGGCCCAGCCCGAGGTACCCTCGTCCGAGTTCGAGGTACCCTCGACCGCACCCGAGGCACCCTCGGCCATCAAGGAAGAGGCCTTGCCCGTCGAAGAGGAACAGAATGGGCTCACGCCAGATCCGAACTAGCAGACCCCGTACCTGGAATATCTCCTCCAAGGAGAGCTTCCCATCGACGACAAGACCAAAGCTCGACGGCTGGCTCGGCGTGCCAAGTCATTCGTCTTGCTGGGTGATGAAAAAGAGCTCTATCACCGCAGCCCCTCGGGCATCCTCCAACTATGCATATCTATCTCCCAAGGAAAAGAGTTGTTGCAAGAAATACACTCGGGGGCTTGCAGCCACCATGCAGCACCTCGAGCCCTCGTGGGGAACACCTTCCGACAAGGTTTCTACTGGCCAACCGTGGTGGCCGACGCCACTAGGATTGTGCGCTCCTGCCGGGGGTGTCAATTCTACGCGAAGCAGACACATCTGCCCGCTCATGCCTTGCAGACGATACCCAACACCTGGTCATTTGCTGTGTGGGGTCTAGACCTCGTCGGTCCCTTGCAGAAGGCACCCGGGGGCTTCACGCACCTGCTGGTCGCTATCGACAAATTCTCCAAGTGGATCGAGGTTCGACCCCTAAACAGCATCAGGTCCGAGCAGGCGTTGGCATTCTTCACCAACATCATCCATCGGTTCGGGGTCCCAAACTCAATCATCACCGACAATGGCACGCAGTTCACCGGAAAAAAGTTCCTGGACTTCTGCGACGACCACCACATCCGTGTGGACTGGGCCGCCGTAGCTCATCCCATGACAAATGTGCAGGTGGAGCGTGCCAACGGTATGATTCTGCAGGGGCTCAAACCAAAGATCTACAACGACCTCAACAAGCTCGGCAAGCGGTGGATGAAAGAGCTACCCTCGGTAGTCTGGAGTCTGAGGACGACGCCGAGCTGCACCACAGGTTTTACGCCGTTCTTTCTAGTCTATGGGGCCGAGACCGTCCTCCCCACGAACTTAGAATACGGGTCCCCGAGGACCAAGGCGTACGACGACCGAAGCAACCAGACCAGCCGAGAAGACTTGCTGGACCAACTCGAGGAGGCTCAGGACGTCGCCCTACTACATTCGGCACGGTACCAGCAGTCGATGCGGCGCTACCATGCCCGAAGCGTTCGGTCCCGAAGCTTCCAAGTGGGAGACTTGGTGCTTTGCCTGCGACAGGATGCCCGAGGGCGCCACAAGCTCACTCCTCCCTGGGAAGGGCCCTTCATCATTGCCTAAGATCTTGAAGCCTGGAACATACAAGCTAGCCAACGACCAAGGCGAGGTCTACAACAACGCTTGGAACATCCAACAGCTACGTCGCTTCTACCCTTAAGATGTTTTAAGTCGTTCATGTACCTCGTTTACATACACAAAGTCTAACCATCAAGGAAGGGTCGGCCCTGCCTCAGCAAAGCCTGACCCTCCCTCGTGGGCTAGAAGGGGGGAACCCCCTCTGCGTCAAAATTTTCCTCGAAAAAATTTTCTACCAAAACAACCTTCGTGCTTTCGACTTCCGTATCGATAGCGGGATCCTGAGAACGACGAGAGTACACATAAGCAGCAAGGCCGACCGAGCCGAGGAACTCCTACGCCTCTGGGATACAGATACCTCACTCATCACCTTCCACGAGAAGTAACTCACGCTCGGATAAGCGATCCTGCTACCGAACAAGTCCTAACACTCGGGTAGAAAACGACTTTCGCGCCTTCTCGACTGTTCCAATAATGGAATCCTTCGACCAAATGAGAGCGCACGTAAGCGGCAAGGCTGACCGAGCTGAGGGACTCCTACGCCTCCGGGATACGGATACCTCACTCATCACCTTCTGCAAAAAGTAACTCTCATTCGGATAGACGATTCTGCTATTGACGAACAAGTCGTGATGCTCAAAACAAGAGGAGAGAAGACGCAGCTTTTTAAACACGACGACAAAGTGTTTAGGCCTTGGCGGCCGCAAAAAAGCATGCGCATGCTACAGACAAACTGTTCCTGCAGGTTCTGGCATCGGTAGGGGGAGCAGCAGCACCCTCGGCGTTGTTCCCACCCTCGGCGGAACCAGGCCCGGCCTCGGACGGCGACCCAGGCAAAAGGACCTCCACCTAAGGGAGGACGCAAGCACCGCGCCAGCAGATGTCTTGGCCAAGCTCCAGCGGTTGCTACCACATCTTCCTTGGCCTGGGAAGCCGCCATCTCCCGGGCCGATGAAGTCTCTTTCCGAGCCGACTTCGCGTCTGTCCGTGCTAACACCGCTGCCTTCGGCTCCGGCTCATCGCAGAGCAGTCAAGGGTTCCGAAAACTGAGCAAGGGAAGCCTAGAGCGGCAAGGCCGACAGAGCCGAGGGACTCCTATGCCTCCGGGATACGGACACCTCACTCGTCACCTTCCGCAAAAGGCAACCGATGCTCGGTTAAGTGGTTCGGTTAGCCAACAGACAAGTCCCAACGCTCGGAATGAGGAAGACACACAGCTTCACTCTCGAATACGCAAATGTTCAGGCCTCGACAGCCACAATGAACATACACTGGCACTCAAGGTGCCATTACAAATGGGACTCCGGTTCCGTTCTCGCGGGTACGAACTACCTCCACACTAGGGGGCTCGCGGGACGACGAACTCCAAGCGGCTTGCCGGCGACCCATGACAGCAGCGACAACGACTCCCGCTTTGGGCGGCTAAACTGCAGCAACGATGACCTCAGGGCCGACGCTGCTGTGACGAGGCCCTCGCCCGCGTCTCCGCTCGAGGGACAAGGACAAGCCATCAAAGCCAAAGAGTCGAGGGTCCGGTCGCAGCTGGCGCCGATGGTCTCGTCGACGGAGAAACCTTCTCCGGCTGCCACCACCTCAGCACCGACGACAGCGGCCACCTGCGCGCCAGCGCCACGCCGACGAATGGTGGGCACCCCAGCCTGCACCGGCAGATCCCCACTCAGGTCCTCATGGACGGGCAGGCCCCGACCTCCGCGCGGAGGCGTCGTGCCGGAGTGAGGACAAGACAATCCAAGAACACGAACGCCGCCCATGCGGCGTAGGGCGTCTTGGACGGTCCACCGGTGCGCACAGCGCAACAGACGCCCGAGCCCGGATCAAGCGGTAGGAGGCGGCGTCGGAGGCCACGACAGAGCCAGCTGAGCCAGCGAGCCAGGCACGCTAGAGATGACGACGCTTGCGGCCGACCGGTCCTGCGTTGCCGAAGTTCGCCCCTCCGCAAGGTCGGTGAGCGCCTTCTCCCCTGAATGCTGAAGGAGGAGACGGCCTGTCGGACCATGCGGGAGGTAGAACCCCGGCTCAGCTCTCCCTCCGCCTCAGCAAGGATGACGAAGATCCTTGAAGCTGAGGGCGAAGCGGAGGCCGCAGCTCGGCTTGCTTCTCCCCACCAAACTGCCCGTTGGTGAGAGAATGTAGCCGGGCTGCACGACAAAAATCCTTGAAGCCGAGCGATGGCTGGAAGGTACCGATCTCCACGAGGCCGCGCTCCTCCAACGACAGTAAGAGAAAGGTGACGCTGGAGCACCCCATCCGGGGGCTCAAAAGGTGGAAGGGCGCAAGGCATGAGGGGAGGACGAAGGCATGGCCACTGCCCAGGGGATCGATCCCCCTTTTATAGGCAGACCTCCTCGCTTGCACCCCTTAGCGTCACGGGTGAAATCCCCACTGACATCCTCGAGGGTTCTCCCCCTACGACACGGGGGCTAGGACCCACACGTCATACCAGCTGATCCGAAGCATGAAGAAGGCGAACCGTCGCGCGCGAGGCATGTAACCGACCCGCGGTTACAAGCGCTCTGCCATCTTTCGCAGAAACCGGTGGTCAAAAGGGTGGACTGCCACGCAACGGGCATCCAACTGCACCGCAACTGTGCGCCCCTTTGGCTCCATCCGCATCCGGTGGACCAGCGCAAAGGAAGCGGGCCCGCATGTCATGTAACCGGCGTGCCGGTTACGACGTGCGAAAAGCTACACCGCCACTCACGCTAATGTTGTGCCTCCTCGAATGCGGAACCAGTACCACGACTCGAGGTACCCCTACGCATGACCCAACAGTGCCAATTAAAGGCGATGGCCATGGGTCAGTCAGCCGCGGGGTAGGCACGACAGTTGGCATGGTCAAAAGTGGGCCGGCAGTAACTGCAGCGGCAGACGAGAGGAGGCAGCAGTCAAGTCGCTTGCAGGCTCGCGTCCCCTCCTGAAGCGACGGGAGATCCCTCTCTCACGATGTGAAGACGATGCGCTCGTGCCCCGTTCCTTGAATGGCTCGCACGCGTAACGGGCGCCACGCGAATCGCTTGTCCCGTCGCATTAACTCCCCGATGGAGCAGGCGACACCTCTAGCAGGCGAGGCGGGCGTCGCTTCGCCTTCGCCATAATGACCACGTCAAAAAAGGTGCACCACCTTATTTAAATTCATATCCTTCCCCTCCTCCTCTCTCTCTCTTGCTACAGGGACCGGGAAAGGGGATGTTGTGGAAAGGATCCTTCCCAGCGAAGGAAGCGGGCCCCGAGCCCTCCTACTGATCAGGGATTCGAAGGCTGGCTCCTCGGAAGGGTTTCGACAGCCGCCCCAGAGCACTCGGACTTCAAGCCCATTACTGATCAGGGGTTCGAAGGCTGGCCCCTCGGAAGGGTTCGACAGCCACCCCAGAGCGCCCGGGCTCCGTGCCCACTACTGATCAGGGGTTCGTAGGCTGGCCCCTCGGAAGGGTTCAACAGTCGCCCCAGAGCATGCAGAGTGAGGGATGACTCTGGGTACGTTCGATACATAACCAAGGCTCGGGCTACGCTCCCGAGGTACCCTAGGACATTTCCGAGACCGGCAGGAACGATTTATAACGGAATCCCACCGGAGGGAGGCATCGAGCCCTCGGACCCTATCGAAGGGGTCTGGGTGCGGCGAATCACCCGCAGGTACTTTTGGAGCGCGCCTCTGGGCCACCAGCCAACCCCTAACAAACAGGGCACGGACGTCCACTCGGATCACCCATTAGCAGCTCACTGGAAACACCATGTTCGGCGCCCTCCGAGGGCAACATGGCGCTTTCCCCCCTCCTCCTTGTGGAAAGGCGACGCAGGGGCATATAATAAAAGTCAGGAAAGTTCTTGATCGTCCTCTCGCTCCGTGCAGAGGCTCGGGGGCTGCTCTCGCACCCGGCTACGGCTAAAACTGTTGACAGCATCAATAAACCAGCTTGATAACCTGGAACCTGACCACGCACGCGGTCTACCGCCGGGCCGCATGAGGGAACGATCAGACCGGTCGAAGCACCACGAAAAGCATTCAGACCTCAGAGGAGTCAAACCACTCCTCCGAGGCCTCGGGGGCTACACCCGATGGGTGCGCTCGCGCGCACCCACCAGGACAAGGCAAAAACCGAGAAAGGCCAGTCCCCTCACCGAAAACGTGGCAAAAGCCTCCAAGCGAGTACCATCACTCCCTTCGAGGCTCGGGGGCTACTGTCAGGTACCATAATTAGGGGTACCCACAACGCTCCTAATCATGGCTGGTAAACACCCACAGACCAACTGACGGGTATGGTTCAAGCCAAGACTTCGTCTACCCGAAGGACGTGATCTCACCCTAGCCCAGCCTCGGGTTGGAACAGTGGTCCCAAACGAATTCACGCCTCGCCCGAGGGCCTCCTCAGACGGCAGGCGCCCCCTCGGCTCTCCCGAGGCCCGGCTCGGGCAGGCTTCGTTGTGAAGCAACCTTGGCTATACCGCCTCACCAAACGACCGCTTCGCAGGCGCATTAAATGCAGGGGATGCCTGACGCCGTATCCTGACACATGCGCCTCAGTCAGCCAGGCCGAAGTGACCACAGTCACTTTGCCCCTCTTCTTTACTGTCCGATATGACAGGAAAACAGCGCCGCTCGCTCCGCTCCGACTGCTGTGTCAGCCACCCCGGCAACGACTGACAACAAGTCACGATCAACCACCGAGTCAAGCCTCGGGCGCAACAGGAAGCTCCGCCTCGCCCGACCTCACGCTCTGGCCTCGGGAGGAGGTCTCCGCCTCACCCGACCTCAGGCTCCAGCCTCGGGAGGAGGTCTCCGCCTCGCCCGACCCCCGGACTCGGCCTCGACCCCGGTCTCGCGAGGAATCGCGTCCTCGCCCGACTCCGGCCTCGACCTCAAGAGAAGTCTCCGCCTCGACCGACCCTGGGCTCGGACCGACCGCGCTAATAGGGGATACATCATTTCCCTATTCCTAGCCTGCTCAGGCTAGGAAGAACAAGACCGGCGTCCCATCTGGCTTACCCCGGCGACGGGTAATGATGGCACCCCGCGTGCGCCATGACGCCGGTAGCTCTCAGCCCCTTACGACAGCAAGGAGACATCCGCAGGATCTTCGCCGCGCTGCCAGCTGTGCTCCTACAAGACTCAGATGCTCCTCCGACGGCCACGCCATCATATGTACAGCGCCCAAGCTCTCCCCCAACGGCCACGTTGGCATGTACACAGGGCTTAGGCACTCCACTGCCGGACACGTTAGCGCATAGCTACGCCCCCTGTTGTACGCCTGGACTCTCTCCTTGCCTCTATAAAAGGGAGGTCCAGGGCCACCCTGAGGGGGGTTTGCGCGAGGGAGACGGCGGACGAGCTCTGTGTCTCTCTCTCTCACGCGACGCGCTTGTAACCCCTACTGCGAGCGGCACCCCTGGTGCAGGATAATACAAGGCTTGTCCCACATCTTGTGTTCCATCCCGCGCCAACCCATCTGGGCAGGGACATGCAGCGACAATTCACTCGTCGGTCCAGGGACCCCCCGGGGTCGAAACGCCGACACTGGTCCTCGTATTATATTTGTGTATTCTTTAAAAAATAGTTTAATATGTTGGAGTTATAGTGTTACAAAATTATATAATTAATCATTACACTAGACAAGCAACATTAGAAAACTTGTAATTACACGTGATAATAAATAATCATGCACTTAAATAATAAGTAGCAAACAGAAACTCTAGCGACGATGCACACCCACGAGTATAAAACTGGAATTATATCGCGTTGTTTATTCCTGCATGTGCCATCTCTCATCTCCCTCGTACAACTGTACAAGTACAAGACCCACACGATGGACATTCAATTCATTAGCCTATAAGTCATTTTCATCGCCAACCATGACCGAGGGAGGATCCAGGATCTGATCATGGCCCGTGACAGTCTATTTAATCTACTAGGGTACTAATATATATTGACACACTTTTGGGAATTGGCTTTTTGGATGCCTTCGAAAACTAAACACTTGATTATTTCAGGTGTTGCTGCTATATGCTGGGCTATCTGGATAAGTAGGAATTATTTATTTTTTGACAAAAAACCCATATTAACCTACTTGCAGGTACTCTTTAGGGCGACACATTCGTTTAGGACGTGGGCTGATCTTTATAGACAAGAAGAGGGTATCCAAATAAAGGAAGCTTGCCAACGGTTAGAGTGCACGGCTCTACAGATTTTTGCTCAACATGGATGGAGGTTTACAAATTGAATTGCTTCGTAGTTTTGCCTATGGATTGTCTTTTTCTGGTTTTCAATCCGTGGTCTTCTATGGTGTGTTTCGAGAGGTTTGTCCCTCCATATGTGGCTAGTCGTGTGACTACTACATGTAAAAACTTTCGGTGTGTTGGCTAATCCTCCAAATGAGGAGAAGCTGGACTGGTATATGTAGGAAACAAGTGACGCCTAAGAGGGGGGGGGGTGAATTAGGACTTCTAAAACTTCTACTAAACTAGGCCACAATTAAATCCCTAGAGCAAAACCTATGCCAATAACCAAACTAGAAAGTGCAATCTAGGTTTTGTCTAAGTGTTGCTATCTCTACCGCAAAGGCTAAGTTTCAATCTACACTAAATAAGTATGTATACAAGATTGAAACCTACATGCTTAATATGAATGTGGAAACTTAAAGAGCAAAGTAGAGAAGCAAACTCTCGTGGATGACGCCAGTATTTTTACCGAGGTATCCGGAACCACGCAAGGTCCTGACTAATCCTTGTTGGTGCCCCTTCGCAAAGGGAAGCCCACGCGAGGGCCAAGCACCACGGTCGAGTAACTCCGTAGAGAGCCGCGGGCCTTCTCCACACGCAAGTGGTGCTCCGCTTCCGGCTCCTCTCGGACGCTCCCTGCCGTCTCCACTATCGAGCTTCCGGCCGAAACGCCGCGGGCCTCGTTCCCTCCGGTACACGGTGGTGGCCGTGACACAAACACGGTTGTCATGGTCTCGCAAGACTCTCGCCCCACTCGGTACAATTACAACGACTCACGCAAGAGCCGAGGGGTTGTGTGGTTTTACAAAACTCACTCAACTAACTAGGGTTTACCTAGAGTAAGCGCTAAAGCGGTCTAACTAACCTAAGCACTTCGCAAAGCACCTACGCTAATCACCGAGTGATTTTATTAAGCACTTGGGTGTTTGAGCTCTTGGAAATGTGCACTATATGCCTTGGTATGTTGCTTGGGCTCCCACACCTTCAAATGGCCGGTTGGGTAAAGTATATATAGGCCCCAACTCCAAAATAGCCGTTGTAGAAAAGCTGTAGTTCTCTGCGGCACACCGGACAGTCCGGTGGTGCACCGGACAGCACACTGTAGCCTGTCTGGTGCTCCTAGCCGTTGCTCTGTCAGAGCAGGTGACCATTGGCACCGCAGGCTTTTCCACACCGGACAGTCTGGTGCTCACACCGGACAGTCCGATGGTCTTCTCTCCGGGTGCCACCTGGAACTAGCCGTTGGGCTGGAGTTCCCTGGTGCACCGGACAGTCCGGCGTGTGGGCACTGGTGCGCCTTCGCATAGACAGTCCGCAGCAGCACACTTGGACTTTTCTTGAATCTTCTTAATGTCTTCTTTTGAGGTGTTGCTTGCCTCAATTCCTTAGTCCAAGTAAGTCTTGCATCCTGTGAACTACAAACACAAACACTAGAAAACTTATTAGTTCATGGATCGTGTTGTTCATCAAACACCAAAACTCAATTAGCCAAATGGCCCGGGGTCCATTTTCCTTACAATCTCCCCCTTTTTGGTGATTGATGACAACACAACCAAAATAAGCAAATAATACAAGTATTTGAATAAAAATATGCAATCTACTTGCTAGGATGCATGATTTGTCCCCACAATGTGAAATTATGGACTTAAGCCTCCCCCTAACTCCATAATTCACTTACTTCCTATTTTTGGACCAAATAACCAAAACCACTTGAAATACCATTTGTAGATATAAAATTTTAAATTTGTGGTGTTTGGTGTTTGATATAGTTTTCATTGCTTTGGTCCCTAAACTTCTCCCCCTTTGGCATCAACCTACCGAAAAGGAAGACATTAAAGCATGTAGGAAGTAAATAAAAACTTGTCCTCAAAAGATTACTCCCCCTAAGTGAGTGTTCTCCTTTAGAAAGAGTTTTTCTCCCCTTTAAAGATGAAGAAAAGCTCCCCCTGACAGAGACCTTAGGAAAAAGCATGTGAAAATTAGAGGTGCAAGACATGATTTGAAAAGGCTAACTTCCCTTATGCATAGGTAACAGAATATGAGTTAACTACTTATGCATTTTTAGCAACATGGAAGTATATAATATGAAATATAGTCTAATCAAATATTGGAGAAGACATGTAAATAATACTAGATGTAGTCTCAAAAGATACTGATTAAAATTCAATGGTGAGCTTGAGAGACATGAGAGTTCTTGGAGATTTTGTAGTGGAAGATTGTTGCCTTTCTCCGGGGACCTCATTTTCCTTACACTGAGACTATCACATGAAATAGACTTGAAAAGGTGTTAGTCTCAAAGTATTAGATTATAGAGTAACCTCCCCCTGAAGATGTGCATACAAGTTTTGAATACTTGTAGGAGACTTGCACTTTGATTTGATATCAAGAGGGGCAAATTATCTACAATCCAAACTTTGGCACATATAAGTTAAATGATACAACTTGTAGAAATCAAAATTTTCAATTGATGCATCATTTACTATGGAGTGATATAGAAGCTATGTGCCGTGCTTAAGTAAACATTTTAAGCCATGTAGGTTTGCTTAAGTATATGAATTTAAAAACAAGCAATCCTACCATATGATTCACCTAGTATGCATAATTTAAAACAAAGGTAAATAACAAATGTAATACTAGGCAAGAAAGGTAAACTAGATACAAGGTAAATAGATACGCATATCTAAAAACAAGAAATACAATAAATCTAGTTACCTTAGTCATGGGTGGTAAATTTGGGTCCAAAATTTTCACTAACCCACTTGGCAAGTAAACTTGATCCAATATGATGTATCCCATGATATACATCCCAACTTTGCCAAGTCTCCAAATTTCCCGATGACCTTCGGTCCACTCACTTCCCTTTCGGGATCCAAACCTTCTTGGTGCTTTTCATGGTTGAAATTATTTCCTTTGGCACCCAGATGCGTTTGGCCCCCTTTCCTTTGTTGACTTGCTTGTTGGCCTTGATTGCTATCACCTTTCCATTCTTTTTCTTCTTGATCAAATATGGTGTAGCATCCTTTTTGTTCACCTTTTTGATGTAGGTGTTGGAGACTTTGCTTGATGGCTTTTGCTTGAGCTTTTGCCTTTGTTTATCCCCAGTCATCGCCTTGCATTGAAAAGACTTGTGGCCTTCCATGTGGCATAGCCTACAGATCACAGTTTCTCCCTCTACAGGCTTGTTCACTCCCACAGTGGTGTTATCCTATGGAGGTCGGATTTGTTTGGCTTTGCCTTTCTTGTCATACAAAGCCTTGCCAAGGCGAGCCACTTCTTGCTTTAATTGTTCATTTTCCTTTGCAACCTCATCCGAACATGTCTCTACAACAATATTCTTAACAACGACTTGGTTGCAGGGGTTAGAATCATTAATTAAATCAAAGTAGGAAGTAGAAGCATCTTTCTTAATAATTTTAGGTATTTCAAGTAAAGATGCTGCTGGGGTGCTTCCAATGTTTTCTAGCTTAGTAGTTAGCTCATTATTGTGTATGCTAAGAATTTCCATTTTCTCTAGCAAATTTTCAATAGCTTCTTGGGAGCTAGCTAACTTAGCCTTAAGTTTTTCATTCTTTTTAATGAGACCATCATTGGTAGTAGTGGATGGAGCACTAGATTCTAATAGCTCAATTTTAGTTGACAGCTCACTATTTAAGTTTGCAAAAGTCTCAAATTTTTCTAGCAAACCTTTATAATCATTTTGGGAGCTAATCAACTTATTTTTCAAAGTTTTAAGTTGAGCTTTTTTCTTATTGCAAACATCCTGGAAAAATTCTATGGCTTCCGCAAGCTCATCTACAGAGGGCTTTCCCTCACCTTCATCATCACTACTACTTTCATCACTAGAGGATGGAATGCTTTTGTTACCTCTTTCCATAAGGCATTTGTGTGATGACCGTGATGAGTGTGATGAGGATCGGTGGCTGCGCGTCCTTGGAGGTTCATCTTCACTTGAAGAATCATCCCAAGTTCTAACACTTGTTAGTGCCTTGCCTTTGCTCCTCTCCTTTTTGGGTTTGGCCATATTTGGACAGTTGTCCCTGAAGTGGCCCTTCTCCCCACATGCGAAGCATCCTCTCTTCCTTTGCTTTTTCCTGTCAATGTTAAAGAGAAGATCCTCGACCTGCAGGGGCACACCCATTAGATTAATCTTGCGGATCATCCTCATTACCTTTCCGACGCGTCGGATTGTTTCTTCATCCTCGGAGGATGATGTGCATGGTTGATTATCTTCATCATCATCACTTTCTTCTTCTTTCTCTTCTTCACTTGAGGAACTTGGAGTAGGAGCCTTCTTTTTGCCCTTCCTTTCATCACATGCAAAAGCATATGGTCTTGAGGAAGTTGGCTCCTCTCCCCAACACATTTTTCGTGACATCTCAAAAGCCGCAATTTTCCCAATCACAATGGTCGGGGTCATGCTACTCAAGTCCTCCATGTTGTGAAGGATGGTGATGATGCTCCCATATCTTCGTTGTGGTAGCAGGGAGATAATCTTCCTCACAATGTCCGCATCACCTAGCTTATTAATGCCAATAGAGTTGAGCTCATTGATAATTAGATTTAAGCGAGAATACATATCTCTAACAAGCTCATCATCTTTCATAGCAAATGAATTATACTCATTTAAGACTAGGCAATGTTTTTGCTCACGGACATTGGATGTGCCGTCATGGAGCTCATGCAATTTTAGCCAAATCTCATTAGCAGTTTTCAAGGTAAATACTTGATTAAAAATATCCATGCTAAGAGATTTGTCGGGGACCATAATTAGGGGTACCCTCAAGGCCCCTAAATCTCAGCTGGTAACCCCCATCAGCACAAAGCTGCAAAGGCCTGATGGGTGCGACTTAAATCAAGGATCGGTCCATTCAAGGGACACGATCGTGCCTCGCCCGAGCCTAGCCTCGGGCAAGGGAAGCTGACCCTGGAGAACCTAAGTCTCGCCCGAGGACCCCCCTCCAACAACGGGCACAATGTCAGCTCGCCCGAGGCCCAGTCTTCACTGAGAAGCAACCTTGGCCACATCGCCACGCCGACCGACCAAATCGCAGGGGCATTTAATGCAAAGGTGGCCTGACACCTTTATCCTGACGCACGCCCTCCAGTCGACAGAGACGAAGTGACCGCAGTCACTTCGCCGCTCTATTGACCGGTCTGACAAGAGGACAGCGCTGCCTGCGCCGCTCCGACTGCCGAGCCACCCGACAGAGTGAGGCTGACAGCAGCCAAGGCCGGCCTCGGGCGTCATAGGAAACTCCGCCTCGCCCGACCCAGGGCTCGGACTCGGGCTCAGCCCCGGAAGACGGCGAACTCCGCTCCGCCCGACCCAGGGCTCGGACTCGGGCTTAGCCCCGGAAGACGGCGAACTCCGCTCCGCCCGACCCAGGGCTCGGACTCGAGCTCAGCCCCGGAAGACGGCGAACTCTGCTCCGCCCGACCCAGGGCTCGGACTCGGGCTCAGCCCCGGAAGACGGCGAACTCCGCTCTGCCCAACCCTGGGCTCGGACTCGGGCTCAGCCCCGGAAGACGGCGAACTCCGCTCCACCCGACCCAGGGCTCGGACTCGGGCTCAGCCCCGGAAGACGACGAACTCCGCCTCGCTCGACCCCAGGGCTCGGACTCAGCCCTGACCCCAGGAGACGACGGACTCCGCTTCGCCCGACCCCAGGGCTCGGACTCAGCCCTGGCCTCAGCCGACGGTCTCCGCCTCGCCCGACCCAGGGGCTCGGACTCGACCACGGCCACGGAAGACAGACTCGACCTCGACCTCGGAGGAGCCTCCACATTGCCCACCCTAGGGCGCGGACCGACCAAGTCGACAGGAGGCGCCATCATTACCCTACCCCGAGCTGACTCAAGCTACGGGGAACAAGACCGGCGTCCCATCTAGCTCGCTCCGCCAGATAGGCAATGATGGTGCCCCGCACGCTCTGTGACGACGGCGGCTCTCGGCCCCCTTACGGAAGCAAGAGGACGTCAGCAAGGACTCGACAGCCCCGACAGCTGTCCTTCCGCCAGGCTCCAGCGCTCCTGCGACGGCCACGACACCACGCGAAACCGGGTGCCAAGACCTCTCCGGCTGCCACGACGACATGTACTTAGGGCGCTAGCTCACCACCGCGAGACACGTTAGCTTATTGTACACCTGGATCCTCTCCTTACGCTTATAAAAGGAAGGACCAGGGCCCTCTTACAGAAGGTTGGCCCACGCGGAGAAGGACGGGACGGTGCTCGCGCAAGGCCGCTCGCTCCCACTCCCGCGTGGACGCTTGTATCCCCCTACTGCAAGCACACCCGACTCAGGCGCGAGGCTAACACGAAGGCCGCGGGATTCGCTCACTCACGCCTGCCTCCCTCCGGCTGCCTCCTTTCCCCCCTTCGCGTTCCGCCTCGCGTCGACCCATCGGGGCTGGGGCACGCGGCGACAATTCACTCATCGGTCCAGGGACCCCTGGGTTTCGAAACACCGACAGTTGGCACGCCAGGTAGGGGCCTGCTGTGTGTTGACGAATAGCTTCCCGTCAAGCTCCAGATGGGCAGTCTCCAGCAACCTTTCCAGCCCGGGACGGTGCTCCGTTTCGGGAATCTTGAGTTCATGTCCCTCGACGGCAGCTACGACATGATACTCCTTCCCCCGCCATGCGACAGTGACAATGGCGGTCGACAACCCGCTCGCCGACGGGGAAATCGACGACGCCTTCCCCACGTGGTGGAAGGACGACATTCGGGCTTGTCCCGTCCCCTCCCCCGCCGACGGAGGAGGAGGCGGGGCAACCAAGGCCAAGCGGGAAGCGGCACCTCGTTGGCTGTCGAGCGAGTCGACGGCGCCGGCGCCCCAACGGAGGGCGCGTCGGGCATCGATCTCGCGTCTAAGACGAAGACGAGCGCCGCCTCCCCGCAACGCGCCGATCTCAAGCAAACGCATGACGCCAGCACGCTCGCGAAGGACTTGCTGGGCGTCACCCTCGTACCTGAGACAACGGTGCAGTCAGTCCTAGACGCGACCTTGTCACCGACCGTCGACCGAAAGGTACCGATCGATTCCCATCTCGCGTCTTTTGGGTTCGGCCTCGACCCACCAAGCGACTCCGCTTCGGTGAGCACTTTCATAGAGGCGAGTCCAAATCCTCTGGGGTATCATGTGCGGTCACCCTGGGACCGGCTGACAGACGCCTCGACCTACGAGCCCTCGGGGTCCGAGGAAGATGGCGAGCCCGACCTCCGTTGGGATTTCTCCGGACTTGGTAACCCTAGTGCCAGTGCGGGACTTCATGACCGCATGTGACTACTGCCTTTCCGACTGTTCCGACGGCAGCCGCGGCCTCGACAACGAGGACCGCGGCCCAAGTCGTGAATGTTTCCACGTCGATCTAGGGGGTCCCGACGAAGGCAACCATCTTGGTATGCCGGAAAACGGTGATCCCCCTAGGCCCGTGCCTCGCGTTGACATCCTTCGGGAGCTAGCTGTGGTCCCCGTCCCGGCGGGGGGTCCTGACCCACAGCTCGAGCAAATCTGTGAGAGGCAGGCCAGGCTCGACGAGGGAGCAGGAACGCTTGTGCCGATCCGCCGGGACATCGGACAGGAATGGGCGGTCCAACCCCCGGCCGGAGAAGCGCGTCATCTCCCCCAGGACATCCAGCACCGCATCGCCGACGGCTGTCAGGGTGAGGCCGCTGCCGGATTCCAGCGGAGTCGGCCAGAACCTGGCTGCAGCGGCAATGCTTCTCCGCGCGATGCCGGAGCCATCAACCACCGAGGGGCGGCGTATCCAGAGAGAGCTCAAGAATCTCCTGGAGGATGCCGCGGTCCGACGGGCCGAAAGCTCTGCCTCCCGAAGGCAGGGGTTCCCCTCAGAACATCGCGCTAGCGACTTCCCGATTCATGCGGGAAGCCTCGGTCCACTCCGGGCGCACGCGCAACACAGTGCCTGCAGCCCCGGGTCGCCTCGGCAACGAGCGCCATCATCACAGCCGTCGGGCCCACCTCGATGATAGGGCGCGCCGAGGCTACCACCCCAGGCGTGGGGGACGCTACAACAGCGGGGAGGATCGGAGTCCTTCGCCCGAACCACCCGGTCCGCAGGCTTTCAGCCGCACCATACGACGGGCACCGTTCCCGACCCGGTTCCGAACCCCGACTATCACAAAGTACTCGGGGGAGACGAGACCGGAACTGTGGCTCACGGATTATCGGCTGGCCTGCCAACTGGGTGGAACGGACGATGACAACCTCATCATCCGCAACCTCCCCCTGTTCCTCTCCGACACCGCTCGAGCCTGGCTGGAGCACCTGCCCCCGGGGCAGATCTCCAACTGGGACAACCTGGTCCAAGCTTTCGCCAGCAATTTCCAGGGCACATACGTGCGCCCTGGAAACTCCTAGGATCTCCGAAGCTGCCGCCAGCAGCCGGGAGAGCCTCTCCGGGACTACATCCGGCGATTCTCGAAGCAGCACACAGAGCTGCCCAACGTCACCGATTCAGATGTCATCGGCGCATTCCTCGCCGGCACCACCTGCCGCGACCTGGTGAGCAAGCTGGGTCGCAAGACCCCCACCAGGGCGAGCGAGCTGATGGACATCGCCACCAAGTTCGCCTCTGGCCAGGAGGCGGTTGAGGCCATTTTTCGGAAGGACAAGCAGCCCCAGGGCCGCCCACCGGAAGATGCTCCCGAGGCGTTAACTCAGCGCGGCGCCAAGAAGAAGGGCAAGAAGAAGTCGCAAGCGAAACGCTGATGCCGCCAACGTGGACCTTGTCGCCGCCGCCGAGTACAAGAACCCTCAGAAACCTTCCGAAGGTGCCAACCTCTTCGACAAGATGCTCAAGGAGCCGTGCCCCTATCATCAGGGGCCCGTCAAGCACACCCTTGAGGAGTGTGCCATGCTTCGACGACACTTCCACAAGGCCGGGCCACCCGCGGAGGGTGGCAAGGCCCTCGACGACGCAAAGGAGGAAGATCGCAAGGCAGGAGGGTTCCCCGAGGTCCACGACTGCTTCATGATCTATGGCGGGCAAGTGGCGAACGCCTCGGCTCGGCACCGCAAGCAAGAGCGTCGGGAGGTCTGCTCGGTAAAGGTGGCGGCGCCAGTCTACCTAGACTGGTCCGACAAGCCCATCACCTTCGACCAGGCCGACCATCCAGACTACGTGCCTGAGCCCGGGGAGATACCCACTCGTTGTCGACCCCATCATCGGCAACGTCAGGCTCACCAAGGTCCTCATGGACGGAGGCAGCGGCCTCAACATCATCTACGCCAAGACCCTCAGGCTCCTGCGGATCGATCTGTCCTCGGTCCGGACGGGCGCTGCGCCTTTCCACGGGATCGTCCCCGGGAAGCGCGTTCATCCCCTCGGACAACTCGACCTACCCGTCTGCTTCGGGACGCCCTCCAACTTTCGAAAGGAGACCCTCACGTTCGAAGTGGTCGGGTTTCGAGGAACCTACCACGCAGTGCTGGGGAGGCCATGCTACGCCAAGTTCATGGCCGTCCCCAACTACACCTACCTCAAGCTCAAGATGCCGGGCCCCAATGGGGTCATCACCGTCGGGCCCATGTACCGACACACGTACGAATGCGATGTGGAGTGCGTGGAGTACGCCGAGGCCCTCGTTGAATCTGAGGCCCTCATCGCTAACCTGGAGAGCCTCTCTAGGGAAGCGCCCGACGTGAAGCGCCACGCCGGCAACTTCGAACCGGCGGAGACGGTTAAGTCCGTCCCTCTCGACCCCTGCAACGACGCCTCCAAGCAGATCCGGATCGGTTCCGAGCTCGACCCCAAATAGGAAGCAGTGCTCGTCGACTTTCTCCGCGCAAACACCAACGTTTTCACGTGGAGTCCCTCGGACATGCCCGACATACCGAGGGAAGTCGCCGAGCACTCTCTGGATATTCGAGCCGGGGCCCGACCCGTGAAGCAACCTCTGCGCCGATTCGACGAAGAAAAGCGTAGAGCCATAGGCGAAGAGATCCACAAGCTACTGGCGGCAGGGTTCATCAAAGAGGTATTCCATCCTAAATGGCTTGCCAACCCTGTGCTTGTGAGAAATAAAGGGGGGAAATGGCGGATGTGTGTAGACTACACTGGTCTAAACAAAGCAGTGTCCGAAGGTTCCCTACCCTCTGCCTCGCATCGATCAGATCGTGGACTCCACTACTGGGTGCGAAACCCTGTCTTTCCTCGATGCCTACTCAGGGTATCACCAAATCAGGATGAAAGAGTCTGACCAGCTCGCGACTTCATTCATCACACCCTTCGGCATGTACTGCTATGTTACAATGCCGTTTGGTTTGAGGAATGCGGGGGCGACGTACCAGCGATGCATGAACCATGTGTTTGGCGAACACATCGGCCGAACGGTCGAGGCCTACGTCGATGACATCGTAGTCAAGACGAGGAAGGCCTCCGACCTCCTTTCTGACCTTGAAGCGACATTCCGATGTCTCAAGGCAAAAGGCGTGAAGCTTAATCCCGAAAAGTGTGTCTTCGGGGTCCCCCGAGGCATGCTCATGGGGTTCATCGTCTCTGAGCGGGGCATCGAAGCCAACCCGGAGAAGATTGCAGCCATCACCAGCATGGGGCCAATCAAGGACTTGAAAGGCGTACAAGAGGGTCATGGGATGTCTCGCGGCTCTGAGCCACTTCATCTCCCGCCTCGGCGAAAGAGGTCTGCCTCTGTACCGCCTCTTAAGAAAAGCTGAGTGCTTCGCTTGGACTCCCGAGGCCGAGGAAGCCCTCAGGGAACCTGAAGGTGCTCCTCACGAACGCGCCCATCTTGGTGCCCCCCGCTGTCGGAGAAGCCCTCTTGATCTACGTCGCCGCAACCACCCAGGTGGTTAGCGCCACGATCGTGGTTGAGAGACGAGAAGAAGGGCATGCACTGCCCGTCCAGAGGCCAGTATACTTCATTAGTGAGGTACTATCCGAGACCAAGATCCGCTACCCACAAATCCAGAAGCTGCTGTACGCGGTGATCCTGACACGGCGGAAGTTGCGACACTACTTCGAGTCTCATCCGGTGACTGTGGTGTCATCCTTCCCCCTGGGAGAGATCATCCAGTCCCGGGAGGCCTCGGGTAGAATTGCGAAGTGGGCGGTGGAGATCATGGGCGAGACGATCTCGTTCGCCCCTCGGAAGGCCATCAAGTCCCAGGTCTTGGCGGACTTCGTGGCTGAATGGGCCAACACCCAGCTCCCGACGGCTCCGATCCAACCGGAGCTCTAGACCATGTTTTTCGATGGGTCGCTGATGAAGACGGGAGCCGGCGCAGGCCTCCTCTTCGTCTCGCCCCTCGGGAAGCACCTACGCTACGTGTTGCGCCTCCACTTCCCGGTGTCCAACAACGTGGCTGAGTACGAGGCTCTGATAAACGGGTTGCGAATCGCCATCGAGCTAGGGGTCCGACGCCTCGACGCTCACGGTGACTCGCAGCTCGTCATCGACCAAGTCATGAAGAACTCCCACTGTGGTGACCCGAAGATGGAAGCCTACTGCGATGAGGTTCGGCGCCTGGAAGACAAGTTCTACGGGCTCGAGCTCAACCACATCGCCCGACTCTACAACGAGACTGCGGACGAGCTGGCTAAAATAGCCTCGGGACGAACAACAGTTCCCCCGGACATATTCTCCCGAGACCTGCATCAACCCTCCGTCAAGACCGAGGACACGCCCGAGCCCGAGGCACCTCCGGCTCTGCCCGAGGCACCCTCAGCTCAGTCCGAGGTACCCTCGGCCCAGTCTGAGGTACCCTCGGCATGGTCCGAGGTACCCTCGGCTCAGCCCGAGGTACCCTCGGCCCCCGAGGGTGAGGCACTGCACGTCGAGGGGGGACCGAGCGAGGTCACGCCTAATCAAAGCTGGCAGACCCTGTACCTGCAATATCTCCACCGAGGGGAGCTACCCCTCGACCAAGCCGAAGCTCGGCGGTTGGTGAGGCGCGCCAAATCTTTCGTCTTGCTGGGAGATGGGAAGGAGCTCTACCACCACAGCCCCTCAGGCATCCTCCAGCGATGCATTTCCATCAGCCGAAGGCCGGGAGCTCTTGCAAGAGATACACTCGGGGGCTTGCGGCCATCACGCAGCACCTTGAACCCTCGTTGGAAACGCCTTCCGATAAGGATTCTACTGGCCGACGGCGGTGGCCGACGCTACTAGAATTGTCCGCACCTGCGAAGGGTGTCAGTTCTACGCGAGGCAGACCCACCTGCCCGCTCAGGCTCTACAGACCATACCCATCACCTGGCCGTTTGCAGTGTGGGGTCTAGACCTCGTTGGCCCCTTGCAGAAGGCACCCGGGGGCTACACGCACCTGTTGGTCGCCATCGACAAATTCTCCAAGTGGATCGAGGTTCGACCCCTAAACAGCATCAGGTCCGAACAGGCGGTGGCGTTCTTCACCAACATCATCCATCGCTTCGGGGTCCCGAACTCCATCATCACCGACAATGGTACCCAGTTCACCGGCAGAAAGTTCCTGGACTTCTGCGAGGATCACCACATCCGGGTGGACTGGGCTGCCGTGGCACACCCCATGACGAATGGGCAAGTGGAGCGGGCCAACGGCATGATCCTGCAAGGACTCAAGCCTCGGATCTACAACGACCTCAACAAGTTCGGCAAGCGGTGGATGAAGAAGCTCCCCTCGGTGGTCTGGAGTCTGAGGACAACGCCGAGCCGAGCCACGGGCTTCACGCCGTTCTTTCTAGTCTATGGGGCCGAGGCCATCTTGCCCACAGACTTGGAATACGGTTCCCCGAGGGTGAGGGCCTACACCAACCAAAGCAACCGAGCCAACCGAGAAGACTCACTGGACCAGCTGGAGGAGGCTCAGGACGTGGCCTTACTACACTCGGCGCGGTACCAGCAGTCCCTGCGACGCTACCACGCCCGAGGGGTTAGGTCCCGAGACCTCCAGGTGGGCGACCTGGTGCTTCGGCTGCGACAAGACGCCCGAGGGCGGCACAAACTCACGCCTCCCTGGGAAGGGCCGTTCGTCATCGCCAAGGTCCTGAAGCCCGGAACGTACAAGCTAGCCAACAGCCAAGGCGAGGTCTACAGCAACGCTTGGAACATCCAACAGCTACATCGCTTCTACCCTTAAGATGCTTTCAAGTTGCTCGTATACCTCGTTCACGCATCAAGTCTGGTCGTCAAGGAAGGGTCAGCCTTGCCTCGGCAAAGCCCGACCCTCCCTTAGGGGCTAGAAGGGGGCAACCCCCTCTGCGTCAAAGTTTTCCTCGAAAAAAGAAAAAAATCTTTTCTGCCAGAATGCCTTTCGTGCTCTTCGACTACTTCAAAAGTGGATCCTAAAAATGACGGAGTACACGTAAGCAGCCAAGGCTGACCGAGCCGAGGGACTCCTACGCCTCCGGGATACGGATACCTCACTCATCACCTTCTGCGATAAGTAACTCGCGCTCGGATAAGTGACTCCGCGGACCGAACAAGTCTTCATGCTCGAGAGCTCCTCTGCCGAAATGATTTTTCGGACCTTCTTGACTGCGTCGGTAACAGAACCCTATGGACGAGTAAGAGCGCGCGTAAGCGGCAAGGCCGACCGAGCCGAGGGATTCCTACGCCTCCGGGATACGGATACCTCACTCATCGCCTTCCGTGAAAAGCAACTCTCGCCCGCACAAACAATTCTGTTACCGACAAATGAGTCCGGATACTCGAAACAAGAGGAAAAGAAACGCAGCTTTACAACACGACGACGACGTGTTTAGGCCTCGGCGGCCACAGAAAACATACACACACTACAAGACAACCTGATCCTGCAGGCTCGGACGTCGACAACCGAAGGGGGCAGCAGCACCCTCGGCATCAACTACACCTTCGGCGGGGTCTGACCTAGCCTCGGACGGCGATGCGGTCGGAGGGCCCCCACTCTGAAGGACGACATCAGCACCACACCCGGGCCATCGCTGCCAGGGTCTTCTTCGAGAATCCGGCCCGAGCAGGCGGCTCGGCCGGCCACCCCGAGGCCTCGGCCAGCTGACCCCCAAAGACATCAGCTCGACTTGTGGCCTCGGCAGCTCAACTCCGGCGTCGGCTCCGCCAGTGGACGACCCAGCCAGGCTCTGGCCAACTACGCCTCCTTTTTCGAAGCCAACTCTGCCTCCGTCCGTGCTGACACCGCTACCTTCGGCTTCGGCTCATCGAAGGGAGGCCGAGGGGTTCCTTTAACTAAGCAAGAGGGGCCTCGGACAGCAAGGCCGACCGAGCCGGGGGACTCCTACGCCTCCGGGATACGGATACCTCACTCGTCACCTTTGCACGAGGCAACTCACGCTCGGTGAAGCGGTTCAGATAATCGACAAGGCGAGTCTCAGTGCTCGAAATGAAGAAAAAACACGGCTTCGCGCCAAAAATACATACACGTTCAGGCCTCGACAGCCGCATTGAACAAGACACCAGCATTCAAGGTGCCATTACAAACGGAGCTCCGGTTCTGTCTCCGCGGGAACGAACAACCCCCCAAGATTGGGGGACCCGCGGAGCGATTGAGGGCCGACGGGTGGCTCGCCGCCGCCCGATCCGGCGACGGCGACAACGACCTCCGCCCCGGGCGACGAACCAGCTTCAGCAACGGCTTCGGGGCGGGTGCTACGGTAGGAGGGCTCTCGTTCACCGAGGATGAGAACCAGCCATTCAAGCCGGGAGACGGAGGCCCAGGGGTGCGGGCGGAGTTGGCAATCTCGTTGGCAAAGAAGCCTTCTCCGGCTGCCACCACCTCAACACTGCGCCAGCGGGAGCCGGACGCCTCAAAGTGCACCGGCAGTTCCTCGCCCTCGCCGGAGCCGCCCAGAACATGAGCGCCGCCCTCGCGACACACGACGTGCTGGGCGACCCACTGACGCGGCTGTCGGCGCAAGGAAGGCCTGGACGTGGCCGGCCCGCACGCGGCGCGACCATCATCCGGACGGAGGACGGAATGCTGCACCCTGGCAGAGCAGCGGCGGTCCGCCTACCCCGGCGTGGCTGAGGGAAGCCTCCGTGGAGCTAGAAGATGCCTTTCTCCCCCAGACACCGGGGGAAGAAAAGGGTTACCGACCCACGCGGATGCGGCCCCCCCGACTCGCCTCACCCTCCGCCCTAGCAAGGATGATGAAGATCCTTGAAGCCGAGGGCGGGGCGGAGGCCGCAGCCCGGTTTGCTTCTCCCCACCATCAAGCTGGTGGTCACCATCTCGGGTGACCACCGGCGAGGGGACGCAGCCGGGCTGCATGATGAAAATCCTTGAAGCCGAACGATGGCCGAAAGGTACCAACTTCCATGAAGTTGTGTTCCTCCGACGACAAGACAGAAGGATTGCAGGCATCCCCCATCCGGGGGCTCGGAAGGTGGGAAGACACGATGCATGAGGGAAGCGCGAAGACATGGTTGCCCTCCAAGGGGGTCGCCCCCCCCTTTTAAAAGCGACTCTCCCCACTTGCGCCCTCAACCGTTGCGGGTTGAGTCTTCTCCAACACGCTCCAAGATTCTCCCCCCCACGGCGCGGGGGCTGGGTCCCACACGTCATGCAAGCTGGTCCAGGGGAGAAGAAGCCAAACCACCGTGCGCGCGCGGTGCATGCAACCACCCGGCGGTTGCAAGCACTCCTCCACTTTCGCCCAGACCAGCGGGTGAAAGGGCGGACAGCCATGCAGGCGGCATGCAACCGTGCCAAGTGGGCGCGCCCCTTCGACTCCAACGAGCCCAACATGGAGGTCCAGGCCCACGCGTCATGCAACCGGCGCGCCGGTTGCTACGTGTGAGCAACTGCACCGCCACTCATGCCACTACCGCGCCTCCTCGACTGCGGAGTCAATACCGCGATTTGAGGCAACCCTGCAGTGCCAGCCAAGCGCGACGGTCAAATGCGGTCAAAAATGGGCCGGCAATAATGGCGGTGACAGGCGGGCAGGAGCAGCGGTCACGTCGTCAGCCAAGCTTTTGTCCCATCCAGGGGCAGCGAGGGAGCCCTCTCCCACGGTGTGAAGACGGTGCGCCCGTGATCCGTTCCTCGAACGGCTCACGCACGCGCAACGACCGCCTCGCGAACCACTCGCCCCGTCGCATTAACTCCACGGCAGGACAGGCGGCGCTTCAGGCGGGAGAAGCAAGCAACGCTTCGCCTTCGCCATAATGACCGTGCCAAAAAAGGTACGCCGCGTCATTCGATTTCGTGCCCTTTTCCTTTTCCTCTTTCTCTCTCTAACAATAGGGACCGGGAAAGGGGGATACCCCGAAAAGGACCCTTCTCCGTGAAGGAAACAGGCTCTGAGCCTCCCTACTGATCAGAGGTTCGAAGGCCGGCCCCTCGGAGGGGTTCAACGGCCGCCTCAGATCGATTGGGTTCTGCGCCCACTACTGGTCAGAGGTTCGATGGCCGGCCCCTCGAAGGGTTCAACGGCCGCCTCAGGACACTCGGGCTCCAGCGCCCACTACTGATCAGGGGTTCGTAGGCTGGCCCTCGAAGGGTTCACAGTCGCCTCAGACACAGAGCGAGGGATGACCATGGGTACGTTCGATACATAACCAAGGCTCGGGCTATGCTCCCGAGGTACCCTAGGACATTTCCAAGACCAGCGGGAACGATCTTGTAACGGAATCCCATCAGAGGGAGGCATCGAGCCCTCGGACCCCGTCGACAGGGGACCGGGTCCGGCAGATCACCCGCAGGTACTTTTGGGCGCGCCTCTGGGCCTCTAGCTGACCCCTAACAAATGGGGCATGGACGTCCGCTCGGATTACCCGCCAGCAGCTCACCGGAGAAACCATGTTCGGCACCCTCCAAGGACAACATGGCGCTTTCCCCCCCTCCTCCTTGCGGAAAGGCGACGCAGGGGCGTATGTAAAAAAGACGAGTCTCTCCTTGACCGTCCTCTCGCCCTGTGCAGAGGCTCGGGGGCTGCTCTCGCAAATCCGGCTCCGGCCAAACCGTTGACAGCGTCAACATACCAGCCCGAGAACTTGGGACCCGACCGTGCACTCGAGCTACGGCCAGCTCGCATGAGGGAACAACTAGACTAGCCGAAGTGTTGCGAAACGCACTAAGACCTCGAAGGAGTAAAACTACTCCTCCGAGGCCTCGGGGGCTACACCCGGCGGGTGCGCTCGCGCGCACCCACCGGAACAGAATGCAACCGAAAAAGGCTGGTCCCCTTGCAAAAAAGTGCGGCAAAAGCCTCCAAGCGAGTATTAGTACTCCCTTGGAGGCTCGGGGGCTACTAGTCGGGGACCATAATTAGGGGTACCCTCAAGGCCCCTAAATCTCAGCTGGTAACCCCCATCAGCACAAAGCTGCAAAGGCCTGATGGGTGCGATTAAATCAAGGATCGGTCCATTCAAGGGACACGATCGTGCCTCGCCCGAGCCTAGCCTCGGGCAAGGGAAGCCGACCCCGGAGAACCTACGTCTCGCCCGAGGACCCCCCTCCAACAACGGGCACAATGTCAGGTCGCCCGAGGCCCAGTCTTCACCGAGAAGCAACCTTGGCCACATCGCCACGCCGACCGACCAAATCGCATGGGCATTTAATGCAAAGGTGGCCTGACACCTTTATCCTGACGCACGCCCTCTAGTCGACAGAGCCAAAGTGACCGCAGTCACTTCGCCGCTCTATTGACCGGTCCTGACAAGAGGACAGCGCCGCCTGCGCCGCTCCGACTGCTGAGCCACCCGATAGAGTGAGGCTGACAGCAGCCAAGGCCGGCCTCGGGCGTCATAGGAAACTCCGCCTCGCCCGACCCAGGGCTCGGACTCGGGCTCAGCCCCGGAAGACGGCGAACTCCGCTCCGCCCGACCCAGGGCTCGGACTCGGGCTCAGCCCCAGAAGACGGCGAACTCCGCTCCGCCCGACCCAGGGCTCGGACTCGGGCTCAGCCCCGGAAGACGGTGAACTCCGCTCCGCCCGACCCAGGGCTCGGACTCGGGCTTAGCCCCGGAAGACGGCGAACTCCGCTCCGCCCGACCCAGGGCTCGGACTCGGGCTCAGCCCCGGAAGACGACGAACTCTGCCTCGCCCGACCCCAGGGCTCGGACTCAGCCCTGACCCCAGAAGACGATGGACTCCGCTTCGCCCGACCCCAGGGCTCGGACTCAGCCCTGGCCTCAGCCGACTGGTCTCTGCCTCGCCCGACCTAGGGGCTCAGACTCGACCACGGCCACGGAAGACAGACTCGACCTCGACCTCGGAGGAGCCTCCACATCGCCCAACCTAGGGCGCGGACCGACCACGTTGACAGGAGGCGCAATCATTACCCTACCCCGAGCTGACTCAAGCTACGGGGAACAAGACCGGCATCCCATCTGGCTCGCTCCGCCAGATAGGCAATGATGGCGCCCCGCACGCTCTGTGACGACGGCGGCTCTCGGCCCCCTTACAGAAGCAAGAGGACATCAGCAAGGACTCGACAGCCTCGACAGCTGTCCTTCCGCCAGGCTCCAGCGCTCCTCCGACGGCCACGACACCACGCGAACCGGGTGCCAAGACCTCTCCGGCTGCCACGACGGCATGTACTTAGGGCGCTAGCTCACCACCGCTAGACACGTTAGCACATTGCTACACACCCCATTGTACACCTGGATCCTCTCCTTACGCCTATAAAAGGAAGGACCAGGGCCCTCTTACAGAAGGTTGGCTCGCGCGGAGAAGGACGGGACGGTGCTCGCGCAAGGCCGCTCGCTCCCACTCCCGCGTGGACGCTTGTATCCCCCTACTGCTAGCGCACCCGACTCAGGCGCGGGGCTAACACGAAGGCCGCGGGATCCGCTCACTCACGCCTGCCTCCCTCCGGCTGCCTCCTTTCCCCCCTTCGCGTTCCGCCTCGCGTCGACCCATCGAGCTGGGGCACGCGGCGACAATTCACTCGTCGGTCCAGGGACCCCCCGGGTTTTGAAACACCGACAAGATTCATACAAGCAATTTTTGGCTCTAGCATTTAAATAAATTTCTTTTTCCTCACTCGTGGTGGGTTTCTCGAGATTCTTGAGGGGTTTCATCCCGTCACGAGTGACTCTCCAAACACCTAGATCAACGGCCTCTAGGTAGCAAGCCATTCTAGCACTATAATACGGGAAGTTAGTGCCGTCGATGTGTGGTGGCCTATGGGTATCCATCCCTTCCTCTAAAAAGCGTCGGCTCTTTTAGCGGTGAAGCTAAAGCGTTTCAAATGAGCCAAACCGGGCTTTGATGCCACTTGTAGGAAACAGGTGATGCCTAAGAGGGGGGGGGGGGTGAATTAGGACTTCTAAAACTTCTACTAAACTAGGCCACAATTAAATCCCTAGAGCAAAACCTATGCAAATAACCAAACTAGAAAGTGCAATCTAGGTTTTGTCTAAGTGTTGCTATCTCTACCGCAAAGGCTAAGTTTCAATCTACACTAAATAAGTATGTATACAAGATTGAAACTTACATGCTTAATATAAATGCGGAAACTTAAAGAGCAAAGTAGAGAAGCAAACTCTCGTGGATGACGCCGGTATTTTTATCGAGGTATCCAAAACCACGCAAGGTCCCGACTAATCCTCGTTGGTGCCCCTACGCAAAGGGAAGCCCACGCGAGGGCCAAGCACCACAGTCGAGTAACTCCGTAGAGAGCAGCGGGCCTTCTCCACGCACAAGTGGTGCATCGCTTCTGGCTCCTCTCGGACGCTCCCCGCCGTCTCCACTATCGAGCTTCCGGTCGAAACGCCGCGGGCATCGTTCCCTCCGGTACACGGTGGCGGCCGTGACACAAACGCAGTTGTCACGGTCTCGCAAGACTCTCGCCCCACTCGGTACAATTACAACGACTCACGCAAGAGCCGAGGGGTTGTGTGGTTTTACAAAACTCACTCAACTAACTAGGGTTTACCTAGAGCAAGCACTAAAGCGGTCTAACCAACCTAAGCACTTCGCAAAGCACCTACGCTAATCACCGAGTGATTCTATTAAGCACTTGGGTGTTTGAGCTCTTGGAAATGTGCACTATATGCCTTGGTATGTTGCTTGGGCTCCCACACCTTCAAATGGCCGGTTGGGTGAAGTATATATAGGCCCCAACTCCAAAATAGCCGTTGGAGAAAAGCTGCAGTTCTCTGCGGCACACCGGACAGTCCTGTGGTGCACCGGACAGCGCACTGTAGCCTGTCCGGTGCGCCTAGCCGTTGCTCTGTCAGAGCAGGTGACCATTGGCGCTGCAGGCTTTTCCACACCGGACAGTCTGGTGCTAACACCGGACAGTCCGGTGGTCTTCTCTCCGGGTGCCACCTAGAACTAGCCGTTGGGCTGGAGTTCCCTCGTGCACCGGACAGTCTGGCGTGTGGGCACCAGACAGTCCGGTGCGCCTTCGCACAGATAGTCCGCAGCAGCACACTTGGACTTTTCTTGAATCTTCTTAATGTCTTCTTTTGAGGTGTTGCTTGCCTCAATTCCTTAGTCCAAGTAAGTCTTGCATCCTGTGAACTACAAACACAAACACTAGAAAACTTATTAGTTCACGGATCGTGTTGTTCATCAAACACCAAAACTCAATTAGCCAAATGGCCCGGGGCCCGTTTTCCTTACAGTATCCATTATCTAAAAAATATGGATTATGTCCCGGGCTATGTACCAGGTGGCCCACCCCTTATATCCGCCTATGGCCATGACCATGGATCTAAACAAGCTACAACATACAAGAAAGGAGAGTCATTACTATACTTGAATGAAAAACATGCTCATGAGCAAGAAGAGGGATCTCAAGTTTATCTCTAGATGCGATATCCAAGGTGGTTAGCCCTTACCTTACATGAATGAAGAAGCAACACATGAGCAAGAAGAGGAAGACCAAGTTTATTTGCAGGTCCATATCTAAGAAGGTCAATCCTTGCCTAATCTAATTGAAAGAACATACACATGATCAAGAAGAAACGTTCATATCCATGAAAGTATATCCCAAGATCTCGTGGACAATGAACAGATTGGTGTGCATAACATAGACCTCAATATTGATGCTTCCATAAAACAAGAACAACCTCATTAAGCCTATTTCTCCTAATTGCATATGTACAACAACAAGAACATCCTCAGTATGATTTTTCTATTCAAAATAGGAATCAGACTTGACGTAAATATTATGCCTCACTGTTGATAGAAATTATGACACATTTCTACACCCTGAAATTACTATCAACATACCTCAGAATAAAAGGAATTGAGTTTCACATGTGTCGGCGTTTCGGACCCGGGGGACCCTCAACCGGACCGACTAGTGAATTTTGTGCCGCGTGCCCCTATCCAGATGGGTTGATGCAAGATGGAACACAAGAGGAGGGATGAGGCTTATATTATCTTGCACCGGGGGTGCTTGCAGTAGGGGTTACAAGCTTCGCAAGAGAGGGAACGGGCCCTAGGCCTTTTAGGGGGGTCTAGTGTTGCGGAGTGGAGCTCGATGTTTGGGTGAGTCCGTCTCTGTTGCTCTTGCTGCCCGTGTTGCCCACCTTCTTCTTCCTCTCTCCCTTTCGAAGGCCCTGGGCATCCCCTTTTATAGACACAAGGGGATGGTCCAGCTGTACATATGGGGGTGTAGCAATGTGCTAACGTGTCCGGCGAAGAGGTGCTTGAGCCCTGTATGAAGCGTAGCCAGCGCTGCGGCCCTGGGTCCTACTGACGTTTCTTTGCCTTCGTAGAGAGCTTGTGGACTATTGACGTCATGGATGCATGCGGGGATCCATCATTACCTATTGCCGAAGTAATCTAGATGTGACTCCGGTCTTGTTCCTTCGTAGCCTGAGGCGGCTAGCTAGAGGTAGGGTAATGATGTATCCCCTATAGCGTAGTCGGTCCGAGGCCGAGGTTGGGTGAGGCGGCGACTCCTCCCGTGGCCGTGGTCGGGCGAGGCGGAGAACTTCCCCCGAGGCCGAGGCTGAGACCGAGGCCTGGGGTCGGGCGAGGCGGAGCTCCCTGTTGTGCCCGAGGTTGAACTCGGGAGAGGCCGTGACTTACTGTTGTTAGTCTTACCCTGGTGGTTGGCATAGTAGCTGGAGCAGGGCGAACAGTGCTGTTTTCCTGTCAGAATGGTTAGTGAAAGGGCGAAGTGACTGCGGTCACTTCGACCTTGCCGACTGAGGCGCGCGTGTCAGGATAAGGTGTCAGGCGATCCCCGCATTAAATGCACATGCGATACAGTCAGTTGGTAAGGTGATTTGGCCGAGGTCGCTGCACGACAAAGTTTGCCCAAGCTTGGCTTCGGGCGAGCCAAGGGTGCGCCCACTGCCTGTGGAGGCCCTTGGGCGAGGCGTGAATCCGCCCAGGACTACTGTTCCCGCCCGAGGCCGGGCTTGGGCGATGCGAGATCGCGTCCCTTGGCAGACGAGGCCTTGACTTGAACCGTGCTTATCAGTCTTTATGGTTTGCTCTGGAGACGTTTTCCAGCCGTGTTTAGGAGTGTTGGGGGTACCCCTAATTACGGTACCCGACAGTAGCCCCTGAGCCTCGAAGGGAGTGTAGGTACTCGCTTGGAAGTTCTGCCAGATTTTTTGCATGGGGACCAGCCTTTCTTGGTTATATTTTGTTCCGATGGGTGCGCGCGAGCGCACCCGTCGGGTGTAGCCCCCGATGCCTCAGAGGAGTGGTTTGACTCCTCTGAGGTCTTAATTCTTTTTGTGATGCCTCAGTCGGCCTTGTTGTTTCCTCATGCAGCCTGGCCGCAGCCCGAGTGCATGGTCAGGCTCCAAGTTTTCAAGCTGTTTTGTCGACGTGGTCGACACTTTGGCCGTAGCCTGGTGCGAGAGCAGCCTCCGAGCCTCTGCACGGAGCGAGAGGACGATCAAGGACCGTCTCGACTTTTATTGTACGCCCCTTCGTCGCCTTCCGCAAGGAGGAAGGGGGGAAGCGCCATGTTACCCTCAGAGGGCACCGAACACGGTGTTTCCAGTGAGTTGCTATCGGGTGATCCGAGTGGACGCCCGAGCCTCGTTCGATAAGGGTCGGCTAGTGGCCCAGAGGCGCGCTCCAAAAGTACCTGCAAGTGATTTGCTGGACCCGGACCCATTTGATAGGGTCTGAGGGCTCGGTGCCTCCCTCCGGTGGGATTCCATTACAAATCATTCCCGCTGGTCTCGGAAATGTCCTAGGGTACCTTGGGAGCGTAGCCCGAGCCTCGGCCATGTAACGGACGTACCCAGGGTCATCCCTGACTCTGCGTGCTCTGGGGCGGCTGTCGAACCCTTTCGAGGGGCCAGCCTTCGAACCCCTGATCAGTAAAGGGCTCGGAGCCCGAGTGCTCTGGGGCGGTTGCCGAACCCCGCAGGGTGCAACCTTCGAACCCCTGATCAGTAGGAGGGCTCGGGGCTTGTTTCCTTCGCTGAGAAGGATCCTTTTTCGAAATATCCCCTTTCCCGATCCCTGTGGCAAGAGAGAGAGAGAGGAAAAGGAAAAGGATATGAATTTAAATAATGCGGCGCACCTTTTTTGACGCGGTCATCATGACGGAGGTGAAACGGCGTCCGCTTCGCCTGCCAGAGGTGTCGCTTGCCCTGCCAGGGAGTTAATACGACGAGACGGGTGATTTGCAGGGCATCTATTGCACGTGTGTGAGTCGTTCGAGGAACGGAACACGGGTGCGTCGTCTTTATGCCGTGGGAGAGGGCTCCCCTGCCGCTTTAGGAGAGGATGCGAGCCTGTAGGTGATTGGACCGCCGCTTCCGCACGTCTGTTGCTGCAATTACTACCGGTCCGCCTTTGGTCATATCAACTGTCGTGCCTATCCCAGCGGCTGACTGACCCGTGATCGTCGCACTTAATTGGCACTGTTGGGTCACGCGCGGGGCTGCCTCGAGTCGCTGCACTAGTTCTGACATGTGGGCCCAGGCCTCCATGCTGGACCGCCAGTTGCGACAAAGCTGAAAGGGCATACAACTGTGGTGCGGTTGCACGCTTCTAGCGTGGTGGCCTGCCCTTTCGATCGCTGCATTCGGCGAGAATGAGGGAGCGCTTACCCGCGGGGCGGTTGCATGCTTCGTGTGCAGCGGTTCGCCATCTTCGCGTTGCGGGTCAGTTTGTATGACATGTGGGACCTAGCCCCCGTGTCGTAGGGCGAGAATCCTGGAGCACGTCGGGGGAGACTTTGCTCGCGACGTTTCAGGGTGTAAGTGTGGAGATCTGCCTATAAAAAGGGACCAATCTCCCGGGCACTAACCATGCTTTGCTCCTCTCATCCTCATCGCGCCCCTCCGCCTTTCGAGCCCCCAGATGGGGTGCACCTATGTTGCCTTCTTCTTGCTGCTGTTGGAGGAGCGCGACCTCGTGGGTGTTGGCGCTCTTCAGTCATCGCTCGGCTTCGAGGATTTTCATCATGTAGCCTGGCTGCATTCCCCCACTAATGGTCATCCAGAAGGATGACCACCAGTCTCGTGGTGGGGAAGGGCGAGCCAGGCTGTGGCCTCCCTACCGCTCTCAGCTTCAAGGATGTTCATCATCCGTGCTGGGGGCAAGGGCAAGCCAAGCTGGGTCCCACCTTCGCGTGGGCAGCGGCCCGCTTCTTCCCTCAGTGTTCGGGGGAGAAGGGCGTTCGCTAGTCCGTGGCGCTGTCAGCTGCCGTGTGTATGGCTCCCCGGCCTGGGCGGCTCTGGCGCTGCTTCCGGTGCTGCCTCCTACCACTGGGGCGGAGCGTGGCTGCCCGTCCGCCGCACGGGTGTCGGTCGCACAACACGTCATACGCCGTGAGGGCGGTGTTCGTGTTCTGGGACTGTCTCGTCCTTGCTCCTGTGGCGAGGATAGGAGTGAGGACCTGCCGGTGCGCACTGGGGCGGCCGCCATTTCGCCGGTGTGGTGTTGGCGCGCAGGTGGCCGCTGTCATCGGTGCTGAGGTGGTGGTCGCCATAGGTGAGGCTTCCCCTGTAGAAGCGGTTGCCTTTGCCGATGAGACCGTCAGCGCCACCTGTGGTCGGACCTCCGGCTCTTTGGCTTTAATGGCTTGTCCTCGCCCCTCGTGTGGGGGACGGGGACGAGGACCTTTTCTCAGTAGCGTTTGCCCTAGGGCAAATCGCTACTACTGTCTAGCCGCCCGAGGCGGAGGTCGTTGTCGCTGTTGGTGCAGTGGTCGCCATCGAGCCGCTTGGAGTTTGTTATCTCGCAGCCCCTCTGGTGTGGAGGTAGTTCATTCCTGCGGGAATGGAGCTGGGTCCCGTTTGTAAGGGAATGTAAGAGCAAAATGTAATTGCTCCAAGTACCGAGATATCTGCCGAGGTCGAGAAAGCCGCCGAGGGTGCTGCCGACATCTACGTAGCATAGTTATCCCAAGTACGTGTGTTTGTTTTCTGTGGCTGCCGAGGCCTAAACATTTGGGTATTTGTGTGTAAAGCCGTGTTTCTTTCCTCTTATTTCGAGCATTAAGACTTGTTCGTCGATAGTAGAATCACTTATCCGAGCGTGAGTTACCTTTCGCGGAAGGTGACGAGTAAGGTATCCGTATCCCGGAGGCGTAGGAGTCCCTTGGCTTGGTCGGCATTGCCGTTCAAGGTCTCTCTTGTCGTTTTTAGGATTCCGCCATAGATGCAGTCAAAAGGCACGAAAGTCGTTTTGGTAGAAAAACTTTTCTGAGGAAAGTTTTGGCGCAGAGGGGGTTCCCCTTTCTAGATCCCGAGGCAACCGCCCCAGAGCACTCAGGCCCCAAGCCCTTTACTGATCAGGGGTTCGAAGGCTGGCCCCTCGGAAGGGTTCGACAGCCGCCCCAGAGCACGCAGAGTCAGGGATGACCCTGGGTACATCCGTTACATGGCTGAGGCTCAGGCTACGCTCCCGTGGTACCCTAAGACATTTCCGAGACCAGTGGGAACGATTTGTAATGGAATTCCACCGGAGGGAGGCACCGAGCTCTCGGACCCTATCAAATGGGTCCGGGTCTAGCAAATCACCTGCAGGTACTTTTGGAGCGCGCCTCTGGGCCACTAGCCGACCCTTATCGAACGGGGCTCGGGCGTCCAGTCAGATCACCCGATAGTAACTCACTGGAAACACCGTGTTCGGTGCCCTCCGAGGGTAACATGGCGCTTCCCCCCCCCCCTTCCTCCTTGCGGAAAGGCGACGAAGGGGTGTACAATAAAAGTCGAGCCGGGGGACCCTCAACCGGACTGACTAGTGAATTTTGTGCCGCGTGCCCTTGTCCAGATGGGTTGATGCAAGATGGAACACAAGAGGAGGGATGAGGCTTATATTATCTTGCACAGGGGGTGCTTGCGGTAGGGGTTACAAGGTTCGTGAGAGAGGAAACGGGCCCTAGGCCTCCTAGGGGGGTCTAGTGTTGCGGAGTGGAGCTCGATGTTTGGGTGAGTCTGTCTCCGTTGCTCTTGCTGCCCGTGTTGCCCACCTTCTTCTTCCTCTCTCCCTTTCGAAGGCCCTGGGCATCCCCTTTTATAGACACAAGGGGATGGTCCAGCTGTACATATGGGGGAGTAGCAATATGCTAACGTGTGTTCCTCTTCCGCCACGTGGAGATGTCGTCGTCGAGTTCGTCTCTGCCGGGCGAGCCGACGACCGTCGTTGTTGTCGTGCTGCAGGGGAAGGAGTACCATGTCGTAGCTGCCGTCGTGGGACATGAACTCGAGACTCCCGAAGCGGAGCACCGTCCCGAGTTGAAGAGGCTGCTGAAGATTGTCCATCTGGAACTCAACGGGAAAGTATTGTCAACATGCAGCGTGCCCCTACCTGGCGCGCCAACTGTCGGTGTTTCGGACCCCGGGGACCTTCAATCGGACCGACTAGTGAATTTTGTGTCGCGTGCCCCTGTCCAGATGGGATGATGCAAGATGGAACACAAGAGGAGGGATGTGGCTTATATTATCTTGCACCAGGGGTGCTTGCAGTAGGGGTTACAAGCTTCGCGAGAAAGGGAACGGGCCCTAGGCCTCCTAGGGGGGTCTAGTGTTGCGGAGTGGAGCTCGATGTTTGGGTGAGTCCTGTCTCCGTTGCTCTTGCTGCCCGTGTTGCCCCCCTTCTTTTTCCTCTCTCCCTTTCTTTTAGCAAGCGGAGGCAGGGCTCGGCTGGTCTGGACCCCACGAAGGCCCTTAAGACGGGGCCGGCCTCTGCAGCCGGTGCTGCGGCGTGCCATGCCGGTTGGTTGGCCTCCACACAAGGCGCCCTCCGGCGGGGGGCCCAGGCGGCACGAGCTGCCATGGGGCAAGCCTCCCAGGCTGACCCCCTGTTGGAGCGGCCATCATGTCGGGGGAGGCCGCTGACGCGGCCGCTGGCCTCGAGCCCGGCTGACTTGTTGCCGGCGCCGACATCGACTCCTGCCGGGGCCGTCGCTGATTCGCCCGCAGAACCGCCCGTCGCCGTCGATGTCGGGATGGCTGAGGCGCCGCTGCCCGTGGTCCTCCCCGACCTCCCCGTTCTCGGCCATGAGGAGAGGGCGACCGTCGTTGCCGAGGTCGGTGATCGGAGGCCTGCCACCTTAGCCGAGGAGAGGCCTAGTACGTCGATGGTGGTGGTACCCGATGCATCGTCTGCAGGGGGACCCGACGCCTCGCGCGCAGAACCGTGGCTTGTCTTGGGGAGCAGCGGCCTTATCCCTGCGTAGCTCAATCCTAATGAGTGGTGTGGGCAGCCGCTCCTGTTCTGGAGCCGCGACATCTCGAAGCCCCTCCTCTCCCTCAACGATGAGTTGGAGGAGAAGTCTCGAGATAGTTTCCGTGAGGATACCGAGGCGGCGATGAGGTCGCTTCGATCGACCATGGAAATCCTTTCCAGGGACATTCCTAGGGTTTTCCAGGTAAGGATTTAGGCGTACACCTTGCATGACCAGGGCATTCTTTGTGATGTCTTGTTTTCCTTCCTTAGGAGCTTGCGGACATGAGCACCGCCAAGTCGCTGTTCATCCACCGCGAAAGCGAAGTTTGGGAGTCGCTGCGATCCCAGTGGGCCGTGCTTACCGAGGCTAATGAGCGCCTTGCCCAACGAAGCGTCGAGGTGGTGGACCTTCGGTTGCTCCGCGATGAGCTGAAGTCGGAGGCAGCGACGACGCGGACAGAGGCGGCGTCGGCACGCGCGGAGGCTTCGTCGGCCCGGGAGCAGGCGGCTTCCCAAGCCGAGGAGATGCAGCAGCGGTAGCTGGAGCTTGGCTAGGTCATCGGCGAGCGGGACCAATCTTGCAGCCAAGCTGCCGAGGCCGTGAGCCGGGCTGAGGCCCTTAGGGGTCAGCTGGCTGAGGCTACGGAGCGGCTAGCCGAGGCGTCCGCTCGGGCCGGGACCCTTACGGAGGGCCTGGCCGTGGCCGTCGGGTCTGCCCAGTCTGCCTAGGCTATGGCCTCGCAGCAGCGTGCCTGGGCCGAAGGTATGTTTCGTCTGCTTTGCGACTTTGGTTTAGCTTCGTCCTTCTCCTCATGTTTGAAGAACATTGTCCGGCTGTCTGCAGGGTTCGAGACGGCTATTAACGAGTCCGTTAAGAACTGCAAGGCGCTTGCCCAGGCGGATGAGCAGAAGGAGGCCGACCACGTGGCCATGTCCAAGGCTATCTCGGACTTTTGCCAGGCCTTTGGCCTCGACGACGTCCCCTCGGGTAGCTCCCCCCAGAGTCACCTGTGGGCCTTGGGCGGCCATGTGCGCAACAGACTCCGCGGGGCGCTGCACCACGGCGTTAGGCGGACCTTCGTCGTCCTCACCTCCCACTACGACGTGGATCTGGAGCGGGTCAGCGAGGGGGTACTGCTTACCCGACGAAGAGGAGGCTACCTTAGCCGAGGTCCAGAGGCTTGACGCGGCTGTCAAGGGCCCAAGCGTGGTGCTGGCTTCCTCCTTTGAGGTGGAGGTCCTTCCGCCCGTGTCGCCGTCTGAGGCTGGGCCAGATTCTGCCGAGGGCGGAAACGACGCCGAGGGTGCTGCTCCTCCCCCTAGCCGATACCTGAGCCTATAGGAACAGTTTGTTTTAAGTATGTGTATGTTTCTTGCTGTCGCTGAGGCCTAAACATTTTCAATGTTGGAGTTTAAAGCTGCGTTTCCTTTCCTCTTGTTTCGAGCATTAGGACTTGTTCGGTAGCAGAGTCACTTATCCGAGCAGTGAGCTACCCTTCGTGGAAGGTGACGAGTGAGGTATCCGTATCCCGGAGGCGTAGGAGTCCCTCGGCTCGGTCGGCCTTGCCGTTCAAGGTCTCTCTCGCTTGTTTTTAGGATTCTGTTATCAATATAGTCGAAATGGTACGAAAGTCGTTTTCTACCCGAGCGTTAGGACTTGTTCGGTAGCAAAATCACTTATCCGAGTGTGAGCTGCCTTTCGCGGAAGGTGATGAGTGAGGTATCCGTATCCCTAAGGCGTAGGAGTTCCTCGGCTCGGTCGGCCTTGCTGTTCAAGGTCTCACTCGCTCGTTTTTGGGATTCCTCTATCGACATAGTTGAAAGGCATGAAAGACGTTTTGATAGAAAACTTTTCCGAGGAAAATTTTGACGCAGAGGGGGTTCCCCCCTTCTAGCCCTCGAGGGAGGGTTAGTTTTTGCTGAGGCAAGGCCGATCCTCCCTTGATAGCTAGACTTTTTATTTGTACATGTAAAGGGACCGAGGTACATAAACGACTTGAAACATTTTAAGGGTAAAAGCGACGTAGCTGTTTGATGTTCCAAGCGTTGCTGTAGACCTCGCCTTGATCGTTGGCCAGCTTGTATGTCCCGGGCTTCAAAATTTTGGCAATGATGAACGGCCCTTCCCAGGGAGGAGTAAGCTTGTGGCACCCTCGGGCGTCTTGTCATAGCCGAAGCACCAGATCTCCCACCTAGAAACCTCGGGGCCGAATCCTTCGGGCGTGGTAGCGTCGCAGGGACTGCTGATACCGCGCTAAGTGTAGCAAGGCTACGTCCCGAGCCTCTTCTAGCTGGTCCAATGAATCTTCTCGGCTGGTTTGGTTGTTTTGGTTGTCGTATGCCTTTGTCCTCGGGGAGCCGTATTCTAAGTCAGTGGGTAGGATGGCCTCGACCCCATAGACTAGGAAAAACGGCGAGAAACCCGTGGCCCGGCTCGGCGTCGTCCTCAGACTCCAAACCACCGAGGGTAGCTCTTTTATCCACCGCTTGCCAAACTTGTTCAGGTCGTTGTAGATCCTTGGTTTTAGCCCCTGCAAAATCATGCCATGGGCGCGCTCCACTTGCTCATTTGTCATTGGGTGAGCTACGGCGGCCCAGTCCACATGGATGTGGTGGTCTTCGCAGAAGTCTAGGAACTTTTTCCCAGTGAACTGCGTGCCGTTGTCTGTGATGATAGAGTTTGGGATCCCAAAGCGGTGGATGATATTTGTAAAGAACGCCACCGCCTGCTCGGACCTGATGCTGGTCAAGGGTCGGATTTCGATCCACTTGGAGAATTTGTCTATGGCGACTAGTAGGTGCATGAAGCCCCCGGGTGCCTTCTGCAAGGGACCGACGAGGTTCAGACCCCACACAGCAAACGACCAAGTGAGCAGGCAGGTGTATTTATCTCGCGTAGAATTGACACCCTCGGCAGGAGCGTACAATCCTAGTGGCGTCGGCCACTGTGGTCGGCCAGTAGAAACCTTGTCGGAAAGCGTTTCCCACGAGGGTCCGAGGCGCCACATGGTGACCGGAAGCCCCCGAGTGTATTTCTTGCAACAGCTCCTGTCCTTGGGTGACAGATATGCATCGTTGGAGAATGCCTGAGGGGCTGCGGTGGTACAACTCCTTTTCATCACCCAGCAAAACGAACGACTTGGCGCGCCGAGCCAGTCGCCGAGCTTCGGCCTTGTCGAGGGGCAGCTCTCCCCGGAGGAGATATTCCAGGTACGGGGTCTGCCAGTTTGGGACCGGTGTGACCCCATTCCGCTCCACCTCGGCACGCAGGGCCTCATCTTCAGCGGCCGAGGGTACCTCGGGCCGAGCCGAGGACTCCTCGGGATCGGGCGCGTCGTTGAGTTTGACGGATGGCTGATATATGTCCCTGGAGAAGACATTCGGGGGAACTGTTGTTCGTCCTGAGGCTATCTTAGCCAGCTCATCTGCAGTCTCGTTGTACCGTCGAGCAACTTGGTTGAGTTCTAGCCCGTAGAACTTATCTTCCAAGCGCTGAACTTCGTCACAGTAGGCCTCCATTTTTTGGTCGCGGCAGTGAGAGTTCTTCATGACTTGGTCAATAACGAGCTGCGAGTCACCATGAGCATCGAGGCGCCGAACCCCTAGCTCAATGGCGATGCGCAACCCATTTGTAAGGAAAATGGACCCCGGGCCATTTGGCTAATTGAGTTTTGGTGTTTGATGAACAACACAATCCGTGAACTAATAAGTTTTCTAGTGTTTGTGTTTGTAGTTCACAGGATGCGAAGAGAATTGGACCAAGGCAATGAGGATGCAACACCTCAAAAGAAGACATAAAAAGATACATAGAAGTCCAATACTCAAGAACAAAGAAGCCCGAAGAAATCAGCGAAGAAATCCAAGATGAGGGCTGTCAGCCAGCGCCTGGTGGCGCACCGGACATTGGTGTCTGGTGTGCACCGGACTGTCTGGTGAGGCACCGGACAGTCTGCGCAGAGAGGCCACAGGCAGGCGCTCTCTGGCTGTAGCACCGGACTGTCCGGTGTGCACCGGACTGTCCAGTGTGCCAACGGGCAGACGGCAACGGTCGGATCCAACGGTCGACTGCTACAGGCACCAACGGTCGGCTGACGTGGCGTGCACCGGACATCTACTGTGCAGACTATATTTCATATCATATGCTTCCATGTTGCTAAAAATGCATAAGTAGTTAACTCATATTCTGTTACCTATGCATAAGGGAAGTTAGTTTTTTCAAATCATGTCTTGCACCTCTAATTTTCACATGCTTTTTCCTAAGTAGAGGATCTCTGTCAGGGGGAGCATTTCTTCATCTCTAAAAAGGGGGAGAAACTTTCTTCTAAAGAGAACACTCATTTAGGGGGAGTAATCTTTTGAGGACAAGCTTTTATTTACTTCCTACATGCTTTTAATGTCTTCCTTTTTGGTGGTTGATGCCAAAGGGGGAGAAGTTTAGGGACCAAAGCAATGAAAACTTTATCAAACACCAAACACCACCAATTTAAAATTTTATATCTCCAAATGATTTTTCAAGTGGTTTTGGTTATTTGGTCCAAAAATAGGAAGTAAGTGAATTATGGAGTTAGGGGAGGCTTAAGTCCATAATATCACATTGTGGGGACAATCACGCATCTTAGCAAGTAAAATGCATATTTTAATTCAAATACTTGTATTATTTGCTTGCTTTGGTTGTGTTGTCATCAATTACCAAAAAGGGGGAGATTGTAAGGAAAATGGACCCCGGGCCATTTGGCTAATTGAGTTTTGGTGTTTGATGAACAACACAATCCGTGAACTAATAAGTTTTCTAGTGTTTGTGTTTGTAGTTCACAGGATGCGAAGAGAATTGGACCAAGGCAATAAGGATGCAACACCTCAAAAGAAGACATAAAAAGATACATAGAAGTCCAATACTCAAGAACAAAGAAGCCCAAAGAAATCAGCGATGAAATCCAAGATGAGGGCTGTTAGCCAGCGCCTGGTGGCGCACCGGACATTGGTGTCCGGTGTGCACCGGACTGTCCTGCGCAGAGAGGCCGCAGGCAGGCGCTCTCTGGCTGTAGCACCGGACTGTCCGGTGTGCACCGAACTGTCCGGTGTGCCAACGGGCAGACGGCAACGGTCGGATCCAATGGTCGACTGCTACAGGCGCCAACGGTCGGCTGACGTGGCGTGCACCGGACATCTACTGTGCAGTGTCCGGTGGTGCACCGGACTGTCCGGTGCACCCGACGACAGAAAGCTGCTGCTTTCTGTCCAACGGCTAGTTGGGGGTGTGGAGGCTATAAATACCACCCCAACCGGCCATTCTCAAGTGTGAGAGCCCAAGCAACATACCAAGGCATATAGTGCACATTTCCAAGAGCTCAAACACCCAAGTGCTTAATAGAATCACTCGGTGATTAGCGTAGGTGCTTTGCAAAGTGCTTAGGTTAGTTAGACCGCTTTAGCGCTTGCTCTAGGTGAACCCTAGTTAGTTGAGTGAGTTTTGTAAAACCACACAACCCCTCGGCTCTTGCGTGAGTCGTTGTAATTGTACCGAGTGGGGCGAGAGTCTTGCGAGACCGTGACAACCGCGTTTGTGTCACGGCCGCCACCGTGTACCGGAGGGAACGAGGCCCACGGCGTTTCGGCCGGAAGCTCGATAGTGGAGACGGCGGGGAGCGTCCGAGAGGAGCCAGAAGCGGAGCACCACTTGCGCGTGGAGAAGGCCCGTGGCTCTCTACGGAGTTACTCGACCGTGGTGCTTGGCCCTCGCGTGGGCTTCCCTTTGTGTAGGGGCACCAACGAGGATTAGTCGGGACCTTGTGTGGTTCCGGATACCTCGGTAAAAATACCGGCGTCATCCATGAGAGTTTGCTTCTCTACTTAGCTCTTTACATTCCGCATTTATATTAAGCATTTAAGTTTCAATCTTGTAGTCATACTTATTTAGTGTAGATTGAAACTTAGCCTTTGCGGTAGAGATAGCAACACTTAGACAAAACCTAGTTTGCACATTCTAGTTTTGATTATTTGCATAGGTTTTGCTCTAGGGATTTAATTGTGGCCTAGTTTAGTAAAAGTTTTAGAAGTCCTAATTCACCCCCCCTCTTAGGCGTCACCCGTTTCCTACAAGTGGTATCAAAGCCCGGTTTGGCTCATTTGAAACGCTTTAGCTTCACCGCTAAAAGAGCCGACGCTTTTTAGAGGAAGGGATGGATACCCATAGGCCACCACATTTCGACGGCACTAACTTCCCATATTATAGTGCTAGAATGGCTTGTTACCTAGAGGCCGTTGATCTAGGTGTTTGGAGAGTCACTCGTGACGGGATGAAACCCCTCAAGAATCCCGAGAAACCCACCACGAGTGAGGAAAAAGAAATCCATTTAAATGCTAGAGCCAAAAATTGCTTGTATGAATCTCTTAGCATGGATATTTTTAATCAAGTATTTACCTTGAAAACTGCTAATGAGATTTGGCTAAAATTGCATGAGCTCCATGACGGCACATCCAATGTCCGTGAGCAAAAACATTGCCTAGTCTTAAATGAGTATAATTCTTTTGCTATGAAAGATGATGAGCTTGTTAGAGACATGTATTCTCGTTTGAATCTAATAATCAATGAGCTCAACTCTATTGGCGTTAATAAGCTAGGTGATGCGGACATTGTGAGGAAGATTATCTCCCTGCTACCACAACAAAGATATGGGAGCATCATCACCATCCTTCACAACATGGAGGACTTGAGCAACATGACGCCGACCATTGTGATTGGGAAAATTGCGGCTTTTGAGATGTCGCGAAAAATGAGTCGGGGAGAGGAGCCAACTTCCTCAAGACCATATGCTTTTGCATGTGATGAAAGGAAGGGCAAAAAGAAGGCTCCCACTCCAAGTTCCTCAAGTGAAGAAGAGGAAGAAGAAGAAAGTGATGATGATGAAGATAATCAACCATGCACATCATCCTCCGAGGACGAAGAAACAATCCGACGCGTCGGAAAGGTAATGAGGATGATCCGCAAGATTAATCTAATGGGTGTGCCCCTGCAGGTCGAGGATCTTCTATTTAACATTGACAGGAAAAAGCAAAGGAAGAGAGGATGCTTCGCATGTGGGGAGAAGGGCCACTTCAGGGACAACTGTCCAAATATGGCCAAACCCAAAAAGGAGAGGAGCAAAGGCAAGGCGCTAACAAGTGTTAGAACTTGGGATGATTCTTCAAGTGAAGATGAACCTCCAAGGACGCGCAGCCACCGGTCCTCATCACGCTCATCACGGTCATCACACAAATGCCTTATGGCAAGAGGTAACAAAAGCATTCCATCCTCTAGTGATGAAAGTAGTAGTGATGATGCAGGTGAGGGAAAGCCCTCTGTAGATGAGCTTGCGGAAGCCGTAGAATTTTTCCAGGATGTTTGCACTAAGCAAAAAGCTCAACTTAAAACTTTGAAAAATAAGTTGATTAGCTCCCAAAATGATTATAAAGGTTTGCTAGAAAAATTTGAAACTTCTGCAACTTAAATAGTGAGCTGTCAACTAAAATTGAGCTATTAGAATCTAGTGCTCCATCCACTGCTACCGATGATAGCCTTATTAAAAAGAATGAAAAACTTAAGGCTAAGTTAGCTAGCTCCCAAGAAGCTATTGAAAATTTGCTAGAGAAAATGGAAATTCTTAGCACACACAATAATGAGCTAACTACTAAGCTAGAAAACATTGGTAGCACCCCAGCAGCATCTTTAGTTGAAATACCTGAAATAATTAAGAAAGATGCTTCTACTTCCTGCTTTGATTTAATTGATGATTCTAACTCCTGCAACCAAGTCGTTGTTAAGAATATTGTTGTAGAGACATGTTCGGATGAGGTTGCAAAGGAAAATGAAGAATTAAAGCAAGAAGTGGCTCGCCTTGGAAAGGCTTTGTATGACAAGAAAGGCAAAGCCAAACAAATCCGACCTCCACAGGATAACACCACTGCGGGAGTGAACAAGCCTGTAGAGGGAGAAACTGTGATTTGTAGGCTATGCCACAAGGAAGGCCACAAGTCTTTCCAATGCAAGGCGATGACCGGGGATAAACAAAGGCAAAAGCTCAAGCAAAAGCCATCCAGCAAAATCTCCAACACCTACATCAAAAAGGTGAACAAAAAGGATGCTACACCATATTTGATCAAAAAGAAAAAGAATGGAAAGGTAATAGCAATCAAGGCCAACAAGCAAGCCAACAAAGGTAAAGGGACCAAACGCATATGGGTGCCAAAGGAGATAATTTCAACCATGAAAAGCACCAAGAAGGTTTGGATCCCAAAAGGGAAGTGAGTGGACCAAAGGTCCACGGGAAATTTGGAGACTTGGCAAAATTGGGATGTATATCATGGGATACATCATATTGGATCAAGTTTATTGCCAAGTGGGTTAGTGAAAATTTTGGACCCAAATTTCCCACCCATGACTAAGGTAACTAGTTTTATTGTATTCTTTGTTTCTAGATATGCGTATCTATTTACCTTTTATCTAGTTTACCTTTCTTGCCTAGTATTACATTTGTTATGTACTTCTGTTTAAAATCATGCATACTAGGTAAATCATATGGTAGGATTGCTTGGTTTTAATTCATATACTTAAGCAAACCTACATGGCTTAAAATGTTTATTTAAGCACGGCACATAGCTTCTATATCACTCCATAGTAAATGATGCATCAATTGAAAATTTTGATTTCTACAAAGTGTATCATTTAATTTATATGTGCCAAAGTTTGGATTATGGATAATTTGCCCCTCTTGATATCAAATCAAAGTGCATGTCTCCTACAAGTATTCAAAACTTGTATGCACACCTTTAGGGGGAGGTTACTCTATAATCTAACACTTTGAGACTAACATCTTTTCAAGTCTATTTCATGTGATAGTCTCATTGTAAGGAAAATTAAGTCCTCGGAGAAAGACAACAATCTTCCACTGCAAAATCTCCAAGAACTCTCATGTCTCTCAAGCTCGCCATTGATCTTCAATTGGTATCTTTTGAGACTACATTCAGTATCATTTACATGTCTTCTCCATTATTTGATTAGACTATATTTCATATCATATGCTTCCATGTTGCTAAAAATGCATAAGTAGTTAACTCATATTCTGTTACCTATGCATAAGGGAAGTTAGTTTTTTCAAATCATGTCTTGCACCTCTAATTTTCACATGCTTTTTCCTAAGTAGAGGATCTCTGTCAGGGGGAGCATTTCTTCATCTCTAAAAAGGGGGAGAAACTTTCTTCTAAAGAGAACACTCATTTAGGGGGAGTAATCTTTTGAGGACAAGCTTTTATTTACTTCCTACATGCTTTTAATGTCTTCCTTTTTGGTGGTTGATGCCAAAGGGGGAGAAGTTTAGGGACCAAAGCAATGAAAACTTTATCAAACACCAAACACCACCAATTTAAAATTTTATATCTCCAAATGATTTTTCAAGTGGTTTTGGTTATTTGGTCCAAAAATAGGAAGTAAGTGAATTATGGAGTTAGGGGAGGCTTAAGTCCATAATATCACATTGTGGGGACAATCATGCATCTTAGCAAGTAAAATGCATATTTTAATTCAAATACTTGTATTATTTGCTTGCTTTGGTTGTGTTGTCATCAATCACCAAAAAGGGGGAGATTGTAAGGAAAATGGACCCCGGGCCATTTGGCTAATTGAGTTTTGGTGTTTGATGAACAACACAATCCGTGAACTAATAAGTTTTCTAGTGTTTGTGTTTGTAGTTCACAGGATGCGAAGAGAATTGGACCAAGGCAATAAGGATGCAACACCTCAAAAGAAGACATAAAAAGATACATAGAAGTCCAATACTCAAGAACAAAGAAGCCCGAAGAAATCAGCGAAGAAATCCAAGATGAGGGTTGTCAGCCAGCGCCTGGTGGCGCACCGGACATTGGTGTCCGGTGTGCACCGGACTGTCCTGCGCAGAGAGGCCGCAGGCAGGCGCTCTCTGGCTGTAGCACCGGACTGTCCGGTGTGCACCGGACTGTCCGGTGTGCTAACGGGTAGATGGCAACGGTCGGATCCAACGGTCGACTGCTACTAGGCGCCAACGGTCGGCTGACGTGGCGTGCACCGGACATCTACTGTGCAGTGTCCGGTGGTGTACCGGACTGTCCGGTGCACCCGACGACAGAAAGCTGCTGCTTTCTGTCCAACGGCTAGTTGGGGGTGTGGAGGCTATAAATACCACCCCAACCGGCCATTCTCAAGTGTGAGAGCCCAAGCAACATACCAAGGCATATAGTGCACATTTCCAAGAGCTCAAACACCCAAGTGCTTAATAGAATCACTCGGTGATTAGCGTAGGTGCTTTGCAAAGTGCTTAGGTTAGTTAGACCGCTTTAGCGCTTGCTCTAGGTGAACCCTAGTTAGTTGAGTGAGTTTTGTAAAACCACACAACCCCTCGGCTCTTGCGTGAGTCATTGTAATTGTACCGAGTGGGGCGAGAGTCTTGCGAGACCGTGACAACCGCGTTTGTGTCACGGCCGCCACCGTGTACCGGAGGGAACGAGGCCCATGGCGTTTCGGCCGGAAGCTCGATAGTGGAGACGGCGGGGAGCGTCCAAGAGGAGCCGGAAGCGGAGCACCACTTGCGCGTGGAGAAGGCTCGTGGCTCTCTACGGAGTTACTCGACCGTGGTGCTTGGCCCTCGCGTGGGCTTCCCTTTGCGTAGGGGCACCAACGAGGATTAGTCGGGACCTTGCGTGGTTCCGGATACCTCGGTAAAAATACCGGCGTCATCCACGAGAGTTTGCTTCTCTACTTAGCTCTTTACATTCCGCATTTATATTAAGCATTTAAGTTTCAATCTTGTAGTCATACTTATTTAGTGTAGATTGAAACTTAGCCTTTGCGGTAGAGATAGCAACACTTAGACAAAACCTAGTTTGCACATTCTAGTTTTGATTATTTGCATAGGTTTTGCCCTAGGGATTTAATTGTGGCCTAGTTTAGTAAAAGTTTTAGAAGTCCTAATTCACCCCCCTCTTAGGCGTCACCCGTTTCCTACACCATTAACCAAGGCCTCGTATTTGGCCATGTTGTTCAACGCCGGAAAATGGATGCGTATTACGTAACGCACATGTTCTCCGAGGGGTGAGATGAAGAGCATGCCCGTGCCTGCTCCAGTTTTCATCAACGACCCGTCAAAGTACATGGTCCAAAGTTCGGCCTGGATTAGGGCCGTTGGCAACTGGGTGTCTGTCCATTCAGCCAGGAAGTCGGCCAAGACTTGGGATTTTATGGCCTTCCGAGGTGCAAATGAAAGTGTTTCGCCCATGAGTTCCACTGCCCATTTTGCTATCCTACCCGAGGCCTCTTGGCACTGGATGATCTCTCCCAGGGGGAAAGATGACACCACAGTAACCGGATGAGACTCGAAGTAGTGTCGCAGCTTCCGCCGTGTCAGAATCACTGCGTACAACAGCTTTTGGATTTGCGGGTAGCGGATTTTGGTCTCGGATAGCACTTCACTGATGAAGTATACTGGCCTCTGGATGAGCAGTGCATGCCCTTCTTCTCGTCTCTCGACTACGACCGCAGCGCTGACCACCTGAGTGGTTGCGGCGTCGTAAACCAAGAGGGCTTCTTCTGCAGCGAGGGCACCAAGATGGGTGCATTGGTAAGGAGTGCCTTTAAGTTTCTGAGGGCTTCTTCGGCCTCGGGAGTCCAAGTGAAGCGCTCGGCCTTCCTTAAGAGGCGGTACAAGGGCAATCCTTTCTCGCCAAGGCGCGAGATGAAGCGGCTCAGAGCCGCAAGGCATCCCATGACCCTTTGTACTCCTTTCAAATCTTTGATGGGTCCCATGTTGGTGATGGCCGCGATTTTCTCCGGGTTGGCCTCGATGCCTCGTTCGGAGACGATGAACCCTAGGAGCATGCCTCGAGGGACTTCGAAGACACACTTCTCAGGATTGAGTTTTACGCTCTTCGCTTTTAGGCACCTGAATGTTACCTCAAGTTCAGAGAGGAGGTCGGAGGCTTTCCTTGTTTTGACAACGATGTCATCGACGTAAGCCTCGACCGTTATGCCGATGTGCTCTCCGAACACATGGTTCATGCACCTCTGGTATGTTGCGCCCGCATTCCTCAAACCAAATGGCATAGTAGTGTAGCAATACATGCCAAAAGGTGTGATAAAAGAAGTCGCGAGCTGGTCGGATTCTTTCATCTTGATTTGGTGATAGCCTGAGTAGGCATCAAGGAAAGACAGGGTTTCGCACCCAGCGGTGGAGTCCATAATTTGATTGATGCGAGACAGAGGGTAGGGAACCTTGGGGCATGCTTTATTTAGCCCAGTGTAGTCTACACACATCCTCCACCTCCCACCTTTTTTCTTTACAAGTACAGGGTTAGCTAACCATTATGGATGGAATACCTCTTTGATGAACCCTGCAGCCATTAGCTTGTGGACCTCCTCGCCTATGGCTCTGTGCTTTTCTTCATCAAAACGGCGCAGGTGCTGTTTCACGGGTCGGGTTCCTGCTCGGATGTCCAGTGAGTGTTCGGCGACATCCCTCGGTATGCCCGGCATGTCCGAGGGACTCCACGCAAAAACTTTGGCGTTTGCGCGGAGAAAGTCGATGAGCACTGCTTCCTATTTGGGGTCGAGCTCGGAGCCGATCCTGACTTTCTTGCTGGCGTCATTGCTGGGGTCGAGAGAGACAGATTTGACTGCTTCGGCTGGCTCGAAGTTGCCGGCATGTCGCTTCGCGTCGGGCGCCTCTTTGGAGAGGCAATCCAGGTCGGCGATGAGGGCTTCGGACTTGGCGAGGGCTTCGGCGTACTCCACGCATTCCATGTCGCACTCGTAAGCGTGGCAGTACCTGGGTCCGACGGTGATGACTCCCTTGGGGCCAGGCATCTTAAGCTTGAGGTAAGTGTAGTTGGGGATGGCCATGAACTTGGCGTAGCACGGTCTTCCCAGCACCGCGTGATAGGTCCCTTAGAACCCGACTATCTCAAAGGTGAGGGTTTCCTTTCGGAAGTTGGAGGGAGTTCCGAAGCAGACGGGCAAGTCAATCTGTCCGAGGGGCAGGATACGCTTTCCGGGTGCAATCCCGTGGAAGGGTGCTGCACCAGCCCGGATCTCGGACCGATCAACCCCCAAGAGCTCTAGGGTCTTGGCGTAGATGATGTTGAGGCTGCTGCCTCCGTCCATGAGGACCTTGGAGAGCCTAACGTTGCCGATGATTGGGTCAACGATGAGCGGGTATCTTCCTAGGCTCGGCACGTAGTCAGGGTGGTCGCCTTGGTCGAAGGTGATGGGCTTGTCGGACCAGTCTAGGTAGACTGGCGTTGCTACCTTCACCGAGCAGACCTCCCGGCGCTCCTGCTTGTGGTGTCGAGCCGAGGCATCCACCATTTGCCCACCGTAGATCATGAAGTAGTTGTGGACCTCTAGGAACTCTTCTTCCCCAACGCCTCTTTTCTTGTTTTTGCCATGGTCCTTGCCGTCCTCCACCGAGGGTCTAGCCTTATTGAAGTAACGCCGGAGCATATCGCACTCTTCGAGGGTGTGCTTGACGGGACCCCTGTGATAGGGGCACGACTCCTTGAGCATTTTGTCGAACACATTGGCCCCTTCGGGAGGCTTCCAAGGATTCCTGTGCTCGGCAGCGGTGACGAGGTCCGCGTCAACGGCGTTGCGCTTCGCTTGCGCCTTCTTCTTGGTCTTCTTCTTCGTGCCACGCTGGACGGACGCCTCGGGGTCGTCTTCCTTCTGCCTTCCCTGAGGCTGCTTGTCCTTCCGGAAGATAGCTTCGACCGCCTCCTGGTCAGAGGCGAACTTGGTGGCTATGTCCATCAATTCGCTTGCCTTGGTGGGTGTCTTGTGCCCCAGTTTGCTTACCAGGTCCCGACAAGTGGTGCCGGCGAGGAATGCCCCGATGACGTCCGAGTCAGTGATGTTAAGCAACTCGGTGCACTGCTTTGAAAACCGTCGGATGTACTCTTGCAGGGATTCCTCGGGCTGCTGGCGGTAGCTCCGGAGGTCCCATGAGTTCCCAGGGCGCACGTACGTACCTTGGAAATTTCCAGCGAAGGCCTTGACTAGGTCGTCCTAGCCGAAGATCTGCGCAGGGGGCAGATGCTCCAGCCAGTCCTGGGCAGCGTCAGAGAGGAAAAGGGGGAGGTTGCGGATGATGAGGTTGTCGTCGTCCGTCCCTCCCAACTGGCACGCCAGCCGGTAATCCACGAGGCACAACTCTGGCCTCGTCTCCCCCGAGTACTTGGTGATGGTAGTCGGGGCCCGGAACCGGGCCGGGAACGGCGCTCGTCGTATGGCTCGGCTAAAGACCCGTGGGCCTAGTGGTTCGGGTGAGGGGCTTCGATCCTCCTCACTGTCGTAGCGTCCCCCGCGCCTAGGGTGGTAGCCTCGACACACCTTTTCCTCGAGGCGGGCTCGATGGTCGTGGCGGCGCTGATCGTCGCCGAGGCGATCCCTGGCTGTAGGTGTCTTGTCTCTTGTAGGCTCGGTGTGGACCGAGGCCTCGTGCGTGTGTCGGGAGGATGCTACATGATGCACCTAGGGGCACCCTCGCCTTCGGGAGGCGGAGCTCTCGGCTCGTCGGGCTGCGGCGTTTTCTAGGAGGTTCTTGAGTTTGCCCTGGATATGTCGCCCTTCGGTGGTGGATGGCTCCGGCATCGTTCGAAGCAATACCGCCACTGCAGCCAGGTCTTGGCCGGCCCCGTTGATGGCCGGGGGCAGCATTGCCCTGGAATCGTCAATAATGCGGCACTGGACGTCCCGGGCCCGATGACGCGCTCCTCCGGCGAGCGCTCGATCTGCCCACTCTTGCTCGAGGTTTTACCGAAGCTGCACAAGTCGCCCCGTTTCCTCGTCGAGCTTGGCCTGCATCTCGCGGAGTTGCTCGAGCTGTGAGCCCTGACCCCCCGTGGGGACCTGGGCCACAGCTAGCTCTCGCGGGATCTCAACGCGATACGCAGGCGCAAGGGCGCCGTCACCCCCTGGCATGCTGGGGTGATTGTCTCCGTCGTGATCTTCCTGATCGATGTGGAAGCACTCACGAGTTGGGTCGCAACCCTCGTCGTCGAGGCTGTGGCCATCATCAGAGCAGCTGGAGAGGCAATGGTCACATGCGGACATGAACTCACGCATGGCACCGGGATCATGGAGTCCGAAGAAATCCCAACTGACGTCAGGGTCGTCCTCTTCCTTGGAACCCGTGGGTCCGGAGGTTGAGACGGCCGTCAGTTGGTCCCAAGTTGACCACATATGGTACCCCGGAAGGTCAGGATATGCCCTTACGAAAGCGCTTACCGAAGCGGGGTCGCTTGGTGGGTCGAAGGTGAACCTAAAGGGAACAGGATGGAAAACTGAAGGTACCTGCTGGTTGGTAGACGGCGGTGAAGTTGCATCAGAGATGGAATGCGTCGTTATCTGAGGCGCGAGACTGATGCCCGACAAGTCCCTCGCAAAGGTGCCGGTGTCATCAGTGCACCTGGGGCTGGCGTTTTGCTAGGAAGCGACACCCGTCGTTGTCTCAGGTGCGAGGATAACGTCCGACATGTCCCCCGCAGGGGTGTCGGCGTCGTCGACTCGCTCTAGTCCGACAGCCGTCGAGGTGCTGCCCCCTGCCTGGCCATGGTTGCCCCGTCTCCGTCTCCTCCGGCGAGGAGGGTGGAGGGGTTGACTCGGTTGTTCCTCTTCTGCCACGTGGAGATGTCGTCGTCGAGTTCATCTCCGCCGGGCAAGCCGACGACCGTCGTTGTTGTCGTGCTGCGGGGGAAGGAGTACCATGTCGTAGCTGCCGTCGTGGGACATGAACTTGAGACTCTTGAAGCGGAGCACCGTCCCGGGCTGAAGAGGCTGCTGAAGATTGTCCATCTGGAACTCAACGGGAAAGTATTGTCAACACGCAGCGTGCCCCTACCTGGCCCGCCAACTGTTGGCGTTTCGAACCCAGGGGACCCTCAACCGGACCGACTAGTGAATTTTGTGCCGCGTGCCCCTGTCCAGATGGGTTGATGCAAGATGGAACACAAGAGGAGGGATGAGGCTTATATTATCTTGCACCGAGGGTGCTTGCAGTAGGGGTTACAAGCTTCGCGAGAGAGGGTACGGGCGCTAGGCCTCCTAGGGGGGTCTAGTGTTGCGGAGTGGCTGTGGCAGAACCACCCGAATTATTCCAGCTTAAGTGCCTAAGTCATGCCTCAAGGGCCGTGACACACTTAAATCGGAATAACCCGTCAGTCCTTCAGATCTAGTCTGATAGAGCCACCTAACCAGGATCAAATTCCACAATCTCACTCGAAGGTGAGTCACAGAAGAAATACAATAAAACAGGAAACCTCAAATTAAGTACTGAATTATTACATAAATCGGAGTTCGGGAGTAGCAAATAAAGTTCATAAAGTAAAGTGCAGCGGATAATCGATGTCGTCGGTAATGAGGAAATGGGCAAGGCCTAGCCCACTACTCCTCATGCTCCTCTCCTGCCGGAGCAACATCCCACTCGACCGTCCAACCCGGTGGCAGGGTGGTAGGCCAAGTCACACCATCAACCAAATCCTGCATGGTACCTGCAAAAATGGTGCCACAAGCAAGGCTGAGTATACTAATACTCAGCTAGACTTACCCGGTGTGAGGAGTCTACTCCTCTACCTCTAGACTATGCAGCTGTTTGGCTGAGGGGTTTGGTTTGCCAAAAGCACTAGCTGTTACTAAAATCAATTTTTAGCTTTTCCAAATTTTACCATCATTAACTTAGCTAGATTTGCTCCTTCTAAGCATACATGGTAACAATCAATTAGTTCAATCAACAAGTTATCTCATGTAACCATATTTCACTTCTTACTCGATGCAGTACAAGGAATCAAGCAGTCTCATTAGCTGCGAGAAGCAGACGATTCGAATCGAGTTTTAACCTTGCAAGGTAAACCTAAACAAACGGCATGTCAGGGTACTCCGACCCTGCACATGACAACCGTCCCCATCGATTCCCCGTTCGCGTCCAGGCCTCACCGCCTTGGCATACAATGCTCCACTGACCCCGGCTGCCGCCGTGCAGTGACCGCACTTGTACCCACCATAGCTAGCATGGGAGACCCAGTCTCAGGTCGCATGAGGGATAAAGTCCGCGCCCGGCTTCACTCAGGTACTAGGTTTACCGGTCACCATATTTCCCGGCATGTGCTTAGTACGTTCAAAAGCTTGACTCAGGTATCCACACATTAATCCTTAATTCATTTTCCCGTCTCATGGACAAGGCATCCTCCCTGGATCCAAGTCCATAGACCAACATATATCCCATTATCAAGATGAATACAATCAATTCCTGACCTCGCGCGAGTGCTAGAAAAATCACTCGACTTCTACCGAGATCCTGATTAGCAAGCAGCTACTCGACCTAGCATACTAGTATTCATCTCAAAAAGGAATCCTAAGTTCATGCAACTAGAGGTTTCAAGCATCTCCTACACTTAAGTGCACATTACAAACCTACAAGCATTAAGTGTAGTAAAGTAGCATATAATAACATGGTTATGCATAAGACCGGGGCTTGCCTTCAATTGCTGGGGCTGCGGGGAGATCCTCAATAGCAGCCTCTGAAGCCTGCTCCTGGTCCTCCTCTTGGACAGGTCCTTGCTCGGGGATGAGCACGTACTCTCCGTCGGCAAGATTACAATCTAATGAATGCAATGCGTAAGATATATGCATGATATGATATGTGCTTTTAGAAGCCACAACTTAAAAGGTGTATGATCTTTCTTGAGTTAACAAAGTTAACTTTACTTATGCAAGACCCTTGGGTGGTTATACTTGGTAAACTGGTTCAAATTTAGCTAAGGTAAAAGGTAGGTTAAATTTTGGGGTTCCTCTGAATTCTTTTTAAGTCTTAGGGATAAATGATAAGTACTCAAGTTAGACTTATTGAGGTGGGGTTTATTTCTTCTTTCCTTTTCCTTTATTCTCTTTAATGTTTTGGAGTAGGTTTGAATTACAAGTTGCTTTTATAAAATTCTAAAAATTCTGTAAAAATTACAGTGGCTTGCTACTGGTGTGTGTTTCTCTTTCTTAAAATTTGGGGATCAGAAAGTGAATAGTTTTCTCTGCACAAAATTATTAAACTCTAGGGTAGAAGGGGTGCTTTGAACTACAACTACTATTTAACAGTGGGTAATTCTTCAGAACTTATTTTTGCTGGCTTTTAGGTGTTATAACATGACTTGATACAAATTTTTAGTCATTAATACCTTTTAATTATTTTTCTATGGTTTTCTCAAGTTTCTAGCCAAATGGGTGCTTTGTACTACCACTACACTTGAAAAATATCAAACAACATAGTTCTTATTTTTCCTGGTTATTATTTTGTGCAAGAGCAATCATTCTGAAGTTTGGCATCTTTTTGCTTAAGGGAAGGGGTGGTATGCATTATTTGAATTAAATGGCTTTTCTCTTAAATCATTAGCAACTGGTAAGAGTTTTGCTTCCTTTTCATGGGTTTGCATTTTTTTCTGGTAGTTTATCTCATCATAGACTTAGTTAATTTTTGGTTGCCCATTATCACATTATTTGAGGTTGTTCATGATTTAGTTGGAAAATGCCTTATTATCACCTTGTATTTATTTCCCTTACTTAAAAAGTTGGACTGAGGTGCTCTGTATTTTTGTAGTGGGGCTCTGGTGGTTATAAGTTTACTGGATTTTTGTTAAGCATTTTGGTTATGGTTTTGCCTCTTTAATAATTGATTTTTAGTCTTATTTAGGATAAACAAATCATTTTAATTTAAAACTGATCCAAATTAATGGTCTCTGTATTTTTCCTGAGTCCTCTGTTACATAAGTAAACTAGGAAAAATAATATTACTCACTGTTCATTAATTTCTAATATCTTTCTGATTTTCTCTAAGTTTTGGACAAAACATCTTTAAATGAGAAACTACATCATAATTTCTAATGCTGGGGTTCCTACTATTTTTAAACAGTGTCTAAAAGAGGTTTGAATACCCACAAATTTTCTTAAGTCTAGCACAGAAGAAAAACTAATTTTCCTTGATTAAATAAGGTTTAGTGGGTTTCTGTTTTTAATTTTAAACTCTAAAATTTTGAACAGAAAGCATAGGGTCTACTATTTTTAAATGATAGATTATAATATACAGAGGCTAGCAAAATTGGTTTGACATTTTTTGATTAAGAATTCATCAAGTTATGAATTTTACAAGTTCTCTGGTTATTTAAAAAGAATAACAGAATCGATTTAAATGAAAATCTACTTTGCACTGGGGTCCCTGGCGGTTTTCTAAGTTTTCTTCGCGAATCAGTCCTCAGGCTACTATTCACCTGAGTCTCTGAAATTACAGAAAACCCCTCGGGTTCTACAAAAACCTAACCTGAGGTCCTTCTTCTACCTTAAACAGTAGCCGCGGCGGGGAAAAGGGCGGAGGGGCTTACCGGCGGCGAGACTGTTCCGGTGAAGAGGTCGAGGATGAAGGGGAGGTCTCGGGGATCACAACGGTGTGCGGAACGCCGTCGGAGATGGCCGGAGTCGGTCGGTCCACGCGCGCAGGCGGGGATGCTCGTCGGCGGCGAGGAGACCGGCCTGGTCACGGCGAGATAGTTCAATAAAATGGGTCAGGGAGGTCCACGGGATGCCAGAGAAGTCATGAGCGAGAGGAATTGGGCGGAGACTCACTGGATAGCTCGGTCCACGCGCGACGGCGGAAGACCGAAGTCCGGTGAAGTCAATCTCGGGCCTCCGGTGAAGTCCGGCCGAGTCCGAGGGCTTGGCAAGCTTCACGGGCTACTGGCGGAGCTAGCCGAAACGCTGGCTTGCCCAGAGGATGGCTGGGGTGGGCTGGCCACGATGGCCGAAGCTCTGGCGGCAATGGCGGGCGGAATTGAGCTCGCCGGAGCTAAGGAAAAGTGGCTGGCCGGAGAGGGTGAGTGCGGGGCGAAGTGAGGCGCGCCCGGGGAGGCTTTATAGGCGCGGGCGGGCACGGCCGAGGGCGTGAGCGCGCGGCGGACTTGACTGGACGCCGGGGAGCGCGCGCGCGCGGGTTGGGCGAGCTCTGGCGTGCCGACCAGGGTCGAACACGTGTGCCCGTGCGTTCTGCCCAAGTTCTGGCGCGTGTAGTCGCTCATCCGAGCCTGCTCTCGCCTTGGTCAGTGCACAAAACCTCTTCTCCTCCCTACAAGCTACCATTCTTGTGTGGGGGTCATAGGATTTTGCCTACTGGTCGCAGAGATATGGAGCCAGGAAATCTGGTCTGTCTCCCTGCGCAAATCCGAGGCAAATCCAAGGTTTAGTCGTGTCTAGGGCTCGTGTCCCAATGCCATCTTCTGGCACACGACAGAGGGGTTAGTTAGACACATTTTTGTCAATGGGGCCATTAGGATTCGAGTTAGGGATCAAGGTGAACATCCCTGATCTTTGGCTCAAGGTCTGAATTTCAGAAATCTGAAATTCAGAATTCTCATTAAGTTCACACATGGAAAGCTTGATTTGGGGTTTTATTTGAGCTATTTTGGCTAAGCTTTCTCAACCTTTCTTGTTGCCCATTAAATATACTTCAATTTTTATAATTGGCTCAACTCAAAATTTTAAACTTTTCACTCCCTTTTCCTTACTTTTTGAACTTTGCTCATGGGGCTCATTTAGGGTTTTTAAACTAGGGTTGCATAATCTTATCTTTTAAAGGACTCAATTGCTTTGATCATGACACTTTTAAGTATATACTTGGTGACTTCATTATTACTTAAGTTATTTTGATGCTCATGCTTACTTTGGTTCACAGAAAATGTTGGCTCTTGGTTTGGCTTTTTGAGAAAAACCCTGAGTGACACTGGGGTGTCACAGCCTTCCCCCCTTAAAGGAATCTCGTCCCGAGATTCGGGGCAGAGTCCTCCCGGGGTAAAGCGAAGGGTGAGACTGATAGGAAAAAGGGTGATGATTGTCATTATTAGGATAAACTGCTCTTCGAATGTCATTCTCTTTGCAACTTCAGAAGGAAGTCCTTTTAAGTTTTACTTTATAGTTACTTCATTCTGAATTAAGATTATATTTTTGGAAATTAGATTCGAAAGGCAGGAGGAGGGGTTTGGGGGTGATTACGTACCAGCTTCCTTAGGTAGGCAATCGGGGAAGTTGGATCTCAGGAATTCCTCGGTTTCCCAAGTAGCTTCCTCCTCTGAGTGGTTACTCCACTGGACCTTGAACATCTTGATCGATTTAGCCCGAGTTGATCTTTCCTTGCAATCCAGAATTTTGGAGGGGTACTCTTGGTATGATAGATCTGGCTCTATCTCCAATTCTGGCTCTGCTATGATCTCAGTCGGCAATCGAACACACTTCTTCAGCTGAGATACATGGAAAACATTGTGAATGGCAGACATCTTTGAAGGTAACTTCAGCTTGTATGCCACGGGTCCACATGCTTCTATGATCTCATAAGGTCTAATGTAACGAGGAGCTAGTTTGCCTTTGATCCCAAACCTCTGCATTCCCTTGGTGGGTGATACCTTGAGGTATACAAAACTTCCCACCTCGAACTGGAGAGGTTTCCTTCTTCTATCATGATAACTCTTCTGCCTGGCCTGAGCAGCTTCTAGATTCTTCCTGATTAGCTTGACCTTCCTTTCGGCTTCAGTCACTAAATCAGGTCCAAAAACTTCTCTTTCACCAGGCTGAGACCAATTGAGTGGTGTCCTGCACCTTCTTCCATAGAGAGCTTCAAAAGGTGCCATCTTTAGGCTGGATTGATAACTATTGTTATAAGCAAACTCTGCCAAGGAGAGGTGCTTATCCCAGTTCTTGCCACAATCGATCGCACAAGCTCTCAGCATATCTTCCAGGATTTGGTTTACCCTTTCCGTCTGACCATCAGTCTGTGGGTGGTAAGCTGAACTCCTGATTAGCTTGGTTCCCAAAGACTTTTGCAATTGTTCCCAAAATCTGGCAACAAATTGGGCTCCTCGGTCAGAAACAATGGTCCGAGGTAATCCGTGCAAACACACGATCCGGTCAATATACAATTCTGCATATCTCTGAGCCTTATCAGTGGTGTGCACAGGAAGAAAATGTGCCACTTTCGTCAATCGGTCCACAATAACCCAAATTGAATCATGACGACGAGAGGTGTTGGGCAGACCCACAATGAAATCCATGCTGATGTCGTCCCACTTCCACGAAGGTACGGATAGTGGTTGCAAAGCTCCAGCTGACTTCAAGTGGCTTGCCTTTACCCTCTGACAGGTGTCACACTCTGATACATACTGGGCTATCTCCCTCTTCATTCTGGTCCACCAGTACAAAGGCTTCAAATCATGGTACATCTTGGTGCTTCCCGGATGCATAGAGAATTTGGAGAGATGAGCTTCATCCAAAATTTTCCTCTTGAGATCCTGGTCTTTAGGAATTACCAATCTGCTTTTGAACCATAACACACCCTTTTCATCCTAGCGGAAACAATTATACTTCTCAACCTTCTGATGGAGATTCTTCTTGATAATCTGCACTCCCTTGTCACTGAGCTGGGCCATGATGATCTGGTCTTGCAAAGCTGGCTCAACAGAAACGTGAGACAAAGAACCAGAAGGAATCACTTCAATTTGCATCTTGCTCAACTCATCACACAAGGTGTTAATGCGAGAATCCATCAGAACACAGTTGCACTGCAACTTCCGACTCAAGGCATCAGCTACCACATTAGCCTTCCCTGGGTGATAATGTACCTCCAGGTCATAATCCTTGATCAGCTCTAGCCATCTTCTCTGCCTCATGTTAAGATCAGCCTGAGTAAAAATGTACTTAAGGCTCTTATGATCAGTGAAGATGTTGCAGTGGGTTCCCATTAGATAGTGCCTCCACATCTTCAATGCATGAACCACTGCTGCTAACTCAAGGTCATGAGTGGGATAATTTTGCTCATGAGGCCTGAGTGCTCTTGAAGCATAAGCAATGACTCGGTTGTCTTGCATCAAGACACAACCTAGCCCGGTGCCCGAGGCATCACAATATACATCAAAAGGTTTGCTGCTGTCGGGTTGCGCCAATACTGGTGCTATGGTCAGATGCTGCCTTAATGCATGGAAGGCATCTTCGCACTTCTGACTCCACACAAATTTTACTTCTTTCTTCAGCAACTCAGTAATAGGCTTCGCAATTCGAGAGAAGTCCGGAATAAATCTTCGGTAATAACCAGCTAATCCCAGAAAACTCCGAATCTGGCGAACAGTCGTTGGTGGCTTCCAGTTCATCACCTCTTGCACTTTATCAGGATCAACAGCTATTCCAGCCTGAGAGATAGTGTGACCCAAGAATTTGATTTCCTTTAGCCAAAAATCACACTTGGATAACTTGGCATAAAGGTGGTGCTCTCGCAGACGTTGAAGTACTACATGCAAATGCCCGGCATGTTCTTCTTCGTTCTTTGAGTACACCTGAATATCATCGATGAAAACCACCACGAACTTGTCCAATTCCGGCATAAAAACAGAATTCATCAGATACATGAAATATGCTGGTGCATTCGTCAGCCCAAATGACATCACCAAGAATTCATATAGCCCATATCTGGTTGAGAATGCCGTCTTCGGAATATCACTTGCTCGTATTTTGATCTGATGGTAGCCAGAGCGAAGGTCTATCTTGGAAAACACCTTGGCTCCGACCAACTGGTCAAAGAGAACATCAATACGAGGCAAAGGATACTTGTTCTTGATAGTTACCGCATTAAGAGGGCGGTAGTCTATACACAACCTCAAGCTTTCATCCTTCTTCTTCACAAACAGTGCTGGACATCCCCAAGGCGAAGTGCTTGGGCGAATGAAACCCTTATCCAGCAACTCTTGCAATTGCTTCTTCAACTCTGCCAACTCAGCGGGTGGCATTCGGTAGGGCCTCTTGGAAATTGGGGCCGTTCCCGGTTGCAACTCGATGGCGAATTCAATATCCCGATCCGGTGGCATTCCTGGCAATTCATCAGGAAAGACATCTGCATACTCACAGACCACTGGGATCTTCTTCAGGGGTATCTCCGTCATAGAGAAAGTACATGACTGAGAAGAACCCTGACTAGGCAAAATCAAAGTGAAATTCCCGCAGAAAGGAGAATTAACTTCCACGGTACGGTTGGCTACATCAAGCACAACTTGGTGCAAGGTCATCCAATTTGCCCCTAGAATAATGTCCACATTTTCCAATCCCAACACAAGAAGAGTGGTTTTGATAATGTGGCTTCCCAGTTGAATAGGCACACTTTGGTTTAATTGATTAGTTGCAATTTTACCCCCAGGTGTGACTATCATGAATGACCCTTTTGAGTGAGAGAATGGCAGTTTGCAATTAGCACTGAACCTTTGGCTAATGAAACTATGGGATGCACCAGAATCAAATAGAATTAAAGCAGGTTGATTATAAACTGAAAAGATACCAGTCATGATAGGAGCTCCTTCTGGCACTTCCTCTAGAGCAGTGAAGTTGAGCTTCCCTTGCCTGACTTGCACCTTCTGCTTTCTTCCCTTGTCTTAATTTGGTGCTGGCATCTGCCTCTGCTGGTTCCTGGGACAATTCTTGGCATAGTGGCCCACATTGCCACAAGTGAAACACTTGTTCCCATTGCCCTGGCGGAACTGCTGCTGCTGCGGAGGCTGATTGTTCCTTGGGGCGGGAGCTGGGTAGCGGTTGGGTGCCGACTGCTGCTGAGGTGGCCTGATCACCCATCTGCCTGCCTGCTGCTGAAAACCCCTGCTCTGATTGTGAGAAACAATCCGGAACCTCTGAGCCTGAGCGGATGGTGCTGCCATTGGTGCCTTTCTCTTCTTCTCTGCCCGGTGAGCAACAATGCAATCCTCCTGGGAGATGGCCATATTGACCAACTCATTGAAGCTATCAGCCCGGACAGTGTTGAGTCGTTCCCGCAGCTTGGTATTGAGACCCCTGCGGAAGCGATCCCTCTTTTTCTCATCAGAATCAGCATGATACCCTGCATACTGGCATAAGTCGTTGAAGGCTTGCGCATACTGCAGTACCGTGCGGGTTCCTTGATTGAGGGCCAGAAATTCATTCAACTTCCGATCAAGAATGCCAGCTGGAATGTGGTGTCCTCTGAAAGCAGTCTTGAATTCCTCCCAAGATACCTCACAATCATCAGGGAGCATAGCACGGAAGTGATCCCACCAAGTCCGAGCAGATCCGCGAAGCTGCTGCGCGGCGAAGCGGGTCTTGGTAGCATCAGGGCAGTCTCCCGTGAGGAGGGGAAACTTGGACTCGACGACGCGAAGCCATACGTCGGCGTCCAACGGATCCTCTGCCTTGGCGAACAAGGGCGGCTGCTTGCTCAGAAACTCCTGGTATGTTGCCATAGCCGGAGGTCGCTGAGGCTGGCCTCCACCATGCTGCTGGGGGTGGGCTGGCGCTGCAAGAGCTGTCGTAGAATCTCATTCTGCTGGGCCATCAGCTCCTGCACTATGGGAGCTAGAGGAGGTGGCGGGGGAACTTGCTCGTTCTGCCCGTGACGCTGCCTAGCTGCCATCTGAAAACAGAGATTGTCGCCATTGTTATCCCAACTCACAATTTCGAACGACAAGATATCATTTCATATGGAAAAAATGCCATAGTCATAATATTAGGTTCGAAATGAAGATAACATGGTGACAAAGATCCCACAGATTCCAAAAGTTCACAGGGTTACATTAATCAGGGGAAAGTACCCACAAGCCTAGTCCAAAATGTGATACTACTAAGCTCGCATAGGTTTCTATCCACCTAAAAACGTCGAAGCGACTGCTTAACCCTGAGCGGTGGAAGCGACACTGGATACGGGTGAAGGGGGCATCGCGGAGGTAGTCCCATTGGCACCAGGGGCTGGTCCTAGCTCCTCGGGAGCCTCTTCTCCCTCGCTTCCCACTTCATTGGCCTCCATCTCCAGGTGGTGCATGTCCAAGTGGTCATTTGCTTCCTCGAGTTCCCTCTGCACATCGTGAAGCTGGTTCTCCAAGACATCAATAGTGTTGTCTCGGATCTCCACTTGCTGCTCCAGGGTAGCGATACGCTGGCTCAGCCTCTCCACCTGCAGATCCTTTTCCACCAACTCTGTGGATAGGTCGACCACAAAATCTTCCCGACTGTCAAGAGTGAGCTTGGCAGTCCGAGCGGTGTTAGCAAGAAGTGTCATAGCATCGCTCTGAAGGGCCTGAAGGCGGTACAGCGCACTCATGCACTGAACAGTGACCCTCCCAACCAAGTCAGGATACATTGCCCACACATCCTTCACATGGCTCACGCGGTTACACCACATGGGATCATCCTTCTTCTCAGCAGGGAAGAGTCCCAAGGGGTGCATCACCATCTCCAGGGGATGGTAGCCACAGAAAGTCGTCAGAGCCTTCATGGCTGCTGCCTCAACGGTGTCGTCCGTCCTGAGTCCAATCGTCTCAGAGTCAAGAGAACGCCAACCCGGCTGAAGGGGATGAGCCTCCAAAGTCAGCCAGACCCGACAACGAGGTACCCGATGCTCCTCATACAACTGCACCGTGTACAAAGGGGGTGTAGGGTAACCGGCGGAGTTAAGCACTTCCCACAAGATGGAAGGAAAGCCATCGCGAGAAAGGAAGTCAGAACTGAAACGAGAGTCTCCTCCACTGGCGGGGGTGGGTGAATTCATCTGCGGAAGGGAATCAAAGATAAAGATTATGGTGGAAGGAAAAAGAAAAAGAGAGCCCGGATGGTTTTAAAGAAAAAGGGGTTAGCTCAAATTTTAATTCCTCTTTATGTTTTATAATGCTTGCATGCTGGAAGAAACGTTACCTCTCAAAAAGAAAATAGGGTGCCTTTTTAGGGCATCCTAAAATATAAGTATTGGCCCACGGGGCCTAATTAATTAGCCACCTATTTCCCTCTATGCCTAAGGCCTTTCGTTCTAGGTCTAGCGGTCTAGTCCTGACGATCCTTAGCAGTTTCTAAGCAAGTTTTAGGTTTTGAAAATTGGTATTCATGGTTTATTATCCTTCTCTGTGGTGGAATTTGCTCCGATACCAGCTGTGGCAGAACCACCCGAATTATTCCAGCTTAAGTGCCTAAGTCATGCCTCAAGGGCCGTGACACACTTAAATCGGAATAACCCGTCAGTCCTTCAGATCTAGTCTGATAGAGCCACCTAACCAGGATCAAATTCCACAATCTCACTCGAAGGTGAGTCACAGAAGAAATACAATAAAACAGGAAACCTCAAATTAAGTACTGAATTATTACATAAATCGGAGTTCGGGAGTAGCAAATAAAGTTCATAAAGTAAAGTGCAGCGGATAATCGATGTCGTCGGTAATGAGGAAATGGGCAAGGCCTAGCCCACTACTCCTCATGCTCCTCTCCTGCCGGAGCAACATCCCACTCGACCGTCCAACCCGGTGGCAGGGTGGTAGGCCAAGTCACACCATCAACCAAATCCTGCATGGTACCTGCAAAAATGGTGCCACAAGCAAGGCTGAGTATACTAATACTCAGCTAGACTTACCCGGTGTGAGGAGTCTACTCCTCTACCTCTAGACTATGCAGCTGTTTGGCTGAGGGGTTTGGTTTGCCAAAAGCACTAGCTGTTACTAAAATCAATTTTTAGCTTTTCCAAATTTTACCATCATTAACTTAGCTAGATTTGCTCCTTCTAAGCATACATGGTAACAATCAATTAGTTCAATCAACAAGTTATCTCATGTAACCATATTTCACTTCTTACTCGATGCAGTACAAGGAATCAAGCAGTCTCATTAGCTGCGAGAAGCAGACGATTCGAATCGAGTTTTAACCTTGCAAGGTAAACCTAAACACACGACATGTCAGGGTACTCCGACCCTGCACATGACAACCGTCCCCATCGATTCCCCATTCGCGTCCAGGCCTCACCGCCTTGGCATACAATGCTCCACTGACCCCGGCTGCCGCCGTGCAGTGACCGCACTTGTACCCACCATAGCTAGCATGGGAGACCCAGTCTCAGGTCGCATGAGGGATAAAGTCCGCGCCCGGCTTCACTCAGGTACTAGGTTTACCGGTCACCATATTTCCCAGCATGTGCTTAGTACGTTCAAAAGCTTGACTCAGGTATCCACACATTAATCCTTAATTCATTTTCCCGTCTCATGGACAAGGCATCCTCCCTGGATCCAAGTCCATAGACCAACATATATCCCATTATTAAGATGAATACAATCAATTCCTGACCTCGCGCGAGTGCTAGAAAAATCACTCGACTTCTATCGAGATCCTGATTAGCAAGCAGCTACTCGACCTAGCATACTAGTATTCATCTCAAAAAGGAATCCTAAGTTCATGCAACTAGAGGTTTCAAGCATCTCCTACACTTAAGTGCACATTACAAACCTACAAGCATTAAGTGTAGTAAAGTAGCATATAATAACATGGTTATGCATAAGACCGGGGCTTGCCTTCAATTGCTGGGGCTGCGGGGAGATCCTCAATAGCAGCCTCTGAAGCCTGCTCCTGGTCCTCCTCTTGGACAGGTCCTTGCTCGGGGATGAGCACGTACTCTCCGTCGGCAAGATTACAATCTAATGAATGCCATGCGTAAGATATATGCATGATATGATATGTGCTTTTAGAAGCCACAACTTAAAAGGTGTATGATCTTTCTTGAGTTAACAAAGTTAACTTTACTTATGCAAGACCCTTGGGTGGTTATACTTGGTAAACTGGTTCAAATTTAGCTAAGGTAAAAGGTAGGTTAAATTTTGGGGTTCCTCTGAATTCTTTTTAAGTCTTAGGGATAAATGATAAGTACTCAAGTTAGACTTATTGAGGTGGGGTTTATTTCTTCTTTCCTTTTCCTTTATTCTCTTTAATGTTTTGGAGTAGGTTTGAATTACAAGTTGCTTTTATAAAATTCTAAAAATTCTGTAAAAATTACAGTGGCTTGCTACTGGTGTGTGTTTCTCTTTCTTAAAATTTGGGGATCAGAAAGTGAATAGTTTTCTCTGCACAAAATTATTAAACTCTAGGGAAGAAGGGGTGCTTTGAACTACAACTACTATTTAACAGTGGGTAATTCTTCAGAACTTATTTTTGCTGGCTTTTAGGTGTTATAACATGACTTGATACAAATTTTTAGTCATTAATACCTTTTAATTATTTTTCTATGGTTTTCTCAAGTTTCTAGCCAAATGGGTGCTTTCTACTACCACTACACTTGAAAAATATCAAACAACATAGTTCTTATTTTTCCTGGTTATTATTTTGTGCAAGAGCAATCATTCTGAAGTTTGGCATCTTTTTGCTTAAGGGAAGGGGTGGTATGCATTATTTGAATTAAATGGCTTTTCTCTTAAATCATTATCAATTGGTAAGAGTTTTGCTTCCTTTTCATGGGTTTGCATTTTTTCCGGTAGTTTATCTCATCATAGACTTAGTTAATTTTTGGTTGCCCATTATCACATTATTTGAGGTTGTTCATGATTTAGTTGGAAAATGCCTTATTATCACCTTGTATTTATTTCCCTTACTTAAAAAGTTGGACTGAGGTGCTCTGTATTTTTGTAGTGGGGCTCTGGTGGTTATAAGTTCACTGGATTTTTGTTAAGCATTTTGGTTATGGTTTTGCCTCTTTAATAATTGATTTTTAGTCTTATTTAGGATAAACAAATCATTTTAATTTAAAACTGATCCAAATTAATGGTCTCTGTATTTTTCCTGAGTCCTCTGTTACATAAGTAAACTAGGAAAAATAATATTACTCACTGTTCATTAATTTCTAATATCTTTCTGATTTTCTCTAAGTTTTGGACAAAACATCTTTAAATGAGAAACTACATCATAATTTCTAATGCTGGGGTTCCTACTATTTTTAAACAGTGTCTAAAAGAGGTTTGAATACCCACAAATTTTCTTAAGTCTAGCACAGAAGAAAAACTAATTTTCCTTGATTAAATAAGGTTTAGTGGGTTTCTGTTTTTAATTTTAAACTCTAAAATTTTGAACAGAAAGCATAGGGTCTACTATTTTTAAATGATAGATTATAATATACAGATGCTAGCAAAATTGGTTTGACATTTTTTGATTAAGAATTCATCAAGTTATGAATTTTACAAGTTCTCTGGTTATTTAAAAAGAATAACAGAATCGATTTAAATGAAAATCTACTTTGCACTGGGGTCCCTGGCGGTTTTCTTCGCGAATCAGTCCTCAGGCTACTATTCACCTGAGTCTCTGACATTACAGAAAACCCCTCGGGTTCTACAAAAACCTAACCCGAGGTCCTTCTTCTACCTTAAACAGTAGCCGCAGCGGGGAAAAGGGCGGAGGGGCTTACCGGCGGCGAGACTGTTCCGGTGAAGAGGTCGAGGATGAAGGGGAGGTATCGGGGATCACAACGGTGTGCGGAACGCCGTCGGAGATGGCCGGAGTCGGTCGGTCCACGCGCGCAGGCGGGGATGCTCGTCGGCGGCGAGGAGACCGGCCTGGTCACGGCGAGATAGTTCAATCAAATGGGTCAGGGAGGTCCACGGGATGCCAGAGAAGTCATGAGCGAGAGGAATTGGGCAGAGACTCACTGGATAGCTCGGTCCACGCGCGACGGCGGAAGACCGAAGTCCGGTGAAGTCAATCTCGGGCCTCCGATGAAGTCCGGCCGGGTCCGAGGGCTTGGCAAGCTTCACGGGCTACTGGCGGAGCTAGCCGAAATGCTAGCTTGCCCGGAGGATGGCTGGGGTGGGCTGGCCACGATGGCCGAAGCTCTGGCGGCAATGGCGGGCGGAATTGAGCTCGCCGGAGCTAAGGAAAAGTGGCTGGCCAGGAGAGGGTGAGTGCGGGGCGAAGTGAGGCGCGCCCGGGGAGGCTTTATAGGCGCGGGCGGGCACGGCTGAGGGCGTGAGCGCGCGGCGGACTTGACTGGACGCCGGGGAGCGCGCGCGCGGGTTGGGCGAGCTCTGGCGTGCCGACCAGGGTCGAACACGTGTGCCCGTGCGTTCTGCCCAAGTTCTGGCGCGTGTAATCGCTCATCCGAGCCTGCTCTCGCCTTGGTCAGTGCACAAAACCTCTTCTCCTCCCTACAAGCTACCATTCTTGTGTGGGGGTCATAGGATTTTGCCTACTGGTCGCAGAGATATGGAGCCAGGAAATCTGGTCTGTCTCCCTGCGCAAATCCGAGGCAAATCCAAGGTTTAGTCGTGTCTAGGGCTCGCGTCCCAATGCCATCTTCTGGGACACGACAGAGGGGTTAGTTAGACACATTTTTGTCAATGGGGCCATTAGGATTCGAGTTAGGGATCAAGGTGAACATCCCTGATCTTTGGCTCAAGGTCTGAATTTCAGAAATCTGAAATTCAGAATTCTCATTAAGTCCACACATGGAAAGCTTGATTTGGGGTTTTATTTAAGCTATTTTGGCTAAGCTTTCTCAACCTTTCTTGTTGCCCATTAAATATACTTCAATTTTTATAATTGGCTCAACTCAAAATTTTAAACTTTTCACTCCCTTTTCCTTACTTTTTGAACTTTGCTCATGGGGCTCATTTAGGGTTTTTAAACTAGGGTTGCATAATCTTATCTTTTAAAGGACTCAATTGCTTTGATCATGACACTTTTAAGTATATACTTGGTGACTTCATTATTACTTAAGTTATTTTGATGCTCATGCTTACTTTGGTTCACAGAAAATGTTGGCTCTTGGTTTGGCTTTTTGAGAAAAACCCTGAGTGACACTGGGGTGTCACAGTGGAGCTCGATGTTTGGGTGAGTCCGTCTCCGTTGCTCTTGCTGCCCGTGTTGCCCACCTTCTTCTTCCTCTCTCCCTTTCGAAGGCCCTCGGCATCCCCTTTTATAGACACAAGGGGATGGTCCAGCTGTACATATGGGGGTGTAGCAATGTGCTAATGTGTCCGGCGAAGAGGTGCTTGAGCCCTGTATGTAGCGTAGCCGGCGGTGCGGCCCTGGGTCCTGCTGACGTTTCTTTGCCTTCGTAGAGAGCTTGTGGACTATTGACGTCATGGACACATGCGGGAAACCATCATTACCTATTACCGGAGTAATCTAGATGTGACTCCGGTCTTGTTCCTTCGTAGCCTGAGGCGGCTAGCTAGAGGTAGGGTAATGATGTATCCCCTGTAGCATAGTCGGTCCGAGGCCGAGGTCGGGCGAGGCGGCGACTCCTCCCGAGGCCGTGGTCGGGCGAGGCAGAGAACTTCCCCTGAGGCCGAGGCTGAGACCGAGGCCTAGGGTCGGGCGAGGCGGAGCTCCCTGTTGTGCCCGAGGCTGAACTCGGGAGAGGTCCGTGACTTACTGTTGTTAGTCTTACCCTGGTGGTTGGCACATTAGCCGGAGCGAGGCGAACAGTGCTGTTATCCTGTCAGAACGGTTAGTGAAAGGGCGAAGTGACTGCGGTCACTTCGACCTTGCCGACTGAGGCGCGCGTGTCAGGATAAGGTGTCAGGCGATCCCCGCATTAAATGCGCATGCGATACGGTCGGTTGGTAAGGCGATTTGGCCGAGGTCGCTGCACGACAAAGTTTGCCCAAGCTTGGCTTCGGGCGAACCGAGGGTGCGCCCACTGCCTGTGGAGGCCCTCGGGCGAGGCGTGAATCTGCCCGGGACTACTGTTCTCGCCCGAGGCCGGGCTCGGGCGAGGCGAGATCGCGTCCCTTGGCAGATGAGGCCTTGACTTGAACCGTGCTTATCAGTCTTTATGGTTTGTTCTAGAGACATTTTCCAGCCGTGTTTAGGAGTGTTGGGGGTACCCCTAATTACGGTACCCGACAACATGTATTGGATTTTTATGTATGTATAAGGAATAAATGAAGCAAAGTAGTGCTAGGTGAAAGTTCCCTTTGCCCGGGAACAAGATCTGGATGTCGCCTAGAGGGGGGTGAATAGGCGAATAAAAATTATCTCTTTAAAACTTTATTCTTACTCTGCTCGAAGACCAGATCGCAGTGGAATGAAAGACTCTTCGAGTAGGTTGCAGTGGAATAGAAGATCCTATCTCAAAGTGCCCTACACTTCAAATATAACTTGTACTACAGATAAGTACTGAAGTGCAGATATAAAGAGTAGATAATGCAGAGAGACAGCACACAATACAGAGCGAAGCACACAGACACAGGGATTTATCCCGAGGTTCGGCCAAGCCTGAAATGCTTGCCTAGTCCTCGTTGGAGTTAGCCACACCAGGGCTTGGAGTCTATTTCAACTACTTCCTCCGTTTGCTCAGATCTGTCAGTATGACAGATAGAGCCTTCCACTATGTTGAGTTGGTTACAACGAAACCGCGACTGCTTACAATCTTCTTGGCACCACTCCGGCAGAGTAACGATATGCTCAAGACTATGCCCTAGCTCTTAGCAGCACTTCTCCACTCTCTAAAGGCTTATAGCCTTGCCTTCTACACAAACTAGAGAGATACACACAAGAGGGAGAGAGAATCGATCAGAGTGATGTATACAATTGTTGGTTGCACTTGTGTTTTTGTTTGAGGCGCCTAGGGATCCCTTTTATAGACCTAAGGAGCCTAGGAGCCGTTGGAATCCATTTTGGAAAGCAATACTTGCTTTCTGTCGGGTGGCGCACCGGACAGGTCCTGTAGCTTGTCCGGTGCGTGATCTCCTTCCAAATCGGGCTCTGCTGACCGTTGGAGCAACGGTCGTCTTGGCTCACTGGACACTGTCCGGTGCACATCGGACAGTCTGGTGCACCACCGGATAGTCCGGTGAATTATAGCCGTACGTCGCCAAACTTCTCCCGAGAGCGGCCTGTTCACCAGAGTTCAGCCTAGCGCACCGGACACTGTCCGGTGCACCACCGGACAGTCCGGTGTGCCAGACTGAGCTGAGTCTTGGCTGTACACAGCCAAGCCTTTTGCATCTCTTTTCTTTTCTCCTTTTTATCTATTTCTAACACTTAGACAAATATATTGGTACACAAAAACCATTGTACTAAGTCTAGAATCATACCTTCTCTTTGATTTTCACTTCTTTAGCATTTGGCATGACTGAGATTGATGTTGGACTCATAAATCATCAAGTCAGCTTAACTTGATCTAGATTGTCATTTCTGAGCTCCAACATCCTGCAAAGGTCACATAGAATATCTCCAAACATAGGAACAACCCAAACTAAAGGTCAAGGTGCACTTAGCTCTTTTGGGCTGCTTCCAGTTCTGATTTTGACATTGGTTCTCCTTCCGGTGACCTTGTTTACTTCTTGAGCTAGATCTTGAGCCTTATGACTTACACCACTTAATTGTAGATGTTACCTCATTGGTTGTAAGTCATGTCCTTATGTAGTGATCCTTGATGCACCATAACTCTTCTTAACTCGATCAACCTTGACTTTGCAAGTCTTCTTCTTCACCCCTGGCTTTGGGTTCCTGGTCTCCTTGACCTTCTCCCGTGCACTCGGTACCTCTAAGCTCTTCTTGCCTCCATCCTTGGCTTGATCGGTTGTTTCTGAGTTACGCACACCGAGTCTCACTTAAGCAATGTCCATCTTACTTGTGATGTCCATTATCTATAGATAATCCATTCTTTGGACGATCACACCTGTTTACTTGTGTTGAACCCTGTTAGCTTTGCATTCAGCACCTGTTCAACACTTAACACACTTGTTAGTCCTTTAATTGGGTTGTCATTCAAACACCAAAACTCACAAGAGAGCTTTCAATCTCCCCCTTTTTGGTGATTGATGGCAACACAATTAAAGCTTACATAAGAATAAGATTTAAAGCACAAATTTTGAATTCTAAGTTTATAGAATGCTCCCCCTAAATATGTGCTTACATCAAAATCTTAAATTTGGCCTTATATGCCAAATTGCACATACTTAGGCTAATTCGAAGCATTACTATACCTTAGTACCTATGGGATGCATTGTGTCACTAATTAAACCATGATGCGTATAACACACAAATGCACAGAGTCAGAGTTAAATACCAATTAAATGGATATACCACAGAAATATCAACCTACCACTATTCACCAATAGGATACCAAATTAAAACAATTTTAAAGCACCCTAACCACATGAATATCTATTACAGGATAAACACAATAGATGCCAATTTATTCATGTCAACGGAAACACTAATTTTGCATTATCACCATATAATACATCAAGAAGCATATGATAAGAATTATCAATAACGCATTATCACCATATAATACAACAAGAAGCATATGATAAGAATTATCAATAACACACACAAACTAACACTTCCTTCACATCCTTCCTTAAGATTGAAGGAACGCAAGTGAACCCCTTACACAAACTAACACTTCCTTCACATCCTTCCTTAAGATCGAAGGAACGCAAGTGAACCCCTTTAAGATAAGCTTTCCTCTTAGGTTGAGGTACGCTTTAATGCACAATTTCTCCCCCTTTGACATCAAACACCAAAACCATATTCAAGCAAGAACATAGAATGATGTCAAGGGACGGCAGGGTATTGAGCAGGTAAATTTTAACACACTAACATTACTCCCCCTTACACATTGAACATATGCAACACAAGCATTTGGAGGAAAGTTAAGATACATATACACAAAAGATCAATACTTCCTTTTGTACCTTTACCATGTTGTGGTGTACTTTCCATCTTGAAAGTTTAATCTCTAGGGAGCTTCTCCACACTTGTGCCTCACCCTTTATCCTAACCTTTTCTTGTTGCTAAGACACCAAGCTTAGAGCAAGTTATAGTATTGTGGCACAAGATGAAGCTTCTATTCTAGTGATCACCAAAAGATATCAATTGAAGCAAACTACCACGGCTACCAATTGAAAAATTATTATTGTCATAGCTCCATGATATTTAAAGATAAGCATCTAGTGTCACCAAATATTATGAGCAATCTAAAAATATGTAATTACTCACAACTTAAGATACCAAATACTTGACTTACGGAGGTACCCAAGTCTTGATTGCTCCATTTCTTGCTCATCTTCCTTTTTCCACCTTGAGACTATACAAGATCACTCAAGAAACAATTAGTCTCAAAAGACACAAGTTATGTGTGCTCCCCCTAAAGTTGTGCATCAAGTATTTGAATGACTTGCACTTTGCACATTCTAGCTTCCTCAGAACTAGAGGGGATCACAACATATCTTGGTCAAGGCATACTCTATCAATTTCATCACAAAGGGATACCAATTGGATAGATGACATAATACAACTTATTACCAATGGAAACAATGCATGCCTCAAGATATATAACATTTTACGAGCAACCTAGGCACGCTTCACACATGATGATTATTGCAACACATACACCAATTGATAGATGATAAGATCATGCATATAAAGCACAATGTCTAATCACACTAAGATTAAGAAGAATTTTCTTAGGTACACCAAGGGAAACAACATTTTAGGGCATAAGGCACCTACGCCAAGATACTACCAATTGAAAGGCAAGAACATAGCTATGATCACAATCAATGGAACTTCAAAATTTTCAATGAAATTGCACAGTTCCATTCTCCATACCTTTGCCTTTTCCTGAATTGCCATGAGAGCACCAGTTGTCACCTAATTGAGTGCTCCTTTTGCGCATGCACCTCATAACTCAAGAAGGTGCATTAGTGGCACAACATGGATTTGGTATACACACAATATCAAAATAGGGTAATTATGTGAACATGGACTAAACAAGATATCATGCTTGCACATAGGTTAATCATTAAAAACCATATAGCATGACTTACATAAAGATACAGGTTTATCCATGAACACAACAAGAGTTAATCTTGGTGAATGAAAAACTACCCATTTAATGATTCAAAATATATAACATATAGAACACACAATCATGATTAAGCAAGCATCATTATGAACCACTACCGGAATCAATCGCTTTGCCGAGTGCCTGAAGCACTCGGCAAAGCCTTCAAAACACTCGGCAAAAGCTTTGCCGAGTGTTACACTCGGCAAAGAAGGCTCGGTGAACAGTGCATCGGCAAAGCCTTCTTTGTCGAGAGCTTTTTCTCGGGCACTCGGCAAAGATCTTTGCCGAGTGCCAGAGAGCACTCAGCAAAGAAAAGCGGTCGTTACGGCGCTGGGTGACGGAGACGGCGGCTTTGCCGAGTGTCCCTTGTGACACTCGGCAAAGAAGTTAGTTTTGCCGAGTGTCTTCCGTGCAGCACTCGGCAAAGAATCGATCTTTGCCGAGTGCCACTTGGGACACTCGGCAAAGAACCCGCCAGGGAGGGTCCCCATGTCAGGTTCTTTGCCGAGTGTCCCAAGCGGCACTCGGCAAAGCCGACCTCTTTGCCGAGTGCCAGGGATGTAACACTCGGCAAAGAACCTATGCCGGTGCCCAGGTCTGTGCTCTTTGCCGAGTGTTATGACCTTGACACTCGGCAAAGAGCCTCTTTGCCGAGTGTTACACTCGGCAAAGTGACCAGTATATACCTTTTTAATTTGTTTTTTGTATTCCATCCACACAAACAGAAGATATCACATATATACATCACAGATATCATCACAGACATAAATAGCCAACACAAACATAAAACCGTCACCACAAACATAAATATCCATCACAAACATAAGTGTTCAACACAAGTATTAAACACAAACGTAAGTCTCTAACATCGCAAGCTCTCACATAAGTATCAAACACAGACATAAGTATTATACACAAGTACAGAAGTCTAAAACAATGAAAACACAACACTCATGGAGGTGGGCGGCTTGACCGGGGCTGCGTTGGGCTGAACCCTTCCGGAGGGTTGTTGGATGCCGCCCCAGATTGGCCCTGCACAGAGAAGAGATTGCATGTGTTATACCAGATGCATTACAAACATCTAACTACAATTTTGATACTCACAAGAGTGTGGAAGAGAGCAGGGTCAACTGGATGGAACAATGGAGGTGGCGGAGCGATGCCCTGTGCGGCGCCAAGGCTCTGCATGTACTGGAACATCTCCGCCATCCTCTGATGATCTGCCCGGCGCTCCGCCTCCCGCTCCGCCATCATCCTCGCCTCCATCTCGCGACGTTCCCTCCTCTCTTCTTCTAGTTGGGTCTGTAATATTACAAGCCAACGTTATAGTAACTCAAAGAGTAGGTATATAACTCAAGGAAGGACGAGTTACACTAACCTCGAGTTGCTGTATGCGATGCTGTGAGCTGTCGTGCCGAGGTCGTATGGCTGGACTCGAGCCCGTGCTCCTTGCTCTCACCTGAGATAGAGTGGGAGTGGAGGACGAGTCGATTACCCCGTCGGCAATCCAGTACCGCCCATGTCTCTTGCCTCCTCCGACCCTCATGAGCACATCGGTGTCGATCGGCTCGGTGCTCGGATCATAGTCTGGGCCATGGACCTCCTGCGCCATGGCGGTGTAGTCATGGAGGCGGCTGTAGACGGCGGGGTTGGTGTAGGCCTCGGGCCCGTCATCCGGGTTGTAGGTGACGTCGGACGTCGCCTTACCCTTATGGGCCATAGCATAGGCCGAGAAGGTGGAGCAAGGCCTTCCACCATGTGACGCCGACTGCAACGAAAACCAACGAGATAGTTAGAAATAATATCTAACTTAGTGTTATATATCTAAATAAAAAAGGTGGCGTACCCATGCTTCGGCATATTGGCCCAGGCTCCGGCTGCCTTGGTGGTGGGAGGGGCCTTGCATCATCAAACGTCGTTCCCGGCTAGCTGTGTGCGCCTCGTCCCACTCAGCCGAACACCACCTATCCACCATCTGCTCCCAACACAGAGGATGTGCGGCGCACCAATGTGGAATCATCTGCAAAGTAAACACGTAAAGTGCATATCAGAAGACAAAATAAAATTCATGTATGGAGTACTGGTACCAAACATGCATGACTTTACCTGCAGGTACTGCTCCCTGGTCAACGACATGGTTCGGGCTTGAGTTTTGGTCACCTTCTCCCCAAGGACGGAGCCAGTGGTAGGTGATGATGGCCTGGATGCGGGCCTCATAGTGCATGTCCACGACGAGCTTCTTACAGCTCGTGGTGGCCACCACATCCGCCCTAGCCTCGTATCCAGCATCGCATCTGAAGAAATCCTGCATACAAAAACGATGTATCCATACATTATTTCAAGAATTTGCAACGAATGCGACATATTTTACATTATACTAAGACTTACCCACAGCTCTTGCTTCACCCGCTCCGCCTTGTTATTGAATTCCCTGCCGTCCCGGTCTACTGCATCGGGGGCGACGGCGTAGTGGTCAAAGGTGAAGGCTGGGCCCGTCACTCCGGCGTACTCCACAAGTCCAGGGAAGTGTTCCCTGCACAGCAGGCCGAGGATGCCATTGGGGGGCGACGATGACCCCCAGCATAATCCAAAACCGTCCAAGACCTGTCCAAGTGATAAATAAAAAGTATTAGTTTATATTATGATTTTGAACACATAATATGAACAAGAATGAAGAACATAAAGTTACATACCTCTCCCCTTCCGGCCGAATCAGCGGCCGTCTGTCCCGAAGTATGGGACGCTGAGGGAGACTCGCGGGGCCTCGCAGGTAGATGCTCCTCGAACTAGAGCCGCCTGAACCTGAGGCGTCCTGCTGCTGGTCGTCGTCGTCCTGAGGCGCCGCCTGCTGCTGCGCTGCCTGCTCTGCCTCGTCCTGTTGCGCTGCCTGCTCTGCATCAGTCCGCCGTCCTACTCCTCCTCCCCCTCCTCCTCCTCAGGAAACCGCCCACCATATTTGTCCAACAACCTGCAATTAAGAGTAAACAAATAAGCACATATAAAAAGATGTATTTAAAAACAGGTGCGAAATAAAAAGTCATATAGCATTACATCGATTAAAAATAATCTTCATATGTGTCGGGGTTAGCCGGATCATAACTCTCATCATCACTATCAAGCATTTCAATCTCCACACCATCGGAAGATGCAAGTTCGTCAGTAATGTCATTGCCTTCAAGGATTACTAAGTCATTATCATTTTGCACCTCATCCTCCTCCTCATCAACAACCATTTCAATATCTACGTCCATTCCGATAGCTTCGGTTAAGTCTATCTCAAATCGCCCTTCTAGCCCATCTTCTTGGAAGAACTCTCCATCATATGTGTCCGGGTCTAAGTTGTAATCTTCATCGTTAGGAACAGGTAACCTCCCGTGCGGCGATACCTTATACACAACATCCCAACCCTTAAGATGTTCTTTCGTTTGACACGCATATGGGAGATAATACACTTGTGTGGCCTGTTGGGCAACGATATAGACATCGTCTCCTGCTAAGGTGGAATCTTGTCGAATTTCGACTATCCCAAGATTAGAATGTGTCCGTCTCGTCACTTGAGGGTCAAACCAATGACATTTGAATATCACTGGAGTAAGAGGTTTGGAACCATAAAAATTGAGCTCATATATTTCTTCGATTCGTCCAAAATAATCGACATTGTCAAGGCCCGGCGTAAAGACCCCAGAACACGTTGTTTTCCGATTGGGCCGACTTTTGTCGTAGTGTGTTGTGCGAAAACGGTATCCATTGACGTCATACCCAGAATATTTCTTGACCCTATAAGCAAAGCCGTTGGCTACTTGTCTCAATTCGGCACTCATAGACGGATCTATTTGGCCCTGCAAGTATTCGCAAGTTAAAAGACGCTAAATTGAGTTTAAAGACGTATCTCTTTTACAAACTAAGCACGTACCTTATGTTTGAACCAGGAAATGAAATCGGGCAACCCATTTCTCGCACCCTTTCTAAGAAGAGCGTCATATTCCTGTGGAGTGGGGTCCCTTGATCGACGCCAGAATTCATGAAGAAATTGTTCCATGTATAGCGTCACCTCTTCAAGGTTGGTCAATATGTATAGCATGATATGCCGCCACTCTTCATGTGTCAGGGTCTTGGTGGTCGAGCCACTTGCGCTTCCGAGTTGGCCTCGAAATATGCTAAGGTTCGATTCATTGTCGCCATCATTGTAACGAGGAAGTGGATTATGCACGCTCGGCAGTTTGTCACCATAATAAGTTGTTGTGAAGTTTGAGACCTCCTCTAGAATGTATGCCTCTGCAATGGAAGCCTCGATTTTGCATTTATTTCTACATTTCTTTCGAATAGTCTTTAGACATCTCTCGATTGGATAGCACCAACGTCCCTGCACGGGGCCCCCCATTCGTGCCTCATAGGGGAGATGAAGAATCAAATGCTGCATTGGATTGAAGAAGCCAGGTGGTAATATCTTCTCAAGCTTACACAGTAACACGGGGGCCAATCTTTCCAAGTCTGCAACCACGGTCCGAGATAACTCTTTTGCACAAAGCTGACGGAAGAAATAGCTCAACTCTGAAAGCGCTAGCCAGACATAACTGTCAACAAGCCATCGAATGCCTCTCTACTGATGCTGTACTGTGACTTGAACGCCATTACACGTCCAATGGCATCCAGTTGAGAAACCTTTGTCTGGCCGTGAAGGGGCTTCTGTGCCGCGTCGAACATGTCGTAGAACGCCTTTGCAGTCGGCTCTGGCTCGTCATCCATACATCCTCCCGTGTACTGTGCCTCCTGATAGTCGTTCAACATATCCGCTACCCCCGCATCCGCGTCATAATCCTCGACACGTTGTCTCAGCACCTCTTCTCTCGTACGATGCGCTTCACCATGAAATATCCACCGAGTATAGCCCGGCGTAAATCCATTCTTCCAAATATGTTCTACCATGGTCTTCTTTGGTTTTCTTTTCTGGTTGTCACATTTGCTGCACGGGCATGGGACTAGACTCGCTCCTTTAGAAGCTTCGCCATATGCCCGTTCCACGAAATCATCGGTCTTTCTAATCCATTCAGTGGTGACATCGTTCCTTCCTCTACGGCCCGTGTACATCCACTCACGGTCCTCCATCCTCTAACATATATAACCGAGTATAGTTTAATATAGACATGTAATGCATGTACACTACGTTCCTACCTTCTAATAGGTGACGATAGGCACTCGGCAAAGCGTCCGGCACTCGGCAAAGGCTCGGATTCCGGTAGTGAACCATTGATAACATAGGCAATCTCAAAAGCATAACTACTCCAAGGATAGGTAGCACAACAATCCAACTTAAGAGCAATACTTATTATCAATAATGTACTTAAGATACATGGGTACCATCCTTTGGAGAGCAACACTAGTACAATTTGGCTCTATACAAGCGGTAGGCTTTTTACATCACAGGCGGTTCCGTTAGAAAACCGCCTGTGATGTCCCAGGCGGTTCAGTACGCCTGTGATGTAATAGTATCACAAGCGGTTTTTGTTTAGGACCGCCTGTGGTGCTCTATCCTTTTCACAAACGGACCCTAAGAAAAAACCGCCTGTGATTGTAAAAATATGAAAATACAATTTAAATATGAAAATAATTTTAATTTTTAACAGAAATATGATAATACAATTTAAATGAATTAATATTTAATTTTTAACAGAAATATGCAAATACAATTTAAATGAATTAATATTTAATTTTTAACAATAATATGCAAATACAATTTAAATGAATTATAATAGCACACATAGATAACTAGAGAGATTTTAAATTAATTGGCAACCACAATTCATAGTCGATCATACATGATAACAAATACAATTTGATTCATACAATTTTTCATGAACTACCATTTTTCCGCATGTATGGCTTTAAGTTCTTATCAATTTTCTTTTCCACACGCTTGATTCTCTCTGGACCGTTAAAGACGAACATCTATTCATACTTATTGTATTCCTCATCTTGGTCTCCCACATTCTCAACTCCAACAATTTTTTGCTTTCCAGAAATAACTACATGCATCTTCTCATCTGCTGGATCGAGTACATAGAACACTTGTGCAACACATTCGGCGAGAACCCACGAGTCATCTTTATATCCTACTTTCTTTAAGTCTACCAGTGTGAGTCCGTAGTTATCCACTATCACCCCCACGGGATGTTGTACCCATTGGCACTTAAATAAGGGTATTTTCATGCTTGGGCCATAATCAAGTTCCCATATTTCCTCTATGAATCCAAAATATGTGGTCTTCTGTCCATGTAGGTCAAAAGCATCGATACGAACACCGCTATTTTGTGCAACACTTTTCATGTCTTTTGATTTAGTGTAGGATGTGTACCCATTGATGTCATATGCTTGCCATGATGTCACAAAACACGATGGCCCAGAAGCCAAATTCTTCATTGTTTTCTCTTCCAAAGAGTCTCCGAATGGGATGTTTTTGTCCATTAACCATTCGCTGAAACGATGTTTGTGCTCCCTCATGATCCAGTCCTCTGTGCGGTTCTGATTTTCTTTACGAAGCTCATCCAGGTGTTCCTCTATGTAAGGCTCGGCTATCGTGAGATGTTGTAGTACGCTACCATGAGCACAATGTACTAGCTTGTAATCCTCAACGCGAAAAGTTTTCTTGCCCATTCTCCCTCTCCCACATAGTTTACCCTCATGTTTAGGTACAGGCACACCTATCATTGTTCCGTCACTGATGTAATCTATACAGCTCTCAATCACTTCTTCTGTAGTGTATCCCTCCATGATTGAACCCTCTGGGTGAGCGTGATTTCGCACATAACCTTTTAATACTCTCAGGTATCGCTCCAACTGAAACATATGATGTAAATATAGTGGCCCTAATATTTTTATCTGATCCACGAGATGTATGATTAGGTGTACTTGCATATCAAAAAATGATGGAGGAAAACACATTTCAAGCTTGCACATAGTCTCGATGATGTATGCCTTTAGATAGTCCAAGTCTTCTAAAGCTATTACTTTTTGTGAAACCGCATTGAAAAAGTAACACAAGCGTGTGATGACAACTTTGACATGCTCTGTTTCGAGGGCTCTTACCGCAATTGGGAGGAACACCGTCATCATCACATGGCAGTCATGAGAGTTGTAGCCAAATAGAGACAAGTCTTTCATCCTGACTAGTCTGCTGATATTGGATGAGAAACCTGTGGGCACTTTGACCCCACGCAAACATTTGCAAATCTTTGTTCTCTCCTCAACTGACAAGTTGTAGCTAGCTGGGGGGAGGTAAGGCTTCCCTTTGCCACTATCCACTGGATGAAGTTCCGGTCTGATTTGAAGATCTACTAGATCATTGCGTGATTTGAGTCTGTCTTATGTCTTACTCGGCATGCCCAGCAAGGTTCCAATGATGCTGTCAAAAACATTTTTTGTTACATGCATCAAATCAATGCTGTGGCAAATTTCCATATCCTTCCAGTATGGGAGGTACTTGAAAAAAATTGATTGCTTCTTGAAAGTTGTGTAAGTTGAAGGGTCAGTTCTCTTTCTCTTTTCTCCTTTGTTTTTTCCCTTTCCGAATACAACATGAATGTTCTTTACAATTTCAAAAACAAGTTTCCCACTATAAGGCTTTGGTGCACCTTCACTTTCCAGTTGATTGTTAAATTCCGCTTTCATCTTTTGGTACTTATGCTGCTTCATCAAGAACCGTCTGTGTCCCATGAACACCAACTTCTTGGATGATTTAAGGTACATGGAAGCAGTTCCATCGACGCACACTACACAACCATTCTTTCCTTTAGTCTTTTGCCCTGATAATGTGGCGCCACCGGGAGAATCATGGATGGTAACAAATATAATTGCTCTTAAGTTGAAATACTCATGGCAATACTCATCCCATATTCTAACTCCTTCATTCCAGAGCTTTGTCATATCTTCCATAAGAGGTTCTAGGAACACATCAATATCAACACCAGCTGATTTCGGACCTTAAATAAGAATAGTCAACATAATGTACTTTCTTTTGTGACACAGCCATGATGGAAGGTTGTACATCGTTAAAGTCACGGGCCAGGTGCTATGTACACTTCTTTTTTCACCAAATGGATTCATTCCGTCTGTACCCAAAGCAAATCTTACATTTCTGGTTTCTTTGGCAAACTCAGGATACATAAGATCAAAATTTTTCCATTGTGATGCATTAGCAGGGTGTCGAATCTGTTTGTTATTCTGCTTGCGATTTTCAGCATGCCAACACATAAGCTCAGCCTCCCTAGGATTTGAGAACAAACGTTTTAAGCGATCAATTACTGGAAGATACCACATCACCAAAGCTGGGTTCTTTGACTTCTTTTTCCCATCCATGTCATCCAAAGTGTCATCGTCACTTTCAGGTCCAATAGTGGATTTCTTGTTTTTATTTTTCTTCGGGAATTTTTTTACACAGTCTTGATTGTAGCTCTTCTTGTATCGACTGACATTGCAAACTGGGCATCTTGATGCGTTCTCAAAATCGCCACGATACAGAATACAATGGTTCGGACATGCATGAATTTTTTGCACACCCAGAGCTATGGGAGATATAAGCTTCTTCGCTTTATAAGTGCTTGTTGGTAGTTTGTTGGGTTTTGGTAGTAATTGGGACAGAAAATTCAAAAGATCTGTGAAGCTAGTATCAGACCATCCGGCGCTAGCCTTCAACTTCAGAAGTTCTAGAACTGTACGCAGTGTAGTAAACTCTTTGTCACAACCCTTTGATTCATCATATAAAGGTTCTTTTGAAGCACTTTCCAGTCCCTCCATTTTAGATAGCCCTTTCTGCGATCCCACAGAACTCAACATTTCTGGTTCCATATGGCGCAACATCTCTTCGCAATCAAATTCTTCAAAATCTTGATTAGCATCCACATTATCCACTTTACCATCAACTTTAAGATCTAAAATTCCGACAACTCTCTCGTCATTACCAGGCACTTCACACGGATCCAACTCACCATGTTCTGACCATATCGTGTAATTGTCTTTAAACCCTCTTTTTAGCAGATGTGATTGGATTACTCCTGTATCTCTCCAAGCTATCTTATTATCACAGTCGATGCACGGACATAATATCTCCTTGCTCTTTTGCAAATTCGCGTGCTTGTTGGCCGCTTCAATAAAGCTTCTCAAATTTCGAATATACAACGGATGTGGTCTTGGCACATTGTACATCCAACCTCGGTCCATTACCTATCCTTATATTGATTAACATCAATAAAATCATTAATTAATTGAATTCATCCATAAAACATGAAACGAATTGATATGTATGAAAATAAAACAAACATTGCAACAATAGATACCTTGAGGTGAGACAATTGTGTTTTTAAAGAATCTTTAAACCAGATCAACTATTATAAGTCCAAATCTTGAATTCCAAAGCTTTTCTTCAAATCCGTTCTATATTACAAAATTGAGGCAAAAAATCGCATCAAAATGAGAAAGAAAACAAATGGAGATCATATATATGCATAAACTATTGAAATCAATCAATAAACTCAAAAACAAAACCTTCTCCCTGTAGATCTCAAAAAAAACCCGCCGCCGCTAGTGCTGTGAATTAGGTTCTGCGAGTTAGGGTTTCTGGAACCCGTCGGGGGCTAGCCCTTTTATAGTGTACACACATCACAGGCGGATATTTAGCAAAACCGCTTGTGATAGATAGCATCACAGGCGGTTTTTTACGTCGACCGCCTGTGAAGTTAATTTATCACAGGCGTTCGGAATTAACAACCGCCTGTGATGTTATCTATCACAGGCGGTTTTGCTAAATATCCGCCTGGGATTCTTTACAATATATAAAAGGCTCGCGATAGGAACCCTAACTCTGGTCCCGCCCGAGCACGAACCCGAGCGCCGCCAGGCTGCCGCCGTGTCCCCATCCCCGAGCACGAACCCGAGCGCCGCTGTCCCCGTCCCCGAGCCCGAGCGCCGCCGTCCCCGTCCCCGAGCCCGAGCGCCGCCTTTCCCGAGCGCCCGAGCAACGCCGTCCCCTTCACCGAGCCCGAGCGCCGCCGTCCCCTTCACCGAGCTCGAGCCCCGCCGTCCTCGTCCCCGAGCCCGAGCGCCACCGTCCCCGAGACCGAGCCCGAGCGTCGCCGTCCCCTTCACCGAGCCCGAGCGCCCGCCGTCCTCGAGCCCGAGCTCGAGCCCCGTCGTCCTCGTCCTCGTAGTAAGGTCAAAGTTCAGGTTCATTTCTTCTAAGTTCATGGCTCGAATTTCCTAGAATCATATATGTGTTTGAATCATATATGTTAATTGATGGCAGATTACTTGTGTTTGAATCATATATGTGTTTGAATACACATCTGGATATATATGTGTTTGAATCATAGCTTAGGTTAATCAAATGGTTAGGTTAATCAAATGCTTAGGTTAATCAATGGTTCAAACACATTAAGGTGTTAATCAATGGCTATCCCTGATTATCAGTTCTTAGATTAATTACTGTTGGTGTTTTCACTTACATATTTTGTTTGGTTGTCAATATGCTTATTGCTTATTGCTTGGTTGTCAATTACTTGTTTGGCTATCCGTGAATCATATGCTTATTGCTTGGTTGTCAATTACTTCTCATGTATCAATTTTTTATTTCTTTTATCCCTTCTGATTAAATGTTTGTATACCATTAAGGTGTTAGTATCCTTCGAATGAAGAATTTTGTGTCCCTCCATCGATTGGGATCTATTTTTATCCCTTCTGATTAAATGTTTTTTCACTTACATATTCAGTTATAAGAAAATCTCCATAGTGATTGGGGCAACAAGTCTATTTTTAGTGTTTTTTGACTACCTATCTTTGTTTGATAATCATTAGGGCAAATGTTCTTATGGCCACATACATCATGGAAGTACATAGCCATGACAATGTTATTATCTCCCTATGTTATAAGACTTGTTCTTATCTCCCATCTTTGACTTGTTCATAGCCATGACAATGTTATTTGGACCCCTCTTTTTGCCCTATAAGCCACATCCTTGTTTTCCCTCTGATCCCTGCCTTTGTTGCGATCTCAATTTTGATTGTGAGACTTGGCCATTTTCAGTTTTAGAGATGGAAAAAGAGCCACTTGACATGGTTGAGAGCTCAGTTCGAGTCATCGAGACACATGTTGACATCATTCGTAGTCTAGTGACTGATGGGGTTGTGGATACTAGTGAACTGGAATCAGTGTACACACTTAAGACCACTTTGTTTCAAATTGGAGATGTATGCGACATGCTTGAGAAGTGTGCTCTGTCCATCAAAAAGTATGCTGACTCCAAGAGGGCTAAAATTATTCAAGATGAAGCCCTGCAATATGCTGAAGATGATGAAGCTGCAGATGATTTGGAGGAACTCCTAAGCCCAGATCTCCTTACTCAAGCCGACATATTGGAAAAATATTTTGGAATTGAGTATGATAGCGACCAGTCAAGGGGTTGTTGATGTTTAGTCCTAAACAACACGATATGAGTATCGTAGGTTTCACTCTTAGAGATAATGTATTTTGTATGAACCTCTTAGAGAGTGTCAAGTCAATGAACTATCTTCGAGTACTATTGGGAAGTGGATCTCTTTGATGTATTTTTTTTCTAGTGATATCGATGGTGCCGAGTAGCACCAAATTTGGACTTGTGTCCATATCTATAGATGCTAGTAGTTGTGCACTAGTGCCTACAATCTTGACTACCTCATCCCTATTCTCTATTTGGGACTTATATGGAGAATGGCATCGGCGGAATGCCTGAATCGGGTCGGGAAGCAAGCTCGCAGATAGAAGTGCACTTTCCAATGCAATTAGACAGAGAAGGCATGGCTGTGATGTTATAATGCTGAAGGACCCCAAGAAGAGATTAAACCCTGTAGTCTACCACCTCCCGTTATTTGTGGGCTTCACCGATGGCTGGAAACATTTGGTGATAGCAAACGACCTTCGGGCTGAAGACGTCTGCGAGCTTGTTAAGGGGCCAGACGATGGTGATCTGGTGTACTATGTCCGGATGTGTGGTCACAAAATTTAAAGCCGCCCCGGCTGCATGTGTGTGCTTCTCTTCTCTTAGGTGGGGTGCTAAGTGATCTTAGTAGCCGACATAAGAGAAGAGAAGCGCACAGATGAAGCCGGGGCGGCTTTAAATTTTGTGACCACACATCCGGACAGAGTACACCGGCTCACCATCGTCTGGCCCCTTAACAAGCTCGCAGACGTCCCCAGCCCGAAGGTCGTTTGATGTCACCAAATGTTTCCCGCCCTCGGTGAAGCCCACAAATAACGGGAGGTGGTAGACTACAGGGCATAATCTCTTCTTGGGGTCCTTCAGCATTATAACATCACAGCCATGCCTTCTCTGTCTAACTGCATTGGAAAGTGCACTTCTATCTGCGAGCTTGCTTCCCGACCCGATCCTGCCCCGGAGGCGGGTTTGGGCTCGATTTCTTTTGAATCACCTTTTCTCCAAGTTCCCTTATTGATGGAACCAGTATATCAGACTAACAGTATATCCCTTTATCGATGGAACCAGCTTGAATGGCAGACAACGAGCAGCCTAGTATGGATGTGGTCTGCACCGGTGCATCTAACAAAGTTGATGAAGACGCGACTAAACTTGAATGGCAGACAACGAGCAGCTCCGGTGAAGGGAGCGTGGAGGATAGTTCTAGTGACGACAATCCTTGTACTCCTATACCTCTAAGGAAGAAAAAAACATCAGATGAGCTTGATACCGACTATATTCCCAACGATGAAGAGGTAAATAGAAATATGCCGACTATATTCTAAAATAATGTTCATATATGAAAGGCCATTAATTGTTTCATTATATAGATTTCAAATGAAGAGAAGAAAGAGGATGCATGTTCTACACGAAACACGGAGGATGCTCCGATGCCTGAATCATCCGTTTCACATAAGCGGAAACGAGGGCGACGAGGTCCGAATCAGATGAAAGAAGGTGCAGTTATGTACGTAACAAAACTAAATGCAGAGGGGTTTCCTAAAGAACCACTTGACGTGGTTACAAAGTTTCGAAATTCCTACGGGTCTACTGTTAGAGATATAGTGCCAATCACACTTCAAAAATGGAAGGATTTAGATGAAGACACCCGCAATAAGCTATGGGCTAAGTTGTCTGAGTCATTCAAGTTCCCAAAAGGCACAGAGGATGCAGTAAGGAAGTCGATGCTCTCTGCTATGGCCAAGATGTTTCGTGGGTGGAAGGCCGAGATGAATAGGGAATTTGTTAAGAAGAATAAGGTTCCTCCGCCCAAGAAAATGGGGAAAATCACTCAAGCTCAGTGGGAGGAATTTGTTCGTCAGAAGACCGAACTGAAGGCCAAAGAACTGGGCGAAACTAATTCTCAGAGAGCGAAGATGAACAAACACCCCCATCGCCTGGGGTCAACCGGATATCACCATAAAGTTGTGAAGTGGAACAGGATAATCGAGGAAGCTATAGCTAACGGCACTTTGGACCCAATATTAAAAGATATCGATGAGCGAGCTATTCGTTGGATCTTAGGTCGGGCAGGTTTGAGTGAGGACGGCAAACTTTTGCATCCAGAATTGGTAGGCGAAGTTTCGACAAAAATTCAAGAATATGCAGATAAGAGAAAAAAAAGGAGAATTTAAGCCTCGGAGGGAGAATGACATACTAACTGCAGCACTAGGCAATCCTGAACACACTGGACGAGCTCGGGGAATCTCTTCTAAGATTTCCTGGAGAGAGGCGTTTCCAGAGTATGCATCGTCATATAGGAAACACGAGAAGTCGAAAAGGACCCTTGAGGAGACTATTGATGAAAGGGTACAAAAGGCTATTAATGACGTGATGAACAAAATGAAGAAAACAGAATGCATATCATTTGAACTCAAGCCAAGCCACATGAGTCCACCTATAGTCCCTAGCAGCGTAGGATCTATGCAAGACTTGACCAAGTACCCTGTAGACGATATTGTTGAGGACAAGCCTTGCTTTCTTCATATTCCAATCAATCGATCTAGGACAAAAACAAAGCAAGCTGCTACTGGTTTGGTAAAACCAGGACTTGTTAACTACAAGGATAATCCTGTCCCACCACACTATGCTGTGGTCCAAGTTCTAGAAATCACAGACAGTGGTTGTGAAGATTGGGAGATAGATTTTCCAGTTGAGGGGATCATAACTTTGCAGGAGGCAATGAACGAGTTGGTCCTTTGGCATCGACGCGACATCAAGTTGGGTGATGAGCCGAATTCAACACCAATGCAACAAAAAGATAGTTCGATCATTCCACACCCCATGGTGCAGGAAAATATGACACCGACCTCCAAAAAAATCGTTGAAACAATCATATCGCCTCTTGCGAAGGAACTCGACGAGGGGGGCGTAGACAAAATTGTTCCTCAGAATGTCGACGTCAACATCAAAAAGGAACCAAAGGTTGGCACCAATGTTGAAGGGCCAACTATTTCAAAGAAAATTCATAAGCGAATCGCCACTGACGATGTCAAGAAACCGTCAGAATCAGTGGCACGCTACCTGCATAAATTGCAAAGAGTTATGACAAATCAATCAAAAGCAGAATCAGCATCTCATGGAGTAGGCACACGGTCCCAAATAGACAATTTCGAAGTATGGGAAGAAGATGGAATGATTCATACTCGAGAATCATTACGTCTTAAAACCAATATCTCGGTATACAAGAAGGAGGATGTTCCTCCAAAATTTGTGAATGGGAGGCCGTTCTTGACGATGGTGCAACTTTCTAAGTTGTCGACTCCGGAGATTAGAATGCATGAGTGGTACATGGTGGCTAGCAACAAATACAAACTCGAGGACTTCACATTTGTTGTGCCAGAAGATGCATTTTGGAGCAATGATCATATAGATCCTGTGCGGCATTTATTCTTTGACGATCTCTGGTCGTTGTACCACCGACAAAGGATGGAAACCAACTACTTAACCCTCTTTTGCTTGTAAGTACCTCTAAACTTTCATATTTGTTAGTTTTGTACACGCACACATAAACGAGAGTCTAACGATTAACACTATTACACGTAGGATGCAATACATGGATGATAAGAAGAAACAACTTAAGACAGGGTTTCTTGACCCGTTGATGATATCCCAAGCTCGCTACAAAGTAGTTGCTCGGAGGCATGGAGAAGAATACAAAGACTTGGACGATGCTGAATTTGAGAAAGTCGTCAAACAGAAGCAGAGAAACAAAATGAAGGTAATGGCGGCATACATTGGACGAGCCATGTATAATCATGTACAACATGGCAAGGACTTAATAATAGCTCCGCACCACTTTAAGTAAGTTATCGACATGGTTTAATTTTGAACTATAAATTATGGCAATTGTGATCTTAACATGTGTTTTCGTCTATGTCTATATAGTGACCACTACATTTGTATCATGATCTTTCCAAAGGATGGTAAAGTCGTGGTCTTCGACTCACTGAGAATGGAAAAGGCTACGTATAATGACTTCTTGAAGATTTTAGAGAAGTATGATTATTATTGCACACTTGTACTTATTACAACTTAACAAATGTATTCTTAATCTCACAATGCTATTCTTATATGCAGTGCATACCGTTTTTATTGGAAAAATCTTGGCGGCGAACATCCAGAGGACAAGCCTAATTTGTCAATATCATTATTTTCATATGGTGACAAACAACCTCCGGGTAATGTCCTGTGCGGTTATTATGTATGCGAATGGTGTCGTGTCACCTTCCATTACATGGTCAATCGTGAGGATGTAAGTTCGCTATCATTGTCTATGTTGCAATTTTTACGTTATATTGTTGCTCATCACATTACTCTTAGCACCGCTTGCTTTTTGCTTTCATTGCAGGTTCCTAAATCCAAGATCAATGCTGAATGGTTAGAAAGAGATATGGTTTCCGTCGGTGTTGCTAAGGTTGTAAGAGACTTGCTTTACTTTATGCGTCGTGAAGTTCTTCATCAACAAGGGCTATTCTACAATACAAATGGAAATTTGCAAAAATTCCCAGAACTAAGTTTGTACACAATATCACACAGTGTTTAGGTCTTTAGTTAGGAACTTTAGATGTTTAGTTGTATATGGAACTTGATATGTGTATAAATATGTGTATGACGATGGAACTTGATATGTGGATGAATCTGTGTATTATACCTGTTATGGAACTTGTAATATGTGTATGAAATTTGTGTATGCAATCTGTGTGAATCTGTGTATAATCTGTGTATATTCTGTGTTTGAAAATTCTGTATATATGAATCTGTATAATGAAAACCGTCTGTGATTTATATTGTATGCAGTCGGACTTATATAAAAAACCGCCTGTGATGTGTGTCTATCACAGGCGGCTAGGATAAGAAACCGCCTGTGATGTGTGTCTATCACAGGCGGTTCCTTTGAACTGGACCGCCTGTAATCTGTGTTTTTCACAGGCGGTTTTTGATTGACCGCCTGTGATGTTGTTTTACATCACAGGCGGTGCACCACAAGCGGTTCCTGGAACCGCCTGTGTAGAGGCGAACCAAACCGCCTGTGCAGAGGTATGTTGTAGTAGTGCAAGTTGCAGATTCTCATCAAGGTCCTTTGCTTGATTCACCAATAATGATTAAGGACCTCTACAACTTATTTCACTTGAGATGAACATGGGATTAGTATTGCACAATAATTCAACCTTGGGTCAATGAATAGACAATAAAAATTAACAACTTAAGCATAGAGTTTGAATTAACCATCTTAAGCTCTCCCATGGTCTCCAGTCCATCTTGAGGCACCTGCATGGTCTAGTTGGTACAGTTTGGTACCCATCTCGGGATGGGTCCATAACGATCATCCATAAGAGCTTTTGGTACCCAAATAGCAATTGTGCTAGTTCTAGGTGATCTCATAACTGATCTAGCACAAGTGTATGGTTTGGGTCTTCTAAGCGATTAAGATTGAGGTAGATTTACTTGCTTAGGAACCTTACCCTTTTTACATACCTTGGATAGATGACCCTGCTCACCACACTTGTAGCAGAAGCGTCACTTAACCTGACATGACGCTTGCTGTTTGTTTTCTTTCTTAGTGGGGGTCATCTCAGAGAGTGCACGTACTTGATTTTTCATTAGGGGACAAGAAGTGATCATATGGTTATTGGCATTGCATCCGAAGCATCTCCTCATCCCTTCATCCTTGTCGTTGTACGGACATGATGCAATGAGGTGTCCTGACTTATTGCACTTAAAGCACCTCCTTTTCCCTTTTCTCTTTCTGTTCTTGGATGACATAGAGAGATGGTTAGTGCAAACAACATGACTAATTGAATCTTTACCTTTTTCAATGTTCATGTTGATTTCTTCATTTTTTTTTGCTTTAGGAACATCCTTCTTATGGAGCTTAACACTTGCTGCACTTTCTCCCGTCTCAAGCTTCTTCACCATGCGCCCGTGGATGTCTTGAGAAGGTTGAGCAATGCGTCTTCTCCTTAGTTGCTTTGTTTTCTTGTTCCTTTCTTTATTGATGAGCACTTTTTCCTTTGATCCTGCAGCTTGATGCTCATTCAAGAGTTGGCTTTCTTTTGAGCCACTAGGGTTAGCACATGGTGATATATTATCTAAATGTGCACATGTGCGAGAATGAGGTTCACATGAGTTTAAACTAGTAATTACTACCTCATGAGCAATATCAAGCATGATATGGCCATCGACTAATTTATTATAAGAATATGACAACATATCATACTTTTCACCTAGAGCAAGCTTTTCTAAATTTAGAAATTCTACTTGCTTCTCAAGCATGGCATTCTCCATTTTAAGTTGAGCAATACAAGATAAATCATCATCATTATTTCTATGCTCAATTAAAACTGAATCATACCATTGGACCAAATCATCATGAGAGCACTTTAGCTCCTCATGTTCTTTGGTCATCTTCTCCAGGCTGTCGTTGGTTTTGATGAGAGTCTCCTCTAGCCTGAGAAACGTCTCGCCTTGTTCCTTGTTCCTTCTCAACAGCTTAACCAAGAGCGCTTTGTCTTCTTTGTTGAGATGGGTGTAGAAACGACAAATCTCCTCTTCTTCTACATTGTCGATCTCATTTTCCCTGTCACTATTGTCAGTGGAAGCAAAATAGGAAAATGTACCTTGTGATGATGTAGACTCCTCATCCTCATATTCCTCCTCATGATTGCTTTCATCACCATTCTCATCGTTAGCAACAAGACATGAATAACATGTGGGAGATGAACCTGTCGGTGAGGTGGATCCATCTCTCTCGTTCTTCTCCCTTGGACAAGTTAGTACTACCAGCAATAGAGGGAGCAGAAGCAGTGCATATGGACTTAAAAAATTTTAACTTAATTTTGGTCCATAGATCATGAGCATCAACAAATAAATCACTATCACTACTCATGATTGCAAAATAGGCACTTCTAGAAAGTGAGTCAACTAAGATGTTGCAAGCATGATGATTGAGAGACAGACATCTTAGTTCATCATTAGAAGGATTTTGACTAAAATTGGAGGGAAAAATACTTCTACTAAAGATCTGTCTCAAATCAGGATCAACACGCATGAAGGCATTATAAATAGAGACAGACCAAGATTTATAATTAGAGCCATCGCCTAGAAGAAGTTCTACAGTTACCTCTTGTGACGACATCATCATCTCCGGACGGCTAAGCCCACACTGGAGAGGCCTAGCTCTGATACCAATTGAAAGTTCCCTTTGCCTGGGAACAGGATCTGGACGTCGCCTAGAGGGGGGTGAATAGGTGAATAAAAATTATCTCTTTAAAACTTTATTCTTACTCTGCTCGAAGACCAGATCGCAGTGGAATGAAAGACTCTTCGAGTAGGTTGCAGCGGAATAGAAGATCCTGTCTCAAAGTGCCCTGCAATTCAAATATAACTTGTACTACAGATAAGTACTGAAGTGCAGATATAAAGAGTAGATAATGCAGAGAGACAACACACAATACAGAGCGAAACACACAGACACAGGGATTTATCCCGAGGTTCGGCCAAGCCTGAAATGCTTGCCTAGTCCTCGTTGGAGTTAGCCACGCCAGGGCTTGGAGTCTATTTCAACTCCTTCCTCCGTTTTCTTAGATCTGTCAGTATGACAGATAGAGCCTTCCACTATGTTGAGTTGGTTACAACGAAACCGCGACTGCTTACAATCTTCTTGGCAGCACTCCGGCAGAGTAACGATATGCTCAAGACTATGCTCTAGCTCTTAGCAGCACTTCTCCACTCTCTAAAGGCTTATAGCCTTGCCTTCTACACAAACTAGAGAGATACACACAAGAGGGAGAGAGAATCGATCAGAGTGATGCATACAATTGTTGGTTGCACTTGTGTTTTTGTTTGAGGCGCCTAGGGGTCCCTTTTATAGACCCAAGGAGCCTAGGAGCCGTTGGAATCCATTTTGGAAAGCAATACTTGCTTTCTGTCGGGTGGCGCACCGGACAGTCCGGTGCACCACCGGACAGGTCCTGTAGCTTGTCCGGTGCGTGATCTCCTTCCAAATCGGGCTCTGCTGATGGTTGGAGCAACGGTCGTCTTGGCTCACCGGACACTGTCCGGTGCACACCGGACAGTCCGGTGCGCCAACTATCCGTTAGCCCAAGCCACGCGTCGCCCGCTGATCTCGCTGCCTACCGTTGGCGCAGTCGACCGTTGGCTCACCGGACAGTCCGGTGCACCACCGGACAGTCTGGTGAATTATAGTCGTACGTCGCCAAACTTCTCTCGAGAGCGGCCTGTTCACTAGAGTTCAGCCTGGCACACCGGACACTGTCGGTGCACCACCGGACATTGTCCGGTGCACCACCGGACAGTCCGGTGTGCCAGACTGAGCTGAATCTTGGCTGTACACAGCCAAGCCTTTTGCATCTCTTTTCTTTTCTCCTTTTTATCTGTTTCTAACACTTAGACAAATATATTAGTACACAAAAACCAATGTACTAAGTCTAGAATCATACCTTCTCTTTGATTTTCACTTCTTTAGCATTTGGCATGACTAAGATTGATGTTGGACTCATAAATCATCAAGTCAGCTTAACTTGATCTAGATTGTCATTTCTGAGCTCCAACATCCTGCAAAGGTCACATAGAATATCTCCAAACATAGGAACAACCCAAACTAAAGGTCAAGGTGCACTTAGCTCTTTTGGGCTGCTTCCAGTTCTGATTTTGACATTGGTTCTCCTTCCAGTGACCTTGTTTACTTCTTGAGCTAGATCTTGAGCCTTATGACTTACACCACTTAATTGTAGATGTTACCTCATTGGTTGTAAGTCATATCCTTATGTAGTGATCCTTGATGCACCATAACTCTTATTAACTCGATCAACCTTGACTTTGCAAGTCTTCTTCTTCACCCCTGGCTTTGGGTTCCTGGTCTCCTTGACCTTCTCCCGTGCACTCGGTACCTCGAAGCCCTTCTTGCCTCCATCCTTGGCTTGATCGGTTGTCTCTGAGTTACGCACACCGAGTCTCACTTAAGCAATGTCCATCTTACTTGTGATTTCCATTATCTATAGATAATCCATTCTTTAGACCATCACACCTGTTTACTTGTGTTGAACCCTGTTAGCTTTGCATTCAGCACCTGTTCAACACTTAACACACTTGTTAGTCCTTTAATTGGGTTGTCATCCAAACACCAAAGCTCATAAGAGAGCTTTCACTAGGGGCCATCCCCTAGGGTCAGGTCCCCCTAGGTGGGGCTAGTTGACCCCCTAGTGGGCCCACATGCCTTCAATCCCTGTGAACATTGAGAAAACACACTCACAAGCTCTATACAGTATTCGATGAAGTTTGTGTTTTCTCTAGATGGCTCATACACATCTCACGTGGATTAATGGACCAAGACAAAAGGAAATCAACATGAACAAGTGACCCCTCCAGTGCAAACCCACTCAATATGGATTATGGGGCAACCCAACTAGAGGGAATGGCCCCACATACAAGAGAGGGGTTGGCCAACCCCCATGTAGATCGGTTGACCTACCTAAGACCTCCAATAAGCTCCTACCCACTCCTTGACGAGTGGGCTAGCCTCCATCCAAAGAAGAGGGCCTTGAAGGGAAATGTTGCCTCAGAGTGGGTGACTTAGAAAACTTAAAAACTATTTCACAAACGATGGCATGTAATTTCCCCCTAGTAAAAACATATATAATAGATAATATATCTATATGTGCAACTTAGGTTTTGATTATGTGTTATTATATCTATCATAAAGAGTTATGCAATCTAGGATACAAACCAATCAACTAGCCTAACAACTAAGCCAAATATAAAGCACACAACCAAGTTACGCAATGTAATTGCAAAAGTTGAAGACTAAAAGAGATACAAAGTCCCATTTGACAACACCAGATATCGAGAAGCGGGCAAGCTTCCACTAGTCCTCGTTGGGGACCCTCGCAAGGATGCCCATCCAAGGACAAGCACTTAGTTAGGTAACTATGTGGATCATGCCCAGGTCTTCCCTATCCGCAAGTGGGTCTTTAAGATGGCCTCTCCCAAATTGCTCCATGTTGTCTTCAATATCAAGTTTTTGATAAAAATAACGCAGGCCTCATTCTCTCATGTACATAGTGGTAGTCACACTATAAACGTAGTTGGTGTGATCTTACAAGACTATAAGCCCCTTTGAGTATAACTTCAATGGTATGCCCAAGAACCAATTGATAAGAAGTATGTAAATCTTAAACACTAGACCTAAATATAGAGCAAGTGCTACAAGTGATGGTCTAACTAACTAAGCACTCGCAACCACCTAAGTAGTGTCTATAGCTAATATGAAGGTCCCAAGTTTCTAGATATGTTCCTCAGCTCTCACACACCTCAAATAACCGGCTAAGGGGGAGATATATAGCCCCTAATCCAAATAGTCTTTAGAGGCTGCATATAATTTATGTGCAGGCAAGGGACATATTCATCATGGCACGGATATGCTTCAAAGGCTACCTATGAGGCCCCCGATGGGTCGCCCTTGGGGCGCTTCGTGAGCCTCAATCGGATGTAACCGAGGACGATATTGAAGGAGTCACACGCCGAGTCAAGGAGATCTCCAAAAGCATGTCCCGTGCATGCAGCCATGTGCAAGCCTCACGACAAACCAACTGAACGACGAAAGACGCGACACGTTTTATAGCGAAGGGGGTAGATACGTATAGTGCTTTGATCTGTACAAGGTTATCTCTTCAATCGGCCATATAAGGCTGAAGAGGTACCCCTGCAAAAACGTTAGACTTTGTTAGACCCTGCTAGACTAATAGGTTGCTCTCATCTTCGACCTTCGGCAACCATCTATAAACCTTGAGCTCATAGCAATACAGCAACCAGAAACTCACATGACGTAGGGTATTATGCATATAGGCGACACGAACAAAATGAAATCATTGTGTTCTGTCGTGCCCTGCATGAACCATCGAGCTGTGATCTACATAACCGTCCTTCCAAAAGCAATGTGTGGTATTTCCCATACTGCGTCATCGGTACCAATCACAGACAACAGCCCAAGAGGAAGATTGTCCCCCACTACCAGGGCGGTGGTGGTTCAACACATCAACCCGCATGTAAGGTTGTCACCTTCTCAATGTTATTGCTTCTTTGATTTTGGTTGGCGTTCTACTCACATACTTTCCCCTTCCACGAACCAGGTTCTCTAGCCCTAGCACTAGAGAAGTGGTAACGATAGCATGAGATGTGAGAAGCGGGCTCCTAGCCACGATCACCCCCAAGTAGAGGAGTAGCCAGCGCCTCCAGATGGTGGTGCCTTCGGGCCCCACTAGCAACGGTGCACTGCCAATGGATACTGCGGAAGTGCTGACTCCCCCGTTGGTGGCCACCTGCGACCCCTAGGTGGAGGGGCAGCAGCAGGCATCAATAGAAGCAGACCCCATTAGCAGCGTCGAGGAGGGCGAGTCCCAATGATGGTGGAAGGGGCCCAATCCAATGTAGAGGCTGAAGTCCTAATCGGGTCCCCAAGAACAAGTCCTAGACAAGTGGGCCATCATTGTCGTCGACCTTTGTCTCGGAGTCGAGACATATAGGATGTATTTAGAGTACGTGTAGACCAACCCATCGCATGTGACAAGCTGCCATGTGAGTGACACCACTATATATTGTTGCCACAGATACCATGGCATTGAACTATGAATCCAACGCGATTGTTATGGCACCTGCCACTAGCCATGATCTTATCAACAAGGAGGATTGGAAGAGGAAGAGGAATGGGGAACAATGAAAGGATATATGAGCAGGATGGAACTCTGGGATGGGGATCTAGATTAATGAGATAGATGGAGAAGCTGTTATGGAAGAAAGGTCGGTGTGGAAGTATACAAAGCAGTAGAGAAGCGAATGGATGAAAAGGCTACAGTTTTTTACCAAGTCATCGGCACTGTATTAGTGCATAAGCATAGATGGGGAAAGAGTTGATTTAAACAAGGGGCAATTGCGCTAGTGCCCCTATTTTAGGGTGTAATTGTAGATTTGCCCTTATTTTCTAGACTTTTATGTGTTTGCCTCTGTTCTTGCAAAATGAAATTGTTGTACGTCTCTACTCCATTAGTTCTACTTGACGGTGTTAAGTCTTATGTAGGCGACACCTTTGGTTTTCATTTCGATTTTTTCTTGTTAACCAACCTTTGTAGTCGGACACATAGCAAGGAAAATCAGTTGATACTATTGTGAATAACTTGATGTGCCTTTGTTGCAACCTCCTAATTGCTGGACTGGACCATAAAGCATGTTTTTTGTTCCCCCAAATTGATTCAAGCGCATGCAGATTTATGATTGTGACGACGCATGCACCCAGTCCTCACCTAAGAAAAAAACAAAATTTTACATCGACAATTATCAGTTAGCTACTATATACTCTCTGTGTCCCATTATATTAGTTGTTCTGGAATTCTACTTTGTACACGACAGGACTGGCATTCTTTGTCGAGTGTTCCAAACACTCGACAAAGGCCTTTTTATACTTGGTAAAGCCTTTGCCGAGTGTTACACTCGGTAAAGAACACTCAGCAAATATTTTATCGGCAAATGGTTCTTTGCTGAGTGTTTTTTTAAAATTCAGACATAGTTTTTGTTGAGAAAATGACTTCAAATAAAAAAGTTGTCAACTACAAAATTATATAGCTTCTCAAGATCTACAAAGTTTATTTTGTTTGTTTGGTCATTTATTTATCCAACATGTTGGTTCTAACATTATTCATAAATCTTATACATATCTCTCGTAGTTTCATAAACTATGAGAGATATAGTTTTTATGAACAAATTTACTTTTATTTTGTTATAAGAAATGACCAAAATATAAATTGTACATCTTGATGAGTTATACAAATTTATAGTGAGAAATTTTTTCATTTGAATTAATTTTCTGCTTCAAAATCTAATTTTTAAATTGTCTTTGCCTAGTGTTGAAAAAACACTCGGCAAAGAAACTCTTTACCGAGTGTCAAAAATAAAACACTCGGCAAAAAAACCGAGTGTTTTTTGTTTAGCACTCGGCAAAGAACTTTTTTTATAGAGTGCCCGAAAAAACACTCGGCAAATCATTTGGCACTCAGCAAAGAGCCGGGTTCCGGTAGTGCTACAAGAAAGATTCTCTAAGGAGGTGTTTGTTTTGAAGTGCCAACTCATGCTAGATGAGATGGTGCATCATGAGTTCATTCCACAAATTTGGTAGAATGAACTTATTCCTCATATTATTACTAATTATTAGCCAATAGGGAATGAAATGGTGATGAATCAAATTATTATATTTCATAAACGAAACAAAAAGTGGGGAGTGAGAATATGATGGACTAACTTATTCCACCAACCAAACAGGCTATAAATCTAGACATAAGTTGGGATCTAGATGCATGGAACATGCTGTGAATCTAGACACCCAAAACACTGCCAAGACACAATATACATTGTCAAGCTCCTCACGGCATTCCAAACCCAATCTAGTTTTAATCTACATGTCAAACCCCATGTCATAATAATTGTACTCCTTCAAGAGTACCGGTGTCTCCACCAAGGTTGGCCATGTCGTCGAAGCAGCCAAACCCGCACTGACCGCCGGCGACTCCCCCGCTGTCTCGCGTGAAGCCGTAGTAGTGGTCGACGGTGACCGTGCCGCCGCCGTAATACTGTGGAAGCGCTCGTGCGCCACCTCCTGCTGCGGCGCAAAAGAGAGGCCGTAGTAGCCTCCTGACGCGGAATGGTCCGGTTCCGGCATGGCGTGTGACGAGCCGGCGAAGGCGGGCGAGGAGGAGGGGCCGTCTTGGCCGTCGGCGCCGCCAATTGCCATTGCTCATTCATTATTCAGACTTGAGAAATGCTGGCACGTATAATTGGCCGACATATAACAACTTCATTAGTGCATGCAGCGTAGTAGTGCTCTGCTACCTCCCAGTAATGTGTAGTAATTGAAGCTTGAAGCCATCCGCCAATTATTGTACTCGTCCGGTTGCTAGTAGCAGTAGGTGTCTGCGCCTAGGCCACGAGGGAGAAACGATAGGTGAAGAATGTACTAGCATATCATAGCATAGCATGCACCAATTATTTGTGCAGCGCAGCGGGGAGCAGGCCGTCAAATATGGGTGGCCCACCCACTCTGCCCTGCCTGCCTGTGCCTGGTACGTACGTGTCTGCGCCGCCTGTGAATGGCCAATTTATGTGCTGATCGAGGACGTTTGCAGCTCGCAGGCGCGCACAGGATCACCCGTGCCTGAGGTTCCTGCTGGTGGACCACCTTGTGGAGCATCCTGGTTGTGGTTGGGAGGAGGAAACGACAAGTGCATCCAGAGAACCCAGCTACCTTATCCTTGTTGTGGAGCATGCTGCTGGTTGCTCGTCGACTAGTCCTATTAGGCCATGTGCAGTGAACATCTTCAACGACTGCGCCTTAGACGGTATTTGAGAGTGAGATGTCTATTAGCTCTATGCTCGAGATAAAATTCATAGCTAATTCATACATTGAATTTATTCAATACTCTAATTGGTGCAAATGATTATAGTAAAGACATGGGTTTTAAACACATCCACCGTATCACACTATATCTTAGTTGTGTCCTTGTGCTTGGAGTATAGTGGTTATTATAAATACCCTTAGGTCATTCACACTGCTAGGTTTCATATTGTATTTCCAAGATACCACATAATCAAGAAAAAAATATGAAATCTTGGTTGAAACAGTCTCTCACGATAGAGTTTCATTCGTCGTGATTTCACGGGGTAACATGTAAGAGACAATATATCTAGGTAACTGTGTAGACATGGTTTCATCGCCATAAAACACATTCATCTCTTCATTAATTCATTGCCACATCATCCGAATTACCGACATGGCACACCATTTAATGAGAATGAAACACTACCGGAATCAATCGCTTTGCCGAGTGCCTGAAGCACTCGGCGAAGCGTTCAAAACACTCGGCAAAAGTTTTGCCGAGTGTTACACTCGGCAAAGAAGGCTCGGTGAACAGTGCATCGGCAAAGCCTTCTTTGCCGAGAGCTTTTTATCGGGCACTCGGCAAAGAAAAGCAGCCGTTACGGCGTCGAGTGACGAAGACGGCGGCTTTGCCGAGTGTCCCACGTGACACTCGGCAAAGAAGTTAGTTTTGCCGAGTGTCTTCCGTGCAGCACTCGGCAAAGAATCCATCTTTGCCGAGTGCCACATGGGACACTCGGCAAAGAACCCGCCAGGGAGGGTCCCCATGTCAGGTTCTTTGCCGAGTGTCCCGTGTGGCACTCGGCAAAGCCGACCTCTTTGCCGAGTGCCACGGACGCAACACTCGGCAAAGAACCTAAGCCGGTGCCCAGGTCTGTGCTCTTTGCCGAGTGTTATGACCTTGACACTCGGCAAAGAGCCTCTTTGCCGAGTGTTACACTCGGCAAAGTGACCAGTATATACCTTTTTTATTTGTTTTTTGTATTCCATCCACACAAACAGAAGATATCACATATATATCACATATATACATCACACATATCATCACAGACATAAATAGCCAACACAAACATAAAACCGTCACCACAAACATAAATATCCATCACAAACATAAGTGTTCAACATAAGTATCAAACACAAACATAAGTCTCTAACGTCGCAAGCTCTCACATAAGTATCAAACACAGACATAAGTATTATACACAAGTACAGAAGTCTAAAGCAATGAAAACACAACACTCATGGAGGTGGGCAGCTTGACCGGGGCTGCGTTGGGCTGAACCCTTCCGGAGGATTGTTGGATGCCGCCCCAGATTGGCCCTGCACAGAGAAGAGATTGCATGTGTTATACCAGATGCATTACAAACATCTAACTACAATTTTGATACTCACAGGAGTGTGGAAGAGAGCAGGGTCAACTGGAGGGAACAATGGAGGTGGCGGAGCGATGCCCTGTGCGGCGCCAAGGCTCTGCATGTACTGGAACATCTCCGCCATCCTCTGTTGATCTGCCCGGCGGGCCTCCCGCTCCGCCTCCCGCTCCGCCATCATCCTCGCCTCCATCTCGCGACGTTCCCTCCTCTCTTCTTCTAGTTGGGTCTGTAATATTACAAGCCAACGTTATAGTAACTCAAAGAGTAGGTATATAACTCAAGGAAGGACGAGTTACACTAACCTCGAGTTGCTGTATGCGATGCTGTGAGCTGTCGTGCCGAGGTCGTATGACTGGACTCGAGCCCGTGCTCCTTGCTCTCACCTGAGACAGAGTGGGAGTGGAGGACGAGTCGATTGCCCCGTCGGCAATCCAGTATCGCCCATGTCTCTTGCCTCCTCCGACCCTCATGAGCACATCGGTGTCGATCGGCTCGGTGCTCGGATCATAGTCTGGGCCATGGACCTCCTGCGCCATGGCGGTGTAGTCATGGAGGCGGCTGTAGACGGCGGGGTTGGTGTAGGCCTCGGGCCCGTCATCCGGGTTGTAGGTGACGTCGGACGTCGCCTTACCCTTATGGGCCATAGCATAGGCCGAGAAGGTGGAGCAAGGCCTTCCACCATGTGACGCCGACTGCAACGAAAACCAACGAGATAGTTAGAAATAATATCTAACTTAGTGCTATATATCTAAATAAAAAAGGTGGCGTACCCATGCTTCGGCATATTGGCCCAGGCTCCGGCTGCCTTGGTGGTGGGAGGGGCCTTGCATCATCAAACGCCGTTCCCGGCTAGCTGTGTGCGCCTCGTCCCACTCAGCCGAACACCACCTATCCACCATCTGCTCCCAGCACAGAGGATGTGCGGCGCACCAATGTGGAATCATCTGCAAAGTAAACACGTAAAGTGCATATCAGAAGATAAAATAAAATTCATGTATCGAGTACTGGTACCAAACATGCATGACTTTACCTGCAGGTACTACTCCCTGGTCAACGACATGGTTCGGGCTTGAGTTTTGGTCACCTTCTCCCCAAGGACGGAGCCGTGGTAGGTGATGATGGCCTGGATGCAGGCCTCATAGTGCATGTCCACGACGAGCTTCTTACAGCTCGTGGTGGCCACCACATCCGCCCTAGCCTCGTATCCAGCATCGCATCTGAAGAAATCCTGCATACAAAAACGATGTATCCATACATTATTTCAAGAATTTGCAACGAATGCGACATATTTTACATTATACTAAGACTTACCCACATCTCTTGCTTCACCCGCTCCGCCTTGTTATTGAATTCCCTGCCGTCCCTGTCTACTGCATCGGGGGCGACGGCGTAGTGGTCAAAGGTGAAGGCTGGGCCCGTCACTCCGGCGTACTCCACAAGTCCAGGGAAGTGTTCCCTGCACAGCAGGCCGAGGATGCCATTGGGGGGGCGACGATGACCCCCAGCATAATCCAAAACCGTCCAAGACCTGTCCAAGTGATAAATAAAAAGTATTAGTTTATATTATGATTTTGAACACATAATATGAACAAGAATGAAGAACATAAAGTTACATACCTCTCCCCTTCCGGCCGAATCAGCGGCCGTCTGTCCCGAAGTATGGGACGCTGAGGGAGACTCGCGGGGCCTCGCAGGTAGATGCTCCTCGAACTAGAGCCGCCTGAACCTGAGGCGTCCTGCTGCTGGTCGTCGTCGTCCTGCTGCTGGCCGTCGTCGTCCTGAGGCGCCGCCTGCTGCTGCGCTGCCTGCTCTGCCTCGTCCTGTTGCGCTGCCTGCTGTGCATCGTCCGCCGTCCTACTCCTCCTCCCCCTCCTCCTCCTCAGGAAACCGCCCACCATATTTGTCCAACAACCTGCAATTAAGAGTAAACAAATAAGCACATATAAAAAAGATGTATTTAAAAACAGGTGCGAAATAAAAAGTCATATAGCATTACATCGATTAAAAATAATCTTCATATGTGTCGGGGTTAGCCGGATCATAACTCTCATCATCACTATCAAGCATTTCAATCTCCACACCATCGGAAGACGCAAGTTCGTCAGTAATGTCATTGCCTTCAAGGATTACTAAGTCATTATCATTTTGCACCTCATCCTCCTCCTCATCAACAACCATTTCAATATCTACGTCCATTCCGATAGCTTCGGTTAAGTCTATCTCAAATCGCCCTTCTAGCCCATCTTCTTGGAAGAACTCTCCATCATATGTGTCCGGGTCTAAGTTGTAATCTTCATCGTTAGGAACAGGTAACCTCCCGTGCGGCGATACCTTATACACAACATCCCAACCCTTAAGATGTTCTTTCGTTTGACACGCATATGGGAGATAATACACTTGTGTGGCCTGTTGGGCAACGATATAGACATCGTCTCCTGCTAAGGTGGAATCTTGTCGAATTTCGACTATCCCAAGATTAGAATGTGTCCGTCTCGTCACTTGAGGGTCAAACCAATGACATTTGAATATCACTGGAGTAAGAGGTTTGGAACCATAAAAATTGAGCTCATATATTTCTTCGATTCGTCCAAAATAATCGACATTGTCAAGGCCCGGCGTAAAGACCCCAGAACACGTTGTTTTCCGATTGGGCCGACTTTTGTCGTAGTGTGTTGTGCGAAAACGGTATCCATTGACGTCATACCCAGAATATTTCTTGACCCTATAAGCAAAGCCGTTGGCTACTTGTCTCAATTCGGCACTCATAGACGGATCTCTTTGGCCCTGCAAGTATTCGCAAGTTAAAAGACGCTAAATTGAGTTTAAAGACGTATCTCTTTTACAAACTAAGCACGTACCTTATGTTTGAACCAGGAAATGAAATCGGGCAACCCATTTCTCGCACCCTTTCTAAGAAGAGCGTCATATTCCTGTGGAGTGGGGTCCCTTGATCGACGCCAGAATTCATGAAGAAATTGTTCCATGTATGGCGTCACCTCTTCAAGGTTGGTCAATACGTATAGCATGATATGCCGCCACTCTTCATGTGTCAGGGTCTTGGTGGTCGAGCCACTTGCGCTTCCGAGTTGGCCTCGAAATATGCTAAGGTTCGATTCATTGTCGCCATCATTGTAACGAGGGGGTGGATTATGCACGCTCGGCAGTTTGTCACCATAATAAGTTGTTGTGAAGTTTGAGACCTCCTCTAGAATGTATGCCTCTGCAATGGAAGCCTCGATTTTGCATTTATTTCTACATTTCTTTCGAATAGTCTTTAGACATCTCTCGATTGGATAGCACCAACGTCCCTGCACGGGGCCCCCCATTCGTGCCTCATAGGGGAGATGAAGAATCAAATGCTGCATTGGATTGAAGAAGCCAGGTGGAAATATCTTTTCAAGCTTACACAGTAACACGGGGGCCAATCTTTCCAAGTCTGCAACCACGGTCCGAGATAACTCTTTTGCACAAAGCTGACGGAAGAAATAGCTCAACTCTGAAAGTGCTAGCCAGACATGCTCAGGGACATAGCCTCGAACCATCGCAGGAAGAATCCGTTCAATCCATATGTGGAAGTCATGACTCTTCATCCCTAAGACTCGCATAGTAGATAAGTTCACCCCCCTACTCAGGTTAGCTGCATATCCATCAGGGAACATCAACATCTTTATCCACTGAAGTACTTCCTTCCTCTGGGCCCTGCTTAGGACGAAATCGGCCTTAGGCCTTCTCCACGTCTTTCCCCCACTTGGCGGCTTCATCTCTAGTTTTGGTCTATCACATAACGCTGCCAGATCCACTCTTGCCTTCACATTATCCTTTGACTTATCAGGAATGTCCGTAATTGTTGCCCACAGTGCCTCGGCAACATTCTTTTCAGTGTGCATCACGTCAATGTTGTGTGGAAGGAGCAGGTCATCATAATAGGGGAGCCGAGTCAAGCCAGACTTATGTGTCCACATATGCTGCTCACCATATCCCACAAAACCACCTTCTGTATTGGCCACGAGCCCATCTATCTGTTGACGAATTTCGGCACCAGTCATCGTTGCAGGTGGGCGGTTTGTCACTACGACACCTTTCGTAAAGTTCTTGATGTCTAGGCGGAATGGATGGTCAGCAAGAAGAAATTGTCGATGTTTATTGAAGGACGAATATTTGCCACCCTTTTTCAACCAAATGAACCTGAGAGCTTCCTTGCAAACTGGGCATGGGAATTTACCGTGAACACACCAGGCACAGAATAACCCATACGCCGGTAAGTCATGCATGGAGTACTGGTACCAAACATGCATTCTGAAGTTTGTCTTCGTAGCTCGGTCATATGTCCATACCCCTTCCTCCCAGGCATGTACCAATTCATCGATCAAAGGCTCCATGTACACGCCCATTTTGTTCCCCGGGTGTCCGGGAATTATCAACGACACGAATATATTCTGCCTTTGAAAGCACACACCAGGGGGGAGATTGATTGGGATAACAAACACGGGCCAACATGTGTACGGGGCAGCGCTCATTCCATAGGGATTGAACCCATCTGTGGCCAACGCAACACGTACATTACGAGCCTCTTCGGCTTTCTCACGGTGAATGTCATCAAAGTGTTTCCATGCTTCACCATCTGACGCGTGCACCATCTTGTCAGGATTGTATCGTTTTCCATTTTTGTGCCATGTCATCTGTTTCGCGGATTCCTCTGTCATGTAAAGACGCTGGATCCTCGGTATGAACGGAAGGTGTCGTAGGATTGTCAAGGGGATGTCGAGCTGCCTCTTCTGTCCATCACCAGAGTCTACCTCCATAAACCTAGACGAATTACACTTGGGACAGTACTTTGCCTCCGCGTATTCTTTCCTAAATAGCACGCAGCCCTTCGGACAAGCATGAATCTGCTCATACGTCATCTTAAGTGCACGAAGTAGTTTCTGTGCCTCGTACATGCTCTTTGGCAGAATGTGATCATCCGGAAGCAGACTCCCAATAACTGTCAACAAGCCATCGAATGCATCTCTACTGATGCTGTACTGCGACTTGAACGCCATTACACGCCCAATGGCATCAAGTTGAGAAACCTTTGTCTGGCCGTGAAGGGGCTTCTGTGCCGCGTCGAACATGTCGTAGAACGCCTTTGCAGTCGGCTCTGGCTCGTCATCCATACATCCTCCCGTGTACTGTGCCTCCTGATAGTCGTTCAACATATCCGCTACCCCCGCATCCGCGTCATAATCCTCGACACGTTGTCTCAGCACCTCTTCTCTCGTACGATGCGCTTCACCATGAAATATCCACCGAGTATAGCCCGGCGTAAATCCATTCTTCCAAATATGTTCTACCATGGTCTTCTTTGGTTTTCTTTTCCGGTTGTCACATTTGCTGCACGGGCATGGGACTAGACTCGCTCCTTTAGCAGCTTCGCCATATGCCCGTTCCACGAAATCATCGGTCTTTCTAATCCATTCAGTGGTGACATCGTTCCTTCCTCTACGGCCCGTGTACATCCACTCACGGTCCTCCATCCTCTAACATATATAACCGAGTATAGTTTAATATAGACATGTAATGCATGTACACTACGTTCCTACCTTCTAATAGGTGACGATAGGTCCTAATCCCACCCGCGGTTGCGTAGATGGAGTTAGTTTTCATGCTCTACTCCGATCCGAGATAGAATTTCGGCAGCACCTCCCCGCTGTTCTCCGGATACACGTCCTGGCAAGGAGAGTGTACTGTCCGGAGAACAACAGGGAGGTGACGCCGAAACTCTATCTCAGACCGGAGTAGAGCATGAAACTAACACCATCTACGCAACCGCGGGCTGTCCAAAAAACGTGGACAATTCGAAACTGATACATTTGTAGATATGCAAAGATCTGCATATCTACACCGTATCACTTTCGAACGGGAGACGCCTAACTGGGTTAGGTGATCTACGACCATGATGCGGATGTAGAGGTTATACCTAGGGTGGCGGTGGAGTCAGGCTGGTGGGGCTGTGGCGGGTCGGTGCAGTGGCGACGGGACGCGGTGCAGGGAGACCCGCAGCGGCTTGGAAGACAAGTATCTTCTCTGTAAAAAAGAAACACAAGTCTGTTAATACAAAAGCCTAGCAACAGAAAATTTCGGCAGCACCTCCCCTGCACGGGGAGGTTTCAAAATCCTGCAAATAAAACTATCAGCACGATGGCTGACATCCACGCATAATTCAACGGCACGATGGCCGGCAATCCACAATACTAAAACTAATCATTTCATATAAATCATACACGTATAACATAAATCAAGTAATCACCTTAGAGGTTTCGGCACGGTCGAGACGACGGGTCGCGGGCGAGGCGCCTGGCGGGCGAGGGCACGGCGGGCGCGACTGCGGCGAGCGCGAGGGCGGGCACGGCGGGCACGGTACGGCGAGCGCGGTCCTGGGCGGGGCGAGCGCGGCGTGGGCGTGGGCGCGGCGGCGTGGGCGCGAGCACGGGCGAGCGTGGGCGCGGGAGAGTGTGGGCGCGAGCGCGGGCGAGCGTGGGCGCGGGCGAGCGTGGGCGAGCGTGAGCGCGCGCGGCGTGGGCGAGCGAGGGCACGGGCGCGACGGCGTCGCGGCGGCGCGGCGGCGAGCGAGGGCACGGGCGCGGCGGCGAGCGAGGGCACGGGCGCGGCGGCGAGCGAGGGCACGAGCGCTCGGGCGCCGGCGAGGGAGGGCGCGGGCGCCGGCGGGGGTGGCCACGGCGGGCGCGGGCGCGGGATAGCGCGGCGGGCGCGGGCGACGGCGAAGGCGGGCGCGGGCGGCCGCGGCTGGCGAGGGCGGGCGAGGGCGGGCACGGGCGGCCGGCGAGGGCTCGGTCGTGGAGGATGCCGCGGTGGGGCGGCGAGCCGGCGACGGTGCGGGGCGGCGGCGGTAGCGCAGGGAGGCGGCGGTGGGCGCGAGTTAGCGAGAGCAGAGAAAGAAAGGAGGAAGAAGGGCGCGGGCGAAGTATATTCGCCTACTTTGCCGAGTGCCCGTGATCTGGCACTCGGCAAAGTTTTTTTTAATTTTTAAAATAAACTTTGCCGAGTGCCAGATCGGTGGCACTCGGCAAAGGATCCTTTGCCGAGCGTCTGCCATCTGACACTCGGCAAAGATGAACTTACACATCTTTGCCGAGTGTCAACCTGGGGATAGTCGGCAAAGCATACTTTGCCGAGTGTCAACCATTAGACACTCGGCAAAGTATATTTTTATTTTTTTGATTTTGTCTCTCAAAATTTTTGTGGTATGTTCCTACACTATGTAGACCTACATATATCATTTGTGGACAATTTTAACAGAGTATTCAATCGTTAGTAGATTTAGTTCGTTTATTTGAATTTCTTCGGAAAATTTAGATTTGAACTGCAGGTCACTCGAAACTTGGAAAACCGTGCATGCAAAAATGATATTCATGTTACTTAGCATAAGTTACGACCGATTCCAGGAGCGGACCGGAAACTTCGAGCAACATGCTCACTAAACATGGCCGTGAACTTGGCATCCACATGTTTAAAAATTGTATAAAACACAAACAAAGTCAGAAAATCATGAAACTTGTCCACGTGTCATGATATCATATGTACAGGCTGTGATAAAATTTTTAGAATGTTTGGAGAAAGTTGTGAGACACTATGTGTAGAAACCTAAGAGGACTACACATGAAATCATAGAGTTTCAATGTGAATCTAGAAGGTTTCTACAGATAGTGTCTCACAACTTTCTCCAAATACTCTAAAATTTTTATCATAGCCTATACATATGATATCATGACACGGGGACAAGTTTCATGATTTTCTGACTTTGTTTGTGTTTTATACAATTTTTAAACATGTGGATGCCAAGTTCACGGCCATGTTTAGTGAGCATGTTGCTCGAAGTTTCCGGTACGCTTCTGAAATCGGTCGTAACTTATGATAAGTAACATGAATATCATTTTTTCATGCACGGTTTTCCAAGTTTCGAGTGACCTGCAGTTCAAATTTGAATTTTCCGAAGAATTTCAAAAAACGAACTAAATCTACTAACGATTGAAAACTATGTTATAATTGTCCACAAATGATACATGTAGGTCTACATAGTGTAGGAACATAACACAAAAAGTTTGGGAGACAAAATCAAAAAAATAAAAATATACTTTGTCGAGTGTCTGGATAAGACACTCGGTAAATCTTCCTTTGCCGAGTGCCCGCTGCGCGGCACTCGGCAAAGAAGCATCTTTGCCGAGAGCCGACTGTTGGCACTCGGCAAAGACTGACGGCCGTCAGCTTTGGGACGGCCGCTGACGGCCCTTTGCCGAGAGCCCCATTTGCCGAGTGTTTGACACTCGGCAAACATGGATTTGCCGAGTGTGGAGCTGTACCGAGTGTCCTACGCTCGGTAAAGACGCTCGTTACCGAGAGCCAAGCTTTGCCGAGTGCGGCTCTCGGCAAAGCCGTCTTTGCCGAGTGCCCGAGAAAAGGCACTCGGCAAAGCGTCCGGCACTCGGCAAAGGCTCTGATTCCGGTAGTGAAACTCCTATAAAAATACCATTGGGAATGACCTTAGAGCAAGTATAATAATAGGATAGAAGCATGTTGAATGTTGAGACGGAAGAGAGAGAGAGAGAGAGAGATTGGGCTATAAACCTACTACTGACTTAGACACAAGAACAAAAAAAAGCTTTATCAGAAAGACGAATGGACCATATATTAACAATGAAGAGCTAACTATTATACACAAATGAGCTAAAATATAGCTGACAAGAGATCTTTATAGCCAGCAATCAGGTATATTATTAACTTTGTTCTTAGGCTATATATTCCTAGTGTAGAGTTTTATTAGACTATTTTTAAGAATAGCACGTCAGTTTTTATCTATAAGCATGTGCATCATTTTCTCAAGAATGCCACGTCGTTTGTAAATTCAGTTGGACCGAGCGCGGCTGTTAGCTAGGTTGGTAGGAGGAAACGCCAACTGCACCCTGACCCAGCCATGCACCTCGCACGAATTCACAATTTGGTGCGGCTGATAGTTCGGATCATGCATGTAACTATATAATATGGACTGGATAGGCCGAATTCTCGGTCGGCCCATCAAGAGCTATAATAAGTGGGTCGGCGAACACCATCGAAGGACGTTTCTAAGAAGCTATAAAAAAAATTAGAGGTCGTTCTTCTAGAAACCAGTCATTTGATGAGAAATTATATATTTATACTAGGTGTGTGCCCGTGCGTTGCCACGGAAGTTAAAAATCAATATAAAACATAAATACGGAACAATAAGCATCACTGTGTTATACCAAATTCGTGTGGTAAGACCATTTCAAATTATTGAATCTTTTAACTTTTTCGAATGACATTGGTTCTTAAGAACATTCTGGAATACACAACAAAAGTTTCATAAACCAGAACGGTTCATCTATCCTACAGATAATAAACATCCAAGGTAGGCACCAAATTGACTTTTATCTCTTCTCCGACACACCTACGGTCTTTTCATGCCTTTCGGTAGTCTTGGTGTGCTGGCCACGGACAAGCAGACCCCCAGTAGTGACAGGCCATCGTGGTTCCTATAAAACACAAGCCATAAGGGGTTTGTGTCATATAATGAATGCATACAACAAAATACAGATGACAGTTCCTAACACAAATAAGCAAGTTTCATCACCGATTGAACAACTATCAAAAACTGTGTACAATTATGAAAACCATGAACGATAGCAATAATGAAGAGAAAAAAAATGCAACTAATATTTCAACAATTTCGTGACAGTAACTATGTGGGCATGTTGACATGTATATATAGCCGCAAAACATCAGTAACCTTGACACATAAATATGTTAACAGTAATAGACTAACCTGGTCTTCTTCAGCCTCTCAAGGTCATCCCTAAGCTGAGCTTCTTGTCAAGGGTGTTGGAAACAACCTGAGGGATGCAAATTGCAAAGAGCCTGGAGTCGAGCACCTCGGTAGGCGGCTGCTTGCTAACCTTAAAGTGGGTCCTCATCCGCAGGATGTCACGCTCCCTGTTGTGGAACGTGGTGACGAGTCCTTGGGCTGCCTGACAACGACCTTGTGCTCGTCACGGATGCGATTGCGTTTGGCCGCCCTGCGCTCCTGGTTCCTGACAACCCAGTCCTCCTTGCGCTTCGACTCCTCCACAAACGCCAACTGCTCCAAGATCCCTTCCACATAGTACATTGGAGTTCGATTACATATATGAAAATTTGTTAGTTAACACAGACAAACACCATCATGTTAACTCAACAAACACAAGAAATCCAATGAACCCATAAACACTTTGGATGACAAATAATACAATTTAACACTGATGAAACCCATCAGGATTATCATCAAAGAAAAACAAAACATGCAGGCGGCGACAACAAATGGATGGATTTCATTAGTTGATTGAATGAAATCCATGACCAAAAAGAATATTACTTCTAGTAAAGGTGATGTAACTTTTTTCAACACTAGTGAGCTGAGCATAAAAAGATAGATTTGGACTTCATTGCTCACGTTCACAACAAAAATACCAGGAAAAAACAATAGTGGTGTTGAATTTTCAAATGTATAGAATCCTAAACATGCACATCATGTCAAATCCACAACCATCTGTAAATTTCATACAAATACTTTCTACTGCCATAACAAGGGTCAAGGGTCAGTCTAAAGTTGGCTCTACAAAAGCAACCTATAAGAATTAAAACCTGGTAGTATTTGTTTTTACTAAATGAGGGATAACCTTGAATAGGATCTGTTGCCAACACGTTTCGCCTGCTCATCTTCCATACTGTAGCATCCCAAAAATTCAAATCCTGAAATTTTCTCAAACTCCCTCTAAATTCAAAATGAATTTCAAATTTCATTTCAAAATGTTTGTTTGCGAGTTGATATCAGCAAATAAAATATAGTGGTCTATATTCTCTCCAAAATCCTCCTCAAAATATTCTACAAATATTTCCTCAGTGACCCCCCTCAAATTCGTTCCAGAAATACCGCCCAGATATTTCCCGAGTAATCCCCTTCAAGTTCTTTCCAGAAATACTGCCCAAATATTCCACCGATATATCTCCAGGTATTTTCCTCTTGAGAAATACCTTCAGAATCATTTTTCAAGTCCCTACAAATATTTTCTTCATAACTTTCCTGATGCTCATACGTAGACGTATGCCTCCAGTGTCATACGGTGAGCTCTACAAGCAAATCTCACTTATACAAGACAAATACATGCTAACCTCCCACTAATCATCTCATCCTCCCACTAATCCTCTCATCCCTCCCACTAATCCTCTCATCCCTCCCCCTAATCCCCCCACCATGGCTATAAATAGAGGGGCAAGGGCCTCCTCTCATCCCACCCCAAGCCATTTCATGGCAACTCTCTCCCCCCCCCCAACACACCCACTCCATGTTCCACACAAGCACACACTAGCACAAGGATCGTTCGATCGTTCTTCGATCGTTCGTCCCCTGTTCTTAGTTTGTTCGTTCGTTCGTCCGATCATTCGATCGTTCGTCCGATCGTTCATGGTTCGTTCGTCCGTTCGTCCGATCGTTCGATCGTTCGTCCGTTCGTTCGTCCAAATAATCTTTTTCCTACCGTTATGCTGCCGAAATTTCGATCGTTCGTTCGTTCGATCATTCGATCGTTCATCGTTCGTTCATAGTTCCTATTCATCGTTCATCGTTCGTTCATAGTCCCTATTCATCGTTCTTCTAGATAATCTTTGTCCTGCCGTTATGCTGCCGAAATTCTGATCGTTCGTTCGTTCGATCATTCGATCGTTCATCGTTCGTTCATAGTCCTTATTCATCGTTCATCGTTCGTTCATAGTCCCTATTCATCGTTCTTCCAGATAATCTTTGTCCTGCCGTTATGCTGCCGAAATTCCGATCGTTCGTTCGTCTGATCATTCGATCGTTCGTCCGTTCGTTCGTCCAAATAATCTTTTTCCTGCCGTTATGCTGCCGAAATTTCGATCGTTCGTTCGTCCGATCATTCGATCGTTCGTCCGTTCGTTCATAGTTCCTATTCATTGTTCATCGTTCGTTCATATGAACTATTCACTATCACTATTCACCATTACTATTCACCATTACTATTCACCATTACTATTCATCGTTACTATTCACATACACTATTCATCATCGTTACTATTTATCATTACTATTCATCATCGTTACTATTCATCGATGATATCTATAATTACTTTTCCATCGCCACTATTCATCGTTACTATTCATCGATTAGCCGATCACCCCAAATTTCAACTACTCATACATCATGCTGTCCAGTCCACCTAAGACCAGCCAGACCCATATTCCAGTCATACGAACTCCGGTGACTGTGATTTTCCTTCCAGTAGAGAACTTCCCATCTGGTCACCCATCCCAGGTTTCTCCGAGTTGAGCACGCTTAACTTTGAGATTCCTTCGAACCAGGCTCCCAAACTCAGATTCCAATAATTCTCGTTTCTAAATTTTTATCAAACTATTCCCTATCCAGCCATGTCACCCCTTAAGCATGGTTCATGTTCCAGAAAACTCCCAAAATACTCTTGTCCCATATTCTGCCTATAACTCTCATGTTTATACCAAGTCAGACGATTCATTCGTCACTATTCTCACCAACAGTGAACTTCACTGTGCTACACCACCTACACTCAGCTATAAATACACCCAGCTACCCTCCCCCTCTCCACACACACTCAACACCCTCAGCCAAGGCAAACACCCCACCCACTCAGTTACTCCGCTCTGCCGGCTACACGCATAGTGTCGCTTTGCCTCCAGTCCACCCTCCTGGTAAGCACCTCCGCTCCACCACCAGTAATATCACAACACCACATGACATAGATTCTACTCAAGACTCTACCCATCCATATATCGCTTTTCTGACCACTATACTAAATATTTGTTGGTATACTTGCTGGTTTGTATGTTTGCTTGTTCATGTTGCATAGTTATCGGAGCGTTCGTGCCATCTCGTGGAGGCCAGATCTGCAAGTCTACGCCAGGCGGTGGAGCCAGAAGCCAGTTCCGCGAGCTCTCCTTCCCCCTTCGCCGAATAAGCACGGCAAGCTCACTGGATCCCTTTGATGCATAAATTACCTATGCTTTTACAACCACAACCCTCAGCCTGTTATTTTATGCATGATATGATTTTGAGACAAGTTATTATGGCCACCCAGCCGCTTGCCGCAATCAATACTTGATATATTTGTTACAAATGATTTGAGAAAAGGTGTGAGTTTTCAAAAGAAAATGCTTTTCAAAATGTGTATGATGAAGGGTTTCCACCCTTATCACCTTTGAGTAGGGATGATCAGGGACTCCCTGGTTTAGGGGAGGGCCTAAGGTGTTGGCTCAGCTGGTTTAGGCGTGAGCAGAAGGATTGTCCCCTCATATAAGGACCGGTTTGTCATCTTCACTACCTGTACTCTTTAATAGTACAACCACTCGAGACTGTGTGGGCAGTCACTCAATCTGAACTCGTACGGTCCAACCCCAGGGTTATGAAGGCTGGGGAGCACCGGGAGGATAAGGAGGGGGAAAGTTTTGTCCGGTTTGGACATGGTGGTGGCCTGACTCCTTCCGGATAACCGTTAAGGTTAGGACGTGCGGGGAAAGAAAGAGATTCGGATTCGGATCTCATTGATCATGAGATCGCAGAGCCGGACTAGTGGGTAAAGTGTACACCTCTGCGCAGAGTTTGAAAACCTATTCGAATAGTCTGTGTCCACAGGAATGGACGAGTCTGGTATGGTATGGCAATTAATGTTTTGTTTTCCAAAAAAAAGAGATGGTTTTGAGAAAAGTGGTTTTTAAAAAGGTTCGGCGGTTGAGCCGTGAGCTATGGTGGACGGGAAGTCCAGTAGCGGTTTTTGAAAAGGAAAACCAGTGGGAAACTGCTGAGATGCCTGGATGGTTTAGTCCAGGAGATTTTGTTATAATACTGAAAAACTTCCTGCTCCTTTTGGAGAGGATGCGCTTTGCAAAAATACAAAATGTTTTTCAAAACAACTCTGCATTAAATATTGTTGTTTCTGCAAAATATCCCGAGCTCCACATATTCCATGCATTATATCTGATTTCCCCATTCCGCGGGTGAAGGTGGGCTGCTGAGTATGTTTGTACTCACCCTTGCTTATTTGTTGTTTTTCAGAAAAAGGAGATCGGGTAAGAGTTACGACTGTTCCCAACCTTGCCTGTGGCTGTTGGACCACTGACTTGCTTCGCTGCGTATATCGGGCTGCTTCAGCCCCACTCTGATGATATGTCTCGAGTTGTGGACCAACTCTTAAAGTTTACCGCCACCTTTATAGGTTTGTCTCGTTTAAGCAGATTTGGTATCATCTGATGTATAAATGTGTTTGCTAGCCTCCTGGGACTAGTAATTGTATCACATTTGAGTCCCAGAGGATTGGGGACGCTTCAGGTGGTATCAGAGCTGTTAGGTTGGCCGCAGGACGTAACCCTTAGCCTGATCAAAAGTTTTTGAGTCAAAACTATTTTCTTAAAAAAATTCTTGCTCTTATCCCTTCATTTCAAAAATGGTTTCCTCCATTCCTTCTCTCAGAAGTCAGATGGAGGTTCGCTGCCAAACCAGCTTCTGCCAGAATGAAGATGGTTTCCCCAAGTTGCTGAGAGCATGCACAGTTCGCCTCGGAATCAGAAGCCAGCCAGAGTATGATGGTCGTGAATTCATCGAGCATGGCACAGAGAAGTGTGTCGTGACTGTATACATTGGATCCAGTCCGCACCATGTGGAATGGAGTGTCACTACTGCTGGGCACAGATTCAAAGACACCTGCCAAGTCGTCGCTCGCAAGGCATTGAGGGCTCTGTGTCAGATCTATGAAGAAGAAGTGGCCGACACCCCGCTCAGATTCTTTCCGCCCTTTCAGAGAGACCGTCCAGTTTGGATGGCCAGGATGCGTGCATTGGAAGAGCAGCAGCTGCTTGAGGACGACCCCACAGTCGTGTACCTCACTGCATACCTGCTCACCCTGGATGCTCAGTATGATTTCTTGGCCCAGCACCACCGTCAGATGATTGCTCGAGCAGAAGATGCAGAGAAGCTCAACCGTAAGCTCCATGTGGATCTCACCACAGCTCAAGCCCGTGTAGCTGCCTTAGAAAGTCGTGAAGTCATTGTTGTTGAAGCCCTGAAGCAAGCCAAGGATGAGCATGTCCAGAAGTTGATGGAGGCCTACTTGGTAACCCATAACCAACGTAGAGCCCTGTGGATCCAAGAGCCCGCTCCATCCAACCCAGTTCAACCCAAGAGAGCTGAAGACCCTCAGATTCTTGAAGGTCACCCGGTCTCTATCAGAGGAGAGAAGAAGGCTTGGGAACTCCCGGAAGGAGCCATAGTCTTGGAAGGAAATCCAGTCTCCCCTAAGGCTATGGATAAACAAGAGCACCCTGAATCCTCCCAAGATCCCCCGCCAGAGTTGTTTGAGCCCCTCACCATGAAGAAGATTCCAGCACCGTCCCTTGAGGTCAAGGAAGAAGCTGCAAGCACCCCGCCAGCACCGCCGCCCTCAGAGGAGCTACAAGAGCCAGTCCAGCTTGAAGAAGAGTTCGACCACGTCCTGCCATCTCAGTCGCCGCCAGAAGAAGTTATCAACATTAGCTCCCTGTTGACCCATCCAGGAGATATCTCAGATTGAAGTTGTGCGTCAGCCTTGCCAGAAGAGAAGCTGCCAGATCTGAGTTAGTTATACCCAGTCCTCTGCGTGCATTGGGTAGTGAAGTTTTTCTTCACTTTGGCTAGAGCCCTGCATGTATGAGAGGTAATCGTGTAGTCCCGTGCCTTGAAAAACTCTATTTGTGTGGCCCCCTAGGGCATTTCAAAATGAATTTCGCTTGATGTTTTCTCCCCTTTTGAGTGCATATGTGATGCTTTAACGTTAGTGCTCATAAGTTGCATTTAGCATAGTTCTCAATTCAGGAGCCAAGCAATAGTAGTTATGCTTAGCCCCCGAATCTGAGTAGTCCATGCTTTGGAAAAACTCTATTCTTCCCTTATTCAAAACATTTGATTTGTTTGTGCTTATCATTGCTGAACTTATGTGTTTTCTTTCTTTTTAAGAAAGGTTTTCTCTAAAAACATAGATCACAAATTAGAGCTAATACTCACCTTATGCTTCCATTCTCATCTTAACCCATCTGAAGAAAAAAGTGCCTTACCCAAGAAGACACCGGGAAGCTCACCCTTGAATCCTGTAACAAGCTACAGAAGAAACCAGTCCAGCCGCTCAGTCAAAAGGACCGACCGTGAGAATCAAAGCACTGCCCCTGAGTCAAAGTAAACAGGAAAAGAGGACAGAAGGAGTTATTACCATACAGAGAGGCAAAGATTCTTGGAACCAGAGACCACAAACATCAGGGTCATTGACCCCACCACTCACCCGTGCCCCTCGCACGCGTGCCCGCCTCCATGCGCACTACCACCGCCCCACACCCCCCCCTTTTGCAGCACACTACCGCCGCCCACGCCACCTTTGCAGCGCACCCACTGCCACCATCATCGCCGGCAACACCAGACCCCCCTCCCCTTGTCGCACCCGCTGCCGCGTAGCACCTACTCCATCACCACCACTCTGCAACCGGACACCCCCGCTCGCCTATAAATCCCCCCAGCTCCCTCAACTCCCATCCCAAGCAAAGCACACACACCAGATAAAATACCCTCTGCCAAATCGCAAGCAACTCCATTTTCCACTCCCTTGCCCCTAAGATCACAATGCTTGGTAATTCTTGGGTTGAAGACTGTTGTATATGGTTCAACATCTTTGGTTTCCTCCTCTGTATGATGGTAATACTCTTTGATAGAATCCTCCAGTGGGAAGAGCAAAGAGAAAGAAAGGAGCAGTGAAAAGAGAAAAAAAGATAGCGAAGAGAAGATAAGAAGAAGGTTCTCCCAAAATCAACCCTGTGTCAGTCATCTCTCCGCAGCCTGCTCAAGCAGCAACAACAGAAGAAGGCCCCGTAACACCCTTGTTATGAGGTACTTCAAGGAGACCAAATCCCCAAGATTCAAGAGCTCTACCTCATTCTTTTTAAGTGGGGTAGTATTCCAGTAAGGTTCCTGCTATGGAGAAAAAGAAGAAGGCCTTAGTAAGCTTGTGGAGGACCAGATCATCGAAGCTTATAAGTTTCTGGATGAGAAGTGGTTACCAAAGTTTTATTGATGAAGCACCAGAACACCAATCAAGGAAGGAATCCATGTGGGAGTTTGCAAGAGAAAGGTTTGCGTGTTGGCATCGATGCTTCCTCAATAAGCTAGCTGCCAAGCGAAAGCTGAAGCCTGAAGATGATCTTTGAGTAGCCAGAATCAGCATTTGCAATCAGCAACCGGATGCTCCTCAAAGGCCGGATTTTGTTGAAGTTCCATCTCCTCGAAGAGTTGCAAAGTGAAGATATGTAGCTGAAGTAAAGCTATACCCATAACCCTTCTAAGCCAAATCTCGAGGACGAGATTCCTTTTAAGTGGGGTAGATTTGTAGCATCCCAAAAATTCAAATCCTGAAATTTTCTCAAACTCCCTCTAAATTCAAAATGAATTTCAAATTTCATTTCAAAATGTTTGTTTGCGAGTTGATATCAGCAAATAAAATATAGTGGTCTATATTCTCTCCAAAATCCTCCTCAAAATATTCTACAAATATTTCCTCAGTGACCCCCCTCAAATTCGTTCCAGAAATACCGCCCAGATATTTCCCGAGTAATCCCCTTCAAGTTCTTTCCAGAAATACTGCCCAAATATTCCACCGATATATCTCCAGGTATTTTCCTCTTGAGAAATACCTTCAGAATCATTTTTCAAGTCCCTACAAATATTTTCTTCATAACTTTCCTGATGCTCATACGTAGACGTATGCCTCCAGTGTCATACGGTGAGCTCTACAAGCAAATCTCACTTATACAAGACAAATACATGCTAACCTCCCACTAATCATCTCATCCTCCCACTAATCCTCTCATCCCTCCCACTAATCCTCTCATCCCTCCCCCTAATCCCCCCACCATGGCTATAAATAGAGGGGCAAGGGCCTCCTCTCATCCCACCCCAAGCCATTTCATGGCAACTCTCTCCCCCCCCCCCCACACACCCACTCCATGTTCCACACAAGCACACACTAGCACAAGGATCGTTCGATCGTTCTTCGATCGTTCGTCCCCTGTTCTTAGTTTGTTCGTTCGTTCGTCCGATCATTCGATCGTTCGTCCGATCGTTCATGGTTCGTTCGTCCGTTCGTCCGATCGTTCGATCGTTCGTCCGTTCGTTCGTCCAAATAATCTTTTTCCTACCGTTATGCTGCCGAAATTTCGATCGTTCGTTCGTTCGATCATTCGATCGTTCATCGTTCGTTCATAGTTCCTATTCATCGTTCATCGTTCGTTCATAGTCCCTATTCATCGTTCTTCCAGATAATCTTTGTCCTGCCGTTATGCTGCCGAAATTCTGATCGTTCGTTCGTTCGATCATTCGATCGTTCATCGTTCGTTCATAGTCCCTATTCATCGTTCATCGTTCGTTCATAGTCCCTATTCATCGTTCTTCCAGATAATCTTTGTCCTGCCGTTATGCTGCCGAAATTCCGATCGTTCGTTCGTCTGATCATTCGATCGTTCGTCCGTTCGTTCGTCCAAATAATCTTTTTCCTGCCGTTATGCTGCCGAAATTTCGATCGTTCATTCGTCCGATCATTCGATCGTTCATCCGTTCGTTCATAGTTCCTATTCATTGTTCATCGTTCGTTCATATGAACTATTCACTATCACTATTCACCATTACTATTCACCATTACTATTCACCATTACTATTCATCGTTACTATTCACATACACTATTCATCATCGTTACTATTTATCATTACTATTCATCATCGTTACTATTCATCGATGATATCTATAATTACTTTTCCATCGCCACTATTCATCGTTACTATTCATCGATTAGCCGATCACCCCAAATTTCAACTACTCATACATCATGCTGTCCAGTCCACCTAAGACCAGCCAGACCCATATTCCAGTCATACGAACTCCGGTGACTATGATTTTCCTTCCAGTAGAGAACTTCCCATCTGGTCACCCATCCCAGGTTTCTCCGAGTTGAGCACGCTTAACTTTGAGATTCCTTCGAACCATGCTCCCAAACTCAGATTCCAATAATTCTCGTTTCTAAATTTTTATCAAACTATTCCCTATCCAGCCATGTCACCCCTTAAGCATGGTTCATGTTCCAGAAAACTCCCAAAATACTCTTGTCCCATATTCTGCCTATAACTCTCATGTTCATACCAAGTCAGACGATTCATTCGTCACTATTCTCACCAACAGTGAACTTCACTGTGCTACACCACCTACACTCAGCTATAAATACACCCAGCTACCCTCCCCCTCTCCACACACACTCAACACCCTCAGCCAAGGCAAACACCCCACCCACTCAGTTACTCCGCTCTGCCGGCTACACGCATAGTGTCGCTTTGCCTCCAGTCCACCCTCCTGGTAAGCACCTCTGCTCCACCACCAGTAATATCACAACACCACATGACATAGATTCTACTCAAGACTCTACCCATCCATATATCGCTTTTCTGACCACTATACTAAATATTTGTTGGTATACTTGCTGGTTTGTATGTTTGCTTGTTCATGTTGCATAGTTATCGGAGCGTTCGTGCCATCTCGTGGAGGCCAGATCTGCAAGTCTACGCCAGGCGGTGGAGCCAGAAGCCAGTTCCGCGAGCTCTCCTTCCCCCTTCGCCGAATAAGCACGGCAAGCTCACTGGATCCCTTTGATGCATAAATTACCTATGCTTTTACAACCACAACCCTCAGCCTGTTATTTTATGCATGATATGATTTTGAGACAAGTTATTATGGCCACCCAGCCGCTTGCCGCAATCAATACTTGATATATTTGTTACAAATGATTTGAGAAAAGGTGTGAGTTTTCAAAAGAAAATGCTTTTCAAAATGTGTATGATGAAGGGTTTCCACCCTTATCACCTTTGAGTAGGGATGATCAGGGACTCCCTGGTTTAGGGGAGGGCCTAAGGTGTTGGCTCAGCTGGTTTAGGCGTGAGCAGAAGGATTGTCCCCTCATATAAGGACCGGTTTGTCATCTTCACTACCTGTACTCTTTAATAGTACAACCACTCGAGACTGTGTGGGCAGTCACTCAATCTGAACTCGTACGGTCCAACCCCAGGGTTATGAAGGCTGGGGAGCACCGGGAGGATAAGGAGGGGGAAAGTTTTGTCCGGTTTGGACATGGTGGTGGCCTGACTCCTTCCGGATAACCGTTAAGGTTAGGACGTGCGGGGCAAGAAAGAGATTCGGATTCGGATCTCATTGATCATGAGATCGCAGAGCCGGACTAGTGGGTAAAGTGTACACCTCTGCGCAGAGTTTGAAAACCTATTCGAATAGTCTGTGTCCACAGGAATGGACGAGTCTGGTATGGTATGGCAATTAATGTTTTGTTTTCCAAAAAAAAGAGATGGTTTTGAGAAAAGTGGTTTTTAAAAAGGTTCGGCGGTTGAGCCGTGAGCTATGGTGGACGGGAAGTCCAGTAGCGGTTTTTGAAAAGGAAAACCAGTGGGAAACTGCTGAGATGCCTGGATGGTTTAGTCCAGGGGATTTTGTTATAATACTGAAAAACTTCCTGCTCCTTTTGGAGAGGATGCGCTTTGCAAAAATACAAAATGTTTTTCAAAACAACTCTGCATTAAATATTGTTGTTTCTGCAAAATATCCCGAGCTCCACATATTCCATGCATTATATCTGATTTCCCCATTCCGCGGGTGAAGGTGGGCTGCTGAGTACGTTTGTACTCACCCTTGCTTATTTGTTGTTTTTCAGAAAAAGGAGATCGGGTAAGAGTTACGACTGTTCCCAACCTTGCCTGTGGCTGTTGGACCACTGACTTGCTTCGCTGCGTATATCGGGCTGCTTCAGCCCCACTCTGATGATATTTCTCGAGTTGTGGACCAACTCTTAAAGTTGACCGCCACCTTTATAGGTTTGTCTCGTTTAAGCAGATTTGGTATCATCTGATGTATAAATGTGTTTGCTAGCCTCCTGGGACTAGTAGTTGTATCACATTTGAGTCCCAGAGGATTGGGGACGCTTCACATACCTACATACAAATGACACATAACAAATCAATAACAGTTTGCACCAGTGAACGACTATAACAAATTCAACGGAAGCTTCATTCCGACAAAGTAGATGGCAGAGTACATGCAAGAACCAGCCATCCATTACTTAAAGCTACAACCTTATTGATGTTTATGGAGAAAATCACATTTGCAGACCCATAGGGCCTCTAGGCGTGATAGGGAAGGAAATTTTTAAGTACTTTGGAGAAAGGACCCACTGCGATCAAAATAACTTAGAGCATTAAGTTCACAACCAAAGTCCAAATAAACTAAAATAAATACATATAACTCAAAAATGTGTGCAAATTTCTGACTCAGTGTTTTCAACACACTAAGTCCTGTTGGGAATATGCTTAGAGGCACATTGATCGGGCTATAGAAAAACAAAACAGTTCACCTTACATACAAGTGATAGACGAGGGGCTGAACTGTGCTCTCTTATACTCGAAGTTGGGTAAACTTGTAACAACGATACTAATTTAAATTTTCAATGGTCCTACTATTTTTTGCTTTTATCAAGACATTTTCGGATTTTTGTAGCCTAATACTTTTAACACATGGCACATAGACATAGCTAACCCTTGACCACGCTACAACACTGAATATCATGTCGCTAGCCAATTGACCAAATGGCAAGCATTTTTTCTAACTAAAAAACAACAATATAAATTTATTGTTATAAAACAACATTAATTATGATTCCTATAGTACAGATTACAGAAATAACTAAAAGACTCTAAGAAGGCATGTAAGTAATATGCCATGTGGCTTCCAGCAAAGCTATGGCACTGAACAATTGAGTTTAAGTAGATGTAGTGTAGAATAAAATGAGCAACATAGTTCGTAGGGTAAAAAACAGTAGAGGAGAAATAGTTATAGCATAGTAGAATGAGAAGGCAAATAATACCTTTGGCATCTTTAGTCCCTAATGGGTTTAAACCTTTCCGAGGTCATAAGGTATTGAGTCAAAGATAAGCGATTGCCAAATCCTATAAAGTGAACAATTCTGTTTCTCAGTAAAATTGACAGTATTTTTTTCATGTCAAATACTCAAATCTGAATACCAGATTTCAGATATTTGATAAAATATTCCTCCGGATATATATCACCAAACTGACTGAGAGGTTGAATTCAATTTATTATTTATGGAGAATATAATAACCAGTTATTGAAATAAGTGATATAAAACATTAAACATAAGAAAGAGCTATGTTTTGTAAAAAGAAGTATACCTTTTGGCCAGCCAAACATTACTGCACAAAAAAATTGGGAGGACAAGAGTTGCATTGAACAACTGCATTACAAATCTGTTAAACAGAAGGGAAAAAGATTGATATCAATGGCATTTATAGGCCTTGTCTCTGCCTAGGTAATTAGCATTCCACATTATATCATTACCAATGACATATTTCAATGCGCATGTATGTGCAATATATGGCCAATCTAGAATATGTAAAGTGCATGTACATGCATTTATGAATGTTACATTTGCTAAAGCATGGCCGGCCAAAGTAAGCAATCGAGTGAGCATGCTATTCATGTGAGGAGGTTGACCAGCATATGCACGACATACTAAAACAACCAGCTGGCGGTTGTGGCTGCTATGAATTGTTAGGTAATGTACTCAAAACAGACCCCATGCAAGGAACTGACGGAGCATTGGTCTAGCGTGTGGGTAGCCAAGGGGCATTGTATGATTGGTAATGAAGTAGATACGGCTGTGAAGTGGTATTCCGCTCCAGTTGCACAATAACTGGAACTGGGAACTGGATCCTTGGAGGTAACTGCCAAAGAAACAATAACAGTTGTTGAAGTAATTATCGACTTTACCTAAGGTCCAAATGAACCCACGGTCAGTCGATAACAAACTAATTTTGAGGGGGAAGAACAGGGTTACATGAAACTGAAAGTCGCCTAGAGGGGGGGTGAATAGGCGGAATCTGAAAATTATAAACTTAAGCACAACTCAAGCCAGGGTTAGCGTTAGAAATATAATCGAGTCCGAAAGAGAGGGCGAAAACAAATCACAAGCAAATGAAGAGTGAGACACGGTGATTTGTTTTACCGAGGTTCGGTTCTTGCAAACCTACTCCCCGTTGAGGTGGTCACAAAGACCGGGTCTCTTTCAACCCTTTCCCTCTCTCAAACGGTCACTTAGACCGAGTGAGCTTCCTTCCTTGATTTCCCGGGTCACTTAGACCCCGCAAGGACCACCACACAATTGGTGTCTCTTGCTTCTCTTACAAGGTTTTGAGAGTAAGAATGAGAGAAAGAAGAAAGCCAACCAAGCAACAAGAGCAACAAAAGAACACAAGTCGATCTCCTCAAAAGTCCTAAGAACTAGAGTTGAATTGGGGACTTTGATTCGACCGGAGGCTTTGATTTGTGTCTTTGAGTGTTGTGTATTGCTCTTGTATTGAATGAGATGTAGTGAATGCTTGGATGTCTTGAAGAGTGGTGGTTGGGGGGTATTTATAGCCCCAACCACCAATATGGCCGTTGGTGAAGGCTTCTGTCGTATGGCGCACCAGACAGTCCGTGTGACAGAACCTCCCAAGTCATTAGGCCCACCTACAGTTGTCCTTGTCCAACAGACATCAGACAACCCTGTAGATGTTCCTGAATCACTTGACAAGTTCGGTATCTTTTTCCTTACCTTTCCAGGAACGTTTCACCCATCTGACAGACAGTATGTTCATCGGAGATGCGGAAATGCGGAAGTGATTACATAAACTTACATTTATTTTAAAAGTAAGAGTAAGTTATTGGTACAGACCAGAGAGTGTTGAAAAGTATTATTACAATACCTAGGAGGCAAAAACTCCTCCCATTAAGTTCTTTACATAAAAGTTTTTAAGGAGGACCCGGTCCTCTGGCAGCTTCATTCTTGATTATCTTCACTTTTCACCACCTTGGTACAAAAACAACAAAGATTTGTTGTCTCCTCACCTAAAAACAACGGGGGAATAAACTCTGAGTATGGAATTACTCAGCAAGTCTTACCCGACTAAAGAAAAGACTCTCAAGGGTATGCTGGTTTAAGGGAGTCAAGGTAAGGCTTCTCAATAATCGAAGACTCTGTTTTGCAGAAATGCTTACTAAAGTGGATCCTTAAAAATCCAATTTTATTGGTCAAGTTAAGTAAACTTACTTATCTCTAGAGTTCTCTCTAACCTAGTTCAAACACTTATCCTGAACTAGCCAAGTTCTTAATTTATCCTTCATCTTCATTGGATTGCTACGTGTAGGGCAGTGACCAAGTCTTCATAACCGCGAAGGTATGGCAATCCGAATCGATTATACTCAGCTAAGGATCTCCAATCACACGACATATGTAGCACTTAACCCTTGCATATGTCAACCCGCCACCGGGTTTCTTAAGACCAGATCAGGTTCACGCAAACCGAGAGCACAGATACACCACCGTCCAGCCTCTTACCACGGAGGGTACACGCTACTCTCGCCACCGCTCCACGCCCATTTCGTGTTATCTTATTCTGGCCTTAGTCTGCCCGAGGCAAGGCTTACCCATGACGAGGCATGTGACCAGTTAAAGGGTCCTCGATCATCAAGCCTACATCGATAAGGTCCTTAATCGACTCAGACGGAGACACTACACCGATACTCTCTTCTCGTGCAAGTCACCCGCCCGGTCTCAGCTTAATCTTTTCAACCCAAAAATTTGGTACCTGGCAGAGGTACATCTTTTCCGATGTTGAATCCATCACAGCCGTGATGGATTCACCATCAAGTTTTATTTTTGAAAACAACCCTCCCACTTTGCCAAACATCTTTTGTAAAACAAATCCTTTTGCTTTTCTAAAGCAATACTAAGCATAGTAAAACCTTTTTGTAAAAACAGGGTTTCAAGGAAGGTAATCAAATCCAAGGAAAGGTAATGCAGGAATTGTTTAAGCAATCAACACCTATCACCTAGTGCATCAAGCAAGTGAGAAAGATTTTAAAACACAAGGGGGTGGCAAATGCACCGGGGCTTGCCTTTGTTTATGGGTGAGTCAGGCTCAGATCCACAAATATCGAAGTAGAAACAATTCTCAGCCTGAGTGTCCAAAGGTGGTGGTACTTGCTCTTCAGTGGCTTCCACTTCTTCCTCGTGTTCTAATCATAACCATACATATGTGTATAAGAATGAATGCCATGTAATGCTCATGAGAGTGCAAAGATAATATAAACTTATTATCTAATTCTTGAATACAATTTTCCTTCACGGAACTCCGAGAACTTAGGGTTTCCGGAGTTGGTAAAGGAGTTCACAGGGCAGGGGGTTTTGGGGTTTGGTGATCAAACAAGGTCCAAATCAACCCAAATTCTACCCAAGGCTTCTAAATAATATGAGAAATTCATATAAAAATTTTGAGCATTTTTGGGATTACCATTTATCTTTTAAAAATCCAGAACTACTACCTTAAACTATTTTAAATACCTTAAAATTCCTAATTTAACCTAAAAATCATGGAACTATTTTTATTAAATTCTAGGGAAAATAAGAAGTTTAGAAAAATTGGTTTCACAATTTTAGGATTTTTCTACCATTTTCTATAATTGTTTTAGCTCTGGAATAAAAAGAAAAGGAAAACTGGTGAATAGTACTGGGCTGATTTCAGCCCAGCGGCCCAGTTCAGAGGGGAAAGGCGCCCAGCGCGGGCGGTTATCTGGAAATAAGTTCTTTAACTATTCTTACATGTCGCTGACGGTTTACAGAAACACCCTCAAGCTTCTAATCCTTCACAGGGGAAGGTCCCCGACGACGGCAGCGCGCTGAGGAGCTCCGGCGAGCTAGTAGGCCGGCCGATTGGGGAAAGGACTGACGCCCATCATCGGCCGGAACCGAATTCATGCCCCAGTCAATGTTTCCCCCAAGTCAATTGCATGAACGGCGACCCTAACGTTCCTGGCCACGGTGACCGCGCGGACGATCCAAAGAACCATGCGTTCACAGCGAACAGTAGCAGTCTAATTCAATTGGAGGGGTCGGTGAGTATAAATAGCACATGAGAATGCTAGAACAAGCAACAGAGGAACTTGAGCTCACCTAAACCGAGTTGGCCACGGTGAGGATTCTTGCGGCGGAGCTAAGAACAGGGAGGAAAGGACTCATAGGTTCTTCAGTGAAATTGAGCCAATTGAGTGATCGCTTGAGCGCGTGATGCAACGACGAAGCAACGCCAGGGCCCAATTTATAGTCGGCCAGCTAAGGATGGATGAGATCCCGAGCTGTGACTACGCTGGCGAGCACACCCGCGCGGCGGATTCCGGTGACAGCGCAGTGACCGCCGTTTAACTGGAGCCTGCCACCTCAGTGACACTCTGACACGTCACCGGTAACTTTTGCCGTGGCCGCCGACGTCTTACCCGAGCCACGGCGACATCCTTATCGCCGGCGAGCCGATCCTTATCCACGGCGCGATGTTACTGAAAACCGATGAACAGTGCACCAGATTCAGTAGAAAGCTTAACTGACAGATCAAGTTGGAGCCCTATTTTCTCCAATTTTTATGTGGAACCAAAGCCTACTTTCTGCAGCAAAGTTGTTCCTGTATAGTAGTTCTACAACTTTGTTATAGCAATCCTAGGTAGATTCCCACTGGATCTTAGTCTAAATGGCTCTCAATCTTGGATCAAAGTCACTGTCCATCTGAAGTTTAGTCTATACCAGCCTGACAGTCCAACTTTGGGCAAGATTATTATCGGGGACCATAATTAGGGGTACCCTCAAGGCTCCTAATTCTTAGCTGGTAACCCCCATCAGCACAAAGCTGCAAAGGCCAGATGGGTGCGATCAAGTCAGGGATCAGTCCATTCGAGGGACTCGATCACGCCTCGCCCGAGCCTAGCCTCGGACAAGGGCAGCCGACCCCGAAGGATCTCCGCCTCGCCCGAAGCCCCCCTCCAGCGGCGAACACGTTCCCGGCTCGCCCGAGGCCCTGTCTTCGCCAAGAAGCAACCCCGACCAAATCGCAGGAGCATTTAATGCAAAGGTGGTCTGACACCTTTATCCTGACGCGCGCCCCTTGGCTGACAGAGCCGAAGTGACCGCCGTCACTTTGCCGCTCCACTGACCGATCTGACAGAAAGACAGCGCCGCCTGCGTCGCTCCGACTGTGGTGCCACTTGACAGAGTGAGGCTGACAGGCAGTCAGGCCCGGCCGCACACCATAGGAAACTCCGCTCCGCCTGACCCAGGGCTCGGACTCGGGCAAAGCCCCGGAAGACGGCGAACTCCGCTCCGCCCGACCCAGGGCTCGGACTCGGGCAAAGCCCCGGAAGATGGCGAACTCCGCACCGCCCGACCCAGGGCTCGGACTCGGGCAAAGCCCCGAAAGACGGCGAACTCCGCTCCGCCCGACCCAGGGCTCGGACTCGGGCAAAGCCCCGGAAGACGGCGAACTCCGCTCCGCTCGACCCAGGGCTCGGACTCGGGCAAAGCCCCGGAAGACGGCGAACTCCGCTCCGCCCGACCCAGGGCTCGGACTCGGGCAAAGCCCCGGAAGACGGCGAACTCCGCTCCGCCCAACCCAGGGCTCGGACTTGGGCTCAGCCCCAGAAGACGACGAACTCCGCTTCGCCCGACCCCGGGACTCAAATTCCGCCCTGGCCTCAGCCAACGGCCTCCGCCTCGCCTGACCCAGAGGCTAGGACTCGGCCTCGGCCACGGAAGACGGACTCGACCTCGACCTCGGAGAAGCCTCCACATCGCCCAACCTAGGGCGCGGACCGGCCACATCAATAGGAGGCGCCATCATTACCCTACTCCAAGCTGACTCAGGCTACGGGGAACAAGACCGGCGTCCCATCTGGCTCGCTCCGCCAGATAGGCGATGATGGCGCCCCGCACGTTCCCTGACGATGGCGGCTCTCGGCCTCCTTACGAAAGCAAGAGGACGTCAGCAAGGACTCGACGGCCCCGACAGCTGTCTCTCCGCCGAGCTCCAGCACTCCTCCGACGGCCACGACATCACACAAACCAGGTGCCAAGATCTCTCCGGTCGCCACGATGGCGTGTACTTAGGGCGCTAGCTCTCCTCTGCTAGACACGTAGCACTCTGCTACACCCCCCATTGTACACCTGGACCCTCTCCTTACGCCTATAAAAGGAAGGGCCAGGGCCCTCTTAGAGAAGGTTGGCCGCTCGGGGACGAGGACGAGACGGGCGCTCGCATAAGGCCGCTCGCTCCTTCCCCCGTGTGGACGCTTGTAACCCCCTACTGCAAGCGCACCCGACCTGGGCACGGGACGAACACGAAGGCCGCGGGATTTCCACTTCTCTCTCTCTCTCCCATCACCGGCCTCCTCGCTTTCCCCCCTTCGCGCTCGGCCTCGCGTAGACCCATCTGGGCTGGGGCACGCGGCGACACTTCACTCGTCGGCTTAGGGACCCCCGGTCTCGAAACGCCGACAGTTGGCGCGCCAGGTAGGGGCCTGCTGCGTGTTGACGAACAGCTTCCCGTCAACCTCCAGATGGGTAGTCTCCAGCAACCTCTCCGGCCCAGGACGGTGCTCCGTTTCGGGAGCCTTGAGTTCATGCCCCTCGACGGCAGCTACGACATGATACTCTTTCCACCGCTGGGCGACAGCGACAGTGGCGGCCGACAGTCCGCCCGCCGGCAGTGGGATCGACGACGTCTTCCCCGCGTGGTGGAAGAACAACCTTCGAGCTCGCCCCGTCCTCTTCCTCGTCGATGGAGGAGGAGGAGGCGGGGCAACCAAGGCCAAGCAGGAGGCGGCGCCTCGTCGGCCGTCGAGCAGGTCGACAACGCCAGCACTCCAATGGGGGGCGCGCCGGGCATCGGCCTCGCGCTTGAGACGAAGACGAGCGCTGTCTCCCCGCGACACGTCAATCCCGAGCAAACGGACGACGCCAGCACGCTTGCGAAAGGCTTGCTGGGTGTCGCCCTCGTACCTGAGACGACGGTGCAGTCAGCCCCCGACGTGACCTCATCACCACCCGTCGACCAAGAGGTACCGACCGATTCCCATCCCACGCCTTTCAGATTTAGCCTCGACCCGCCTAGCGGCTCCGCTTTGGCGGACGCTCTCGTAGAGGCGAAACCGAACCCTCTGGGGTTTCGAATGCGGTCACCTTGGGACCGGCTGACGGACGTCTCGACCTACGGGCCCTCTAGGTCCGAGGAAGACGACGAGCCCAGCGTCTGTTGGGATTTCTCCGGACTTGGCAACCCCAGTGCCATGCGGGGCTTCATGACCGCATGCGACTACTGCCTTTCCGACTGTTCCGACGGTAGCCGTAGCCTTGGCGACGAGGACTACGGCCCGAGCCGCGAATGTTTCCACGTCGATCTAGGGGGTTCCTCCGAAGGCAACCATCTCGGCATGCCGGAGGACGGTGATCTCCCTAGGTCGGTGCCTCGCATTGACATCCCGCGGGAGCTAGCTGTGGTCCCCGTTCCGGTGGGGGGTCACGACCCACAACTCGAGCAAATCCGCGGGGTGCAGGCCAGGCTCGACGAGGGAGCAGGAGCGCTCGAGCCAATCCGCCGGGACGTCGGGCAGGCATGGGCGGGCCAACCTCCGGTCGGAGAAATGCGTCATCTACCCCAGGGCTTCTAGCGCCGTATCGCCGACGATGTTAGGGTCAGGCCGCCACCCGCATCCAGTGGGGTCGGCCAGAACCTGGCTGCAGCAGCATTGCTCCTCCGCGCGATGCCGGAGCCATCAACCACCGAGGGGCGGCGAATCCAGGGAGAGCTCAAGGATCTCCTAGAAGGCGTCGCGGTCTGGCGGGCCGAGAGCTCCGCCTCCCGAAGGCAGGGGTACCCCTCGGAACATCATGCCGCGACTTCCTGATTCATGCGGGAAGCCTCGGTCTGCACCGGGCGCACGCGCAACACAGCGCCTACGGCCCCGGGTCGCCTCGGCAACGAGCACCATCACCGCGATCGTCGGGCCCACCTCGACGAGAGGGCGCGCCGAGGCTACCACCCCAGGCGTGGGGGACGCTACGACAGCGGGGAGGATCGGAGTCCCTCGCCCGAACCACCTGGTCCGCAGGCCTTCAGCCGGGCCATATGACGTGCGCCGTTCCCGATCCGGTTCCGACCCCGACTACTATCACAAAGTACTCGGGGGGAGACGAGACCGGAACTGTGGCTCACGGACTACCGTCTGGCCTGCCAACTGGGTGGAACGGACGATGACAACCTCATCATCCGCAACCTCCCCCTGTTCCTCTCTGACACCGCTCGCGCCTGGTTGGAGCACCTGCCTCCGGGCAGATCTCCAACTGGGACGACCTAGTCCAAGCTTTCGCCGGCAATTTTTAGGGCACGTACGTGCGCCCCGGGAATTCCTGGGACCTCCGAAGCTGCCGACAGCAGCCGAGAGAGTCTCTCCGGGACTACATCCGGCGATTCTCGAGGCAGCGCACCGAGCTGCCCAACATCACCGACTCGGACGTCATCGGCGCGTTCCTCGCCGGCACCACCTGCCACGACCTAGTGAGCAAGCTGGGTCGCAAGACCCCCACCAGGGCGAGCGAGCTGATGGACATCGCCACCAAGTTCGCCTCTAGCCTGGAGGCGGTCGAGGCTATCTTCCGGAAGGACAAGCAGCCCCAGGGCCGCCCAACGGAAGATGCCCCCGAGGCATCAGCTCAGCGCGGCGCCAAGAAGAAGGGCAAGAAGAAGTCGCAAGCAAAACGCGATGCCGCCGACGCGGACCTTGTCGCCGCCGCCGAGTACAAGAACCCTCGAAAACCCCCCAGAGGTCCCAACCTCTTCGACAAGATGCTCAAGGAGTCGTGCCCCTATCACTAGGGGCCCGTCAAGCACACCCTTGAGGAGTGCGTCATGCTTCGGCGCCACTTCCACAGGGCCGGGCCACCCGCGGAGGGTGGTAGGGCCCGCGACGACGACAAGAAGGAAGATCACCAGGCAGGAGAGTTCCCCGAGGTCCACGACTGCTTCATGATCTACGGCGGGCAAGCGGCGAACGCCTCGGCTCGGCATCGCAAGCAAGAGCGTCGGGAGGTCTGTTCGGTGAAGGTGGCGGCGCCAGTCTACCTAGACTGGTCCGACAAGCCCATCACCTTCGACCAGGCCGACCACCCCGACCATGTGCCGAGCCCGGGGAAATACCCGCTCGTCGTCGACCCCGTCATCGACGACGTCAGGCTCACCAAGGTCCTCATGGACGGAGGCAGCAGCCTCAACATCATCTACGCCGAGACCCTCGGGCTTCTGCGTATCGATCTGTCCTCGGTCCGGGCGGGCGCTGCGCCTTTCCATGGGATCATCCCTGGGAAGCGCGTCCAGCCCCTCGGACAACTCGATCTTCCCGTCTGCTTCGGAACACCCTCCAACTTCCGAAGGGAGACCCTGACGTTCGAGGTGGTCGGGTTCCGAGGAACCTACCACGCGGTATTGGGGAGGCCCTGCTACGCGAAGTTCATGGCCGTCCCCAACTACACCTACCTCAAGCTCAAGATGTCGGGCCCCAACGGGGTCATCACCGTCGGCCCCACGTACAAACACGCGTTCGAATGCGACGTGGAGCGCGTGGAGTACGCCGAGGCCCTCATCGCCGACCTGGAGAGCCTCTCTAAGGAGGTGCCAGACGTGAAGCGTCATGCCGGCAACTTCAAGCCAGCGGAGACGGTTAAGTCCGTCCCCCTCGACCCCAGCAGCGACGCCTCCAAGCAAGTCCGGATCGGCTTCGGGCTCGATCCCAAACAGGAAGCAGTGCTCGTCGACTTTCTCCGTGCGAACGCCGACGTCTTCGCGTGGAGTCCCTCGGACATGCCCGGCATACCGAGGGATGTCGCCGAGCACTCGCTGGACATCCAAGCCGGAGCCCGACCCGTCAAGCAGCCTCTACGCCGATTCGACGAGGAGAAGCGCAGAGCCATAGGCGAGGAGATCCACAAGCTAATGGCGGCAGAGTTCATCAAAGAGGTATTCCATCCCGAATGGCTCGCCAACCCTGTGCTTGTGACAAAAAAGGGGGGAAATGGCGGATGTGTGTAGACTACACTGGTCTGAACAAAGCATGTCCGAAGGTTCCCTACCCTCTGCCTCGCATCGATCAGATCGTGGATTCCACTGCTGGGTGCGAAACCCTGTCTTTCCTCGATGCCTACTCAGGGTATCACCAAATCAGGCTGAAAGAGTCCGACCAGCTCGCGACTTCTTTCATCACACCCTTCGGCATGTACTGCTATATTACCATGCCGTTTGGTTTGAGGAATGCAGGTGCAACGTACCAGCGGTGCATGAACCATGTGTTCGGCGAACACATCGGCCGAACGGTCGAGGCCTACGTCGATGACATCATAGTCAAGATGAGGAAAGCCTCCAACCTCCTTTCCGACCTTGAAGTGACATTCCGATGTCTCAAGGCGAAAAGTGTCAAGCTCAATCCCAAAAAGTGTGTCTTCGGGGTGCCCCGAGGCATGCTCTTGGGGTTCATCGTCTCCGAGCGGGGCATCGAAGCCAACCCGGAGAAGATCGCAGCCATCACCAGCATGGGTCCCATCCAGGACTTGAAAGGCGTACAGAGGGTCATGGGATGTCTCACGGCTCTGAGCCGCTTCATCTCACGCCTCGGCGAAAGAGGTCTACCCCTGTTGAGAGCACCTAGAGGGGGGGGTGAATAGGTGATCCTGTAAAAACTTCAAACTTAAGCCACAAAAACTTGTTAAGTGTTAGCACGATTATTGCCAAGTGGCTAAGGTGAAGTCTTAACAAAACACAATACCACAAAAGATCAAGCACAGAGATGACACAGTGGTTTATCCCGTGGTTCGGCCAAGACCAACGCTTGCCTACTCCACGTTGTGGCGTCCCAACGGACGAGGGTTGCGATCAACCCCTCTCAAGCGGTCCAAAGACCCACTTGAATACCACGGTGTTTTGTTTTCCTTTCACTATCCCGTTTGCAAGGAATCTCCACAAATTGGAGTCTCTTTCCCTTACAAGTATATGATCACAAAGAAGCACAGAGTAAGGGAGGGAAGCAACACACACAAATCCACAGCGAAACTCGCACACACACGACCAAGAATCGAGCTCACAAGAGTATCACACAATTCTCACTAGAACAGAGCTCGAAACACTTAGAATGACAACAGAATGCGCAAAGATTGCTTGTGGGTGATCAGGAATGCTCAAAGGTTGCTTGTGTGTGTCCTCCATGCGCCTAGGGGCTCCTTTTATAGCCCCAAGGCAGCTAGGAGCCGTTGAGAGCAATTTTAGAAGGCCATCCTTGCCTTCTGTCGTCGGGGGCACCGGACAGTCCGGTGCACACCGGACACTGTCCGGTGCCCGATTTGTTTCCATATCTGGCGCTTCCGACCGTTGCAGACCGTTGGAGATCTGGGAGCCGTTGGCGCACCGGACATGTCCGGTGCACACCGGACAGTCCGGTGCCGTCTTCCGACCGTTGGCTCCGCCACGTGTCCCGCGCAGATTGCGCGGCCGACCGTTGGCCCGGCCGACCGTTGGCTCACCGGACAGTCCGATGCACACCGGACAGTCCGGTGAATTATAGCCGTACGTCGTCGGCCAATTTTCCGAGAGCGGCTAGTTCAGGCCGAGTCAGCCTGGCGCACCGGACATGTCCGGTGCACACCGGACAGTCCGGTGCTCCAGACCGAGCTGAGACTTGGCTGCACACAGCCAAGTCTGTCTCTCCTTTTCTCTTTTTCTTCTTTCTGTTTCTAACACTTAGACAATTATGTTAGTCCACAAAACCAATGTACTAAGGCTTAGAAACATACCTTTATCTCATGATTTGCACCTTGTTCATCCATGTATATAACTTCACAATTAAACACATGTGTTGGCACTCAATCACCAAAATACTTAGAAATGGCCCAAGGGCACATTTCCCTTTCAATCTCCCCCTTTTTGGTGATTTATGCCAACACAACATAAAGCAACTAGAACAAGTGCAAACTCACTTCAAATAAAACTTAAATTTATTTTGAATCAATTTTGGCATATATATGGATCATCCTTTGCCACCACTTGGTTTGTTTTTGCAAATCAAACTCAAATCTCTATCTCTAAGTTAAACACACATGTTGATGCATAAAGAGAGTCATTCCAAAAGAGATTGATCAAAGATTTCAAAAACTCCCCCTTTTTCCCATAAACAATACTTCTCCCCACAAGAAGCCAACTTTTGACAAGAGAGACAACATAAGAATTTTGACAAACCAAAAAACTCTATTCTACTATTTTCAAAATCTCTCAAGTGGTAGCTGATCCATTTATTGCTTTGGCCTTTATTTTCTCCCCCTTTGGCATCAAGCACCAAAACAGGATCAATTGTGGCCCTTTAACCCCATTGCCTTACCAAAATCTTCAATTAAGAGCAAATGGCAATAAGAGTTCATGAGATGGACTTGGAATTAGTTACCCTCTCATCGGAGCGCAGTGGAAGTCTTGCATGATCCAAGTCCACCTTTTCCCTTTCAATTCTTCATTGAGACTAAATCAAACAAACTCAAACATATGGTTAGTCTCAAAGGGTCAAGTTGTAACACATCTCCCCCTAAACATGTGCATCACTTTGCAACGGACTTGTGAGGTCCAGGGAGTGTTTGTACAACTTGAGCACCATAATAAGCAACAAAATTGCAGAATGAACATGATCAACGGCATAAATACATGTATGCTACAATTCAATCCAAGTTCCGCGAATCTAAGACATTTAGCTCACTACGCAGCCTGCAAAAGGTCTTCTCATCTAATGGCTTGGTAAAGATATCGGCTAGCTGGTTCTCGGTGCTAACATAAAACACTTCGATATCTCCCTTTTGCTGGTGGTCTCTCAAAAAGTGATGCCGGATGTCAATGTGCTTTGTGCGGCTGTGCTCAACAGGATTTTCCGCTATTCGGATAGCACTCTCATTATCACATAGGAGTGGGACTTTGCTCAGATTGTAGCCAAAGTCCCTGAGGGTTTGCCTCATCCAGAGTAGTTGCGCGCAACACTGTCCTGCGGCAACATACTCGGCCTCAGCGGTGGATAGGGCAACGGAGGTTTGTTTCTTAGAGTTCCATGACACCAGGGACCTTCCTAAGAATTGGCACGTCCCCGATGTACTCTTCCTATCGACCTTACATCCAGCATAGTCGGAATCTGAGTACCCAATCAAGTCAAAGTTAGACCCCTTTGGATACCAGATCCCGAAGCAAGGCGTAGCGACTAAATATCTAAGAATTCGCTTCACCGCCACCAAGTGACACTCCTTAGGATCGGATTGAAATCTAGCACACATGCATACGCTAAGCATAATATCCGGTCTACTAGCACATAAATAAAGTAAAGACCCTATCATTGACCGGTATGCTTTTTGATCAACGGACTTACCTCCTTTGTTGAGGTCGGTGTGTCCGTCGGTTCCCATCGGCGTCTTTGCGGGCTTGGCGTCCTTCATCCCAAACCGCTTTAGTAAATCTTGCGTGTACTTCGTTTGGGAGATGAAGGTGCCATCCTTGAGTTGCTTCACTTGGAACCCAAGGAAGTAGTTCAACTCGCCCATCATCGACATCTCGAATTTCTGCGTCATCACCCTGCTAAACTCTTCACAAGACTTTTGATTAGTAGAACCAAATATTATGTCATCGACATAAATTTGGCACACAAACAAATCACCATCACAAGTCTTAGTGAAAAGAGTTGGATCGGCTTTCCCAACCTTGAAAGCATTAGCAATTAAGAAATCTCTAAGGCATTCATACCATGCTCTTGGGGCTTGCTTAAGTCCATAGAGCGCCTTAGAGAGCTTACATACGTGGTCGGGGTACCGCTCATCCTCGAAGCCAGGGGGTTGCTCCACGTACACCTCCTCCTTTATTGGCCCGTTGAGGAAAGCGCTCTTCACATCCATTTGGTACAGCCTGAAAGAATGGTGAGCGGCATATGCTAGCAAGATACGAATGGACTCTAGCCTAGCCACAGGAGCAAAAGTCTCCTCAAAGTCCAAACCTGCGACTTGGGCATAACCTTTTGCCACAAGTCGAGCCTTGTTCCTCGTCACCACCCCGTGCTCGTCCTGTTTGTTGCGAAAAACCCACTTGGTTCCCACAACATTTTGCTTTGGACGAGGCACCAGCGTCCAAACTTCATTGCGCTTGAAGTTGTTAAGTTCCTCCTGCATGGCCAACACCCAGTCCGGATCTAGCAAGGCCTCCTCTACCCTGAAAGGCTCAATAGAGGAGACAAAAGAGTAATGTTCACAAAAATTAACTAATCGAGATCGAGTAGTTACTCCCTTGCTAATGTCACCCAGAATTTGGTCGACGGGATGATCCCTTTGAATCATTGCTCGAACTTGGGTTGGAGGTGCCGGTTGCGCTTCTTCCTCCATCACGTGATCATCTTGTGCTCCCCCTTGATCACACGTCTCCTTTTGATGAACCTGTTCATCGTCTTGAGTTGGGGGATGCACCATCGTTGAGGAAGAAGGTTGATCTCGTTCATCTTGTTCCTGTGGCCGAACGTCTCCAATCGCCATGGTTCGTATAGCGGCCGTTGGAACATCTTCTTCATCTACATCATCACAATCAACAACTTGCTCTCTTGGAGAGCCATTAGTCTCATCAAATACAACGTCGCTAGAGACTTCAACCAAACCCGACGATTTGTTGAAGACTCTATACGCCTTTGTATTTGAATCATAACCTAATAAAAACCCTTCTACAGCTTTGGGAGCAAACTTAGAATTTCTACCCTTCTTCACTAGAATGTAGCACTTGCTCCCAAATACACGAAAGTACGATACATTGGGTTTGTTACCGGTTAGTAGCTCATATGACGTCTTCTTGAGGAGGCGGTGAAGGTAGACCCTGTTGATGGCGTGGCAAGCCGTGTTCACAGCTTCCGACCAAAAGCACTCGGGGGTCTTGAACTCTCCAAGCATCGTCCTCGCCATATCGATTAGCGTCCTGTTCTTCCTCTCTACCACACCATTTTGCTGTGGTGTGTAGGGAGCGGAGAACTCGTGCTTGATCCCTTCCTCCTCAAGAAACTCCTCCACTTGAAGGTTCTTGAACTCGGACCCGTTGTCGCTCCTTATCTTCTTCACCTTGAGCTCAAACTCATTTTGAGCTCTCCTGAGGAAGCGCTTGAGGGTCCCTTGGGTTTCAGACTTATCCTGCAAAAAGAACACCCAAGTGAAGCGGGAAAAGTCATCAACAATAACTAAACCATACTTACTTCCTCCTATGCTTAGATAGGCGACGGGTCCGAAGAGGTCCATATGCAGCAGCTCCAGAGGTCTTGACGTGGTCATCACATTCTTGCTGTGATGCGCTCCTCCCACCTGTTTACCTGCCTGACAAGCTGCACAAGGTCTATCTTTTTCGAAATGCACATTTGTTAGACCTATCACGTGTTCTCCCTTTAGAAGCTTGTGGAGGTTCTTCATCCCCACATGTGCTAAGCGGCGATGCCACAGCCAGCCCATGCAAGTCTTAGCCATTAAGCATGCATCTAGACCGGCCTCTTCTTTTGCAAAATCAACTAAATAAAGCTTGCCGTCTAGTACACCCTTAAACGCTAGTGAACCATCACATCTTCTAAAGACAGACACATCTACATTTGTAAATAAACAATTATATCCCATTTGACATAATTGACTAACAGATAGCAAATTATATCCAAGACTCTCTACTAAGAATACATTTGAGATAGAATGCTCATTAGAAATTGCAATTTTACCTAACCCTTTTACCTTGCCTTGATTCCCATCACCGAATATAATTGAATCTTGGGAATCCTTATTCTTGACGTAGGAGGTGAACATCTTCTTCTCCCCCGTCATATGGTTTGTGCATCCACTGTCGATAATCCAGCTTGAACCCCCGGATGCATAAACCTGCAAGGCAAATTTAGGCTTGGGTCTTAGGTACCCAACTCATGTTGGGTCCTGCAAGGTTAGCACAAATGTCCTTAGGGACCCAAATGCAAGTCCTATCTCCCTTGCATTTTGCCCCTAATTTCCTAGCAATTATTTTCCTATCCTTTCTACAAATAGCAAAGGAAGTGTTTAAAGCATAATAAATTATAGAAGGTTCATTCACTACTTTCCTAGGAGCATGAATAACATTCTTTCTAGGCACGTGAGCAATATTTCTCCTAGGCATATGTACAACATTTCTTCTACACATATCCCTATCATGCTTATAAGAAGAACTAGAAGCAAACATGGCATGAGAATCATAAACATGTGAATCAAAGTCATTATAAGCCTTTCTAGCATTTCTCCTATTATTATACATAAAGGCATGGTTCTTTTTCGCACTACTAGCCATAGGGGCCTTCCCCTTCTCCTTGACGAAGATGGGAGCCTTATGGCTTGTTAAGTTCTTGGCTTCCCTCTTGAAGCCAAGCCCATCCTTAATTGAGGGATGTCTTCCAATTGTATAGGCATCCCTTGCAAATTTTAACTTGTCAAATTCACTTTTGCTAGTCTTAAGTTGTGCATTAAGACTAGCCAATTCATCACTTAGTTTGGAAATTGAAGCTAAGTGTTCACTACAGGCATTAACATCAAAATCCTTACACCTAGTGCAAATTGTAACATTTTCAACACAGGAATTTGATTTACTAGCTACTTCTAGTTTAGCACTTAAATCATTATTAACATTTCGTAAAGAAGCAATGGTTTCATGACAAGAGGATAATTCACTAGAAAGCACCTCATTTCTTTTCACTTCTAAAGCATATGATTTTTGTGCACTAACAAATTTATCATGCTCCTCATATAAAAGATCCTCTTGTTTTTCTAGTAATCTATTCTTGTCATTTAAAGCATCAATCAACTCATTAATCTTATTAATTTTAGATCTATCTAAGCCTTTGAACAAGCAAGAATAATCTATGTCATCATCATCACTAGACTCACTATCACTAGAAGAAGCATAAGTGGAGTCTTGAGTACTCACCTTCTTCTCCCTTGCCATAAGGCAAGTGAGACGCTCGTTGGGGAAGAGAGCCGATTTGTTGAAGGCAGTGGCGGCGAGTCCTTCGTTGTCGGAGTCGGAGGAGGAGCAATCCGAGTCCCACTCCTTTCCTAGATGCGCCTCGCCCTTTGCCTTCTTGTATTGCTTCTTCTTCTCTCTTTTGTTCCCCTTTTCCTGGTCACTTTCATTATCGGGACAGTTAGCGATAAAATGACCAAGCTTACCGCATTTGAAGCATGAGCGCTTCCCCTTGGTCTTGGTCTTGCTTGGCTGCCCCTTGCGACCATTTAGCGCCGTCTTGAATCGCTTGATGATGAGAGCCATCTCTTCATCATTGAGTCCGGCCGCCTCAATCTGTGCCACCTTGCTGGGTAGCGCCTCCTTGCTTCGTGTTGCCTTGAGAGCAAGGGGTTGCGGCTCGTTGATCGGACCGTTCAACGCTTCGTCGACGTATCTTGCCTCCTTGATCATCATCCGCCCGCTTACGAATTTTCCAAGCACTTCCTCGGGCGTCATCATCGTGTACCTGGGATTCTCACGAATATTGTTCACGAGATGAGGATCAAGTACGGTAAAGGACCTGAGCATTAGGCGGACGACGTCGTGGTCCGTCCATCGCGTGCTCCCGTAGCTTCTTATCTTGTTGATAAGGGTCTTGAGCCGGTTGTACGTTTGCGTTGGCTCCTCGCCCCTTATCATCGCGAACCGTCCAAGCTCTCCCTCCACCAACTCCATCTTGGTGAGCAAGGTGACGTCGTTCCCCTCATGAGAAATCTTGAGGGTGTCCCAGATTTGCTTGGCGTTGTCCAAGCCGCTCACTTTATGGTATTCATCCCTGCACAAGGAAGCTAGAAGAACAGTAGTAGCTTGTGCATTCTTATGAATTTGTTCATTAATGAACATGGGACTATCCGAACTGTCAAAGTGCATCCCACTCTCTACAATCTCCCATATACTAGGATGGAGAGAGAATAGGTGACTACGCATTTTGTGGCTCCAAAATCCGTAGTCCTCTCCATCAAAGTGTGGGGGCTTGCCGAGTGGAATGGAGAGCAAATGTGAATGTGAACTTTGCGGAATACGAGAGTAATCAAAGGAAAAGTTCGAATTAACCGGTTTTCTCCTCTCGTAGTCGTTGTGGTCCTCATCCTTTTGGGAAGAAGTAGACTCGTCGCTGTCGTAGTAGACGATCTCCTTGATGCGCCTTGTCTTTTTCTTCTTCCCTTCCTTCCGTCTTTGGCCCGAGCCGGAGTCGGTAGGCTTATCGTCCTTCGGCTCGTTGACGAAGGATTCCTTTTCTTTGTCATTGATCACAATACCCTTCCCCTTAGGATCCATCTCTTCGGGCGGTTAGTCCCTTTGTGAAGAGAACGGCTCTGATACCAATTGAGAGCACCTAGAGGGGGGGGGGTGAATAGGTGATCCTGTAAAAACTTCAAACTTAAGCCACAAAAACTTGTTAAGTGTTAGCACGATTATTGCCAAGTGGCTAAGGTGAAGTCTTAACAAAACACAATACCACAAAAGATCAAGCACAGAGATGACACAGTGGTTTATCCCGTGGTTCGGCCAAGACCAACGCTTGCCTACTCCACGTTGTGGCGTCCCAACGGACGAGGGTTGCGATCAACCCCTCTCAAGCGGTCCAAAGACCCACTTGAATACCACGGTGTTTTGTTTTCCTTTCACTATCCCGTTTGCAAGGAATCTCCACAAATTGGAGTCTCTTGCCCTTACAAGTATATGATCACAAAGAAGCACAGAGTAAGGGAGGGAAGCAACACACACAAATCCACAGCGAAACTCGCACACACACGACCAAGAATCGAGCTCACAAGAGTATCACACAGTTCTCACTAGAACAGAGCTCGAAACACTTAGAATGACAACAGAATGCGCAAAGATTGCTTGTGGGTGATCAGGAATGCTCAAAGGTTGCTTGTGTGTGTCCTCCATGCGCCTAGGGGCTCCTTTTATAGCCCCAAGGCAGCTAGGAGCCGTTGAGAGCAATTTTAGAAGGCCATCCTTGCCTTCTGTCGTCGGGGGCACCGGACAGTCCGGTGCACACCGGACACTGTCCGGTGCCCGATTTGTTTCCATATCTGGCGCTTCCGACCGTTGCAGACCGTTGGAGATCTGGGAGCCGTTGGCGCACCGGACATGTCCGGTGCACACCGGACAGTCCGGTGCCGTCTTCCGACCGTTGGCTCCGCCACGTGTCCCGCGCAGATTGCGCGGCCGACCGTTGGCCCGGCCGACCGTTGGCTCACCGGACAGTCCGATGCACACCGGACAGTCCGGTGAATTATAGCCGTACGTCGTCGGCCAATTTTCCGAGAGCGGCCAGTTCGGGCCGAGTCAGCCTGGCGCACCGGACATGTCCGGTGCACACCGGACAGTCCGGTGCTCCAGACCGAGCTGAGACTTGGCTGCACACAGCCAAGTCTGTCTCTCCTTTTCTCTTTTTCTTCTTTCTGTTTCTAACACTTAGACAATTATGTTAGTCCACAAAACCAATGTACTAAGGCTTAGAAACATACCTTTATCTCATGATTTGCACCTTGTTCATCCATGTATATAACTTCACAATTAAACACATGTGTTGGCACTCAATCACCAAAATACTTAGAAATGGCCCAAGGGCACATTTCCCTTTCACCTGTACCGCCTCTTAAGAAAGGCCGAGCGCTTCGCTTGGACCCCTGAGGCCAGGGAAGCCCTCGGGAACCTGAAGGCGCTCCTCACGAAGGCGCCTATCTTGGTGCCCCTAGCTGCCGGAGAAGCCCTCTTGGTCTACGTCGCCGCGGCCACTCAGGTGGTTAGCGTCGCGATTGTGGTCGAGAGGCAAGAAGAGGGGCATGCATTGCCCGTTCAGAGGCCAGTCTACTTTGTCAGTGAGGTACTGTAATACCCAATTTGTAATTTGTTAGACATAGTATAAATAGAGAAACAATTTCTCCTTATGTGAGTTTTTGACCTTTAGGCATCATCACATGTGAGCACCATATTCAAAAACAAATAATTAATAAAAAGTTATACCACTAAAATATGCATCATGCTGGGTTTTTATTTTGTGTGCATTTTGTGATAATATAAAACTAAGGTAAAAATAAATATGATAATACCCAAATTAGAATTTAAACCCTAAAGGAAATTCTAGAATTGAAACAAAAAGAGAAAAGATATAAAAATAATATATATAAATATATCTTCAAAAAAATTGTACTTTTAAATTGTGCAATATAAATTAGTGAACAATCCACAAATCAAGTTTGAAATTCGAATATTAGAATTTGAATTAAGAAGGATCTGAAATAGAAAAAAAAAAGAGAGAAAGATTTTCCTGTTCTCTAGGCCTCATCTTTCTGGGCCCAGCTCAGCCCCGCGCCTTCACTTCGCCTCTTGGGCTGAAAGGCACCACGCCAGCCCACTGGCACCTCTTGACTTTTTCTTTTTGCCTGGAGACACTGACGCGCAGGTCCCACAACCAGTCTGCCCACCCACGCGCCAGGCAACAACTCGGTCACACCTTCTGTCACTACTTTGTGGGGCCACGCTGTCATCTCCTAGCTCCTTCGCTCAACAGAAGCGCAGCGAGATCCGCCGCAATGGTCGGAGTCGTGCGGCTGGGAGTTGACTCCGCGGCCACCTAAACCCCCTTCCGCGCCCACCGGCCGGAATTACCGGATCTGCGCGTCGAGCACCCTGGAGACCCTGAGTATATGAGGGGATGGCCACCAACCTGCTCCTGCGTTTCTTCCTTGACCTCGGTAGCCAGGGCGGGGCGGCGGACCCATACGCCACCATGAGCACCATGCTATGTGGGCGTTCTAGGCATGAGCGCAGGTCTGGGGCTTCACGGGGTTCCTCGGGTGGTGCTCGGGTGATCCATGGCGCGAGTGTGACCATCGTGTGCCCTGAATTCCTTGACGGAGTTCGGTTGGGCCGCCGACATCAAGTTGTGCCACGGCAAGCACCCTCCACAACACCGACACGGGTGAGAATCATGTCCTAGAATCCGCCTAGCTCTCCATTTCACGTTGCGTGGGTTGATTAGATACCTGGGCGTCGAATCGGCTGCTCGCCGTTTGGGATTTCCGCCGGTGTGTGCGCCGCCGCGGGTGCCCTGTGCCATCGCTGGTTATGGATGGGGTAGGAAGAAGCAATGCTTGTCGTTGATCCTGGCGCCTACGGTGTAGATTAGATCAAGACCCTGGCGAATCCGAGCCATCGATATAAGATCGGAGGAGTGATAATAGACCGGGCTATAATAAAATCTAGGTCGTTGCTTTTAGATCCAATGGAACAGATTGTGTACCGTTTCGATTTTAGATGAGTCTAATCCGAGCCATCCACGTAAAATCGGACGGCCAGGGATAGCGGATACCCCTTCGCGGTGTATCATTTGCATAAGAGCCCTCGGCTTTGTAGTGAATAAACCCGCCGTCCACCATAACCGAGGGATGAGTCTAAGAAATCTTACGCGCTAGCCCCTGATTTTTCTGGAATTCGAGGCCCAGTCCAGAAGGGATTAAAAATAGAGAAATAATTATAGAAATTAGTTTTTAGTACAAAAACAATTCTAGAAACTTGAGAAATTCACATATAATTCATTTTAGCTCCAAATTGAGTCATTCCAGTTGCAATAATTTTGTATTAATATTGTCTACCAACTAGTAACACTGTTTTGCCATGAAACTTGAATTAAAATTATTCATTTGGATTAATCTATTCTAAGCACTAAATAATTTCCGAAATTCATAACTTGGTAACCGCAACTCCGAATTTAGTGGTTCTTGTTTCTACGATCTCGTAACGTCGCGTAGATCATTATTATTCAGTTTGTACTTATGTTTGGTGTGATGTTAATTTTATCTATACCATGTTTGTTTGTATTGCTACGACTAGCGCGAGGACACGTGTCATCTGAAAAGCAAGTTGGTACCTGGAATCTCAAGTGCCAGGCAAGTTGTGCCCTTGATTCACTTTTGTTACCCAATAATGTTCTTTATAATCATTTACCATGCATAGGTTTAATTTTGATGGGACCCAATAGGTCACCCTAGATTGTTTATCTCATTACCTTGTTTTCCCCTGAATCACTTGGGTAGTTTATGCTATTGCTTTACGTGGTTTTTTGGGTTAATATTTCATTATATCCATGTTCCAGTTATTTTGTTATTCTATTTATGTTCATGTCAAGATCATTATATTATTGTTAATTGGAACATGGAGCTTAACTTGAGAACCACGTGCCACCACAAGGGAGGAATGGGACCCCTTGGCTGACTAATTAGGAAAGCTAGTGGAAGACTACCTTACCCGAAAGGGGCAAGGGCAGTAGGGGAGTGGTCAGTGTAGGGAGGTCCCTGGTTGATTTTGCTGCGATGGCGGTCAGCCAGGAACCCTGCATTGGAACTTTCCATAAACTGTAGCGGGTTTTCGGAAGCTAGTGGAACTTTGTAAAGGCCTCGTAGTGGATCCCTAGCCATTCACCTTGGTAGTGTCTAAGGGCCTAGCTAACCCTGGCGACATGGGAAACACGACTTGTGGGTAAAGGGTACAACCTCTGCAGAGTGTAAAACTGGTATACTAGCCGAGCTCACGGTCATGAGCGGCTCAGGACTCTCCGATGATTAAATTATGGAACCTAAACTCAATTTGTCATTTGCATTTGCATGGGATCTGTTATTAATTATGTTCTATTATTTTATTATGGTTTGGTATTCACTTACACTTAGTAACTGCTAATAAAATTTGACCAACTACTTAAAAGCAATGCTCAGCCTTAACCTCTATTGTTGATCAGCCTTACACTTCATGATCTCCCACCTTTGGTGAGTTCATGTCACATTATTCCCCACAACTTGTTGAGCGATGAACATGTGTGAGCTCACCCTTGCTGTCTCACACCCCCCCCCACAGGAGAAGAACAGGTGGTTTCAAGTGGAGTCAAGTATCGAGGAGTTTTGATCCGATCTGGGTGGCGTTTCTCAGTTGACATTGGCGCCAACGATCCTTAGTTCGTGTTATATTTATCTTTTATTTTTGTAAGTCTTCCGCTATGTAATAATTACTCTGATTATTGTGACATTTATCTCTATACACTCTGTTATTATATATGTTGTCTTCTTGGCGCATGTATGAGATGCACCTGGCTTTGTCCTTTAAAGTCGGGTGTGACAGGTACTGTCCGAAACCAAAATCCGCTACCCACAAGTTCAGAAGCTGTTGTACGCGGTGATCCTGACACGGCGGAAGTTGCGACACTACTTCGAGTCTCATCCGGTGACTGTGGTGTCATCCTTCCCCCTGGGGGAGATCATCCATTACCGAGAGGCCTCGGGTAGGGTTGCAAAGTGGGCGGTGGAAATCATGGGCGAAACAATCTCGTTCGCCCCCCGGAAGGCCATCAAATCCCAGGTCTTGGCGGACTTCGTGGCTGAATGGGTCAACACCCAGCTACCAACAGCTCCGATCAAACCGGAGCTCTGGACCATGTTCTTCGATGGGTCACTGATGAAGACAAGAGCCGGCGCAGGCCTACTCTTCATCTCGCCCCTCGGGAAGCACCTACGCTACGTTCTACGCCTCCACTTCCCGGCGTCCAACAATGTAGCTGAGTACGAGGCTCTGGTCAACGGGTTGCGGATTGCCGTCGAGCTAGGGGTCCGACGCCTCGACGCTCGCGGTGACTCGCAGCACGTCATCGACCAAGTCATGAAGAACTCCCACTGCCACGACCCGAAGATGGAGGCCTACTGCGATGAGGTTCGGCGCCTGGAAGACAAGTTCTACGGGCTAGAGCTCAACCACATCGCTCGGCGCTACAACGAGACTGCGGACGAGCTGGCTAAAATAGCCTCGGGACGAACAACGGTTCCCCCGGACGTCTTTTCCCGAGATCTGAATCAACCCTCCGTCAAGATCGACGATGCGCCCGAGCCTGAGGCACCCTCGGCCCAGCCCCAGGTACCCTCGGCACCGTCCGAGACACCCTCGGCTCGGCCCGAGGCACCCTCGGTTCGGCCCGAGGCACTCTCGGCCCCCGAGGGCGAAACACTGCACGTCGAGGGGGAGCAAAGCGGGGTCACTCCTGATCAAAACTGGCAGACCCCGTACCTGCAATATCTCCACCGAGGAGAGCTACCCCTTGACCGAGCCGAAGCTCGGCGGTTGGCGCAGCGCGCCAAGTCGTTCGTCTTGCTGGGAGAAGGGAAGGAGCTCTACCACCGCAGCCCTTCAGGCATCCTCCAGCGATGCATCTCCACCACCGAAGAAGGCACCCAGGGGCTACACGCACCTGTTGGTCACCATCGACAAATTTTCCAAGTGGATCGAGATCCGACCCCTGAACAGCATCAGGTCCGAGCAGGCGGTGGCGTTCTTCACCAACATCATCCATCGTTTCGGGGTCCCGAACTCCATCATCACCGACAACGGCACCTAGTTCACCGGTAGAAAGTTCCTGGACTTCTGCGAGGATCACCACATCCGGGTGGACTGGGCCGCCATGGCTCATCCCATGACGAATGGGCAAGTAGAGTGTGCCAATGGCATGATTCTACAAGGACTCAAGCCTCGGATTTACAACGACCTCAACAAGTTCGGCAAGCGATGGATGAAGGAACTCCCCTCGGTGGTCTGGAGCCTGAGAATGACACTGAGCCGAGCCACGGGCTTCACGCCGTTCTTCCTAGTCTATGGGGCCGAGGCCATCTTGCCCACAAACCTGGAATACGGTTCCCCGAGGACGAGGGCCTATGCCGACCAAAGCAACCAAGCTAGTCGAGAAGACTCGCTGGACCAGCTGGAAGAGGCTCGGGACAAGGCCTTACTACACTCGGCGCGGTACCAGCAGTCCATGCGACGCTACCACGCCCGAGGGGTCCGGTCTCGAGACCTCCAGGTGGGCGACCTGGTGCTTCGGCTGCGACAAGACGCCCAAGGTCGACACAAGCTCACGCCCCCCTGGGAGGGGCCGTTCGTCATCGCCAAAGTTCTAAAACCCGAAACATACAAGCTGGCCAACAGTCAAGGCGAGGTCTACAGCAACGCTTGGAACATCCAACAGCTACGTCGCTTCTACCCTTAAGATGTTTTCAAGTTGTTCATATACCTCGCTCTCACACAAAGTTTAGTCATCAAGGAAGGGTCAGTCTTGCCTCGGCAAAGCCCGACCCTCCCTCGGGGGCTAAAAGGGGGGGAACCCCCTCTGCGTCGAAATTTTCCTCGAAAAAAGATCTTTTCCGCCGGAATGTCTTTCGTGCTTTTCGACTACTTCGAAAGTGGATCCTGAAAACGATGGAGTACACGTAAGCAGCCAAGGCTGACCGAGCCGAGGGACTCCTACGCCTCCGGGATACGGATACCTCACTCATCACCTTCTGCCATAAGTAACTCTCGTTCGGATAAGTGATTCCGCGGACCAAACAAGTCTTCACGTTCGGAAGCTCTTCTGCCGGAGCGATTCTTCGAGCCTTCTCGACTGTGTCGGTGACAGAACCCCATGGACGGGTAAGAGTGCGCGTAAGCGGCAAGGCCGACCGAGCCGAGGGACTCCTACGCCTCCGGGATACGGATACCTCACTCATCACCTTCCGTGAGGAGCAACTCTCGCTCGCACAAATAGTTCTGTTACCGACAAAAAAATCCAGATACTCGAAATAAGAGGAAAGGAGACGCAGCTTTACAATACGGCGAGGGTGTGTTTCGGCCTCGGCGGCCGCAGAAAACACACGCAACAAGATAATCCGATCCTGCAGGCTCGGATCTTGACGGCTAAAGGGAGCAGCAGCGCCCTCGGCGTCGACAACACCTCTGGCGAGGTCCGACCTGGCCTCGGACGGCGACGCGGTCCAAGGGTCTCCGCTCTGAAGGACAACATCATCACAAAGCCCGGGCCATCACCGCCAGGGTCTTCTCCAAGAATCCGGCCCGAGCAGGCGGCTCGGCCGGTCACCCCGGGGCCTCGGCTAGCTGTCCCCCAAGGACATCAGCCCGGCCCAAGGCCTCGGCAAGTCAATTCCGGCGTCAGTCCCGCTAGCGGACGACCCGGCTAGGCTCTGGCCGACCTGGTCTTCTTTTCGAGCCAACTCTGCCTCTGTTCGCGCTGGCGCCGCTACCCCTGGCCTCGGCTCATCGAAGAGCGGCCGAGGGTTTCTTCTAACTAAGCAAGGGAAGCCTCGGACAACAAGGCTGACCGAGCCGAGGGACTCCTATGCCTCCAGGATACGGATACCTCACTCGTCACCTTTACACGGGGTGACTCACGCTTGGTGAAGCGGTTCAGACAACCAACAGGCGAGTCTTAGCGCTCGAAAATGGGGAAAAAACACGGCTCCGTGCTGAATTTACATACATGTTCAGGCCTCGACAGCCACAATGAACAGAAACACTGGCATCCAAGGTGCCATTACAAACGGAACTCCGGTTCCATCTCCGCAGGTACGAACAACCCCACGCGACTGGGGAGGCCTGCGGAGCAACAGAAGACCGACGAACGGCTTGTCGTCGCCCGCCCCAGCAGCGGCGACGACGACGACTTCTGCTCCGGGGGGGGGGGGGCGAACAGCAGCAGCGATGACCTTAGGGCGGATGCTGCTGCCATGAGGCCCTCGCCCATGCCCCCAACTCGAGAGGCAAGGACGGGCAGAAGGCCGTAGAGTTGGAGGTCGGTCCGCGGGTGGCGCCGGCAAGCTCGTCGGCGGCAAAACCTCTTCCAGCTGTCGTGGCGGAAGGCGGCACCGGGAGCGGCTCCGAAGCCTCTCGGCTCAGAGAGCCGGGCACGCTGCAGCTGCCCATGCCGTGAACGGTGGACGCCCTTCCCCCCGATCACTGAGGGAAGGAGCGGACCACCGCCCACGCAGGGGCCGACCCCAACTCGGCACACTCCCCTCCCCAGCACTAGTGATGAAAATCCTTGAGGCTGAGGGAGGGGCAGAGGCCGCAGCCCGGCTCGCTTTCCCCCTACATCGAACTGGAGGTCACCGTCTTGGGTGACCGCCGGCGAAGGGGTGCAGCCAGGCTACATGATGAAAATCCTTGAAGCCGAACGACGGCTGAAAGGTACCAACTCCCGCAGAGTTGCGTTCCTCCAACGACGAAGCAGAAAGACGGCGGATATCCCCCATCCGGGGGCTTGGAAGATGGAAAGACACGATGCATAAGGGAGCGCGAAGACACGGTCGCCTTCCAAGAGGATCACCCTCCTTTTAAAGGCGACTCTCCCTACTTGCGTCCCCAGCCGTCGTGGGCTGAGTCTTCTCCAACACGCTCCAAGGTCCTCCCCCTACGGCGCGGGGGCTGGGTCCCACACGTCATGCAAGCTGGCCCAGAGCAGAAGAAGCCAAACCGCCGCGCGTGGTGTGTGCAACCGCCCAGCGGTTACAAGTGGTTCTCCACTTTTGCCCAGACCAGCGGGCGAAAGGGCGGGCAGCCATGCAGGCGGCATGCAACCGCGCCAAGTGGGCGCGCTTCTCCGACTCCCAACACACCCAGCATGGAGGCCCAGACCCATGCGTCATGCAACCGACGCGCCGAATGCTTCGTGCCTGCGACTGCACCGCCACCTGCGCCACCACCGTGCCTCCTCGACTGCGGAACCAATACCGCGACTCGAGGTGACCCAGCGCACGACCCAGCGGCTCCAGCCTGGCGTGACGGTCAATGCGGCCGAAGACGGGCCGACAGTAATGGCGGTGGCAGGCGGGCAGGAGCAGCGGTCACGTCGTCAGCCAAGCTTACGTCCCATCCGGGGGCAACGAGAGAACCCTCTCTCACGGCGTGAAGACAACGCGCCCGTGTTCCGTTCCTCGAACGGCTCGCGCACGCGCAACGGCTGCCCTGCGAACCACTCGCCCCGTCGCATTAACTCCACAGCGGGACAGGCGGCGCCTCTGGCAGGAGAAGCGAGCGGCGCTTCGCCTTCGCCATAATGACCGCGTCAAAAAAGGTACGCCGCGTCGTTCGATTTCGTATCCTTTTCCTTTTTTCCTCTTTCTCTCTCTTGCAACAGGGACCGGGAAAGGGGGATACCCCGGAAAGGATCCTTCCCTGTGAAGGAACCAGGCTCCGAGCCTCCCTACTGATCAGAGGTTCGAAGGCTGGCCCCTCGGAAGGGTTCAACAGCCGCCTCAGAGCATGTGGGCTCCACACCCACTACTGGTCAGAGGTTCAAAGGCTGGCCCCTCGGAAGGGTACAACGGCCGCCTCAGGCTACTCGGGCTCCGTGCCCACTACTGATCAGGGGTTCAAAGGCTGGACCCCGAAGGGTTCATAGCCGCCTCAGACACAGAGCGAGGGATGACCATGAGTACGTTCGATACATAACCAAGGCTCGGGCTGCGCTCCCGAGGTACCCTAGGACATTTCCGAGACCAGCGGGAACGATCTTGTAACGGAATCCCATCAGAGGGAGGCATCGAGCCCTCGGACCCCGTCACCAGGGGACCGGGTCCGGCAGATCACCTGCAGGTACTTTTGGGCGCGCCTCTGGGCCCCTAGCCGACCCCTAACGAATGGGGCACGGGCGTCCGCTCGGATCACCCGCCTGCAGCTCACCGGAGACACCATGTTCGGCGCCCACCGAGGGCAACATGGCGCTCTCCCCCCCTCCTCCTTGCGGAAAGGCGACGCAGGGGCGTATGTAAAAAAGTCGAGTCTATCCTTGATCGCCCTCTCGCCCTGTGCAGAGGCTCGGGGGCTGCTCTCGCAAACCCGGCTCCGGCCAAACCGTTGACAGCATCAACATACCAGCCCGAGAACTTGGGACCCGACTGTACACCCGGGCTACGGCCAGCTCGCATGAGGGAACGACCAGACCAGCCGAAGCATTGCGCGAGGCGTTAAGACCTCGGAGGAGTCAAACCACTCCTCCGAGGCCTCGGGGGCTACACCCGGCGGGTGCGCTCGTGCGCACCCATCAGAACAAAACGCAACCGAGAAAGGCTGGTCCCCTTGCAAAAAGTGCGACGAAAGCCTCCAAGCGAGTGCTAACACTCCCTTCGAGGCTCGGGGGCTACTGTTGGGGACCATAATTAGGGGTACCCTCAAGGCTCCTAATTCTCAGCTGGTAACCCCCATCAGCACAAAGCTGCAAAGGCCTGATGGGTGTGATCAAGTCAGGGATCAGTCCATTCGAGGGACTCGATCACGCCTCGCCCGAGCCTAGCCTCGGACAAGGGCAGCCGACCCCGAAGGATCTCCGCCTCGCCCGAAGCCCCCCTCCAGCGGCGAACACGTTCCCGGCTCGCCCGAGGCCCTGTCTTCGCCAAGAAGCAACCCCGACCAAATCGCAGGAGCATTTAATGCAAAGGTGGCCTGACACCTTTATCCTAACGCGTGCCCCTCGGCTGACAGAGCCGAAGTGACACCGTCACTTCGCCGCTCCACTGACTGGTCTGACAGAAAGACAGCGCCGCCTGCGCCACTCCGACTGCGGTGCCACTTGACAGAGTGAGGCTGACAGGCAGTCAGGCCCGACCGCACACCATAGGAAACTCCGCTCCGCCCGACCCAGGGCTCGGACTCGGGCAAAGCCCTGGAAGACGGCGAACTCCGCTTCGCCCGACCCAGGGCTCGGACTCGGGCAAAGCCTCGGAAGACGGCGAACTCCGCACCGCCCGACCTAGGGCTCGGACTCGGGCAAAGCCCCGGAAGACGGCGAACTCCGCTCCGCCCGACCCAGGGCTCGGACTCGGGCAAAGCCCCGGAAGACGGTGAACTCCGCTCCGCCCGACCGAGGGCTCAGACTCGGGCAAAGCCTCGGAAGACGGCGAACTCCACTCCGCCCGACCCAGGGCTCAGACTCGGGCAAAGCCCCGGAAGACGGCGAACTCCGCTCCGCCCGACCCAGGGCTCGGACTTGGGCTCAGCCCCAGAAGACGACGAACTCCGCTTCGCCCGACCCCGGGACTCAAATTCCGCCCTGGCCTTAGCCAACGGCCTCCGCCTCGCCCGACCCAGAGGCTCGGACTCGGCCTCGGCCACGGAAGACGGACTCGACCTCGACCTCGGAGAAGCCTCCACATCGCCCAACCTAGGGCGCGGACCGGCCACGTCAACAGGAGGCGCCATCATTACCCTACTCCAAGCTGACTCAGGCTACGGGGAACAAGACCGGCGTCCCATCTGGCTCGCTCCGCCAGATAGGCGATGATGGCGCCCCGCACGTTCCCTGACGATGGCGGCTCTCGGCCCCCTTACGAAAGCAAGAGGATGTCAGCAAGGACTCGACGGCCCCGACAGCTGTCTCTCCGCCAGGCTCCAGCACTCCTCCGACGGCCACGACATCACACAAACCGGGTGCCAAGATCTCTCCGGTCGCCACGATGGCGTGTACTTAGGGCGCTAGCTCTCCTCCGCTAGACACGTAGCCCTCTGCTACACCCCCCATTGTACACCTGGACCCTCTCCTTACGCCTATAAAAGGAAGGGCCAGGGCCCTCTTAGAGAAGGTTGGCCGCTCGGGGACGAGACGGGCGCTCGCATAAGGCCGCTCGCTCCTTCCCCCGTGTGGACGCTTGTAACCCCCTACTGCAAGCGCACCCGACCTGGGTGCGGGACGAACACGAAGGCCGCGGGATTTCCACCTCTCTCTCTCCCATCACCGGCCTTCTCGCTTTCCCCCTTCGCGCTCGGCCTCGCGTCGACCCATCTGGGCTGGGGCACGCGGCGACACTTCACTCGTCGGCTCAGGGACCCCCCGGTCTCGAAACGCCGACAATTATCTTCTAATTTCTCACAAGAACATGGCTTGCACTCTTAAGCAAACTTGTTATCCATTAATAGGTCTACAAGTTTGATGTGGTACCCTAGGGCAAAAACCCTATATTTTGAAAGATACAGAGCTCCAAAGTTGAGTCCTCAACACTGAATTTCAGACTTAGAATAGAACTTAATTGAGGTCCATTTTGCATTTAAGTCCAAAATCCAATATTTGGCTTACAAGTCCACACATTTGTGAACCAAATGACTTAAGGTACTTATTTGACTTGGTTTTTGCACTTTAGTCCAAAAGTGGACTAATTTTGCACATAGGTCCCTAGGGTTTGATTTTAGGGTTTTCCAGGGTTCCAATTGAGATTTTTGGTATCCCAGGGGTATAAATGTGATTCAACTTTGTTTTTGGGGACATTTTATGACTCTTTCCCTAAAGCCTTTAGGTTTTCTCATCTTGGGTTACGTTTTACCCCTTTGAGCCTTATTTAGGGCCAGGTTTCCTATCCAGGGTTCTATTTGCAAAATGCCAAAAACAATACACTTGTTTGAAATTTTTACCTAGTGAATGCACTCTAGGTGTGTCAAACATATGCAATGCCAATGTTTATGATGTCATGCTCAAGTTTTAGTTACAGTAACACCAGGGGTGTTACATCCTTCCCCCCATAAAAGAATCTCGTCCCGAGATTTAAAAGTCCTAGGGTGAGTAATGGAAAAGGAAATGTGTCACATCTTTATTTCCTTATTTCTGGTACAAGGCAGGGGGTGGTGTGGGGGTCACTTCTTTATTACAATACTAAATATACTTTACAAATTACATGAGGCTAGAAAGCCTGGGAAATTCTTATCTAAAAAGTCTTGAGTTTCCCATGTAGCCTCTTCTTCAGAATGTTGGTTCCATTGTATCTTATAGAACTTGAGAGTTTTTCTCCGGGTAACCCTGTCCTTTTGATCCAGAACTCAAATAGGATGTTCCGAGTATGTTAAATCTGGTTCCAGGACAACATCAGTCACTTTAATGGTTCGATCGGGAACCCGAAGACACTTCTTCAATTGCGACACATGGAACACATTATGGATAGCAGACAGAATTTCGGGGAGCTGCAGTCGATACGCCACTGGTCCACATTGCTCAAGTACCGGGAATGGACCAACGTACCTGGGTGCAAGTTTCCCTTTAACCCCAAAATGCGATATTCCCTTCATTGGTGAAACTTTCAGGTAGACATAGTCCCCTTCATGAAAATACAAGGGCATTCGCCGTTTGTCTGCATAACCCTTCTGACGGGCTTGTGCTTTCTTCATATTATGAATAATTTTCTGAACCTTTTTCTCGGCCTCCTTCACTATATCAGGCCTAAAGAAATACCTTTCTCCAGGTTCAGACCAATTTAGCGGAGTTCGACACCGTCGCCCATATAAAGCTTCAAAAGGTGCCATCTTGATACTTTCTTGATAGCTGTTATTATATGAAAACTCCGCTAAGGGCAAACATTCATCCCATTTCTGTGAGAAGTCCAGAACACATGCCCTCAGCATATCTTCAAGTATCTGGTTCACTCTCTCAGTCTGTCCACTGGTTTGAGGATGATAGGCCGAACTGTGGTGCAACTTAGTACCCAGGGACTTATGAAGTTCTTCCCAAAATTTGGATACAAATTGGGATCCATGATCTGACACTATAGTCTTTGGAACACCATGCAAACTGAGAATACGGGCAATGTATAACTCCGCATAGGTAATGATGGGATATTTTACTTTGACAGGGAGGAAGTGGGCGATCTTGGTAAGTCGATCAATGATAACCCAAATAGAGTCATACCCTTTTACGGTCCTGGGCAATCCCACGATAAAGTCCATACTTATATCTTCCCATTTCCATGTTGGGATCGGCAAAGATTGTAATGGACCAGCAGTTTTCATGTGTATGGCTTTGACACGTCTGTAAGTGTCACACTTAGCCACATAGCGTGCAATTTCAATTTTCATCTTCGTCCACCAATAGTGCTGCTTTAGATCATGATACATCTTAGTGCTTCCGGGATGAATAGAATAGCGACTAAGATGCGCTTCATCTAAAATTTGCTGGCGGAGTTCTTCGTTCTTCGGCACTACTATGCAGTTATTGAACCATACCACACCTTGATCGTCTTCTTTGAAACATTTGGCTGTTCCAGCCCTTATCTTTTCCCGTATGTGCTTCATACCCACATTATCCTTTTGAGCATCAATTATCCTTTGCAAGATGATAGACTCAAGCTTTAGCTGATTCAGGGTTCCTTGTTGGACCATCCCCAGGTTTAGCTTTTCCATCTCTTGACATAAAGTGTTGTCAGAGGTCTTCACCATAAGACAGTGGCAGGAAGCCTTACGGCTCAGTGCATCTGCCACAACATTGGCTTTGCCTGGGTGATAATGAATTTCTAGGTCATAGTCCTTAATAAGCTCAAGCCATCGCCTTTGCCTCATATTTAATTCTGACTGGGTGAAGATATACTTCAAGCTTTTATGATCTGTATAAATATGACAGATATTTCCCAGCAGATAGTGACGCCAAATTTTCAGGGCATGAACCACAGCAGCTAGCTCCAGATCATGAGTTGGGTAATGCTCCTCATGTCGGCGCAACTGCCTTGAAGCATATGCAATTACTCGGCCCTCTTGCATTAATACACAGCCGAGTCCACTGCCTGACGCATCACAATATACATCAAAAGGCTTGGTGATGTCCGGTTGAGCCAATACCGGAGCAGTGGTTAATAATGTCTTCAATTGCTCAAAGGCTTCATTACACTTAGAAGACCAATTGAATTTAATGTCATTCTTCAATAAACTTGTGATTGGCTTCACAAGCTTAGAAAAATCTGGTATGAATCTACGATAATATCCAGCTAGTCCAAGAAAACTCCGGACTTGGTGAACAGTGGTTGGGGGTTTCCACTCCAGAATATCCTTGACTTTGCTAGGATCTACCGCAATTCCCTTGGCAGATAACACGTGCCCCAAAAATTGAATTTCCTCCAGCCAGAAAGTGCACTTGCTGAACTTAGCATACAACTGATGTTCCCTCAAGCGCGTCAATACAATCCGCAAATGTTGAGCATGCTCCTCTTCATTTTTAGAATATATCAAGATATCGTCGATGAAGACCACCACGAACTTGTCCAACTCGGGCATGAACACCGAGTTCATCAAATAAGTGAAATGGGCAGGAGCATTTGTTAGCCCAAAGGACATTACCAAATATTCAAATAAACCATACCGCATAGTAAACACGGTCTTCGGTATATCCTCGGGCCGAATACGGATTTGGTGATAGCCCGACCTGAGATCAATCTTAGAGAATACCCTCGCTCTAGTTAATTGGTCAAATAGGATGTCAATCCTCGGAAGAGGGTACTTGTTCTTGATGGTGACCTCATTCAGGGGTCGATAATCCACGCACATTCATAAGGTTTGATCCTTCTTCTTAACAAAAATGGCGGGGCAACCCCATGGAGACGAGCTTGGCCGGATGAATCCTTTATTCAGTAGATCTTGTAATTGAATCTTCAATTCCGCCAACTCATTAGGAGGCATACGGTACGATCTTCGGGAAATGGGAGCCGTACCGGGCTTTAACTCAATTACAAATTCTACATCTCTCTCAGGGGGCAGTCTAGGCAAATCTTCCGGAAATACATCTGGAAACTCACGTACTACCGGAATATCCCTGATCTCCGGTACAATGGCTTCATATATTCTACCAGAAGCTTTGGCTGGATTGGTTACGGGGATGGACAAAAGAATCTCTTCTTGATTATAGCTCAACCTGACGGTTCTCAGTTCAGTGTTGAGAATTGTCTTGTGTTGGGTTAACCAATTCATACCCAAAATTACATCTATATCCTGGCCTTTTAGAACAATCATGTTAGCAGGAAAGTTCCGTCCGGCCATTGTTATTGGCACTTGATAGGCCACTTCTCTAGTAAAAATGTGTCCCCCAGGTGAATGAATTTTAAACCCTTCTTTTGATTCATGGCATGAAATGTGATGTTGCTCCACAAATGTCTTGCTAATAAATGTATGCGAAGCACCAGAATCAAAAAGAATAATTGCAGGGTGACTGGCCACGAGAAACGTACCCATCATCACCGGTTCACCTTCCGGTGTAGTGGCCACTTGAGTATAGTATACCCGCCCTGTCTTCTTTGTATTCTTCCCCACATTATTTCCCTTGGGCTGAGCTGATTTCCTAGATCCTTGCTGAGCATTTGATTGATTCTGCTTGGGATATGGGCAATCTTTGATGAAATGTCCAGACTTGCCACAATTAAAACACCCGGTTGAGGAGCTGGGCAAAGCAGGGAATCGAGTGACCGGGGCACCTGGCTGACTTGGGGTAGTGGGGGTATTGCTGGGACGAATAATAATTGGCTGCTTGAAAGGGAATGAGGGCGGTCGAGAAAAAGAGCGATTTTGGCTAGAAGGCCGGATCACAAACCGTTGCCTCTTTGCCTGGCCCTGATTAGACTTCTCACCTCCAAATCCCTTGTTCTTCCCAGAACCTACATATTTTGCTTCAACAGATAGGGCTATGCTGACAGCCTTTCCATACATGAGATCTATGCAGGTGGCCATTTTTCTCTACAATCGATCATTCAGACCCCTCATAAAGCAGTTCTTCTTCTTTAAATCAGTATTCACCTGATCGATTGCGTATTGTGACAGGTGATTAAACTTATTGAGATACTGATTGACAGTATCTCCCCCTTGTTTTAGCTTCATGAACTCTTCTTACTTCATATGCAGAACACCTTCGGGTATATAGTGCTCGCGGAAGGCCACTTTAAATTCTTCCCAAGTTACTTGATGGTTGGCAGGTTGAATAGCCACAAAATTTCCCCACCAGGTACTGGCAGGGCCGCGCAGTTGTTGCGCTGTGAACAACGGCTTCTGTGTCTCTGAACAGCGTAGAAGACCAAATTTTTGCTCAATAACCCGTATCCATTCATCAGCTTCCAACGGGTCCTCAGCCTTGACAAATAGTGGTGGACAGGTTTCAGAGAAATCCAGATATGTGGTTTCACGGGGGCCCTGTGGATAACCCCTTCCACCCTGCTGCTGGAATTGTTGGCCCGCCATTTCTCTCAAAAAGCGGGTATTGTCTGCAGTTGCGTTCACCAAGGCGGCAATCGCCTCAGCCAATGTGGGAGGAACCGGAGGTGGATTTGGGGTAACATCCCTTCCCCCAGAAGTTCCTGCTGCATCCTGTCCTCGAGTCCTGGTAGGCATCTGAGGCAAAGAACATTTGAAATAAATATAAAATGCCAGAGAAACCTTCCATTTTACATTACTATCAAAAGTAATGATACAGAATCGATGTTACACAACAGGATACATTACCCATTATACAATAGTTCAACCTATTATACAACATACTACTTCTATTTCTACAAGCTACACTACTACTCCTGCTTCTGGTTGCTCTTGGCAGCTTCGTTGTCAGGTGTGGGAGACCATTCATCGACCAGCCTCATAGAAGGAGGGGGCCTAAAAAGGTCTAACTCACCACCAAGCGCTTCTCCCGCATCATGCGAGGGTCCGGCTTCCGACCTGACAGGATCCGCAGGGACATGTGGGTGTAATTGCGAATACAGTACATGAACTTCCTTATGTAAAGTATTGCAATATACCTGCAAGTTGTCAATAGCAGTGCTAAGTTCTTCGACTCGTGCTCGAGCCTTTGCTTCCTTAGCCCAAGCTACGAGACTGTACCGCCTAATCAAGCGCCAAATCTCGATCAGAGAGTTGATCTTGCAGGGTGCGGATGTAACTTCTTAATTCATTTATTCGGTCACCATCCGCAACCCATAAATTGGTCCTGCGTTGTAACTCTGTTTGAACTTGATTCACGCGAGCTTCGAGATCACCAATTGGATCGTTGCTCCCGCTACTGCTATCTTGTTCCCGTGGGGCAAGTTGGTGTCGAGGTACACCGATAGGCCCAGTATGCTTTGGTGCCGTCTTCCTTGTACGTGGCGGCATTTTCTATGGGGGGAAAATTTATTAGTATAATTCTTAGCATGATGCATGAATAATTACAGAATCAACCTTAGTTGATTCAACCTTCTATACATTGCACTCTTCCTATCTGGTCTTTGAAATAAACTCTTCAGAGATGCTTAGGTAAGAAGAGAAGAAATTTTCCTAGGTAAGTTTAAGAAAACCTTTTTGAAGATGCTACATAATATCTACCAAGAAGGGCTACGCTCCGATACCAGCTGTGACGGAACCTCCCAAGTCATTAGGCCCACCTACAGTTGTCCTTGTCCAACAGACATCAGACAACCCTGTAGATGTTCCTGAATCACTTGACAAGTTCGGTATCTTTTTCCTTACCTTTCCAGGAATGTTTCACCCGTCTGACAGACAGTATGTTCATCGGAGATGCGGAAATGCGGAAGTGATTACATAAACTTACATTTATTTTAAAAGTAAGAGTAAGTTATTGGTACAGACCAGAGAGTGTTGAAAAGTATTATTACAATACCTGGGAGGCAAAAACTCCTCCCATTAAGTTCTTTACATAAAAGTTTTTAAGGAGGACCCGGTCCTCTGGCAGCTTCATTCTTGATTATCTTCACTTTTCACCACCTTGGTACAAAAACAACAAAGGTTTGTTGTCTCCTCACCTAAAAACAACGGGGGAATAAACCCTGAGTATGGAATTACTCAGCAAGTCTTACCCGACTAAAGAAAAGACTCTCAAGGGTATGCTGGTTTAAGGGAGTCAAGGTAAGGCTTCTCAATAATCAAAGACTCTGTTTTGCAGAAATGCTTACTAAAGTGGATCCTTAAAAATCCAGTTTTATTGGTCAAGTTAAGTAAACTTACTTATCTCTAGAGTTCTCTCTAACCTAGTTCAAACACTTATCCTGAACTAGCCAAGTTCTTAATTTATCCTTCATCTTCACTGGATTGCTACGTGTAGGGCAGTGACCAAGTCTTCATAACCGCGAAGGTACGGCGATCCGAATCGATTATACTCAGCTGAGGATCTCCAATCACACGACATATGTAGCACTTAACCCTTGCATATGTCAACCCGCCACCGGGTTTCTTAAGACCAGATCAGGTTCACGCAAACCGAGAGCACAGATACACCACCGTCCAGCCTCTTGCCACGGAGGGTACACGCTACTCTCGCCACCGCTCCATGCCCATTTCGTGTTATCTTATTCTGGCCTTAGTCTGCCCGAGGCAAGGCTTACCCATGACGAGGCATGTGACCAGTTAAAGGGTCCTCGATCATCAAGCCTACATCGACAAGGTCCTTAATCGACTCAGACGGAGACACTACACCGAGACTCTCTTCTCGTGCAAGTCACCTGCCCGGTCTCAGCTTAATCTTTTCAACCCAAAAATTTGGTACTTGGCAGAGGTACATCTTTTCCGATGTTTAATCCATCACGGCCGTGATGGATTCACCATCAAGTTTTATTTTTGAAAACAACCCTCCCACTTTGCCAAACATCTTTTGTAAAACAAATCCTTTTGCTTTTCTAAAGCAATACTAAGCATAGTAAAACCTTTTTGTAAAAACAGGGTTTCAAGGAAGGTAATCAAATCCAAGGAAAGGTAATGCAGGAATTGTTTAAGCAATCAACACCTATCACCTAGTGCATCAAGCAAGTGAGAAAGATTTTAAAACACAAGGGGGTGGCAAATGCACCGGGCTTGCCTTTGTTTATGGGTGAGTCAGGCTCAGATCCACAAATATCGAAGTAGAAACAATTCTCAGCTTGAGTGTCCAAAGGTGGTGGTACTTGCTCTTCAGTGGCTTCCACTTCTTCCTCGTGTTCTAATCATAACCATACATATGTGTATAAGAATGAATGCCATGTAATGCTCATGAGAGTGCAAAGATAATATAAACTTATTATCTAAGTCTTGAATACAATTTTCCTTCACGGAACTCCGAGAACTTAGGGTTTCCGGAGTTGGTAAAGGAGTTCACAGGGCAGGGGGTTTTGGGGTTTGGTGATCAAACAAGGTCCAAATCAACCCAAATTCTACCCAAGGCTTCTAAATAATATGAGGAACTCATATAAAAATTTTGAGCATTTTTGGGATTACCATTTATCTTTTAAAAATCCAAAACTATTACCTTAAACTATTTTAAATACCTTAAAATTCCTAATTTACCCTAAAAATCATGGAACTATTTTTATTAAATTCTAGGGAAAATAAGAAGTTTAGAAAAATTGGTTTCATAATTTTAGGATTTTTCTACCATTTTCTATAATTGTTTTAGCTCTGGAATAAAAAGAAAAGGAAAACTGGTGAATAGTACTGGGCTGATTTCAGCCCAGCGGCCCAGTTCAGAGGGGAAAGGTGCCCGCGCGCGCCCGCGCTGGCCATTTTGCACAGAGGCCCCGGGTGTTTGGTTATCTGGAAATAAGTTCTTTAACTATTCTTACGTGTCGCTGACGGTTTACAGAAACACCCTCAAGCTTCTAATCCTTCACAGGGGAAGGTCCCCGACGATGGCAGCGCGCTGAGGAGCTCCGGCGAGCTAGTAGGCCGGCCGATTGGGGAAAGGACTGACGCCCATCATCGGCCGGAACCGAATTCATGTCCTAGTCAACGTTTCCCCCAAGTCAATTGCATGAACAGCGACCCTAACGTTCCTGGCCACGGTGACCGCGCGGACGATCCAAAGAACCACGCGTTCACGGCGAACAGTAGCAGTCTAATTCAATTGGAGGGGTCAGTGAGTATCAATAGCACATGAGAATGCTAGAACAAGCAATAGAGGAACTTGTGCTCACCTAAACCGAGTTGGCCACGGTGAGGATTCTTGCGGCGGAGCTAAGAACAGGGAGGAAAGGACTCGTAGGTTCTTCAGTGAAATTGAGCCAATTGAGTGATCGCTTGAGCGCGTGATGCAACGACGAAGCAACGCCCGGGCCCAATTTATAGTCGGCCAGCTGAGGATGGATGAGATCCCGAGCTGTGACTGCGCTGGCGAGCACACACGCGCGGCGGATTCCGGTGACAGCGCGGTGACCGCCGTTTAACCGGAGCCTGCCACCTCAGTGACACTCTGACACGTCGCCGGTAACTTTTGCCGTGGCCGCCGACGTCTTACCCGAGCCACAGCAACATCCTTATCGCCGGCGAGCCGATCCTTATCCACGGCGCGATGTTACTGAAAATCGATGAACAGTGCACCGGATTCAGTAGAAAGCTTAACTGACAGATCAAGTTGGAGCCCTATTTTCTCCAATTTTTATGTGGAACCAAAGCCTACTTTCTGCAGCAAAGTTGTTCCTGTATAGTAGTTCTACAACTTTGTTATAGCAATCCTAGGTAGATTCCCACTGGATCTTAGTCTAAATGGATCTCAATCTTGGATCAAAGTCACTGTCCATCTGAAGTTCAGTCTATACCAGCCTGACAGTCCAACTTTGGGCAAGATTATCTTCCAATTTCTCACAAGAACATGGCTTGCACTCTTAAGCAAACTTGTTTTCCATTAATAGGTCTACAAGTTTGATGTGGTACCCTAGGGAAAAAACCCTATATTTTGAAAGATACAGAGCTCCAAAGTTGAGTCCTCAACACTGAATTTCAGACTTAGAATAGAACTTAATTGAGGTCCATTTTGCTTTTAAGTCCAAAATCCAATATTTGGCTTGCAAGTCCACACATTTGTGAACCAAATGACTTAAGATACTTATTTGACTTGGTTTTTGCACTTTAGTCCAAAAGTGGACTAATTTTGCACATAGGTCCCTAGGGTTTGATTTTAGGGTTTTCCAGGGTTCCAATTGAGATTTTTGGTATCCCAGGGGTATAAATGTGATTCAACTTTGTTTTTGGGGAAATTTTATGACTATTTCCCTAAAGCCTTTAGGTTTTCTCATCTTGGGTTAAGTTTTACCCCTTTGAGCCTTAATTAGGGTCAGGTTTCCTATCCAGGGTTCTATTTGCAAAATGCCAAAAACAATACACTTGTTTGAAATTTTTACCTAGTGAATGCACTCTAGGTGTGTCAAACATATGCAATGCCAATGTTTATGATGTCATGCTCAAGTTTTAGTTATAGTAACACCAGGGGTGTTACAGTCCGGTGCGCCACCGGACACTGTCCGGTGCGCCAGCCACGTCACCAGGCCGTTGGGTTCCGACCATTGGAGCTCCAACAACTGGGGCCACCGGACAGTCCGGTGGTGCACCGGACAGGTCCTGTAGACTGTCCGGTGCGTCTTCTGGCGCCTGCTCTGACTTCTGCGCGCGCAGGCGCGCACTGTAGCGCATTTAATGTCCTCTACAGACGACCGTTGGCGCGAAGCAGCCGTTGCTCCGCTGGTACACTAGACTGTCCGGTGCGCACCGGACAGTCCGGTGAATTATAGCGGAGCGGCCTCCCAAATTCCCGAAGCTGGCAAGTTCAGAGTCGATCTCCCTGGCACACCGGACACAGTCCGGTGCGCCAGACCAGGGCTGCCTTCGGTATATTTTGCTCCTTAGTTTTGGACCCTTTCTTTTGACTTTGTATTGGTTTGTTTTGAACCTTTGGCACCTATAGAACATATATTCTAGAGCAAACTAGTTAGTTCAATTGTTTGTGTTGGGCAATTCAACCACCAAAATTCATATTGGAAAAGGTTTGACCCTATTTCCCTTTCAATCTCCCCCTTTTTGGTGATTGATGCCAACACAAACCAAAGCAAATATAAAAGTGCAGAATTGAACTAGTTTGCATAATGTAAGTGCAAAGGTTGCTTGGAATTGAAATCAATATACTTATTTCAATAGATATGCATGGATTGTTTTCTTCTTATTAAAATTTTGGACCACATTTGCACCACAGGTTTTGTTTTTTGCAAATCCTTTGTAAAATTCTTTTCAAAACATATTGCAAAAAGTCAAAGGTACATGAGTAAGATTGAAAGAAGCATTTTCAAGATTTTGAAATTTTCTCCCCCGGTTTCAAATGCTTTTCCTTTGACTTAAACAAAACTCCCCCTAAATAAAATTCTCCTCTTAGCGTTCAAGAGGGTTTTGCAAGTTTTGAAAATACTACTTTCTCCCCCTTTTGAACACAATAAGATACTAATTTGAAAACTTCATTTTGAAAAATCGGTGGTGGTGCGGTCCTTTTGCTTTAGGCTCATACTTTCTCCCCCTTTGGCATGAATCACCAAAAACGGATACTTGTGAGTGAAATATAAGCCCTTTTTCAAACTTTCTCCCCCTTTGGCTAACACAAAAATATGAGTGAAGATTATACCAAAGTGGAGAACGATGCGGAGTACCGGCAAATACAATTGGAGTTGAGTGGAAGCGCCTTCTTTGCTGAATACTTCGTTTCCCTTTCAATATCTATGACTAAGCATAATATTATACTTAAAAACACATTAGTCATAGACATAAAAGGGATATGATCAAAGGTATATAAATGAGCTATGTGTGCAAAGAATCAATCAAAATTCCTAGAATCAAGAATATTTAGCTCATTCCTAAGTTTGGTGAAGGATTGCTCATCTAAAGGCTTGGTAAAGATATCGGCCAATTGATCTTTGGTGTTTATATAGGCTATCTCGATATCCCCCTTTTGTTGGTGATCTCTCAAAAAGTGATACCGAATGGCTATGTGCTTAGTGCGGCTATGTTCAACGGGATTATCCGCCATGCGGATTGCACTCTCATTATCACATAGGAGAGGGACTTTGCTAAATTTGTAGCCATAGTCCCTAATGGTTTGCCTCATCCAAAGTAATTGCACGCAACAATGACCTGCGGCAATGTACTCGGCTTCGGTGGTAGAAAGAGCTACTGAGTTTTGTTTCTTTGAAGCCCAAGACACCAGGGATCTCCCCAGAAACTGACAAGTCCCTGATGTGCTCTTCCTATCAATCTTACACCCTGCCCAATCGGCATCGGAATATCCTAGTAAATCAAATGAGGATCCCTTGGGGTACTAAAGACCAAACTTAGGTGTTTGAACTAAATATCTCAAGATTCTCTTCACGGCCCTAAGGTGAACTTCCTTAGGGTCGGCTTGGAACCTTGCACACATGCATACAGAAAGCATAATGTCCGGTCGAGATGCACATAAATAGAGTAAAGATCCTATCATCGACCGGTATACCTTTTGATCTACGAATTTACCTCCCGTATCGAGGTCGAGATGCCCATTGGTTCCCATGGGTGTCTTGATGGGCTTGGCATCCTTCATTCCAAACTTGGTAAGAATGTCTTGAATGTACTTTGTTTGGCTGATGAAGGTGCCCTCTTGGAGTTGCTTCACTTGAAATCCTAGAAAATACTTCAACTCCCCCATCATAGACATCTCGAATTTTTGAATCATAATCCTACTAAACTCTTCACAAATAGATTTGTTAGTAGACCCAAATATGATATCATCAACATAAATTTGGCATACAAACAAATCATTTTCAATAGTTTTAGTAAAGAGATTAGGATCGGCCTTGCCGACTTTGAAGCCATTAGTGATAAGAAAATCTCTTAGGCATTCATACCATGCTCTTGGGGCTTGCTTGAGCCCATAAAGCGCCTTAGAGAGTTTATAGACATGATTAGGGTACTCACTATCTTCAAAGCCGGGAGGTTGCTCAACATAGACCTCTTCCTTGATCGATCCATTAAGGAAGGCACTCTTCACATCCATTTGATAAAGCTTAAAGCCATGGTAAGTAGCATAGGCAAGTAATATATGAATTGACTCAAGCCTAACTACGGGTGCATAGGTTTCACCAAAATCCAAACCTTCGACTTGTGAGTACCCTTTGGCCACAAGTCGTGCCTTGTTCCTTGTCACCACACCATGCTCATCTTGTTTGTTGCGGAAGACCCACTTGGTTCCTACAACATTTTGGTTAGGACGTGGAACTAAATGCCATACCTCATTCCTTGTAAAATTGTTGAGCTCCTCTTGCATCGCCAGCACCCAATCCGAATCTTGAAGTGCTTCCTCTACCCTGTATGGCTCAATAGAGGAAACAAAAGAGTAATGTTCACAGAAATGAGCAACACGAGATCGAGTGGTTACTCCCTTATGAATATCTCCTAAGATGGTGTTCATGGGGTGATCTCGTTGGATTGCTTGGTGGACTCTTGGGTGTGGCAGCCTGGGATATTGTTCATCCTCCTTATCTTGATCATTTGTATCTCCCCCTTGATCATTGCCATCCTCTTGAGGTGGCTCATCTTCTTGATCTTCTCCTTCATCATCTTGAGCTTCGTCCTCATCTTGAGTTGGTGGAGATGCTTGCATGGAGGAAGATGGTTGATCTTGTGCTTGTGGAGGCTCTTCAAATTCCTTAGGACACACATCCCTAATGGACATGTTCCTTAGCCCGACGCATGGAACCTCTTCATCATCTAGCTCATCAAGATCAACTTGCTCTACTTGAGAGCCGTTAGTTTCATCAAACACAATGTCACATGAGACTTCAACTAGTCTAGTGGACTTGTTAAAGACTCTATATGCCCTTGTGTTTGAGTCATAACCAAGTAAAAAACCTTCTACAGCCTTAGGAGCAAATTTAGATTTTCTACCTCTTTTAACAAGTATAAAACATTTGCTACCAAAGACTCTAAAATATGAAACATTGGGCTTTTTACCGGTGAGGAGTTCATAAGATGTCTTCTTGAGGATTCGGTGTAGATATAACTGGTTGATGGCGTAGCAAGCGGTGTTGACCGCCTCGGCCCAAAACCGATCCGAAGTCTTGTATTCATCAAGCATGGTCCTTGCCATGTCCAATAGAGTTCTATTCTTCCTCTCCACTACACCATTTTGTTGTGGCGTGTAGGGAGAAGAGAACTCATGCTTGATGCCCTCTTCCTCAAGAAAGCCTTCAATTTGAGAGTTCTTGAACTCCGTTCCGTTGTCGCTTCTTATTTTCTTGATCCTTAAGCCAAACTCATTTTGAGCCCGTCTCAAGAATCCTTTCTAAGTCTCTTGGGTTTGAGATTTTTCCTGCAAAAATAATACCCAAGTGAAGCGAGAATAATCATCCACAATAACTAGACAGTACTTACTCCCGCCGATGCTTATGTAAGCAATCAGGCCGAATAAATCCATGTGGAGTAGCTCCAATGGCCTGTCAGTCGTCATGATGTTCTTATGTGGATGATAAACACCTACTTGCTTCCCTGCTTGACATGCGCTACAAATCCTGTCTTTCTCAAAGTGAACATTTGTTAGTCCCAAAATGTGTTCTCCCTTTAGAAGCTTGTGAAGAATCTTCATCCCAACATGGGCTAGTCGGCGGTGCTAGAGCCAACCCATGTTAGTCTTAGCAATTAAGCAAGTATCGAGTTCAGCTCTATTGAAATCAACTAAGTATAGCAGACCCTCTAATACTCCCTTAAAAGCTACTGAATCATCACTTCTTCTAAAGACAGTAACACCTGTATTCGTAAAAAGATAGTTGTAACCCATTTTGCATAATTGAGAAACAGAAAGCAAGTTGTAATCTAATGAATCTACAAGAAAAACATTGGAAATAGAATGGTCAAGTGATATAGCAATTTTACCCAATCCTTTGACCAAACCTTGATTTCTATCCCCGAATGTGATAGCTCGTTGGGGATCTTGGTTTTTTCTCGTAGGAGGAGAACATTCTTTTCTCCCTAGTCATGTGGTTTGTGCACCCGCTGTCGATAATCCAACTTGAGCCCCCGGATGCATAAACCTACAAAACAAATTTAGTTCTTGATTTTAGGTACCCAAACAGTTTTGGGTCCTTTGACATTAGATACAAGAACTTTGGGTACCCAAACACAAGTCTTTGATCCCTTGTGTTTGGCAACTACTTTGCCTGATTTGTTAGTTAGCACATAGGAAGCATCAAAGGTTTTGAATGAAATATTATGATCATTTGATGCAGTAGGAGTTTTCTTCTTAGGCAATTTAGCATGAGTGGATTGCCTAGAACTAGATGTCTCACTCTTATACATAAAGGCATGATGAGATCCATAGTGAGACTTCCTAGAATGAATTCTCCTAATTTTGTGTTCGGGATAGCCGGCAGGGTACAAAATGTAACCCTCGTTATCCTGAACCATGGGAGCTTTGCCCTTAACAAAGTTAGACAATCTTTTAGGAGGCGCATTAAGCTTGACATTGTCTCCCTTTTGGAAGCCAATGCCATCCTTGATGCCAGGGCGTCTCCCACTATAAAGCACACTACGAGCAAATTTAAATTTTTCATTTTCTAACTCATGCTCGGCAATTTTAGCATCTAATTTTGCTATATGATCATTTTGTTGTTTAATCATAGCAATGTGATCATGAATAGCATCAATATTAATATCTCTACATCTAGTACAAATGGTAACATGCTCAACGGTAGATGTAGAGGGTTTGCAAGTATTTAACTCAACAATCTTAGCATGCAAAATGGCATTCTCATCTCTAAGATTGGAAACAGAAGCATTGCAAATATCTAAGTCTTTAGCCTTAGCAATTAATTTTTAATTCTCATTCCTAAGGCTAGCAAGAGAGTCATTCAATTTATCAATCTTAGCAATTAAATTAACATTATCATTTCTAAGATTGGCAATTGAATCATCACAAATATTTGACTTCTCAACCTTAGCAATTAAATTAGCATTCTCAATTCTAAGGTTGGAAATAGTGTCATGGCAAATACTTAGCTCACTAGTTAATTTTTCATTTTTCTCTACCTCCTGAGTATAAGCATTTTTAGTCTTAACATGCTTTTTGTTTTCTTTGATAAGGAAGTCCTCTTGGCTATCCAAGAGATCATCCTTCTCATGAATGGCACTAATCAATTCATTTAATTTCTCTTTTTGTTGCATGTTAAGATTGGCAAAAAGAGTAAGCAAGTTATCCTCCTCATCACTAGAATTATCCTCATCGCTAGAGGTTGCATATTTAATGGAGGACTAATCAATTCATTTAATTTCTCTTTTTGTTGCATGTTAAGATTGGCAAAAAGAGTAAGCAAGTTATCCTCCTCATCACTAGAATTATCCTCATCACTAGAGGTTGCATATTTAATGGAGGATTTTGATTTTACCATCTTCTTCTTGCCGTCCTTCGCCATAAGACACTTGTGGCCGACGTTGGGGAAGAGAAGTCCCTTGTTGACGGTGATGTTGGCGGCGTCCTCGTCGGAGGAGGAGTCGGTGGAGCTCTCGTCGGAGTCCCACTCCCGGCAAACATGGGCATCGCCGCCCTTCTTCTTGTAATACCTCTTCTTTTCCCTCTTCTTCCCCCTCTTATCGTTATCCCTGTCACTATCACTAGACAAAGGGCACTTAGCGATAAAATGACCGGGCTTACCTCATTTGTAGCAAACCTTCTTGGAACGGGGCTTGTAATCTTTCCCCTTCCTTTGCTTGAGGATTTGGTAGAAGCTCTTGATGATGAGCGCCATCTCCTCATTGTCAAGCTTGGAGGCATCGATGGGGACCCTACTCGATGTAGAGTCTTCTTTCTTCTCCTCTGTTGCCTTGAATGCAACGGGTTGTGCTTCGGGTACGGAGGAGGAGGCGCCTTGCTCGATGATCTTCTTGGAGCCTTTGATCATCAATTCAAAGCTCAAAAATTTGCCTATCACTTCCTCGGGAGACATTAGTTTATATCTTGGATCACCACGAATTAATTGAACTTGAGTAAGGTTAAGAAATACGAGTGATCTAAGAATAACCTTGACCATTTCATGGTCATCCCACTTGGTGCTCCCGAGGTTGCGCACTTGGTTCACCAAGGTTTTTAGTCGGTTGTACATGGCTTGCGGGTCTTCTCCTTGGTTGAGCATGAAGCGACCGAGCTCCCCCTCGATTGTTTCCCTCTTGGTGATCTTTGTCACCTCGTCTCCTTCGTGCGCCGTTTTGAGCACGTCCCAAATCTCCTTGGCGCTCTTCAATCCTTGCACCTTGTTATACTCCTCTCGACTTAGAGAGGTGAGGAGTATTGTGGTGGCTTGTGAGTTGAAGTGCCGGATTTGGGCAACTTCGTCTGAATCATAGTCCTCATCCCCTGGCGAAGGTACCTGTACTCCAATCTCAACAACATCCCAAATGCTAGTGTGGAGTGAGGTTAGATGGTGCCTCATTTTATCACTCCACATATTATAATCTTCACCATCAAACATAGGTGGTTTGCCTAATGGGACGGAAAGTAAAGGAGTACGTTTTGAAATACGAGGGTAGCGTAGGGGAATCTTACTAAACTTCTTGCGCTCATGGCGCTTAGAAGTTACGGACGGCGCGTCGGAGCCAGAGGTGGATGGCAACAAAGAGTCGGTCTCGTAGTAGACCACCTTCTTCATCTTCTTTTTCTTCTCGCCACTCTGATGCGACTTGTGAGGAGGTGATTCCTCCTTCTTGTTGTGGGACTCTCCCGATGGAGCCTTCCCGTGGCTTGTGGCAGGCTTCTCGCCAGTCACCATCTCCTTCTTGGCGTGTTCTCCCGACATCACTTCGAGCGGTTAGGCTCTAATGAAGCACCGGGCTCCGATACCAATTGAAAGTCGCCTAGAGGGGGGGTAAATAGGCGGAATCTAAAAATTATAAACTTAAGCACAACTACAAGCCGGGGTTAGCGTTAGAAATATAATCGAGTCTGAAAGAGAGGGCGAAAACAAATCACAAGCAAATGAAGAGTGAGACGCGGTGATTTGTTTTACTGAGGTTCGGTTCTTGCAAACCTACTCCCCATTGAGGTGGTCACAAATACCGGGTCTCTTTCAACCCTTTCCCTCTCTCAAACAGTCACTTAGATCGAGTGAGCTTCCTTCCTTGATTTCCTGGGTCACTTAGACCCCGCAAGGACCACCACACAATTGGTGTCTCTTACTTCACTTACAAGGTTTTGAGAGTAAGAATGAGAGAAAGAAGAAAGCCAACCAAGCAACAAAGGAACACAAGTCGATCTTCTCACAGGTCCTAAGAACTAGAGTTGAATTGGGGACTTTGATTCAACTGGAGGCTTTGATTTGTGTCTTGGAGTGTTGTGTATTGCTCTTGTATTGAATGAGATGTAGTGAATGCTTGGATGTCTTGAAGAGTGGTGGTTGGGGGGTATTTATAGCCCCAACCACCAATATGGCCGTTGGTGAAGGTTTCTGTCGTATGGCGCACCGGACAGTCCGGTACGCCACCGGACACTGTCCGGTGCGCCAGCCACGTCACCAGGCCGTTGGGTTCCGACCGTTGGAGCTCTGAAACTAGGGCCACCAGACAGTCCGGTGGTGCACCGGACAAGTCCTATAGACTGTTCGGTGCGCCTTCTGGCGCCTGCTCTGACTTCTGCGCGCAGGCACGCACTGTAGCGCATTTAATGTCCTCTGCAGATGACCGTTGGCACGAAGTAGCCGTTGCTCCGGTGGTACACCGGACAGTCCGGTGGTACACCGGACAGTCCGGTGAATTATAGCGGAGCGGCCTCCCAAATTCCCGAAGCTGGCAAGTTCAGAGTCGATCTCCCTGGTGCACCGGACACTGTCCGGTGCGCCAGACCAGGGCTGCCTTCGGTATATTTTGCTCCTTAGTTTTGGACCCTTTCTTTTGTCTTTGTATTGGTTTGTTGTGAACCTTTGGCACCTATAGAACATATATTCTAGAGCAAACTAGTTAGTTCAATTGTTTGTGTTGGGCAGTTCAACCACCAAAATTCATATTGGAAAAGGTTTGACCCTATTTCCCTTTCAGAAACAACATTCATGAGATTATCTAGACCTGCAATAGAAGCATAAAGTTATTCATAGAATAACAACAACAACGATTGTACTAATTCATCTGCCATGTGGCATGTAGGTTGATATCGGTAAACTATAGCTTCAGAGAAAAATCATGTTCCTAAAAATTTATTCTAAGTAAACAACTAATTTAGTGTGCAGAGGCCAATAACGAATCAAGAGTATGTGTACCATTTTTCTATTCATCGTTCTATTCATTTATTTGTTGCTGCTTTTCTTCCTCAAGAAATGTTTCTAGTGTCTGTATAGCCTAACTGTTACTGACTGTACTGTCATCCTGCATAATGCTATGTTATTTAAACATACATTTGTCTCAGCAATTGATTCAGAAGTAGCCAGTGCTACAACAGTGATCTTCAGTTAATTCCTTTTCTGATTGGTATGGCAAAGCTTTTGTGATGCTAGCTTCCATCTGCACTGTGGATTGTTCACACACACCATCATCTATTGTATCATCTAATTTTGTGCCTTCTCCATTCTATGGTTCTATTAGTGTGACAGATTAAAGCTTCTCATAGTACCTCTTCCTCTTTAAGCACTGCATTGTTGCCTGTTTGTTTCCCGACTTCTTGAACTCCTTGGCCCGTTCCACCTCTTGATAGATCTTTTGCAAGACCGCCTCTTTCTCCTTGAAGACATTGCGAGCCTGCAGTGCTAGTGCATGTTGTAAGTGATCAATTCAGCATCAAGAAATGAAATATGTCAACCAGTAGCGCAGTAATGAAAGAAATGAAATAGCCTTAACTTCAGTGAGCACAAGTGCAAGTGCAGGATGCAATTTGTCCTAGTTAGAGAATGTAGAAGGGTGGGAAACAACATTTCAAAAGAAAACAAAAAAGTTTCTATGTTTTTTATTATTGTTTACCAACACTTGCATCTCAAACTCATTGATCCAGGTAGCATCAGGAAACTCACACGTTGATCCACCAGCAGTTTATTTGATAAAACAACAGATGTCATCGAAGTCCATCTAGGAAGTGAACAACACAGGAAAGCGAGAGGATTTTTCTTTGAGAACTCGCATGATGACTGTATTTTCCAACAAAATTAAGTTTAAGAATATGTGATGATAATTTAGCAAATGTAGCGCTCCAAAATCGTGATACTCGAAATAGCATTAGTAAAAACAAATTTGACAATTTCTATTAACAATCACTCTTCTTTTTTGTGGAAACTCGTGTATCATATAGAGAAGTTTGTTGGTGGATCCAAAAATATTTCCAGCGACAGGTACAATAAAAGATTTGTTGTTGACATTGGCTTGAATAATTCTATAGTATGGCACAACGATTTGGATTGTCTAGATACATAGTAAAAAAGTCTAGAAAAGCGAAAGCATCCTATTGGAATAGAGGGATTAGTTATTAAGGTCTGATTGTGCATTATTAAAAGTAGATAAATAAAAAACGTCAGCGAACAAGCAACAAAAAGATCAGATAAAATATATAGGAGCTGCAAAAAAGGATCAGTGTTGTACGCACCCTAAAATGGGAGGTGTTGTGCAAACGAATCGCCTTTTTCTCTCATCCATGGACACAACTAGGCATCGCCCCGGCCCACCCAATAATCCACCCATGGCGCGCTGCTGAGAAAGGTCCACTATCAGCAGTTTGCTGTTGGTGAACCTCATCTTCAAATTCCAATAATACTGAACCTCATCTTCAAATTCCAAAAATATTGTAATATTATAATTCTAATGAGAAACTTAAGTTAATGAATGAGGATTGGCTCATTAGAGAACCATGTAGTTAGGAGAACGATAACAATTCTTGTTCCAAATTAATTGTTTGAAACATTCAGTTAATGTGGACACCAATAAGCTATTCCAAGAATAAATGTTAACCTAAAAGGCCAAAATACACATTTTTACGGTTTACTACATTATTATCCAAGTGCATCAAAGGTATTGGCTCTTATGGAGTTCTCAAGAATACTATGTGGATATCACAACTGCACTCCACCAATAATATAATTAACGAGTTTGCATTGGCACTATGTGTCAAGATAGATATATTTGAAAATCTATATATTCAGAGACCGCAACATCCATTATCTCCCAAGCATATGCATGTAATAATATTATCAATAATAACTATAATTTCAGAATGTATGAGGTGAATGCAGGGGGCTTGCAACTTAACAATAGCAGATATTACAATCTGGAATGCATGCATGGTGGACACTCAGATAACGTGCACAAAGCGCATGAATATATATGTTGCTTAATTGGTCGGTCAGCAGAACACAGATGAGGGCAGCGTGAGAGCGACCTCACAAAGCAAGAAATCACTACCTGAGTAATATTGGAGAAGAGCTCATTATGAAAGCCTGTAGCACTTTTAATCTTTTCGAATCCGATAGGAGGTACTTCATCTGATTATTTGACATCCATTGTAGCATGGCATCTCCAAGAAGTTGCATTGATCTCCGAGTTTCACAAGAATTGATTATATGAAGCATTTTATCTGGCCTAAAAAGACATAGAATCTATCATTTTATAGCTGGATTAAAAACAGATCAAAAAGGTAGAGAAAAAACAGATTAAAAACAAGTACGATATTTTATCAAGCACCTGCGAGTGCAAAGGCCACCAAAACTATTTCTGTCCCGGGTGATCATAGCAATGATTCGATCCCGTAGCTATGATTGAGGACCAGACAAAATAGCCGATGCCCATGTCTGCTCTCAAAAAGGTCGCAGGCGAACGACACGATACTCTCGGGGTTTCCTCGGACAGCGCCTGGAGCAAGGATTATTTGTTACCAGGAAAAACAAGTTGGGGGAGGTAGAATGGAGGGTCATGTTACTCCGTGAAGGCCACGGCGGAGGTGGAGACAGGCAGACAAATGGCGCGTTGTTGAACATACATGATGATCTGTTGAACATACATGGGGAGGCAGATAGCTTGATCATATAAGTACACATTTTGAGGCAACAAAAATAAAGAGCAGTCCAATAATTCCATTAAACATAAACATCATATGTCCTTAGAAACTAATTTTTTTCGTTTGAATTCCAGCACGATGAATGCCTTATAGGACTGTGACAAGGTTGTTGAGAGAGGAAGGCAATTATATGCTGATTTCAAAATGATCTCAAAGGAACTTACCATAAAAGAAAATGCTCTTGCCAAACTTGCTAAATCATTAGGAGACTATGATGTTGCCATTGAAAAAACTATATGATGTAGAACGAGCAAAGAAGGAGCTGGAGCAACAAGAGTACTATGCCCCAAGAATTGTTGATGAGTACTATGTCGGAGGCTGCATGCTGAAGAAATGCAATAGCGACAACACTTGTCGGCAGGGAGTAGAGAATCAAGAACTGAAGCGAGGCAACAAGTAAAGTAATCAGGTTGTTGCTCAGGTGATGAGAATTGAGAAGTCTGTTTTTCGATGTATGTCAATTAACCGGTTTTTATGTTGGGGAAATCTAAAGATGGTATTCTCCTTACTCTATTTCCTATAAGCTATTGCCACCTGCTTCATACACAAAGAAATGTGCCAAGACATTCTTTTAATGGAGTTGTGATGCAACAGAAAGCTAATATAACGTATCAATGGTTCTCTTGGCTGATGGGTTGTTTCAGTTTTTTCTATGTTGTCCATACATTTGAAGAAAAATTGGATCAAGCTCATACAAAAATGAGACTTTTCGGTTCACTTTCAATCGAGGTTGTGCATATGCTAAAACTATCATAAACATTATATATAGCTTGCAGGTAGCTGTCATCTGCACTACGATACAAAAATGCAAGGAACCTATTGCGAGTTTATATTTTTGAAGCAGGATTTCTCCAAATCTATATATATATATAGGTCACTAAATTGTGGCCTAATATAACTCATATAACTCTGAATCTTCAGAGAGAAATCAAATCTATAGTTGTACGACCCGTATCTCTTGCCACCGCGCTCATCGCCCTTTCCTACACCGGAGGCACCGGGGCACCCCACACCGGGCCAGTCGCCGCTCCTCCCCAGGGGCGCCGACAGCGTGCGTAGCCTCTGCAGCTCCGGTAGTGGCAAGGTCACCAACAATGAATGTGGCTCCACGCCGTGTCAGGGAGATCCCTGGCAATGCTTAATAGAAGGTTGAGGAGAGAGGCGACGAACCAAAGAATGGATCCCCCAGGCAACGCGATGCTACGAGGGGCAGGGGAGGGCAACAACTTTTGAGGGGAGGGAGGGAGGGAAGGGGGTGGACTCCTGGCGGCGGCCTGGCACTAGCACCGATGATGGACTTTTTGAGTGTGGGGGCATATGAGGAAAGGCACACAACTTGAGCTCGTCGGCCAGATTGTAGCATGCAAAGTCGATGAGGTAGACGGGCTTGGGCAGAGACGGACGACGAGCACGGTGGTGAGGTCCTATAAGGGAGGAGGCTGTTCCACGCGGGCGCCATCGCGAGCAGAGGAGCAGACGGGTCCGACGCAGAGCGGACTGATGACGACAATCTTGGGCGGAGGGAGGAGCTGATCCGGCGCAGAGAGGTAGGAGATCCTCATATCCGTCGGTGAGGGCTCGACGCGGGCATAACTGGGGCTGCAATCGTGAGCGGGGGAGCAGACGGATGCGGCGCGGCGCAGACTGATGATGGCAATCTCAGGCGGAGGGAGGAGCGGATTGCGTGGCCTGCAGGCGGTTCGAAATCAGAGGGATTCGCGGGCGCTGGCGTGTGGGCGGTGCGGTATCGTAGGGTTTCGCGGCGGCGGACGTGCGGGCGAGATTCGCGGCGGCGGCGGGCGTGGGGGCGTTCGGTTGCGGCGAGTTTCGCAGGGGCTGGCAGGCGTGCGGTAGCGCCGGGCCTTGGCTAGGGGCGGGGGCAGTCTACAATAGCTCCTTAATAGTTAGTACAGATATTGATTATTAGAATCTGTTTGGGAGGGCTTTACTTCAAAATTTTTAGTTTGGTCACACCTCTATCCGTCCAAATTGCTAGATTCAGCTTCACAAGCTCTAGCTTTAAAAATTTATTGAAACTGGAGGTCAGTTTCTCCTCTAATGGTGTTTCAAAAATAATATTTTCATACCAGTTATGAAGTTACAGCAAAATTAACCACTACCACTGGTTATACAACACAACGGTTCGCATATCTGACGATCTCTCTTCCTTGTTTCACTTCCTGGGTTGTTTCCGATAGATGAGATTGGCGGCGGCTGCTCTTACTCTGAACAAGACGCCATGGATCAGATAGGATTGTCGAGCACGCACTCTTCAGCTCACCGGCGCCCACTACTGGCCTATCACGGAGGTGAGCTACGAGAAGCCACTCAAGGTCACCTTGCCGCCGTCGCAGGGCTGGCACGTCCTGGTGGACGATGTGTTCCTCAAAACCAAAAATCATGTTCCTCCAATAATCTAAATCTAAAAAGGAAATAGTGTATTATACATGTATTATACTTGTGCGTGTGTTTCTGTTCTACCTAAAGAGGAAATAGTGTGCGTATTTTTTTTTAAAAAAAATGTGCCTGTGTTTATGTTCCACCAACATACTTTCAGCCTAATCAACAAGCCCACTAAGGCACTAGAGCCCACTAATCATTAAGGATAATAAAAGAAACTTACATAAATTAATTGTATCACAGAAGATAAAGTTTATGTACTACCTAAACACTCATCAAACTCACCTCAATAATTTGTTGAAGGTAGTTTAGGGTGAAACTAAAAAACGAAGTGAAGCTCTCCCAAACATGCTCTTAATACGCTGCTGCACTACTGGCAGTAACATATATAGCCTGTGATAGTCAGCAATGTGTGTTATTGTGTGTTATGTAACACTGCACAACGTACGTTACGACGGGGTGAGGAGGCAGAACTCGTGCATGACCCAGCCGAAATCTTGACGGCTTGACGCGAGCTTCTTGCGCATGCCGACGACAGCGGTGCATGCTGCTACTGCCATTCGAGCAGCCCGTCTTGGTGGCACGACCCCGTCGTGTACTTGTGGTCCTGGAAGCTGAAGAAGTAACACCAGTCGGTGGCTGTCATCTTCGCCACCTCTGCGCGCACGCAGATGGATTGATCGATCGATGCAGGCAAGCAGGCAACACATATATGCAGATCAAACTCCCCAGTTAAATTAACACGACTGACCTGGGAGCTCCCACAGCTCGCGGGCGTGCAGGTCGACCTCGACGAGCGTCACCTGCGTGATGCGCTCGAAGGCCACCTTCTTGTGGAGGCAGTGGCACACCAGCTCCTTCAGTGCCATGGATGCATGGATCTATCGATCGATCCCTATGCTAGTTAGCTGGAAGTCTGGAGATCGATCAACGTAGACGTAGTGCGTGCTCGATCAAAGAGACGCCTAGCTTTGTTCAGTACACAGTTTGCATGATTGGTGCCTAGCTGTCCACGTACAGGTCGTTGCATGTGTTGACTGTAGTTGTGCCATTGATTGGTTAACTGCATGGCACGGCTGGAGCCTGTACGTTGGTGCATTCCAGATCTATAAAAACGCTCGTTTGTATGCATGCGCGGGAAACTGAGGTGCATGTCCACGTTCCAACCGGTGTAGGCACAAGCGAGCCAAGCGCCTAGGCCGCTGGTAACCAATCACGCCGATTGTGACCTTTATGATCGGAGTGTGGATCGGGTTCTATATTCTTATTCTCTGTAGAATCAATTGTACCAAATATGCATAGTAACCTCACAGTCTCCCCTCTCTTCCCGCGACCCCGTCGCCCCCTTCCCCTCTCCTCACTCGTTGCCGCTGGCTCCTCCCTCACTCGTGGCGCCGCCGTCAACCAGCCCCTCTCCCCACAACCACGCCGCCCCTTCCCCTCCCCCTCACGCCGCCATCGCTAACCTCTCTCTCCCCTCTTGTCCACTTCTTAAGACCGTAACGTTAACATAAGCGTGTAGACTTTATGGTAAATAATACACTTTTCATTATAACTAGCACCCATCAATTCGTGAGGCATATATAATAAAAGTTCATCAATAAGTTTAGTACCTGCAACTAATTAAATTTGTTTATCCTTGTGCTTTCTCTCTATAGTCATTTTATTCTAGCGCAATATCCATATAGGAATTAGACAAAAAAAACTTACATGACAATGACGTTAAGCTAAATCTCTTACGAAGTCATAAGAAAAATATACAAATAACTTTCTCTTGAATCTATATTCATGAATAATCTAACTTTCATATTTGACGCAACATGATGTGATCTAAAGTTTTTCCCATAATTCCTATCTATCGATCGACTAACTTTTTTTTGTTCGGTTCAGATGTAGTGCTTTAGGTGAACACGTAGATCACACGCACATGCATGTTCAACCAATGCAAGACAGCATAGAAGTAGTAGATTATGGATCACTACCACTAGACACACGACATAATGAAAGAAGAGCATAAAACAATATAGCAAAAGTAGTTGTATGTCCTTGCATACCAGCAACAACAAGACATTCACTCTGTGTTCCTCACATCTATTGTTGATCAACACCACACCATCAACAACAACAATTTCTCCATAAAAGCCATGTACGAAAATAAAACGTTGTGACATTGGTGTGTGGTAGTACCACACACGCATGTGACGACTTGAGGATCTCAAATTTAAATACTAGTTGGTGCATATTCAATTTAAATTGGAATTACGACAAGAGGGTCTCAAGTTTGAATATGATGGATGTGATTACATAAAATAATTATAGCTAACTCTTATTTTCTCAAGTTTAAGGCATAATTAAGGTATTCAATCCAAAAGCCGAGCGCTAGTCTAATTTTACTCTTAGTTTTCCCAATATTTAGTTGGTCACAAAAACACAAGTTTTTCTATATCAAAACTTAGAGTATCTCTAAAAACTCTCTAAAATCTAAGTCAATAGAATAAATATAGAGCTAGGGTAGTTTGGAAACTTAAATCCCCTCGGGGATTTCTGGAGTTTAAGAAGAAAATTAGCCTAATTTTTCTCTTAATCTCTAGGAATATCTCACGATCTCTCTTCCCTGTTTCGCTTCCTGCGTTATTTCCGATAGATGAGATTGGCGGCGGCTGCTCTTACTCTGAACAAGACGCCATGGATCGGATAGGATTGTCGAGCACGCACTCTTCAGCTCGTCGGCGCCGACTCCTGGCCCGTCACGGAGGTGACCTACGGGAAGCCGCTCAAGGTCACCTTGCCGCCGCCGCCGGGCTGGCACGTCCTGGTGGACGATGTGTTCCTCAAAACCAAAAATCATGTTCCTCCAATAATCTAAATCTAAAAAGGAAATAATGTACTATACATGTATTATACTTGTGCGTGTGTTTCTGTTCTACCTAAAGAGGAAATAGTGTGCGTATTTTTTTTAAAAAAAATATGCCTGTGTTTATGTTCCACCAACATACTTTCAGCCTAATCAACAAGCCCACTAAGAGCAACTCCAAGAGACTAGGTATATGGTTTTGTAAAGGTAAATTTAGCTAATATTAAAAGAAAATTGTATCCAATAGATTCTGTTAACGACTCTTTAAATTTAGTGGCTCTCTATTTCTCTATCTTCGCTCTCCAATTTTGGATAGCCTGCTTCACTCTCTATTCAGTCCGTAGGTTTACCGAGTCTGTTGGATTAGTCTACACTTTTTCTCTAAAATCTATTTTAGAGAGTAGCTAAATCAGTAAATTTGGCTAGTCTTTTTAGCTAATCTCTTGGAGTTGCTCTAAGGCACTAGAGCCCGCTAATCATTAAGGATAATAAAAGAAACTTACATAAATTAATTGTATCACGGAAGATAAAGTTTATGTACTACCCAAACACTTCTCAAACTCACCTCAACAATTTGTTAAAGCTAGTTTAGGGTGAAACTAAAAAACGAAGTGAAGCTCTCCCAAACATGCTCTTAGTACGCTACTGCACTACTGGCAGTAACATATATAGCCTGTGATAGTCAACAATATGTGTTATGTAACACTGCACAACATACGTTACCTACCCTAGCTGGCGAATGCAGCGGGGTGTGAAGGTAGAACTCGTGCATGACCCAGCCGAACTCTTGATGCCGTGTGTGTGGGGGTGTGGGGGACAGATATCCCCGGGTCCACTTGAAGGCTAGAAGGCCTCGCGAAAGGCTTTGGGCCCATTACTTCGCAAGGTCATCCCTTCGTGGGCCAGGGGAGGAATCACTGGCGGAATGGATCGACACAAGATTGGATATACTCGAGCCCAGACGGCTCATTGGGTTTAAGCATTATCCACAATATTGATTCGATTCTCCCGCGCAGCGCCCTCAGACGTCGAAACTAAATCAGGATAAGTCGGCATGATTATAGGAAGATAAGTTCAGTCGGTTCACTATTACTTAGGAGCACGTAGTTATCATACCCGCATGTAACGCCCCACGGTCGAGTATATAAGGCCTAGGGGGCACCCTATCAAAGGACAGGTCACTCATTAGCCATCTATTCCATTCTCTAGCATTCATCGTACTAGAGAATCCCTCTGTAACCCACCACATAAAGATCCACACTAGGAAGTAGGGTGTTACGCCTCTCTAAGCGGCCTGAACCTGTATAAAATTGTCCATCGTCTCTCGTGCACCTAGCAGAACCATCGAGCTATAGTCGGTAACACCGTCCTACCCAAAAGCACCTTGAGGGGTAACCCCGGGTGCGCGGTCGGGTCCTTAACACCGACAGCTGGCGCGCCAGGTAGGGGTGTGTCGCTGATCCAAGCTAGCTCAATGGCCATCGTTTTCCAACACAAGATCGTCCTTCGACCCGGATCCATGTTCCGCTTCGGTACCATCTCGTCTTTGGCAGACAAAGAGGGGACTCTACATCGTGTAGTGGATCCATCGGAAAAGGAGCCTTCCTCGAAAATCTCCGAAAAAGCTAGAACGAAGCAGGAAATAGCGCAACCTCCAGTGCTCCGGGCGAAGACTACCTCCTACAAGCCAGAAGCGGAGAATTCGTTTACCCGGAGAACCCCGCTGTCCACCCCATCTATGGAAAGATGGACACGAATTACAAGGAAAAAAAGAAGCAAGTGAGATAAAGGCCCGTCAAGCTGCTCTTTTGGCACCTCCGCCCTCAAAGGAGAACAAAGAGAAGCTTGTCGTCATGACAACTCCATTCTACCCCGACGTTATCTTCATCGGGGGAAGAGTGGAATCGTCCCCCATCTCCGACAATGAGCCAACCGTGCCTGGGGAAGAACCTCCTCAGCGAGAAGCTCACCGACGGAGGAACCGACGCTGGAATGCTCGGCGACATCATGAAGCCGGAGAACGAGACCCGGCACAGCCTGTATCTCGAGATGAGATCTCGGAGGTGGGAAAAACTCCTGATGAATGAGTCTTCAGGGAAAGGAGGAATTCCCGCCGGCGTGATCGACGGCAAGCTTAGGAGCAAGCTGAGCAGGATGCGAGACAATGTCGAGAGATCCCTCTCTTCAGACGGAACCTGAACCCAGACTTCGCCCGAGCCATGAACACACCGAGCGAGGTCGGTGGAGTATTGGCTCGGACAGCTGATGGCCTCCTCCAGACTCCAGACGCTGAGGGCTATCGGCGGTTGCTCACTCGGGCAGCTAACCATCTTCTGCCTCTCGCTCATCCTCCGAGCGATCTACGGCACGCCATCAATAGTCAGCGAGACGCGCGGAGCTCCATCAATGCTTCGCGCGAATGATGACATGAGAACAAGATCCGACGCTGAGAAGAGTATGATTGGGATCATGGCATCCTTGCATGAAGTCAGGCCACTAGGGTTGAGTCGGCAATGGCTTTAACTGGCAGCACAACCCGGGGACGGTCGAGGCAGCACATCGGCAACTCCCCTCCCCAGGACCGATACCACATTCGTCGACAGGAGGACACATGTGCAGTATCTGCGCTCACTCCACGTATCAGGGCCATTCAGTGGCCCCCAAACTTCAAAGTCTCCAACATCGACAAGTACGAGCCTAAGCAGGACCCGGGAGGCTGGTTGGCTGTCTATACCACCGCTGCCCGAGCCGCTGGGGCAACTGAAGATGTGATGACTGCATACTTGCCCATCGTCCTCGAGCAAGATGCACTGTAGTGGCTACGACACCTACCCCAACACTGCATCGACGATTGGAGCGACTTTGGTCGGTGTTTTATCGCCAACTTCCAATCCCTCTCCGACAAGCCAGTGCAGCCATGGGACCTCAAATCCATCAGGCGCCGAGGGGATGAGACTCTTCGGTCGTACCTCAAAAGGTTTCAGACCATGAGAAATCGTATTCCTGAGGTTGCTGAAGCAACAGTGATCGAGGACTTCTACCGAGGATCTAATGACTCGGCCTTCGTTCGAGCCATACTACAAAAGGCACCGACCACTTCCGAACAGCTGTTCAGGGAGGCGGATCTCTACATCACCGCCGATGAGCGTGCCCAGGACCTCATCGGGGGAACGAAGCCCGCTCCATCTGCACCACGGCGCGACGCGAACCAGCAAACCGACAAGCGCTGGGAGAAGAGGCCTCGTGAAGAAGTCCATGCCGCTGGACCACCCGTCTCTCGTGCCCGAGGGGCACCCTGCAGAGGCGAACGAACATTGGACGACATCCACGATGCCCAGTGCCCATACCACAAGGATATGCGTCATACCCTTCGGAACTGCAGAGACTTCAAGCACTCCGTCGGGAATGGCCGACCCTTCCAACCTCTACCACCTCCCCCACCACAAGGAGGACCTGGAGAACCTCGACAACCTCAGTAGCAGGAAGGGGGAGGAGGCGGAGCGTTCCCGCGCGTTGATGGAGAAGTTAACGTCATCTTTGGCGGACACGGGTCATAAGAGAACAAAAGGCAGCAGAAGCTCAACGATCGACATATACTAGTGGCAACCACCAGTGCTCCCGCCCCGTATCGATGGTCAGAACACCCGATCACCATTACTCGGGCGGACCAATGGCTCAACTTCGATCATCCGGGCAAGTACCCGCTCCTTGTCGATCCGGTGATCCGAGAAAGCAGGGTAAAGAAGGTGTTGGTGGACTAGGGAAGCAACATTAACGTCACCTTCCCCCGGACACTCTTAGGCTTGGGAGTCGCACTCAAAGAGCTCCACAAGTCACACACTCCTTCTTTCAGCATTGTGCTGACTGAAGGAGAATACCCGCTTGGGCACATTTACATGCCTGTCACCTTTGGAACTCCGGAAAACTACAGAACCAAGTTCCTGAGATTCGAGGTAGCAAGCTTCAACTGCGGATACAACACCATCATCGGTAGGCCAGGGTTGGCAAAATTCATGGCCATTCCACACTATTCATACATGATATTGAAGATGCCGGGGCCACAGGGAATCATCACTGTGCGTGCTGAATTCCAAGGCGCCGCAGAATGTTTCTGAGTGGCCATTCAGGCGGCCCTCACCACCAAACCATCGACGACTTCCTCCACGCAGGCGAACTCAAAGCCTGGGGAAGACCTCGCGATACCTGCGAATGGAGCTCAAGCCGTGACCTCTATGCGGCCGACTGATGAGACAAAGAGAATCAACCTCGGGTTCGCTGATGAACGCAAGACTGTCATCATCAGCTCCAGCCTGGATGATAAATAGGAAGGCGCGCTCGTCCAGTTTCTGCAAGATAACCGAGACGTATTCGCATGGCAGCCTGCGGATATGCCGGGAGTCCCGAGAGAACTGGCCGAGCACAAACTGAAGGTCTATCCCCAGGCAAGGCCGATCCGACAAAAGTTGCATCGTTTCACGACAGACAAGAGAGAAGCTATTCACGCCGATCTAGCTCGCTTAGTCGCAGCAGGGTTCATTAGAGAAGTACTGCATCCTAAGTGGTTAGCAAATTCTGTTCTTGTAATCAAAAAGAAAAAAGTGGATTGGCACATGTGCGTCGACTATACAGATCTCAACAAACACTGTCCGAAGGATCCCTTCGGACTTCCTAGAATAGATCAGGTGGTAGATTCGACCACCGGGTGTTCTATGTTGTCCTTCCTGGTCTGCTACTCTGGATACCATCAGATCAGCCTGGCAAAAGAAGATGAGGAAAAAACTGCATTCATTACCCCGTTCGGAGCTTTCTGCTATACCTCCATGTCGTTTGGCCTCAAGAACGCTGGAGCGACTTACTAGAGAGCTATTCATACATGCTTAGCCGATCACTAGGGCAAGCGGGTAGAAGGTTATGTTGATGATGTGGTGATTAAAACAGAAAACTCAGAAAACTTCATTGAGGATCTGCAGCTGGTCTTCAACAGCCTAAGGCGGTACCGATGGAAGCTCAATCCAGAAAAATGTGTCTTTGGATTACCAGCAGGGAAGTTGCTCAGATTCATTGTCAGCCACCGAGGAATTGAAGCTAACCCAGAAAAAATTGAGGCTATCATGAGAATGGAATCACCACGATCACAGAAGAAAGTGCAAAGGCTTACTGGATGCATGGCAGCCTTGAGCAGGTTCATATCAAGGCTAGGAGAAAAAGACTTACCATTCTACAAATTGCTCAAGAAGGTGGACAAGTTTCAGTGGACCACAGAAGCACAGAAAGCTCTCGATGCACTAAAGAAGTTCTTGACCACGCCACCAGTACTAAAGCCACCACGCCGAGCCATGCCAGATCGGCCAGTGGAAGATCTGCTGTTATACATCTCCTGCACGACTCACGTGGTGAGCACCACGTTAGTAGTTGTCGGCGTTTCGAGACCGGGGGGTCCCTGAGCCGACGAGTGAAGTGTCGCCACGTGCCCCAGCCCAGATGGGTCGACGCGAGGCCGAGCGCGAAGGGGGGAAGTGAGGTGGCCGGAGATGGGCGTGAGAGAGGTGGAAATCCCACGGCCTTCGTGTTCGTCCCGCGCCCAGGTCAGGTGCGCTTGCAGTAGGGGGTTACAAGCGTCCACACAGGGGGGAAGGAGCGAGCGGCCTCACGCGAGCGCCCGTCCCGTCCTCGTCCCCGTGCGGCCAACCTTCTCTAAGACGGCCCTGGTCCTTCCTTTTATAGGCGCAAGGAGAGGATCCAGGTGTACAATGGGGGGTGTAGCAGAGTGCTACGTGTCTAGCGGAGGAGAGCTAGCGCCCTAAGTACACGCCATCGTGGCAGCCGGAGAGATTTTGGCGCCCGGTTTGTGTGATGTCGTGGCCATCGGAGGAGCGCTGGAGCCTGGCGGAGGGACAGCTGTCGGGGCCGTCGAGTCCTTGCTGACGTCCTCTTGCTTTCGTAAGGGGGCCGAGAGCCGCCATCGTCAGGGAGCGTGCGGGCGCCATCATCGCCTATCTGGCGGAGCGAGCCAGATGGGACGCCGGTCTTGTTCCCCGTAGCCTGAGTCAGCCTGGAGTAGCGTAATGATGGCGCCTTCTGTTGACGTGGCCGGTCCGCGCCCTAGGTTGGGCGATGTGGAGGCTCCTCTGAGGTCGAGGTCGAGTCCGTCTCCCGTGGCCGAGGCCGAGTCCGAGCCCCTATGTCGGGCGAGGCGGAGGCCGTTGGCTAAGGCCAGGGCGGAATTTGAGTCCTGGGGCCGGGCGAAGCGAAGTTCGTCGTCTTCTGGAGCTGAGCCCAAGTCTGAGCCCTGGGTCGGGTGGAGCGGAGTTCGCCGTCTTCTGGGGCTTAGCCCGAGTCCGAGCCCTGGGTCGGGCGGAGCGGAGTTTCCTATGGTGCGTGCGGCCGGGCCTGACTGCCTGTCAGCCTCACTCTGTCAAGTGGCACCGCAGTCGGAGCGGCGCAGGCGGCGCTGTCTTTCTGATAGACCGGTCAGTGGAGCGGTGAAGTGACGGCGGTCACTTCGGCTCTGTCAGATGAGGGGCGCGCGACAGGATAAAGGTGTCAGGCCACCTTTGCATTAAATGCTCCTGCGATTTGGTCGGAGTTGCTTCTTGGCGAAGACAGGGCCTCGGGCGAGCCGGGAACGTGTTCGCCGCTGGAGGGGGGCCTCGGGCGAGGCGGAGATCCTCCGGGGTCGGCTGCCCTGGTCCGAGGCTAGGCTCGGGTGAGGCGTGATCGAGTCCCTTGAATGGACTGATCCCTGACTTGATCGCACCCATCAGGCCTTTGCAGCTTTGTGCTGATGGGGGTTACCAGCTGAGAATTAGGAGCCTTGAGGGTACCCCTAATTATGGTCCCCGACAGTAGCCCCCGAGCCTCGAAGGGAGTGTTAGCACTCGCTTGGAGGCTTTCGTCGCACTTTTTTGCAAGGGGATCAGCCTTTCTCGGTTGCGTTTTGTTCCGGTGAGTGCCCGCGAGCGCACCCGCTGGGTGTAGCCCCCGAGGCCTCGGAGGAGTGGTTTGACTCCTCCGAGGTCTTAACGCCTCGCGCAATGCTTCGGCTGGTCTGGTCGATCCCTCATGCGAGCTGGCCGTAGCCCGGGTGTACGGTCGGGTCCCAAGTTCTCGGGCTGGTATGTTGACGCTGTCAACGGTTTGGCCGGGGCCGGGTTTGCGAGAGCAGCCCCCGAGCCTCTGCACAGGGCGAGAGGGCGATCAGGGACAGACTCGACTTTTTTACATACGCCCCTGCGTCGCCTTTCCGCAAGGAGGAGGGGGGGAGAGCGCCATGTTGCCCTCGGTGGGCGCCGAACATGGTGTCCCCGGTGAGCTGCAGGCGGGTGATCCGAGCGGACGTCCGTGCCCCATTCGTTAGGGGTCGGCTAGAGGCCCAGAGGCGCGCCCAGCGGAGCCCGAGTAGCCTGAGGCGGCCGTTGAACCCTTCCGAGGAGCCAGCCTTCGAACCTCTGACCAGTAGTGGGTGTTGAGCCCACGTGCTCTGAGGCGGCTGTTGAACCCTTCCGAGGGGCCAGCCTTCGAACCTCTGATCAGTAGGGAGGCTCGGAGCCTGGTTCCTTCACGGGGAAGGGTCCTTTTCGGGGTATCCCCCTTTCCTGGTCCCTGTTGCAAGAGAGAGAAAGAGGAAAAAAGGAAAAGGATACGAAATCGAACGACGTGGCGTACCTTTTTTGACGCGGTCATTATGGCGAAGGCGAAACGTCGCTCGCTTCTCCCGCCAAAGGCGCCGCCTGTCCCGCCACGGAGTTAATGCGACGGGGCGAGTGGTTCGCAGGGTAGCCGTTGCGCGTGCACGAGCCGTTCGAGGAACGGAACACGGGCGCGTTGTCTTCACGCCGTGAGAGAGGGTTCTCTCGCTGCCCCTGGATGGGACGTAAGCTCGGCTGACGACGTGACCGCTGCTCCTGCCCGCCTGCCACCGCCATTACTGCCGGCCCGTCTTCGGCCGCATTGACCGTCGCGCCAGGCTGGAGCCGCTGGGTCGTGCGCTGGGTCACCTCGAGTCACGGTATTGGTTCCGCAGTCGAGGAGGCGCGGTGGTGGCGCAGGTGGCGGTGCAGTTGCAGGCACAAAGCATTCGGCGCGCCGGTTGCATGACACGTGGGTCTGGGCCTCCATGCTGGGCGTGTTGGGAGTCGGAGAAGCGCACCCACTTGGCGCGGTTGCATGCCGCCTGCATGGCTGCCCGCCCTTTCGCCCGCTGATCTGGGCAAAAGTGGAGAGCCGCTTGTAACCGCTGGACGGTTGCACGCACCACGCGCGGCGGTTTGGCTTCTTCTGCTCTGGGCCGGCTTGCATGACGTGTGGGACCCAGCCCCCGTGCCATAGGGGGAGGACCCTGGAGCGTGTTGGAGAAGACTCAGCCCACGACGGCTGGGGACGCAAGTAGGGAGAGTCGCCTTTAAAAGGAGGGTGACCCTCTTGGAAGGCGACCGTGTCTTCGCGCTCCCTTATGCATCGTGTCTTTCCATCTTCCAAGCCCCTGGATGGGGGATATCCGCCGTCTTTCTGCTTCGTCGTTGGAGGAACGCAACTCTGCGGGAGTTGGTACCTTTCAGCCGTCGTTCGGCTTCAAGGATTTTCATCACGCAGCCCGGTCGCACCCCTCCACCGGCGGTCACCCAAGATGGTGACCTCCAGCCCCTGGATGGGGAGAGGCAAGCCGGGCTGCAATCTTGGTCCCACCCTCAGCTTCAAGGATGTTCATCATCCCCGCTGGGGTGGAGGCCGGGTTGAGCCAGAGCTCTACCTCCCGCGTGGGTTCGTGGGTCGGCCTCTCCTTCGGCGTTCGAGGGAGAGGGCGCTCACTGGCCCTGCGGGTGGGTCGGACTTCGACAACGCGGGGCTGGTCGACGGCGGGCGTTGTCAGCCTCAGCGCGTCGGGCTCATCGGCTTAGCTCCTGGTGCCCCCTCCTGCCGGAAGGCGGCTGCCGCGCCGTGTGCACGGGAGGACCGCCCAAGATATCGCGCGCTGCCGGGGCGGCGTTCGTGTTCTGGGGCGGTTCTACCTTTGCACCGGTACGGCGCCTCCACGTGGAGGTCGGTGCCTCACTCGCCCGGGAGGATCTGAGTGGGGATCTGCTGGAGGGCTGACAGCCCCTGTCGTCGGTGCCGAGGTGGAGGCGGCTCGAGAAGTCCCCACTACCGATGGGATCACCGCCACCATCCGCGCTTCGGGCCTCCGGCTCTTTGTACTTGTCCTCGCCCCTCGAGCGTCGGCGTGGGCGAGGGCAAGATTGCAGCAGCATCCGCCCTGAGGCCCTCGCTGCTGTAGTTCGGCCACCCGGAGCCGGGGTCGTTGTCGTTGCTGGCGGAGCGGACGACGGTGAGCCGCCCGTCGGTCTTCTGCTGCTCCACAGGCCCCTCCCCATCGAGTGGGGTTGTTCGTACCTGCGGAGGTGGAACCGGAGTTCTGTTTGTAATGGCACTTCGAATGCCAGTGTTTTTGTTCACTGTGGCTGTCGAGGCCTGAACATGTATGTAAATTCGGCACGGAGCCATGTTTTTTCCCATTTTCGAGCACTAAGACTCGCCTGTTGGTTGTCTGAACCGCTTCACCAAGCGTGAGTTGCCCCGTGTAAAGGTGACGAGTGAGGTATCCGTATCCCGGAGGCGTAGGAGTCCCTCGGCTCGGTCAGCCTTGTTGTCCGAGGCTTCCCTTGCTTAGTTAGAGGAAACCCTCGGCCGCTCTTCGATGAGCCGAGGCCAGGGGTAGCGGTGCCAGCGCGAACAGAGGCAGAGTTGGCTCAAAAAGAAGACTAGGTCGGCCGGAGCCTGGCCGGGTCGTCCGTTAGCGGGACCGACACCGGAATTGACCTGCTGAGGCCTCGGGCCGGGCTAATGTCTTTGGGGGACAGCTAGCCGAGGCCCCGGGGTGACCGGCCGAGCCGCCTGCTCGGGCCGGATTCTTGGAGAAGACCCTGGCGGCGATGGCCCGGGCTTGGTGATGACGTCGTCCTTCAGAGCGGAGACCCTTGGACCGCGTCGCCGTCCGAGGCTAGGTCGGACCTCGCCAGAGGTGTCGTCGACGCCGAGGGTGCTGCTGCTCCCTTTAGCCATCAAGATCCGAGCCTGCAGGATCGGATTATCTTGTAGCGTGTGTTTTCTGCGGCCGCCGAGGCCGAAACACACCCTCGCCGTATTGTAAAGCCGCGTCTCCTTTCCTCTTGTTTTGAGTATCTGGACTTTTTTGTCGGTAACAGAACTATTTGTGCGAGCGAGAGTTGCTTCTCTCGGAAGGTGATGAGTGAGGTATCCGTATCCCGGAGGCGTAGGAGTCCCTCGGCTCGGTCGGCCTTGCCGCTTACACGCACTCTTACCCGTCCATGGGGTTCTGTCATCGACGCAGTCGAGAAGGCTCGAAGAACCGCTCCGGCAGAAGAGCTTCCGAACGTGAAGACTTGTTCGGTCCGCGGAATCACTTATCCGAACGTTAGTTACTTATGGCAGAAGGTGATGAGTGAGGTATCCGTATCCCAGAGGCGTAGGAGTCCCTCGGCTCGGTCAGCCTTGGCTGCTTACGTGCACTCCGTCGTTTTCAGGATCCACTTTCGAAGTAGTCAAAAAGCACGAAAGACATTCCGGCGGAAAAGATATTTTTTTGAGGAAAATTTCGACGCAGAGGGGGTTCCCCCCTTTTAGCCCCCGAGGGAGGGTCGGGCTTTGCCGAGGCAAGGCTGACCCTTCCTTGATGACTAAACTTTGCGTGAGAGCGAGGTATATGAACAACTTGAAAACATCTTAAGGGTAGAAGCGACGTAGCTGTTGGATGTTCCAAGCGTTGCTGTAGACCTCGCCTTGACTGTTGGCCAGCTTGTATGTTCCGGGTTTTAGAACTTTGGCGATGACGAACGGCCCCTCCCAGGGGGGCATGAGCTTGTGTCGACCTCAGGCGTCTTGTCGCAGCCGAAGCACCAGGTCGCCCACCTGGAGGTCTCGGGACCGGACCCCTCGGGCGTGGTAGCGTCGCATGGACTGCTGGTACCGTGCCGAGTGTAGTAAGGCCTTGTCCCGAGCCTCTTCCAGCTAGTCCAGCGAGTCTTCTCGACTAGCTTGGTTGCTTTGGTCATCATAGGCCCTCGTCCTCGGGGAACCGTATTCCAGGTCTGTGGGCAAGATGGCCTCGGCCCCATAGACTAGAAAGAACGGCGTGAAGCCCGTGGCTCGGCTCGGTGTCGTTCTCAGGCTCCAGACCACCGAGGGGAGTTCCTTCATCCATCGCTTGCCGAACTTGTTGAGGTTGTTGTAAATCCGAGGCTTGAGTCCTTGTATAATCATGCCGTTGGCACGCTCTACTTGCCCATTCGTCATGGGATGAGCCACGGCGGCCCAGTCCACTCGGATGTGGTGATCCTCACAGAAGTCCAGGAACTTTCTGCCGGTGAACTGGGTGCCGTTGTCGGTGATGATGGAGTTCGGGACCCCGAAACGATGGATGATGTTGGTGAAGAACGCCACCGCCTGCTCGGACCTGATGCTGTTCAGGGGTCGGACCTCGATCCACTTGGAAAATTTGTCGATGGCGACCAACAGGTGCGTGTAGCCCCCGAGTGCCTTTTGCAAGGGGCCGACGAGGTCCAGACCCCACACAGCAAAAGGCCATGTGATGGGTATTGTCTGCAGAGCCTGAGCGGGCAGGTGGGTCTACCTTGCATAGAACTGACACCCTTCGCAGGCGCGGACAATTCTAGTGGCGTTGGCCACCGCCGTTGGCCAGTAGAAACCTTGTCGGAAAGCATTCCCGACAAGGGCTCGAGGTGCTGCGTGGTGGCCGCAAGCCCTCGAGTGTATTTCTCGGAGGAGTTCCTGACCTTTGGTGGTGGAGATGCATCGCTGGAGGATGCCTGAAGGGCTGCGGTGGTAGAGCTCCTTCCCTTCTCCCAGCAAGACGAACGACTTGGCGCGCCGCGCCAACCGCCGAGTTTCGGCTCGGTCAAGGGGTAGCTCTCCTCGGTGGAGATATTGCAGGTACGGGGTCTACCAGTTTTGATCAGGCGCGACCCCGCTTTGCTCCCCCTCGACGCGCAGCGTCTCGCCCTCGGGGGCCGAGGGTACCTCGGGCCGAGCCGAGGGTGCCTCGGACTGTGCCGAGGGTTCCTCGGGCTGGGCCGAGGGTGCCTCAGGCTCGGGCGCATCGTCGATCTTGACGGAGGGTTGATGCAGATCTCGGGAGAAGACGTCCGGGGGGACCGTTGTTCGCCCCGAGGCTATTTTAGCTAGCTCATCCGCAGTCTCGTTGTAGCGCCGAGCGATGTGGTTGAGCTCGAGCCCGTAGAACTTGTCTTCCAGGCGCCGAACCTCATCGCAGTAGGCCTCCATCTTCGGGTCGCGGCAGTGGGAGTTCTTCATGACTTGGTCGATGACGAGCTGCGAGTCACCGTGAGCGTCGAGGCGTCGGACCCCTAGCTCGACGGCAATCCGCAACCCGTTGACCAGAGCCTCGTACTCAGCTACATTGTTGGACGCCGGGAAGTGGAGGCGTAGCACGTAGCGTAGGTGCTTCCCAAGGGGCGAGATGAAGAGTAGGCCTGCGCCAGCTCCTGTCTTCATCAGCGACCCATCGAAGAACATGGTCCAGAGCTCCGGTTGGATCGGAGCTGTTGGTAGCTGGGTGTCGACCCATTCAGCCACGAAGTCCGCCAAGACCTGGGATTTGATGGCCTTCCGAGGGGCGAACGAGATTGTTTCGCCCATGATTTCCACCGCCCACTTTGCAATCCTACCCGAAGCCTCTCGGCAATGGATGATCTCCCCAGGGGGAAGGATGACACCACAGTTACCGGATGAGACTCGAAGTAGTGTCGCAACTTCCGCCGTGTCAGGATCACCGTGTACAGCAGCTTCTGAACTTGTGGGTAGCGGATTTTGGTTTCGGACAGTACCTCGCTGACGAAGTAGACTGGCCTCTGAACGGGTAATGCATGCCCCTCTTCTTGCCTCTCGACCACAATCATGGCGCTAACCACCTGAGTGGTCGCGGCGACGTAGACCAAGAGGGCTTCTCCGGCAGCTGGGGGCACCAAGATAGGCGCCTTTGTGAGGAGCGCCTTCAGGTTCCCAAGGGCTTCCTCGGCCTCAGGGGTCCAAGTGAAGTGCTCGGCCTTCCTTAAGAGGCGGTACAGGGGTAGACCTCTTTCGCCGAGGCGTGAAATGAAGCGGCTCAGAGCCGCGAGACATCCCATGACCCTCTGTACGCCTTTCAAGTCCTGGATGGGCCCCATGCTGGTGATGGCTGCGATCTTCTCCGGGTTGGCTTCGATGCCCCGCTCGGAGACGATGAACCCCAAGAGCATGCCTCGGGGCACCCCAAAGACACACTTTTTGGGATTGAGCTTGACACCTTTCACCTTGAGACATCGGAATGTCACTTCAAGGTCGGAAAGGAGGTCGGAGGCTTTCCTCGTCTTGACTATGATGTCATCGACGTAGGCCTCGACCGTGCGGCCAATGTGCTCGCCGAACACATGGTTCATGCACCGCTGGTACGTCGCGCCCGCATTCCTCAAGCCGAACGGCATGGTGACATAGCAGTACATGCCGAAGGGTGTGATGAAAGAAGTCGCGAGCTGGTCAGACTCTTTCATCCTGATTTGGTGATACCCTGAGTAGGCATCGAGGAAAGACAGGGTTTCGCACCCAGCATTGGAATCCACGATCTGATCGATGCAAGGCAGAGGGTAGGGAACCTTCGGACATGCTTTGTTTAGACCAGTGTAGTCTACACACATCCGCCATTTCCCCCCTTTCTTTCTCACAAGTACAGGGTTGGCAAGCCATTCGGGATGGAATACCTCTTTGATGAACTCTGCCGCCATTAGCTTGTGGATCTCCTCGCCTATGGCTCTGCGCTTCTCCTCGTCGAATCGGCGCAGAGGCTGCTTGACGGGTCGGGCTCCGGCTCGGATGTCCAGCGAGTGCTCGGCGACATCCCTCGGTATGCCGGGCATATCCGAGGGACTCCACGCGAAGACATCGGCGTTCACGCGGAGAAAGTCGACGAGCACTGCTTCCTATTTGGGATCGAGCCCGGAGCCGATCCGGACTTGCTTGGAGGTGTCGCTGCTGGGGTCGAGGGGGACGGACTTAACCGTCTCTACTGGCTCGAAGTTGTCGGCATGACGCTTCACGTCTGGCATCTCCTTAGAGAGGCTCTCCAGGTCGGCGATGAGGGCCTCAGACTCGGCGAGGGACTCAGCGTACTCCACGCACTCCACGTCGCATTCGAACGCGTGTTTGTACGTGGGGCCGACGGTGATGACCCCGTTGGGGCCCGACATCTTGAGCTTGAGGTAGGTGTAGTTGGGGACGGCCATGAACTTCGCGTAGCAGGGCCTCCCCAACACCGCGTGGTAGGTTCCTCGTAAACCGACCACCTCGAACGTCAGGGTCTCCCTTCGGAAGTTGGAAGGCGTTCCGAAGCAGACGGGAAGATCGAGTTGTCCGAGGGGCTGGACGCGCTTCCCAAGGATGATCCCATGGAAAGGCGCAGCGCCCGCCCGGACTGAGGACAGATCGATACGCAGAAGCCCGAGGGTCTCGGCGTAGATGATGTTGAGGCTGCTGCCTCCGTCCATGAGGACCTTGGTGAGCCTGACGTCGCCGATGACGGGGTCGACGACGAGTGGGTATTTCCCCGAGCTCGGCACATGGTCGGGGTGGTCGGCTTGGTCGAAGGTGATGGGCTTGTCGGACCAGTCTAGGTAGACTGGCGCCGCCACCTTCACCGAACAGACCTCCCGGCGTTCTTGCTTGCGGTGCCGAGCCGAGGCGTTCGCCGCTTGCCCGCCGTAGATCATGAAGCAGTCGCGGACCTCGGGGAACTATCCTGCCTGGTGATCTTCCTCCTTGTCGTCGTCGCGGGCCCTGCCACCCTCCGCGGGTGGCCCGGCCCTGTGGAAGTGGCGCCGAAGCATGACGCACTCCTCAAGGGTGTGCTTGACGGGCCCCTGGTGATAGGGGCACGGCTCCTTGAGCATCTTGTCGAAGAGGTTGGGACCTCCGGGGGGTTTCCGAGGGTTCTTGTACTCGGCGACGGCGACAAGGTCCGCGTCGGCGGCGTCGCGTTTCGCTTGCGACTTCTTCTTGCCCTTCTTCCTGGCGCCGCGCTGAGCTAACACCTCGGGGGCATCTTCCGATGGATGGCCCTGGGGCTGCTTGTCCTTCCGGAAGATAGCCTCGCCCGCCTCCTGGCCGGAGGCGAACTTGGTGGCAATGTCCATCAGCTCGCTCGCCCTGGTGGGGGTCTTGCGACCCAGCTTGCTCACCAGGTCGCGGCAGGTGGTGCCGGCGAGGAACGCGCCGATGACGTCTGAGTCGGTGATGTTGGGCAGCTCGGTGCGCTGCTTCGAGAATCGCCGGATGTAGTCCCGAAGAGACTCTCCCGGCTGCTGTCGGCAGCTTCGGAGGTCCCAGGAATTCCCGGGGCGCACGTACGTGCCCTGGAAATTGCCGGCGAAAGCTTGGACTAGGTCGTCCCAGTTGGAGATCTGCCCCGGAGGCAGGTGCTCCAACCAGGCGCGAGCGGTGTCGGAGAGGAACAGGGGGAGGTTGCGGATGATGAGGTTGTCATCGTCCGTTCCACCCAGTTGGCAGGCCAGACGGTAGTCTGCGAGCCACAGTTCCGGTCTCGTCTCCCCCGAGTACTTTGTGATAGTACTCGGGGGTCGGAACCTATCGGCCTTCCGAGACCAGGGGGTCCCTGGGCCGACGAGTGAATGTCGTCGCGTGCCCCAGCCCAGATGGGTCGAGCGTGTGGGCGAGCGCGAAGGGGGGAGAGCGAGGCGGCCGGAGACCGGCGTGAGAGAGGTGGGAATCCCGCGGCCTTCGTGTTCGTCCCGCGCCCAGGTCGGGTGCGCTTGCAGTAGGGGGTTACAAGCGTCCACGCGGGAGAGGGAGCAAGCGGCCTCCGGCAAGCGCCTGTTCTCGTCCTCGTCCCCGCGCGGCCAACCCCCTCTAAGAGGGCCCTGGTCCTCCCTTTTATAGGCGTAAGGAGAGGATCCAGGTGTATAATGGGGGGTGTAGTAGGGTGCTACGTGTCTAGCGGAGGTGAGCTAGCGCCCTAGGTACATGCCGCTGTGGCAGCCGGAGAGATCTTGGCACCCAGCTGGTGTGATGTCGTGGTCGTCGGAGGAGCGATGGAGCTTGGCGGAGGGACAGCTGTCGGAGCGGTTGAGTCCTTGCTGACGTCCTCTTGCTTCCGTAAGGGGGCTGAGAGCCGCCGTCGTCACAGAGCATGCGGGGAGCCATCATTGCCTATCTGGCGGAGCGAGCCAGATGGGACGCCGGTCTTGTTCCCTGTGGCCCGAGTCAGCTAGGGGTAGGGTGATGATGGCGCCTCCTGTTGACGTGGCCGGTCTGCGCCCTAGGTTGGGCGATGTGGAAGCTCCTCCGAAGCCGAGGTCGAGTCCGAGCTCCCGGGTCGGGCGAGGCGGAGATTGCCGGCTGGTGCCGGGGCGGAGTCTGAGCCCTAGGGTCGGGCGAAGCGGAGTTCATCGTCTTCTGGGGCCGAGCCCAAGTCCGAGCCCTGGGTCGGGTGAGGCGGAGATCGTCGTCTTCTGGGGCCGAGCCCAAGTCCGAGCCCTGGGTCGGGCGAGGCGGGGATCGTCGTCTTCCGGGACCTAGCCCGAGTCCGAGCCCTGGGTCGGGCGGAGTTCGCCGTCTTCCGGGACTTAGCCCGAGTCCGAGCCCTGGGTCGGGCGGAGCGGAGTTCGCCGTCTTCCGGGACTTAGCCCGAGTCCGAGCCCTGGGTCGGGCGGAGCGGAGTTCGCCATCTTCCGGGACTTAGCCCGAGTCCGAGCCCTGGGTCGGGCGGAGTTCGCCGTCTTCCAGGACTTAGCCCGAGTCTGAGCCCTGGGTCGGGCGGAGTTCGCCGTCTTCCGGGACTTAGCCCGAGTCCGAGCCCTGGGTCGGGCGGAGCGGAGCTTCCTATGGTGCCTTCGGCTGGGCCTGACTGCCTGTCAGTCTTGCTCTGTCAAGTGGCACTGCAGTCGGAGTGGCGCAGGCAGCGCTGTCCATCTGTCAGGCCGGTCAGTGGAGCGGCGAAGTGACGGCGGTCACTTCGGCTCTGTCGGCTGGGGGGCGCGCGTCAGGATAAGGGTGTCAGGCCATCTTTGCATTAAATGCTCCTGCGACTTGGTCGGTCGGTGCAGCGATTTGGTCAGGGTTGCTTCTTAGCGAAGGCAGGGCCTCGGGCGAGCCGGGAATCCTCCGGGGTCGGTTGCCCTTGTCCGAGGCTAGGCTCGGGCGAGGCGTGATCGTGTCCCTCGAATGGACCGATCCCTGACTTAATCGCACCCATCAGGCCTTTGCAGCTTTGTGCTGATGGGGGTTACCAGCTGAGAATTAGGAGACTTGAGGGTACCCCTAATTATGGTCCCCGACAGTAGCCCCCGAGCCTCGAAGGGAGTGTTTGCACTCGCTTGGAGGCTTTCGTCGCACTTTTTTGCATGGGGACCAGCCTTTCTCGGTTGCGTTTTGTTCCGGTGGGTGCGCGCGAGCGCACCCGCCGGGTGTAGCCCCCGAGGCCTCGGAGGAGTGGTTTCACTCCTTCGAGGTCTTATTGCCTCACGTAGTGCTTCGGCTGGTCTGGTCGTTCCCTCATGCGAGCTGGCCGTAGCCCGGGTGTACGGTCGGGTCCCAAGTTCTCGGGCTGGTATGTTGACGCTGTCAACGATTCGGCCGGAGCCGGGTTTGCGAGAGTAGCCCCCGAGCCTCTGTGCAGGGCGAGAGGGCGATCAGGGACAGACTCGGCTTTTTTACATACGCCCCTGCGTCGCCTTTTCGCAAGGAGGAGGGGGGGAAAGCGCCATGTTGCCCTCGATGAGCATCGAACATGGTGTCTTCGTTGAGCTGCAAGCGGGTGATCCGAGTGGACGTCTGTGCCCCGTTCGTTAGGGGTCGGCTAGGGGCCCAGAGGCACGCCCAAAAGTACCTGCGGGTGATCTGCCAGACCCGGTCCCCTGGCGACGGGGTCCGAGGGCTCGATGCCTCCCTCTGATGGGATTCTGTTACAAGATCATTCCCACCGGTCTCAGAAATGTCCTAGGGTACCTCGGGAGCGCAGCTCGAGCCTTGGTTATGTATCAAACGTACCCATGGTCATCCCTCGCTCGGCGTCTGAGGCGGCTGTGAACCCTTCGGGGGCCAGCCTTCGAACCCCTGATCAGTATTGGGCGCGGAGCCCGAGTAGCCTGAGGCGGCCGTTGAACCCTTTCGAGGGGCTGGCCTTCGAACCTCTGACCAGTAGTGGGTGTAGGGCCCACGCGATCTGAGGTGGCTGTTGAACCCTTCTGGGGGGCCAGCCTTCGAACCTCTAATCAGTAGGGGGGCTCGGAGCCTGGTTCCTTCTCGGGGAAGGATCCTTTTCGGGGTATCCCCCTTTCCCGGTCCCTGTTGCAAGAGAGAGAAAGAGGAAAAACGGAAAAGGATACGAAATCGAACGACGCGGCGTACCTTTTTGGACGCGGTCATTATGGCGAAGGCGAAGCATCGCCCGCTTCTCCTGCCAAAGGCGCCGCGTGTCCTGCCGTGGAGTTAATGCGACGGGGCGAGTGGTTGGAGGAGCGACCGTTGCGCGTGCGCGAGCCGTTCGAGGAACGGATCACGGGCGCGTTGTCTTCACGCCGTGGGAGAGGGTTCTCTCGCTGCCCCGGGATGGGACGTAAGCTTGGCTGACGACGTGGCCGCTGCTCCTGCCCGCCTGCCACCGCCATTACTACCGGCCCACTTTTGGCCGCGTTGACCGTCGCGCCAGGCTGGTGCTTCTGGGTCGCGCGCCGGGTCGCCTCGAGTCGCGGTATTGGTTCCGCAGTCGAGGAGGCGCGGTAGTGGTGCAAATGGCGGTGCAGTTGCATGCACGAAGCATTCGGCGCGCCGGTTTGTAATACTCCAAATTGTATACCAGGAATAATAGAGAGTTATTCTCATTTTTGTGTGTCTCAAATGCATCATAAAAAGAGCACCTAAGTAAATGAGTGTGACCAATAAAACAAAGATTCTAAAATAAAAGAAAGTGCATATGTTGGAGTTTATATATTTGTGCATTAAATAAAATAATAATGTTAAAAGATAATAATACAAGAATTGCTAGAAGTAGAATTAAAACCCTAAATTTGAAAATTAGGGTTTGGATTAAGAGAAGGGAAGAACTAAGAAAAATACTACATAAATAAAATAAATATGTGAATAAACACTCTTCACACTTATGTTATTAAATTATACATTTCAAACTGAGGACAAGTTATTCACAAAGTTTGAATTTAAACTTGAACTCAAATTAGATTTGAAAATGGAGAAAGGAAAATGGAAAAAGAAAAAGAAAAGAATAAAGAATACTTAGCCTAATTGGGCCTTGAAACCGAATCTGGCCCACTCAGGAAATTCACCCGCGCAGCCCATTACCAACTCCACGCGGCGCCGACAGGCCGGGGCCACTGGCCATTCACTCAGCGCGCGCGATGCTTCCCCGTCTCTCGCTGTGCAGTAGGCCCCACGACTCCCGGTCGTCGTCTCCGCGATACGCGGCGCGGCTGCCGATCTCCAGCTGCAACAACCTCCCCGCCAGAGTCGCGCTGACGCCTTGCACCTCGGCGCGGACTCGCGGGCCCATAAAGGGAGGGCGCGGACCTCTCTCGGCCTCCAAACCACCACCACCGTCGCCCCAATTTCCAGTGTCGCCCTATCGCCGAGCGTGTGAGAGTGCCGCCGCCGTAGATTGCCACCAACCGCGCAAACCGGACTCTAATCTTGTCACCCGAAGCTTGGGGAGCTCACGAGGAAGCCGTGCGCGGGCGCAATCGGTGGGTGGTGCACTGGGGTCCTTGGAATTCCTCGCCGGAGTGAGTGCTGCCGCCGTGCTTGGGTGCGGCCGTGGCCAGCGGCTGTGGCGTTTCGATTCAAGGTAATGACACAGCTACTGCATTCGCTAAATCATCGGGATCGTGTGGGCTGCCTCGGGTGCGCTTTTGGGGCATTGTAGGACCAGATGGCATACTCGCCGGCGATGGCACCGCCGCGGGCACCCCTGTGCGCCGCCGCTCGGCGGGATCTGGGTAGTTGGAGTGCGCGCGGGCCACGGTGTCCGTTGGATGCGAAGGGTGCGGCCCTGATTAGAAATAGAATACCGATTCGGGTGGACGGATCGTGCGTCGTCCGATTCCGATCGGTCGGCAGTGAATCATTGTAAGTTATTTAAATCTGAGACGTTGAAGTTTTATCGTGCGGCTTAGATTGGGTACCGCTTCGATCGGGATTGATTTAATCTGCGCCGCCCATTCAAGATCGGGCGGTCAGGATTGCTCCATACCCTTTCAGCTTGGCGGTTTTGCAAAAGAGACCCCCTACTACACTAGTATCAACCCGCCATCCTTTACACTGTTCCCTGAGTCGCAGGAGTTTTACCCAGAACCCCCCTGCGCTTTCTGGAATTTGAGGCCCGATCCAGAGAACTTTAAAAATCAGAAATTAATATCTGAAATTAATTTTTAGTGCAAAAATAAATGTTAAACTTGTTTAATTCATAGTAAATGCATATGAACTCCAAATTAGACCATTCCAGTTCCTAAATTTTCATAAAATTATTGTCTATCTATTAGTGCCTCTGTTTTGTCATGACAAACACATTAAAATTATTCTTTCACTTAATCTTGTATTAAGTACATAAAACATTAGAAAATTCATAACTTAAAATATATAACTCCAATTTTGATAATTCCAGTTCCTGTAATCATATTTTAATGTCTAGTTTATTACTGTATATTCTATTTGCATGTTTGATGTGATGTTAATTTATGCTATGCCATGTATGTATTGTATTGATGCGAGTAGACGAGCAACCTACTGTGGAACCTGAGATTCAACAAGTTGAAGTAGCTGAGCAGGAGCTCATTACAGGCAAGTTGTGCCCTTGATCACTTCTTTTACCCATTCATGTTCTTATTATTCATAATGATCTGCATAGGATAATTTTGACGGGACCCAATAGGATGCCCTAGATTTTGACTATCTTTATACCTTGCTTCACCACTGGTTTTACTACTAAAGTTTTGGGTAGTACATGCTATTGCTTTATGTGGATTTGGGTATAGAGATATTCTTCACTCATTGTTATACTATTTATTGTTATCTGTTTTATTATTCCTTGTTCATGTTAAGATCATTATGTTAATGGGAACATGGAGAACCACCCGGGAAAACAGTGCTACCACAAGGGTGGAATGGGACGCCCTTGGCTGATTAACTAGGAAAGCTAGGGGAGGGCTACCTTACCCGAAAGGGGCAAGGGCAGTAGGGGAGAGGTCAGTGCGGGGAGGTCCCTGGTTGATTTTGCTGCGATGGCTATCAGCCAGGAACCCTTTACTGGATCTTCCCATAAACTGTAGCGGGTAGTCTGAAGCTAGTGGAACTTTGTAAAGGCCTCGTAGTGGTACCCTGCCTCGCTTCCTAGGTAGAGGTGTATGGAGTCTGATCAACTCTGTGGCAGATGGGTAACACGACTTGTGGGTAAAGATGCGCAACCTCTGCAGAGTGTAAAACTGGTATACTAGCCGTGCTCACGGTCAAGAGCGGCTCGGACACTCACATGATTAAATTATGGAACTTAAACTTAACCTGTCATTTCATTGCATTTGGGATTATTTTGTTATTACTTTTACTTATTACTTTAATGGTTTGGTATTCACTTGCACTTAGTAATTGCTAATAAAATTTTGACCAACTTATAAAAGCAATGCTCAGCTTCAGCCTTTATTTCATTGATCAGCCTTACACTTCATGAACTCCCACCTTTGGTGAGTTCATGTCACATTATTCCCCACGACTTGTTGAGCTATGATCGTATGTGAGCTCACTCTTGCTGTCTCACACCCCCCCCCCCACAGGAGAAGAGCAGGTGGTTCAGGAGGAGCTGCCTAACACTGAGGAGTTCGATCTGATCTAGGTGGCGTTTCTCAGTCGACATTGGCGCCGTCGATCCTTAGTTTATTTTATGGTTATACTTTTATTTTGTAATAAGTCTTCCGCTATGTAATAAATACTCTGATGTTTATGACATTTATCTCTATACACTCTGTTATTATATATGTTGTCTTCGTTGGCGCATGTATGAGATGCACCCGGCTTTGTTCCTTAAAACCGGGTGTTACAGAAGTGGTATCAGAGGAAATGTTGACTGTAGGACGAAACCTAGATAGAAATGGACAGACCCTTACCTACTTACCTTACTCTGATTCTTTCTACACTTATCTTGATCCTGTCTCACCTTCTACTGTTCTACTCTGATCATTCTTACCTTTTCTACTCTGAGACAAGATGGATTTCACACCTTGGAATCCCTACCCCTATGACATTTTTAAGAGATAGGAGGCCTAAGACCAAATCAAAACTATTTTCTCTATTAAAAATGTTGGTTGATTGTTCTGATGATCAATGCCTGATTTGCTTCTTTGATTGATTGAAATAGTATAGATGGACATCTTAGCATGTACCACTATAAGGTATTGTATTAGCTTTAGTAGGTGACACACTAATCTACTTAGCTAATAAATCCCCCAGAGAAACATGATTGTAATTACTGCCTTGTCTACTGCTCTTTCTTACCATATGTATCTAACTCAGATGGTCAATACCAGGCGGGGTGGTGGAATTGACTTGCCTCCTAACCAACACACTCGAAGACAACCTCAGCCACAGCCTGCTGGGATGAATCCTCCCAATCCTCCACCGGGCGGAGTTGACCCACTGGTTGCTGCTCAGATGGCGATGATGCAGCAGATGGCAGACACCATGGCGGATATGCGTGCCCAGATGCAGCAAGAACGCCAAGAGATGCGTCAGGAAAGAGAAGACATACGCCAGGAGTTGCGCCAGGAGAGAGATGAGATACGCCAAGAAAGGAGGGCGCAACAGCAGCAGCTGCAACAACAACTTCAACAGCAGCAACAACAGCAACAAGTGCCATTGCCTCCACCACCACCACCAGTTCCACCTCGGGATAAGCACCGGGAGTTTATGAGTCACAAGCCACCCACATTTGCAAGCTCACCTGATCCACTGGACGCGGATGATTGGCTGAAAGCAATTGAGAAGATGCTCAACATTGCACAATGCACTGACCGGGAGAAGGTTTTATATGCTTCTGGACGTCTGATTGGTCCTGCTGCTGACTGGTGGGATTCTTATACTGCTGCCCATGATGCTGCGGATAATATTACTTGGGCAGAGTTTAGTACACAATTCAGGAACTACCATATTCCAGCTGGTATGATCAAGATCAAGAAGAAGGAGTTTCTGTCATTGAAGCAAGGCAACATGTCAGTCAGCGAATACAGAGACAAATTTATTCAGCTATCCAGATATGCCCCTGAAGAAGTTGCTGAAGATGAGAGGAAGCAGGAGCATTTTATTGAAGGACTTAATGGACCGCTGCAGTATGCTCTTGTGGCACACACCTTTCCATCATTTCAGAGGCTATTGGATAAGGCCCTTGCTATTGAACACAAGCGTGTTCAACTGGGTGATTTGAAGAGAAAGGCTATCTCGCAAGGACAGGGTAGCAGCAGTGTTCGTCCTCGCTACAGTTCACCACAGGGTACACCGACCCGACCCGGAGGACCACGCCCAGTTCAGCAATCACCACTGAGGACTCCGCCTCCTCGACAGGCTACTCCTACTGGCACCCCGACGAAGTTTGCAGGACAGAGTCCGGGCACTCAATGTTTCAAGTGTGGGAAGATTGGACATTATGCAAATGTCTGCCCACAAAGGATTGCTACTACCCCAGCTCAGAACAAGCAACAGACCCCTGGCAAGGGATATTCTATAGCCAGGGTGAATCAAGTCAGCATTGATGATACTCCTGATGGTGGTGACCTCGTAATTGGTATGTTCTATGTTAATGCAATTCCTGCAACAATATTATTTGATTCTGGTGCTACACATTCATTCATGTCTGCTCGTTATGCCAACACAAATGAAATACCACTGCTAAATATGAGAAAACCCCTGATAGTAATTACACCTAAAGGGCCTGTTGAGGCGAATCAAATGACACATAGATTGACAATAACCATTATGGGTAGAGACTTTGGAGCTACTGCTATAATATTGGAATCAAGCAGTATAGATTTGATCCTGGGTATGTCATGGCTAAGGAAGGCAAAGGCCGTTATAGCATGTGGTAGGGGTACCGTAGAACTCACTACTACTAAAGGAGAAAGATTTCAAGTTAATATTGCAGTAACCTCCTCATCCATGCGTGCAATGTTCTTTATGCCTGAGGAGTTTGTTGGTGACAACATCCGGGTGGTTAGAGATTTTCCGGATGTCTTTCCAGAGGAGTTACCAGGGATGCCACCTGATAGAGAAGTTGAGTTTGTGATTGATCTCTTACCTGGAACCGCCCCTATTTCTAAACGGCCATATAGAATGTCCGTAGAAGAGTTGAAGGAACTAAAGAAGCAGTTGACGGAGTTACAAGAGGCTGGTTACATTCGTCCAAGTTCCTCACCTTGGGGAGCACCGGTGTTATTTGTACAGAAGAAGGATGGATCGCAACGGATGTGTGTGGATTATAGATCTCTTAATGATGTTACGGTGAAGAACAAGTATCCGTTGCCCCGCATTGAGGATTTATTTGATCAGATGAGAGGAGCCAGGGTATTCTCGAAGATTGATCTCCGATCGGGATACCATCAGATGAAGATTAGACCATCGGATATTCCTAAGACGGCTTTCTCAACTCGATATGGATTATATGAGTTTACTGTTATGTCATTTGGACTGACCAATGCACCAGCTTATTTCATGAATTTGATGAACAAAGTGTTTATGGATTATTTGGACAGATTCGTCGTGGTGTTTATCGACGATATTCTTATCTATTCTAGGAATGAAAGTGATCATGAACAACATCTGAGGTTGGTGCTACAAAAGCTACGGGATAATCAGCTCTATGCCAAGTTCAGCAAGTGCGAGTTTTGGATTGACAAGGTGCCATTCCTTGGTCATATCATTTCTAATGGAGGAATAGCAGTGGATCCTGCTAAAGTGGAGGAGATTATGGAATGGAGAGTGCCCACTACAGTTACTGAGATTCGGAGTTTCTTGGGACTCGCAGGCTATTATCGGAGATTTATTGAAGGATTTTCTAAGATTGCTAAGCCCATGACTTCGCTTTTGGAGAAAGGAAGAGAATTTAAGTGGGATGAGAAATGTCAAGAGAGCTTTGATCAATTGAAGGAAAGATTGATGTCTCCTCCAGTATTGATTATGCCAGATCTGCAGAAGGGATTTGACATTTACTGTGATGCATGTGGCCAAGGACTTGGATGTGTGCTCATGCAAGATGGACATGTGATTGCCTATGCATCTCGTCAGTTGCGGAAGCATGAACTGAACTACCCCACCCATGACTTAGAGCTGGCTGCCGTTGTGCATGCACTTAAGATTTGGAGACACTACATTATGGGAACTAAGTGCCAAGTATATACGGATCATAAGAGTTTGAAGTATATATTCACTCAGAAGGATCTCAACCTTAGGCAACGCCGTTGGTTGGAGCTCATCAAGGATTATGATTTGGAGATTCACTATCACCCGGGCAAGGCGAATTTGGTTGCAGATGCCTTGAGTCGGAAAGAACATGTTCACTCTGCTTTTGTTGTCCAGCTACCTGATGATTTAGCAAAAGATTTTGAGAGACTCAATTTGGGAATTGTTACTCATACAGAAGGAGTTACCATTGAGTTGGAACCTACTTTGGAGCAAGAGATTCGTAAAGGTCAGATTGGTGATGCTAAGATTCAAGAGATCAAGGATTTTATTACTAAAGGAAGAGTTCCGGAATTCACGGAGGATGAGCAAGGTACCATATGGTTCAAAGATCGGATGTGTGTTCCAGAGATCGATAGCCTCCGGGAGACTATATTGAAAGAAGCTCATGATTCTGATTATTCCATCCACCCTGGAAGCACTAAGATGTACCAAGATTTGAAGCGAAAGTATTGGTGGTATGGACTGAAAAGAGATGTGGCTGCTCATGTGGCTAAGTGTGATGTATGTCAAAGAGTTAAGGCTGAACATCAAAGACCCGCTGGATTATTGCACCCATTGAAGATACCTGAGTGGAAATGGGAAGAAATTGGTATGGATTTTATTGTTGGACTACCCCGCACTCCAGCAGGATATGACTCTATTTGGGTAATTGTAGACAGATTGACAAAAGTGGCTCATTTCATACCTGTGAGGACTAATTATACGGGAGCCAAGCTAGCAGAATTGTATATGACTCGGATAGTTTGTCTACATGGAGTGCCTAAGAAGATCGTGTCTGATCGAGGATCACAGTTTACTTCTCGATTTTGGAAGAAGTTGCATGAGAGTTTGGATACAAAGTTGAATTTTAGTTCAGCCTACCATCCCCAGACTGATGGACAGACAGAAAGAACCAATCAAGTGCTGGAGGATATGTTAAGAGCTTGTGCTCTTAAACATGGTGGCAGTTGGGAGAAGAGCTTACCCTACGCAGAGTTCTCTTATAATAATAGCTATCAGGCTAGTTTGAAGATGTCACCATTTGAGGCTCTATATGGCAGGAAGTGCAGGACTCCACTGTATTGGGATCAGACTGGAGAAAGACAGTTCTTCGGGCCTGAGTTGATTCAAGAGGCAGAAGAACAAGTTCGGATGATAAGAGAAAATTTGAGAATTGCACAGTCCAGACAAAAGAGCTATGCTGATAATAGGAGAAGACTCCTGGAGTTTAAGGAGGGTGATCATGTCTATTTGAAGGTGTCACCACTTCGTGGTATGAGGAGATTCAAGGTCAAAGGAAAGTTGTCCCCTCGCTTTATTGGACCTTTCTTGATCTTGAAGCGAGTGGGTGAAGTTGCATATCAACTGGAGTTACCTGATCATCTGTCAGATGTACATGATGTGTTTCATGTGTCCCAGCTAAAGAAGTGCCTCAGGGTACCTGAGGAGCAGCTACCAATGGAGGACCTTAGTGTTCAAGATGACCTGACTTATGCTGAGTACCCTATCAAGATTCTGGACACTTTGACTCGAGTTACGAGGAATAAGGTGATAAAGATGTGCAAAGTTCAATGGAGTCACCATGGTGAAGATGAAGCTACTTGGGAAAGAGAAGAAGAGCTTCGTATAGACTTCCCCCATCTTTTCCCTAGATCCTCTTAAATCTCGAGGACGAGATTATTTTTAAGGGGGGTAGGATTTGTAATACTCCAAATTGTATACCAGGAATAATAGAGAGTTATTCTCATTTTTGTGTGTCTCAAATGCATCATAAAAAGAGCACCTAAGTAAATGAGTGTGACCAATAAAACAAAGATTCTAAAATAAAAGAAAGTGCATATGTTGGAGTTTATATATTTGTGCATTAAATAAAATAATAATGTTAAAAGATAATAATATAAGAATTGCTAGAAGTAGAATTAAAACCCTAAATTTGAAAATTAGGGTTTGGATTAAGAGAAGGGAAGAACTAAGAAAAATACTACATAAATAAAATAAATATGTGAATAAACACTCTTCACACTTATGTTATTAAATTATACATTTCAAACTGAGGACAAGTTATTCACAAAGTTTGAATTTAAACTTGAACTCAAATTAGATTTGAAAATGGAGAAAGGAAAATGGAAAAAGAAAAAGAAAAGAATAAAGAATACTTAGCCTAATTGGGCCTTGAAACCGAATCTGGCCCACTCAGGAAATTCACCCGCGCAGCCCATTACCAACTCCACGCGGCGCCGACAGGCCGGGGCCACTGGCCATTCACTCAGCGCGCGCGATGCTTCCCCGTCTCTCGCTGTGCAGTAGGCCCCACGACTCCCGGTCGTCGTCTCCGCGATACGCGGCGCGGCTGCCGATCTCCAGCTGCAACAACCTCCCCGCCAGAGTCGCGCTGACGCCTTGCACCTCGGCGCGGACTCGCGGGCCCATAAAGGGAGGGCGCGGACCTCTCTCGGCCTCCAAACCACCACCACCGTCGCCCCAATTTCCAGTGTCGCCCTATCGCCGAGCGTGTGAGAGTGCCGCCGCCGTAGATTGCCACCAACCGCGCAAACCGGACTCTAATCTTGTCACCCGAAGCTTGGGGAGCTCACGAGGAAGCCGTGCGCGGGCGCAATCGGTGGGTGGTGCACTGGGGTCCTTGGAATTCCTCGCCGGAGTGAGTGCTGCCGCCGTGCTTGGGTGCGGCCGTGGCCAGCGGCTGTGGCGTTTCGATTCAAGGTAATGACACAGCTACTGCATTCGCTAAATCATCGGGATCGTGTGGGCTGCCTCGGGTGCGCTTTTGGGGCATTGTAGGACCAGATGGCATACTCGCCGGCGATGGCACCGCCGCGGGCACCCCTGTGCGCCGCCGCTCGGCGGGATCTGGGTAGTTGGAGTGCGCGCGGGCCACGGTGTCCGTTGGATGCGAAGGGTGCGGCCCTGATTAGAAATAGAATACCGATTCGGGTGGACGGATCGTGCGTCGTCCGATTCCGATCGGTCGGCAGTGAATCATTGTAAGTTATTTAAATCTGAGACGTTGAAGTTTTATCGTGCGGCTTAGATTGGGTACCGCTTCGATCGGGATTGATTTAATCTGCGCCGCCCATTCAAGATCGGGCGGTCAGGATTGCTCCATACCCTTTCAGCTTGGCGGTTTTGCAAAAGAGACCCCCTACTACACTAGTATCAACCCGCCATCCTTTACACTGTTCCCTGAGTCGCAGGAGTTTTACCCAGAACCCCCCTGCGCTTTCTGGAATTTGAGGCCCGATCCAGAGAACTTTAAAAATCAGAAATTAATATCTGAAATTAATTTTTAGTGCAAAAATAAATGTTAAACTTGTTTAATTCATAGTAAATGCATATGAACTCCAAATTAGACCATTCCAGTTCCTAAATTTTCATAAAATTATTGTCTATCTATTAGTGCCTCTGTTTTGTCATGACAAACACATTAAAATTATTCTTTCACTTAATCTTGTATTAAGTACATAAAACATTAGAAAATTCATAACTTAAAATATATAACTCCAATTTTGATAATTCCAGTTCCTGTAATCATATTTTAATGTCTAGTTTATTACTGTATATTCTATTTGCATGTTTGATGTGATGTTAATTTATGCTATGCCATGTATGTATTGTATTGATGCGAGTAGACGAGCAACCTACTGTGGAACCTGAGATTCAACAAGTTGAAGTAGCTGAGCAGGAGCTCATTACAGGCAAGTTGTGCCCTTGATCACTTCTTTTACCCATTCATGTTCTTATTATTCATAATGATCTGCATAGGATAATTTTGACGGGACCCAATAGGATGCCCTAGATTTTGACTATCTTTATACCTTGCTTCACCACTGGTTTTACTACTAAAGTTTTGGGTAGTACATGCTATTGCTTTATGTGGATTTGGGTATAGAGATATTCTTCACTCATTGTTATACTATTTATTGTTATCTGTTTTATTATTCCTTGTTCATGTTAAGATCATTATGTTAATGGGAACATGGAGAACCACCCGGGAAAACAGTGCTACCACAAGGGTGGAATGGGACGCCCTTGGCTGATTAACTAGGAAAGCTAGGGGAGGGCTACCTTACCCGAAAGGGGCAAGGGCAGTAGGGGAGAGGTCAGTGCGGGGAGGTCCTTGGTTGATTTTGCTGCGATGGCTATCAGCCAGGAACCCTTTACTGGATCTTCCCATAAACTGTAGCGGGTAGTCTGAAGCTAGTGGAACTTTGTAAAGGCCTCGTAGTGGTACCCTGCCTCGCTTCCTAGGTAGAGGTGTATGGAGTCTGATCAACTCTGTGGCAGATGGGTAACACGACTTGTGGGTAAAGATGCGCAACCTCTGCAGAGTGTAAAACTGGTATACTAGCCGTGCTCACGGTCAAGAGCGGCTCGGACACTCACATGATTAAATTATGGAACTTAAACTTAACCTGTCATTTCATTGCATTTGGGATTATTTTGTTATTACTTTTACTTATTACTTTAATGGTTTGGTATTCACTTGCACTTAGTAATTGCTAATAAAATTTTGACCAACTTATAAAAGCAATGCTCAGCTTCAGCCTTTATTTCATTGATCAGCCTTACACTTCATGAACTCCCACCTTTGGTGAGTTCATGTCACATTATTCCCCACGACTTGTTGAGCTATGATCGTATGTGAGCTCACTCTTGCTGTCTCACACCCCCCCCCCACAGGAGAAGAGCAGGTGGTTCAGGAGGAGCTGCCTAACACTGAGGAGTTCGATCTGATCTAGGTGGCGTTTCTCAGTCGACATTGGCGCCGTCGATCCTTAGTTTATTTTATGGTTATACTTTTATTTTGTAATAAGTCTTCCGCTATGTAATAAATACTCTGATGTTTATGACATTTATCTCTATACACTCTGTTATTATATATGTTGTCTTCGTTGGCGCATGTATGAGATGCACCCGGCTTTGTTCCTTAAAACCGGGTGTTACACGGTTGCATGACGCATGGGCCTGGGCCTCCATGCCGGGCGTGTTGGGAGTCGGAGAAGCGCGCCCACTTGGCGCGGTTGCATGCCGCCTGCATGGCTGCCCACCCTTTCGCCCGCTGGTCTGGGCAAAAGTGGAGGGTCGCTTGTAACCGCTGGGCGGTTGTACGCACCACGCGGAGCGGTTTGGCTTCTTCTGCTCTGAGCCGGCTTGCATGACGTGTGGGACCCAGCCCCCGCGCCGCAGGGGAGGACCTCGGAGTGTGTTGGAGAAGACTCAGCCCGTGACGGCTGGGGACGCAAGTAGGGAGATCCACCTTTAAAAGGAGGGTGACCCCCTTGGAAGGAGACCATGTCTTCGCGCTCCCTTATGCATCGTGTCTTTCCACCTTCCAAGCCCCCGGATGGGGGAGATCCGCCGTCTTTCCGCCTCGTCGTTGGGGGAACGCAACTCCGCGGGAGTTGGTTCCTTTCAGCCATCGTTCGGCTTCAAGGATTTTCATCATGCAGCCCGACTGCACCCCTCCACCGGTGGTCACCCAAGATGGTGACCTCCAGTTTGATGGTGGGGGAAAGCGAGCCGGGCCGCGGCCTCTGCCCCTCCCTCAGCCTCAAGGATTTTCATCACTAGTGCTGGGGAGGGGAGTGTGCCGAGTTGGGGTCGGCCCCTGCGTGGGCGGTGGCCCGCTCCTTCCCTCAGTGATCGAGGGGAAGGGCGGGAGTCGTCCGTGGCGCTGACAGCTGCACCGTGCCCGGCTCGCTGAGCCGAGCGGCTTTGGAGCCGCTCCCGGTGCCGCCTCCCGCCACGACAGCTGGAAGAGGTTCCGCTACCGGCGAGTTTGCCGGCGCCACCCGCGGACCGACCTCTAACTCTACGGCCTTCTGCCCGTCCTTGCCTCTCGAGTTTGGGCACAGGCGGGGGCCTCCTGGCAGCAGCATCCGCCCTGAGGTCATCGCTGCTGCTGTTCGGCCCCCCGGGACAGAAGTCGTCGTCGTCGCCGCGGCTGGGGCGGGCGACAACAAGCCGTTCGTCGGTCTTCTGTTGCTCCGCCAGGCCTCTCCCCCGTCGAGTGGGGTTGTTCGTACCTGCGGAGGCGGAACCGGAGTTCCGTTTGTAATGGCACCTTGGATGCCAGTGTTTTTGTTCATTGTGGCTGTCGGGGCCTGAACATGTATTTATTTTCGGCACGGAGCCGTGTTTTTTCCTCCTTTTCGAGCACTAAGACTCGCCTGTTGGTTGTCTGAACCGCTTCACCAAGCGTGAGTCGCCCCGTGTACAGGTGATGAGTGAGGTATCCATATCCCGGAGGCGTAGGAGTCCCTCGGCTCGGTCGGCCTTGTTGTCCGAGGCTTCTCTAGCTTAGTTAAAGGAACCCCTCGGCTGCTCTTCGATGAGCTGAGGCCAGGGGTAGCGGCGTCAACATGAACAGAGGCAGAGTTGGCTCGAAAAGAAGAACCTGGTTGGCCGGAGCTTGGCCGGGTCGTCCGTTAGCGGGACCGACGTCGGAATTGACCAGCCGAGGCCTTGGGTCGGGCTGACGTCCTTGGAGGGCAGCTGGCCGAGGCCCCGAGGTGACCGACCGAGCCACCTGCTCGGGCCAGATTGACGTCCTTGGAAGGTAACTGGCCGAGGCCCCGGGGTGACCGGCCGAGCCGCCTGCTCGGGCCAGATTCCCGGAGTAGACCCTGGCGGCGATGGCCCGGGTGTGGTGATGATGTCGTCCTCCAGAGTGGAGATCCTCGGACCGCGTCACCGTCCGAGGCTAGGTCGGCCCTCGCCGAAGGTGTCGTCGATGCCAAGGGTGCTGCTGCTCCCTTCAGCCGTCAAGATCCAAGCCTGCAGGATCGGATTGTCTTGTAGTGTGTGTTTCCTGCGGCCACCGAGGCCTAAACACACCCTCGCCATGTTGTAAAGTTGCGTCTCTTTTCCTTTCGTTTCGAGTATCTGGACTTTTTTGTCGGTAACAGAAATGTTTGTGCGAGCAAGAGTTGCTTCTCGCGGAAGGTGATGAGTGAGGTATCCGTATCCCGGAGGCGTAGGAGTCCCTCGGCTCGGTCGGCCTTGCCGCTTACGCGCACTCTTACCCGTCCATGGGGCTCTGTCACCGACGCAGTCGAGAAGGCTCGAAGGATCGCTTCGGCAGAAGAGCTTTCGAGCGTGAAGACTTGTTCGGTCCGCAGAATCACTTATCCGAACGTGAGTTACTTATCGCAGAAGGTGATGAGTGAGGTATCCGTATCCCGGAGGCGTAGGAGTCCCTCGGCTCGGTCAGCCTTGGCTGCTTACGTGTACTCCGTCATTTTCAGGATCCACTTTCGAAGTAGCCAAAAAGCGCGAAAGACATTCTGGCAGAAAAGATCTTTTTTCGAGGAAAATTTCGATGCAGAGGGGGTTCCCCCCTTTTAGCCCCTGAGGGAGGGTCGGGCTTTGCCGAGGCAAGGCCGACCCTTCCTTGATGACTAAACTTTGCGTGGGTGTGAGGTATATGATCAACTTGAAAACATCTTAAGGGTAGAAGCGACGTAGCTGTTGGATGTTCCAGGCGTTGCCGTAGACCTCGCCTTGACTGTTGGCCAGCTTGTATGTTCCGGGCTTCAGAACTTTGGCGATGACGAACGGCCCCTCCCAGGGGGGCGTGAGCTTGTGCCGCCCTCGGGCGTCTTGTCACAGCCGAAGCACCAGGTCGCCCACCTGGAGGTCTCGGGACCGGACCCCTCGGGCGTGGCAGCGTCGCAGGGACTGCTGGTACCATGCCGAGTGTAGCAAGGCCTGGTCCCGAGCCTCCTCCAGCTGGTCCAGCGAGTTTTCTCGGCTGACTTGGTTGCTTTGGTCGGTGTAGGCCCTCGTCCTCGGGGAACCATATTCTGAGTCTGTGGGCAAGATGGCTTCGACCCCATAGACTAGAAAGAACGGCGTGAAGCCCGTGGCTCGGCTCGACATTGTCCTCAGACTCCAGACCACCGAGGGGAGTTCCTTCATCCATCGCTTGCCAAACTTGTTGAGGTCGTTGTAGATCCGAGGCTTGAGCCCTTGTAGAATCATGCCGTTGGCACGCTCCACCTGCCCATTCGTCATGGGATGAGCCACGGCGGCCCAGTCCACCCGAATGTGGTGATCCCCGCAGAAGTCCAGGAACTTTCTGCCGGTGAATTAGGTGCCGTTGTTGGTGATGATGGAGTTCGGGACCCCGAAGCGATGGATGATGTTGGTGAAGAACGCCACCGCCTGCTCGGACCTGATGCTGTTCAGGGGTTGGACCTCGATCCACTTGGAGAATTTGTCGATGGCGACCAGAAGGTGCGTGTAGCCCCTGGGTGCCTTCTGCAAGGGGCCGACGAGGTCCAGACCCCACACCGCAAAAGGTCAGGTGATGGGTATCGTCTGCAGAGCCTGAGTGGGCAGGTGGGTCTGCCTCGCGTAGAATTGACACCCTTCGCAGGTGCAGACGATTCTGGTAGCGTCGGCCACCGCCGTCGGCCAGTAGAAGCCTTGCTGGAAAGCGTTCCCGACAAGGGCTCGAGGCGCTGCGTGATGGCCGCAAGCCCCCAAGTGTATCTCTCGCAGGAGTTCCTAACCTTCGGCGATGGAGATGCATCACTGGAGGATGCCTGAGGGGCTGCGGTGGTAGAGCTCCTTCTCATCTCCTAGCAAGACGAATGACTTGGCGCGCCGCGCCACCCGCCGAGCCTCGGCTCGGTCGAGGGGTAGCTCTCCTCGGCGGAGATATTGTAGGTACGGGGTCTGCCAGTTTTGATTAGGCGTGACCCCGCTTCGCTCCTCCTCGACGCGTAGTGCCTCACCCTCGGGGGCCGAGGGTACCTCGGACTGAACCGAGGGCGCCTCGGGCCGAGCTGAGGGTGCCTCGGGATAAACCGAGGGTGCCTCGGACTGAGCCGAGGGCGCCTCGGGTTGAGCCGTGGGTGCCTCGGACTGAGCCGAGGGCGCCTCGGGTTGAGCCGTGGGTGCCTCGGACTGGGCCGAGGGTACCTCGGGCTCGGACATGTCGTCGATCTTGACGGAGGGTTGATGCAGGTCTCGGGAGAAGACGTCCGGGGGAACCGTCGTTCGCCCCGAGGCTATTTTAGCCAGCTCGTCCGCAGTCTCGTTGTAGCGCCGAGCGATGTGGTTGAGCTCGAGCCCGTAGAACTTGTCTTCCAGGCGCCGAACCTCATCGCAGTAGGCCTCCATCTTCGGGTCGCGGCAATGGAAGTTCTTCATGACTTGGTCGATGACGAGCTGCGAGTCACCACGAGCGTCGAGGCGTCGGACCCCTAGCTCGATGGCGATCCGCAACTCGTTGACCAGAGCCTCATATTCGGCCACATTGTTGGATGCCGGGAAGTGGAGGCATAGCACGTAGCGTAGATGCTTTCCGAGGGGCGAGATGAAGAGTAGGCCTGCGTCGGCTCCTTCCTTCATCAGTGACCCGTCGAAGAACATGGTCTAGAGCTCCGGTTGGATAGGAGCCGTCGGTAGCTGGGTGTCGACCCATTCAGCCACGAAGTCCGCCAAGACCTGGGACTTAATGGCCTTCCGAGGAGCGAACGAGATTGTCTCGCCCATGATCTCTACCGCCCATTTTGCAATCCTACCCGAGGCCTCTCGGCACTGGATGATCTCTCCCAGGGGGAAGGATGACACCACAGTTACCGGATGAGACTCGAAGTAGTGTCGCAGCTTCCGTCGTGTTAGGATCACTGCGTACAGCAACTTCTGAACTTGTGGGTAGCGGATCTTGGTTTCGGATAGTACCTCACTGACGAAGTAGACTGGCCTTTGAACGGGCAATGCATGCCCCTCTTCTTGCCTCTCGACCACAATCGCGGCGCTAACCACCTGGGTGGTCGCGGCGACGTAGACCAGGAGGGCTTCTCCGGCAGCTGGGGGCACCAAGATAGGCGCCTTTGTGAGGAGCGCCTTCAGGTTCCCAAGGGCTTCCTCGGCCTCAGGGGTCCAAGTGAAGCACTCGGCCTTCCTTAAGAGGCGGTACAGAGGTAGACCTCTTTTGCCGAGGCGTGAGATGAAGCGGCTCAGAGCCGCGAGGCATCCCATGACCCTCTGTACGCCTTTCAAGTCCTTGATGGGCCCCATGCTGGTAATGGCTGCGATCTTCTCCGGGTTGGCTTCGATGCCCCGCTCGGAGACGATGAACCCCAAGAGCATGCCTCGAGGCATCCCGAAGACACACTTTTCGGGATTGAGCTTGACGCCTTTCGCCTTGAGACATCGGAATGTCGCTCCAAGGTCAGAAAGGAGGTCGGAGGCTTTCCTTGTCTTGACTACGATGTCATCGACGTAGGCCTCGACCGTGCAGCCAATGTGTTTGCCGAACACATGGTTCATGCACCGCTGGTACGTCGCGCCCGCATTCCTCAAGCCGAACGGCATGGTGACATAGGAGTACATGCCGAAGGGTGTGATTTAAGAAGTTGCGAGCTCGTCGGACTCTTTCATCCTGATTTGATGATACCCTGAGTAGGCATCGAGGAAAGACAAGGTTTTGCACCCAGCAGTGGAATCCACGATTTGGTCGATGCGAGGCAGAGGGTAGGGAACCTTCGGACATGCTTTGTTGAGACCAGTGTAGTCTACACACATCCGCCATTTCCCCCCTTTCTTTCTCACAAGCACAGGGTTGGCAAGCCATTCGGGATGGAATACCTCTTTGATGAACCCTGCCACCATTAGCTTGTGGATCTCCTCGCCTATGGCTCTACGCTTCTCCTCGTCGAATCGGCGCAGCGGCTGCTTGACGGGTCGGGCTCCGGCTCGGATGTCCAGCGAGTGCTCGGTGACATCCCTCGATATGCCGGGCATGTCCGAGGGACTCCACGCGAAGACGTCGGCGTTCGCGCGGAGAAAGTCGACGAGCACTGCTTCCTATTTGGGATCGAACCTGTCACACCTGGTTTTAGAAGGCAAACCGAATGCGAACTATGTACGTGCCAGGATCAGAATTCACGTACACAGCGATTACATAAATGAACATCATCGCACAGTGCTCGAATAGTAACTTAAAAGAGTATTAACTTATTACATCACAGAGTCATAGACATCCACATAGTCATCAACTTAACAGTTAAATCAAAGTGCTAGCGAAACGCAGTAAAGACGAGGCCTTCACAGGCAGCTGACTGGGGGTTGCCGCCAACCCACACCTAGAATTCGTCGTAGTCTTGGAACTCCTGGAAGTCTCCTTCCACGGCTTCGCCTTCTCCTGAGCAGTGGTTACAATGCGGACAACCTGGTGTTTTGTGGTAAAGCAAGGATGAGTACACATCAACGTACTCAGCAAATGTCCCGTTTGGCTGAAGTGGACTAGCTTTATGTGGGGTTAGGCTCAAGCAGTTGCTTTTAGTTGGTCAGGTATTTATCATTAGTAGACGCCAGATTTTAGCATTAACCAACCCATGAACCATTTCCTCATCGAGGAACAACATCATCATATTCGAACCAAAACCATAACATAATCCTTGTATCTCGAACCATCTGTATCTCTAATCAAAGAGGATCCCAAGGCTGCTCTTAACCGTGAGCACGGCTGATATATCAGTTTCACTACCCTCTGTAGAGGTCGCACACTTTACCCATGAGTCATGATTCCCTTTCTGCCCGGGGAGAGCTAATCCCCATTGACCACTACCTAGGTGGTCCGGCAGGGTATCACTACGTAGCTTTTACAAAGATTCCCTAGAGATCATAGCTGCCCGTTAGGTTTCTCCAGTTTGATAAACACAGTACTCCTCCCTGCAGGAGAGTGACTAACAAAAGCAAAACGAAAGAACCTCGGCACTCAGCCTCGGCAGAGCAAGCACTGTGCCTGGACCCCATTGACGGCACGACGGCGAAGCAACTACACCTCTAGTTCCTCTAATTAATTAGCTAAGGGCACCCCATTTCACCCTCATGGTTGCACTGTTATCCCGGGTGGTCTCTCAACGAACAGGTCCTTACGGAGAGGTACTCAGGGAACAGCCTGAGCCCCCTAGAATATCACAAGATCATCAACATCATCAGGATAACAGTATCGTAAATAATCACATCATGTTCATTGATTGAGTTAAGGCAATAGCAGAATGCTAACCATAATAGCCCATAAGGTCATCAAGGATAAAGTAAAGTGTAAAGCTAGTCAATCCTTAGGTTTCAAGTAAGTAGTGCGGGGTAGTAAGTTATAAATGAATAGGACATAATGGGTCAGAGGACACTTGCCTTCACCAAACTATTGATCAGGAACTTCCTCTGCAACTTCCTCGGGAAACACAGACTGCTCGTTGTCTACGTAAAGTAATCATTCACACTATGCACTTGGGAAATAACAAACAAAAACAATATACCAAACATATGCAGCAGAGAGATCACAAGTTCATAATAGAAAAGGAATAGGCACTCTGGTATTCTCTAGGTCTAGGGTAGAGGACTATACAAAAGGATTCATTATCCACTACTCAGGTTTAAGTTAGTGGTGGGATTAAATCATTATCTGGTTTTAAGTTCCTAAACTTAGGTGTTTAAGTCCATAAACTTAAGTGCTCCAACTTTTATTAAAGTCTACTATCTTTTATTTATCTCAAATAAGGTTCCAATAACCTTAATCCTATCCTAATGATTAACCATTAATTGGGACATGGAAACAGCAGGGAAACATTGCATAAACAGATAGATAATAATATTATGAACATTTTGCAATTTGAAGCACCTAATTTGGAGTTCATATGGCAAAGTTATGAATTTTACAAGTTTAGGGGTTAAAAATATACCCTAAGTACCTATTTTGAATTAAATAAAAGGTCCGAGGACCTAACTGTAAGAAACCAGGGACGGCGGGTTCAAATTCCAGAAAACAGGGGGGCTTTTTAAGAAAACGCGCGGGCGAAGGGGTATCGGACACCCACGGCCGTCGGATCTCAGGCGGACGGCCAGGATTAGATCCTGCGGGCGGGCGCGCGGGCGTGCGACGGCCTAGGCGGCTGACAGGCGGGACCGGCAGGCAGCGCGAGCGCGCGGGCGGGCTGACGGGCGGGACCGGTGGGCAGCGCGAGCGCGCGGGCGGGCTGACAGGCGGGGCCAGCGGGCAGCGCGAGCGCGGCGGCTGACAGGCGGGGCCAGCGGGTAGCGCGGGGTGTGGGGGAAGCGGGCCTGGGCCGTTGGATCTCCGGCGGACGGCCAGGATCAGGTTTGGCCTAATTAAAACGGGACCGCCCGATCTGGGACGGACGGTGGGGATTGGGTGGCCGGCCTGGGCTTCTCCTACGGCTAGCTGGGGCGGCGGCGCTCGCCCCCGCGGCGGAGGACTCGCCGGAGACGAGGGGCGCGGGCGCTTGGTGGGTCTCTGGGGCGTCCTGAGTGGCCGGGAAGGTTGGGAAGGGCACGGGGAATTCTTTGGTGGGGTCTGGGTCGGGGCAGGGGCACCGGAGGGGGGCGGTTCACGGCGGAGCGGCTCGGCGGCGGCGTTGAACAACTCCGGCAAGGAATCAAACGCGATAGAGTGCAATAGCGGGGAAAAGAGGGGGCATGGGAGGTTCCTTACCTCAAGGCGAACTCCGGGGACTCCTTGGTGGCGGCGATGACGCGACGGTGACCCGGGGCGACGGTGGCGGACCTCCGCGGCTGCACGGAGGACGGCGGGTGAGCGCGGGCAGAGAGAAATAGGGAGGGGGAGAGGGAATTGGGGTGCGTCCCGGGTTGCGGACGCCGGGGCGAAGCTCACCGTGGCAATGGACACGGCGGAGCTCCAACGGCGGCCGGGAAACGAGCTCGGGACGGCGGGGGTTTATGGCGGCGGCGCTCTGGCGTGCGCGCAGCGAGGGGGAGGTGAGGGAGGGGCCTGCAGGTGCGCAAATGAGGGAGGGGGAGAGGGCGAGTGGGGTTCCGGGCTCAAGTGGCCGAGGCGAGGTGGGGGCGAGCCCCACGCGCGACGTGGGCGCGGAGTCCGCGGCACGCGCGGCGGCGGTTACGCGGGGACGACGGGGCTGACAGGCCGGGCCCGCGAGCAGAGAGAGAGAGGAAAGCGGGCGCGGGCGCGGGGAACGGTTGCGCTGACGGGCGGGCCCGCCAGGGCAGAGAGAGCGGGGGAAAGCAGGCGCGCGCGCGGGGAACGCGGCTGCGCTGACGGGTGGGCCCGCCAGGGCAGAGAGAGGAGGGGGGAGAAGGCGCGCGCGGGATGGGCCGAGCTGGGCCGAAAGGCCGAGGGGGCGGGGAAAGCGGGCTTCTTTTCCTTTTTCTTTTATTTTGGTATTTGTTTTCTCTTTTCTTTTTATTTTCTCTATTTGATTCAAATTCAAATAAGCCACAAATTCAAATTAGACTTTTTAAGAATTATGCACCAAACAAAAGTGAAATCTAGGGTTCAACATGATGCAACAATTCATACTCCCTTGGAGTTCGAGCTAATAGACTATAGTTATAAATAAAATAACCACTTTTCTCCTATAGAAATGAGAAAGAGAAGATTGGGGAAGGATAAGAAAAGGGAAGTAACACCTGAATTTGTGAATATGAGCAAAGAAATTTTATACCCCCAAATTCAGGGTGTTACAAACCTATCCCCCTTAAAAGAATCTCGCCCCGAGATTCAGGGTTGGTCAGCAAAGAGTTCAGGGTATTTGGCTTTCAGATCATCTTCTCGTTCCCAGGTTGCTTCTTCCTCGGAGTGGTGACCCCATCTGACTTTGCACATTCTGATGGTATTCCTCCGGGTGACTCTGTCTGCAAACTCCAGAATCTGCGTTGGCTTCTCTATGTATGTCAGATCCTCCTGGACTTCCAAACCCTCCACTGGCAACTGTTCTTCTGGTACTCGCAGACACTTCTTCAATTGTGACACGTGGAACACATTGTGCACTGCCGACAAACTTTCTGGTAGGTTGAGTTGGTAAGCCACTTCTCCACGCTTTGCTTGAATCTGATATGGTCCAACGTACCGGGGTGCTAACTTGCCCTTAACTCTGAACCTTCTGACTCCCCTGATAGGTGACACCTTCAGATAGACGTAATCTCCCACTTCAAAACTCAGTTCTCTTCTCCTTCTGTCCGCGTAGCTTCGCTGCCTTGATTGTGCTATCTTCAGATTCTCCCGAACCATTTTGATATTCTCTTCGACTTCAAGCAAAATGTCGGGGCCAAACACATGTCTCTCTCCAGGCTGGTCCCAATGCAGCGGAGTCCTACAACTCCGTCCATAGAGTGCCTGAAACGGTGACATCTTCAAGCTGGCCTGGTAGCTATTGTTATAGGAGAATTCTGCATAAGGTAACCTTTTGTCCCATCCTAACTTGTCTTGCAACGCACAGGCTCTCAGCATATCTTCTAGGATCTGATTAGTTCTTTCAGTCTGACCGTCCGTCTGCGGGTGATAAGCCGAGCTGAAGTTCAAATGGGTGCCCAAAGCTTCTTGTAGCTGCTGCCAAAAATGAGAGGTGAACTGCGTTCCTCGATCTGACACTATCTTCTTCGGCACACCATGAAGGCAAACTATCCGTGACATGTATAACTCAGCTAACGTTGCTCCGGTGTATGTGGTCTTCACAGGTATGAAATGGGCCACCTTTGTTAAGCGGTCCACAACCACCCAGATGGAATCATAACCGGCCCGGGTACGGGGTAGGCCAACTATAAAATCCATCCCGATCTCATCCCACTTCCACTGAGGAATCCGCAATGGCTGCAACAATCCGACGGGCCTTTGATGCTCTGCTTTGGTTCTTTGACAGCTATCACAGATGGCGACATATTCTGCGATTTCTCTTTTCATGCCATACCACCAAAACCTCCTTTTTAAATCCTGGTACATCTTTTCACTTCCCGGGTGTATGGAGTAGGCTGTCTCATGAGCTTCCTTCAGGATCAGCTCCCGAATAGGTTTGAGGTCGGGGACACACAATCGGTCCTTGAACCATATTACCCCCTCTTCATCCTCTCGAAAGTCTTTGCCTCTTCCTTCTAAGATTAGCTGCCGGATCTTGTTGATGCTTTCATCATCCTTCTGCCCTTCTTTGATTTCCCGCTCTAGGGTGGGCTCTAATTCCACTGTTACTCCTTGCGTACTGTTCAGGAAACCGAGACTCAGTCTGTCGAACTCCTTGGCTAACTCATATGGCATTGGGTACGTGACCATCATATTGACTTGACTCTTCCTGCTCAGAGCATCTACAACCACATTGGCTTTGCCTGGATGGTAATGTATCTCCAACTCGTAGTCCTTGATCAATTCCAACCATCTTCGCTGTCTCATGTTTAACTCTGACTGGGTGAATATGTACTTCAGACTTTTATGATCTGTGTAGATGTCGCACTTCTGCCCATACAGGTAATGTCTCCAGGTCTTCAAGGCATGAACTACTGCTGCTAACTCCAGGTCATGTGTGGGATAATTTTTCTCATGGATCTTCAGCTGTCGAGATGAATATGCTACAACTCTTCCTTCTTGCATTAGCACACATCCCAATCCGGTGTAAGAAGCATCGCAATACACTGAGAATGGCTTGTGAACATCAGGCAGGACTAACACCGGAGCTGTAGTCAACCTATTTTTCAGTTCTTCAAATGCTTCCTGACACTTTTGGGTCCACTTGAACTCAACCTTCTTCGCTAGTAACGCTGTCATTGGTCTAGCAATCTTTGAGAAGCCTTCGATGAAACGCCTGTAATACCCAGCCATTCCAATGAAGCTCTTGATCCCACGAACATCCTTTGGTGCTTTCCAGTTCAGGATATCTGCCACTTTCTTTGGATCCACTGCCAACCCATCTTGATTTATGATGTGACCCAAAAACAGGACTTCATGAATCCAGAACTCGCATTTGCTCAGCTTGGCATACAGCTGATGCTCTCGAAGTCTTTGCAATACCATCTTCAAATGCTCTACATGATCTTCCTCACTTCGAGAGTATATGAGAATATCATCGATAAACACTACCACAAACTTGTCCAGATAATCCATGAACACACTGTTCATCAGGTACATAAAGAAGGCTGGCGCATTTGTCAAACCAAAGGACATAACTGTGAATTCATATAACCCGTACTTGGTGATGAATGCCGTCTTTGGTATGTCCGAGGGTCGGATTCTGAGTTGATGGTAGCCTGACCTCAGATCTATCTTCGAGAATACGCTGGCACCTCTGAGCTGGTCGAACAAATCTTCTATCCTTGGCAGGGGGTACTTGTTCTTGACAGTGACTTCATTCAAGGCTCTGTAGTCTATGCACATCCTTTTGGTACCATCTTTCTTCTCTACAAACAACACCGGAGCGGCCCAAGGCGAGGTACTTGGTCTGATGTAACCCTTCTCTAACATCTCCTCTATCTGCTTCTTGAGTTCCACCAATTCTGGTCCAGACACTCGGTAGGCTCTTTTGGAAATGGGGGCGGTACCAGGGATAAGCTCTATGGCAAATTCAACTTTTCTCTCGGGTGGCATGCCCGTTAGCTCCTCGGGAAATACGTCCGGAAAGTCCGACACAACCTTGATAGTCTCGAGCGGGTTGGGCTCCTTACTATCAACTGAAATCTGGTGACAGACACCCTCCGCTGATTTAGGCATCCTTAGCTCAGCCACTACCTCTTCTCCTGACGGGGACTTCAATGTTACGGTCCTCTTGTCACAGCTAACATTCGCTTCATACTTCATTAACCAATTCATCCCTAGAATAACATCTATCCCAGGGGTGTCTATTACTATTAAGTCACTGGGGAATCCTATCCCCCTTATTTCCACCCTTATATTTGAGCATATTTTATCTGTTTGCACCTTGCCACCAACCGAATTAATCCTCATGGGCGGCATCATTGCCTCTACTGAGATGTTATGCAATTCTACCCAGGTTGCCGTGACAAATGAATGAGTTGCACCAGTATCAAATAGCACTTTCGTGGGATGAGATTCGACTGAGAACATACCTACTGCCACATCTGGTGCATCCTGGATCGCTTCGGCCTCCAAGTGGTTCACCTTTCCACGGTTGTACGCTTGGTTACGATTGCCTGCTGTCGGCTGCAGTACACCTTGCCTTGTTGGAGCATTGGGGTTGGTCTGCTGCTGCGTCGCCTTCTTCGGGCACTGCATCGCCCAGTGGCCTTGTTCTCCACAGTGAAAACATCCTCTGCCTCCTCCTTGTGCTGGGGCTGCTTGGTTGCTCTGGTTTGCTGCTGGGGCAGGAAGGCGAGGTGCCTGGTGTTCTGCTTCTGATACTGATTACCCCCCTGCTGGTTGTTCTGACGATACTGCTGCTGCTGCTATGGGTACTGCCTCTGAAACTGCTGCTGATGCGGACGCTGGTTCTGATTCTGATATCCTTGTGGGTGACCAGGCCTGCCTTGCTGAGATGAACTGCCTGAGAAACGTGGACGGCTGATGCCTCCGGTCTGGGGTCCACTCATCTTGCGCTTCCGATCTTCCATATCCTTACGCTTCTTCTCAGTCATAACTGCCCTATTGATCAGGTGCTGGAAGGTGGGGAAGGTGTGGTTCATCAGCTGGTAATGCAGGGGATCCACCAAACCTCTCATGAATCTGTACTGCCTTTTAGCATCAGTGTTGACATCCTCAGGTGCAAAACGAGATAGCTGCAGAAACTTGTCTCTATATTCACTAACAGACAGGGGTCCCTGCTTCAGAGCCAGAAACTCCTCCTTCTTCACGATCATCAATCCCTCCGGCACATGGTACCTGCGAAAACTCTCGCTGAATTCTTCCCAGGTGATGGCTTCGGGGTCAGCATGTGTGGCGAGGTAGGACTCCCACCAGGACTGGGCTGCTCCCCTTAGCTGACGGGGACCATACAGAACCTTCTCCCTGTCATTACATTGGGCGGTGCGCAGTTCCCTTTCCACTGCGCGCAGCCAGTCTTCTGCATCCATGGGGTCGGCAGAATGGGCGAAGGTAGGAGGGTGCCCTCTCATGAACTCACCACGCTTATCCCGTGGCATCTGGGGCATCTGCACTTGCAACTGGGGTTGGGGTTGCTGTTGAGCCTGCTGCATGGCTGCCAGAGTCTGCCCAATGGCCTGCACTGCCTGAGTCTGCATCAAGAACATCTGCTCCACTGTCATCGGGGGTGGCGGGGGAGGCTGCCTCTGTTGTTCCTCCTGCTGGTCATGCTGCTCTTGCTGAGCACGCCTGTTGCATCGGCGCCTGTTGTCAGACATCTGTGGAAGACATTCATACATCAGCATTGATCTTACAATCCTCCAGCATAAGAAAAGAGAATACAGAATTCTTCATGACACTGAGTGAACAAAGAGCTTCACTGATCTTCATTATGATTCAACACAGCTTCTCAGATAGAAAGGAAAGTAGAAGTAAATGGCTTCCCAACTAAATAACTGACTTTACTAACATTATAGCTAGGCCAAACTGCAGGAGAAACCCACAGGTTGGCAACAGTCATTACAAAGATTCAAATCCAGCACAAGTTCATCATAACAAGCATGCAAGCAACTGATAAGCAAACTAAGCTAATTGGAAACAACTGATAAGCAAACTAAACTAACTATCTAAGACTGAGACATCTGACTTAAGAATTATTACAAACTTCGACGCTAACGATCTAAGGATCCAGATCTATCCTGGTCTTACAGGCAGGGGAACCATAAGTGTGGTGACCACGTGGCGGCGAGCGGTATGGGTGCTGAGTCCCGACAAGGGCGGGAGAACCACCCTCCTGGTGATGGCGCTCTGCCAGCTCAGCACGCAACTCCGCAATCTCCGTTCGAGCCCTGCTCAGCTCGTCCAGAGAGTGATCCAGCTCAGTGTTAAGCACTGCGACTAGGTTGACTGTGCTGCTCAACCTAGGGTTAGCCTCACCAACAGGGGAGACAACCACACTCTCTGTGCTGCCAGTAGGGCGGCGGGGGTAGTACCGAAGGTTAAGACCGTCGGCCACCCCACCGAACAAAGAACAGTACTGGGAGAGTGCACGTCGTGCTGCATCCTGCATAGCCGCCTCTGCAGTGTCCCTCTCGGAGATGGAATAGTGCTCCGAAACGGCCTCCGCACCCCGGAGGTCATCCTCCGGACGGCGAACTAGGCAGGTAGCCTCCCAGCGGTCCGGGTACCTCCCGCGACTGTGCTGGTAGACTACACAACGATACTCGATCGACCAGGTGTGCCGGTCGAAAGCCTGGCGCAGCAAGGTGTCGAGTGCGTCGTGGAAGTGACAACCGCGGGCGGCGTCACGGGTGATGGGTCGGGCGACCCATCCTTCCGCCTCCTGCGGCTCAGAAGACTCTGTGCTGTGGTCTGAGTCGTCGTCGTCGGGGTCTCCTCCAAGACCTCCTCCAGTAGCTCCTCCAACAGCCGGGGCGTCCCGCGGTGGTGTAGGGGGCGCCTCCAGCTGGGCAACAGAGGAACGGGGCCTCACGGACACCACCTCTTGCTGGGGTGGGGAGGAAGAGCCCTGCTGCTCTCTGTGCTGGCGCCGGCGTTCCTGCTCCTCACGCAGGCGGTGGTGCAGTCTCTCCAGGTGACTCGACTGACCGGACACGGTGCGGTGCAGAGGACGCTCCGCAAGTCGAGACGGCAGGAAAGGAATCACCGACTTACGTGCAGTGTGTCTAAGACGAGCCATCTACAAAAGACACCGTAAGCATAAGAGTAAGAGCAGAACTAATATGACAAGTGAATAAACCGTAGACAGAATAAGATAAAAATTTTAACAAGGTATAATATAGTATATATATATGTAGTAAAACATAGGGTTGGTCGAGGTGACCGACTTTTGAAGTAACATCAGAGGTCAAGGTGAGAGGGAAGGTCAATAGTCCTTAGTACGACCAGTGCTACTCTAGGTCAGCGGTCCTACAGTCAGCACGGCTTTGATACCACTTATGTCACACCCGGTTTTAGAAGGCAAACCGAATGCGAACTATGTACGTGCCAGGATCAGAATTCACGTACACAGCGATTACATAAATGAACATCATCGCACAGTGCTCGAATAGTAACTTAAAAGAGTATTAACTTATTACATCACAGAGTCATAGACATCCACATAGTCATCAACTTAACAGTTAAATCAAAGAGCTAGCGAAACGCAGTAAAGACAAGGCCTTCACAGGCAGCTGACTAGGGGTTGCCGCCAACCCACACCTAGAATTCGTCGTAGTCTTGGAACTCCTGGAAGTCTCCTTCCACGGCTTCGCCTTCTCCTGAGCAGTGGTTACAATGCGGACAACCTGGTGTTTTGTGGTAAAGCAAGGATGAGTACACATCAACGTACTCAGCAAATGTCCCGTTTGGCTGAAGTGGACTAGCTTTATGTGGGGTTAGGCTCAAGCAGTTGCTTTTAGTTGGTCAGGTATTTATCATTAGTAGACGCCAGATTTTAGCATTAACCAACCCATGAACCATTTCCTCATCGAGGAACAACATCATCATATTCGAACCAAAACCATAACATAATCCTTGTATCTCGAACCATCTGTATCTCTAATCAAAGAGGATCCCAAGGCTGCTCTTAACCGTGAGCACGGCTGATATATCAGTTTCACTACCCTCTGCAGAGGTCGCACACTTTACCCATGAGTCATGATTCCCTTTCTGCCCGGGGAGAGCTAATCCCCATTGACCACTACCTAGGTGGTCCGACAGGGTATCACTACGTAGCTTTTACAAAGATTCCCTAGAGATCATAGCTGCCCGTTAGGTTTCTCCAGTTTGATAAACACAGTACTCCTCCCCGCAGGAGAGTGACTAACAAAAGCAAAACGAAAGAACCTCGGCACTCAGCCTCGGCAGAGCAAGCACTGTGCCTGGACCCCATTGACGGCACGACGGTGAAGCAACTACACCTCTAGTTCCTCTAATTAATTAGCTAAGGGCACCCCATTTCACCCTCATGGTTGCACTGTTATCCCGGGTGGTCTCTCAACGAATAGGTCCTTACGAAGAGGTAGTCAGGGAACAGCCTGAGCCCCCTAGAATATCACAAGATCATCAACATCATCAGGATAACAGTATCGTAAATAATCACATCATGTTCATTGATTGAGTTAAGGCAATAGCAGAATGCTAACCATAATAGCCCATAAGGTCATCAAGGATAAAGTAAAGTGTAAAGCTAGTCAATCCTTAGGTTTCAAGTAAGTAGTGCGGGGTAGTAAGTTATAAATGAATAGGACATAATGGGTCAGAGGACACTTGCCTTCACCAAACTGTTGATCAGGAACTTCCTCTGCAACTTCCTCGGGAAACACAGACTGCTCGTTGTCTACGTAAAGTAATCATTCACACTATGCACTTGGGAAATAACAAACAAAAACAATATACCAAACATATGCAGCAGAGAGATCACAAGTTCATAATAGAAAAGGAATAGGCACTCTGGTATTCTCTAGGTCTAGGGTAGAGGACTATACAAAAGGATTCATTATCCACTACTCAGGTTTAAGTCAGTGGTGGGATTAAATCATTATCTGGTTTTAAGTTCCTAAACTTAGGTGTTTAAGTCCATAAACTTAAGTGCTCCAACTTTTATTAAAGTCTACTATCTTTTATTTATCTCAAATAAGGTTCCAATAACCTTAATCCTATCCTAATGATTAACCATTAATTGGGACATGGAAACAGCAGGGAAACATTGCATAAACAGATAGATAATAATATTATGAACATTTTGCAATTTGAAGCACCTAATTTGGAGTTCATATGGCAAAGTTATGAATTTTACAAGTTTAGGGGTTAAAAATATACCCTAAGTACCTATTTTGAATTAAATAAAAGGTCCGAGGACCTAACTGTAAGAAACCAGGGACGGCGGGTTCAAATTCCAGAAAACAGGGGGGCTTTTTAAGAAAACGCGCGGGCGAAGGGGTATCGGACACCCACGGCCGTCGGATCTCAGGTGGACGGCCAGGATTAGATCCTGCGGGCGGGCGCGCGGGCGTGCGACGGCCTAGGCGGCTGACAGGCGGGACCGGCAGGCAGCGCGAGCGCGCGGGCGGGCTGACGGGCGGGACCGGTGGGCAGCGCGAGCGCGCGGGCGGGCTGACAGGCGGGGCCAGCGGGCAGCGCGAGCGCGGCGGCTGACAGGCGGGGCCAGCGGGTAGCGCGGGGTGTGGGGGAAGCGGGCCTGGGCCGTTGGATCTCCGGCGGACGGCCAGGATCAGGTTTGGCCTAATTAAAACGGGACCGCCCGATCTGGGACGGACGGTGGGGATTGGGTGGCCGGCCTGGGCTTCTCCTACGGCTAGCTGGGGCGGCGGCGCTCGCCCCCGCGGCGGAGGACTCGCCGGAGACGAGGGGCGCGGGCGCTTGGCGGGTCTCTGGGGCGTCCTGAGTGGCCGGGAAGGTTGGGAAGGGCACGGGGAATTCTTTGGTGGGGTCTGGGTCGGGGCAGGGGCACCGGAGGGGGGCGGTTCACGGCGGAGCGGCTCGGCGGCGGCGTTGAACAACTCCGGCGAGGAATCAAACGCGATAGAGTGCAATAGCGGGGAAAAGAGGGGGCATGGGAGGTTCCTTACCTCAAGGCGAACTCCGGGGACTCCTTGGTGGCGGCGATGACGCGACGTTGACCCGGGGCGACGGTGGCGGACCTCCGCGGCTGCACGGAGGACGGCGGGTGAGCGCGGGCAGAGAGAAATAGGGAGGGGGAGAGGGAATTGGGGCGCGTCCCGGGTTGCGGACGCCGGGGCGAAGCTCACCGTGGCAATGGACACGGCGGAGCTCCAACGGCGGCCGGGAAACGAGCTCGGGACGGCGGGGGTTTATGGCGGCGGCGCTCTGGCGTGCGCGCAGCGAGGGGGAGGTGAGGGAGGGGCCTGCAGGTGCGCAAATGAGGGAGGGGGAGAGGGCGAGTGGGTTCCGGGCTCAAGTGGCCGAGGCGAGGTGGGGGCGAGCCCCACGCGCGACGTGGGCGCGGAGTCCGCGGCACGCGCGGCGGCGGTTACGCGGGGACGACGGGGCTGACAGGCCGGGCCCGCGAGCAGAGAGAGAGAGGAAAGCGGGCGCGGGCGCGGGGAACGGTTGCGCTGACGGGCGGGCCCGCCAGGGCAGAGAGAGCGGGGGAAAGCGGGCGCGCGCGCGGGGAACGCGGCTGCGCTGACGGGTGGGCCCGCCAGGGCAGAGAGAGGAGGGGGGGAGAAGGCGCGCGCGGGATGGGCCGAGCTGGGCCGAAAGGCCGAGGGGGCGGGGAAAGCGGGCTTCTTTTCCTTTTTCTTTTATTTTGGTATTTGTTTTCTCTTTTCTTTTTATTTTCTCTATTTGATTCAAATTCAAATAAGCCACAAATTCAAATTAGACTTTTTAAGAATTATGCACCAAACAAAAGTGAAATCTAGGGTTCAACATGATGCAACAATTCATACTCCCTTGGAGTTCGAGCTAATAGACTATAGTTATAAATAAAATAACCACTTTTCTCCTATAGAAATGAGAAAGAGAAGATTGGGGAAGGATAAGAAAAGGGAAGTAACACCTGAATTTGTGAATATGAGCAAAGAAATTTTATACCCCCAAATTCAGGGTGTTACAGAACCCGGAGCCGATCCGGATCTGCTTGGAGGTGTCGCTGCTGGGGTCGAGGGGGACGGACTTAACCGTCTCCGCTGGCTCAAAGTTGCCGGCGTGACGCTTCACGTCTGGCACCTCCTTAGAGAGGCTCTCTAGGTCGGCGATGAGGGTCTCGGACTCGGCGAGGGCCTCGGCGTACTCCACGCACTCCACGTCGCATTCGAACGCGTGTTTGTACGTAGGGCCGACGGTGATGACCCCGTTGGGGCCCGGCATCTTGAGCTTCAGGTAGGTGTAGTTGGGGACGGCCATGAACTTCGCGTAGCATGGCCTCCCCAGCACCGCGTGGTAGGTTCCTCGGAACCCGACCACCTCGAACGTCAGGGTCTCCCTTCAGAAGTTGGAGGGTGTTTCGAAGCAGGCGGGAAGGTTGAGCTGTCCGAGGGGTTGGACGCGCTTCCCAGGGATGATCCCATGGAAGGGCGCAGCGCCTGCCCGGACAGAGGATAGATCGACACGCAGGAGCCCGAGGGTCTCGGCGTAGATGATGTTGAGGCTGCTGCCTCCGTCCATGAGGACCTTGGTGAGCCTGACATCGCCGATGATGGGGTCGACGACGAGCGGGTATTTCCTCGGGCTCGGCACATGGTCGCGGTGATCGTCTCGGTCGAAGGTGATGGGCTTGTCGGACCAGTCTAGATAGACTGGCGCCGCCACCTTCACCGAGCAGACCTCCCGGCGCTCTTGCTTGCGGTGCCGAGCCGAAGTGTTCGCCGCTTGCCCACCATAGATCATGAAGCAGTCGCGGACCTCGGGGAACTCTCCTGCCTGGTGATCTTCCTTCTTGTCGTCGTCGCGGGCCTTGCCACCCTCCGCGGGTGGCCCGGCCCTGTGGAAGTGGCGCCGAAGCATGACGCATTCCTCAAGGGTGTGCTTGACGGGTCCCTGGTGATAGGGGCACGGCTCCTTGAGCATCTTGTCAAAGAGGTTGGCACCTCCAGGGGGCTTCCGAGGGTTCTTGTACTCGGCGGCGGCGACAAGGTCCACGTCGGCGGCGTCGCGTTTCGCTTGCGACTTCTTCTTGGCGCCGCGCTGAGTTGACGCCTCGGGAGTACCTTCCGATGGGTGGCCCTGGGGCTGCTTGTCCTTTCGAAAGATAGCCTCGACCGCCTCCTGGCCGGAGGCGAACTTGGTGGCGATGTCCATCAGCTCGCTCGCCCTGGTGGGGGTCTTGCGGCCCAGCTTGCTCACCAGGTCGCGGCAGGTGGTGCCGGCGAGGAACGCGCCGATGACATCCGAGTTGGTGATGTTGGGCAGCTCGGTGTGTTGCTTCGAGAATCGCCGGATGTAGTCTTGGAGAGACTCTCCCGGCTGCTGTCGGCAGCTTCGGAGGTCCCAGGAATTCCCGGGGCGCACATACGTGCCCTGGAAATTGCCGGCGAAAGCTTGGACTAGGTCGTCCCAGTTGGAGATCTGCCCCGGAGGCTGGTGCTCCAACCAGGCGCGAGCGGAGTCGGAGAGGAACAGGGGGAGGTTGCGGATGATGAGGTTGTCATCGTCCGTTCCACCCAGTTGGCAGGCCAGACGGTAGTCCGCGAGCCACAGTTCCGGTCTCGTCTCCCTCGAGTACTTTGTGATAGTAGTCGGGGGTCGGAACCGGATCGGGAACGGCGCCCGTCGGATGGCTCGGCTGAAGGCTTGCGGACCGGGTGGTTCGGGCGAGGGACTCCGATCTTCCCCGCTGTCGTAGCGTCCCCCACGCCTGGGGTGGTAGCCTCGGCGCACCCTCTCATCGAGGTGGGCCCGACGGTCGCGGTGATGGTGCTCGTTGCTGAGGCGACCCAGGGCCGCAGGCGCGGTGTTGCGCGTGCGCCCGGTGTAGACCGAGGCTTCCCGCATGAATCGGGAAGTCGCAGCATGAGGTTCCGAGGGGTACCCCTGCCTTCGGGAGGCAGAGCTCTCGGGCCGTCGGACCGCGGCACCTTCCAGGAGATTCTTGAGCTCTCCCTGGATTCGCCGCCCCTTGGTGGTTGATGGCTCCAGCATCGCGCGAAGAAGCATTGCTGCTGCCGCCAGGTTCTAGCCGACCCCACTGGATGCGGGTGGTGGCCTGAGCCTGACATCGTCGGTGATGTGGTGCTGGAAGCCCTGGGGTAGATGACGTATTTCTCCGGCCGGAGGTTGGCCCGCCCATGCCTGCCCGACGTCCCGACGGATTGGCTCAAGCGCTCCTGCTCCCTCGTCGAGCCTGGCCTGCACCCCGCGGATTTGCTCGAGCTGTGGGTCATGACCCCCCGCCTGAACAGGGACCACAGCTAGCTCCCGTGGGATGTCAATGCGAGGCACCGGCCTAGGGAGGTCACCGTCCTCCGGCAAGCCGAGATGGTTGCCTTCGGGGGGACCCCCTAGATCGACGTGGAAGCATTCGCGACTTGGGCCGCGGTCCTCGTCGCCGAGGCTACGGCTACTGTTGGAACAGTCGGAAAGGCAGTAGTCGCATGCGGTCATGAAGTCCCACATGGCACCGGGGTTGCCAAGTCCAGAGAAATCCCAACAGATGTTGGGTTCGTCGTCTTCCTCGGACCCAGAGGGCCCGTAGGTCGAGACGTCCGTCAGCCGATCCCAAGGTGACCGCACACGAAACCCCAGAGGGTCTGGATTTGCCTCTACGAGAGCGGCCGCCAAAGCGAAGTCGCTAGGCGGGTTGAGGCTGAATCCGAAAGACGCGGGATGGGAATCGATCGGTACCTTTTGGTCGACGGGCGGCGATAAGGTCGCGTCGGGGACTGACTGCACCGTCGTCTCAGGTACGAGGGTGACGTTCAGCAAGCTTTTCGCGAGCGTGCTAGCGTCGTCCGCTTGCTCGGGTTTGGCGTGTCGCGGGGAGACGGCGCTCGCCTTCGTCTCAAACGCGAGGTCGACGCCCGGTGCGCCCCCCGTTGGGGTGCTGGGGCCGTCGACTCGCTCGACAGCCAACGAGGCGCTGTCTCCTGCTTGGCCTTGGTTGCCCCGCCTCCTCCTTCGTCGGCGGGGGAGAGGACGGGGTGAGCTCGAAGGTTGCTCTTCCACCATGCGGGGAAGACGTCGCCGATTCCGCCGCCGGCGGGCGGGTTGTCGGCCGCCACTGTTGTTGTCGCACGGCGGTGGAAGGAGTATCATGTCGTAGCTGCCGTCGAGGGACATGAACTCGAGACTCCCGAAACGGAGCACCGTCCCGGGTTGGAGAGGTTGCTGGAGACTGCCCATCTGGAGCTTGACGGGAAGCTGTTCGTCAACACGCAGCAGGCCCCTACCTGGCGCGCCAACTGTCGGCGTTCCGAGACCGGGGGGTCCCTAGGCCGACGAGTGAATGTTGCCGCGTGCCCCAGCCCAGATGGGTCGAGCGCGTGGGCGAGCGCGAAGGGGGGAGATCGAGGCGGCCGGAGACCGGCGTGAGAGAGGTGGGAATCCCGCGGCCTTCATGTTCATCCCGCGCTCAGGTCGGGTGTGCTTGCAGTAGGGGGTTACAAGCGTCCACGCGGGAGAGGGAGCGAGCGGCCTCCGGCGAGCGCCTGTTCTCGTCCTCGTCCCCGCGCGGCCAACCCCCTCTAAGAGGGCCCTGGTCCTCCCTTTTATAGGCATAAGGAGAGGATCCAGGTGTACAATGGGGGGTGTAGCAGGGTGCTACGTGTCTAGCGGAGGTGAGCTAGCACCCTAGGTACATGCCGCTGTGGCAGCCGGAGAGATCTTGGCACCCAGCTGGTGTGATGTCGTGGCCGTCGGAGGAGCGATGGAGCTTGGCGAAGGGACAGCTGTCAGAGCGGTTGACTCCTTGCTGACGTCCTCTTGCTTCCGTAAGGGGGCTGAGAGCCGCCGTCGTCACAGAGCATGCGGGGCGCCATCATTGCCTATCTGGCGGAGCGAGCCAAATGGGACGCCGGTCTTGTTCCCTGCGACCCGAGTAAGCTCGGGGTAGGGTGATGATGGCACCTCCTGTTGACGTGGCCGGTCTGCGCCCTAGGTTGGGCGATGTGGAAGCTCCTCCGAAGCCGAGGTTGAGTCCGAGCCCCCGGGTCGGGCGAGGCGGAGATTGCCGGCTGGTGCCGGGGTGGAGTCTGAGCCCTGGGGTCGGGCGAAGCGGAGTTCGTCGTCTTCTGGGGCCGAGCCCAAGTCCGAGCCCTAGGTCGGGCGAGGCAGAGATCGTCGTCTTCTAGGGCCGAGCCCAAGTCCGAGCCCTGCATCGGGCGAGGCGGAGATCGTCGTCTTCCGGGACTTAGCTCGAGTTCGAGCCCTGGGTCGGGCGGAGTTCGCCGTCTTCCGGGACTTAGCCCAAGTCCGAGCCCTGGGTCGGGCGGAGCGGAGTTCGCCGTCTTCCGGGACTTAGCCCGAGTTTGAGCCCTGGGTCGGGCGGAGCGGAGTTCGCCGTCTTCTGGGACTTAGCCCGAGTCCAAGCCCTGGGTCGGGCGGAGTTCGCCGTCTTCCGGGACTTAGCCCGAATCCGAGCCCTGGGTCGGGCGGAGTTCGCCGTCTTCCGGGACTTAGCCCGAGTCCGAGCCCTGGGTCGGGCGGAGCGGAGCTTCCTATGGTGCCTTCGGCAGGGTCTGACTGCCTGTCAGTCTTGCTCTGTCAAGTGGCACTACAGTCGGAGTGGCGCAGGCGGCGCTGTCCTTCTGTCAGGCCGGTCAGTGGAGCGGCGAAGTGACAGCGGTCACTTCGACTCTACCGGCTGGGGGGCGCGCGTCAGGATAAGGGTGTCAGGCCATCTTTGCATTAAATGCTCCTGCGACTTGGTCGGTCGGTGCGGCGATTTGGTCAGGGTTGCTTCTTAGCGAAGGCAGGGCCTCGGGCGAGCCGGGAATCCTCCGGGGTCGGCTGCCCTTGTCCGAGGCTAGGCTCGGGCGAGGCATGATCGTGTCCCTCGAATGGACTGATCCCTGACTTAATCGCACCCATCAGGCCTTTGCAGCTTTGTGCTGATGGGGGTTACCAGCTGAGAATTAGGAGCCTTGAGGGTACCCCTAATTATGGTCCCCGACAGAACCGGATCGGGAACGGCGCCCGTCGTATGGCCCGGCTGAAGGCCTGCGGACCGGGTGGTTCGGGTGAGGGACTCCGATCCTCCCCGCTGTCGTAGCGTCCCCCACGTCTTGGGTGGTAGCCTCGGTGCACCCTCTCGTCGAGGAGGGCCCGACGATCGCGGTGATGGTGCTCGTTGCCGAGGCGACCCGGGGTCGCAGGCGCTATGTTGCGCGTGCGCCCGGTGTAGACCGAGGCTTCCCGCATGAATCGGGAAGTCGCGGCATGATGTTCCGAGGGGTACCCCTGCCTTCAGGAGGCGGAGCTCTCGGCCCGCCGGACCGCGGCGCCTTCTAGGAGATCTTTGAGCTCTCCCTGGATTCGCCGCCCCTCGGTGGTTGATGGCTCCGGCATCGCGCGGAGGAGCATTGCTGCTGCAGCCAGGTTTTGGCCGACCCCACTGGATGCGGGTGGCGGCCTGACCCTGACATCGTCGGCGATACGGTGCTGGAAGCCCTGGGGTAGATGACGCATTTCTCCGGCCGGAGGTTGGCCCGCCCATGCCTGCCCGACGTCCCGGCGGATTGGCTCAAGCGCTCCTGCTCCCTCGTCGAGCCTGGCCTGCACCCCGTGGATTTGCTCGAGTTGTGGGTCGTGACCCCCCGCCGGAACGGGGACCACAGCTAGCTACCGCGGGATGTCAACGCGAGGCACCGGCCTAGGGAGATCACCGTCCTCCAGCGTGCCGAGATGGTTGCCTTTGGAGGGACCCCCTAGATCGACGTGGAAACATTCGCGGCTCGGGCCGTAGTCCTCGTCGCCGAGGCTACGGCTACCGTCGGAACAGTCGGAAAGGCAGTAGTCACATGCGGTCATGAGGTCCCGCATGGCACTGGGGTTGCCAAGTCCGGAGAAATCCCAACAGAAGCTGGGCTCGTCGTCTTCCTCGGACCCAGAGGGCCCGTAGGTCGAGACGTCCGTCAGCCGGTCCCAACGTGACCGCATACGAGACCCCAGAGGGTTCGGATTCGCCTCTACGAAAGCGTCCGCCAAAGCGGAGCCGCTAGGCGGGTCGAGGCTAAATCCGAGAGGCGTGGGATGGGAATCGGTCAGTACCTCTTGGTCGATGGGCGGTGATGAGGTCACGTCGGGGACTGACTGCACCGTCGTCTCAGGTACGAGGGTGACACCCAGCAAGCCTTTCGCGAGCGTGCTGGCGTCGTCCGTTTGCTCGGGATTGACGTGTCGCGGGGAGACAGCGCTCGTCCTCGTCTCAAGCGTGAGGCCGATGCCCGGCGCGCCCCCCGTTGGAGTGCTGGCATTGTCGACTCGCTCGACGGCCGACGAGGCGCCGCCTCCTGCTTGGCCTTGGTTGCCCCGCCTCCTCCTCCTCCGTCGACGGGGAAGAGGACGGGGCGAGCTCGAAGGTTGTTCTTCCACCACGCGGGGAAGACGTCATCGATCCCCCCGCCGGTGGGCGGACTGTCGGCCGCCACTGTCGCTGTCGCCCGGCGGTGGAAAGAGTATCATGTCGTAGCTGCCGTCGAGGGACATGAACTCAAGGCTCCCAAAACGGAGCACCGTCCCGGGCCGGAGAGGTTGCTGGAGACTACCCATCTGGAGCTTGACGGGAAGCTGTTCGTCAACACGCAGCAGGCCCCTACCTGGCGTGCCAACTGTCAGCGTTTTGAGACCGGGGGGTCCCTGAGCCGACGAGTGAAGTGTCGCCGCGTGCCCAGCCCAGATGGGTCGACGCGAGGCCGAGCGCGAAGAGGGGAAGTGAGGTGGCCGGAGATGGGCGTGAGAGAGGTGGAAATCCCGCGGCCTTCGTGTTCGTCCCACGCCCAGGTTGGGTGCGCTTGCAGTAGGGGGTTACAAGCGTCCACACGGGGGGAAGGAGCGAGCGGCCTCACGCGAGCGCCCGTCTCGTCCTCGTCCCCGTGCGGCCAACCTTCTCTAAGAGGGCCCTAGTCCTTCCTTTTATAGGCGCAAGGAGAGGATCCAGGTGTACAATGGGGGTGTAGCAGAGTGATACGTGTCTAGCGGAGGAGAGCTAGCGCCCTAAGTACACGCCATCGTGGCGGCCGGAGAGATTTTGGCGCCCGGTTTGTGTGATGTCGTGGCCGTCGGAGAAGCGCTGGAGCCTGGCGGAGGGACAGCTGTCGGGGCCGTCGAGTCCTTGCTGACGTCCTCTTGCTTCCGTAAGGGGGCCGAGAGCCGCCATCGTCAGGGAGCGTGCGGGGCGCCATCATCGCCTATCTGGCGGAGCGAGCCAGATGGGACGCCGGTCTTGTTCCCCGTAGCCTAAGTCAGCCTGGAGTAGGGTAATGATGGTGCCTTCTATTGACGTGGCCGGTCCGCGCCCTAGGTTGGGCGATGTGGAGGCTCCTCCGAGGTCGAGGTCGAGTCCGTCTCCCGTGGCCGAGGCCGAGTCCGAGCCCCTATGTCGGGCGAGGCGGAGGCCGTTGGCTGAGGCCAGGGCGGGATTTGAGTCCTGGGGCCGGGCGAAGCGGAGTTCATCGTCTTCTAGAGCTGAGCCCAAGTCTGAGCCCTGGGTCGGGCGGAGCGGAGTTCGCCGTCTTCCGGGGCTTAGCCCGAGTCCGAGCCCTGGGTCGGGCGGAGCGGAGTTTCCTATGGTGCGTGCGGCCGGGCCTGACTGCCTGTCAGCCTCACTCTGTCAAGTGGCACCGCAGTCGGAGCGGCGCAGGCGGCGCTGTCTTTCTGACAGACCGGTCAGTGGAGCGGCGAAGTGACGGCGGTCACTTCGGCTCTGTCAGCTGAGGGGCACGCGACAGGATAAAGGTGTCAGGCCACCTTTGCATTAAATGCTCCTGCGATTTGGTCGGAGTTGCTTCTTGGCGAAGACAGGGCCTCGGGCGAGCCGGGAACGTGTTTGCCGCTGGAGGGGGGCCTCGGGCGAGGCGGAGATCCTCTGGGGTCGGCTGCCCTTGTCCGAGGCTAGGCTCGGGCGAGGCGTGATCGAGTCCCTCGAATGGACTGATCCCTGACTTGATCGCACCCATCAGGCCTTTGCAGCTTTGTGCTGATGGGGGTTACTAGCTGAGAATTAGGAGCCTTGAGGGTACCCCTAATTATGGTCCCCGACAGTAGTCAAGCGGGTAGAGGAAGGGCACGCAAATCCAGTGCAGCATCCGGTCTACTTCATTAGTGAAGTTCTGAGACCCTCTAAAAAGAAATATCCTCAAGTTCAAAAACTATTGTACGCAGTACTTCAAACTGCTCGTAAGCTCCGTCACTACTTTGACGACCACAAAGTCATAGTAGTCACCGGGTTTCCAATAGGTATATTCTTCACAACAAAGAAGCCATTGGGAGAATAGCTAAGTGGGCCTGCGAGCTGGGGGCTCACGACATCGAGTTTCGGCCTCGCACAACAATAAAGACTCAAGCACTGGTTGACTTCGTATCAGAATGGACCGAGCAACAAGTACCTGACAACCCAGAGGCTATAGAAGTATGGCGAATGTATTTCGATGGCTCGCTGAAACTACAGGGGGCAGGTGCAGGAATCCTCTTCATTGCCCCTGGAGGTGAGCAACTCAAATATACTCTTCAGTTGTCATTCTCAGCATCAAATAATGCAGCAAAATATGAAGCTCTGATCCACGGATTGAACATTGCCATATCACTGGGCGTTAAGAGGTTGATGGTATACGAAGATTCTCTGGTGGTCATAAGTCAGATAAATAAAGACTGGGATTGCTCGACTGATTCTATGGGCAAGTACTGTACAGCCGTCCGAAAATTAGAAGACAAATTTGAAGGGCTGGAATTTCATCACGTGGAAAGAGATCGCAACACAGCAGCAGACGCGTTGTCAAAACTAGGATCCAGTCGAGCTCAGGTGCCACCCGGAGTTTTCATCCAGGAAGTGTCACGTCCATGCATTCCCTCAGATCAGGCGGAAGAGTATAACATTTTGAGCCAGCCAGAGTCAGACTCTAATGACTGGAGAGAACCTATCATCAGGTATATAAAAAATGAAGAAGAATTGGATGATAAGGCCGTAGCAGAACGCATCGCAAGATAGTCGGCCCACTACATCCTCATAGGGGACGCACTATACAGAAGGGGTGCAACAGGAGTCCTCATGAAGTGCATTTCCTCGGTTATTGGGAGACAACTACTAGATGAGATTCCCACCGGGCAGTGTGGAATACACGCAGCATCTAGAACTCTGATTGGGAAAGTCTTCAGGTCTGGTTTCTATTGGCCAACAGCAAAAAGTGATGCAGCCGAGTTAGTCCAGAGATGTGAAGCTTACCAATTCTTGTCAAAGCAGCAACATTTACCAGCACAGCAGCTGCAGACCATACCTGTAACATGGCCATTTGCGTGCTGGGGATTAGACATGATTGGACCCTTCAAGAAAGCTCAGGGAGGCTATACTCACGTGCTGGTCGCCATCGACAAATTCACCAAATGGATAGAGTACAAACCCATTGCTTCTCTAACTTCAGCCAAGGCAGTGGAATTCATACAAGATATAATATTCAGGTTTGGGATACCGAATAGCATCATAACCGACCTGGGATCCAACTTCACTAGCTCTGAATTCTTTGATTTCTGCGAACAACGGAGCATCCAGATCAAATACGCATCAGTAGCACACCCATGAGCTAATGGCCAAGTGGAAAGGGCTAATGGAATGATACTGGAAGCAGTCAGGAAGAAAGTCTTCGACAAGAATGAAAAATTCATGGGGAAGTGGATCAGAGAGTTACCTTATGTGGTTTGGAGCCTAAGAACTCAACCCAGTCGAGCTTTGCATGGAAACACCCACTTCTTCTTGGTCTATGGTTCGGAGACAGTGCTACCTGCCGACCTCAGGTTTGGGGCACCAAGGCTGGTCTTCGAAAGCATAGCTAAAGCAGAAGCTACCAGGCTAGAAGATATTGACATGCTAGAGGAAGAGTGATTGAATACAGTAATTCAGTCAGCTAGATACTAGCAGATCCTGAGGCGTTATCATGGTAAGGCTATACGACATCGATCCTTCTTAGTGGGAGACTTGGTCCTTCACCAAATTCTAACGGGAGAAGGACGGCACAAATTGTCACCGCTATGGGAAGGGCCATTCATGGTATCGGAGGTCACTCGGCCAGGATCATATCGGCTTACTCAAATGGATGGCATGGAAGTGGGGAATTCATGGAATATAGAGCATCTCAGGAAGTTTTATCCTTAAGCAATACTTTAAATGCTATCGGAGCAATGTTGTACTCTATAATTGGAAAATATGTCATCAATAAAGGATCTCATTCTCAAAGGCATTCAAGCTATTGGTTATCAATTGACTTTGATTTGATTAAGACTTGAAATCAGCGCACTTACTCAACTTAGGGTGACCACTATACCCTACTAACGGAGCAATCGCCTTAAGTCGGCAATGACTTAAGACGGTGCAACATGCTCGCACTTACTCGACTAGGGGTGACCACTATACCCTACTAACGGAGCAATCGCCTTAAGTCGGCAATGACTTAAGATGGTGCAACATGCTCGCACTTACTCGACTTAGGGTGACCACTATACCCTACTAATAGAGCAATCGCCTTAAGTCGGCAATGACTTAAGACGGTGCAACATGCTCGCACTTACTCGACTAGGGGTGACCACTATACCCTACTAACGGAGCAATTAGCTTAAGTCGGCAACGACTTAAGATAGTGCAACATGCTCGCGCTTACTCGACTTAGGGTGACCACTATACCCTGCTAACGGAGCAATCGGCTTAAGTCGGCAATGACTTAAGACGATGCAACATGCTCGCGCTTACTCAACTTAGGGTGACCACTATACCCTACTAACAGAGCAATCGCCTTAAGTCGGCAATGACTTAAGACAGTGCAACATGCTCACGACTACTCGTCTCAGGGCAACCTCTATGCCTCACCAGCCGAGCAATCGGCATAGATCAGGAAAAGACTCTAAAACCAGCACGCCGCATTTACTTCAGCGGTCATTCAGAATGACTGTTGAATTCTAACAATGGAAACAAAATGTTATAGTTATCAGCACCAATGACACATTCTAGTGCCCCATCCACCAAATATCCGAGCACAATGATCACACACACATATAATCCACAAATGCATTCAGTATCTTCTAAACATGTCACTACGGCGAAAATTCTCTATTTGGCGATGTCTTTCGCAGGGGCGATCGAGGAAGAAGGGCGACTCGAGGCATCAGGCGCAGCTTTGACATCGGCAACAATGTCATCAGGAACAACTACACCGGGCCTTCTCATCAAGATCTGCCCCGCGCGAATGGCTTTGTCCATAGCCTTGTCGCGCTGAGCTTTCAGAATGGCGCAGTTGTCCTCCGCCACTTTGGTAGCCAGTCGAGCGACCTCTAGCTCCTGGGCGACTGACTTCTTGGAGGCACGTAGATCTTTGATGATGGAGTCCTTGCTTGACACCAACTGTCTGAGCCGCAGAACCTCATCTTGGGACACTTGCAGTTCGCGACGATGATGATCCAGATCTGACATAGTAAAGCGATGGCTTCTCTCCAAGATGGTTAAGGAATTGCTGGCATCACGATATAACCTATCTAGATTGTCACGAGAAGCTGCAAGTTCTCATCTCTCCTCCTACAAACAAGAATCAACTCTCAAGCATCCAGTAAACACTAAGCACGACAGAGCCAATTAAGTAAGTTTACCTCGTGAGCTGCCCTTTCAAAGTCAAGCTGAGCATTGAGAGAAGAATTCAAAGAATGCGCATCATCCAAAGAAGCAGAAACCCAGGTCGATCTGACCTTGAGAATACTTCTCTTCAAGATCAGAGTACCGTCGGGTTGAGTCGACTTGATGTTGAAGACATTTTTCCTCAAGCTCGTAGCACCGTCGGGCCATATCTGGCAAAGCAGTCAAGGAAGGATGCAGGGTTAAAAACAAAAGTTGTTGATCAGCCAAGGAAGAAACAAAGTTACCAACCAGCATTTGACGCCTTCAAATCAGCTATCTGTTTCTGAAGCAGCAATGGGTTCCACTGCGTTAGAGATAGAGCCCCTTCTGGGATAGTGGCACCATGTGATCTCAACTGAGCAGACATTCTGTCGACCAAAGCCTGTGATCAAAGGCAAATGAGTATAGGAAAGATAATTTACCAGAAAGAACAGTAAAACGAAAAGAGTTGAATTACCTTAAGATTGGAGAAGAATGAGGGCAATCCCAAGTCATGAGAAGTTGTGTTGTAGCTCGACGAAGGAAGATCAACCGGAACAATTTGAAGAGCGTTGTCAAGGGTTGACTTAGCCCCACTAGCAGATATTAGAATTCTTGTATCCGGCTCACCGACCTCCAAGGCGACTCGCTTGCTCGAAGTTAAAGAAGCATGCATCGCCATCGCTCCATCAGATCGTGGTGGAGACGACCCGACATGAACATCCATGGAGGTGTGGGAAGGAGAGCTCACTTGGACACCCTCGGGGGCTGGGTTGTAGCTCGCGCCACCCACCAGAGCTGGATCATTACCGGCAACACCCTCGGGGGCTGGGTTGCAGCTCGCGCTACCCACCAAAGCCGGATCACTACCGGCGACACCCTTGGGGGCTGGGTAACTGCCAACACCACCCTCGGGGGCTCGGTTTTCTGCAACAACCACCTCTAAGGCTGAAGGATCCTTAGTCACCTCCATGGGAGTCGGGCCTACTTGACCAACTTCTTGACATCAAAGACTGCCTTCCAAAGTCGACGATGCACGAGACACTGCTCGGGATACCTCTAATCCCACGTCTGGAATTTCAGAGCAAACATCCATCATATCGCCAACAGTCGGCTCCAACAGCATATCTTCAGGAACGACATCCTCAAGGGCCTGATCAAAATCTGCTATGGATAACTCTTGAAGACTGACAAGAGCAGACAGAGCTAGAGAAAGAATATCACTATCCCCCCTACTACCTTTGTAACACCGGCTATTTTTACGAATTAGCGGAACTTCTTCTTCCTCTTCTTCGTCCTCATCAAAAATACGGGCAATAGCCGGTGCACGGTCACACCCATTGGGGTTAGCTTCTGCACGGCCACACCCATTGGGGTCAGCTTCTGCACAGCCACACCCATTGGGATCAACTTCTGCACGGTCACACCCATTGGGGTCAGCTTCAACATGTACACCACCATTGGGGTCAACCTCAGGAAGGACCTCTGCTGGTACTTCTTCACAAATAGGAGAAGAAGGGCCAGCATCCTGGTCCAAGCATGACAGTCGCCAAAGCCGCCTCTTCTTTTTCTTCTTCTCCTCAACAGGCACAGCTGGGCAGCTAACTTGGCGAGGATGCTTTGGGCAAGTACCCTCAGGCTTTTGGGTATTCATTGTTTTGTTAAGCTCTTGTCCCATCGTAACAGCCATTGGTTTAGCATGGGCCGAATCAGAAGATTCTCCAGCCAACATATTGAGTACAGCATCTATTTCTGCATCATCCGGACTTGCCAGCATCGAAAAGTGAACTTGCCTCTCATCATTGGGAAGATCACGAAGGGGAGCAACCAGAGCCTCAACGTCTTCAGGAGAGGGTTGCACTCTAAGACCCAGACCACTATCACTAGCAGGAGGGTTGGACACGAAATCGAAAAATGACCTAGGAGGTGGTAGATTCCAAGCAGAATAAGCAACAGGAGCACCAACATTTGATACCTTGCCCCTCAGGATCATGTCCAGTCGGCTCATCAGATCCTCAGTAGGAATTTTCCTGTCGGTAACCCGAGTTGAATTAGTAGCACCACTGTACAAGTAAGCTGGATACGCCCTGTCTTTCAAAGGCTGAATATTCTTGAAAACGAAGTCAACAACCACAGCTTCGGCAATCAGACCTCTTTCCTTCAGCAGACATATCTCAGCGAGCAGAACCCTAGCTTTCATCACCTCCAAGGCAGTAGGAGACTCAACCCAACTCGGAGTGCGTACATCTGGCTGTCTCCCGACCGAGGGGGGAGGGACTTGCCATGGTTTTCCACAATAAACCATTCAAGACGCCACCCTTTAATGCTATCCTTGAGAGGAATGTCAAGGTATTATGTCTTCCTCCCGCGGCGCATCTCCAGACTTGCCCCACCCACGAGCTGATGCTGCCCCCCAGCCATCCCAGGCCGACAGTGATACAAATACTTCCATAAACTGAAATGAGGAAGAATTCCGAGGTAGGCCTCACACAAATGTACAAAGATAGAAATTTGCAAGATGGAATTGGGATTCAGATGGGTCAGGTTTAGATTATAAAAATCAAGGAGACCATGGAAGAAGGGAGAAATGGGAAGAGCAAGACCGTGGATGAGAAAAGGAACGTAGACAACGGACTCGTGGGTATCTTCTGTCGAAACAGTGACCCCACGGCAAATTTGCCAAGAATAGAGCTCTTTTGGAGGAAGAACTCCAACATCGAGAAGGCGGAGAAGATCTGATTCTGAAACAACAGACATATGGTTACGGGTCAATGGGAGGAATGACTACCGTAGCAGAATTCTGGTTCTTCCGCTTGGGCGCCATCACAATCTCACCGGCGGTTTGAACAAGGGCAAAATCAGAAGGAAACAGAGGAGTGGTTTGAGGCAGAAATGTGAAGTTAGGGCTCAGAACTCAGAAGCGCGCGGCGACGTGATATAAATGGGGTTTTCCCGGGTTGGGCACCATTTCTAAAAAGTGCCAAGTCATCACTCGGGAAAACGAGATTTCCAACATAACTCAGCTGTTACCTCCAAAACGCCGATAGCATCAAGCACCACTCGGCGCTTACCTCTAAAAACGCCGACACTGTCTGTCATAACTCGATTGTTATCTCTAAAACGCCGACAGGATCAAGCGTAACTCGGCTGTTACCTCTAAAACACCGACGTCGTCAAGCACCACTCAGCTGTTACCTCTAAAGCGCCGACAGTGTCTATCCTAACTAGGCAGTTATCTCTAAAACACCAACGTGGTCTAGCATATCTCGGTTGTTACCTCTAAAACGCCAACGTCATCAAGCACCACTCGGTGGTTACTTCTAAAACGCCGACAGTGTCTGTCGTAACTCGGCCGTTTTCTCTAAATGAATGTCGGCAGAACCAAATACGACTCAACAGTTACCAGTCATTATCTCTAAAAACGCCAGCAGCGCTAGGCGCGAAGACAAACTATCAATTGACTATAAAAGAAGAACGACGGAAAAGCGAAAGGATACTCGGAACAAGCTGAAATTTTCTTCAATATATGGAGGAGGGAAGCTTTTCCACAAACTTAAAGACCAACTCATTATGAGTCGGCCTTTTTTTCCCTTTTTCACTATATTACAGTACCACATCACTACACTACTTACACTACACTATACTACTAACTACTACTATATTATTCTACTACTACTAATACTACTCCTACTACTAATTATCTATACTAATATTTAAACCAGTGGCGCTTTGCCACTGGCCTTGCTGCTGCCGTCGCTACCGTCGCCCTTGCCGCCGCTACCGTCGCCCTTGCCAACACCATCGCCGTCATCGCCGCCGTCGCCCTCGTCATTGCCGCCACCGCCGCTCTCCTCCTCGAACGAGTCGGAGGAGTTCTCCTCGTCCGAGAAAATCTCCGACTCATCTGAGCCCTCGAGCCCGGAGCGCTCGACGGCCCGGATGTACGTCCACACCTCGGCAGCGATCCCCTGGGAATCGTTCGAGTCATCGGACGACACTGGGGGAGAGGCGTAGACCGGCAACCCCTCAGACTTGGAGGAAAATTCCTCCTCCGAGTACTCGGAGTCACCAATGTCCTCCGAGGAGGGACTTGGCTCGTGTTTCCGCTTGTCGCTGGAGTGGTGCGACGAACTTCCACCCTTCTTATTCTTACCCATGGCCGGTTGGAAGAGAAGAGAGAAGTGGAAAAATAAGCAACAAACGGCCAGGAGATGTGTGAAGACACCAGCGAGGCAGGCAGTCTATTTATAGAGGCTGGAGGCAACCGCTCATCTCCTACCACAGTCACCGAACAGTCGCAAGTATTCAATAAGAAATTCAAATCGTCTAGAAACAAATCAGGCGGCAGACGCCGTTTCATGTAACACGACACCATTTGGACTGAGGTCAACTGCTTGGACGATATGATTACACCCCGCGGTCACGTCAAGTTACTACTCAAGGGCAGTTTGCTAAACGCTCAGTGTACCAAGCCGTCCCTTGGTTACACCCATTGGGGAGGGGACGTCCAAGAATTTTCAATAGATTTTCCCAAGCAGTCACATCCATACAGTATACGCAATGAATGTATCAAGACAGAAGAAAGATATCGGTGGAGATCGGAGGAAAGCCAAATATAGCTACTGAAGTACAAGTTTAATCAACAGAAGCATTGAAGCACAAAGCGAAATGAAGACCATCCAAGAGCCACCTACCAAACGTCCAATCTGTCGCCGATCAAATAAATTTTAAACCTAACAGGACACACGCAGATCACGCTGTTATTCTCTAAAACAGGAAATGAAGACAACATGCTGATCTCTAAATGAAAGTCGCCTAGAGGGGGGGTGAATAGGGCGAATCTGAAATTTTCAAAGTTTAAGCACAACTACAAGCCGGGGTTAGCGTTAGAATTAAAATCGAGTCTGAGACAGAGGGTGAAAACAAATCACAAGCAAATGGAGAGTGTGACATGGTGATTTGTTTTACCGAGGTTTGGTTCTTGCAAACCTACTCCCCGTTGAGGTGGTCACAAAGACCGGGTCTCTTTCAACCCTTTCCCTCTCTCAAACGGTCACTTAGACCGAGTGAGCTTCTCTTCTCAATCAAACGGGACACTAAGTCCTCGCAAGGACCACAACACAATTGGTGTCTCTTGCCTCGGTTACAATTGAGTTGATCACAAGAAAGAATGAGAAAGAAAAGCAATCCAAGCACAAGAGCTCAAATGAACACAAGTCACTCTCTCACTAGTCACTATTTGATTGGAATGATCTTTGGACTTGGGAGAGGATTTGATCTCTTTGGTGTGTCTTGTATTGAATTCTATAGCTCTTGTAAGGTGTAGGAAGTCTAAAAACTTGGATGAAATGAATGTGGGGTGGTTGGGGTTATTTATAGCCCCAACCGCCAAAAGTGGCCGTTGGGAGGCTGTCTGTCGCATGGCGCACCGGACAGTCCGGTGCACCACCGGACACTGTCCGGTGCGCCAGCCATGTCACTCGACCGTTAGGGTTCGACCGTTGGAGCTTTTGTCTTCTGGGTCACCGGATAGTCCGGTGGTGCACCGGACAGTCACTGTATACTGTCCGGTGCGCCTTGTGGCACTGCTCTGACTCTGGCAGGGCACTGTAGCGCATTGAATGCGTTTTGCAGATGACCGTTGGCGCGAAGTAGCCGTTGCTCCGCTGGCACACCGGACAGTCCAGTGCTACACCGGACAGTCCGGTGAATTATAGCGGAGCAGCCTCCCAAATTCCCGAGACTGGCAAGTTTGGAGTTGGATTCCCTGGTGCACCGGACAGTCCGGTGTGCCAAACTAGGGCACACTTCGGTTGTCTTTTGCTCTCTTTGTTTGAACCCTTTCTTGGTCTTTTTATTGGTCTATTGTGAACCTTTGGCACCTGTAAAACTTATAATCTAGAGCAAACTAGTTAGTCCAATTATCTGTGTTGGGCAATTCAACCACCAAAATCAATTAGAAAAAGGAGTAGGCCTATTTCTGAGAGCACCTAGAGGGGGGTGAATAGGTGATCCTGTGAAACTTGAAAACTTAATGCCACAAAAGCTTGGTTAAGCGTTAGCACAATAATGCCAGGTGGCTAGAGAGGAGTCTCAACAAAACACAATAACCACAAGAGATCAACACAGAGATGACACAGTGGTTTATCCTGTGGTTCGGCCAATACCAACGCTTGCCTACTCCACGTTGTGGCGTCCCAACGGACGAGGGTTGCAATCAACCCCTCTCAAGCGGTCCAAAGACCCACTTGAATACCACGGTGTTTCGCTTAGTTTACTTTATCCCGCTCGCGAGGAATCTCCACAACTTGGAGTCTCTCGCCCTTACACTTTGATGTTCACAAAGAAGCACGGAGTAAGGGAGGGATGAGCAACTCACACAAGACACAAAGAACACAGCAAATACGCACACACAAGACCCAGACTTGAGCTCTAAAGAGTTTCACGAGTTTCTCACTAGAACGGAGCTCAAATCACTAAGAATGTCGAACAAGTGCGCAAGAATGAAGTGTGAGTGATCAACAATGCTCAAAGGATGCTTGGTGGTCTCCTCCATGCGCCTAGGGGTCCCTTTTATAGCCCCAAGGCAGCTAGGAGCCGTTGAGAGCATTCCAGGAAGGCAATTTTTGCCTTCAGTCGCCTGGCGCACCGGACAGTCTGGTGCACCACCGGACACTGTCCGGTGCGGATTTCTTTCCTTCTTTGGCGAAGCCGATCGTTGGAGTTTGAGAGCCGTTGGCGCACCGGACAGTCCGGTGCCCCTTTGTGACTGTTGGCTCGGCCACGCGTCACGCGCGGAATCCTCGGCCGACCGTTGGCCCGGCTGACTGTTGGCTCACTGGACAGTCCGGTGAACCACCGGACAGTCCGGTGATTTTTAGCCGTACGCCGTTAATCATCTCCCGAGAGCGACAAGTTCGCCTGTGAATGGCTCACCGGACAGTCCGGTGATTTATAGCCGTACACCGCCGTCGAAGTCCCGAGAGCAGCCAGTTGACAGTCGCCAGCCTGGCGCACCGGACACTGTCCGGTGCACCGTCCGGTGCACTCAGACTGAGCAGACTTTGGCTAAACACATCCATCTCTTTTCCAAATAGATTTCTCCTATTTCCAGCACTTAGACACAATATATTAGTTCTCAAAACAATGTACTAAGTCTAAAACATACCTTTAGACTTGATTTGCACTTTGTCCAGCATTTGGCATAGATTTACACTTAAGCACTTGTGTTGGCACTCAATCACCAAAATACTTAGAAATGGCCCAAGGGCACATTTCCCTTTCAATCTCCCCCTTTTTGGTGATTTATGCCAACACAACAAAAAGCAACTAATAGAAGTGCAACATCAATACAAATGAGAACTCAAAATTGTTTTGATTCAAATTTGGCATATATGGATCACTCTTTGCCACCACTTGGTTTGTTTTTGCAAATCAAACTCAATTTCCTATCTCTAAGTCAAATTCACTTGTAGAGACATAAAGAGAGGTATTCCAAGAGAAATTGATCAAAGATTTCAAAAACTCCCCCTTTTTCCCATAATCGACTATTCTCCCCACAAGAGGCCAACTTTTGACAAGAGAGACAATAAGAGAGTTTTGACAAACCAAAAGCTCTATTCTACTATTTTCAAAATTTCTCAAGTGGTAGCTGATCCATTTATTGCTTTGGCCTTATTTTCTCCCCCTTTGGCATCAAGCACCAAAACAGGATCAATTTTGGCCCTAGAACCCCATTGCCTCACCAAAATCTTCAAATAAGAATACAAAGGCAATAAGAGTACATGAGATGAACTTGGAATAAGTTACCCTCTCATCGGAGTGCAGTGGAAGTCTTTCATGGTCCAAGTCCATCTTTTCCCTTTCAAACCTCCTTTGAGACTAAATCAAACAAACTCAAGCACACGGTTAGTCTCAAAGGGTCAAGTTGTAGCACAGCTCCCCCTAAATATGTGCATCACTTGCAAAAGGACTTGTGAGGTCCGGGGAGTGTTTGTACAACTTGAGCACCACAAGTAAACAACAAAATGCATAAGGAACATGATCAAAGCATAATACACATGTATGCTACAAATCAATCCAAGTTCCGCGAATCTAAGACATTTAGCTCACTACGCAGCCTGCAAAAGGTCTTTTCATCTAAAGGCTTGGTAAAGGTATCGGCTAGCTGGTTCTCGGTGCTAATATAGAACACTTCGATATCTCCCTTTTGCTGGTGGTCTCTCAAAAAGTGATGCCGGATGTCAATGTGCTTTGTGTGCCTGTGTTCAACAGGATTTTTCGCTATGTGGATAGCACTCTCATTATCACATAGGAGTGGGACTTTGCTCAGATTGTAGCCAAAGTCCCGGAGGGTTTGCCTCATCCAAAGTAGTTGCGCGCAACACTGTCCTGCGGCAACATACTCGGCCTCAGCGGTGGATAGGGCAACGGAAGTTTGTTTCTTAGAGTTCCATGACACCAGGGACCTTCCTAAGAATTGGCACGTCCCCGATGTACTCTTCCTATCGACCTTACATCCAGCATAGTCGGAGTCTGAATATCCAATCAAGTCAAAGTTAGACCCCTTTGGATACCAGATCCCGAAGCAAGGCGTAGCGACTAAATATCTAAGGATTCGCTTCACGGCCACTAAGTGACACTCCCTTGGATTAGATTGAAATCTAGCACACATGCATACGCTAAGCAGAATATCCGGTCTACTAGCACATAAATAAAGTAAAGACCCTATCATTGACCGGTATGCCTTTTGATCAACGGACTTACCTCCTTTGTTGAGGTCGGTGTGTCCGTCGGTTCCCATCGGAGTCTTTGCAGGCTTGGCGTCCTTCATCCCAAACCGCTTTAGCAAGTCTTGCGTGTACTTCGTTTGGGAGATGAAGGTGCCGTCCTTGAGTTGCTTCACTTGGAACCCAAGGAAGTAGTTCAACTCGCCCATCATCGACATCTCGAATTTCTGCGTCATCACCCTGCTAAACTCTTCACAAGACTTTTGATTAGTAGAACCAAATATTATGTCATCGACATAAATTTGGCACACGAAAAGATCACCATCGCAAGTCTTAGTGAAAAGAGTTGGATCGGCTTTCCCAACCTTGAAAGCATTGGCAATTAAAAAATCTCTAAGGCATTCATACCATGCTCTTGGGGCTTGCTTAAGTCCATAGAGCGCATTAGAGAGCTTACACACGTGGTCGGGGTACCGTTCATCCTCGAAGCCAGGGGGTTGCTCCACGTACACCTCCTCCTTGATTGGCCCGTTGAGGAAAGCGCTCTTCACATCCATTTGGAACAACCTGAAAGAATGGTGAGCGACATATGCTAGCAAAATACGAATGGATTCTTGTAACGCCCTGAATTTGGGGGTAGATTTTTTTCTTCTTTTCCCTCACCAAATTCAGGCGTTGCCCTTTCCTTTTCCCTTTTCTCCTCGCTAAACCTTGATCTTTTCCAAAGTATAGCGGGATTCGGCTTGAGATCCCATGTAAAGCAAAACCCTAAAATATTTTATTTTGTGTGATGCACCATGCCGAACCATGCATACCTTTTGATTGTTTAAAAATGTGAAGGCATTCATCTAGAGGAAAATAGATTTTAGAAAAAGAAAAAAAAACCTTTTTCTTCTCCTCTCCCCCCTCCTTCCCCATTTTCGGCCCAGCCCCCCCCCCTTCCCCCCCGCGTGGGCCTCGCGGCGGCTCAGCCGCCCCCCCCCTTCCCCTCCCGCCGTGGGCCGCCTGGCGCCCAGCCGCGCGCCCCCACCCCCTTTGGGCCCAGTCGGCCCAACCGCCCCCCTCCCCTTTCTTTTTCCAAAAATCTCCTCCCCGCGGGTCCCGCCCGTCATCCCTCTCTCTCTCCCTCACCCTAACCCTAACCCTAGCCGCCGCCGCCCCTCCCCCGCGCCGTCGCCGCCCCTCCCCGGCGCCGCCGCCGCCGTCCTCCCCTCCGGTGAGGCCCTCCCTCCTCCCTCCCCCTCCCTCTTTCCTCCCCTCCCTCCTCCTTCCCTCCCATCGGCGCCCTCCCCCGCGCCCCGGGCCGCCCGCCTCGGCCCCGGCCCTGGCCGCCCGCCTCGGCCCCGGCCCTGGCCGCCTTCAGCTTGGCCGCGCCCGGCCACCCCGCGCCGCCCCTCCTTCGGCCGTCCCCGGCGAGCCCGCCGTGCCGGCCTCGCTCCGCTCGGCCCCGCCCTCGGCCACCCCGTCCCGCGCCCCCTCGACCCCGCCCCCATGCCCGGCAAGCTCGGCCGCCCTCCCCCCCCGGCGACCTCGGCCGCCCGACCCCGGCCTCGGCCGCCCCCGCCCGGCTCGGCTGCCTCGCCGCGCCCGGCCCCGACCTCGCCCGACCTCGCCGCGCCCCACCCGGCTCGGCCGCCCCGGCCTCGGCTCGGCCGCCCGCGCCCCGGCCCCGGCCCAACCGCCCCGCCCTGCGTTCGGCCGCCCCCCGGCGAACCCGCCTCCGTCCCCGCCCCGACGTGGTGACCGACCGTGTCCTCGCTCGCCCGTGCCCGCTTGCCCCGGCGTGCTTGCCCGCTCGCCCCGCTGTGCCTTGCTCGCGTCGCGACGGCCCTCGGTGTGGCCTCGAGCTCGGCCAGCGCACGGCCCCGACGCGTGCGCAACTCGTTCGCGGCACGTTAAGTGTGGCTTTGCGCGTGCGCATGTTCGCGCAGCGTTCTGGCGTAGCTCGTCGTGCTCGCGACGCGACGCATAGCGCCCTGTCGCGCTCGCGACACGATCGTCTACCCCCTATCCCCCGTCTACCCCCCCCCCCCGTATCCTATGCACGCTAATCACGTTGTTTATATTAATAAGATAGGAGTCTCAATTCGGAAATTGGTTACGTTGGTTAATTTGTATAGCTAATCGTCTATCTTATTCGATGTTAATCTACTAAAAATGGTCACGTTTACATTAGTGCATGTAGCTAATTCTTATCATTGAAGCTAAGTAGACCTGGAGCACGTAGCATTTAGTTGTTCGTCTACCCGTAGTGCGTCTCGGGCATTAGCTTTAACACTCGCGAGACCTTTCCTCGCCTCTTTCTAACCATGGTAAATTCATCATCGTATGTGACATTCTATGCATATTTACTTTATTTGTTCTCTTGTATGGTGTACTGTTTGTTTCCTGATTTGAATGGATGGATGCATGTATGCTTGCAATCGCATAGAGAACGATCCGGTTGAAGAGCCCGAGGAACTCGCAGGAGAAGCCCCTGAGCAGCAGTCGGTTGGTGGAGGCAAGTGTCCCTTGACCTATCTCTGTCCTATTCATTCTTTAATTCACCTCCCGCATTACACATGTATACCTAAGGATTGACTAGCTTTTGATATCCATGTCCTTGTTTACCTATTTGGGTTGGATTATTATTGTTTAGCTTTATGCTATTGCTCAACTTTAATCAATGAACATGATGAGATTATCCATGATATGTTGTTTTCCCCCTTCTTATTATGATGTTGTACTTGTGACCTTTAAAAGGGCTCGAGCGGTTTCTCGAGTGCCTCTCCGTAAGGACCTGTTCTATGGATGACCGCCCGGGAAAACAGTGCAACCATGAGGGTGGAGTGGGACGCCCTTAGCTGAATAATTAGAGGATCTGGGGTGTAGTTTGCTTCGTCGTCGTGCCGTCAATGGGGCTCGGTGTATGCGGCTCGCTCTGCCAAGGTTGATTTGTCCCTTGGGGAGGAGTGCGGTACATTTAGGAAACCTAACGGGTGGCTACAGCCCCGGAGAATCTTTGTGAAGGCTACGTAGTGAAACCCTGCCTATTCACCTTGGTAGTGTTTAAGGGTTTGATCGGCCCGAGGCAAGAGGGAATCACGGCTTGTGGGTAAAGTGCACAACCTCTGCAGAGTGTTAGAAAACTGATATATTAGTCGTGCTCGCGGTTATGAGCGGCCAAGGGAGCTCCAATGATTAGTGGTACTTGATCAGAGACATTTTGGTTTACAGATGGCAATGAGACTGATGGTTTTGGTTACGTCTATGGTGCTGGTAAGTGGTATTCTTTCCGTTTGGAAAGGGTACATCGGGCTAATAACTTGGGCTAATGTTAAAACCTGGCTTTCTACTAGTAAATAATAATCTGACCAACTAAAAGCAACTGCTTGACTTACCCCCACATAAAGCTAGTCCACTACAGCCAAACAGGATACTTGCTGAGTATGTTGATGTGTACTCACTCTTGCTCTACACACCAAACCCCCCCCCCAGGTTGTCAGCATTGCAACCACTGCTCAGGAGAAGATGAAGCTGTGGAAGGAGACTTCCAGGAGTTCCAAGACTACGACGAGTTCTAGGTGTGGGTTAGCGGCAACCCCCAGTCGGCTGCCTGTGAAGGCCGCGGTTATCTACGTTTCGTTTTCGCACTTTGATTTATTGTAAGGACCATATGGACGTCTCAGACGTATGATGTAATCGACTATTATTTCCTCTTTTAATACTATTTGAGCACTGTGTGATGATGTCCATGTTATGTAACTGCTGTGTACGTGAATTGCTGATCTTGGCACGTACATGGTTCGCATTCGGTTTGCCTTCTAAAACCGGGTGTGACATAAGTGGTATCAAAGCCGTCCTGACTGTAGGACCGCTAACCTAGAGTAGAATGGTCGTTCTAAGGGCTATAGACCTCTGTCCCTGCCTTGACTTTGGTACCCCTTCAAAAGTTGGTCATATCGACCAAACCTATGTTCTACTATATATTATACCTTGCTGAAAATTTTGTTTTATTCTAATCCTTCATTTATTTATGATTCATTATTTGCTGGTCATATTAATTCTGTTCTCACTCTTTTGCTTGCGGTGTCTTTTGTAGATGGCTCGACTTAGACACACTGCACGAAAGTCCGTCATCCCCTTCTTACCCTCCCGCTTTGCGGAGCGTCCGCTTCACCGTCCCGTGGCCGGTCAGTCTAGCCACTTGGAGAGACTGCACCACCGCCTGCATGAGGAGCAGGAACGTCGACGACAGGAGCAGCAGGGCTCTTCTTTCTCGCTCCAGCAGGAGATAGAGTCCGTAGAGCTGCTCCCCTGTGCTTCCCCTGGAGGCGCCCCCTGCACCACCACTAGGCACCCCAGCCCCTGGAGTAGCTGCTGGAGGAGACCCAAACAACGGAGGTGGCGACGACAGCCCGAGCCACGACACCGACTTCTCTGCTGACCATGAGCCGGAAGGATGGGTTGCTCGACCCATCACTCGCGATGCTGCTCGCGGGTGTCACTTCCACGATGCGCTCGACACCCTGCTACGTCGGGCACTTAACCGGCGTACTTGGTCCATCGAGTATCGCTGTGTGGTCTACCAGCATAGTCGCGGGGTCTACCCGGACCGCTGGGAGGCGACCTGCTTGGTGCGCCGTCCGGAGAACAGTCTCCAGGGTGCAGAGGCCTGCTCAGAGCACTATTCTATCTCTGAGCGGGACTCAGCTGAGGCAGCCATGCAAGATGCTGCACGGCGTGCGCTTTCGCACTACTGCTCGGTTCTCGGTGGGGTAGCTGACGGTCTCGACCTGAAGTATTACCCCCGCCGTCCATCTGGCAGCACAGGAGGCGTGATTGTTTCACCTGCTGGCGAGGACAATCCTAGGTTGAGCAGCACAGTCAACCTAGCCGCCGTGCTAAACACGGAGCTGGACCATGCACTAGACGAGCTGAGTAGGGCTCGTGCTGAGATCGCCCTGCTGCGGGCTGAGCGCGCGGAACGTCGTCACTTGGATGATGGTTCCCCCGCCCCCGTCGGGACTCAGCACCCGTACCGCTCACCTCGGCGTGGACGCCAGTCTTATGGCAATCCCGACTGCAAGACCAAGATAAATCTAGAACCATAGATCGTTAGAGTTGGATCTTGTCATTAATACAAAATATATACGTAGAAGCTACAGTCTTAGCGTTAGTCTCGCTTTTAGTTAGTCTTAGTTAGACAGGGTAGTTTGCTATATCCTGTGCATTTATGTTTGTCATGATGAACTACGTTTGGTTTGGATCTTTGTAATGACTGTCACCAGAGTGTGGGTATCCCCTACATTATGGTTTACCTATTATATGTTAATGGAGTTAGTTATATAGTTGGGAAACCTTTTATTCCACTTTCCTCTTTATTTGAGAAGTTGTGTGGTCTGTGTTGGAGATCAGTGAAGATGCTCATCTGTTCAGTGCTGTTGAAGAATTCTATACTCTTTTCTTATGCTGCAAGATTTGCAAGATCAGTTCTGATGTGTGGTTGCATTCTGCAGATGTCAGAGAACAGGCGTAGAGGAGGAAGGCGTGCTCAGCAGGAGCGAGCCGCTCTGCAGGATGAGGTGCCCCAGCAGCAGCACCTGCCGCCCCCGCCCCCGATGTCCATCGAGCAGATGTTTATGATGCAGACTCAGGCAGTTCAAGCCATCGGTCAGACTCTGGCCGCCATTCAGCAGCAGCAGCAGCAGCAGCAGGCACCACCTCAGTCTCAGATGCCTCAGATGCCCAGAGACAAGCGTGCTGAATTCATGAGAGGTCATCCCCCAACGTTTGCTCACTCTTCTGACCCCATGGATGCTGAAGATTGGCTGCACACTGTGGAGCGGGAGTTGCATACCGCTCAGTGTGACGACAGGGAGAAAGTCTTGTACGGTCCCCGTCTGTTGAGAGGAGCAGCCCAATCATGGTGGGAGTCTTATCTCGCCACCCATGCCAACCCCGACGCCATCACTTGGGAAGAGTTTAGAGGTAGCTTTCGTCAGTACCATGTGCCTGCAGGTCTGATGACAGTGAAGAAGGAGGAGTTCCTGGCCCTTAAGCAAGGGTCATCATCTGTCAGTGAGTATCGAGACAGGTTTCTGCAGTTGTCCCGCTATGCTCCTGAAGATGTCAACACCGACGCCAAGCGATAGTACCGTTTCTTAAGAGGCTTGGTTGACCCTCTGCACTATCAGCTGATGAATCACACCTTCCCGACATTCCAGCACCTGATTGATAGAGCAATCATGACAGAAAGAAAGCATAAGGAGATGGAGGATCGTAAGCGCAAGATCAGTGGACCCCAGCCTGGAAGCAGCAGTTGCCCTCGTTTCTCAGGCAATCAACCTCAACAGTTCAGGCAGAACCAGCGTCCATCTCAGCAGCGTTAGCAGTTCCAAAGGCAGTATCCCCAGCACCAGTACCAGAACCGTCAGAACAATCAGTCATGAGGTCAGTTCCAGAGGCAGAATCAGCAAGCACCTCGTCTTCCTGCCCCAGCAAACCAGCAGAACAGTCAGGCAGCACTAGCTCAAGTTGGAAACAGAGCATGTTTCCACTGTGGAGAGCAAGGCCACTGGGTGATGCAATGTCCGAAGAAAGCAGCCCAGCAGCAGTCAAGCCCCAATGCCCCAGCAAAGCAGAACGTGCCTCAGCCTGGAACAGGCAACCGCTCTCAGCCGCGCTATAATCATGGAAGACTGAATCACTTGGAGGCTGAAGCAGTTCAGGAGACCCCCGGCATGATAGTAGGTACGTTCCCAGTCGACTCCCATATTGCAGAAGTGTTATTTGATATTGGAGCAACGCATTCTTTCCTGACTGCATCATGGGTAGAAGCACATAATCTTCCAATTACTACCATGTCAACCCCCATTCAAATTGACTCAGCCGGTGGTAGAATTCGAGCCGATAGCATTTGTTTGAATGTAAGTGTGGAAATAAGGGGGATAGCGTTTCCCGTTAACCTTATAGTAATGGGTACTCAGGGAATAGATGTCATCCTAGGGATGAATTGACTAGATAAGTATCAGGCAGTTATCAGTTGTGATAAAAGGACAATCAAGTTGGTGTCCCCACTAGGAGAGGAAGTGGTGACCGAGTTAGTCCCGCCTGAGCCGAAGAGAGGAAGTTGTTATCAGATGGCTGTCGATAGCAGTGAAGCAGACCCAATTGAGAGTATCAAGGTTGTGTCTGAATTTCTAGATGTGTTTCCAAAGGATTTACCGGGTATGCCACCAGAGCGGAAAGTTGAGTTTTCCATAGAGCTTCTTCCTGGAACCGCCCCCATCTTTAAGAGAGCTTACCAAATATCCGGACCAGAGTTGGTTGAGCTTAAGAAGCAGATTGACAAACTGTCAGAGAAAGGTTACATCCGGCCAAGCACCTCGCCTTGGGCCGCCCCTGTCCTATTTGTGGAAAAGAAAGATGGCACCAAAAGGATGTGTATCGATTATCGAGCTTTGAATGAAGTCACGATCAAGAATAAGTACCCTTTGCCCAGAATAGAAGATCTGTTCGACCAGTTGAGAGGAGCCAGTGTGTTCTCCAAGATTGATCTAAGGTCGGGTTATCATCAGCTCAGGATTCGACCTTCGGACATTCCGAAGACAGCATTCATTACCAAGTATGGTTTGTATGAGTCCACTATGATGTCTTTTGGTTTGACAAATGCATCGGCCTTCTTTATGAATCTGATGAACAGTGTATTCATGGATTATCTTGATAAGTTTGTGGTGGTATTCATTGATGACATTCTGGTTTATTCTCAAAGCGAAGAAGAACATGCAGATCATTTGAGGATGGTATTGCAGAGATTGCGAGAGCACCAGTTGTATGCAAAGTTGAGCAAATGTGAATTCTGGATCAATGAAGTCCTGTTCTTGGGTCACATAATCAACAAAGAAGGATTGGCTGTGGATCCGAAGAAAGTGGCAGACATTCTGAACTGGAAAGCGCCAACGGATGCTCGAGGAATCAAGAGCTTCATTGGAATGGCCGGATATTATCGGCGATTCATTGAAGGGTTTTCGAAGATTGCGAAACCAATGACAGCGTTGCTAGGCAATAAGGTTGAGTTCAAGTGGACCCAGAAATGTCAAGAGGCCTTTGAAGCGCTGAAAGAGAAGTTGACAACAGTGCCTGTCCTAGTCTTGCCTGATGTGCACAAGCCCTTCTCGGTGTATTGTGATGCTTGTTACACAGGTTTGGGATGCGTGTTGATGCAAGAGGGAAAAGTTGTGGCTTACTCGTCCCGACAGTTGAAGGTTCATGAGAAGAATTACCCAATCCATGATCTAGAGTTGGCAGCAGTGATTCACGCGCTGAAGACATGGAGGCACTATCTGTATGGACAGAAATGTGATGTTTACACAGACCACAAGAGTCTGAAGTACATATTCACTCAGTCAGAGTTGAATATGAGGCAGCGAAGATGGTTAGAGTTGATCAAAGACTATGAGTTGGAGATCCATTACCACCCAGGCAAAGCAAACGTAGTGGCAGATGCTTTGAGCAGGAAGAGCCAAGTCAATCTGATGGTCGCTCATCCGATGCCTTATGAGTTGGCCAAGGAGTTTGACAGGTTGAGTCTCGGGTTTATGAACAATTCGCGAGGAGTCACAGTTGAGTTGGAACCTACCTTGGAGGGAGAAATCAAAGAAGCACAGAAGAATGATGAAAAGATCAGTGAGATTCGGCGACTGATTCTAGATGGCAGAGGCAAAGATTTTCGTAAAGATGCAGAAGGTGTGATATGGTTCAAAGACCGCTTGTGCGTTCCCAATGTCCAATCCATTCGGGAGTTGATTCTCAAGGAAGCTCATGAGACTGCTTATTCGATTCACCCTGGTAGTGAGAAGATGTATCAGGATCTGAAGAAGAAATTCTGGTGGTACGGAATGAAGAGGGAAATCGCAGAGCATGTGGCTATGTGCGATAGTTGTCGAAGAATTAAGGCAGAGCACCAGAGACCAGCTGGATTGTTGCAACCATTGCAAATTCCTCAGTGGAAATGGGATGAAATCGGTATGGATTTCATAGTCGGATTGCCTCGCACTCGAGCCAGCTACAATTCTATTTGGGTAGTAGTGGACCGTTTGACCAAGTCAGCCCACTTCATACCTGTCAAGACCAACTACAGCAGTGTAGTGTTGGCAGAATTGTATATGTCTCGGATCGTTTGTCTTCATGGTGTGCCAAAGAAGATAGTGTCAGACAGAGGAACGCAGTTCACCTCTCATTTCTGGCAGCAGTTGCATGAGGCCTTGGGCACACATCTGAATTTCAGTTCAGCTTATCATCCACAGACAGATGGTCAGACTGAAAGGACCAATCAAATTCTTGAAGATATGTTGAGAGCCTGTGCGCTGCAAGATCAGTCCGGATGGGATAAGCGATTGCCTTATGCAGAGTTTTCCTATAACAACAGTTACCAGGCCAGTTTGAAGATGTCACCATTTCAAGTGCTCTATGGGAGGAGTTGTAGAACTCCGTTGCAATGGGATCAGCCTGGGGAAAAGCAAGTGTTCGGGCCAGACATTTTGCTTGAAGCCGAAGAGAACATCAAGATGGTTCGAGAGAACCTGAAGATAGCGCAATCAAGGCAGCGAAGCTATGCAGACACAAGAAGAAGAGAGCTGAGTTTCGAAGTCGGAGACTTCGTCTATCTGAAAGTGTCACCGATCAGAGGAGTCAGAAGATTCGGAGTCAAAGGCAAGCTAGCACCTCGCTATATTGGTACTTACCAAATTCTATCAAGGCGTGGAGAAGTGGCCTATTAGCTCAGCCTACCAGAGAATTTGTCCGCAGTGCATGATGTCTTTCATGTGTCTCAGTTGAAGAAGTGCTTGCGTGTGCCAGAAGAGCAGTTGCCAGTGGAAGGTCTTGAAGTCCAGGAGGACTTGACCTACATTGAGAAGCCAGTGCAAATCCTTGAGACCGCAGACAGAGTCACCCGAAGGAAGACCATCAGAATGTGCAAAGTCAGATGGAATCATCATTCAGAGGAAGAAGCAACCTGGGAGCGTGAAGATGATCTATTGGCTAAATACCCAGAGCTCTTTGCTAGCCAACCCTAAATCTCGAGGGCGAGATTCTTTTAAGGGGGATAGGTTTGCAACGCCCTGAATTTGGGGGTAGATTTTTTTCTTCTTTTCCCTCACCAAATTCAGGCGTTACCCTTTCCTTTTCCCTTTTCTCCTCGCTAAACCTTGATCTTTTCCAAAGTATAGCGGGATTCGGCTTGAGATCCCATGTAAAGCAAAACCCTAAAATATTTTATTTTGTGTGATGCACCATGCCGAACCATGGATACCTTTTGATTGTTTAAAAATGTGAAGGCATTCAATTAGAGGAAAATAGATTTTAGAAAAAGAAAAAAAAACCTTTTTCTTCTCCTCTCCCCCCTCCTTCCCCATTTTCGGCCCAGCCGCCCCCCCCCCCCCCCTTCCCCCCCGCGTGGGCCTCGCGGCGGCCCAGCCGCCCCCCCCCCCTTCCCCTCCCGCCGTGGGCCGCCTGGTGGCCCAGCCGCGCGCCCCCCCCCCCCCTCCCCCTTTGGGCCCAGCCGGCCCAACCGCCCCCCTCCCCTTTTTTTCCAAAAATCCCCTCCCCGCGGGTCCCGCCCGTCATCCCTCTCTCTCTCTCTCCCTCACCCTAACCCTAGCCGCCGCCGCCCCTCCCCCGCGCCGCCGCCGCCCCTCCCCGGCGCCACCGCCGCCGTCCTCCCCTCCGGTGAGGCCCTCCCTCCTCCCTCCCCCTCCCTCTTTCCTCCCCTCCCTCCACCTTCCCTCCCGTCGGCGCCCTCCCCCGCGCCCCGCGCCGCCCGCCTCGGCCCTGGCCGCCTTCGGCCGCCCGCGCCCGGCCACCCCGCGCCGCCCCGCCTTCGGCCGTCCCCGGCGCGCCCGCCACGCCGGCCTCGCCCCGCTCGGCCCCGCCCCCGGCCGCCCTCGGCCACCCCGTCCCGCGCCCCCTCGACCCCGCCCCCATGCCCGGTGAGCTCGGCCGCCCCCCCGGCGACCTCGGCCGCCCGACCCCGGCCTCGGCCGCCCCCGCCCGGCTCGGCCGCCTCGCCGCGCGCAGCCCCGACCTCGCCCGACCTCGCCGCGCCCCGCCCGGCTCGGCCGCCCCGGCCTCGGCTCGGCCGACCACGCCCCGGCCCTGGCCCAACCGCCCCGCCCCGCGTTCGGCCGCCCCCCGGCGAACCCGCCTCCGTCCCCGCCCCGACATGGTGACCGACCGTGTCCTCGCTCGCTCGTGCCCGCTTGCCCCGGCGTGCTTGCCCGCTCGCCCCGCCGTGCCTTGCTCGCATCGCAACGGCCCTCGGCGTGGCCTCGAGCTCGGCCAGCGCACGGCCCCGACGCGTGCGCGACTCGTTCGCGGCACGTTAAGTGTGGCTTTGCACGTGCGCGTGTTCGCGCAGCGTTCTGGCGTAGCTCGTCGTGCTCGCGACGCGACGCATAGCGCACTGTCGCGCTCGCGACACGATCGTCTACCCCCTAGCCCACGTCTACCCCCCCCCCCCCCCCCGTATCCTATGCGCGCTAATCACGTTGTTTATATTAATAAGATAGGAGTCTCAATTCGGAAATTGGTTACGTTGGTTAATTTGTATAGCTAATCGTCTATCTTATTCGATGTTAATCTACTAAAAATGGTCACGTTTACATTAGTGCATGTAGCTAATTCTTATCATTGAAGCTAAGTAGACTTGGAGCACGTAGCATTTAGTTGTTCGTCTACCCGTAGTGCGTCTCGGGCATTAGCTTTAACCCTCGCGAGACCTTTCCCCGCCTCTTTCTAACCATGGTAAATTCATCATCGTATGTGACATTCTATGCATATTTACTTTATTTGTTCTCTTGTATGGTGTACTGTTTGTTTCCTGATTTGAATGGATGGATGCATGTATGCTTGCAATCGCATAGAGAACGATCCGGTTGAAGAGCCCAAGGAACTCGCACGAGAAGCCCATGAGCAGCAGTCGGTTGGTGGAGGCAAGTGTCCCTTGACCTATCTCTGTCCTATTCATTCTTTAATTCACCTCCCGCATTACACATGTATACCTAAGGATTGACTAGCTTTTGATATCCATGTCCTTGTTTACCTATTTGGGTTGGATTATTATTGTTTAGCTTTATGCTATTGCTCAACTTTAATCAATGAACATGATGAGATTATCCATGATACGATGTTTTCCCCCTTCTTATTATGATGTTGTACTTGTGACCTTTAAGAGGGCTCGAGTGGTTTCTCGAGTGCCTCTCCGTAAGGACCTGTTCTATGGATGACCGCCCGGGAAAACAGTGCAACCATGAGGGTGGAGTGGGACGCCCTTAGCTGAATAATTAGAGGATCTGGGGTGTAGTTCGCTTCGCCGTCGTGCCGTCAATGGGGCTTGGTGTACGCGGCTCGCTCTGCCAAGGTTGATTTGTCCCTTGGGGAGGAGTGCGGTACATTTAGGAAACCTAACGGGCGGCTACAGCCCTAGTGAATCTTTGTAAAGGCTACGTAGTGAAACCCTGCCTATTCACCTTGGTAGTGTTTAAGGGTTTGATCGGCCCGAGGCAAGAGGGAATCACGGCTTGTGGGTAAAGTGCACAACCTCTGCAGAGTGTTAGAAAACTGATATATCAGCCGTGCTCGCGGTTATGAGCGGCCAAGGGAGCTCCAATGATTAGTGGTACTTGATCAGAGACATTTTGGTTTACAGATGGCAATGAGACTGATGGTTTTGGTTACGTCTATGGTGCTGGTAAGTGGTATTCTTTCCGTTTGGAAAGGGTACATCGGGCTAATAACTTGGGCTAATGTTAAAACATGGCTTTCTACTAGTAAATAATAATCTGACCAACTAAAAGCAACTGCTTGACTTACCCCCACATAAAGCTAGTCCACTACAGCCAAACAGGATACTTGCTGAGTATGTTGATGTGTAATCACTCTTGCTCTACACACCAAACCCCCCCAGGTTGTCAGCATTGCAACCACTGCTCAGGAGAAGATGAAGCTGTGGAAGGAGACTTCCAGGAGTTCCAAGACTACGACGAGTTCTAGGTGTGGGTTAGCAGCAACCCCCAGTCGGCTGCCTGTGAAGGCCGCGGTTATCTACGTTTCCTTTTCGCACTTTGAATTATTGTAAGGACCATATGGACGTCTCAAACGTATGATGTAATCGACTATTATTTCCCCTTTTAATACTATTTGAGCACTGTGTGATGATGTCCATGTTATGTAACTGCTGTGTACGTGAATTGCTGATCCTGGCACGTACATGGTTCGCATTCGGTTTGCCTTCTAAAACCGGGTGTGACAATTCTAGCCTAGCCACAGGAGCAAAAGTCTCCTCAAAGTCCAAACCTGCGACTTGGGCATAACCTTTTGCCACAAGTCGAGCCTTGTTCCTTGTCACCACCCCGTGCTCGTCCTGTTTGTTGCGGAACACCCACTTGGTTCCCACAACATTTTGCTTGGGACGAGGCACCAGTGTCCAAACTTCATTTCTCTTGAAATTATTGAGCTCTTCCTGCATGGCCAACACCCAGTCCGGATCTAGCAAGGCCTCTTCTACCCTGAAAGGCTCAATAGAAGAGACAAAGGAGTAATGCTCACAAAAATTAACTAATCTAGAACGAGTAGTTACTCCCTTGCTAATGTCACCCAAAATTTGGTCGACGGGATGATTCCTTTAATCGTCGCTCGAACTTGGGTTGGAAGTGCCGGTTGTGCTTCTTCCTCCACCACATGATCATCTTGTGCTCCCCCTTGATCACACACCTCTTCTTGATGAACCTGTTCATCGTCTTGAGTTGGGGGATTCACCATCGTTGAGGAAGAAGGTTGAGCTTGCTCCTTTTGTTCATGTGGCCGCACATCTCCAATCGCCATGGTGCATATCGCGGCCGTTGGAACGTCTTCTTCATCTACATCATCAAGATCAACAACTTGCTCTCGGTTAGAAGCTCATACGAAGTCTTCTTGAGGAGGCGGTGAAGGTAGACCCGGTTGATGGCGTGGCAAGCCGTGTTCACGGCTTCCGACCAAAATCGCTCGGGGGTCTTGAACTCTCCAAGCATCGTCCTCGCCATATCGATGAGCGTCATGTTCTTCCTCTCTACCACACCATTTTGCTGTGGTGTGTAGGGAGCGGAGAACTCGTGCTTGATCCCTTCCTCCTCAAGGTACTCCACTTGAAGGTTCTTGAACTCGGACCCGTTGTCGCTCCTTATCTTCTTCACCTTGAGCTCAAGCTCATTTTGAGCTCTCCTTAGGAAGCGCTTGAGGGTCCCTTGGGTTTCAGATTTATCCTGCAAAAAGAATACCCAAGTGAAGCGGGAAAAATCATCCACTATAACAAGACCATACTTACTTCCTCCTGTGCTTAGATAGGCGACGGGTCCGAAGAGGTCCATATGAAGCATCTCCAATGGTCTTGATGTGGTCATCACATTTTTGGGATGATGAGAGCTTCCCACCTGTTTACCTGCTTGACAAGCTGCACAAGGTCTATCTTTTTCGAAATGCACGTTAGTTAGACCTATCACGTGTTCTCCCTTTAGAAGCTTGTGAAGGTTCTTCATCCCCACATGAGCTAAATGGCGATGCCACAGCCAGCCCATGCTAGTCTTAGCAATTAAGCATGCATCTAGACCGGCCTCCTCTTTTGCAAAATCAACTAAATAGAGTTTGCCGTCTAATACACCCTTAAAAGCTAATCAACCATCACTTCTTCTAAAGACAGACACATCTACATTTGTGAATAAACAATTATATCCCATATTGCACAATTGACTAACGGATAACAAATTATATCCAAGCGACTCAACTAAAAACACATTAGAAATAGAGTGCTCGGATGAAATAGCAATCTTCCCTAACCCTTTCACCTTGCCTTGGTTCCCATCACCGAATATGATTGAATCTTGGGGATCCTTGTTCTTGACATAGGAAGAGAACATCCTCTTTTCCCCCGTCATGTGGTTTGTGCATCCGCTGTCGATAATCCAGCTTGAGCCCCCGGATGCATAAACCTGCAAGGCAAATTTAGGCTTGGGTCTTAGGTACCCAACTCTTGTTGGGTCCTACAAGGTTAGTCACAATAGTCTTAGGGACCCAGATGCAAGTTTTATCTCCCTTGCATCTTGCCCCTAATTTCCTAGCAATTACCTTCTTATCCTTTCTACAAATAGCAAAGGAAGCATTGCAAGTATGAAAAATTGTAGAAGGTTCATTAATTACTTTCCTAGGAACATGAACAATATTCTTTCTAGGCACATGATGAATGTTTTTCCTAGGCATATCTCTATCATGCACAACATGAGAACTAGAAGCAGTCATAGCATATGAATCATAAGCACAGGTCCTATACGCATTTCTAGAAAATTTTCTATCACCATAAATGAAAGCATGGTTCTTTTGAACACTACTAGCCATAGGGGCCTTCCCTTTCTCCTTGATGGAGATGGAAGCCTTATGGCTTGTTAAGTTCTTGACTTCCCTCTTGAAGCCAAGACCATCCTTAATTGAGGGGTGTCTACCAATCGTGTAGGCATCCCTTGCAAATTTTATTTTATCAATTTCACTCTTGCTAGTCTTAAGTTGGGTATTAAGACTAGCTAATTCATCATTCAATTTAGAAATTGAAACTAGGTGATCACTACAAGCATCAACATCAAAATCTTTACACCTATTACAAATTGTAACATGTTCTACACAAGATGTTGATTTATTTGCTATTTCTAACTTAGCATTCAAATCATCATTTATGCTCTTTAAGCTAGAAATAGAGTCATGGCATGAAGACAATTCACTAGAAAGCATTTCATTCCTTTTAATTTCTAAAGCAAGGGATTTTTGTGCCTCTACAAACTTATCATGTTCTTCATACAAAAGATCCTCTTGCTTTTCTAATAACCTATTCTTATCATTCAAGGCATCAACTAATTCATTAATTTTATCAACCTTGGTTCTATCTAGGCCCTTGAATAAACATGAATAATCTATTTCATCATCATCACTAGACTCATCCTCACTTGAAGAAGCATAAGTAGAATTCCGAGTACATACCTTCTTCTCGTTCGCCATGAGGCATGTGTGACGCTCGTTTGGGAAGAGGGCCGATTTGTTGAAGACGGTGGCGGCGAGTCCTTCGTTGTCGGAGTCGGATGACGAACAATCCGAGTCCCACTCCTTGCCAAGGTGTGCCTCGCCCTTAGCCTTCTTGTAAGCTTTCTTCTTTTCCCTCTTGTTCCCTTGTTCCTGGTCACTATCATTATCGGGACAGTTAGCAATAAAATGACCAACCTTACCACATTTGAAGCATGAGCGCTTCCGCTTCGTCTTGTTCTTGTTAGGCTGCCCCTTGCGTCCCTTTAGCGCCGTCTTGAAGCGCTTGATGATGAGGGCCATCTCTTCATCATTGAGCCCGGCCGCCTCAACTTGTGCCACCTTGTTAGGTAGCGTCTCCTTGCTTCTCGTTGCTTTGAGGGCGATGGTTTGAGGCCCATGGATTGGGCCATTTAGCGCATCATCCACGTACCTCGCCTCCTTGATCATCATTCGCCCACTTACGAACTTCCCAAGAACTTCTTCGGGCGACATCTTGGTGTACCTAGGATTTTCACGAATATTGTTCACCAGATGTGGATCAAGTACAGTAAAAGACCTTAGCATTAGACGAACGACGTCGTGGTCCGTCCATCGCGTGCTTCCGTATCTCCTTATCTTGTTGATGAGGGTCTTGAGTCGGTTGTATGTTTGGGTTGGCTCATCTCCCCTTATCATTGTGAATCTTCCAAGCTCGCCCTCCACCAACTCCATTTTGGTGAGCATGGTGACGTCGTTCCCCTCATGTGAGATCCTGAGGGTGTCCCAGATCTGCTTGGCATTGTCCAAGCCGCTCACCTTATTGTACTCTTCCCTGCACAAAGATGCTAAAAGGACAGTAGTAGCTTGTGCATTTTTGTGGATTTGTTCATTTATAAACATGGGGCTATCCGAGCTATCAAATTTCATTCCACTCTCTACAATCTCCCATATACTTGGATGGAGAGAGAACAAGTGACTACGCATTTTGTGACTCCAAAATCCATAGTCCTCCCCATCAAAGTGTGGAGGTTTACCAAGAGGAATGGAAAGCAAATGTTTATTTGAGCTATGCGGAATACGAGAATAATCGAAAGAGAAGTTTGAATTAACCGTCTTTCTTTTGTCGTAGTCGTTGTCGTCGTTGTCCTTTTGGGAAGAAGTGGACTCGTCGTTGTCGTCGTAGTAGACGATCTCCTTGATGCATCTTGTCTTCTTCTTCTTCCCGTCCTTTCGTTTGTGGCCCGAGCCCGAGTCGGTAGGCTTGTCATCCTTCGGCTCATTGACGAAGGACTCCTTCTCCTTATCATTGATCACAATCCCCTTGCCCTTAGGATCCATCTCTTTGGGCGATTAGTCCCTTTGTGAAGAGAACGGCTCCGATACCAATTGAGAGCACCTAGAGGGGGGTGAATAGGTGATCCTGTGAAACTTAAAAACTTAATGCCACAAAAACTTGGTTAAGCGTTAGCACAATAATGCCAGGTGGCTAGAGAGGAGTCTCAACAAAACACAATAACCACAAGAGATCAACACAGAGATGGCACAGTGGTTTATCCCGTGGTTCGGCCAAGACCAACGCTTGCCTACTCCACGTTGTGGCGTCCCAACGGACGAGGGTTGCAATCAACCCCTCTCAAGCGGTCCAAAGACCCACTTGAATACCACGGTGTTTTGCTTAGTTTACTTTATCCCACTCGCGAGGAATCTCCACAACTTGGAGTCTCTCGCCCTTACACTTTGATGTTCACAAAGAAGCACGGAGTAAGGGAGGGATGAGCAACTCACACAAGACACAAAGATCACAGCAAATACGCACACACAAGACCCAGACTTGAGCTCTAAAGAGTTTCACGAGTTTCTCACTAGAACAGAGCTCAAATCACTAAGAATGTCGAACAAGTGCGCATGAATGAAGTGTCAGTGATCAACAATGCTCAAAGGATGCTTGGTGGTCTCCTCCATGCGCCTAGGGGTCCCTTTTATAGCCCCAAGGCAGCTAGGAGCCGTTGAGAGCATTCCAGGAAGGCAATTCTTGCCTTCAGTCGCCTGGCGCATCGGACAGTCCGGTGCACCAACGGACACTGTCCGGTGCGGATTTCTTTCCTTCTTTGGCGAAGCCGACCGTTGGAGTTTGAGAGCCGTTGGCGCACCGGACACTGTCCGGTGCACACCGGACAGTCCGGTGCCCCTTTGTGACCGTTTGCTCGGCCACGTGTCACGTGCGGAATCCTCGGCCGACCGTTGGCCCGGCTGACTGTTGGCTCACCGGACAGTCCGGTGCACCACCGGACAGTCTGGTGATTTTTAGTCGTACGCCGTTAATCATCTCCCGAGAGCGACAAGTTCGCCTGTGAACGGCTCACCGGACAGTCCGGTGGTGACACCACCGGACAGTTCGGTGATTTATAGCCGTACACCGCCGTCGAAGTCCCGAGAGCAGCCAGTTGACAGTCGCCAGCCTGGCGCACCGGACACTGTCCGGTGCACCACCGGACAGTTCGGTGCACTCAGACTGAGCAGACTTTGGCTGAACACATCCATCTCTTTTCCAAATAGATTTCTCCTGTTTCCAGCACTTAGACACAATACATTAGTTCTCAAAACAATGTACTAAGTCTAGAAACATACCTTTAGACTTGATTTGCACTTTGTCCAGCATTTGGCATAGATTTACACTTAAGCACTTGTGTTGGCACTCAATCACCAAAATACTTAGAAATGGCCCAAGGGCACATTTCCCTTTCAATTTCCCTTTCAATCTCCCCCTTTTTGGTGATTGATGCCAACACAAACCAAAGCAAATATATAGAAGTGCAGAATTGAACTAGTTTGCATAATGTAAGTGCAAAGGTTGCATGGAATGAAACCAATAATTATTTCTACTAGATATGCATGGATGGCTTTCTTCTAATTTAAAAATTTTGGACCACGCTTGCACCACTTGTTTTGTTTTTGCAAACTCTTTTGTAAATTCTTTTCAAAGTCCTTTTGCAAATAGTCAAAGGTAAATGAATAAGATTTTGAGAAGCATTTTCAAGATTTGAAATTTTCTCCCCCTGTCTCAATTGCTTTTCCTTTGACTAAACAAAAACTCCCCTTAATAAAATCCTCCTCTTAGTGTTCAAGAGGGTTTTAGATATTAATTTTAAAGAGGGTATACCAATTGAAATTATATCAAAATTATATCAAAAATAAGATTCCAATTGAAAAATTCTTTTCTTAACTTTGAAATACTACATTTTTGAAATTAGGTGGTGGTGCGGTCCTTTTGCTTTGGGCTAATACTCTCTCCCCCTTTGGCATGAATCGCCAAAAACGGATACTTGTGAGTGAAATATAAGCCCTTTTCCAAACTATCTCCCCCTTTGGCAAACAAAAATTAGGAGTGAAGATTATACCAAAGTGGAGAACGATGCGGAGTACCGGTGTAACACCCTGAATTTGGGGTATACAATTTCTTTTCTAATATTTACCAAATTCAAGTGTTACCCTCTCTTTTCCTTGCTTTTCTTTTTTTCCCTAAATAGTAAAAAGTTATTTTGTTTTACATCTATGCGTAAGCCTAGTAAAATAAAATCTTAGAGGAACTTTGATTGTTGCATTCATGCCGATGCATAGTGTTTATGAGTGCAAAATGTTATTGTAGCAGATTAAAATATCTCGAGGATGTTCCCAAGAGTTTTTTGAATCTTTGGAACATTTCTTCGAGTATTAAATATGAATTTTAGTTTTTCTAATATTAATTAAATACCTAAAATTTAGTATTTGCAAAAACTATAAAATTATGAAAACTCGATAATATATGTATATATTTCTTCCTCTCGTCGAACCTGTTCTAGATCTAGTGCCCTTTTCGCGAGATCACCAAATCGCCTCTCGCGCCCTCTTCTTTCTATATACACATGGCCCAACTCGGTCGCCTGTCGTGTCACACGCACCGGAGCGCCTGTTGCTACGCGTGTCGTGAGTCTCGCACGTCAGCTAGAGCTCCCTAAAATCACAACCGTTGTGCGGGACCTATATATCATCAGCCTCGTCTCCCCCTCTCTAAAACCACCACATCCCGATTCACGCAGCGCACAACCATTCCCTCACCCCATGTTCCGGCCCCTGCGCGCGGCGGCGAGCCCGCCCAGTTGCAGTGCCCCGCCGCCCGGCCAGACTCCAGCGCCCCGATGTCTCGTTCTCCCCTGCATCCCTCGCATACCCAGCCACTGGCCATGGCAGTCCGTGCCCAGATCTCTGTGCACGGCGAGCGCTTGTTCCTCGAAGCCAGGCCGAGCCGTCCCCACGTTCGGCCGCTTGCCCGTAATCGCTCAGGTAGCTTTCTTTCTCATCCGTTCATCTTCCCAAAACTGCTCCCTCTGCAATCAGCGCGCACGTCCAGTGTCTCAAATCCAGAACCGCCCATGCCCCAATTTTTTCTCCTACGCAGTTCGTCGCCCACCCGACCGTGTCCGGCCTCGCGGTGGTCGGCCTCGCCGTGCCCGCTGCGATCACACAGCAGCAGGCAAGCCGGAACCGCCAACGCAGTCCGCAGGCGTCGCTCCGCCCGCCTTCGCCGTCCACCTCGCCGGAGCCTATCCCCGGCACCCACGCTCGAGTCCACGGAGAATGCGATCCATTCCGAGCTTCGAGGAATCGAGGATCAAGCTTCGGCGACCATGTGATCAAGTTCTTCGAGTTCTACAAGATCGAAGACCCTGAGCATCTGTTTGGTGAAGGCAAGTGTCATCTGACCCATTATGTCCTATTTACTTTATAATTCACTGTCCCACATTACTCAATTGAAACCTAAGGATTGACTAGCTTTGTATTTACCTTGTCCTTGATTACCTTTTGGGTTATTATGGTTAGCTTCGTGCTATTGCTTTACTTAAATCAATGAACATGATGTGATTACTTATGATACGATGATGTTATCCCGATGATGATCTTGTGATACTTTAGGGGACTCAGGCTGTTTCCTGAGTGCCTCTCCGTAAGGACCTGTTCGGGGAGCGACACCCCGGGAAAACAGTGCAACCATGAGGGTAGTATGGGACGCCCTTGGCCAAGTAATTAGGGAAGTCTTATGTTGGGTGTTGGTTTTTGGTTGTTGGGAAACGGAGGCATCTGTTATGGCTCCTATATTCTCGCTCAGGGATCTGGGTACGGGCATCGTCCCACGGCTTTTTCCTGAGGGCAGAGGTATAGGTTTTGGGACATCAGATGGACTTTATGCAATGGTCATTTCCAACATTCGCATAGTGAGGACCCTAGGGAAAAGCCACGTAGTGAGACCCTGCCAGTTCACCTTGGAAGTGATCAATGGGGAGTCGCGATCCTCGGGCAGAAAGGGAATCACGGCTCATGGGTAAAGTGTGCAACCTCTGCAGAGTGTTATGAAACTGATATATCAGCCGTGCTCGCGGTTATGAGCGGCCAAGGGAGCTCCATTGATTAGAGATACTTGATCAGAGATGGTTTGTTTACAGATGATGAGGAGGAGGATGATTATGATTATGCTTATGGTAATGGTAAGTGGTATTCTTTCCGTTTGGAAAGGGTACTTTGGGTTAAGAACTTGGGTTAATGCTAAAACCTAGCTTTCTACTAGTAATAATAACCTGACCAACTAAAAGCAACTGCTTGACTTAACTCGACATAAAGCTAGTCCACTACAGCTAAACGGGACATTTGCTGAGTACGTTGATGTGTACTCACCCTTGCTTTCACAAAACACCAGGTTGCCTTTGGTGCAATCTATGCTTAGGTAAAGAAGAAGGCGTCGAGGCGGATCTCCAGGAGTTCCAGGACTTCGACGAGTTCGAGGATTAGGCTAGCGACCTCCCCCAGTCAGCTGCCTGTGGTGGGTTTGTTTACGTTGGCTACGTTTCTATTATGTGCACTTTGATTTTTATTATGTAAATGACTCTAGTCTTTAATATTATTACTTACTCTCTATTGTTATTCAAAGCATTGTGCTATGATAAGTCATTTATGTAATCACTGTGTACGTGAGTTCTGATCCTGGCACGTACATGGTTCGCATTCGGTTTGCCTTCAAAACCGGGTGTGACAACCGGCAAATATAATTGGAGTTGAGTGGAAGCGCCTTCTTTGCCGAATACTCCATTTCCCTTTTAATATCTATGACGAAGCATAATAATACACTTGAAAATACATTAGTCATAGACATAAGAGAGATATGATCAAAGGTATAAAAATGAGCTATGTGTGCAAAGAATCAATCAAAATTCCTGGAATCAAGAATATTTAGCTCATTCCTAAGTTTGGTAAAGGATTGCTCATCTAAAGGCTTGGTAAAGATATCGGCCAATTGGTCCTTGGTGTTTATATAGGCTATCTCGATATCCCCCTTTTGTTGGTGATTTCTCAGAAAGTGATACCGAATGGCTATGTTCTTAGTGCGGCTGTGTTCAACGGGATTATCCGCCATGCGGATTGCACTCTCATTGTCACATAGGAGAGGGACTTTGCTAAACTTGTAGCCATAGTCCCTAAGGGTTTGCCTCATCCAAAGCAATTGCGCACAACAATGGCCTGCGGCAATGTACTCGGCTTCGGCGGTAGAAAGAGCTACTGAGTTTTGTTTCTTTGAGGCCCAAGACACTAGGGATCTTCCCAGAAACTGACAAGTCCCTGATGTGCTCTTCCTATTAATCTTACACCCTGCCCAATCAGCATCGGAATATCCTAATAAATCAAATGAGGATCCCTTGGGGTACCAAAGACCAAACTTAGGTGTTTGAACTAAATATCTCAAGATTCGCTTCACGGCCCTAAGGTGAACTTCCTTAGGGTCAGCTTGGAACCTTGCACACATGCATACGGAAAGCATAATGTCCGGTCGAGATGCACATAAATAGAGTAAAGAACCTATCATCGACCGGTATACCTTTTGATCTACGGATTTACTTCCCGTGTCGAGGTCGAGATGCCCATTGGTTCCCAAGGGTGTCTTGATGGGCTTGGCATCCTTCATTCCAAACTTGGTAAGAATATCTTGAACGTACTTCGTTTGGCTGATGAAGGTGCCCTCTTGGAGTTGCTTCACTTGAAATCCTAGAAAATACTTCAACTCCCCCATCATAGACATCTCGAATTTTTGAATCATGATCCTACTGAACTCTTCACAAATAGATTTATTAGTAGACCCAAATATGATATCATCAACATAAATTTGGTATACAAACAAATCATTTTCAATGGTTTTAGTGAATAAAGTAGGATCGGCCTTTCCGACTTTGAAGCCATTTTCTATAAGAAAATCTCTTAGGCATTCATACCATGCTCTTGGGGCTTGCTTGAGCCCATAAAGCGCCTTAGAGAGTTTGTAAACATGGTTAGGATACTCACTATCTTCAAAGCTGGGAGGTTGCTCAACATAGACCTCTTCCTTGATAGGTCCGTTGAGGAATGCACTCTTCACGTCCATTTGGTAGAGCTTAAAGTCATGGTGAGTAGCATAGGCAAGTAATATTCGAATTGACTCAAGCCTAGCTACGGGTGCATAGGTTTCACCGAAATCCAAACCTTCGACTTGTGAATACCCTTTGGCCACAAGTCGTGCCTAATTCCTTGTAACACCCACTTTGTAAATTGTTAGAGATAATACCAATAGAGAAACAATTTCTCTTTATGTGAGTTTGGTCTTTATGCATCATCATATGTGAGCACCATGTCCAAAAACAATTAATAAAGAGATATGCTACTAAATCATTGCATCATGCTGAATATTTTATTTGTGTGTGCATTTTTGTGACAATATTATAATAATACAAAAAAAAGAAATATGTTAAATATCCAAATGGGGATTTAAATCCTAAAATAATCCTAGAATTAAGAAAAAAGAGAAGGGAGAGATTATACAAAATAGAGGGAAATAAATATATGAAAGAATACATTTTGTTCCTACTAATATTTTAATTTAGGTACTTAACTCAGTTATGAAGCTCACAAACAAGTTTGAATTCAAAATGGAGATTTAAAAACGAAATGAAACAGAAAATAAAAAAAGAAAAAGGAAAACTAGCTAGTGGGCCGCCAACTCCGAATTTGGCCCACTTCCATTTTGCTCCTGCGCAGCCCATCACCGCGCTCCCTCAACCTCGCTGGCCAGTCGTCGCGCGCGCCGTGCTGCTGACCTGTGGGCCACACCGGTCATCCGCTCCCGCGCGTGTCTGTTACACTGGTGTGTGGCCCCCGCATGTCGGGTGTGTCCCTGTTATCCGGCCGAAAACGAATCAGCCCGCACTGCGCGCCCGATTTCTCCGCCGCCGCATGCTCCAGCTCAACTGTTCCCCCTCTACCTGGCTACCTTGCGCGGCCGTATTAAACCATCCCTCACATCATCCTCCACCCAAACCAAGTCGCGCCGCAACCCTCCACCTCTTCTAGAACCGCCCGCCGTTGCAGTGTCCGCTGAGCTTTGTGTTGACGAGAGAATCGCCGCGGGCGTCTAACGGTGGGGTGCCTCGGTCGATTTCGGGCACGCTGGTGGGTGTTGGAGCGTGGCGGAGTTGGTACCGGCAAGTAATTGCGCTGTGGACAATGGCGGCGTTGTGAATCTCTCACCGGAGAGGTACTCCGCCCCGGTTCCGCCTTGCCCCGCCGCTCGCCTATCACAATCGCCCAACTTCGGTAAGAACACCCTCGGTATGGTTCGCCCACTCCTCTTCTCTGCAAATTATACGTTAGTTGCGAATTGGGTGGCGAATTTGGGCGTGCGGCGTCGGCATGGCTGCAAATCGGGGCCTCCGCCGTGGGCAGGGTCCTGTGCTTAATGGCGGATGCAATTGGTTGAGGAATATGATTCAGGGAGTCATCGATTTGGCGAGGGTTGAGCGAATTAGAGAATGGTGCTCGGGTTGGGCGGATTGGCAGACGCGACGAGCTCGCCGCCGCGCGGTGGCTCTGCCCTGGTGGTATGCTGCGCGGGGTGGAAGACGCCCTGGTGGCCGTGCGATCTCTTTCGGACGACCTGGATTAGAAGACAGCACATCCCTTCGCTTGAATAAATCGTAGCCATCGAAGTCTGATCTGGCGGCCGCGATGTGTGGATTGCGCGTTAAACGGAGACCCTTGGATTCGGATCCGATGGCCTATATCAGGTACCGATTCGATTTAGTAGCGCTCTAATCTGGGCTCTAGGGTTCAGATCGGACGGTTGCGGATTGCCGATACCCCTTCGCCTTGGCATTTATGCTAAAGAGCCCTCGGGTTTTAGTAAAATAAACCCGCCGTCCTGTTGCATAGTGTTCTGAGTCTCAGGATCTTTTGCGCCTGGGCCCCTGCTGTTCTCAGATTTTGACGCCTAGTCCAGACAGTGAGAAAACTTATAAAATAATTTAGAAAATAGATTTTTATGTGTAAAAATAATCCTAGAACTTGTTTAATCCATAGAAAATCCATTTTTAATCCAAATTGATCCATTCCACTTTCTAAATTTTTGTAATAATATTGTCTACCCATTAGTGCCTCTGTTCTGACATGACAAACACATTAAAATTATTCTTTCACTTAATCTTATATCAAATACATAAAACCTTAGGAAATTCATAACTCCTCCGTTTTAACTCCGATTTGATCCGTTCAAGTTGCGTTAGTCTCGTAGCAACGTGTAGATCATTATTATGCAGTATATTCTTATGTTTGGTGTGATGTTAATTTTGTATATACCATGTTTGCTTGTATTGCTACGTCTAGCGCGAGGACGTGTCATCTGAAAAGCAAGTTGGTACCTGGAATCTCAAGTGCCAGGCAAGTTGTGCCCTTGATCACTTCTTTTACCCATTCATGTTCTTATTATTCATAATGATCTGCATAGGATAATTTTGCTGGGACCCAATAGGATACCCTAGATTTGACTATCTTTATACCTTGCTTCACCACTGGTTTTACTACTAAAGTTTTGGGTAGTACATGCTATTGCTTTATGTGGATTTGGGTATAGAGATATTCATCACTCATTGTTATACTATCTATTGTTATCTGTTTTATTATTCCTTGTTCATGTTAAGATCATTATGTTAATGGGAACATGGAGAACCACCCGGGAAAACAGTGCTACCACAAGGGTGGAATGGGACGCCCTTGGCTGATTAACTAGGAAAGCTAGGGGAGGGCTACCTTACCCGAAAGGGGCAAGGGCAGTAGGGGAGAGGTCAGTGCGGGGAGGTCCCTGGTTGATTTTGCTGCGATGGCTATCAGCCAGGAACCCTTTACTGGATCTTCCCATAAACTGTAGCGGGTAGTCTGAAGCTAGTGGAACTTTGTAAAGGCCTCGTAGTGTTACCCTGCCTCGCCTCCTCGGTAGAGGTGTATGGGATTGGCCATCTCTTGGCAGATGGGTAACATGACTTGTGGGTAAAGATGCGCAACCTCTGCAGAGTGTAAAACTGGTATACTAGCCGTGCTCACGGTCAAGAGCGGCTCGGACACTCACATGAGTAATTTATGGAACTTAAACTTAATCTGTCATTTCATTGCATTTGGGATTATTTTATTATTACTTTTACTTATTATTACTATGGTTTGGTATTTACTTACACTTAGTAACTGCTAATAAAATTTTGACCAACTTATAAAAGCAATGCTCAGCTTCAGCCTTTATCTCATTGATCAGCCTTACACTTCATGAACTCCCACCTTTGGTGAGTTCATGTCACATTATTCCCCACGACTTGTTGAGCTATGATCGTATGTGAGCTCACTCTTGCTGTCTCACACCCCCCCACAGGAGAAGAACAGGTGGTTTCAAGTGGAGTCAAGTATCGAGGAGTTTGATCTGATCTAGGTGGCGTTTTCCAGTCGACATTGGCGCCTACGATCCTTAGTTCGTTTTATATTTATAATTTATTTTGTAAGTCTTCCGCTATGTAATAATTACTCTGATGTTTATGACATTTATCTCTATACACTCTGTTATTATATGTGTTGTCTTCTTGGCGCATGTATGAGATGCACCCGGCTTTGTCCTTTAAAACCGGGTGTTACAGAAGTGGTATCAGAGGAAATGTTGACTGTAGGACGAAACCTAGATAGAAATGGACAAAACCCTTATCTACTTACCTTACTCTGATTCATTCTATACTTACCTTACTCTGATTCTTTCTACACTCATCTTGATCCTGTCTCACTTTCTACTGTTCTACTCTGGTCATTCTTACCTTTTCTACTCTTGGACAAGATGGATTTCAAACCTTGGAATCCCTACCCTATGACATTTTTTAAGAGATAGGAAGCCTAAGACAAAATTAAAACTATTTTCTCTATTAAAAATGTTGGTTGATTGTTCTGATGATCAATGCCTGATTTGCTTCTTTGATTGATTGAATTAGTATAGATGGGCATTTTAGCATGTACCACTATAAGGTATTGTATTAGCTTTAGTAGGTGACACACTAATCTACTTAGCAAATAAGTCCCCCAAAATAACATGATTGTAATTACTGCCTTGTCTACTGCTCTTTCTTACCTTATGTACCTAACTCAGATGGTCAATACCAGGAAAGGAAAGATTGTCACGCAACAGCAAACAGAAATGAATCCTCCAAATCCCCCACCTGTTGAAACCGAGCAAGTGATCGCAACCCAAAGGCTGGTAATACAGCAGTTGACAGACATGATGACCGAAATGCAAAGCCAGATAAGACAAGAACGCGAGGAAATACGTCAGGCCCGTCTGGAAATACAGCAAGAAATAAGGCAATCACGGTTGGAGAGACAACAGCAAGAGCAACCACCATCTCCACCACCACCGGCTCCACCAAGCTACATAAACATATATGTAAATTACTACTATTTGTAGGATCTACATGTTCCTTTAGTTAGTATTCGGTATGATACCATTTTAGGAGGAATAAAAAGGTCTATTTGTCCCCATGTGTTGCTAATAAAAGTATGCGTCATGCTGGGATTTTGGTTTGGGCGTATGTGTTGGACAATATGAGAAAACCCATGGGAGTAATTACACCTAAAGGACCTGTTGTGGTGAATCAAATGACACGTAGAATGACATTGACCATTATGGGTAGAGAATTTGGAGTTACTGCTATAATAGTGGAGCCAAGCAGTATAGAATGTCAGTAGAAGAGTTGAAGGAACTTAAGAAGCAGTTGATGGAGTTACAAGAGGCTGGTTACATTCGTCCAAGTTCCTCGCCTTGGGGAGCACCAGTGTTATTTGTGCAGAAGAAGGATGGATCGCAACGGATGTGTGTGGATTATAGATCTCTTAATGATGTTACGGTGAAGAACAAGTATCCGTTGCCCCGTATTGAGGACCTATTTGATCAGATGAGAGGTTCTAGAGTATTCTCGAAGATTGACCTCCGATCGGGATACCATCAGATGCAGATTGGACCATCAGATATTCCTAAGACGGCTTTCTCAACTCGATATGGATTATATGAGTTCATCGTTATGTCGTTTGGATTAACTAATGCACCAGCTTATTTTATGGATTTGATGAATAAGATGTTTTGGAGTATTTGGACAAATTCGTCGTGGTGTTCATCGACGATATTCTTATCTATTCTAAGAATGAGAGTGACCATGAAGAACATCTAAGGTTGGTGCTACAGAAGCTTTAAGATAATCAACTCTACGCTAAGTTTAGCAAGTGCGAGTTTTGGATGGACAAGGTGCCATTCCTTGGTCATATTATTTCTAATGGAGGAATAGCAGTGGATCCTGCTAAAGTGAAGGAGATTATGGAGTGGAGAGTGCCCACTACGGTTACGGAGGACCGAAGTTTCTTGGGACTTGTAGGATATTAATGGAGATTTATTGAAGGATTTTCTAAGATTGCTAAGCTTATGACCTCACTTTTGGAGAAGTAAAGAGAATTCAAGTGGGACGAGAAGTGCCAAGTATATACGGATCATAAGAGTTTGAAGTATATATTCACTCAGAAGGATCTCAACTTTAGGCAACGCTGTTGGTTGGAGCTTATTAAGGATTATGATTTGGAAATTCATTATCACCCGGGCAAGGCAAATTTGGTTACAGATGCCTTGAGTCGAAAGGAGCATGTTCATTTAGCTGTTGTTGCCCAGCTACTCGATGAGATTGTTGAGAGTTTCAGGAGACTTAACCTGGGGATAGTTACTCACGCTAAAGGAGTTATTATTGATGTGGAAACTAATTTGGAGCAAGAGATCCGCAAAGGACAAACTGGTGATGCTAAGATAAAAGAGATTAAGGATCTAATTACTGAAGGTCGAGTTCCGGAATTCACGGAAGATGAGCAGGGCACTGTATGGTTCAAGGACAGGATGTGTGTCCATGATATTGAAAGCCTTCGTGAGACTATTTTAAAGGAAGCCCATGACTCGGATTATTCTATTCATCTTGGTAGTACCAAGATGTATCAAGATTTGAAACGGAAATATTGGTGGTATGGATTGAAAAGAGATGTAGCTGCACATGTGGCTATGTGCGATGTATGTCAAAGAGTTAAGGCTGAACATCAGAGGCCAGCTGGACTATTGCATCCACTGAAGATGTCCAAGTGGAAGTGAGAAGAGATTGATATGGACTTCATTACTGGATTGCCTCGCACCCAGAAAGGATATGATGCTATATGAGTGATTGTGGATAGATTGACTAAAGTGGCTCACTTTATTCCTGTCAAGACTACTTATAAAGGTACTCAGCTAGCAGAGTTATATATGGCTCGGATTGTGTGTTTACATGGAGTACCAAAGAAGATCGTGTCTGATCGAGGTTCGCAGTTTACCTCAAGGTTTTGGAGAAGTTTTCATGAGAACATGGGCACGAAGTTGAATTTTAGTACGGCTTATCACCCTCAGACGGATGGACAGACTGAAAGGACAAACCAAGTATTGGAAGATATGTTGAGAGCATGTGCCCTTCAGCATGGAGGAAGTTGGGATAAAAGTCTACCTTATGCTGAGTTCTCATATAATAATAGTTATCAGGCCAGTCTGAAGATGTCACCTTTTGAAGCTTTATATGGGAGGAAGTGCAGGACTCCTCTATATTGGGATCAGACTGGAGAGAGACAGTTCTTTGGGCCTGAACTGATTCAAGAAGCAGAAGAACAAGTTCGTATAATTCGAGAAAATTTGAGAGTGGCTCGAACCAGGCAAAAGAGCTACGCAGATAACAGAATAAGATCACTGGAATTTGAGGAAAGAAACCATGTGTACCTCAAGGTGTCACCACTTCGTGGAATGAGGATATTCAAAGTTAAGGGCAAAATTGTCCCCTCGCTTTATTGGACCATTCTGAGTTTTTAGGCAAGCTGGAGGGATGGCCTATCAACTCGAGCTACCCGATGATTTATCTGATGTGCATAATGTATTCCCAGTGTCACAACTGAAGAAGTGTCTCAGGATACCTGAAGAGCAACTACCAATAGGGGACCTTAGTGTTCAAGACGATTTGACTTATGCTGAGTACCCTATTAAGATTCTGGACACTTTGACTCGAGTTACAAGGAATAAGGTGATTAAGATGTGCAAAGTTCAATGGAGTCACCACGGTGAAGATGAAGCAACTTGGGAAAGAGAAGAAGAGCTTCGCGTAGATTTTCCCCATCTTTTCCCTAGTACTTCCTAAATCTCGAGGGCGAGATTATTTTTAAGGGGGGTAGGATTTGTAACACCCACTTTGTAAATTGTTAGAGATAATACCAATAGAGAAACAATTTCTCTTTATGTGAGTTTGGTCTTTATGCATCATCATATGTGAGCACCATGTCCAAAAACAATTAATAAAGAGATATGCTACTAAATCATTGCATCATGCTGAATATTTTATTTGTGTGTGCATTTTTGTGACAATATTATAATAATACAAAAAAAAGAAATATGTTAAATATCCAAATGGGGATTTAAATCCTAAAATAATCCTAGAATTAAGAAAAAAGAGAAGGGAGAGATTATACAAAATAGAGGGAAATAAATATATGAAAGAATACATTTTGTTCCTACTAATATTTTAATTTAGGTACTTAACTCAGTTATGAAGCTCACAAACAAGTTTGAATTCAAAATGGAGATTTAAAAACGAAATGAAACAGAAAATAAAAAAAGAAAAAGGAAAACTAGCTAGTGGGCCGCCAACTCCGAATTTGGCCCACTTCCATTTTGCTCCTGCGCAGCCCATCACCGCGCTCCCTCAACCTCGCTGGCCAGTCGTCGCGCGCGCCGTGCTGCTGACCTGTGGGCCACACCGGTCATCCGCTCCCGCGCGTGTCTGTTACACTGGTGTGTGGCCCCCGCATGTCGGGTGTGTCCCTGTTATCCGGCCGAAAACGAATCAGCCCGCACTGCGCGCCCGATTTCTCCGCCGCCGCATGCTCCAGCTCAACTGTTCCCCCTCTACCTGGCTACCTTGCGCGGCCGTATTAAACCATCCCTCACATCATCCTCCACCCAAACCAAGTCGCGCCGCAACCCTCCACCTCTTCTAGAACCGCCCGCCGTTGCAGTGTCCGCTGAGCTTTGTGTTGACGAGAGAATCGCCGCGGGCGTCTAACGGTGGGGTGCCTCGGTCGATTTCGGGCACGCTGGTGGGTGTTGGAGCGTGGCGGAGTTGGTACCGGCAAGTAATTGCGCTGTGGACAATGGCGGCGTTGTGAATCTCTCACCGGAGAGGTACTCCGCCCCGGTTCCGCCTTGCCCCGCCGCTCGCCTATCACAATCGCCCAACTTCGGTAAGAACACCCTCGGTATGGTTCGCCCACTCCTCTTCTCTGCAAATTATACGTTAGTTGCGAATTGGGTGGCGAATTTGGGCGTGCGGCGTCGGCACGGCTGCAAATCGGGGCCTCCGCCGTGGGCAGGGTCCTGTGCTTAATGGCGGATGCAATTGGTTGAGGAATATGATTCAGGGAGTCATCGATTTGGCGAGGGTTGAGCGAATTAGAGAATGGTGCTCGGGTTGGGCGGATTGGCAGACGCGACGAGCTCGCCGCCGCGCGGTGGCTCTGCCCTGGTGGTATGCTGCGCGGGGTGGAAGACGCCCTGGTGGCCGTGCGATCTCTTTCGGACGACCTGGATTAGAAGACAGCACATCCCTTCGCTTGAATAAATCGTAGCCATCGAAGTCTGATCTGGCGGCCGCGATGTGTGGATTGCGCGTTAAACGGAGACCCTTGGATTCGGATCCGATGGCCTATATCAGGTACCGATTCGATTTAGTAGCGCTCTAATCTGGGCTCTAGGGTTCAGATCGGACGGTTGCGGATTGCCGATACCCCTTCGCCTTGGCATTTATGCTAAAGAGCCCTCGGGTTTTAGTAAAATAAACCCGCCGTCCTGTTGCATAGTGTTCTGAGTCTCAGGATCTTTTGCGCCTGGGCCCCTGCTGTTCTCAGATTTTGACGCCTAGTCCAGACAGTGAGAAAACTTATAAAATAATTTAGAAAATAGATTTTTATGTGTAAAAATAATCCTAGAACTTGTTTAATCCATAGAAAATCCATTTTTAATCCAAATTGATCCATTCCACTTTCTAAATTTTTGTAATAATATTGTCTACCCATTAGTGCCTCTGTTCTGACATGACAAACACATTAAAATTATTCTTTCACTTAATCTTATATCAAATACATAAAACCTTAGGAAATTCATAACTCCTCCGTTTTAACTCCGATTTGATCCGTTCAAGTTGCGTTAGTCTCGTAGCAACGTGTAGATCATTATTATGCAGTATATTCTTATGTTTGGTGTGATGTTAATTTTGTATATACCATGTTTGCTTGTATTGCTACGTCTAGCGCGAGGACGTGTCATCTGAAAAGCAAGTTGGTACCTGGAATCTCAAGTGCCAGGCAAGTTGTGCCCTTGATCACTTCTTTTACCCATTCATGTTCTTATTATTCATAATGATCTGCATAGGATAATTTTGCTGGGACCCAATAGGATACCCTAGATTTGACTATCTTTATACCTTGCTTCACCACTGGTTTTACTACTAAAGTTTTGGGTAGTACATGCTATTGCTTTATGTGGATTTGGGTATAGAGATATTCATCACTCATTGTTATACTATCTATTGTTATCTGTTTTATTATTCCTTGTTCATGTTAAGATCATTATGTTAATGGGAACATGGAGAACCACCCGGGAAAACAGTGCTACCACAAGGGTGGAATGGGACGCCCTTGGCTGATTAACTAGGAAAGCTAGGGGAGGGCTACCTTACCCGAAAGGGGCAAGGGCAGTAGGGGAGAGGTCAGTGCGGGGAGGTCCCTGGTTGATTTTGCTGCGATGGCTATCAGCCAGGAACCCTTTACTGGATCTTCCCATAAACTGTAGCGGGTAGTCTGAAGCTAGTGGAACTTTGTAAAGGCCTCGTAGTGTTACCCTGCCTCGCCTCCTCGGTAGAGGTGTATGGGATTGGCCATCTCTTGGCAGATGGGTAACATGACTTGTGGGTAAAGATGCGCAACCTCTGCAGAGTGTAAAACTGGTATACTAGCCGTGCTCACGGTCAAGAGCGGCTCGGACACTCACATGAGTAATTTATGGAACTTAAACTTAATCTGTCATTTCATTGCATTTGGGATTATTTTATTATTACTTTTACTTATTATTACTATGGTTTGGTATTTACTTACACTTAGTAACTGCTAATAAAATTTTGACCAACTTATAAAAGCAATGCTCAGCTTCAGCCTTTATCTCATTGATCAGCCTTACACTTCATGAACTCCCACCTTTGGTGAGTTCATGTCACATTATTCCCCATGACTTGTTGAGCTATGATCGTATGTGAGCTCACTCTTGCTGTCTCACACCCCCCCACAGGAGAAGAACAGGTGGTTTCAAGTGGAGTCAAGTATCGAGGAGTTTGATCTGATCTAGGTGGCGTTTTCCAGTCGACATTGGCGCCTACGATCCTTAGTTCGTTTTATATTTATAATTTATTTTGTAAGTCTTCCGCTATGTAATAATTACTCTGATGTTTATGACATTTATCTCTATACACTCTGTTATTATATGTGTTGTCTTCTTGGCGCATGTATGAGATGCACCCGGCTTTGTCCTTTAAAACCGGGTGTTACATTCCTTGTCACCACACCATGTTCATCTTGTTTGTTGCGGAAGACCCACTTGGTTCCTACAACATTTTGGTTAGGACGTGGAACTAAATGCCATACCTCATTCCTCGTGAAGTTGTTGAGCTCCTCTTGCATCGCCATCACCCAATCCGAATCTTGAAGTGCTTCCTCTACCCTGTGTGGCTCAATAGAGGAAACAAAAGAGTAATGTTCACAAAAATGAGCAACACGAGATCGAGTAGTTACCCCCTTATGAATGTCACCGAGAATGGTGTTCACGGGGTGATCTCGTTGGATTGCTTGGTGGACTCTTGGGTGTGGCGGCCTTGGAACTTGCTCATCTTCCTTGTCTTGATCATGGGCATCTCCCCCTTGATCATTGCCCTCCTCTTGAGGTGGCTCATCTTCTTGATCTTCTTCTTCATCATCTTGAGCCTCATCCTCTTCTTGAGTTGGTGGAGATGCTTGCATGGAGGAAGATGGTTGATCTTGTGCTTGAATGGGCTCTTCGGATTCCTTAGGACACACGTCCCCAATAGACATGTTCATTAGCGCGACGCACGGAGCCTCTTCATCATCTAATTCATCAAGATCAACTTGCTCCACTTGGGAGCCGTTAGTCTCATCAAACACAATGTCACAAGAAACTTCAACTAGTCCAGTGGACTTGTTAAAGACTCTATATGCCCTTGTGTTTGAATCATATCCTAGTAAAAAGCCTTCTACAGCCTTAGGAGCAAATTTGGATTTTCTACCTCCCGTAACAAGAATAAAACATTTGCTACCAAAGACTCTAAAATATGAAACATTTGGCTTTTTACCGGTTAGGAGTTCATACGATGTCTTCTTGAGGATTCGATGAAGATACAACTAGTTGATGGCGTAGCAGGCGGTGTTGACCGCCTCGGCCCAAAACCGATCTGAAGTCTTGTACTCATCAAGCATGGTTCTTGCCATGTCCAATAGAGTTCTATTCTTCCTCTCCACTACACCATTTTGTTGTGGCGTGTAGGGAGAAGAGAACTCATGCTTGATCCCTTCCTCCTCAAGAAAACCTTCTATTTGAGAGTTCTTGAACTCCGTCCCATTATCGCTTCTAATTTTCTTGATCCTCAAGCCGAACTCATTTTGAGCCCGTCTCAAGAATCCCTTTAAGGTCTCTTGGGTTTGAGATTTTTCCTGTAAAAAGAATATCCAAGTGAAGCGAGAATAGTCATCCACAATAACTAGACAGTACTTACTCCCGCCGATGCTTATGTAAGCGATCGGGCCGAATAGGTCCATGTGGAGGAGCTCGAGTGGCCTGTCAGTCATCAAGATGTTCTTATGTGGATGATGAACACCAACTTGCTTCACTGCTTGGCATGCGCTACAAATCCTGTCTTTCTCAAAATGCACATTTGTTAGTCCCAAAATGTGCTCTCCCTTTAGAAGCTTGTGAAGATTCTTCATTCCAACATGGGCTAGTCGGCGATGCCAGAGCCAACCCATGTTAGTCTTAGCAATTAAGCAAGTGTCGAGTTTAGCTCTATTGAAATCAACTAAGTATAGCTGACCCTCTAACACTCCCTTAAATGCTACTGAATCATCACTTCTTCTAAAGACAGTAACACCTGTATCCGTAAAAAGACAGTTGTAACCCATTTTACATAATTGGGAAATAGAAAGCAAGTTGTAATCTAAAGAATCTACAAGAAAAACATTGGAAATGGAATGGTCAGGTGATATAGCAATTTTACCCAATCCTTTGACCAAACCTTGATTTCCATCCCTGAATGTGATCGCTCGTTGGGGATCTTGGTTTTTCTCATAGGAGGAGAACATCTTTTTCTCCCCAGTCATATGGTTTGTGCACCCGCTGTCAATGATCCAACTTGAGCCCCCGGATGCATAAACCTACAAAACAAATTTAGTTCTTGATTTTAGGTACCCAAACGGTTTTGGGTCCTTTGACATTAGATACAAGAACTTTGGGTACCCAAACACAAGTTTTTGATCCCTTGTGTTTGCCCCCAACATACTTGGTAACTACCTTGCCTGATTTGTTGGTTAGCACATAAGAAGCATCAAAAGTTCTAAATGAAACATTATGATCATTTGATGCTTTAGGAGTTTTCTTTTTAGGCAATTTAGAATGGGTTGATTGCCTAGAACTAGATGTCTCACTCTTATACATAAAAGCATGATTAGGGCCAGAGTGAGACTTCCTAGAGTGAATTCTCCTAATTTTGTGTTTGGGATAACCGGCAGGGTATAAAATGTAACCCTCATTATCCTGAACCATGGGAGCCTTGCCCTTAACAAAATTGGACAATCTTTTAGGTGGGGCATTAAGCTTGACATTGTCTCCCTGTTGGAAGCCAATGTCATCCTTAATGCTAGGGCGTCTCCGACTATAGAGCATGCTTCTAGCAAATTTAAAATTTCATTTTCTAAGTCATGCTCATTGATTTTGGCATTAAGTTGAGCTATGTGATCATTTTGTTGTTTAATTAAAGCTAGGTGATCATGAATAGCATCAACATTAATATCTCTACATCTAGTGCAAATAGTAACATGCTCAACGGAAGATGTAGAGGGTTTGCAAGTATTAAATTCAACAATCTTAGCATGCAAAATATCATTCTCATCTCTAAGATTGGAAATAGAGGCATTGCAAACATCTAGTTCCTTAGCCTTAGCAATCAATTTTTCATTCTCATTCCTAAGGCTAGTAAGAGAAGCATTCAATTTGTCAATCTTAGCAATTAAGTTGGCATTGTCATTTCTAAGACTAACAATTGAATCATCACAATCATCAAGCTTCCCAACCTTAGCAATTAAATTGGCATTCTCATTTCTAAGGTTGGAAATAATATCATGGCAAGTGCTTAGCTCACTAGTAAATTTTTCAACTTCTAGAGCATAAGCATTTTTCACCTTAACATGCTTCTTGTTTTCTTTAATTAGGAAGTCCTCTTGGCTATCCAAGAGTTCATCCTTATCATGAATAGCACTAATTAATTCATTTAATTTTTCTTTTTATTGCATCTTTAAGTTGGCAAAAAGAGTAAACAAGTCATCCTCATTATCACTAGAATTAGCCTCATCGCTAGATGTTGCATACTTAGTGGAGGATTTGGATTTTACCTTCTTTCTCTTGCCGTCCTTTGCCATGAGACAATTGTGGCCGACATTTGGGAAGAGGAGCCCTTTGTTGACGGCGATGTTGGTGGCGTCCTCGTCAGAGGAGGAGTCGGTGGAGCTCTCGTCGGAGTCCCACTCCCGGCAAACATGGGCATCGCCGCCCTTCTTCTTGTAGTACCTCTTCTTTTCTCTCCTCTTTCCCTTCTTGTCGTCGCCCCTGTCAGATAATGGACATTTTGCAATAAAATGACCGGGCTTACCACACTTGTAGCATACTTTCTTGAAATGGGGCTTGTAATCCTTCCCCTTCCTTTGTTTGAGGATTTGACGGAAGCTTTTGATAATAAGCGCCATCTCCTCATTATCGAGCTTGGAGGCGTCAATGGGGATTCTACTTGGAGTAGAATCTTATTTCTTCTCCTCCGTTGCTTTGAATGCAACGGGTTGTGCTTCGGGTACGGAGGAGGATACGCCTTGCTCGATGATCTTTTTGGAGCCTTTGATCATTAGCTCAAAGCTCACAAATTTACCTATCACTTCCTCGGGAGACATTATTTTGTATCTAGGATCACCACGAATTAATTGTACTTGAGTAGGATTAAGAAAAACTAGTGATCTTAGAATAACCTTGACCATTTCATGGTCATCCCACTTTGTGCTCCCGAGGTTGCGCACTTGGTTCACCAAGGTCTTGAGCCGGTTGTACATCGCTTGTGGCTCCTCCCCTTGGTGAAGCATGAATCGACCGAGCTCCCCCTCGATCGTCTCCCTTTTGGTGATCTTGGTCACCTCATCTCCTTCGTGCGCCGTTTTGAGTACGTCCCAAATTTCTTTAGCGCTCTTTAATCCTTGCACCTTGTTATACTCCTCTCGACTTAGAGAGGCGAGGAGTATTGTGGTGGCTTGTGAGTTGAAGTGCCGGATTTGAGCAACTTCGTCCGAATCATAGTCCTCATCCCCTACGGATGGTACATGTACACCAAACTCAATAACATTCCAAATACTAGTGTGGAGTGAGGTTAGGTGATGCCTCATTTTGTCACTCCACATGTTATAATCTTCACCATCAAAAACCGGTGGTTTGCCTAATGGAACGGAAGGTAATGGAGTACGTTTAGAAATGTGAGGGTAGTGTAGGGGAATCTTACTAAACTTCTTGCGCTCATGGCGCTTAGAAGTTACGGACGACGTGTCGGAGCCGGAGGTGGATGGAGATGAAGAGTCGGTCTCGTAGTAGACCACCTTCCTCATCTTCTTTTTCTTTTCGCCACCCGATGCGACTTGTGTGAAGAGGATTCCTTCTCCTTCCCCTTGTTGCGGGACTCTCCCGATGGAGCCTTCCCATGGCTTGTAACGGGCTTGTCGCCGGTCACCATCTCCTTCTTGGCGTGATCTCCCGACATCACTTCGAGCGGTTAGGCTCTAATGAAGCACCGGGCTCTGATACCAATTGAAAGTCGCCTAGAGGGGGGTGAATAGGGCGAATCTGAAATTTTCAAAGTTTAAGCACAACTACAAGCCGGGGTTAGCGTTAGAATTAAAATCGAGTCCGAGAGAGAGGGTGAAAACAAATCACAAGCAAATGGAGAGTGTGACACGGTGATTTGTTTTACCGAGGTTCGGTTCTTGCAAACCTACTCCCCATTGAGGTGGTCACAAAGACCGGGTCTCTTTTAACCCTTTCCCTCTCTCAAACGGTCACTTAGACCGAGTGAGCTTCTCTTCTCAATCAAACGGGACACTAAGTCCTCGCAAGGACCACCACATAATTGGTGTCTCTTGCCTCGGTTACAATTGAGTTGATCACAAGAAAGAATGAGAAAGAAAAGCAATCCAAGTGCAAGAGCTCAAATGAACACAAGTCACTCTCTCACTAGTCACTATTTGATTAGAATGATCTTTGGACTTGGGAGAGGATTTGATCTCTTTGGTGTGTCTTGTATTGAATGCTATAGCTCTTTTAAGGTGTAGGAAGTCTAAAAACTTGGATGAAATGAATGTGGGGTGGTTGGGGTTATTTATAGCCCCAACCACCAAAAGTGGCTGTTGGGAGGCTGTCTGTCGCATGGCGCACCGGACAGCCCGGTGCGCCAGTCACGTCACTCGACCGTTAGGGTTCGACCGTTGGAGCTTTTGTCTTCTGGGTCATCGGACAGTCACTGTATACTGTCCGGTGCGCCTTGTGGCGCTGCTCTGACTCTGGCGCGCACTGTAGCGCATTGAATGCGTTTTGCAGACGACCGTTGGCGTGAAGTAGTTGTTGCTCCGCTAGCACACCGGACAGTCCGGTGCTACACCGGACAGTCCGGTGAATTATAGCGGAGCGGCCTCCCAAATTCTCGAGACTGGCAAGTTTGGAGTTGGATTCCCTGGTGCAGTGGACACTGTCCGGTGGTGCACCGGACAGTCTGGTGTGCCAAACCAGGGCACACTTCGGTTGTCTTTTGCTCTCTTTGTTTGAACCCTTTCTTGGTCTATTGTGAACCTTTGGCACCTGTAAAACTTATAATCTAGAGCAAACTAGTTAGTCCAATTATCTGTGTTTGGCAATTCAACCACCAAAATCAATTAGGAAAAGGTGTAAGCCTATTTCCCTTTCACTAAAGCATAAGCTGATGATATAATGCTGAGTTCTAAGGCATGAGACGAAGATAAGATAATAACTTCTGAAAGCATGAGATGAAGACCTTTGAGTGGATTATTTTCAGTAATCCACTCAAAGCTCGGGGGCTACACCCATTTGGTGCACCTCCGGTGCACCCAATGAATCCTCAACCCCTAAAGACAGAATGTTGATCTCTAAAGCATGGACCGACGATGAAATGTTGATTTCTAAGGCACAAGATGAAGATCAACCAATGATTTCTAAAAAGCATAAGATGAAGACCTTTGAGTGGATTATTTTCAATAATCCACTTAAAGCTCGGGGGCTACACCCATTGGGTGCACCTTTGGTGCACCCAATGAATCCTCAACCCATACGGACAAAATGTTGATCTCTGAAGCATAAGCTGGTAACCGAGCACTGATTTTTAAAGTATAAAGTGAAGACCGTTGGAAGAGCTAAAAAAGGATAACAGAAACTTGTTTTTACTGGGTTGATTAGAGTTCAGAAGCAACAATTCGGAAGGTGTACTTTCAGAGCACCCACTACCTAAAATCAAAACCGCAAGCTGGACCTAGAATATTTGGGTCGATTATTTCAAAATCAACTCAAAGATTGGGGGCTTGTGGGGGACAGATATCCCTCGGGTCCACTAGAAGGCTAGAAGGCCTCGCGGAAGGCTTTGGGCCCATTACTTCGCAAGGCCATCCCTTCGTGGGCCAGGGAGGAATCACTGGCGGAATGGATCGACGCAAGATTGGATAGACTCGAGCCCAGACGGCTCATTGGGTTTAAGCATTATCCACAGTATTGATTCGATTCTCCCGCGCAGCGGCCTTAGACGTCGGAACTAAATCAGGATAAGTCGGCATGATTATAGGAAGATAAGTTCAGTCGGTTCACTATTACTTAGGAGAACATAGTTATCATACCCGCATGTAACGCCTCACGGTCAAGTATATAAGGCCTAGGGGGCACCCCATCAAAGGACAGGTCACTCATTAGCCATCTATTCCATTCTCTAGCATTCATCGTACTAGAGAATCCCTCTGTAACCCACCACAAAAATATCCACACCGGGAAGTAGGGTGTTACGCCTCTCTAAGCGGCCCGAACCTGTATAAAATTGTCCATCGTCTCTCGTGCACCTAGCACGAACCATCGAGCTACAATCGGTAACACCGTCCTACCCAAAAGCACCTCGAGGGATAACGTCGGGTGCACGGTCGGGTCCTTAACACCGACAGGGGGCCTGCCCTGGTAGAAGACGAGCTTCTTGCACGTGCCGACGACGGTGGTGCATGCTGCTACTACCATTCCAGTAGCCCGTCTTGGTGGCGTGGCTGGTGCGCGACCCCGTCACGTACTTGCGGTCCTGGAAGCTGAAGAAGTAACACCAGTCGGTGGCTATCATCTTCGCCACCTCTGCGCGCACGTAGATGGATCGATCGATCGATGCAGGCAGGCAGCGCATATATGCAGATCAAACTCCCTAGTTAAACGATGACAACGACGCCAAAAAATCCATCCAATTCTGATGTATAGCATGCATGCAGCAAATTAACACGACTGACCTGGGAGCTCCCACGGCTCGTGGGCGTGTAGGTCGACCTCAACGAGCGTCCCCGGCGTAATGCGATCGAAGGCCACCTTGTGGAGGCAGTGGCACACCAGCTCCCTCAGTGCCATGGATGCATGGATCGGTCGATCGATCCCTATGCTAGTTAGCTGGAAGCCTAGAGATCGATCGACGTAGACGTAGTGCGTGCTCGATCGAAGAGACGCCTAGCTTCGTTCAGTACACAGTTTGCATGATTGGTGCCCAGCTGTCCGCGTACAAGCTGTTGCATGTGTTGACTGTGGTTGTGTGACCTTTATGATCGAAGTGTGGCCTTTATGATCGGGTTCTATATTCTTATTCTCTGTAGAATCAATTATACCAAATATGCATAGTAACCTCACAACCTCCCCTCTCTTCCCGCGACCCCATCGCCCCTTCCCCTCTCCTCACTCGCTGCCGTCGGCTCCTCCCTCACTCGTGGGGCCGCCGTCAGGCAGCCCCTCTCCCCACAACCACGCCGCTCCTTCACCTCCCCTCCCCTCCCCTCACGCTACCATCGCTAACCTCTCTCCCCCCCCTTGTCCCCTTCTTAAGACTATAATGTAAACATAAACGTGTAGATTTTATGGAAAATAATAAACTTTTCATTATAACTAGCACCCATCAATTCGTGAGGCATGTATAATAAAAGTTCATCAATAAGTTTAGTACCTGCAACTAATTAAATTTGTTTATCCTTGCGCTTTCTCTCTGTAGTCATTTTATTCTAACGCAATATCCATATAGGAATTAGACAAAAAAACTTACATGCCAATGACGTTAAGCTAAATCTCTTACGAAGTCATAAGAAAAATATACAAATAACTTTCTATTGAATCTAATATTCATGCATAATCTAACTTTCATATTTAACGCAACATGATGTGATCTAAAGTTTTCCCCATAATTCCTATCTATCGGTCGACTAACTTTTTTAGTTCGGTTCAGGTGATGTAGTGCTTTAGCTGAACATGTAGATCACAGACACATGCATGTTCAACCAATGCAAGATAGCATAGAAGTAGTGGATTATGGATCACTACCATTAGACACACGGCATAATGAAAAAAGAACATAAAATAATATAGCAAAAGTAGTTGTATGTCCTTGCATACCAGCAACAACAATACATTCACTCTGTGCTCCTCACATCTCTTGTTGATCAACACCACACCATCAACAACAACAATTTCTCCATAAAAGCCACGTACGAAAATAAAACGTTGTGATATTGGTGTGGTAGTACCACAGACGCATGTGACGACTTGAGGATCTCAAATTTAAATACTAGTCGGTGCATATTCAATTTAAATTGGAATTACGACAAGAGGGTCTCAAGTTTGAATATGATGGATGTGATTACATAAAAATAATTATAGCTAACTCTTATTTTTTCAAGTTTAAGGCATAATTAAGGTATTCGATCCAAAAGCCGAGCGCTAGTCCAATTTTACTCTTAGTTTTCCCAATATTTAGTTGGTCACAAAAACACAAGTTTTTCTATATCAAAACTTAGAGTATCTCTAAAAACTCCCTAAAATCTAAGTCAATAGAATAAATATAGAGTTAGGGTAGTTTGGAAACTTAAATCCCCTCGAGGATTTCTGGAGTTTAAGAAGAAAATTAGCCTAATTTTTTTCTTAATATCTGAGAATCCTAGAGTAGATTTGAATTTCCAAACTAGCCCTTAGATTGTTTTCTACAATACTTTTCTATAAACCTTGAAAGAGAAAAAGGTAGACAACTTGAATATGCCAGACAAAATATTATAAAATAAAGTGTCTTTTTGATAGACATATTTTTAGGATGACTCTATAAGGGGACGTTTGGATGCTCGTATTACAGGTAAATGTGTCCTTGGGTCATTTCTAAGTGTTTTGATGATTAAATTCTCAACGCACCACCTTGAAATTACAATCTTTATATGAGCATGAGCACGAGTATATAAAGAGCAAATTGAAGATGTCAAGTCCAAAAGAGCACAAACATAGACCTAAATATGCAATTTTATGGGAAATGGTATAAGTGTGAGGTTTGCACTTCTAAATATGTTGTATAGGTCCTTTACAACGTTTGTAGTACTTGTGTTTGGGCTCTAACTCATTTTGTAGAGAAAAGTACTTTTGGACTTAAATTTGCACATACTGCAAATCCTATTGAAATGAAGTTGTAAATGTATGATTCTAGCACTTAGTCAGTTGTTTTAGTTGCTAAAAATGTTCATCTAAGTGCTAGGGAACTTCTCAAGTTGAACCAAAAAGAAGGGAAGAAGTTTGGCACAAAAGAGGATAAGTTGCGCCAGATTGGGCACCACCGGACATGTCCGGTGCTTGCCTAGTCCGCTGGCCCAAATTGGCCGCTCTCAAAAATTTCTTGGGCGCGAAGTCTAAAATTCACCTAACAGTCCGGTGCATGCCCAGTGCGCCAGGAGGCCAATGGCTCTGTCCCACGCCAACGATCGAGCACGTGATCAGCACCGGCCACGTCAGCACGACAACGGTCAGGAGAGTCACCGGACATGTCTAGTGTGCCACTGGACAGTTCGGTGCCCATCCGAAATGGAAGGCGACCGATCAGATGTTCTAGTGGTCATTGCAGACAGAGTGTCCAGTGTAACACTGGACAGTCTGGTACACCCACGGACCGAAGGCAACTAAGACCTTCCAAATGGATGAGCAACGGCTCTCTTGCCCCTTGGGGCTATAAAAGAGACCCCTAGGCGCCTCTACCAACACACCAAGTATTATAAGAGCACACTACAACTCCGAGACTCCGTGACCACGTTGTTTGAAGTGTTTGAGAGGTTTGAGCGTGTTTCTGAGCTGTAACTCTATCGTTCTTGTTCTTGTGCTCTTTTCTTCGCTTGTGTACGTGTTGTTGTTGTGATTGTGCTCTTGTGTGTGTTCTTACTCTCTCCCCCCTACTCTAGTTTTGATTGTGATCACTTGTGTAAGGCATGGAGATTCCAACTTGTGGAGATTCCTCACAATCGGGATATTGTTGGATATAAGGAAGAACTATGGTTGATCTTTGAATCACTTAAGGGCTTGTTCGGTTCTACCACAATCCATATGGATTGAGGAGGATTGAAGGGGTTTCAATCCCTAGTAAGTCAAAATCTCTCTCAATCCGTATCGATCCGCTCCAATCCATATGGATTGAAAATAACCGAACAAGTCCTAAGGGGATTGAATACCACAACGTGGAGTAGGCAAGCATATTACACTTGACCGAACTACAAGATAAAAATTAGTGTCTCTTGTGCTATTTACTTTAGATATGTTTCTTCGAAAATTTTACAGTTAACCCCGCCAATAGCTGAAGACACTAAGTTTTAAATTGTGTTGTACACACCCTAAAGTCAAGAGACGTGTCTCAATCACATTCAAAGACACAACTCAAGACACTTAAGGTGTTTAGCTTAAGGAATGAGTTAGTTCATCTTCTCAATCCTCACTTTTTGTTTGGTCTGTGAAATGGAATGAGTTGATTCATCACCACCTCATTCCTCATAGTTAATTAGTACTAATACGAGGAATATAGTCATTCCACCAAATTTTAGAAATAGACTTATGATGCACCATCTCATTTTAGATGGAGTGATTCATCAAACCAAACACTTCCTTATTGTGCATGCCATTAGCTAGCTAACTATTATTAGTAGCTAATTGATCCAACGGGACCTTATGCATACAGTTATCTGCTATACTCCATTGCACAGATGAAAATCCTACTTTCATAAACACATCAAAGGTAATGCTAGTCTAGGGAACTTTTTTTCAGTCATTATATAAGTATTAGAGTCAACATCATCTTAAATCACCACGGCTTAAACATTGCGGCCGATCCCCGGTCCCTCATAGCGGGGTGTAAAATGCTTCGCTAACCTTTTGGAAGAGTTAAACGAATGTACAGAACTCAAATCATCTGTGCCAAGAATCGACGAGCACCGCTATGTGCAGAGCTCAGCACCATGCACAGCACAGAATCCATTCAGTGAATCAGTATACTCGCCGGGAGCAGCTCAGATCGTTTGCTCTTCCAAAGATTCATTTCCTCCTCTCTGCGCTAATAGTAAGGCGTTCAAAACTCCTCATTGTGGGATCATCATAGCCGATTCTTCCAGGTTTTGGAAATGATGAGGTCCTGCCCTCAAGTCCAGTTGAGTGGTGAAGCCTTTGATTGGTCGATGGACGGCTGCTGCTGGTGGTGGTCGGAACTAGGTGGCTGCTGCGATTTGGTTCACTGGGATCTCCAGAACCTCGGTTGCTTGACAGAAGAGCCTTCCTTGATGTGCTTCCATTGCGGGATGATGAATGCCTTCTTTTATCCGAGTCAACACCCTGGAATACATGGTGAAAATGTTGTGCCATGAGCTCTTTAGTCATCAGCACGGGGTTGTAAATAAATTCTTTAGCAATCATCATGGCCCTGAACATGACTTAAGACAGAAGAACAAAGAATTTCAGTTACTTCAAGCACCCACATTATCTGATGAAGCTACATCAATATTATCAAGGCATCAAAAGAAAATATTAATTGCATTTTTCCAAACCCCAAAAAATCATATTGGCCCTCCCCTGCCACATTCATGAATCGTGAGTACAAACCACCAGACTTTTCCAGCAAACATAAGACATAGGATGTCTCATTTATCGTCTAAACATGAGGTTTGCATGACAAAGTACTTATATGATCAATTCACCAAGTATCCAGAATAAATATCAATAGAATTTAATTGGAGTTCTCACCATATTGGATGCCATAAGGGAATCCAACAGAGTTCTGTGCTTTGTGTGTTCTCCATAATGACCAGAACCAGAGCCGGTTCTTTTAGCCAATGCATCAGCTGGACCAGTGAATCTATGTGGAACATCCTGTTTTGCTGTTAAAGAGATAATATGAAAATTTGCATTGAGCCTCCAGGCTTCCACCTTGCTTATTTCCTAAATGTAAGATTTCAATAAGAGCGCAACTGACAAACCTGCAGCTCGTTCAGCCCGATCCACAGATGGTCCCACCAACCCACCTGTCTTCCCACTCAGCTGGCAGTGAGTGACAAACCACATTCAGCACAGCGAATCTAGCAAGTAGCAATACTGGTAATTTCCAGAAAAGAAGCAGACATACTCGCAATCTGTTATTGTCCGCAGCTTGCCTTGATAAAGTCCAATCAAATACATAATCAGGCTGGTAACCTGCAAGTATCCAAAAGAAACCACGTGAGCAATATGAAGACAAGCAAGAAAGTTTAGAATCAAAATATTTAACACCTTCACGGATGAATAAATCCCGAAAATTTTTCTTCAAATAACTGTAGTCTGGCTTATCTTCAAATTGCAAAGAGCGGCAATAATGGAAATATGTAACGAATTCTGATGGATAAGATTTACACAGGGCCTGCACAAATCATGAAAACATGGTCAACAAGATTAAATTACAATCAAATCAACGACAAATGAAGCTTCTAACAAGAATTGTATCTGTGGGAGCAATTCAATTACCTCAATTGAGGTTAGCATTTTCTTCTCACTAATTTTGTCATACTTTTGTTTTTTCGTTCCAGCTTTCAGGCCTTGCCAAGGAAGGCTGAGGAGATAGGGCATTCAGAAATATATATTGTCACATGCAAAAAGGTACTTTGAACACTAGAAGGCAAGTGATTCTCACCTTCCTCTTAAGAAGTACATCAGCACATAACCAAGAGACTCTAAGTCATCTCTCCTGCTTTGTTCTGTAGAGAAAACCATCAATAACACACACCAACAGCGAAAGGGCCTCTAGCTGACTTGGTTGCGAAAGGGCCTCTAGCTGACTTGGTTAGGTGAGGTCCTGAGTTTGAATCCCAGTGGGACCAAATTCCAGGTTGAGGTTAAAAAATGTCACTCGCTGGTTCCCCTAGTTGTGTGCACACGAGATGGACTGATCTATAGGGGGCGGATCCTTGTGTAGGGCTGGGACGGCTCAAAGCACAGTAAAGATCTGACCTATAGAGGGCGGACCCTCATGCTGCACGAGAGGTCAACTTTCGTGACCTTTCTCGGTCGGGGCTCCAATTAAGCTTCTTAATATAATATTGTGGGGCGGTCTTTCCCCTACCGGCTGAGTTTTTAATAACACATACCAACAGTCAAAATAACATACAGCAGTATATAGTTAACCAAAGCTTACAAAATAAAATGTACATTGAACTGCTGATGAGAAGAAAAAAATTTGGACGAGTGACATTTTCTGTTGATTGGCAAGGTACAGTTTTTAAGCTTCAGAAGTGTATAAGCAGTGGGATGGCACAATGGTAGAATCTCTCCACTTGTGTCCTGGATATCAACTTGTGTGGGAGCTAACACTGGATACACCTCTATTACTACACCGTTCATAATATAAGACGTTTTTCCTTTGTTAGAACAAAGTCCTTGACAATCATGCTCTACTAATATGTCATTACGTAATACAAAATCATAACTACAAGTAAATAATTTTTAAGTAAAGGATCTACAATAAAAAAAATATTGCACTATTATAATAATTGTTGGAATTGGCTGGAGCAAAGAAGCTGTCCCTGTTGACGGGTCCTATTCCTGGGATCCCACAGATTTAGCTTGTTTTTTTTGGTATAGTAGGGTCTGTGTCTAGCCATGGATGTGTTTATGTATGCCTGTATGTGGCCTCCGTAAGGTCTTAACTTGTACTGGTCCTCTAGGACCTTAAACCCATTTCTTCTTAATTTAATGACGCACAACTCTCCTGCGTTTTCGCGAAAATATATATATATATATAATAATTGTTGGTCAAAGGCTCGTCACAATGAAGCATACGCCTTATATTATGTGATGGGGGAGTGTTAATGCATTTTTATATTTTATATGAGTTTTCCTTTCCGTAGGGTCTCATCTCTAGCCTACCCCAACTTAATTGGGACTAAAAGGCCCTGTTTTTGTACTAGATTGTGTACCCATAAAAACCTAAAACTTGCTGTTCTGTATCATTAAACATTATTTAAACCTCTTAGCACCACCGCTAAATAACGATACTCACCTACTCCAAGATGGGTGTTTACACTAGCATATCGTGCTGTTCCTGTGAGGTTTTTGTTCTCCCTACAGTAATGACAAAGAAAAACATATTAGCTTCAAACCTGTATCCCAATCTGTAACAGAGAAAAACTTGAGGTAACTGTTTTTAATATAATGAAATAAGTAATCACCTGCAATAAGTAGTCCTTTTCTTACTATGGTACTGACATTATGTAACTCATGTTCCAGTTCTTCCTTTCTTAAAATTGTAACAACCTTTAAAAATGGCTGTGCACATTCCTTTTTTCAGGTGGGTGTGAGGTGTGTGTTAGGAGAGGGGGCACATTGCATGGATTTGCTTTAAATCTAGAAAATAAAACTCATTTTAAAATCATTCAGTTTTATTGAACAGAGGCCCAGTTAAGATTTCAGGTAGATTGCATGGAATAGCAGTAGAAATATAGCTTTTGGAAGCAATACATTCAGTAGCAGATATCAACCATTGTTATGTTTCAAGCACAGTAACGCATTCTCAAAGCAAGGTTCAATTAATTAAAGAGCCACGCACAACCAAGCTGTTAACCAAAATAGGCAAAACAATACATCTGTCAAACACACTATAAGTGAAGATTACCTCAAAGGTTGCTTCTACAGGGTTCAGAAACTAGTGTTTGATACTAAGCAAATGGCATTCATAATGAATGACAAGTACCATGCTACAAAACTTCCAGGTATAAAGAGAATTTGCTTCATAGCATTCATAAGAACAGTTTCTGATTACCTGTATGGAATGTGTCTATGAGTTTGGAGGTCCCGATACTTCTTCGCAAGGCCATAGTCAATGACATAAACCTATAAAGTGTGCACTCAATTTTTAAAGCAGATACATTTTGCTGGCAGTAAACACTAAACACATGTTATATCAATCATTTAAAAAACATGCTTGATTCTTGGTAGTAATTGCACAAAATATGCATGGCAGCAGTTTGGATGCAGATATTATCTCATAAATGCCCCTTTTGTGACCAGCAAGAGGAGAGTATATATCACCTCCTCACTTCTTGCGTGCTGGCTAGGGAGGTTTGGTCACAGCTGCTATGCAGCCTCAATTTGACTGATGTGCAGCCGCCAAACTCCTCAAGTTCCTTCAACTCTTGGTGTTAGCATGCTGCTAGGTCCCTCCCAGGAAAGCTTCATGGGGGTTTTAATTCTTTAGTTATTTTAGTGTCCTGGGAGCTTTGGAAGCATTGTAATGCTTGTGTCTTCGAGGGGAATCGTCCTAATGTTCAGGCTGTACTGCTTTCAGTGTCAGGAGAAGGTCTGTGGTGTTTGGCTGGAGCATCTAGGCTGCAGGAGCTCATCCCTAGGCCTGATCTGCCCTCGTCCATCTAGTTGTGGTCGTGTTGGTCGTTAGTTTGTTTATCCTTTTGTAACTAGCTTACATTAGTGGGGGTGGGGGTTCTTTACCCCTAGTTTTGTATTATCAAACTTCTTTCTTAATGAAATGACACGCAGTTCTCCTACGTTGTTCGAGAAAAAAAACAGTTAGCATAGCTAGAGTAACCTTCAATGCACAATAACAACTTTTAGCCTTCGAAAGGCTTGATATGTTATAAATATCATATATTAAATACAACATATTCAAGCTGCAGATAAATATCATATATTAAATACAACATATTCAAGCTGCAGCCATTCAAATCCATAGACATCAATTGAAGTGGTTTCTCAGTTGCAGAAAATCTTGTAACAAAAAAAGGAGTCTAAAAAGTGGACTGAGTGTAATAGATAGCGGTCTGTGGCATTTAGCGATACGTATGTCTCCTCAAACAGCTAATCGCCGGCTAAATCATAGCAGCCAAATCGTACATGGGAGTAGCTAGACACTCCTCAAACAGCTATATCCAGAGATAGCTCTAGCTATAGCGGGAGATTTAAAATTTGAAACCCTGCCCGTGACAGCAGCCATGCAGAGAACAGTATATGGCCATTGTACTAGAATTTTGGCCTGACTTGTGTAAGCTATGGTTGGAAGACTCAAACCAGCCACAACAAAAGTTTTCAGTAAAATGTTCATGAGTAGCACCAACCTGACTTGTTTTACGGCCTAAGCCCATGAGGAAGTTGTCTGGCTTGATATCACGATGAAGAAACCCTCTCGTGTGCATGTACTCTACCCTAGATATCTGTATGACAACAACAGGAAGACATTAACTTGGCGAAAACCCACCAAAAAAATATTCAACAATTGAGAAATTGGGCCATCATTTTTATAGTTATGCTGCCATACAGGTAACAAAAGCTAAAAAAACAAAATGATATATCTCGCAAGAGAAACTAACCATCTGATCAGCTAGCATAAGTACTGTTTTAAGAGAAAACTTTCTGTTGCAGTAGTTGAACAAGTCTTCGAGGCTTGGACCAAGAAGATCAATGACCATGACATTGTACTCCCCATCCACTCCAAACCATTTCAAATGAGGAATTCCAGCTTTAGTTTAGAAGAAAAAAAAATTGAATCAGTGAAAGCATATGAAACAAACAGCCTATGTCCTTGTATTATTACTTACTTCCCCCTTGGAGAAGCATGTATAGTTTTGACTCATAATGAAGCTGAGGATGCCTTGATTTCACAGATTCCTGGTAAACATGAGATGACAAAAAACGGTCAGGTAGCATGCCTTGAGGCTGAAAGGGGTTCTACCAAGACTAAGACTGAAAGATCATATTGCTTGAAAATGGCTAACCTCATTCTGTCTCAAAATGTAATACTATATGTTCAGGCTAGAAAGCCATTACATATAGAACAATATAACCTAAATTTTCTCATAGCACTTTTTTTTTTGCTTTAGTCAATCCATAATCCACGTCATACATACAGGATAAAATGTAAAATTCTCTTATCACGGACCACCATAAATCAACTTTCTGCAAGTGCTATTTCATATGCTCAAAATGGCCCTATGAAAATATGACTCGTTACTTCTTTTTCCTAAAAAAAAGAGGGGCTGTTATACAGCCACACTAATGAAAGGTAACAGAACCATGATTTGGATTGGATCCACAGGTCAATTCGCATGGACAACCAAGAAAAGGTTTGAAAGTCTTGTTATTAGTCATGTAAAAATATAGCTCAGAACCATGCCAATCTCTTTGAAAGCAATTACATGCAGAGCACCATTCATTTTCATAATTATGTCATACCATAATCTACACGAGAATTCTTCGGGGAAACGGTTCTAGCAATGGTTGGCCAAATATATGTTTGAATATGGAACAAACTAATGCCGAATGTCAGGCATGTATTTCCACGATAGGGAGAGGAAAAAAAATGGTCCACGAACAGTATCAAACTATCTCATACCAACTTGATAGCCACCTCCTCGCCGCTCTGTACGTTGACACCTGCAACCAAAAGGAAACATCATCGCATCAGCAACAGACGCGGAACGACGAGCAGTACAAAACAGCGGCACGTAGGAACCCGCAGACACGCGTGGGAGATCCACTCAAGGGCCCGGCGAGACGCTTACCGAGATAGAGCTCCCCGAAAGATCCGCTCCCGATCTTCTTCCCAAGCTTAAACTTCCCTCCGATCACGTGCTCCATTCCCGCAACCCCGCACCGCACGATTCACCCGGCCAACAACCGCCCCGCAGATCGTCCCTCTCCGATGGAGAGCGCTCACATTGCCCGTCTGCAGCGAGATTCGAGCCCGGAGCGCCCGGGAACAAGGGTTTCCCCGGATCTCCCAACCCAACCCAGGGTAGATTCCGCGCTGCGAAACGCCACGTGCGACGGAGCAGTCAAGGTCGACCGGCGACGATGAGGCGGATCGAATTGGCGAGCGACCTCGGACGTGGGGCGAGGAAGGGATTCACGTCTCTGATTTCCGGGGGAATTTTTTCGGGTGGTGAGAAGGGCGGGGGTGAGAAAGTGTGGAAGGGATGGGTGGGACGCGGAAACCGTGGGAGACGGACGGGGCAGGGCAACGGGTAGGTGGGATAGGAGAGCACGGGCACGGCGATGTGTGCCTGCGGTCCCCATTTTCCTGATCCTTGTCTGCTTGTGTGTTGTGTATTTGCAGTCTTTTGCGTGCCTGGTCTTTTCTTGCGTGTGGTTTTGTTTTCGCATGGTTCTTTCTTGCGTCTAGTTTTTGTGAGTCCCATCCCATCCTATACATGTTTGTTACCGAACGTCCAAATCAAGCTGAATGCCGTGGTGCCAACACGCGGTGTGCCTGAGAGAACAAAACACACTTTCGTCTGGCACAAAAAAATACAAGCTGAATGAATAAACGTTTCAAAAGAGGACAGCAGTGGTGGAACCGAAAGTTGTCGTTTGTGATGTGGGGTTGACAGCCTCACCTCCTATTTTTGGGGCTGTTTGGACGCTGACGTCCAGCGCCACGTCCCACCTAAGGTGCGGTGGCCGATTCGGCCGTCACAATAACGGTGCGTGAAGTGTGACGCGGCGTGGTGTCAGCGGCGGTGATCCAAACATATCATGTATGTACGTAAAGTGTTTGGCCGTATGACAACGTGCTATAGACTTTTGTATGGGTTGTCTCATTCTTCTCATATTTATGTAAATCTATGTTCATTGAAATAGAGTGAATATATGTCACATTTATTAATTTAATTTAATTACTATTCATATGTAAAATTTCACCAATAAATATCAAAAAGCTTGCAATAATTTCTTACAAATTAATTAATACGGTTGTCATATTTTATAATAGTTTTTTTACTGAGTCTCTACTAACTATTAAGACAATAGTGTAGACCACGGTGAAACCATGCCCTCATCTCGACCAAAATTATTGCGCTGGGGAGGGGATCCAACCCATGTGTATGGGAAGACACCGCACAACACTGGATATGCTATGCTAGCCATTTGAGCCCAAGCAAGTTTGTGTCTAATAGTTAATATATGTTATAAATATGTGTAGATTGGGTTTTCAAAATAATAAAAAATCATATCATGTCGGACCGACATTATGGTCTGAGACAACGGCCCAAGCATGGCATGTCTCTCGAGCCGGACCGTCACGAGTCCCATCTTAATAGTGTCGGGCCAAACCATGACATTATTAAATGAGTCATACCTCAGGTCGGCCCGCTAGGCCCACCCATTTGACCATCTATGCTAACGCCCTCCTTCCGCGCCATTAGTCAGTCGTAGGCCCCGCACATCCCATGCTCCTCGCCTCCTCCACACCCGCGCCATACGCCCACCATCCTCGCCTCCCTCCACTCTGGTCGTCGCCTGCACATGCCCCGCTTGTTGCCCTACCTCCTCATCCCCCTGCCCCGCAGCAACATATCCCCCTGGTCCCCTCCCTCATCTTCGCCCTTCGCCTCCTCCTCGACGCCCGCGCCTCCGACAAGGATCTTGAGGGGCTCGTGGCCAGCGTCGAGGCACTCAAGACTCCATCCAGGGTCGTGATGGGTTGTCTTATCCGTGCGCTACTTCTACAAGGTGGACAAGGAGCTGATGCACAACATGATCTAGGTCAGCATCGAGGGCATCATGTGGGTCACACACGTTGTGTGTCAGGCATGGTAGAGACTCGAGAGGAAGTGTGGCGCCATTGTCAACATCGGCTCCGGTGCCACCTCAGACATGCCTTCCTATTCGCTCTATTTGTCTACGCCACCACCAAATCTCAGAGAGCATTTCAGCTATTATTTTGTCTAATTGTTCTTCAACCTCAATTGAGATGTCCAAAAATTCAGTGCTTATACCTTTTGATTTCCCTTTTGCTTTTGTTTTGACATTGTTAGATATAGTATTTAGCTTTGGACATAGTGCCATCACTTTAAGAAGGTCTTCAGTAACTCGATATCACTTGAATCAGTATTCACCGGGAAGTATTTATCTTTGAAAGACTTTGCATGGTCGCTAATTGTGAAACAACGGCGGATGTTTGGAGCTTCTAAAGTGGTTACTGTTGAGCACGTAAACCCAAGGTTGGAACTATTTGATTCATCTAATGAACTATTTTCTACTGTCACAACACCCTAAGGTTGGAACTATTTTATATTAGATGTTTGAAATAGTACCGAGAAAATTGTCTGATACTAGAGTGTAGACTTAGATTGAAGGAGTGTTTAGAACAAACATGATTGAGCGTTTATTCTATTTAGTAGTATGTTCAGAAAATCATCACTGCTTCTCTTTTTTCACACTTCCAATTTAGTTACTTTGTGTGTTTTACTTTATGTTCAACTAAGTTTCCTTCTAATTTTGTTTCTTTGATACAATTTAATATAATTGAGGTGTACATTTGTCCGTCAATGTAAATATGTGAAAGATTTTTTGGCCCTGTAATCCAGGCACAGGGAACTGATCTACTTTTGCTGACCGGAGTTTTTGTACATCTGCTACTAATGTTTTGCTCGACAAGTTCCTAATCAAGCTTGAATCATTTACGGTCTGTTCTCATAAAGCTCAATTCTATCTGCTGCTTAACTCTTTTTGACAGGTTATGTTTCTAACACTACATTTGTTTGTCAATATAAATATGTGAAAGATTTTTTGGCCCTGTAATCCAGGCATAGGGAACTGACTTGCTGACTGAAGTTTTTGTACAATTGTTACTAATTTTTGCTTGTCAAGTTCCTAATCAAGCTTGAATCATTTACGGTCTATTCTCATATAGCTCAATTTATCTGTTGCTTAACTCTTTTTTATAGGTTATGTTTCTAACTATGTTTCTAACACTTAATGTTTTCCTTATGTTCTTTTTTATCTTGTTTCCCCCTAACATTTGTTGTATGCAGGATCATCCAGGTTCTAATCCATCCCTTGCAGTGGACTGTTTAGTTGTAACTGAGAAGCATGCTTTCAAAGTAACTGATTAGTCATATGTAGCAGTTTCGAAGCATGATTATATATTACATCTTTACACTAGTCTCAATTGTTATTGATACACGATACTCTTCCTCGCATTTAATTATGAGCATGTTACATATCAAGTGCAAATAAAAAAAACATGTTGCACACTAGATGATTACAGGAAAACCTGATAGTCATTATGACATTTTCATGTCCATGTCAGCATGTTGGGAAGTTAGTTTCTTTTTCTATCACGCCACAACCTCTATTACTAGAAATAACAAGTCGTAAATCAAAGTTAGTTTCTTTTTCTATCACGCCACAACCTCTATTACTAGAAATAACAAGCCGTAAATCAAAGCAGACTCTTTGCTCATGTGAAACGGATAATGTACTTGCTCTATAGAGTGAGGAGAGGTAGTTCTTTGCTCATTCTATTCTAGCATGCCAACATAAAAGCATTTTTGCACCATATAGGTATTGTTGGACAGTAAATTGCAAGTGAGTTTGTGTAGTTGCGAGAGACAAAAGATTCTCTAGTTATATTAAGTTCTGAACATTTTCTGTTTTCTCATTCTCATGTAGTGTGGTTCAACTGATGATCTTAGATGTATATAGCATAATAGTGTCCCAATGATTCTGATAAAAGCTTGTACATTTTTATTTGTATATGGCAACTGAACTTTTTATTTGTACGTGTTTACTAAGTTCTATTGTTGGTGAGGACATGTCCAATGCCAGTAAAGGAGTCACCTCTGTCGTTGCCTGAACCAATGCCATCACTAATCTTGCAAGTAATCAAATCCATCTCCCCCAATAATCCTTCTTTCCTTGTTTTTTCTAAACACCATTTTCCCCTTTCCTTATTCTCATGTTGTTATCCATTTATTTGCTTGTACACAACTTTTTAATTCAAACATACACTGACAATACTTTGTTGCCATTTAATTAACTAAGCTGCATTGAATTGATAATACATCTATCGATGTTAAGTAACAACATTCTCATTTTAGGTATTGCAATTGATCTATCGTCTCTAATTGTTGTTGATGGAAAGGTCTGCTAGGATTTGCACATCGATGGGCTTGTGGTTAGTTCTGATGGCCACAACGATACTAAGTTGGATCTCTTCTGATATGTACTCAAGTAAACTTCATCACATCATCGGGCAAATAAAAAGTCAAAATCACAACATTGATTGTTTTCTCTCTTATCGGATAGTCACTCTCCATATGTATCAAAATAAGACTCAGCACATATTCTTAATGGACTAAAGCTCTATGAGATCATCACGACGGCCACGTCGACCGCCCGTACTACGTGGCTTGCCCTCGAGCAACAGTTTGTGGGCAAACGTGAGACCCATGTTGTCCTCATTGACACCGAGTTTTGCAACCTCAACCAAGGTATTCTCTCCATCACTAATTATTGCCGCAAGATGAAGACCCTGGCAGACTCTCTTGTTGAGCTCGGCGAGCCGATGACGGATCGTGTACTCACTCTTAACGTCCTCCGTGGCCTCAACGAGCGGTTCGAGTACATTCGGTCTTTCCACAAGCGTCATGGCCCCTCCCCAAGTTCGTCGAGGTCCGCTCTGAGCTGCTTCTCGATGAACTCTCCATGGCGCCACTGTCTGTCACGCCGCTGCACTGACAACTGACCTCGTCGTCAGTGCCCCTGCTCCCTCCCCCCGTTCCACGTCGTGCTTTGCCGTGGGGGTGGCGGGGGCAACCGTCGTCGCCGTCGCAAGACAGGCGACAACCAATCCGGCGCCCAGTCTAGCGACGTCTGGCCATCAGTGTACAATCCCTTAACTGGGACCATTCACATGTGGCCAAGTCCAGTCTAGGGGAACCGGCCCGGCGCGCCCCGTCGCCTCCAGTGGCCCGATTCGGCCCATGGCGCAGCCGCACGCCCTTGCAGCCTGGTCGGCCTCTAGGCCACTACCTCCTCATGGGCCACCACCTGCTTCGTGGTTTCCCCCAGGTGGCTGGGCCACGCCCGGTCTACATGCTCCTCCTTTCGACGCCTATGGGCCTGCTGCTCTTGGACCGTCCCAGGTTCCTCAGTCGAGTCCTGCACCACCAACACCACTTGGGCCCTGGAACCAGCAGGAACTCGCTGCCGCTTTCAATGCTATAACGCTCCAACCTCCCGCTACTCCGAGTGCCTGGTACATGGACTCCGGTGCCACATCCCACATGGCTTCCACCTTCGGTATACTCTCCCATTCCCAAACTCCCACCTCCTCCACACCTTCATCCACATTGTTGGGGATGGATCCCACTTGCCCATTACGAGCACTAGGTTCGCTTCACTTAGGAATCTTCATCTTGCTAATGTTCTTGTGTCTCCACATATTATCAAAAATCTTGTTCTGTTCGTTAATTTACCATAGACAACCATTGTTCCGTAGAGTTTTATCCTTTTTGGTTTCTCTGTGAAGGATCTCAATACTCGGAGTTTGATTGCCAGGTGCAATATCTCGGGATCTCTCTACCCATTAAGCCTACGGACACCTCCCGCCGCTCCTCCCAGTGCCCTGCTCGTCGAAGCCAATCCTCAGTTGTGGCATCACTGGCTCGGACACATTGGTCATGAGTCTCTTTCGCATTTAATTAGCTCATCATCCATTACATGTCATCAGCTCCTTGATTGCGGCAGGGTGTTAGCAAATCTACTGGCAGCCATCAGCTCCTTGATTGCTAGCAGGCTAGCACCGCGTATAGTATGAGCTGATTGCCTGGTGCTCACATGGTAGGCTAGCTCATGCATCGCTGATTGCCTCAGCTAGCATGGTAGTCTAGCGCATGCAGGCTCGCCGGCCATCTGTTTCCTTAAGTCGGCTGAGCCTAGCCTATTTATATTTATATGTAATCATATTCACGATTCAATCAAGCAGTGTTTACCTCTAAATCCTCTTTCACTCGGCATGATATTGACCTTGTCCAGACATGGTTTATGGTATGAAATGGGTTGGACGCACATTGGCTCTATCTTATGATATAAAACTGGTTTGGATATGATCTTGGCTCCATCCAGTTAATGTTTATATAGTATAATATGGGCTTAGACGTGTGTTGGCTCCATCCCTCCTGTATGAGATTGGTTGGACGCAATGTTGGCTCCATCTAATCTCTACTACACCTTAAGGCTGGAGCGAGGGCGTCCACCACACTCACCGTGCCCCCGCTCCAGCCCCCGCCCGCGCCGTCCCTTCCCTGCAATCCCGCCCCCGCCAGCGCCGTCCCTTCCCTCCATCCCGCCCCCGCCTGCGCCGTCCCTTCCCTGCATCTCGCCCCCACCCGCCCACGTCCTCCCAACGTCCTCCCAACCGCGACCTCCACCGACAGCCCGCCATCCCCGCGAGCCCCGCATCCCTGGATCACCACGCCCGCGCCTTTAATGGAAAGTGATTCCTCGATGCGCGTCCGTAAACCCCGCCCCGCTCCGCCATTCCTGCACCGATCGCAGGCGAGGGCGTGCCCACACCCCGGTCGTGCGTTACCCGGCGCCCAGCCCCCGCCTCTCGAGCCCCCAGATCAAGTCGATCCACCATTCTTGCACCCTCACCTCCCTAGACCCCGCCCCGTCCTCGGCGCATGTTCTCCACTGAATCGCATCTACCAACGAGGATTGGCGCCGCCATGTCGTAGATCCCCCACCCCTTTTGACCCCCCATCTTACAACGTGGTGGACGAGGAGGACGAGCCGACGGCGGTGGCAGAAGTCGGTCTTGGGCCGCGATGGCGTCGAGCGCCGGCAGCGCGTTGTCGTTGTTGGGGAAGAACTTACTATAAATTCGGGATGAGCTTGCGGCGGAGGCAAAAGCGGCTGAGGTCGGCAACTCCATCGGCGGGCGCGAGATATTGGCGCGGCTCAATCAGCAGCTTCCCCCAATTGGGAAGCCTTTCCTCCTCTCCGCTTCCTACCTCAAGGAGGCCCTCCTCCTCGCGCTCACCGACGGCCACCAAGGCTCCACTCACCTATCCCTCCCCTCTCGACGTCGCCCTCAAGCTCGGTGCATACAAGTCCTTCTCCGACCTCTCGCCTGTGCTCCAGTTCACCAATTTCACGGCCACCCAGGCGCTCCTCGACGAGATCGCCTCAACAACTTCATCTTGTATCCACATTATTGATTTCGACCTTGGTGTTGGCGGCCAGTGGGCTTCCTTCTTGTAGGAGCTTGCACACCGCTGTGGAACTGGGAACGCCCCCTGCCAATGTTGAAGCTCACAGTCTTCGTCTCAAGTGCTTCCCACAATCCCCTTGAGCTGCATCTTACTCGGGAGAACCTCACGCAATTTGTTGTGGACCTTGGCATTCCATTTGAGTTCACTAACATCAATCTTGATGTGTTTGATCCTGCAGAACTCATTGCTCCTAGCCCCAATGAGGTTGTGGTTGTTTGCCTCCCTGTTGGTTGCTCTACACGCACGCCACCGCTCCCTATGTTGCTTCAGTTGGTGAAACAGCTTGCACCTAAGATTGTTGTGACTATTGACCATGGCAGTTACCGGGGTGACCTCCCATTTTCACAGCACTTCATGAACTGCTTCCAGTCTTGTATGTTCCTTCTCGACTCACTTGATGCTGCTGGCACCAACGTGGATGCTGCCAGTAAGATTGAGAGGTTTCTGATCCATCCGAGAGTAGAGGATGCAGTACTTGGCCGGCGGAAAGCTGAAAAAGCAATGGCTTGGCGGGCAGTGTTTACATCGGCCGGGTTTGCTCCGGTACCGCTCAACAACCTCACAGAAGCACAAGCTGACTGCCTGTTGAAGCGCATGCAGGTCTGAGGATTCCATGTGGAGAAGTGTGGAATGGGTCTAGCACTCTACTGGTAGAGCAGCGAGCTCGTGTCTGTCTCGGTATGGTGGTGCTGATCATACGGACCCCATCCATCAACCATCGTGACACCTACACCAATTTGCAGGCATGTTTAACGCTGGTAATGTGCATTTTGTCTTGCAATTTCAAACATCGCGAAGAAAACTATTGTATTGGTTGTTCCACGCCTCTGATTGCTTTGCTGATGTTGGAGTATTGCATAGGCCTAATGAATTTAGCCAGTATGGTGTGGGAATCTCTACAATGTAACATGTTGGTCTCTTAACTCTGTTCTTGCTCTCTTCTTGGTTAGCCAGAGGACAATTTGGCAAATCTGTGGTAATGATGTTGTTATTTTACTAGGTAATTCAGGTGAAAACTGAAATGGACTGAAATGGTTGGGTATATTAACTTTCTTGGCCTCATATTCCAAGATTGATGTATAGATTTCTAAAGCGTGGACATGGATCATGTGTTGTTGTTGCATGACTGACCACATGGGCACACCCTCATATTCTAATGCGCTGAAATTTGGATCTTGCAACTGGTGGTCAGATGAGGTGTCTTCAGTTTAAATTGCTGCTACATGTCGAGTTAGTTTTTATTTACATGCCATTATCGAGCTGTATTTTGTCACTACAAGTACAATACAGTCAGATTCCTCACTGCACCCCACCCATCCACCGATGATTTTTGACCGGAGGGGCTTATACTTTGTCAGTACTTAGCCTTGGACTTTTAACATGGTCATTTTTTTAAAGTTCTATGGTCACTTCATGATTTTTTATTGTTATTGTTGTTGCTATTGGTGCAGCTTGAATGTGGATCTGGCGTCTCCGGGATTTTTTCCTGCTTGAAGGTGCGTTCATCTTTCCACTACTCATGAATCATGATAATGTCGAATTAATAAAGGGGATAGGCTTGTTCCAAATAGATTTGTGCATCTCTCTTCATGGTGGGAGCTGAAAGAGAGAGAGAGAGAAAAAACCTTGCATGGAGAACAATGATCTGACTTTGCTTAAATGTTGCATGCAGGGTGCATCCACGGTTCACTTTCAGGACATGAACGCAGAAACCATACGGTGCAGAACAATACCCAATGTTCTTGCAAACCTCGAGCAGGCTCGGGACAGGCAGAACAGAGCATCAGAAGAGAGCCCCATGACGCCATCCCGGCAGCTCTAGGATCCAAATGTGCATTTCTATGCCGGAGAGTGGGATGAACTCCCAACAGTTATCTCGGCTGTGCCGCCACCCGCGGCGCCAGCAAACCTCAGCTTCTCTGAAGACGATTTCATGGATGGTGGCAGCAGTAGTCATGATGGAAGCAGTGTAGTCGTCGGCCAGGACTACTGCCCTAGAAGATCTAGGAAGCTTTCCGAAAGCCGCCGCACGTGGGAGAGGGCTAACGAGACCGACCAGGCAGATGGCGGCTACGATGTGATTCTGGTCTCTGATGTCCCCTACGCAGCTAACTCTCTAAAGAAGCTCCATGCGCTTATTTCAAAGGTCAGCTCCAAGATCCCTCTTTTTTTGCCGCATCTTCTTTTTTTACACGTTTCTCTACGCGTGTACTAAGCTGAAATAGCAGTGGAGGCAGCACGCACGACACTTAAAAAGTTGATAGGGATGTGCCCATGCGTTGCTACGAGAGTTAAAAATTAGTATAAAATATAGATATAGAATGATAAACATCCCTATAACATACAAAAAAACTTATTGAAACTCATCAGTGTAATAGTTAAAATAATTACTCTCGCATGTCACTATCAACCATTTTGCACAAGGGAATTCCACAATCATACTGCAAGAGATTGAGCAGAATGCTACTTACGAACAATGAAACTATTTTACAAGTGATTGGGCGCGAGATATATTAAAACAGTGATGCAATATTATTACAGTCCACAATGCTATTATAGTCTGTTGTTGGATGCCATAAATTTATCATTCATGTCTTCTATTTTGTGCAATGATAAGGTTGATTTTAATGTATATGGCCAAGATAGTTTAGATACAATCACACAATTAAACTTTTCAGCTGTATCTGTGGAACAACGATACTTTAGACACTGTATGCTGCCATGGTAATTGATGTTTTGTTGTTCATAGTATGATTCGATGACTACTGTATTTAATTACTTATTGATAAAACGTGAGTTATTTCAGAATGCATGGAATTAAAATTTTAAGACAATAAGTATAAATATGAGTTATTTTAGAATGCATAGAATTAAATTTTTAAGACAACAAGTACCTAGTAACAAGTTAATGTTTTTCATGTTAGGGTCAAGCTTGCAGCTGTATGAAGTTTTTTCCTGTTGTATTATGTCTCCATGACTCCATACAGTGACGTTTTTCATGTTTAATCATTACTTAGGTTTTATTTTACATATTTTTATTTTGTTTTCCATGTTCCTTTTCTCTTCCTTTCCATTCAATTAATGGGATGTTTGATACCTTACGATTGCACCAACCTGTTCAATTGTACTTCAGATATCATCTTCTTTGATTGTCATCTTTTGCATACTCTTGTTGATGGTGCTACTATATCCTTGAAACCTTTCACATTGTCCATCTGAGCATTCTTCTATCTCTGGATTTGTCCCTTAACAATCACTTGCTTTGAGGTTCCATTTGGATACCCATGGCTAGATCCCGTTTAAGATTATTGTATATCTTTTGTTCTAGCTATTTCTGTTGTTTTTCTTTATATCCATACATTATCAATTTGATCCTAACGATGCCCCTGAGGTGCATACGGATGATCTCGCAACAGGTGCAGAAAATGACGCCCAATTACTACCCTCGAGGTGTTGTTAGACTTAGTGGGTCACTACGCGAACAATCAGTGTAGTTCTATGCATGCATCTACAATAGCAGGTTAGTAGTAGTGTATTTGTGCATGGACCCCATGTTTTCCTTTTCATTGTAAATTGAAAGGTTGTTCTTTTTTTACTGGAATATATGTTCTCTTTTGACTCCACGAAATGTCGTAGATTGTCTCTCACCTCTGCTTTGCTTCAGTACCTATATTTTTTCCCCTGTCCCTGAATTCTATTTGCCCACATCACAACACTTGCTTCTTCTCGAACAAACAAATAAACAAACATCACAGAACCGTTGTTTTTCTTTCTATCCATACATTATCAGTTTGATGATCCAGACGAGGTAGATGAAGAGAAAGAAGTTGAGTATGAAGAAATTGAGGAGGAGGTTGAGTATGATGAGGTAGAGGAGGATTAATAAATTGATGGTGTGTGTGAATTTGATGCTAATGATGAAAGTAAAATGGTCGATGTTGATGCGAATGATGGGAATGAAAAATGGAAGCATGCTGAGCTTCTTGCTCTTACTCATGGAGCTGAAGTTTATGTCAGGGCATATCTTCTAATGTATCTTCTAAAAATCTCAAATAACTATTCTGAAGATCTCAAACAACTATTTGAATCGTTGGGAGCTGAAGTTTATGTTGGGGGCATATCTTCTGATGTATCTTCTCTACTTTAGCTTTTGCATTTCTATTCTCTGCAAATTTAGAGTCCCTTTTTCTGCAGGATGTATATCCTTATTGTGTCGCATGTTTTGGCCGATGCTACCCGAATTGGGCAACGATGATCTCAAAATGTCATGACACATTTGACATTGTCCATCTACTATTGATCGTGCCTGCAAGATTGAACATATAAAGCTTTGAAAGAAGGATGTCAAAAGGCATTGGTGATTGAACGAAGGCAGTCAAGAGCCATTGAAAGAAAGTTGTATGTTGAGAGCACTAGGACAGCGGTCTTACAGTGTACTGAATAGTTGTATCTTACTTTTTTATCACTTGAGCAATTAAATTTTTAGTTGTCCATTATTATAGTCGATACCCAGATGTCGTACAGTGTCTAACCTGGACATTTAATTTTCATGTAATTGTTATGCTCTAACATTTTAAAAAAGAATAATGTGCCGTTGCAAAGCACGGGCATCGTACTAGTTAAAAATATTAACAGGGGATTGCATGTCCCGACGTGCTGCAGGCACACATGTTATTTCCTTTGTGCGTGCGTATGATAAATTTTAGCTAGATACCATCATCCTTGCAAAAATGCGAACTATTCAGCATGTTCCACCTGTCCATCGCGCTTGAGTGACATCAGGGCCAAACCATCTACACAAGATAAACAAAAAAGAGCCAATTTAGTGTTGCGTTAAAATCAACACACGTCACAATCACCCAAAAGTTGTAAAATTAAATCATACAATAAAATAAACAAAATTAAATTTTTATAAGCAAAATTTCATACTCTAATCGTCTAAGTTAGTGCATTAATGAAACAGATAAAATTAACATTGCCTTAGGTGTTTGATCCTTACATCCCGCAACCTGGTCTAAACAAATAGTGGGCAAATATAGGTGGTTAAAAAAGGATAACGTGCACATCATGTGCATGAAATCGTTGCATGGTTGTGTCAAAAAAAAGGAACATCATGTCATTCCCATTATCTATACTACTACTTAAGAGCTCAAGGAGAGCGTCCACCGAGGCATCACCGTGCCCCCGCCTCGGTCAGCGTCCACACTACCATGCCCCCGCCCGCGTGCCCCCACCTACCCTTGCCCCATCCGCGATCCCTCAGCCATCACCAAGCCGATCCCCCGCCATCATCACCCCGTCGCGCGCGACAGTGCCATGCCCCTGCCCCCATCCGTGATCCCCCTATTACCACGCCGATCCCCCCGCCGTCACCATCCCACCGCGCACAACACGGCGAAGATGACGCGGTGAGGTCGTTCCACCGCCCCCACAACGTTGAAGCCCCGAGACAGTCCACGTTGGACCGCGCCCTTCACCACCCCCTCCGAGGCAGCAGGACATAATACTGAAGCAGGTTGCCGCTGCAGTAACAAGTCAAGGAGGTTGAAGGCGAACTAGAGAGAAGAGGAAGATGTTGGCGGCGACGGATCCGATGCTGTGGCACAAGGTGGCCGCCATCTCCGGTAACCCACCTTTTTCTTCACTCTTTTCGTCCTATCCCCCGCCCCCTTCTTCCTAGAATCCTCTTTCCTCAATCAGACCACCGAGATGAGTGGTTGATTTGAGCAGGGATTGCCGATTTGGGGCTCGGCACCTACGGCGCGCACATGTTCCACCCCAAGAACCTCGCGTACAAAGAGGTAGATGACGTTCTCCATCATCTGCATCCCTCTACGGTCTCCGATTCGTTCCTCCCAATTTAGCGATTTGCTTTTTATAATTTGTTGTGAATGGTTTTGGTAGGTTTGACACACGGCGTCCCTGTACCATCTCGTCCACACCGCGGCGCTGCTCGGGGCGCCCATCACCAAGCGCCCCAACGTTGTGAGTACCAGTGCTGCCCGCTTCAATATTTTTGCTGTACGATACCTCCTAGTTAATTTACATGGACTCTCTGATTCTTGACGTGTTTGCAGTTTGGAGGGCTCCTCACTGCTGGAATCGTGATCTTCTCTGGAACGTAAGCATTTGTCCCCCCCTAACCAAAACGTAAATTATCAGAAGATGTACAATTTTGTTAGGTGCTACACCGTGGCTTATCTTGAAGACAGGAAGTTTTCTTCACCGGCACCATTGGGGGGCTTTGCGTTTATTGCTGATTGGGCCAGCCTCCTCTTCTAATTAAATTGTGCTTTTCCAAGAAAACAAAAAAAATCATAAACCTCTCTATCTGGTGTTTTATCAGATTGTGAAAAATATACTAGTGGATAATATGCGCCTTTGGTTAATAATTCAATCTGTGATTCCTGTGTTTCTATGATATGCTTGCGGCCTCCTAGGAATTTTCACGTATCTGTACAACACAACAAAGAATCCTCCTGAGCTAGATAGACCTAATACAGAAGGGGTAACTATGGAGTATCACATCTGTTGGAGAGAATGGCCTTCAAGAGCACGGTGAATCGGACCCACTTACGGTTAGTTCGTGAGGTAGAAGCCATTGGAGGAAATGTCTCTGCATCAGCTTCCCGTGAACAAAGGAGCTATAACTATGATGCATTGAAGAGCTATACACCAGAAATGGTTGAAGTTCTCATTGACAATGTGAGGAATCCAGCATTCCTCGATTGGGAGGTCAAAGAGCAGGTACTTTATCACTGAAAATAAATTTAAGTTCTTTTTTCATCCTTTTATGTACTAATGGTGTTCTTCGTTTCTACAGCTCCAGAACATAAAATCTGAAATAGCTGATGTGTCCGCTAATCCTCAAGGTCTACTTCTGGAGGCCCTTCATTCGGTTGGATATTCCAGGGCACTGGCAAAACCTTTGATGGCTTCAGAATCTGCTGTAAACCGGTTGGATGTTAGCATCTTGGAGGAATTTGTTGTTGTAAGATTCAGTGATTTATTTCCCAAGTCAATGCTCAGTCATGAAAGCGCTGTGTGACTTTTTTGTTTGTTATGATAAATTATGATAAATGTAGGAACATTACACTGCTCCCAGGATGGTTCTTGCAGCATCAGGAGTTGATCATGATGCGCTGATTTCAGTTGTAGAACCACTTGTATCTGACCTTCCGTGCGTGAAACGTCCTGAAGACCCAAAATCTATGTACGTGGGAGGAGACTATCGTTGCCAAGCAGATTCTCCAGTGAGTTGTTGGCATTGTATTATTATTCTTGAGGGGTTATGAATGATTTGCTTCAATTATGCTTAAAATTGGATTCGTTGGAAATAGAACACACACATCACACTTGCTTTTGAGGTGCCAGGTTAGTTTGCGCATCGTGAAATATTATGTAATATTGATTGTCGAGTTCTTTTTTCTGTTTCAAAAAATTTAGTACTTGCATTCATAGTAACATTTGATGCATTAATGTATACATTTTTATTTTCATATATAACCTTTTGATCATCTCAGCAAGTTATAGAAGAAGAAATGCTTCTAGCTGTAAAGGAAAGGAAGGCAAAGGTAATGCTAATGTAGTGATATAGTAATTTGCGAGATACCGAGGTGACATTGTGGCAAGAGTTCAAAAGCCTGTCATCGACCTAGACGAGCAGTCGTAGATCTCCCTCAACAAATTTATGTGTCGTCGCAACGCACGTGCACATACCTAGTAAGCTGATTAAGTCATGTTATATATATATGTTTACATCTTCTACCACCAATGATAGGTTAATAAGTAGTACTCTCTATGTTCTAAAATATAATTCACTTTAGACTAATTATAAATTCATTAAATCTATACTACTATATTAAGGCTGCAAGGGGTAGCCTACCTCCCCCGTTCTGCCATTCTATCATCTCAAGCGTCTGTTCGTGCATTGTACAATCTCAGCCGTCCGTCTTGATTCGTGCCTGTGCCCGTGCCCATGCCTGCATTCCCCATCGCCCCAGTCGAGGACCCCCCGGCCACACACCCACACAAACACCACCATCCGAGCCCCACCGACGTAGATCCCGCCCATGCCACCGTGCCCCTCCCCAACTGTCACCCCTGCACCTCCCTCCCCCCTCGTCCACCCCATCCTCCTGGCCACATGTCCGCGCTAAGGTGGGCAAGCTCGCAGTAGATCTGTGCAGCCTCGCCGACGACAGAGCAGGGCAGTATGGAGAGGAGGCTAGGGTTTGAGCGAGGACCCACGCTCCTTCTCCTCCTGGCTGTTCTGGCTGGGGCTGCAGTGGAGGGAACTAGGTAAGGGGGAAGGAAAGGGGAGGTTTGAGGGAGAGCGCAGCGGCAGCGGCGATGCCATCGCATGCGGATCTGGACCGCCAGATCTTGCAGCTGCGGGATTGCAAGTTCCTGCCTGAGGTAGAGGTCAAAACGCTATGCGAGCAGGCCAAGGCGATCCTCATGGAGGAGTGGAACATGCAGCCCGTGCGCTGCCCCGTCACTATCTACGACGACATCCACGGCTAGTTCTACAACCTCATCGAGCTCTTCCACATCGGTGGCGACGCGCCCGACACCAACTACCTCTTTATGGGCGACTACATCGGTCAGTCCCTCCCGCCTATCCTAGCCCCTCCTGGCTCGTTCTTGATTCCGGTCGATCTGTTGAATTGCATGGTGGTTCGATCTGTTTCTCTGGAGATTGTTATTAGCTAGGAGTATTGGTTTCAATAGATCGTGCTTGTGAACTGAGGCGCTCAAGCTGATTATGGCTCAGTGGACGGGGTTATTGATGCTAAACGGATTGTTCAAGCTGATTATGCTAAATGGACTGTTTAAGCTGATTATGGCTTCCTCACTGTTGCTTTATGGATCACAAAGATTCTTTCTGGCGTTATTACATGATAAGTTTGTTGCTTTATGATAAGTGACTTAAAAACTTCTGCAGACTAGCAATTATTGAATGTTTGTAGTTATTGTATATAAGAAATTGGAATCATGAACCTTTTTAAATTTTATGGCATAGATATGGATGGTCTACTGATTGTACAATACACTATTGCTCACATTGATTGTACACGTAAAGCGTTCTCGAAAAGTTATAGATGAACTTATAAGAGCCTTGCCTGCAAAACATGCTTGTTACATTTGCTATTTCTATGGGCCTAGCATATGGGCATACACACAAACAGGACGCGGTCCAATTAAACTTTCCTGCAATTTTAGAATAGTTTCTATATCTCTACTACTATTAAGGAAATATGTGCTCATTTTGGAAATGTAGCGGGTCAAAATCTGTGATCAAATGTAGCGCACTTGAAATGCCTAAAATAATTGTAAACCTTATCTATGTCAATCTGTAAATAATAACAAATTAGTACTACAAACAGTAATAACATAACGAAGATGCAATGTCACTGTTTATCTAAAGATTATGGGTAATATAGCCGGTACAATTGTAGAGCATATGAGCAATTTTGGAATTAGAGACCATAGTAGCACTGTAAGGATCATGCACAATAGATGAGTAGAAGATGCTAAAGGGTGTTGCATGAATATGCTAGAAATGCTAATAGGACTAGCAAAATTGTGTTTTATTTTAATAATTGAGAATGATAATGATCTGTTGTTACTTAGCATGTAAACCTTCCTTGCGCCACTCTATAAATAACAAGACATTAGTACTACAAACATCTTATCATTTGGTTTTTGTTGGGGGCCTTCGTCCTCTGAAGGTCCTCAAAAACATGATTTGACAATGTTTTCCAAGTGGATTATGTGAACAGGTATCTTCGGACTCAGAATTATGAACATGAAGCACGGTCAGGACGAAGCCTGAACCAGACGAAGGACGAGCTGACTACCAAGCTCCACGAAGGATGGTGCACAGCCGAAGCTGTGCGCAGGGAAGCTTCGTCGCGATAGCAGAGAGGGGAACCGACTTAAAGATGAAAAGACTACGTGGGCCTTGACTGATTTCCATAAGTCATTGACAAATGTAATGGACATGGATGTAATTTTACGTGGGCTGCGTCCCGCGTCTATAAATAGATGAACAGTACTCCCGTACTGTTCACGCTGACTTGGCATATGCTTTTGCGTCACGCTTGTACTTTTTACCTTCTCTCAGGACCGAAGGTACATTTGTAATTTGAAATCATTTCTATTTCTCCATGTTAATAAAATAGAAATGATTCCATGATGATGTCTATATTATATTTCATGCTTTATATGAATCCTTCGTCATTAGTTGATATATTTATGAAGGTATGTCTCTTATGACCTTCGTCCGAAACTCATTATTTCCCGAAGGGACATAATGCTTCGAAGGACGAAGGACTTTAACATTTAACACTTTTTATGTTGCCTTGTTCTTAACTCTTAGCATTTGAGAACAAGTCCCCAACATTGGCGCCCACCTCCGGTGAACTCATTTCCACTTCGAGTTTTTTGAACACCTTCGGAAGCTATAGACCTTCGCTATGGCACCGAAGAAAGCTTCAGCGACTGGGGCTGCAGCACTGCAACCACTGGACCCCAACCAGGAGACCGTCTCTCTTCGGGAGGCCCAAAGCCAGAAAAGGAAGGCCGTCAGCCCGACGCTTCAGGAGGATGAACTAGACCAAGAGATCAGGGATATGGAGATGCTTCATCAACAGGTGCAGAGGAAAAAGGAAAAGATGGCCAGGCTAGCTGAGCTGCAAAGGCAGATAGACGAAGCCTCTGAAGAAGTTCGTCATCTTACCCACGATGAGCAGAACCGAAGGCCTCAACAAAAAGACCTTCATCAGGAGGGCTTCTTCAACGAAGATGACTGGTATGACAATTTCCATCATGGAAATTTTGTTTTCGATGATGCCTCTCCTCTGTCCGCTGAGCTGCAGGCTACACCCTGGCCTCCGTCCTATAAGCCACCTCAGCTTCCCATGTTCGACGGCCACTCAGACCCGAAGCAGTTCTTGATGAGCTACGAAGCAACAGTGTCTTCGTATGGGGGCAATGCTGCAGTTATGGCAAAGTCTTTCGTTATGGCCGTCAGGAGTGTTGCTCAGACCTGGTATTCCTCCCTTCGACCAGGAACGATCACCTCATGGCAGAAGCTGAAGGATATGTTGTTAACCAGCTTTCAAGGATTTCAGACGAAGCCGGTCACTGCTCAAGCCTTGTTCCAGTGCACTCAGGATCATGAAGAATACCTTCAGGCGTATGTCAGAAGGTTCTTGCGTTTAAGGGCGCAGGCACCAACGGTGCCCAATGAAATTGTCATCGAAGCCATGATCAAGGGGCTTCGCCCTGGACCTGCAGCTCAATACTTTGCTAGGAAGCCTCCTCAGACTCTGGAGAAGCTGCTCCAAAAGATGGACGAGTACATTCGTGCCGATAATGACTTTCTCCAAAGAAGGGAAGAGGCCTTCAGATTTTCTGAGATGACCAGGGGCTTCGGAGGAAGATTCTATCCGAGGCATGTCAGGTCCATCCACAACTCCACTCAAAATGATGATAAGGGGAGTCAGCAGAACAGACCGCAGTGCTCCTCACAGGCTTCGGGGCAACAGCAAACTTTCTTCCGGCCACCAGCTCCAAGAGGCAGAGGCGCCAGGGGCTTCGGCGGAAGATTTGGAGATCAACCAAGGAGGGTATTTTGCTTATTCTGTGGTGAAAACAAGGGCCATACCACCAGGATGTGCCATGTTACCATCCAGAAACAAAAGGAGCTAGCAGAAGCTGCAGCGCAACAGGGCCAGCCGAAGCAGGTCATGCATACTGCTTCGTACCATCAGCCTTACATCCCAGAATACGTGGGCAATCACCCTGCAGTTTCCGTAGCTTCGGCGAGTCAACCTCAAGCTTCATGGCAACAGCCCCCGCCTCCACCTCCGCTGCAACAAGGCCAACAGCCAGAAGGGAGCCAATTTGTTCCGCACCAAAGGGATCTCAGAGAGCAATCTGAAGCTCGCACAGTCAATAGTACTGTGCCAGAGTCGAAGCACATTTATTGACAAATATCCTACTTTGATAGCAGTCTTTTCCGTTTAAGTTCTATTACCTGTGTAATAAAGAACATTTCAGTTTTCATATAATAGTTTCGTGGTTGGTTATGAGGAAAACCTATCTTCTCCACAGGTTTAAGTTGCTGAAGCTTAAAAATTTGCGGTAACAAGGAGGACCTTCGAATTATTAAAAATCCTTCGAAGCGACAAAAAGTCGTTCTAAGGAACGCAGAGTAAGTTGCCGAAGTTACAAAAAGCCGTTCCAAAGGGAGCGCAGTGTAAGTTTTTTGCTCCAAAGACGTTCCTAAGGGAATGCAGAGCATACAGCGAAAAGTTAACGCTGATACCGCCTAAGTAAAAGGCGAAGAAGCTCCAAAGACGTTCCTAAGGGAATGCAGAGCTTATACCGTCTAAGTAAAAGGCGAAGAAGCTCCAAAGACGTTCCTAAGGGAATGCAGAGCTTATACCGTCTAAGTAAGAGGCGAAGAAGCTCCAAAGACGTTCCTAAGGGAACGCAGAGCTTATAAAGATATTTTGTGTGTATCTTCGAAACAAACGTCATTTGCACAACATAACATCATCACATCATTTTGCATAGCATAAGCATCATACATCATGTTGCATATGGCAAAAGAAGGGGACACAGTATCAACCTTCGAAAGGATGCTTTAAGAAAGTGCAAATTGTGTAAAGTCACGAGGCGATACAATAATAATCTTCGAAGTACAGCTTCGGAGAAAGTTTTTTCAAAGTATGGACGTGCTTCATCAGAGTAATATCGAAATTGCACAGCTTCGGAGAATGTTTCCACGAAGCGTGGACGTGATTCATCAGAATAGTTTTAATGAAGAAAGTCTTCTTCACGAAGCATGAAAAGAAGGGAAGGTGTTTTTTCGCCGAAGGCTCAAAAATGGTATGTATGTAGAATTTCATGCATCGTAAAGAATTGAATAATGAAAAGAGACTTGAATATTACATTCAAATGTACAAAATATTACATAGATCACACTTTAAATGTTTTTCTAATAACACCTAGTCTTCTCTTAATACTACTTCGGCAGCCTCATTTAGAAGTTGTTCAACAACTTTATCCATGATAGCTTCGGCCATTTGTTTGATTTCGTCATCCTCCTTTGTGTGAGGGTCAATTGACGATCCAGCAGGTTCTGAGGAAGCAGAATATTTTTGCATTACTATAACAAACCGCGAGCAAAGTTTGAAATAAAAATTACAACACAACAAGAGCAACTAATTAATACCTATTTGCCCTTCGGCAGCTTCTGTCACTTTCCTAGCATCATGGATGCCTTTTTCACTCCTTTGAATGATTTCTTGCGCCATTTCTCGGCCGCCGTTGTCCCAGATATCAGTAAAGAATTTGCCACCAACCATGCTTGCTTCGGCCGAGGGGTCTTTGATGTCTTCGGAGGATAAGGCAGCTTCGGACTGAGCTAAAGATTTTACATGCCCGCAACCTTTCTTCTCCAAGACAGAAGCAACTCCCCTGGCGCCCGAAAAAGCGCAGATGTCGCCACGGCTATTCAGGATTTCCTCGAAGGCCTCTGCTTCGTGACTGATCCATTCCAGTGGACCTTCGGGATTGCCTCTTGAGAAATTCTCTTCACTGGAAAAGGCGCCCACGCTGGCGAAGCTGGTTTTAATCTTCTTCACGCATTCCATGGATTTTTCGTAGCATTTTTTCTTAGAAGACCGAAGCTCTTCCACGGTTGCTTCCAAATGATCAGCCCATTGGTCGCTACATTCCCGTCTTGTTTCTTCAAGTATGCGTTCTTCTTTCGCCCGGGCCAGTTGCTTCTGAAGATCTTTAATCTCGCGTCTGTGAGCTTCGGCCTGAACCTTCGCAGCAGCCTCGTCCTTTTTTACCTTGTCCACTAATGTAAGCAGAATTTTGTCTTTTTCTAGAGCTTCGTTTCTCAGTTTAATAACTTCTGAACGTAAATTGTTGAACGCAATTTCGTAGCTTTCATCTTCGGCGCTCTTTTGTGCTCTTAATGCGTTGCTTAGGATTAAACCCTATACGAAAAAGAATTTATATAAGAATAAAAGAATGAATTACGTAATAAAAATTTTTTTCCAAGCGTCTAATTCCCATACCTTTAAGCTATTGTACGCAAGACTGTCCGCGAGATCTTCCTTTGTCATAGCACATAATCCAGCTTCGAGCTTCGGAAAACCCATACTTCTAGCCATTTCCCGGCAGACAGATAATTCTTTGTTATCAGGGAGGCAGTATAGGAAGTCATCTTCATTTGTCCCATTGAATATTAATGCCCCCTTCGGATACTTTAACTCTCTAGCATAGTGATTCGCTTCATAAGTCTCTTCTTCAGATAATTTCTTCCCCGAAGCATGTCGCACGATGTAATCGCATGTGCTGGAAGGAGCTTCGGGGGCGGCAGTGTCAATTTCTTTAACCAAAGCTGGTTCTGATATTTTCTCGGTCTCCAAAGATTGTTCCTTGGTGGGCTCTGAAGGCCCAGCTTCAGCTTTAGGTTGCTGCTTCGAAGCTTCAGCAACTTCAGCTTCGGTAGACACTTCAGCAACTTCAATAGTCCCCTTTGGAGTTGTGCTTGAAGACTTAATTGTCTCCAAAACATCTAACACGTTCACCATTCTTTTTCTTCTCGGGGTCACCGACGGGCCCTTTTGATTTTTTATTGTTTCAACATTTGCTGAAGGACTTAAGATTTCCGATATTTTTGGCTCTTCAATCTTCGGTTTTTCTGCTATTTCGGCTGAAGGTGCTTCAGTTCTCTCTTCTATCTTCGGCACTGGAGCTGGTTCTGTAGCTTCAGAGGCCAAAGAGACTTCACCAATAAATTTTGGCACTGTGGCCGGCTCAATAAAGCGCGCTCGGTGGGTGAGCACCTTCATCTTTTTCCTTTGCGGCGCTGGCTCACTAGTGGCACTCGTGGTAGCTTCTGTCGCCGGAGAAGTAATTTTTCTTTTGCGACCCAGTACCGGATAGTGATAGTCAGGGTAGACAAACCCGACTGCGTCAAATACCTGGTTGAGCCTTTTCTTCTTTCGGCCTCCGATGGCTGCTGATAACGCAGTATTCTCGGCCTTCGAATATGCCCCAAGCAGTTCGTCACTCAGCGTATCAATGCTTTTCAACCAGTCATCATCAGGTTCAACAAACTTATCCGCATATTTGAATGTGTATTTCAGTCTGACCAGTCCGCCTTCGTCGGACTCTTTGATGGTCTCCTTCGGCATTTCCCACTTTCCTGCAAGTGGCCACACCCTGAAGGCAATATGCTCTTGGACCAAGTCCCTTGTCCCAATGTAAGAGCAGACTACGCCGAAGGCTCTTTGGCATTCCTCGGCTGCTTCATCCATTTCAACCTTCGGCCTTCGAAGTCCGAAGCGTTGCCAGATGGGGCGCATAATAATACTCTTGACATTTTCTTGCGCTATTAAGTCATTCTTTACATAGAACCATTCAGTCATCTAGGCTCCGGGCCACCTCTTCCGAAAGGTTGGCACAGGGCGGCTTGACCCGGAGCGGGCACCAAAGCTGTAACATCCAAAGTTGTTGTGATATTGTTCTTTCCCCCAGGGCTTCGTCTCGTATAACAATTCATGAATGTTGCAAAAGCTTTTAGCATCTGGTTCTAAACCTTGGCTTCTTGCAGCCCAGACAAACAACCCCATTCTTATGATAGCTTCGGGAGTAATTTGATGCAGGTAGACTTGAAATGTTTTCAGTACTTCAACAACAAAGTTGCTTAGGGGGAATCGAAGCCCAGCCTTGAGAAAACTTCGGAAAATTACGACTTCATCTTCTTCGGGGGTGGGAGAAGTCTTTTCTCCAGCATCAACCCTCACAATAGATATATCTCGGAAATACCTCCTCCTCATATTATCAATATGATTCTGCTTAATAGTGGTTTTCCCGAAAACCGTGTGACTTGGCCGCCATGGTCGATCTTCGGACTCTTCCCCGCCACTTTCTACATCGAAACTGTCGCTGTCACCAGTATCTTCGGACAAACCTTCAAGAATCTCTTTGGTGATTTTCTCCGTATTGGTCTCCGCCATCGCTATAAGGAACCCCAAGTTCTTCTCTTCGTCGAGACTCAGCTTCGTCTCAGCAGGGATCTTCTTACCTTCAGACATCTTCGGAAACGCTAAAAAACTGTTTTCAAGGCCGAAGCTTCAAAATCAAATAGATCAGCAAATCTTAGTGCACAAGAGCTAAAAATTTAGTGGGCCGAAGCAGATGGCAAGTGTGCGTACCAAATAAGCTTGCGGTATGATCTTATTTATACCCCCAGGGCGTCGAAAATTGAAAGACCCCACTTGTTAGTGAATGTTGCTATTCTAGCAAAGGGAAGGTGTTTTTTCGGACCTTCGGCTCAAGGCCTTCGTCCATATCGCAATCTGAATTTATCATTAACAAATTAATATTGCGAGGGGCTACTGTTGGGGGCCTTCGTCCTCCGAAGGTCCTCAAAAACATGATTTGACAATGTTTTCCAAGTGGATTATGTGAACAGGTATCTTCGGACTCAGAATTATGAACATGAAGCACGGTCAGGACGAAGCCTGAACCAGACGAAGGACGAGCTGACTACCAAGCTCCACGAAGGATGGTGCACAGCCGAAGCTGTGCGCAGGGAAGCTTTGTCGCGATAGCAGAGAGGGGAACCGACTTAAAGATGAAAAGACTACGTGGGCCTTGACTGATTTCCATAAGTCATTGACAAATGTAATGGACATGGATGTAATTTTACGTGGGCTGCGTCCCGCGTCTATAAATAGATGAACAGTACTCCCGTACTGTTCACGCTGACTTGGCATATGCTTTTGCGTCACGCTTGTACTTTTTACCTTCTCTCAGGACCGAAGGTACATTTGTAATTTGAAATCATTTCTATTTCTCCATGTTAATAAAATAGAAATGATTCCATGATGATGTCTATATTATATTTCATGCTTTATATGAATCCTTCGTCATTAGTTGATATATTTATGAAGGTATGTCTCTTATGACCTTCGTCCAAAACTCATTATTTCCCGAAGGGACATAATGCTTCGAAGGACGAAGGACTTTAACATTTAACACTTTTTATGTTGCCTTGTTCTTAACTCTTAGCATTTGAGAACAAGTCCCCAACAGTTTTGCTGCAAAGCAATCATTATGATGTTTTTAAAACGTGCTTCCATCCACATGTTTGATCCTCAAACGAGACTATTGACTGGTTATTTGGGAAGTGCTTAGAGAAGGCCATTTGCATAAGGCTCATTTTTTCTAGGTAAATCTCAAATACACTCATGCTACATACTCCTATTTTATTTCATTATTTATTTCTTGACTTCTGAATTCTCATGCAAATGGCCTGCTTTATCATTTCGATGGTGTATTGAGTTTATACAAGGAAAAGTTCAAAGATTATATGTGTAACACCCTGGTGTTACTGTCACTAAAACTTGAGCATAACATCATAAGCATTGGCATTTCATATGTTTGACACGCCTAGAGTGCATTCACTAGGCAAAAATTTCAAACAAGTTCTATTGGTATGACCTTTTGCAAATAGAACCCTAGAGTGGGAAACTTAACCCTAGATTTGGTGTAATAGAACAAACAAGGTTTAAACAAGTAAAAACTTCAAAATCCAATTGAAACAAGCATAAAGTGTCTCCATGAATGAACTTAAGTAGGATCCAAACCCTAAGAAAGCAAGAAACCCTAATTGGAACCCTGGAAAACCCTAAACCTAAACCCTAGGGGGCTAAGTGCAAAATTAGTGCTCCTTTGGACTAAAGTGCAAAAACCATGATAATAAAGTGTCTTAAGTCATATGGTTCACACATAAGTAGGTTTGCAAGTTAAACCTTGAGTTTTGGACTAATTTGCAAAAGAGCCACACTTAAACCCTATTGACTAAGTCTGAAATCAGTGTAATTAGCTCAACTTTGGAGCCTTATATCTCCCAAATTATAAGGTTTTTGCCCTAGGTCACCACATCAAGTTTGTAGAGCTATATAAGGAGAACAATTTTGATTAAGTAATTAAGCACTGGTGCTGAATGGAAATTGAAGATAAATGGGTCTGATGTTGGGCTGTCAACAGTCAATTGGACAATTCTGAACACTTGTTCAGACTGGTATGGCTACCAGTGATGTTGTCCACATTTGCGGCTTAGATTTCGGTTGGATTCAGTCAGAATTTGACTAGAGATGCTATAGCAAAGGTAAAGAGGGTTTATGGATCTATAACTTTGCTACAGATGGGTGGTATGGTTGCCACATAAAATTTTAAGAATTTGCCATTTGAAATCATGCGGTGTGGCGCACTGTTCACCGGAGTCCAGAAAAGATCTCGCCGGGATAAGGACGCCACCGCGGCTTGGGACGGATCGACGGCCGCGGTAAAGGTCCTCTGAGACGTGGCGTTAAAACGTGGAGGTGGCGCTACCCGGTTAATCAGCGGCCACCGGACTTTCGCCGTGGCTCTGCCGCGTGGGTGAGCTCGCCAGCGCGGTCACAGCTCGGTGGATCTCATCCATCTCCGGCTTGCCGCCTATAAATTGAGCCCGGGCGCTGCTTCTTCACTGCATCACATGCACGAGCACTTGAGTAATTGACTCGCTCTCATCGGAGAACTCACACAGTTTGTAAACTCCCTTCTCCCGATTCTCAGCACCGCCGCGAAGGACCCCTCCGTGGCCAACACTCCTCGGGTTAGTGCATACCCAATTCATTTGTGTTCTTACTTGTTTTTAGCCCCCTGTTGCTCTCGGAGCTGGCCAATTGGAGTTTACCTGAGTCTCGTCACCGGAACACCCCTCTGCTCCGTAGAGCGCCACCGTGACGGCCTCTCTATCGACCCGCTTTTCTGCTCTTGCCTAGCCCAAATTCTAGCGTGTACGTAAACCCTGGTGAACCCGTGAAGCTTACCCAAGCTTCAATTTGGCCAGCCATGCCTTCGGTTATCCGAAACGCGTTCATCCATATGACCATCCACACTATCGCCATGAACTCGTTGATTCAATGCCCCATTGATAAAATTTTGTGAGGGGAAATGTGCGGGAGGGATCCAATTCGGTGTCTGCCGCACGGGAGTCCCAGCCATTGCGGTATCCGGCCAGCGTGAGCTCGTCGGAGCTCGGCCATGCGCTGTCCGCCGTCTGGACCTCAACCCGTGAAGAATTAGAATCCGGGGGGGGTTCCTGTAAGGTGTCAGTGACTCCCGAAAACAGTGCACGAACTCACTTCAGGTTATCCAGAACGCCGTGGGTCTTTGTGCAAAGTCGCCACAGGCGCGCGCGCGGGCGCGCATGGGCACATTTCGCCCGTTGTTGGGCCGACCTGGGCCCGATTCAGTCCAGTTCTGTTCACACATTTTCTTTTTCTTTTTCTACCAGAGCTAAAACAATTCTAGAAATTGAGAGAAAAACGGTAAAAATGCCAAACCAATTTTGCTAGATTCCTAATTTTCCATAGAATTTAATAAAAATAGTTTCAGGGTTTTTTGTTCAAATAAGAAATTATTGAGTATTTAAAACAGTCTAAAACCTTGTTTCAGGATTTTTAGAAAATCATTAATAATTCCAAAAATCCCCAAACTTTTTAGATGACCCTTATATAATATTTAGAAGCCTTGGGTAGAGTTTGGTATGATTTGGACCTTGTTTGATACTTAGAACCCAAAACCCTACCCCCTTGCCCTTTGAATTCCTATATTGACTCTAGAAACCCTAATTCTCTAAAGTACCGTGAAGGAAAATTGTACTCAAGACTTTAGATAATGAACTTTTATTATCTTTGCACTATCAAGAGCATTACATGGGCATTCATTATTATGTATGGTTATATTTAGAAAACGAGGAAGAAGTTGAAGTAGAAGAAGAGAAGACTTCACCACCACCACCTGAGGAACATCAGGCAGGCAGCTGTTTCTATTTTGACATCTGCGGGACCGAGCCTGATTCACCTGTAAACCAAGGCAAGCCCCGGTGCATTTGTCACCTCCTTGATTCTTTTAAACTCTTTCTCACTTGCTTGATGCATTAAGTAATAGGAGTTGATTGCTAAAACAATTCCTGCATTTCCTTCCTTGAATTTGATTACCTTCCTTGGAATCCCTGTTTTACAAAAGGTTTTTCCTATGCTTAGTCTTGCTTTAGCAAAACAAAATGTTTTGTTTTTACAAAAGATGATGTTGCAAAGTGGGAGGGATGTTTTTGAAAATAAAACTTGATGGTGGATCCATCATGGCCATGATGGGTTCAACATCGGAAAAGATGTACCTCTGCCAGGTCCAGTAAAGATAAAGGGTTGTTAAGAAATTGGCTAGTGCAGGTCCAGTGTTTGAACTAGGGTAGAAAGAACTATAGATGCAGGTAATCTTACTTGACAAATAAAATTGGATTTTTAAGAATCCATTATTAGTAAGAATTTCTGCAAACAGAGTCATTGATCATTGATAAGCCTTACCTTGAGTCCCTGAAAGCCAGCATATCCTTGAGAGTCTTTTCTTTAGTCGGGTAAGACTTGCTGAGTAATTCCATACTCAGGGCTTTGTCCCATGTTGTTTTTAGGTGAGGAAGCAACCAACTTTTGTTGCTTCTGTTCTAAGGTGGTACCAAAGGAAGAGCACCAGGAGTGAAGCTGTGGGAGGAAAGGATCCTCCATAAAACTTTTGTTTGAACTTATCGGGAGGGGTTTTTGCCTCCCATAGTTTGTAATAATAATACTCTGTACTCGTATATTATATTCTGGTCTATAAATATTTAACTCTATCTTACTTTTAAATGAAGGTAAGTTTATGTAACTGCTTCCGCATTTTCGTATCTCCGATGCTTGTAATATCTGCGTGACGGGTGAAACGCTCTTGAGAAAGGTATGAAAAGCAGATACCGAACTTGTCAAGTGATTCAGGGGCACCTGCAGGGTTGTCTGAGGTCCGTTGGACGGGCCTAATGACTTGGGAGGTTCCGTCACAACTGGTATCGGAGCGAAGCCCATCTCTGCAGATCTTATGAGGCATCTTCAAAAGAATTTTCTAAGACTTACCTAGAAAATTTCTTTCTTTCTTATCTAGCTTCCTTCTGAAGTACTTATTTAAAGACCAGATCTAGAATGCAATTTATAGAAGGTGTGAATCGACTAAGGTTGATTCTGTAATTACACATGCATCATGCTAAAAACTATGCTAATAAGGTTTCCCCCCTTAAGAAATGCCGCCACGCACAAGGAAGACTGCGCGCAAGTCAACCGGACCAATCGGTGTACCCTGTCATCAACTTGCCCCACGACATGAAGATAGCAGTAGCGGTAGCAACGATTCAATTGGGGATCTGGAAGCCCAAGTGGATCAGCTTCGAACAGAACTCCATCGCAGGAACAACATATGGGTCACGGATGGCAAAAGAATCTCTACTACTTATTAAGGCTGCAAGAGTAGTCGGCCATTCCGTGTTTTGCCACCATTCCTGTTCTGTCATTCCCGTTCTGCCACCATTCCCATTCATTGTTCTACGTTTCTCATTCCCATGTTCTGCCATCATTCTATGTTCTCTCATTCCCATTCTTTGTTCTGTCTTTCTCATTCCCCCTCCCCGCAAAGCCCATTCCCATTCACTCGTACATCCCACGTCTAGCTAAAATTAAAAAAGCACACATGTCCTCAAGGGAATTTGAACCCGTGACCTCTCAAGCAAAGGCCAAGAGTAGCTACCGTTACACCACATGTGTGTTTATGTCTACATCTATGACAGGAAACACATCTACTACATCTCTCACTAAGCTCACTTGCTACCCTTGCACAATGCGTAGTAGTATATAAGTATCACCGAGATTCTTGAATTATATTTTTGGATGGAGGTAATATTATTTAAAGAAGAGCTTTGCATGCAACTTCTTTTGTTTGAATAATGTATTATACTTAAATCCCCTTTTTTGCATGTGTGACATTTTTTCTTCGCAATATTTTTTCCATGGATCAGACTTGTGAGTCATTTTCATAAACCAACGCCAAGCATGAATCCATGTTTCTTACTTGAAACTCCAAACAAACACCATGAGCAGGAGGCACTCGTGTTGGCGTTGCTCATCGATGACGAGAAGAAGCTTGGCGACTGTCAGTTCGACCTCTAGAAGCAGTCCTACGTGGTCGCATGCACCGCTGTGCACGACAAGCTCCCACGAAGCCGCCGCTTGGACGCGGTCCAGAGCAGCTGCACCGCGCTGTCCATCGTAAGCAGGAGGGCCTCATGGTTGTCGCCAACGTAGACGACTCTCGGCTTGTTCTAGACACCGCATCCGACGACGACACCATCACGCCGTCCAGCTCATCGTTCACCTGAAGCCCAACCTACCACGTAAGTCGCTACTGACCGGACATGAATTCTTGTGCGTTGGGACGATGGACGTTGCTGCATTGTGTGAGTGTCCTCGAACATGATGTATGTAGTGGAGTAGCGCATCCGGTGGTGCAACGGTTAGGGGTACTACCTCACTGATGAGCCTGGGGTGCACTTTGTTTGGCAGTCCAACCAAGAGTCATCGGTACTCGTCATGTCGCGCACGTTCGACGACTACTATATCGAGAATTGTGGTGTTATCTTGGTGCTGGAGGTGACGCAGAGGAGGATCGACAACAGTGACCAGTTCGTCATCCTCGCCGCCGTCAGGGTAGCTTTTGTACTGGTCTGCCTTTAATTCTCTTCGCAAACACACACTTACCTTTTTGTTTAAGCTAGAGTGTATGGTGGTGCGTGTCTGATGACTAACGATGTACAAGGGAATTTCTTCTGGCATGTGTGGAACGTGCTCTCCAATGATGAGACCATACAAATCATGGCATATATCGAAGTCTACATGATACTGATGGTTGCAATGTAGTGGTGAAACAACTAGATTAAAATAACAAAATTTATGTATGGCTAGGTGTCACACCCGGTTTTGGAAGGTAAACCGAATGCGAACCATGTACGTGCCAGGATCAGAAATTCACGTACACGGCGATTACATAAATGACTCATCATAGCACAATGCTTCGAATAACAATAAAGATAAGTAATAATATGAAAGACTAGAGTCATTTACATAATATAATCAAAGTACACAGAACAGAAACGTAGCCAACGTAAATAAACCCACCACAGGCAGCTGACTGGGGGAGGTCGCTAGCCTAATCCTCGAACTCGTCGAAGTCCTGGAACTCTTGGAGATTCGCCTCGACGCCTTCTTCTTTACCTGAGCATAGATTGCACCAAAGGCAATCTGGTGTTTTGTGAAAGCAAGGGTGAGTACACATCAACGTACTCAGCAAATGTCCCGTTTGGCTGTAGTGGACTAGCTTTATTTGGGGTTAAGGTCAAGCAGTTGCTTTTAGTTGGTCAGGTTATTATTACTAATTGAGAGCCAGGTTTTAACATTAACCCAAGTTATTAACCCAAAGTACCCTTTCCAAACGGAAAGAATACCACCTACCATTACCATAGTCATAACCATCATCCTTGTCACCACCTGTAAACCAACCATCTCTGATCAAGTATCTCTAATCAAAGAGGATCCCAAGGCCGCTCATAACCGTGAGCACGGCTGATATATCAGTTTCTAACCCTCTGCAGAGGTCGCACACTTTACCCATGAGCCGTGATTCCTGTTCTGCCCGGGGATCATGACTCCCCATTGATCACTTCCTAGGTGGTCCGGCAGGGTATCACTACGTAGCTTTTACAAAGATTCCCTAGAGGTCATAGCCGCCCGTTAGGTTTCTCCAGTTTGATAAACACAGTACCCCTCCCCGCAGGAGGGTGACTAACAAAAGCAAAACGAAAGAACCTCGGCACTCAGCCTCGGCAGAGCAAGCACTGTGCCTGGACCCCATTGACGGCACGACGACGAAGCAACTACACCTCTAGTTCCTCTAATTAATTAGCTAAGGGCATCCCATTTTACCCTCATGGTTGCACTGTTATCCCGGGTGGTCTCTCAACGAACAGGTCCTTACGGAGAGGCACTCGAGAAACTGCTCGAGCCCCCTAAAGTATCACAGTCCAACATCATAATCATAATAATAACATCGTATCATAAGTGTTCGCATCATGTTCATTGATTAAAGTAAAACAATAGCATGAATCTAACCATAGTAGCCTAAAAGGTAATCAAGGACCAGGTAAATAGAAAGCTAGTCAATCCTTAGGTTGTTCATAGTATGCGGGACAGTGAATTATAAAGTAAATAGGACATAATGGGTCAGAGGACACTTGCCTTCACCAAATAGATGCTCATGATCCTCAATCCCGTAGAACTCGAAGAACTTGATCACTTGGTCGTCGAAGCCCGATCGTCGATTCCTCGAAGCTCAGAAACGGATCGCAATCTATTCGCGACGCACAGCGAATACAAACAGGCACAAACAAACAAACATATATATGCATAAGAACATTACACCATTCAAATAAAAACATAATAAAACATGTAAACCAAAATAGAGTGCATTACTACGGTCACGCGAAAAAAAAGAAACACCCATGTCGGAGCTACGGTCGACATGTTATCGTGTTTACACTAAACAAATATTAGCTAGAACATTTAGTTCGACATAGTTATATTAATTGACATTTATCAACTGTACATCAAGACTACTACGTAGCTTTGACCAATTTACTATTTTAATAGTGGACAACTAAACAAATAATTAATTATTCGTTATAAGTGATTATAAGAGAACAATTTAATATCGCGCGATGCGCGCGAACGACATGCGGCAAGGCACGAAACAGCATGCGGATGGCATGCGAAACACACACGAACACATTTGACTTAATGCACAGACAACATGCGGTGGCGCACGCGATTCGCACATGCGACACCCGCAGACAACGCGCGCGAAACAGCACGCGGCATGCAAAACAACGTGCACGACAACGCGCGAGTCAACGCGACTACGCGCGCGAACAGCACGATGACGCGCGAACAACAACAAATAAATAATTAATTAAAAGTATTTAAGCTGGTATTAATCAAGTTAATTAAATTTTATATTTATAAAAGCACAAGTTAAACTATAAATTATTGTTAACTAAATTTTATCTTAATAGTCAATGGACAAACTAACATTTAATTAAGTAAATAAAACATGTGTCATGAGAAAGTAATATTTTTAATGTGTGCATGACATTATTATGGAACTAACGCAATTGGAACGGAATAAATCGGGCATCCGACGCAAGAGTTAACGCATGTTTACTAGATCGCGAAATTTGAGAGACGTGGCGCGTTCTTATTGGCCGAAACAAGCCACGCACAGGGTCACATGGGCCACGGACGCAGGAAAACACAATTGGTGGGATCAAGTGAGGCTTCTTCTTCTTCCTTTCTAACCGCTACACATGCAGGGGCTTCGTATGGGCATGGTGCTCACGTTAGGGGGTTTCTGCAGGGGACCAAGGCCAGCCAGAGGCTGGGGACTAGCCAACCACCATGGCCACAGCTTCGCGTGTGGAGAGCCAGGCAAGGGAGGGTCCGAGCCGCGCCAGCACACTGCCGTTCCCGGCCAGGGGGTTTCGCCAAGAATAGAGAAAGAGAAAAAAGGGGTAGACAAGAGCAACCACTCACCGAGCGATGGCTACGATAGCTGCTCCAGCGTGACATGATGATAGTAGGGTCTGACGTGGTGTCGGCATCGGCCGGCCGGGGTGGGCTTTGCTTGGGCCAAGGCAGATGTGTTCCTGCTCAATGACGACGACGCGCTTATTGCAAGCGTAGGGAAGATAGAGGAAGGTAGTGCGTGTAGGGAGAGAGAGATGTTGGGGCATGCTTGGAACCGCCAACTCCATGAGCAGGGGAAAGGATCGTAGTGGAGGTAGACGCGGCGCCGAGTGCTTAACTAGGAGGATGAGCGGCTAATGCCGAAACTGCACGCGACGTGGGTGAGATTTTCCCGGCATGTACACGGAGGCGGTTGTGGGGAGAAGAGAACAAAGCTGACCGATGGGGCCCAATGCTAGGGACGAGCGCGGTTGGGCAGGTACCAGGTATGCACCAGTTCCTTGTGTAAATATGCTGGGCGGCCTCGTACGTGAAAACAATTTTAGCATTTCTATTGGGAGAAAGAGAGATATTGAGTCGGCTGGTCTACTTGCACGCAAAAGAAAAACAAGAAGCTACAGTACAAGCTAGCAAGCAATTCTAGCTAGACGTCAACTTTTGTGAATTAGATTGGAGAAGATCCAGAGGTCTGATCAAAAATTTGAGAAGTCTGATGTATGTCCTATGAAGAGAGGAATATGATAGGATTCAACTAGATTAGATTAGGAAAAGCTTAATTTGAATCTTATGAATTTCAGAATTATAATGGTTCCATATTCTAGATTTTTGTCTTTTGGACAAACGGGAAAAAATTACTCGAAAAATATAAAAAATTACTGAAAACTTCTATAGGGTATATTAATAGGTTTCTAAAAACTTTTTACACTTAGAAACACCATGCAACGACTTGAATACAATAATCAAAGCACATCTAGGGTCTTATTTTACTAGGCTTACACATATATAAAACAAAATAATTTTCTATTATTTAGAAAAAAATAGAAAATTAAGGAAAAGATAGGGTAACACCTGAATTTGGTGGATATTAAAAAAAAATTTATACCTCCAAATTCAGGGTGTTACACTAGGATCACAAATTGATTATGAAACATTTTTCTCATAACAATATAACACATATTTTATATATAAGTTATTGTAGTATACTGGTATTATATATTCCCGTTGCAACGCACGGGCACTCAGCTAGTAAATGAATTAAGAGCCGACGTCCGCTACCTGCAAGATCAGCTCGCGGAATGAGATCTAGCGCTCGATTGGGCGATTAACTCTCGTTCGCTTGCCTGGGCTAAGGAGGCAAAAGCTCGAGCCCGCATGGAGGAGCTTAGCCCAGCCGTAGATAACTTGCAGGTTTATTGTAATACATTACATGAAGAAGTTCATGTATTGTATTCTCAATTGCATCACAATGTACCTGCAGATCCTGTCGGGACGGAAGCCAGACCTTCTGGGACAGCGGGGGAAGCCCTTGGTGGTGAACTGGACTTGTTCAGGCCCCCTCCCTCAATGAAGTTGGTAGATGAATGGTCTCCTACTCCCGACAGCGAGGCTACTAAGAGTGACAAGAAGCAAGAATAGTATAGTATAGAAGTAGTAGTAATGTATAATAGGAAGTGTAATCCTGTTGTAAAATTCGAGTCTGTAACATTACCCTTTTCAGTAATGTATAATGGATGGTTTTCTTTGGCATATTATATTCTTTTCAATGTTTGTTGCCTCAGATGCCTTCCAAGACTCGTTCTCAGGATGGTGCACGGACCTCTAGTGGAAGGGAAGCAACACCAAATCCACCTCCAGTACCTCCCACTTTAGCCGAGGCCATCGCTGCCTTGGTTAACGCTACAACAGACAATACCCGATTTCTACGGGAAATGGCAAGTCAACAGATACAACAACAAGGCGGGCGGGCATATCCGTAAGGTCCCCGTGAAACATCCTATCTGGATTTCTCCGAGATGCGCCCTCCATTGTTTGTTAAAGCAGAGGACCCTCTCGAAGCGGATGAATGGATCCGCGTCATTGAATAGAAGTTTGGGCTCCTTTGGTGTTCATAAACTCAGAAGCCCCTATTCGCAGCTCAACAATTGCGTGGCCCTGCCAGCACCTGGTGGGGAAATTTTATAGCCGTTCAACCGGCTAGTCATCAAGTAACTTGGGATGAGTTCAAGTTGGCCTTCAGAGAGCACTATATACCTGAAGGAGTTCTCCACATGAAGCAGGAAGAGTTCATAAAGTTGAAACAAGGCAGAGATGCTGTACCCAGTATCTCAATAAATTTAATCACTTATCCCAATATGCAATCGATCAAGTCAACACAGATTTGAAGAAAAGGAATTGTTTCATGAGAGGCTTGAATGATCGAATGCAAAGAAAGATGGCCACCTGCATTAACCTTACTTACGGAAGGGCTGTCAGCACAGCGCTGGCAGTTGAGGCTAAATATGCAGGTTCTGGAAAATCTAAGGGTTATGGAGGCGACAGACCCAGTCAGGGTTCTGAGAAAAGGCAAAGGTTGGTCATCCGACCTTTCAATCCAAATCGCTCTTCCCAACGCCCACCCTTCTACCCATTTAAGCAACCGGTCTTTATTCGCCCCGCCGCTGCCCCCACTCAAACAAATCAGCCGGGTGCCCCTGGCACTCGTTTCCCTGCCCTCCCCAGCTCTTCAACTGGCTGTTTCAACTGTGGAAAGTCCGAACACTTCATTAAGGACTGTCCATATCAGAAGCAGAATCGCTCTAGTAATCAGCAAAGTTCTGGGAATTCTGCGCAAGGGAAGGGAAATGCGGCGACCAATACCGCGGGCAAGAATATAAGGAAAACGGGACGAATATATTATACTCAAGTGGCCACAACACCGGACGGCGAACCGGTTATGATGGGTATGTTTCTAGTGGCTAATCACCCTGCAATTATTCTTTTTGATTCTGGTGCTTCACATACATTCATAAGCAAGAGATTTGTGAAGCAACATTGCATTCCATACCATGAATCAAGGGAAGGGTTTAAAATTCATTCGCCCGGGGGACAAATATTTACTAAAGAAGTGGCGTACCAAGTGCCTGTAACATTGGCTGGACGGGACTTTCCTACTAATATGATTGTTCTAAAAGGCCAAGACATAGATGTAATTTTGGGCATGAATTGGTTGGCCCAACATAAAGCTACTCTCAATACTGAATTGAGAACTATCAAATTGAGTTATGGCCAAGAAGAGATTCTCTTAACTATCCCCATAACCATTCCAACTAAACCATTTGGCAGAGTATATGAAGCCATTATACCGAAGATCAAAGATATTCCGGTAGTATGTGAGTTCCCAGACGTCTTTCTAGAAGATTTGCCTAGATTGCCACCAGAAAGGGATGTAGAATTTGTAATTGAGTTGAAGCCCGGTACGGCTCCCATTTCTAGAAGATCATACCGAATGCCTCCGAATGAGCTGGCAGAACTCATGACCCAATTGCAAGATCTACTTAAAAAAGGATTCATCTGGCCAAGCTCATTGCCATGGGGTTGTCCAGCCATCTTCGTCAAGAAGAAGGATCAAACATTGCGGATGTGCGTGGATTATCGACCCCTTAATGAGGTCACTATCAAGAATAAATACCCTCTTCCGCGGATTGATATTTTATTTGATCAATTGACTGGAGCAAGGGTTTTCTCTAAGATTGACCTCAGATCGGGCTATCATCAGATCCGTATCAGGCCCGAGGATATACCAAACACCGCATTCACTACGCGGTATGGGTTATTTGAATATTTGGTAATGTCTTTCGGACTGACGAATGCTTCTGCCCACTTCACTTATTTGATGAACTCTGTATTTATGTCTGAATTGGACAAGTTTGTGGTGGTATTCATCGACGATATTTTAATATACTCCAAGAATGAAGAGGAGCATGCTCAGCACTTGCGGGTTGTATTAACGCGCTTTAGAGAACATCAGTTATATGCCAAGTTCAGTAAATGCGCGTTCTGGCTGGAAGAAATTCAATTTCTGGGACATGTATTATCTACCAAGGGGATTGCGGTGGATCCCAGCAAAGTCAAGGATATTTTGGAATGGAAACCCCCAACCACTGTACATCAAGTCCGAAGTTTCCTTGGACTGGCTGGCTATTACCGCCGATTTATACCAGATTTTTCTAAGCTTGTGAAACCAATCACGAGTTTATTGAAGAATGATATTAAATTCAATTGGTCTTCAAAATGTAATGAAGCTTTTGAACAATTGATAGTATTATTAACCACTGCTCCGGTATTGGCTCAACCGGACATTAATAAGCCCTTTGATGTGTATTGTGACGCATCAGGCAGTGGTCTCGGCTATGTATTAATGCAAGAGGGCCGAGTAATAGCCTATGCTTCAAGGCAGTTGCGCCGACATGGGGAACACTATCCCACTCATGATCTGGAGTTAGCTGCAGTGGTTCATGCCCTAAAGATCTAGCGTCATTATCTGCTAGGGAATATCTGTCACGTCTATACAGATCATAAGAGCCTGAAGTATATCTTCACCCAGTCAGAATTGAACATGAGACAAAGGCGATGGCTCGAGCTTATTAAGGATTATGAACTAGAGATTCATTATCACCCAGGCAAAGCTAATGTAGTGGCAGATGCCTTGAGTCGCAAGACTTTTTGTCGTTGTCTTACAATGGAAGCTTCTGACATTACGTTATGCCAAGAAATGGAGAATTTGAACCTGGGAATGATTCAGCATGGAACTTTAAATCAACTAAAGCTTGAGTCAATACGTTTGCAAAGGATAATTGATGCTCAAAAAGATAATGAGGGCATGAGGCACATCCGTGAGAAAATAGAGACCGGAAAAGCCAAATGTTTCAGAAAAGATGATCAAGGCATTGTATGGTTCAACAACCGCATAGTTGTGCCAAAGAATGAGGGAATCCACCAACAAATTTTGGATGAAGCACATCTTAGTCGCTATTCTATTCATCCCGGAAGCACTAAGATGTATCACGATCTAAAACAACATTATTGGTGGACAAAGATGAAGATCGAGATCGCACGCTATGTGGCAAAATGTGACACTTGTAGACGTGTTAAAGCCATACATATGAAGACTGCTGGTCCATTACAATCTCTACCAATACCAACATGGAAATGGGAAGATATTAGTATGGACTTTATTGTGGGATTGCCCAGAACAGCAAAAGGATATGATTCCATCTGGGTTATTGTTGATTGGCTTACAAAAATTGCTCATTTTCTGCCAGTCAAAACATATTACCCGGTCCTCACATATGCAGAACTGTACATTGCTCGTATTCTCAGTTTGCACGGTATTCCGAAGACTATAGCGTCAGATCGTGGACCTCAATTTGTGTCCAAATTCTAGGAAGAACTTCACAAGTCCTTGGGTACTAAATTGCTCCACAGTTCGGCCTATCATCCTCAAACAAGTGGTCAAACTGAGAGAATAAATCAAATACTTGAGGCCATGCTACGAGCTTGTGTTCTGGAGTTCCCATAGAAATGGGATGATTGTTTACCATTAGCGGAATTCTCATATAATAATAGCTATAAGAAAGCATTAAGATGGCACCCTTTGAAGCTTTATATGGGCGACGGTGTCATACTCCGCTAAATTGGTCTGAACCGGGCGAAAGGAGTTTCTTCAGGCCAGAAATGGTAAAGGAAACTGAAGAGAAAGTTGAACGAATAATTCATCATTTGAAGAAGGCTCAAGCTCGACAGAAGAGTTACGCAGACAAACGACAGATGCCCTTGTACTTTCTGGTGGGAGATTATGTCTACCTGAAAATCTCCCCAATGAAGGGTGTAACCCGTTTCGGGGTAAAAGGGAAGCTTGCACCTCGGTACATTGGTCCTTTCCTTATTCTTGAACAATGTGGACCAGTGGCATACCGACTTCAACTACCTGAAACCTTGTCTGCTGTACATAATGTGTTCCACGTGTCTCAACTAAAGAAGTGTCTTCAGGTTCCCGATCGAACCATTGAAGTGACGGATATTGCCCTAGAACCAGACCTGACATATTCGGAGCACCCTATTCGAGTCCTGGATCAAAGGGATAGAATTACCCGAAGAAGAACTCTCAAGTTTTACAAGGTACAGTGGAACCAACATTCAGAAGATGAGGCTACATGGGAAACTCGAGACTTTTTAGAAAGGAATTTCCCAGGCTTTTTGGCCTCATGTAGTTTGTAAAGTGTATACAATTGTTGTAATAAAGGAGTGAGCCCCAACCCACCCCTGCCTTGTACCAAGAATAAGGAAATAAAAGAGTGAAGCATTTCCTTTTCCATTACTTACCCTAGGACTTTTAATCTCGGGACGAGATTCTTTTATGGGGGGAAGGATGTAACACCCTGGTGTTATTGTCACTAAAACTTGAGCATAACATCATAAGCATTGGCATTTCATATGTTTGACACACCTAGAGTGCATTCACTAGGCAAAAATTTCAAACAAGTTGTATTGGTATGACCTTTTGCAAATAGAACCCTAGAGTGGGAAACTTAACCATAGATTGGGTGTAATAGAACAAACAAGGTTTAAACAAGTAAAAACTTCAAAATCCAATTGAAACAAGCATAAAGTGTCTCCATGAATGAACTTAAGTAGGATCCAAACCCTAAGAAAGCAAGAAACCCTAATTGGAACCCTGGAAAACCCTAAACCTAAACCCTAGGGGGCTAAGTGCAAAATTAGTGCTCCTTTGGACTAAAGTGCAAAAACCATGATAATAAAGTGTCTTAAGTCATATGGTTCACACATAAGTAGGTTTGCAAGTTAAACCTTGAGTTTTGGACTAATTTGCAAAAGAGCCACACTTAAACCCTATTGACTAAGTCTGGAATCAGTGTAATTAGCTCAACTTTGGAGCCTTATATCTGCCAAATTATAAGGTTTTTGCCCTAGGTCACCACATCAAGTTTGTAGAGCTATATAAGGAGAACAATTTTGATTAAGTAATTAAGCACTGGTGCTGAATGGAAATTGAAGATAAATGGGTCTGATGTTGGGCTGTCAGCAGTCAATTGGACAGTTCTAAACACTTGTTCAGACTGGTATGGCTACCAGTGATGTTGTCCACATTTGCGGCTTAGATTTCGGTTGGATTCAGTCAGAATTTGACTAGAGATGCTATAGCAAAGGTAAAGAGGGTTTATGGATCTATAACTTTGCTACAGATGGGTGGTGTGGTTGCCACATAAAATTTGAAGAATTTGCCATTTGAAATCATGCGGTGTGGCGCACTGTTCACTGGAGTCCAGAAAAGATCTCGCCGGGATAAGGTCGCCACCGCGGCTTGGGACGGATCGGTGGCCGCGGTAAAGGTCCTCTGAGGCGTGGCGTTAAAACGCGGAGGTGGCGCTACCCGGTTAATCGGCGGCCACCGGACTTTCGTCGTGGCTCTGCCACGCGGGTGAGCTCGCCAGCGCGGTCACAGCTCAGTGGATCTCATCCATCTCCGGCTTGCCGCCTATAAATTGAGCCCGGGCGCTGCTTCTTCACTGCATCACACGCACGAGCACTTGAGTAATTGACTCGATGTCACCGGAGAACTCACACAGTTTGTAAACTCCCTTCTCCCGATTCTCAGCACCGCCGCGAAGGACCCCTCTGTGGCCAGCACTCCTCGGGTTAGTGCATACCCAATTCATTTGTGTTCTTGCTTGTTTTTAGCCCCCTGTTGCTCTCGGAGCCGGCCAATTGGAGTTTACCTGAGTCTCGTCACCGGAACACCCCTCTGCTCTATAGAGCGCCGCCGTGATGGCCTCTCTGTCGACCCGCTTTTCTGCTCTTGCCTAGCCCAAATTCTAGCGTGTACCTAAACCATAGTGAAGCCGTGAAGCTTACCCAAGCTTCAATTTGGCCAGCCATGCTTTCGGTTATCCGGAACGCGTTCATCCATATGACCATCCGCACTGTCGCCATGAATTGGTTGATTCAATGACCCATTGATAAAATTGTGTGAGAGGAAATGTGCGGGAGGGATCCAATTCGGTGTCTGCCGCACGAGAGTCCCAGCCATTGCGGTATCCGGCCAGCGTGAGCTCGTCGGAGCTCGGCCATGCGCTGACCGCCGTCGTGGACCTCAACCCGTGAAGAATTAGAATCCGAGGGGCGTTCTGTAAGGTGTCAGTGACTCCCGAAAACAGTGCACGAACTCACTTTAGGTTATCCAGAACGCCGTGGGTCTTTGTGCAAAGTCGCCACTGGCGCGCGTGTGCGGGCGCGCGTGGGCACATTTCGCCCGTTGTTGGGCCGACCTGGGCCCGATTCAGTCCAGTTCTGTTCATACATTTTCTGTTTCTTTTTCTACCAGAGCTAAAACAATTCTAGAAATTGAGAGAAAAATGGTAAAAATGCCAAACCAATTTTGCTAGATTCCTAATTTTCCATAGAATTTAATAAAAATAGTTCAGGGTTTTTAGTTCAAATAAGAAATTATTAAGTATTTAAAACAGTCTAAAACCTTGTTTCTGGATTTTTAGAAAATCATTAATAATTCCAAAAATCCCCAAACTTTTTAGATGACCCTTATATAATATTTAGAAGCCTTGGGTAGAGTTTGTTATGATTTGGACCTTGTTTGATACTTAGAACCCAAAACCCTACCCCCTTGCCCTTTGAATGCCTATATTGACTCTAGAAACCCTAATTCTCTAAAGTACCGTGAAGGAAAATTGTACTCAAGACTTCAGATAATGAACTTTTATTATCTTTGCACTCTCATGAGCATTACATGGGCATTCATTATTATGTATGGTTATATTTAGAAAACAAGGAAGAAGTTGAAGTAGAAGAAGAAAAGACTTCACCACCACCACCTGAGGAACATCAGGCAGGCAGCTGTTTCTATTATGACATCTGCAGGACCGAGCCTGATTCACCTGTAAACCAAGGCAAGCCCCGGTGCATTTGCCACCTCCTTGATTCTTTTAAACTCTTTCTCAATTGCTTGATGCATTAAGTAATAGGAGTTGATTGCTAAAACAATTCCTGCATTTCCTTCCTTGAATTTGATTACCTTCCATGGAATCCCTGTTTTGCAAAAGGTTTTTCCTATGCTTAGTCTTGCTTTAGCAAAACAAAATGTTTTGTTATTACAAAAGATGATGTTGCAAAGTGGGAGGGATGTTTTTGAAAATAAAACTTGATGGTGGATCCATCATGGCAATGATGGCTTCAACATCGGAAAAGATGTACCTCTGCCAGGTACCAAACTTTGGGAATTGAAATGATTAAGCTAAGACCGGGCGGGTGACTTGCACGAGAAGAAAGTCTCGGTGTAGTGTCTCCGTCTGAGTCGATTAAGGACCATGTCGATGTAGGCTTGATGACCGAGGACCCTTTAACTGGTCACATGCCTCGTCATGGGTAAGCTTTGCCTCGGGCAGACTAATACCAGAATAAGATACCACGCAATGGGAGTGGAGAGATGGCGAGAGTAGCGTGTACCCTCCGTGGCAAGAGGCTGGACGGTGGTGTATCTGTGCTCTCGGTTGGCGTGAACCTGATCTGGTCTTAAGAACCCCGGTGGCGAGTTGACATATGCAAGGGTTAAGTGCTACATATGTCGTGTGATTGGAGATCCTCAGCTGAGTATAATCGATTCGGATCGCCGTACCTTCACGGTTATGAAGACTTGGTCACTGACCTATACGTAGAACTCCAGTAAAGATAAAGGGTTGTTAAGAAATTGGCTAGTGCAGGTCCAGTGTTTGAACTAGGGTAGAAAGAACTCTAGATGCAGGTAATCTTACTTGACAAATAAAATTGGATTTTTAAGAATCCATTATTAGTAAGCATTTCTGCAAACAGAGTCATTGATCATTGATAAGCCTTACCTTGACTCCCTGAAAGCCAGCATATCCTTGAGAGTCTTTTCTTTAGTCGGGTAAGACTTGCTGAGTAATTCCATACTCAGGGCTTTGTCCCATGTTGTTTTTAGGTGAGGAAGCAACCAACTTTTGTTGCTTCTGTTCTAAGGTGGTACCAAAGGAAGAGCACCAGGAGTGACGCTGCGGGAGGAAAGGATCCTCCATAAAACTTTTGTTTGAACTTATCGGGAGGGGTTTTTGCCTCCCATAGTTTGTAATAATAATACTCTGCACTCGTATATTATATTTTGGTCTGTAAATATTTAACTCTATCTTACTTTTAAATGAAGGTAAGTTTATGTAACTGCTTCCGCATTTTCGTATCTCCGATGCTTGTAATATCTGCGTGACGGGTGAAACGCTCTTGAGAAAGGTAAGAAAAGCAGATACTGAACTTGTCAAGTGATTCAGGGGCACCTGCAGGGTTGTCTGAGGTCCGTTGGACAAGGACAACTGTAGGTGGGCCTAATGACTTGGAAGGTTCCGTCATAATATGGTGGATTGTGTTTATAATGTTAGCAAAAATACTTCCACCTCCGTAATTATCCTTGCGTCCACCACCACCATAGCCACTGTGGGGGATAGATATCCCTCGGGTCCACTAGAAGGCAAGAAGGCCTCGCGAAAGGCCTTGGGCCCATTATTTCGCAGGGCCATCCCTTCGTGGGCCAGGGGAGGAATGTCTGGCAGAATGGATCGACATAAGATCGGATTGACTCGAGCCCGTGTGGCTCACTGAATTCAAACGATATCCACAGCTGTGATCCGATCCTCCTGCGCAGCGCCCTCAGACGTTGGAACTGAATGATGATAAGTCGGTATGATTATAGGAAGATAAGCTCAGTCGGTTCACTATTACTTAGGCGCACGTTGTTATCATATCCGCATGTAACGCCCCACGATCGAGTATATAAGGCCCAGAGGGCACCCCGTTAAACAACAACTCACTCATTAGCCGTCTACTCAGCTCTCTAGCATCCCTCTTACTAGAGAACTCCCCTGTAACCCACCACATAAAAGATCCACACCAGAATGTAGGGTGTTACGCCTCTCTAAGCGGCCCAAACCTATATAAAATTGTCCACTGTCTCTCGTGCATCTAGCACAAACCATCGAGCTACAGCCGGTAACACCGTCCTACTCCAAAAAGCACCTCGAGGGGCAACCCCAGGTGCGCGGTCGGACCCAAAACACTGACAGCTGGCGCACTAGGTCCGGGGTGTGTCACTGATCCAAGCTAGCTCAATGGCCATCACTTTCCAACACAAGATCGCTCTCCGCCCTGGATCCATGTTCTGCTTCAGAACGATCTCATCTATGGCAGACGAAGAAGGGACTCTACATCGCATAGCGGATCCGCCAGAGAGAAAACCCTCCTCGATAATCTCTAGGAAAGCCGGAACAAAGCAGAAAATAGTGCAACCTCCAGCGCTCCGAGCGAAGACTACCTCCTGCAAGCCAGGAGCAGAGAACTCGTTCACCTGAAGAACCTCGTTGTCCACCTCATCCACGGAAAAATGGACGCGGATTACAAAGAAAAAAGAAACAAACGAGATGAAGACCCATCAAGCTGCCCTTCTGGTACCTTCGCCCTCAAAGGAGAACAGAAGGAAGCTTGTCGTCATGACAACTCTGTTCTACCATGATGTCCTCTTCATCGGGGGGAGAGTGGAATTGTCCCCATCTCCGACGATGAATCGACCGCGCCTGGGGAAGAACCTCCTCAGCGGGAAGCTCGCCGACGAAGGAACCAACGCCGTAATGTCTGGCGACATCATGAAGCCGGAGAACGAGACCCGGTGCAGCCTGTATCATGAGATGAGATCTCAGAGGTGGGAGAAACTCTAGATGAACGAGTCTTCAGGGAGAGGAGGAATTCCCGCCGACGTGATCATCGGCAAGCTCAAGAGCAGCCCGAGCAGGAGGCGAGACAACGTCGAGAGAACCCTCTCTTCGGACGAAACCTGAACCCCGACTTCACCCGAGCCATGAACACACCAAGCGAGGTCAGTGGAGTATTGGCCCAGATAGACGATGGCCTCCCCCCGGACTCCAGATGCCGAGGGCTATCGGTGGCTGCTCACTCGGGTAGCTAACCATCTTCTGCCTCTCGCTCATCCTCCAAGCGATCTACGACACGCCATCAATAGTCGATGGGACGCGCGGAGCTCCATCAATGCTTCGCGCAAACGACGACATGAGAACGAGATTCGGCGCCGAGAAGAGTATGATCGGGATCACGGCATCCCTGCATGAAGTCAGGCCACCAGGGATAATCGACAACAGCTTCAACTGGCGGCACGACCCGGGAACGGTCGAGGCAGCATATCGACAACTCCCCTCCCTAGGACCGACACCACAATCGTCAACAAGAGGACACGTGTGGAGTATCGGCGCTTACTTCGCGTCTCAGGGCCATTCAGTGGCCCCCTAACTTCAAGGTCTCCAACGTCGACAAGTACGAGACTAAGCAGGACCCAGGAGGCTGGTTGGCCGTCTATACCACCGCTGCCCGGGCCGCTGGGGCAACTGAAGATGTGATGACTGCGTCTTTGCCCATCGTCCTTGGGCAAGATGAGCTGCAATGGCTACGACACCTACCCCAACACTGCATCAATGATTGGAGCGACTTCAGTCGGTGTTTTATCGCCAACTTCCAATCCCTCTCCGACAAGCCAACGCAGCCATGAGACCTCAAGTCCATCAGGCGCCGAGGGGATGAGACCCTCCGATCATACCTCAAAATATTTTAGACCATGAGAAATCGTATCCCCGAAGTTGCGAAAGCAGTAGTGATCGAGGACTTCTACCAGGGATCTAATGACTCGACCTTCATCCTAGCCATACTGCAAAAGGCGCTGACTACCTCCGAGCAGCTATTCAGGGAAGCGAACCTCTACATCACCGTCGACGAACGGGCTCAGGACCTCATCGGAGGAACGAAGCCTACACCACCGGCACCACGACGCGACGTGAACCAACAACCCGACAAGCGTTGGGAGAAGAGGCCTCGCGAAGAAGTCCACACCGCCAGACCACCACCCGTCTCTCGTGCCCGAGGGGCACCCCATGGAGGCAAACAAACATTAGATGACATCCTCGACACCCAATGTCCGTACCACAAGGACATGCGCCACACCCTCCGGAACTGCAGAGACTTCAAGCACTCCGTCGGGAATGGCCGACCCTTCCAACCTCTGCCACCTCCCCCACCACGAGGAGGACCCGGAGAACCTCGACAACCCCAGCAGCAGGAAGGGGGAGGAGGCGGAGCATTCTCGCGTGTTGACAGAGAAGTCAACATCATCTTCGGTGAACACGGGTCGCAAGAGAGCAAGAGGTAGCAGAAGCTCAACGACCGTCAGATACTGGTGGTAGCCACCAGTCCTCCCGCCCCGTATCGATGATCCGAACACTCGATCACCTTCACTCGGGTGGATCAGTGGCTCAACTTCGATCATCCGGGCAAATACCCGCTCCTCGTCGGTCCGGTGATTCGAGAGAGCAGGGTAAAGAAGGTGTTAGTGGACGGGGGAAGCAGCATCAACGTCACCTTCCACCGGACACTCTTAGGCTTGGGAGTCGCACTCAAAGAGCTCCATGAGTCAGACACTCCTTTCTTCGGCATTATGCCGACTGAAGGAGAATATCCACTCGGACATATCTACATGCAGGTTACCTTCGGAACTCCGAAAAACTATTGAACCGAGTTCTTGAGGTTCGAGGTAGCAAGCTTTGACTGTGGATACAACGCCATCATCGGCAGACCAAGGAATTGAAGCTAACCCGAAAAAGATCGAGGCTATCATGAGGATGGAAGCACCACGATCACAGAAGAAAGTGCAAAGGCTTACTAGATGCATGCCAGCTTTAAGCAGGTTCATATCAAGGTTAGGAGAAAAAGGCCTACCATTCTACAAATTGCTCAAGAAGGTGGACAAGTTCCAGTGGACCTCAGAAGCTCAGGAAGCCCTTGATGCACTAAAGAAGTTCCTAACCACACCACCAGTGCTAAAGCCGCCACGTCGAGCCACACCAAACCAGCTGGTAGAAGATCTGCTGTTGTACATCTCTTGCACGACTCACGTGGTGAGCACCATGTTGGTAGTCGAGCGAGTAGAGGAAGGACACGCATATCCAGTACAATATCCTGTCTACTTCATCAGTGAAGTTCTGGGACCCTCTAAAAAGAAGTATCCTCAAGTTCAAAAACTATTGTATGCAGTACTTCTAACTGCACACAAGCTCCGTCACTACTTTGATGACCATAAAGTCATAGTAGTCACCGGGTTTCCAATAGGGGATATTCTCCACAACAAAGAAGCCACTGGAAGAATAGCCAAGTGGGCCTGCGAGCTGGGAGCTCATGACATTGAGTTTCAGCCTCGCACCACAATAAAGGCCCAAGCGCTAGTCGACTTCATATCAGAGTGGACCGAGCAACAAGTACCAGATAACCAGGAGACTGCAGAAGTATGGCAGATGTATTTCGACGGCTCGCTGAAGCTGCAGGGAGCAGGCGTAGGGATCCTCTTCATTACCCCTAGAGGAGCAATCGAGGAGGAAGGGTGACTCGAAGCATCAGGACGTCTGCAACAATGTCATCAGGAACAACTACACCAGGCCTTCTCATCAAGATTTGCCCCGCGCGAATGGCTTTGTTCATAGCCTTGTCACGCTAGGCCTTCAGAACAGCGCAATTGTCCACTGCAACCTTGGCAGCCAATCGAGCGGCCTCTAGCTCCCGGGCAACTGATCTCTTGGAGGCACGCAGATCTTTAATGACAGAGTCCTTGCTCGACCCCAGCTGCCTGAGCCGCACGATCTCATCCTGGGATACTTGCAGTTCATGGCGATGATGATCCAGATCTGTCATGGTAAAGCGGTGGCTCCTCTCCAAGATAGTTAGAGAATTGCTGGCGTCACGATATAACCTATCCAGATTGTCGCGACAAGCTGCAAGTGCTCGTTTCTCCTCCTACAGACAAGAATCAGCTCTCAAATATCCAGAAATCAGTAAAAGCACAACAGATCCAATTAAGTAAGCTTACCTCGTTCGCCGCCCTTTCAGAATCAAGCTGAGCATTAAGAGAGGAATTCAAACAATTTGCGTCGTCTAAAGAAGCAAAAACTCAAGCTAGGTCGATCTGACCTTGGGAATACTTCTCCTCGAGCTCAGAGTACTGCCGGGTCAAGTCGGCTTGGTGCTGGAGATGTTTCTCCTCAAGTTCAGAATATCGCTGGGCCATATCTGACAAAAAGCAGCCGAAGAAAGATACACGGTCAAAAACAAATAAATCAATCAGCCAAGGAAGAAACAGAGATACCAACCAGCATTTGACACTTTCAAATTAGCTATCTGTTTCTGAAGCAGCAATGGATTCCACTGCGTCAGGGACAGAGCTCCTTCTGGGATAGTAGCGCCATGTGATTTCAATTGAGCAGACATCCCATCAACCAAAGCCTATTATTAAAAACAAATGAGAACGAAGAAAGAGATTTACCAGGAGGAATGATAGAATGAAAAAAGCTAATTTACCTGAAGATTAGAAAAGAATGAAGGCAATCCCAAGTCATGAGAAGTTGCGTTATAACTCGATGAAGGAAGATCAACTGGAACAATCTGAAGAGCATCGTTGGGGGTTGATTTAGCTCCACTAGCAGATATCAGAATTCTGGCATCCAGTGCGCCGACCTCTAAGGCGACTCCCTCACTTGAAGCTAAAGAAGTATGCATCGCTATCACTCCATCAGAACGTGGTGGAGACGACCCGACGTGGACATCCATGGAGGTATGGGAAGGAGAGCTCGCTCGGACACCCTCGGGGGCTAGGTTGCAGTTTGCGCTACCCACCCGAGCCAGATCATTACCGGCAACACCCTCGGGGGCTGGGTAACCGCCAGCACCACCCTTGGGGGCTAGGTTTTCTGCAACAGCCACCTCTAAGGCTGAAGGATCCTTAGTCACCTCCATGGGACTCATGCAGTCCTGACCAACCTCTTGGCACCGAAGACCGCCTTCTAAGGTCGACGATGCGCGAGATGTTGCCTAGGATACCTCTAATCCCACATCTGGAATGTCAGAGCAAACATCCATCATATCACCATCAGTCGGCTTTGACAGCATATCCTCAGGAATGACATCATCAAGGGTCTGATCAAAATCTGTTATAGATAAATCCTGAAGGCTAACAAGAGCAGACAAAGCTGGAGAAGGAATATCACTATCCCCTCTACTACCTCTGTAAAGTCGGCTATTCTTGCGAACTAGTGGAACTTCTTCTTCTTCTTCTTCGTCCTCATCAAAAATGCGGACAAAAGATGGTGCAGGATCACACCCATTGGGGCCAGCTTCAACAAGATCACACCCATTGGGATCAGCTTCAACAGGATTACACCCATTAGGGTCAGCTTCAACAAGATCACACCCATTGGGATCAGCTTCAATAGGATTACACCCATTGGGGTCAGCTTCAATAGGATCACACCCATTGGGGTCAGCTGGTGCACGGATACATTCGTTGGGGTCAGCTGGTGCACGGATACATTCGTTGGGGTCAGTTAGTGCATGGTCACACCCATTGGGGTCAACTTCAGTAGGTACACCACCAGTGGGATCAACTCCAGTAAAGACCTCTGCCGGTACTTTTTTAGCAACAGGAGCAGAAGGGCCAACATCCTGGTCCAAGCATGACAATCGCCGAAGCCATCTCTTTTTCTTCTTCTTTTCTTCAGCAGGCGCAGCCGGACGACTGACCTGGCGAAGACGCTTTGGGCAAGTATCCTCAGGCTTTCGGGCGTCCGCTGTTTTGTCAAGCTCTGGTATAACTGCAATAGCCATTGTTTCAGTAGGGGTCGAGTCAGATGATTCTCCAGCCAACATGTCGAGCACAACATTCATTTCTGCATCATCTGGACTCGCTGGCATCTCAAAATGAACTTGCCTCTCATCATTGGGAAGATCACAAAGAGAAGCAACCAAGACCTCAATATCTTCGGGAGAGGGTCGCACTCTAAGACCCAGGACACTATCACCAGCAGGAGGATTGGACACGAAACTGAAAAAGGACTTAGGAGGTGGCAAATTCCAAGCAGAATAGGCAACAGGAGCACCAACATTTAATACTTTGCCTCTCAAGATCATGTCTAGTCGACTCATCAAATCCTCAGCAGGAATCCTCATATTGGTAACTCGGGTCGAGTCGGTGACACCACTATACAAGTAAGCTAGGTATGCTCTGTCCTTCAAGGGCTAAATGTTCTCAAAAACAAAGTCAGCAACCACAGCCTCGGCGGTCAGACCTCTTTCCTTTAGCAGACAGACTTTAGCAAGCAGAACCCTAGCTTCTGTTACTTCCAAGGCAGTAGGAGACTCAATCCAACTTGGAGTGCGCACATCTGGCTGTCTTCCTGATCGAGAGGGAGGGACTTGCCATGGTTTTCCACAATAAACCACTCAAGACGCCACCCCTTAATGCTGTCCTTAAGCAGAATATCAAGATATTCCGTTTTCCTCCCGCGGCGCATCTCCAGACTCGCACCACCCACGAGTTGGTGTTGACCCCCAGCCATCCCAGGTCGACAGTGATACAGAAATTCCATAAACCAAAGTGGGCAAGAATTCCGAGGTAGGCCTCACATAGATGAACAAAGATAGAGACTTGCAAAATGGAATTGGGATTCAGATGAGTCAGGTTCAGATTATAAAAGTCAAGGAGACCGTGGAAGAAGGGAGAAATGGGAAGAGCAAGGCCACGAATAAGAAAAGGAACATAAACAATGGACTTGTGGGTATCCTCTATTGGGATAGTAACCCCACGACAAATCCGCTAAGAACAAAGCTCTTTCGGAGGAAGAATTCCAACATCGATAAGGTGGAGGAGATCCGATTCCAAAACAACAGACATATGGTTACCTGCGAAAGGCAACTGGCTGTTGGGGTCGATGGGAGGAATGACCACCGTAGCAGAATTTTGGTTCTTCCGCTTGGGCACCATCGCAATCTCGTCAGCGGATTGAAAGAAAGCGAAATCAGAGGGAAGCGGAGTAATGCTTGGAGGCAGAAAGGTGAAGTTAGGGCTCAGAACGCAGAGGCGTGCGGCGACGTGATACAAATGGGGTTTTCCCGGGTCAGACACTGTTTCTAAAAAGTGCTAAGTCATCACTCAGAAAAAGCAAGACGTCCTGGCATAACTCAGCAGGTACCTCTAAAGCGCCGACGTGGCCCAGCATAACTCGGCAGCTACCTCTAAGGCGCCGATGTGGCCCGGCATAACTCAGCAGCTACCTCTAAAGCGCCGACGTGGCCCAGCATAACTCGGCAGTTACCTCTAAAGCGCCGACGTGGCCTAACATAACTCCGCTGTTACTTCTAAAACACCGACATAGTCCAGAGCAGCTCGACAGTTATTTCTAAAAAAACACCGGCAATGCATAACTCAGCCGTTTTCTCCATGTAAACACCGGCAGAACCAAATACGACTCAGCAACTACCAGTCGTTACTCGGGTATTATCTCTAAGAACAACGACAACACTGGGCATGAATACAAGCTATCGATTGACTATAAAAGAACGATGGAAAAGCAAAAAAGGAGATACTCAGAACGAGCTGAAATTTTCTTCAATATATTGAGAAGGGAAGTTCTTCCACAAACTCAAAGACCAACTCATTATGAGCCGGCCTTCCTTCCCTTTTTCGCTACATTACACTACTACATCACTACACTACATACACTACTCTATACTACTAACTACTACTATATTATTTCACTATTACTAATACTACTTCTACTACTACTTATCTATACTAATATTTAAGCCAGTGGCGCTTTGCCATTGGCCCTGCCGCTGCCGCCGTCGCCCTTGCCTCCATCGCCGCCGTCGCCCTCATCATCGCCGTCACCACCGCTCCCCTCCTCGGACGAGTCAGAGGAGTCCTCCTCGTCCGAGGAGATCTTCGACTCATCCGAGCCCTCGAGCCCAGAGCGCTCGACGGCCCAGATGTACGTCCACACCTCGACAGCGATCCCCTAGGAATCGTCCGAGTCATCGGACGACACCGGGGGAGAGGCGTAGATCGGCGACCCCTTGGACTCGAAGGAGAACTCCTCCTCCGAGTACTCGGAGTCACCGAAGTCCTCCGAGGGGGGACTCGGCTCGCGCTTCCGCTTGTCACTGGAATGGTGCGACGAACTTCCGCCTTTCTTGCTCTTGCCCATGGTTGAGTAGAAGAGAAGAGAAAAGAGGAGAATAAGCAACAAACGGCCGAGAGATGTGTGAAGACACCAGTGAAGCAAGCGCTCTATTTATACAGGCGGAAGGCAACCACTCATCTCCTACCACGGTCACTGAACAGTCGCAAATATTCAATAAGCAATTCAAATCGTCTGGAAACAAGTCAGGCGGCAGACACCGTTTCACGTAACACGACACCCATTGGGACTGAAGTCAACTGCTTGGACGATATGATTACACCCCGCGGTCACGTCAAGTTACTACTCAGGGGCAGTTTGCTAAAACGCTCAGCGCACCAAGCCGTCCCGTGGCTACACCCATTGGGGGACGTCCAGGAATTTTCAATAGATTTTCTCAAGCAGTCACATCCATACAGTATATGCAATGAATAAGACAGAAGGAAGATATCGATAGAGATCGGAGGAAAGCCAAAAATAGCTGTTGAAGTACAAGTCTAATCAACAGAAGCATTGAAGCACCAAGCGAAATGAAGACCAGCCAAGAGCCATCTACCGGACGTCTAATCTGTCGCCGATCAAATAAATTTCGAACCTAACAGGACATGGGTAGACCGCGTTGCTGCTCTCAAAGGCAAAACCATATGCTAATCTCTAAAGCATAAAGCTGATGATATAATGCTGAATTCTAAGGCATTCGACGAAGATAAAAGGATGATTTCTAAAAAGCATGAGATGAAGACCTTTGAGTGGATTATTTTCAGTAATCCACTCAAAGCTTGGGGGCTACACCCATTGGGTGCACCTCCGGTGCACCCAACGAATCCTAAACCCTAAAGAATAGAATGATGATCTCTAAAGCATGAACTAATGATAAAATGATGATTTCTAAAGCATGAGATGAAGATAAAACAATGCTGATTTCTAAAGCATGAGATGAAGATAAAACAATGATTTCTAAAAAAGCATGAGATGAAGACCTTTGAGTGGATTATTTTCAGTAATCCACTCAAAGCTCGGGGGCTACACCCATTGGGTGCACCTCCGGTGCACCTAATGAATCCTGAACCCCAGAGAACAGAATGTTGATCTCCAAAGCATAAGCCAGAGACAGAGCACCGATTTCTGAAGAATAAAGCGAAGAACAATGAATAATGACAGGAGAGGATAACAGAAGATCGTTTTAACCGAGTTACTCAGAGTTTAGAAGCAACAACTCGATAGGCATATTTTCAAAGCATTCCTTACCAAAATCAAAAACTGCAAGCTGGACCTAGAATCTTTGGGCCGATTATTTCAAAATCAACTCAAAGATTGGGGGCTTGTGGGGGACAGATATCCTCCGGGTTCACTAGAAGGCAAGAAGGCCTCGCGAAAGGCCTTGGGCCCATTATGTCGCAGGGCCATCCCTTTGTGGGCCAGGGGAGGAATGTCTGGCAGAATGGATCGACATAAGATCGGATCGACTCAAGCCCGTGCGGCTCACTGAATTCAAACGATATCCACAGCAGTGATCTGATCCTCCCGCGCAGCGCCCTTAGACGTCGGAACTGAATGATGATAAGTCGGCATGATTATAGGAAGATAAGCTCAGTCGGTTTACTATTATTTAGGCGCACGTTGTTATCATATCCGCATGTAATGCCCCACGGTCGAGTGTATAAGGCCCAGAGGGCACCCCATCAAACAACAACTCACTCATTAGCCGTCTACTCAGCTCTCTAGCATCCCTCGTACTCGAGAACTCCCCTGTAACCCATCACATAAAAGATCCACACCAGGAAGTAGGGTGTTACGCCTCTCTAAGCAGCCCAAACCTGTATAAAATTGTCCACTGTCTCTCGTGCATCTAGCACGAACCATCGAGCTACAGTCGGTAACACCGTCCTACTCCAAAAAGCACCTCGAGGGGCAACCCCAAGTGCGCGGTCGGACCCAAAACACCGACAGCCGCCACCTAGAAAATTAGATTCTTGTCCAATTTTATTACACACCTCCAAATAGAAGTCGTAATGAAATAAAGGTCAAATATCCTGATTTTCTCAGTCTATATTTCAAGAAGCTGGTGTAACTCTGTTTACACAAGCAAAATGCCCACCTTGTTTCAGTTAAAATGACTACCCATTACCCACTTTTGATTTTTTTGCTTTATACTTTACTATCCATGATAGGTACCAGACTGAGAATAGGATTGATCTTACTTTTAGGTTCCATCAAACCTTATTGGTGTTGTTTTAGCAAGCCAACTGGGAAAAGAATAGTTAAATTAATTGGATCTGTACAAAATGCCTAGAATACTGTGGAGAAGGCTATTTACATCCCAAATAATCCCTATTATGCACCATTTTTAGTACTATGTTGTCCTTCCTATTCTCATTTGTCATCACTAATCAACTGTGCCACCCATGAAATATTTGAAATGTAGTGGGTCTGCATCTGTGATCAACTATAACATACTTTAAATATCTGAAATAATTGTAAACCTTCTTTGCGCTAATCTGTAAATCTATTATCTATTATACTACTTACTAAGGCTACAAGGTTGCAAAGTGGAGGTGGAGGCTAAGGGTGCAAAGCGGCCGAGCGCGCCGTTCCAGCGCACCTGGTCGATTGACAACGACTTCCGCATCCTAGAGGCCCTCGTTGCGCTTTTAAGTCAATTGATGATCCTGGAGGCCCTCGCGGCGCGCTACCGGTGACGGCCGATGGGGGATACGACAACATCATCCCCCTTGACCCCTCTTACATCCCCGACGCGGCGGCGCCAGCCTGCAGGTATGGTTCCCTTCCCACTCCCTAGGATCCATGTCTCCAGTTCTCCACTCCATTGTCCAATGTCCACTACTCCACTGTCCACTCCACCGCTCCAATAGCCAATACCCAATAGGCCAATACCGATTCATCTCTATAGGTACTGGACTAGAGTCGAATGCTAGGCAGCTGCTAGCTGCTAGGTAACTCTGTACTAGATCTGTTTTGACAATTGGAGCAATGATTGGTGCTCTGACTAGCGGCAGCCTGGCAGACATTCTTGGACGCAAAATGGTTAAGTAATTCAGCTGCAGCAGTTGATAAGTAAAATGGTTACCATTATTCATCCTCACATCTCTTCCATTTGCATTTATCACAGACCATTCGATTTGCAGCAGTTGTATGCATTTTTGGCTGGCTTACTGTATATTTTGCCAAGGTATGCTCCTCCATCAGCTATTTTCTTCCTTCATCTTCTGACTGCCATTTTCTAGCTGTAATACTTTCCTTCATCTACTGACATGAAGGATGCTATGATGCTCTATGCTGGAAGAGTTTTGCTGGGGTATTGTACTGGAGTTCTTTCCTATGTGGTGAACATCTATAATTCTCAATATATGTACCTAAATCTTCATTCTTATGTTTCTAAACCTTTTGTTTGAAACATGTCCCACTCTCAAACATTCTTAAAAAAGTTTCATTTATGCACACCACACTCTATGCACTAACAACTCCTGGGGTTATAATAACACAGGTGCTTGTGTATATATCTGAAATAGCACCAAAGGGTATCCAAGGAGGCCTTGCAACCTCAAACCACGTCAGAGAAATTGGATGTGAAGTGCCTCTTATTATTTTTATGTAGTGAATCTTAGTAATTAATATGGGCTCTTTTGAATATGCAGTTATTCATCTGTTTAGGGTGTTCAGCTGCTTACATTATTGGAGCACTTGTTTCATGGCGCTGTTTGGTTGTAGTAGGTAATCACAGATATATTTACATGTATCATGAATGTTGACAAATTGAGCATCAAGAGAAACTAATGTAGCATTTCATGCAGGATTGATACCTTGTGTTGTCCTACTTGTTAGGCTTGTCTTCATTCCAGAGTCTCCAAGGTGGCTGGTGAGATCGTAACTGACTCTGCATGTAACATGGTTGTGTTGTGATGTATTTTTTGATCGCTTATTCTGTTCTGTTAAGAATATACCATTGTATTTTGCTATATATGTAGTGCAATGCATGCTATTTTCAGAAGGGTTTCAACATTCAAGTATCATTCTAAATCCTCTGAAAGGACTTACCTTTTGTTTTCATTGAGTAGTCACATTACTAACATGACATTTTCTTTTTTTTCATATAGTGTCTCTCGCTATGCTGGATCACTGCTGGTGCGCGCAGATGTACCAGGGCGAGAAGATCTGCCTCAACATGACTTCTAGCTGTTGTGGGTCAAGAACTGTCCGAGGTGCAGCCTCACGCACACGTTGTGCCTTGGCCTCACGCAGTGGCTGGCGTAGGAGGCCCGATTTTGGTGGACCTGGGCATGGAGAAACACAACTGCACAATGATGACGAGGTGGCTCCGACCGAGGCTTCTGCCTCTACTGCTCCTGATTTGTATGGTAAACCAAGAACCTGCGCTTTTTACAACCACAATCCTCGATTATACTACATGGAAAGCTAGATGAGCGACCAAATATTGAAAAGGTTGAGGCTGCTACGACCAAATATTGCAAAAGACGAGGCTGCACAAGAGATGAGGCGCCAAACAAAACTACTAAACTGTGTGACCAAGCTGTGCAGAGGATGGCCCCAAGATAAAAAATGTAGTGGGAATCATTTAGCTTGTAAGGTTTAGGGTGATGTGGTTGTTAAGCTGTTTTCCTTGGAAGACTCCTGTTGAAGCGTAACCTATTGTAGTCATATGGGTGTAATTAGTTCAAGTGTGGTTCTAAACTTATAATGTATGGTGTACTTTTTTTAAATATAAATGGATATCAGTGTTCTTGTGTGTCATTATGTTTTAATTTTGCATCAACGTTCATTTTTGGATGTGTACCAGTGTCTGGTTTGCATCAATGTTCCTATGATGTGTACTAGATAGTGCACAGATTGTGTTTAGTCTGCTTTCTGCATTCTTGATTGTGAACCAGTGTATGCCTTCTGCATGAAAACTGCGTAGTCCTTACTGTATTCATTTATTAAATGAAGTGTAGAGAGCTAATGAGCTATTGGTTTCAGTCTGTTCAAAGCATTACATGCCAATTAACAGAGTAACAATTTATTATCTATGGACTCTGTTATGGATGGAGCAGTTGCTATTAAGAAATCAGATGAATTGACCAAGGGCAATTTGACTATCTATACTGTTATATTAAGGCTACAAGGGGGTAGCCTACCTCCTCCTGGTTCTGTCTCGAGCCAATCTGGACCGTCCATCTATATCGATCAAATCAGCATCGTCCGTCCATGCGATGTGCCTCCTCCCCCTTTCCTCTGCCTCCTCTCTTGCTATTCATTTGCAGACTTGCAACAACTTCTCCCTCCTCACCATTTCCTCGCTCGCTCTCAGTCGCAGGTACCTACGTCCTGTTCTTCATCGCTTATGGATTTCTTTCCGTGTAGTAAGTAGTAGATCTCTCTTTGCTCGATCTGTTTTCGTTTTGTATGATTCATTCACGTCTATGCTATGGCTCTATTCAGATTTGGTCGTGATTTCTGGGTTTGACCAGCGTAAGCATCGGCCCCGATCTAGATTCTGGAGCTTGACTATATCTCCTTTTGTTTTTTTATTTTGTACTATCTAACATAGTTTTTGTGTCTAACAATCATTAAGTTACACACGCACATGATTATATTTGAAGTTTAACCTTGCCATGTTGTGGTTAAGTGCACTTCTGAGCACATTATGTACTGAATTCTATAAATTAGTAAAGGATTATAAACTGTAGAGTCAACTTTCGTTAGGGTACGCTAATAACATGCCCAAGAACGTGTATTTCCTTAAGAGGAAGTTCTTCTGCTTATAAAATACTCTTTGTGCTTTTGTTTCTCAGATGTGCTGCTTTTCTAAAATAAATATCACATCTTTAGTGATTATTGACTAGGTTACCTGTAACCACCACAGAATCTGCAGTGATCTCTCTTGGTAGCTCTAGCTCTGGCTTCCTGCAACCCTACTTACTTATAAGGTGTATATATTTGTTTATAAAAACATATGTGCAATCAGTTCTTTATGTAGAACATCTCTTAAGTAATTGTTTTCCTGTAGATTTTTCATCACCAGCTCAATAGGATTTTACCCGAGGAACATTTTTGCTTTAATTGGTTTGATCTGTTGTGGTTGCTGGTAATTTGATATGAGCAGGAGGCAACTAATCAACAATGTTCAGGGTGTAGGGCCACACCACACATAAGGATTGCTTCAGTTTGTGTGTCAAATTTGTTTTTCCACAAAGAAATTGTTTAAACAAAAGGATCGCATCATAGAGAGATGGATGGGACAGTGATGAGGCTTTCGGGTGGTGGGCATAGCTGCTTTCAAGATAGTGATGAGGCAAGATTAAGATTCAAATGGATCTAGGAGAAGGCTGTGGAGATAGATGATCTATGTGGAAAGGATGGTGCATGGTGGGGTATTAAAGGTTACATGCGAGACAATTTCAACCATAGCAATAAGGCCACCTCGCACAAAGAACATTTGTATATAGGGTAATATTGTATTACATATTCCCGTTGCAACACATGGGCACTCACCTAGTGACATATGAATATAGTTGTACATATGTCTATATTTATTATCATTTAAATGAATGTAGACGGGAAAAATTGGTTAAAAAGAACTATATTTTGTAACGGAGAATAATAAATAAACAAGTACTAGGTGAGTGCCCGTGCGTTGCGACGGAAGTAAAAAAATTTGTATGAAACATAGAAACAGAACGACAACAATCACTATGATATGAAAATCTATATGGTAAACATTATCAATATCACACAAATTATTTCTAAAGAGTCAATTTAGAATTTTGTAATGACAGACAAATGTGTCGACAACCATACACTAATCTAATCCTTTTTAGCGATATTGATAAGTCATTGTTGTATGTTTGCAGGGATGACATATCGACATGAATTGTCCTCATAAGTTAACAGATCAATCACAAAGTTCCTTCGAAGAATCTTTGCATCCTACACACAAAGACATCAGAGAACAAAACATCAAATTTATATTATGTAACCGGAATGTATGTTTGAACATGTAACGAACGTACTACACTCACCCTAAGAAAACATCTAGTCTTTCATGGTCACGACATACAAAATCGTGATGGAAATGAGATAATATGAGCCTCAACTACAAAACAAACATCAGGAATAAAGAACATTAACTATAACACTATATACAAATAGTTAACAACACATATTTGTCGAGCGAGCGTATGAGCGGAGCTAGCACTCTTCTAGCAGGCGCATCCACTCACTCCTCGCCTGTTGCTGCGAGTTAGATTGGCTAGAAGTCAACTTTAGCTTTAGGTTCACGTTCACCATGTCCTCCTGCTTCGCTGAGAGCATCTCCGTTCTTGATAGAGCCACAACAATCTTGCGAAAGAGTGACTGTAGTAGCACAAATGAGAAAATAACCGATGAGATGCAGTGTGCGCAACAAGGCACATCAAAGAGTCTAAGTGTCTATATCATTACCTCATTGGAGAATACATTATGTATCAATAAAGAATAAATAGATATAAACTTCAAGGTTTTTAGTTGTTGAACTTGTGTTGCCTAAAGTGTGGCATTTAGATAACGTATCTCACTGTACCAGCCCAACTACCAAAAGGGTGGTGCATTAGAGTGCTCATATTCTTGTCACCCTTGCACGTTGCAAATACATTTCCTGACCCATTCATTGTAGCCATTGTGAAACCAAAAGTCTGTCATGGAAGGAACTTTATGTCCTACTAATGTGTCATGGAAGTCAACTTGATGCCGACCTCGGCGCTCTTTGGGAACAGTTCCATGGTCTCCTTCCTCCTCTCGGCCTCCTCACCCTCCACTCTGAGGAGCAAGTTAATTGCCGTCGGCGCCCTCTGCTTCTCTACCTCGCCTGAGAATGAGAAGAAAAAAAGGTGCATAAGGGACCACAAAATTCGAAGCCCAAAAACGGCCAGAAGGAGCCCGACCTCGACAAGGCAGACTTGGCCGCCAGGTTCCACTGCTCACCTTTAATCCTGAGGCCTAGCTCGGCGATCGCAACGCTGTCCTAGTGGACAAAGCGGCTGAGGAGGCTGCACGCGATGGCGAAGCTGGTTGCTCTCTCCCTGGGCCTTGCGAATGCCGCCATCGCTGGTTGGCTCTCCCTCCTTCTACCGCAACCCCAACCGAGCAAGCAAATCAGTCCATCAAACTCAGTGTGGATGTGACATGGCTCGGGCTTATCAGTGGAGGAGGACGGGTAGTGGCGGCAGGCGCTGGAGAGGATACACGGGCCTCGTCCCCACAATGCTACTCACTTACATCGGCTAGGTCACCTTCCTGCGCCAGTACTGCTGCTCAGCCATCGTGGATTTGGGCATCAGGAGAGGGGGCGAGGCTAGCGCGTGGTGCGGGAGGTCGCGAGCGGGGGCACGGAGAGACGCCCTCCTTAGTTTCTTAACAATAGTATAGATATGCCCGTACATTGCCACGGGTGTTAAAAATTTGTATAAAACATTTCTCTGGTAACGACAAATACCACTATGGTATGCAAAATCCATGAAAAAATATCATCGTAAAACTGATATTATATCGATGTTATAAATATGTAATATTATTATAAATACACCGACTCAAATAGAATAAATTGATGTTGAACAAACATTATAATATCGCACAAATTAATATAGAAAGGACCGCTATGTGCTGAAGCATTTTCGGATTAGCACTTAATTTTGTCAGATGTGAGACACAAATAATACAACGTTGGAAGTACATGCACATATATCATGCCGACAAATAGCTAATAATTATCTTTTACTACAAATAAAATTCCCTATCATTAACTACAAAACATAAAACGAACTCATACATAATAGTAAACTCATAGTTACACAACACCATGCGATAACCATCACATAATTAACTCACTACTGCCAAGTTTTGCCACGCCTTTCAACAAAAGTACGGACAAAGCTGAGATCCATTTCTCTTGTGTGCAATGTTTGCCGCAAGGCTGTATTTTTTTATAAGAAAATGTAACAAATAGTATAATTTTGTCTGAGAAAAAACATAGATATATTATGTTTAAGTGTAATTAGTTCACACCTTGTAAATCACTTGTCGCACTATGAGTACAATTGAACTAAAAATTTGTGTGGGTCTGAAGTTTCCAAATGCCCTGGCCACACAAATGCAATGAAAAATATTATGTGAGTACACATTGCATAATTCTATCTCACAAATATATATAATTAGAAGTAGAGATAGGAACTGAAAATATCAATGAAACAATCTGTCTTTATTAATAATTCAGACCCCGTTTGCCAACATTATATGTAAACCCACTCCCTGTTTCAAAATTCGACGGCTCCGAACTCAAATTATCCATAAAAAAGAGTAGCAAAATCATTGGTTCCAACCAGAAACAGCTCCGAACATGCCAACCCCCACCCCACACAAATAGCCCAACAACTCTATTTCCACACCAGGAACACAACTTCAGATTTTAGAATCAAGCACATAAGATTTAGACCATAATATGAATGTTTAATTTTTCCAAACAGTAAGTCACCAGTATCAGGACACCTCAGTCTTGGGAGGAGGTGAAACAACTTCATTAATAGGTGGTACAAGAACAGGATCTTCAACTGGTGCCATTTCCTCTTCAAGAGGAGGAGGCTCAAGAATTTCCTCTGATTCTTCAGGTTTGTATGTAAGAAGCAGCCTCTCAGGAAGTTACTGATGAAAAAATGATAAATTGACCTTATTCCAGTACTCAGAAGAATATCTAATACAAGAAATAAACAACAGAATCTCAAGGTGCTACAAGGCTGATTGTGAAATTAAGTTTAGTAATAGAAGCAAATGAAAAATCAGTTGATGTGTACACCTATAATTGAACCAAGAGATTAAAGAAAACCGATGAAGAAATTATGGAGGTTTTAGCTACAACAATGTGTGCTTGAAAAAGCAGTGCCTAAAAAGCAGCAGCGGAGTCAGAGAGACCAACCCCTCCCAAGTAACTCCTTGAGACCAGAACCAGAGCCACGCAATGTGGAGCTACAATTCGCCACCAGAGACCCATCGCTACATCACAGCCCGACCTAAACCGCAGGCGCGAAAACGAATCCCTGGTCGGAAACCGAGTGCCAAAACACACATGCGTAAGAGCGGAGCCTCAACACGGATCAGAGATGGAGGGCAGACGTTTGGAGCTCACCTCGGCAGGGGGCACGTGGAGCGGATCTCGTGCGAGGGGGCGCCAAGGACGAGGGGGCATGACCTCACCCTTGTGGATGCCTCCCTTAGCCCCTTAATAGGAGTAGAGATATTGTGCCCTAAAACAGAACAAACCTATATCCCAATCACTCTGTCTTCATTGAGTATTGATTATTTTTCCTAACTGTCAAGGCCACAAAATAGTTAAAAACATCGAGATAATATAAAGCATTTAATATGTTGAGAGATTGCACACAAGTAAAACAATAGGAAGGCGCATCCTAACGAGGCCATCGATCTTCCACCTTACTATTACTTTTCTTTGATCTAATTCCTTGAAATATCATAAATCACTGGTTTATGGAGATCAGGCATGCATAATATTGGGACATTGGTGATACGAAAGATGTTGGTAAGGTACATATAGTTCGGTAAGACCATCACATTCAGGTCTTAGGTGTCCAACCTTACTGCTATCTAGTTAGGCCAATAGAAACTGGAACGCACACAACGTTGAGTAAGCTCCCTGAAAACATGCACAAACCACTGATAGAATGTGGCATCTTCTATCCATACATACCTTAGAAACGAATGGTTTGGCAAGATGTCAAACAAATGCTATACAAAAAATCTGATCATAAACCTTGCTTCCAAACAAACAAGCCTTCAAAATTCATCCGTGGCAATTAAACATTTTCTCCCCAAATTAGTCTCAAGACTAATGGAAATGCCATGTTGGAAGCTTCAAATTTGCAATGATAAATTGTTGCAGATACGGTGAATCCAACAAGACCAAAATAATGCACAGAATGCAATAAAATACTGTTGTATGCAATAGGAGTGCATGATCAAAACAATACCTCATTTCACACTTTCTATCTTATATCTGTGCAGCTATGTACACGGGTATCAGACATCTCCATGTAGCGCTGGAAGGATCACTATGCCCACGAGGGGGGTGAATTGGGCTTTTCTAAAAATCAACACTAATTAAAACCTAAGCAAGAGCCCAACTTCACCCTAACAACTAGCACTAAGAGAATAATACTAGAAATACAATAATGCTAAGACAATACTTCAAATACTTGCTAAACAAATACACACTGTAAAATGCTTGAATTAAGTGTGGAATGTAAAGCAAGGTTTAGAAGACTCCAATTTTTCCCAAGGTATCGAAGAGTCGGCACTCTCCACTAGTCCTTGTTGGAGCACCCACGCAAGGGTATCGCTCCCCCTTGGTCCTCGCAAGAACCAAGTGCTCACTACGAGATGATCCTTTGCCACTCCGGCGCGGTGGATCCCTCACGACCGCTTACAAACTTGAGTCGGGTCACCAACAAGATCTCCACGGTGATCACCGAGCTCCCAATGCCACCAGCCATCTAGGTGATGCCGATCACCAATAGTAACAAGCCGTAGACTTTCGCTTGACCAAGAGAAGCCTAATGCAAGTGGTGTGTGCTCTAGATGGCTCTCGCTAGCGCTAATGAGGTCCAAATGCAGGATTAAGATTCTCAAATCACCTCACTAGGCTTTGTGGTGCTTGCAATGCTCTACCAATGTGTAGGAGTAAATGTGGGCAGCAAGACAATGAATATGGTGGGTGGAGGGGGTATAAATAGCCCTCACCCACCAACTAGCCATTACTAGAAAGCTGTTGCGCATGGACGCACCGGACAGTCTGGTGCGCCACCGGTGCGCCAACGGTCGACTCCAACGGCTAGTTCTGACAGCTAGCCGTTGGGCAAATGGCACACCGGACAGTCCAGTGCGTTGTCTGGTGTACCACTAAAATTCAACTCTCAAACCCTGTGCTCTCGGGTTTCTGCGAGGGAAAACCCTTCCCCGAGCCAACCTGGCCCCACCTGACAGAGGGCGCACCGGACAGTCCGGTGCCCTACAGACAGAAACCCTAATTTCTATTTTCTACTGTTTTTCAAATCGGTTTTCATTCTAACTCGTGAGTATGTTCTAGAGTGACACCTAGCACTATATGTGAGTGTGAATATGCACCAACACTACACTAGAACTCTCTTGGTCAAACTACTATCGACAACCCCTCTTTATAGTATGACTAAAACAAAATAAAAGACCAAACTATATCACGAGTGTCTGCAACTCCTTGACACTCAGAATACGAAGACCTTCACTTTTTGTTTCATCGCTTTAGTCGTTGCTTCAAGTTCTTATCTCTGGGATTGTTTTCACCGTTGTAGTGCATCTACCTGTAATGCGACCTAACTTACCATTTGTCTCTGCAAAACACAAGTTAGTCACATATAACATTACGTTGTCATTAATCACTAAAACCAACTAGGGGCCTAGATGCTTTCAAGCGCCACCTAGCAAAATACTTTCAGTCTGGTGCTTTCGCATGCCCCGCGAAGCTCTCTTGTAATTGTAACCACAAAGATCTTCACTTATGCAAGCGGCAAGCCACCAAGTAGCCTATTATAAGAGGAAATATTTGGTACAAATTCTAAATCAAGCATTTCATCCAACACAACCTCCCATTCCTTTCTTTTCCTATGCCTCCCAAATCCCTGCACCAGCAGCAGTGGTAACAGCAGGAGCTGGTGGCACTGGTGGCTGAGCGCTGACGGAGCTGATGACCGGAGACGAGAAAACCAGGGTGACCGGCCGGAGCGGAGTGGAAGAAGGACCAACTGAAGGAAGAGGGGGTCCTGCCTGAATGGCTGGCACAATAGCCTCCTGAAGAGCTGGAGGGGGTGCAGACTGAACCGGAGGGATCTGAACACCGGTATGCTGAAGAATGTGAGTCATGAATGCCCGATGCTCAGCCCTGTCTACTAGAAACTGCTGCTGCAGAGTGTCCTACCTGTCCTGAATAGTCTGAAATAGTGAAAGCATCCTCTTGGACATCTGCTGCTGGACCGTTGCCTGACGAGCCTGCTCAGCTGCCAGTCGAGCTTGCTCGGACGCCATAAGAGCCTGCTGTTGCGTAAGAGTCTGAAGGATGGCAGCCAGAGCAGGGTCAACCGTAGGGGGGCAGCAGGAACAACACTGGAACTCCTGGCCCCAAAATCATCATCATCGTCGTTGTCGTTGTCAGGAACTGCTGCACCCTGAGTCTCAAACTGATGGAAAGTTGTATCCTCTGCCTGAGTGTCAATCACTGGATCAGGTGACGGCACTGGGTCCTTAGGGGCTGGACAGTAGGAGCCAAAGAGGAGGCGAGAAGCCTGAAGGGTGCCCTAGAACTGTGGTGGCCGGATCAGCTATGCGAAGATGTGGCAGAGATAGTGAGCATAAGGCAGCTGTCGCCGGGCACGAAGACCATCCAATACGGTGTCTTCTATCTCACAAATGAAGAAGTCAGCAACATCAAACTCTGAGTGAGAGATCAGAGCACCAAGTAGCCAGAGCTGGATATGAGTAGCAGCCTCCCTGTAACCCATCCGCGGCAGAAGCGTCTGTCTCATGAGCTGATATAGGTACTTGGCCGCTGTAGTGAAATCTGCCGGAGAACGTCGCGACCCATCTGAGAAGGGCAGTCGGAACAAAGCCACAATGTGAGCTATAGTTGGAGCAACTCTATCGTGAGGGCGACGAGGAGGATCAGAGGTGTCGTAGCACAAACTGTGAAGACGAGTCAATGACTCGTTGAATCCAAACAGCTGGCGAATCTGGCTGGCATGAAGTGTAACATCCTCTTGCTCAAAGCGGAACCTCATCCACTGGTGATCAGGGTCGATCCATACAGAACATAGAAAACTCGAACCCACTCCTCAACATATCTACCGCTAGTAGTCAGAAGAGTGAGAAGTCTAGGCAGATATGAGAGGTGTACCTTAGAGTCAGCACCGATGGCTAGCAGAAACGCAGGAAGATCCAAAAGCCGGTGCGTTCGTAGAGCAATCTGGGCTAACATCTGTGCTCTAAAGAAAGACTCATGGATCATGGTACTAAAAAGATCTGCCACTACAGTGTCTCTCTGAGCTGGTAGCCAAGTCTCCACGGGTACATGTCTGAACCGACGTACCCAGGCCGCTATAACACGCTGAAGATCAATCAATCGAGGATCGGCAGCCAGAGGTCGCACCTCGATCTCATCTCGCTCCCGAAAGCGAGCAGGTGGGATAGGTGGAGCAGAAAAGGGAGCGAGAGGAGGAGCAGTGGAAGCTGGAGTGGTGGAGGTGGTAGGTATGGCTGAGGTGGTGGATGGCGCAGGAGTGACTGGAGCGGGCGAAGTGGGAGGTGGAGTGGTAGCAGTGGCGGGAGTGGTAGGTGCGGAGGAGCGAGGCCGAGAGGCGAGTCGACGAACACGATAAGCAATCTGATCTGAAGAAATCCGTAGCTGGTCACCTCTCTCAGCTTGCTCAGCTGCTGCTGCTGCTGCTAGAGCTACTCGGGCTGCTCTATCCAAACACCGCTTCTTGCGGCCTTCCTGCTGCTCTAAGTAGACAATCTTCCCCTTGACCTGCCTGAAGGGGCGAGGAGGGTCCTCGTCATCTCCTCCCCCTGGTGCCGACACATTCTTTGTGCGCGGCATCTTGACCTGAAGAATGCATATGAGAGAGAGAAACTAAGCACAAGAAGATAACAGCCGATAGGTTGACAAAAGAATGGATAGCTACCTGGAAATCTCATACGAGAGGGAGAGAATCCAGGACAGGAGACGGCTCACTGGCAGGCGAGGTCACTGAAATGACAGAAGAGGTGAGCACGTATTAGTCACATAGTCATAAGTATATGAAATCTGAATAAATACATACACAGAGTGTCATGGCACAGAAATCGAGAGATGTGGCGATCGAGAGGTCAAACGACGTGAAAACAGCGTTTGAACGAGAAATAGTGCCATAGGAGGTTTGAAATTGGAATTGAGGCATGAAATGACTTGGAATTGAGCCTATACTTCACGAATAGGTTTATATGGGTAAATATGAGTGAAGTGTGCGCTTGATTTGATTTTAGGCAAAGAAAGTGGAATTTGGGCACTTGGCTCAGAATCGATCGCTAGAAACGGGGATTTGTGTAAAATTGAAGCCTGGGATATCAGATTGGCGTGAGATTTTGCGAATATGTTACTGGAGGTATCGTGAAGGTGCCTGAAAAATTTGGGATTGATTGGATCATTTTTGGCTGGTTTGGGCATTTCACCGAGCACGTGGCGTGCAGCGTTATAGGTTTTCAGTGAAATGGCTAGTTTAGGCGATGAAGCCCTCCCTAAGGAGCTAGGAACCTGCAGGGGTGTTGAAATGATACACATGTACACACACAAGTGCATGGATCACAGGAATTTTGCAAAGATTTGAATGAAAATCAAAGGGTGGAAGGAAGGTGGAGGGAGCTCTTCACTGGGCACTTGAATTAGAGGGAGAAAAGAGGGAGAGGAGGCAGCTCACCAGAGGGAAGCAAGGGTTGAGCTCGAGGGAGGTCACCGGAGCTCGGCCGCCGGCGAGAGGGGGGGTCGCCGCCGATGAGGCGTGAGTCACCAGAGGAGACTGAGAGAGCCAGAGCAGAGAAGTATTGCCCAGGCCTCGGGCTCGGGCGAGGAAGGCTTTTTTAAAAACAGATTATGGGCGCACCGGATAGTCTACAGTGCCTATCCGGTGCAAACCGGACAGCGCACAGTAGCTGTCCGGTGAGCCACCGGACAGTGCACAGGAGAAAGGAATCTGCGCGCGGGGCGGCTGGTGCACCGAACAGTGCACAGTGCCCGGTGAGCCCAGACAGAGGAAATTTTCAAATTTTTTATCTAGTTTTCGACCAAACCAAATCCCAACTTATAATCACACAAAAGAACACATGTTGGGACAGGTATTGGCACCCTCATATATTTTCTCATAATTTTCAAAATATTTTGCCATAGGCTAGATAATTTTTAGAGAAAATAGGCAAATGGTGAGATTTGCATTTTGGCATTGCACTAGGGGTTTTCATGAAAGATTTGAGTTTTGAATACTCCCCCTAAGTGTAGTGCCTCATGCGTATCTCAAAAACCAACAATTGCATAGTAAGTAGGAATTTAAGTACTAAAAGCTTAAAACTAAGACTTGTCAAGTTTGAGCCTGAGTTAAGCTTTTTCACTCGCTTTGTTGGCGATTATCTTAACTAGGTTAGACAAGCCCTAGATGCAATACAAGAAATTTAAATATGCAATGCAAGCTTGACAACACCATTTGAGATCTTAAATAAAATTTCTGAGATCAAGTATGTTTAATTCATTCCTCAACATGCAAAAGCCGGTTTTATCAAGTGGCTTAGTGAAAATATCTGCTAATTGATCTTTCGACCTCACTCCTTCTAAAATAATGTCTCCTTTAGCAACATGATCTCTAAGGAAGTGATGACGGATATCAATGTGCTTGGTGCGAGAGTGTTGTACGGGATTATTAGCAATTCTAACAGCACTCTCATTGTCACACAACAAAGCTACCTTTTCTAGAACTACACCATAGTCTAGAAGAGTTTGTTTCATATATAAAATTTGTGTACAACAAGCACCCGCGGCAATGTATTCCGCTTCGGTGGTTGACAAGGCAACACTATTTTGCTTTTTGGACGTCCATGATACTAGTGATCTCCCAAGTAAATGGCACCCCCAGAAGTACTTTTTCTATCAATTTTGCAACCGGCATAATCTGAATTGGAATAGCCAATTAAGTCAAAAGTAGCTCATTTGGGATACCAAAGGCCTACGCTTGGGGTGTGCTTGAGATACCTAAGAATTCTTTTAACAGCGCGAAGATGAGCTTTCTTAGGATTTGATTGAAATCTAGCACACATGCAGACACTAAACATGATATTGGGCCTAGATGCGGTAAGATACAATAAACTACCAATCATAGAACGGTAGAGAGTTTGATCAACCGGGTTACCTCCCTCATCTAGGTCGAGATGTCCATTTGTTCGCATAGGTGTCTTGATTGATTTGCACTTCTCCATGTTGAACCTTTTCAACAAGTCTTTAGTATACTTCTCTTGTGAGAGGAAGTTACCATCTTTCATTTGCTTAACTTGAAAGCTGAGGAAGTACGTCAGCTCACCAATCATAGACATCTCGAACTCCTTCGACATCAACTCACCAAATTCCTTGCAATGATAATCATTTGTCGAGCCAAAGATTATGTCATCAACACATACTTGACAAATGAAAATATCACCATTATGTTTCTTTGTGAATAGAGTTGTGTCGACGGTCCCGATCTTGAAGCCCTTTTCCATGAGGAAGTCGCGAAGACGCTCATATCAAGCCCTTGGAGCTTGCTTTAACCCATATAGCGCCTTGGACAACCTGTAAGCATGGTTAGGATATCTAGGGTCTTCAAACCTGGGTGGTTGCTCAACATATACAAGTTCATTTATGAAGCCATTTAAAAATGCACTTTTTACATCCATTTGATAAAGCTTTATATCATAGCATGATGCATAAGCGAGTAGGATACGGATGGCTTCCAGTCGAGCAACCGGTGCAAAGGTCTCTCCAAAATCTAAGCCTTCAACTTGAGAGAATCCCTTTGCAACAAGTCTTGCCTTGTTCCTTACAATCACGCCTTGATAATCTTGTTTGTTTCTGAACACCCACTTTGTTCCAATGATTCTTGCATCTTATGGGGGCTTCTCCAGGGTCCAAACTTGGTTACGGGTGAAGTTGTTTAGTTCTTCATGCATGGCGTTCACCCAGTCCAGATCCTGTAGCGCCTCATCTATACATGTAGGCTCAACACAAGAAACAAATGAGTGATGTTCAATAAAAGAAGCATGTTTATGTGATCGAGTAATAACCCCTTGTGAAGGACTCCCAATGATTTGGTCTTTTGGGTGTGCTTGAAGTAGTGATGAGTTTCTCCTGTCAACCACTTGGGAAGAAGATCCTGGAGCATCAACATCTTCGGCTTGTACCCTTGCTTGTTCATGAGAGACAAATGTATCTTCATTTGCATGCCTCTCATTTTTTTCATCATCTTGTGGTACACTTGATGAAGAAGGCCTGTCAATGTTTTGCACCTCTTCTTCATCTTCTTTTGGTTTGATAGCTCCAATTGGCATGTTCTTCATGGCTTCCCTAAGTGGATCATCACCTACATCATCAAGATTTTCAAGTGCTCCTTGGGAGCCATTAGTCTCATCAAATTCCACATCATATGTTTCTTCTACCACGCCAGTAGCATGATTGAATACTCTGCTTTGGACTTTGATGAATAACCCAATAGAAAACCAATATCACAATGTCTTTGAAACTTCCCTAGGTGATGGCATTTCTTGTAAATGTAGCATTTGCATCCAAACACCTAGAAGAAGGAGACGTCTGACTTTTCCCATTTAGCAGTTCATAGGGAGTCTTTGCAAGTAGTCGGTGAGGAAATAGCCTGTTTGATGCATAACATGCAGTGTTGACAGCTTCGGCCCAAAACCTCTCCGGTGTGTTATACTCATCAATCATTGTTCTTGCAAGTGTGATCAAGGTCCTGTTTTTCCTTTCAACAACTCCATTTTGTTGAGGTGTATATGTTGCAAATACTTCATGCTTGATCCCAATCTCATCACAGTATTCATGTATGTTGGTGTTGTCAAATTCTTTACCATTATCACTTCTAATCTTCTTGATCTTGCAATCAAATTCATTTTGAGCTTTCTTGGCAAACTTCTTAAATATAGATGCAACTTCAGATTTATCATGGAGAAAGAACACCCAAGTGTATCTTGAGAAATCATCAACTATCACTAGACAGTAGAGGTTGCCACCAGCACTTACATAATTTGTAGGTCCAAATAAATCCATATGAAGTAGTTCCAGTGGCCTTGATGTTGACATGAAAACTTTTGTAGGATGTGTGTTAGCAACTTGCTTCCTAGCTTGACATGCACTACAAGGCTTGTCCTTTTCAAATACAACATCCTTTAATCATCTAACCATGTCCTTCTTTAATACTTTCTTGAGTGTGCTCATTCCAACATGTGCAAGCCTCCTATGCCATAGCCATCCAAGTGATGCTTTGGTAAAGAGGCAAGTTCTTAAGTCTGCATCTTCAGAGGTGAAATCCACTAAGTAGAGGTTGTTGTATCTAAATCCTTTGAACGCCATTGATTCATCATCCATTTTTGATACAATAACATCTGTTGGAGTGAATAAGCATTGAAGTCCAATATCACAGAGTTGACCCACTGATATTAAGTTGAACCTCAAAGGTGCAACCAAGAGAACATTTGAAATTGATAGATCATTTGAAATTGCCACCTTGCCAAGTCCTTGAAATTTCCCTTTTGAATTATCCCCAAATGTGATTTTGTCTTGTCCATCAACATTCTCATCAAGTGAGGTAAACATCCGTGGGTTGCTTGTCATATGTTGTGTGCATCCACTGTCAATAACCCAATGGCTCCCACCGGTCTTGTAGTTACCTACATCCACAGACAAATCAAGCTTGAGTTTTGAGGGCCCTATATTGCATAGGACCAGTGACTTTCTCAATCAAGAACTTTGCAACCCAAATTTGTCTAGGTCTACTCTTGCTTGGTGGACCTAGGAATGTAACCTTGACTTTTCCATTTGCTACTTTTCTTAGAACATAATGAGCATTGAAGGCAAATGGTCTTGAGTGCTTAGGCAAGGGAGTTGGTGGTTTGGCTTTGCAGTTGTGGGCAAAATGACATTCTTTTCCACACTCAAAGCATTTGATAGGCTTATGAGTCTGCTTTGGCTTGTATTGAGTTGTAGCTTTCTTTTGCACAAAAGAATTATATCCAATATCACTCTTATTGTTTTTCATGACAGTGTTCATGAGCAATTCATTTTGGAGGTATTGGCCCTTGTTGAACTTTTGCACACTTGTTGCAAGATGTTCATTTTCACTCTTAAGTTTCTTGACCTCATTTTTAAGCCTTTCATTATCCATTGCCAACTCATTGTTAAAATCATTGTTCTCAATAGCAACCTTTCCTCTAGTAGTTGCATCAGTCAAGTATTTCTTCAGTTTTTGGTTGTCTAATGTCAATACTTCAACTTTTTTAGTCAATTCATCATGTAGACTAGTTTGATCACCTTGACTCAAGTCATCACATGAGGTTGCTACATCAATCTTAACAACAGGGTTAATAGCCTCATGTGTATTGCAAGATAAAAGTTTATTTTTAACAAGAAGATTATCATGATCAAATTTAATTTTAGTATAGTCTTCCTTAATTTTCACTAATCTATCTTTCAACTCCCTATTGGCTTCATTTAACTTATCGCATTTATCTTTAGCATATTTTAGGGAGGATGTAAGCTCATTTACAGTGGATGACATAGTTTTGTTTTATTCTTTCATTTCATCACTAACTTTCATAACTGAAGCGTCCCGATCCTTTGGGACTCAAATGTGATACAATTACTAGTCCCAGGAGGCTAGTAACCACATTCCTTACTTCAAATAGTTACAGAGTCTGAGTAATGTTATTACAATACCTGGGGTACAAGCTCGAGAGTGAGCCGAAAATCATTAAACGCAGTGGAAGATAAAATAGCCTAGGCCACAGGCAGAACTGGGTGAAGACACAGCCCCTTCAATCAAGCATAGCAGAAAAGAAGTCTTCAGCTGCTGAAAAACATAAATAAATCTGGGTGAATACACTAGGTATTCCGCAAGTCCACCCGGCTCCCGTAAAGAGAAAGTGACCTATGTTGTACATGCTTCATATGGTGGAGTTGAAGTCACTCATCCTTTTTCAGAGAAAGGCAGTACTCGTTGTTTAGGGTTTTCCCGAGATAATAGAAATGACACTTGCTTGACCACCACTGAGCTTCCCGCTCCCGTGGCACTATTTTCTTTCCAGAAACACACACGCACATATTTCCCTGTTCCCGGTTGTTATAGAAACACTAATTGTCATACCATACCAGACTCGTCCATACCAGTGGATACGGACTATTCGAATAGGTTTAGACTCTGCGCAGAGGGGTACACTTTACCCACTAGTCCGGCTCTGCGATCCCATGGCCAATGAGATCCGAATCCAAAACTCTTTCCTTCCTTGCACGTCCTAACCTTAACGGTTATACCGGAAGGAGTCAGGCCACCACCATGTCCAAACTGGACAAATCATTCCCCCTCCTTATCCTCCCAGTGCTCCCCAGCCTTCATAACCCTAGGGTTGGATCGTACGAGTTCAGATCGAGTGGCTGCCCACACAGTCTCGAGTGGTTGTACTTTCTATGAGTACAGGTAATGAAAGATGACAAACCGGTCCTTATACGAGAGGACAATCCTTCTGCTCACGCCTAAACCAGCTGAGCCATCACCTTAGGCCCTCCCCTAAACCAGGGAGTCCCTGATCATCCTACTCACCAGGTGATGAGGGTGAATACCCTTCATTGCACACTTTTTGAAAACATGTTACTTGTACCCTTTTACTTATCCCATGTCTTGTAATCAAAGGTATTAGTCAATGCGGGCTCTCTCATGCTCACCATGCAATTCGATTCCATCCCATATTCCAGGCTTAGGCAGTGGTAGAGAGAAATAGGTAAATAATGCATCAAGGGAAGGATGGACTTGCCTTCGTCGAAGCTTTCCTGGCACAAGAGGTTTATCTTGGAGGGGTTGGGTTCTTGCCCTTCTTCCGGAGCTATAAATTCCGGAGGATCAGATCCCTCTTTCGCTAATCAAACACAGATAATAACCATACATCAATCATGGTGACCTTAGTGGGGTGTGCCATTTCTTATATCTCATTTTTTGGTGTCCTATAATTTATTTGAACTATTTTTGGTACATAAAATATTAGCATATAATTCTATATGAGAAAAATGGGAAAAGAAAAGAGAAAAATAAAAAGAAAAGGGATTTCCTGCCTTGCTGGGCCGGGGGGTATTTCGGCCCACAGGGCGCGAGCGTGCGCGGGCGCGGCTGGCGGCCCAGCTGCCCAGCAGCGAGGGACGGCGGGGGGGGGGGGGGGGGGGGACGGCGCTGCGGTGCGGGGCCCACATGCCAGCGAGGGGAGGGAGTTTAACGGCGCGGGCGATAACGGAGGGAGGGGGAGGCCGACCGGGGTCCGACCGGCGGTGGGAATCCGCACGGTTCTCCGCTGTGGGTCCGGTTCCGCGGCGGGGAGGGGGTGGTGCTGCATGGGCGGGGGAAGGCGATCACAGGGGTGGGGTCAATTTGACCGGCGGGGGCCTATGGCGGCCGGTCCACGGCGCGGTGGCGGGTGTCCACGGCGGTGAGGTCGCCGGTGCGGATGCCGGGTGCAATAGGAGGTGGGGAGGGGTGCCTTGTGACCGTGAGTGTGTGGCGGAGCTTCGCGCACTGGTTAATTGGACTGATGATCACTAGGAAGGGGGAAATGGGGCTCACCGGAGCGACGGGGAGGCACGGCGGCGCTGTTGGGACTGGCTCTCCTGAGCAAGTTGATCCAACGGGGGAGCAAAAGCGGTGTAAACAAGGTTTCAACTCGAGATGGCAATAGCTCTGTCAATCTAGCCTCTCACGGGCACTGTGCGGGGGTATTTATAGGTACCTGAGTGCCCAGCATCCTGAGTTAAGGACGCATGTGCCCTTAGGCGCCTAGGTTATCCCCAGAATATTCCCATAAAGCAGGGTTACAGACTGTAATTACAGGGAAATCTTTACAAATTAGGCCCGTAATGCGCAGCGGCCACGCAGGGCCTGTTACAATGAGCCGGATCACACGTAGACCTCCATGTTGGTCGAGGCCGTGGGATGGGACGACCTCGTCATAGGCCTTCATCCAGCGATGCATGGGACGAAGGGTCAGTCGGCCAGTCATCTTGTCTTCGTTGGTGCAGCGAGGCTGGCGAAGTCATCGAGCGAAGGGTGGCGTCTTCGCCTTCGCCCTAACATTTGCCCTCCGAGGGACCAGTTCGACTAAGTCATCTGGTGTCGAAGGCGTCGCTAGATGGTGGAGACGCTGCCCTCGCTCGAAGTGGTTCCGCGAGGGTTTTTGACATGACCGTTGATTGATGCTGCACTGTTGGACTGCGGGCTTCCCGAAGCGTCGCGCCCCGCTTATATAAGGGGGCGGCACGGATTGAAATTTACCTTTCTGCGCGCCGCGAAAACCCTAGCTTCCCTTTCAAACTGCTCGCTTGCACGTCTGCCCTCCTTGCTCCTGTTCGTCGGAGAACTGGCCCACGTGAAGCAGACCGCGCGCCGCCATCGACGGTACATAGCCATGTCGTCTTCTTCCTCGTCTGCTCGACCACGCCGACGGCCGAGGCGTCTTCTGAAGGTCTCTCGGGCACTGTGGCGCCGGAATTACGACCGGGCGATACAGTGGAATTCGGTGTTTCGCGGATGTCGTTGGTCCGCGTGCAAGATATGCAACGGTTGGGGTATTTTGGCGGCGGGGTTGGTCGGGTCCCGGGGGCAGAGAAGGTCCCCGAGCCCGAGGGCGAATTGGTTGTTTTTGAGGCATTTTTCATCGCCGGCCTTCGCCTGCCTGCGCATCGTTTTGTGTCGGAGGTTTTGCAGAAGTTAGAAGTCTAGGTTCATCGGCTGACACCAAACGCCGTGGTGGCGTTGGCGAAGTATGTCTGGGCAATGACGTCGTATGGCGGTCAGCCTTCGGTGGAGGTCTTCGCCAAGCAATACTATCTGCACTGGCAGAAGAGAAAAATTGGACATAAGATTGCGCAATTCGGATCGTGCGCTTTCACGCCGAAGTCCGGGAAGACTTCGATGGAAGTTGTGGAGTTGGTCCCCTGTGCCCGAAATAAGTGGGGCAACTGGTGGGACTACTGGTTTTATGTTTCGAAGGCTGAAGTCGAAGATCACCCAGGGCTCCCTACCACCATTATGTGTTTTCATTATTATGTGGCGTACCCGCCATTTGAAGTGGCAGAGGATGATGAAAATGAGAGGGCCCTTCGGATTGCTGCCCGCATGAGTAGTGGACGCGATCTAGTTGAGGAATTCATAGGGTATGGGGTGTGGCCCTTGGCGCATGGATGGGCGCTGGGCGAAGTATGCCCTCGCGAGATGCCCTCCCTGGGTGGACTGAAGGTGCGAAGTTCGCTCTTTGCTTTGGATGTGCAAGGGCGGGATCCTGCCGCGGTTGTGCGTGAGGCGGAGGATGGGGCGGTGAGAATTGTTGGGCGCTATGTGTCGAAGACGGAGGCTCAGCGGAGTTGGGATATACGTGGATCCAACGACCGCCTGAATAGGGTCTTCGAGTTGAATTGTTTGCCGTATGGCGGTTATCCTGGGGAGGACGTCGTCGACCTCTGCGGGAAAAAGCCAGCGGCCATGACTGAGGACAACCCCGCACCGGAGGCCGCCCCAGCCACTAAAAAGAGGAAGCTAGGTACTGCGGTGGGAGAACTGGGGGTCTCCGATAGCTTTGCTATGGAGTTGATGGGGACATGCGCGGCCCCCGGGGGAAGGATGTCTTCGCCCGAGCTCCGGGAGTCTTCAGCGCGGATGCTAGAGGTTACCGGGGGTCGATGGCCCAGGAACGTTCCTATCCCCCGCGCGGCTGGCGAAGACTTCTTTACGTCTCGCATGGCTCATGACTTGAGAGTGTTTCCTTACAGACAGAATATTTCTACTGTTGTGTCGGCAGTGATGAACAAGGATCGCCAGGATGCTACGCAGAAGCGCCGGGCGGTCATCAGGCTCCCCGAAGCTAGGCCAAAGAGGGCGCGGGGGACTGCGAAGGCTACCGTCCCCGGCGGTAGCCAGCCGACGCTGGCGGCGAAGCTAGCCGCCCCTGGGTCTAGCAAGGTGCCGAAGAGCGCGAAGGCGGTCGGCGCCGGCGGAGCCAAGTCTGCCCCGGACGGAGCTGCGAAGGTCCGCGAGCCGCCTTCGCCGGGGAAACGTGTTGCCGACTTCGGCACAAATATTAGCGTGGACGACTATCTCGTTGGTAAGTTTTTTTTGACCGGTGATACGTTGCAGGGTCAGGCGAGGGGCAACTTGTTGTCGTCCTGCCTGCGGTGGCAACCACGACGTCTACCGCGGTGCCTGGGGTGAAGGGTGGCGCTTTCAGCGCTGGCGGCGAAATTTCGGCGGCCACTGCCGTCAAGGACGAAGCGGGCACTGTGTCCCGCCGGCTGAGGGAGGCGTCGCTGCAGCTGGTGCAGCAGCTGAGTCAAGTAAGTTGAGCTAGACTTCGGTGTGTGCCGCTTTCATGGTGATCTGTGGTCTCATGTGCGTCTTTTAGGCGGCCGACTTCGCCGACCGCGTGGCGTCAGGTGCCCTTACGACAGACGTGGCTGCCGAAGTCGAGAGACTTCGGGCGCAGCACGTGGACGCCGTCCGGGAGAAGTCGGCTACGGAGAGCAAAAGCCGCAGGCTGGCGGAGAAGGTGGCCGCCCTGGAGGACGAGAGGAAAGACCTCCGGCGCTAGCTGGTGGAGGAAAGGAGGGAGGCCAACCAGGCCATCACTGAGGCACAGATGGCGCAGGCGGAGGCCAAATTGGCGTGGGCGGAGGAGAGTCTCGCCAGCCAGCGCGCCGAGGAATGGGAGGTGCGGTTCAACGCTCTGTAGGCCCGCATGGAGAGGGCCGAGGCCTCTACGCGTGCAGAAGTTGAGCGGACGCGCAAACAGCTCGTGGACTCATACCGCAAGCTAGGTGCGCGGACTGCTGACTTCGAGGTGCCCGACCGAGAGGCGGGTCTTCGCTTCCTCGAGTGGCTGCAAGAGGAATTGCTAGCGCTCCCGACCATCGTGGAGGGCTTCATGTCCTTTGCCTCCCTCGTCACCTACGAGGGGGGCATGAATGCGCTGTCCCGCGAGGGGTGCAGTCACTATGAGGGCTTCGACCAATCCGATGAGGACTTTGGGCGCGAGATTTTTAAGGTCGAAGACCCTGTGGTGAAGGACTCCGCGGGGGCCCTCTTCGACCAGATGTGGGGCCCCCACGGTCGGGAGGCGGTTAGGGAGCGGGCTGACCGGGCGAGGGATCAGGTAAAGTTTGTTTTTTTGTTTTGTGTTGTTGAATGTGGGTATACATGGGTTTGCTGAATCGGTGTGCTGTGTTGTAGATGGCGCGTGCCGAGGATGTGGAGGACTTCAGACATCTGAACAGCGCGCTGCCCGAAGCGGAGGTCAACCCGGTGGTGGCCGAGGCTGAGGTCGACCCGGCGCCGCTCCCAGAAACCGGTGAAGGCTCCCACGCTACCCCTGTGTCTACTATATCTAGTGGAGGCTCGCCGCCAGCCTCTATGCCGATGGCGGAGGATCCCCCAAAGGCGGCGACGGATCCGGCAGCGGAGGATCCCATGGCGGCGGCTGGGTCTTCGCAGGTGGCTTAGTGGGTGTGGGGTAGTTAGGGAATTTTGTCTGTGTTACTGAACCTTGATTGCTGCGCAGGTTCAGGATTTTGGGCCTGTGCACGCAATCGCTACTGCTAATTTTGTGGCGGCTTCGACCATGGTCGCTGGAAATAAATCGGATGAGTCTACGTCTAAGTTTTCTGAGTTTGATGACTCTGGGAGTTTGGTTGTGTGGATGGAAGAGTCTTCGGATGAGAGTCTGGATTACTTTGCGGCCTTGGATGTGGCTGCGGCGGAGGCTTCTCCCCATGTTACGGATGCTGAAGTTTTGCCTGGTCCGAGTGCTGGGCGTAGGCGGCGAAGGGCGGTGGCGAAGCGTAGAGTGAGTGAATTGGATGGTGGTCGGCTTTGTGTGGCCAGGGCTGGCAAGCGGGAATTGTTGTCCTCGCCGGTTGGGGCGAGTATAGGTGAGGGGGAGTTGCGAAGTCTTTTTGAGGGTGAGGAGGTGAGGATAATGCTATTTAACTATAGGGAGATGGGAATCATTCCGAAGGTTGAACCAATGTAAGGTGTGATGCCCTCGCTGTACGTGTGTAACTATAGTTTGTATGATGAGACTGTGTGCCTTCACGCATCCGGCTATGTTCATAGGGCGTTGCGCACTTGGTCTAGCACGTTTATTACGTCGGTCCGGCTGCGCCTGTAGTCGGTCTTAGCGTGGACAGTTTCTCGATGTAGACTTTTGCATTGATGTAATGCGCCTTCGATTTTTTGCACTCGTTGTGCTAGTCCGGTTGCACCCTTAGGCGACTTTTGCCCGGATGGTCTTTTGAAGAAGACTTCGATTTTGCGCATTTGTTGTGCTAGTCCGGCTGCACCCTTAGGCGATTTTTGCACGGATAGTCTTTTGAAGAAGACTTCGATTTTGCGCACTTGTTGTGCTAGTCCGGCTGCACCCTTAGGCGACTTTTGCACGGATAGTCTTTTGAAGAAGACTTCGATTTTGCGCACTTGTTGTGCTAGTCCGGCTGCACCCTTAGGCGACTTTTGCACGGATAGTTTTTTGAAGAAGACTTCGATTTTGCGCACTTGTTGTGCTAGTCCGGCTGCACCCTTAGGTAGGGATGGATCCGGATATTTATTCGGATGTCAATTTTTTGGTCTTCTTTCTTCGATTGTAAACAAATAACATATATAATTTGATATGTAAATTTATATTCTTGTTTTTAGCATTGAGGCTATTAATCTTCACAAAAAATAAACATTAAATTCGTTCTAGATATTTTTAAATAATTGATATAAAATTCGGATGTCTATCCGAATACGGATTCGGATGTTTTTTCATCTTTTTTGTTGTATGGAGAAAATAATGTACATAAAAAATTATACAAAAAATTATTTAAATACTTCATAATATTCTTCATAACATTGCCAAAAATTAGCTTTAAATTATATGTATACCTATGCTAAAATATTAGATTTATGATACAAATCGGATGTTTTAGGAACATCCCTGCCCTTAGGCGACTTTTGCACGGATAGTTTTTTGAAGAAGACTTCGATTTTGCGCACTTGTTGTGCTAGTCCGCTGCACCCTTAGGCGACTTTTGCAGAGTGTCGCACGCGAGGGTAGCCAGCGGCCCAGCGCTGCCCCTCACGGTGACTTTGTATTGGTCGAATGTCGAAGACCGTCGATGCGGTCTTTTTTCAACGTAGATTTTTGCGGGGGATTTTTCGCGTGTGTATTACATGGCGCCGCCTCATTAAAAACCTCACCCCCCGGGAGGAAAAGAGTGCGGGCCGGAATAAAATTGTTTTGCGAATTACAAGGGCGAGCTGGCCCTGAGGAGTCAAACAAAAAATTTGCGGAGATTATCAATGTTCCAAGAATGCTCTAAGTCTTCGCCGGATGGCGTTGTGAGCCTGTACGCACTAGGGGACGCCTTCGTCTTGACGATGAAAGGGCCCTCCCACTTGGGCTCCAACTTGCCCCGGGACTCTGTCCGTGCTGTCCGGACGAGTACGAGGTCTCCTTCGCTGAATTCCCTCGGGATGACTATGTGGTCGCGCCATGCTTTTGTTTGAGCTTGGTATTTGTTTAGAGCTTGTAGGGCGAAGACGCGATCTCCGTCGATGAGGTCCTTCGAAGTAGGTTCGTCCACGTCGGGAACGGCTGACGGGACTGTCGGTGGTGACCCATGTTTTATTTCTTGCGGGGTCATGGCCTCCGATCCATATAGAAGGCGGAAAGGGGTGAACCCAATCGCCCTGCACTCAGTCGTGTTCAATGCCCAGACCACTTCAGGTAACAGATCGGCCCACTTGCCCTTTTTGTCATCGAGGAGCATCTTCTTGACGGCTATGAAAATTTTGCCATTTGCACGTTCCACAACTCCATTGGATTGTGGGTGATACACTGAGGCGAAGGCAAGCTTGGTGCCAATGGAGAAGCAGAAATCCTTGAAGTCTTGGCTGTCAAATTGCTTGCTATTGTCAACTGTGAGTTCGGACGGGACTCCGAAGCGGCAAACAATGTTTTGCCAGAAGAATTTCTAGGCAGTCTTCGATGTTATTGTGGATACAGCCCTCGCCTCGATCCATTTGGTAAAATACTCGACGGCGACAAAGGTGAACTTGAGGTTCCCCTGGGCCGTGGGCAGGGGCCCGACAATGTCCAGGCCCCAGCGCTGAAGAGGCCACGTGTGGGCGATTAGCTTCGTGAATTGCAAAGGGCTTCCCGAGCATGGAGAAAATTTCTAGCAGGCTTCACAGGACCTTGTGACCCGATTTGTGGCGCAAATCATGGTGGGCCAGTAGAAACCTTGACGGATCACCTTTGCAGCTAGGGCCCTAGGACCTGCGTGAGAGCCGCAAGTCCCGTGGTGGACTTCGCGCAGAATTTGGACGCCTTCGGTCTCGGTGACACATTTAAGCATGGGTTGACTGACCCCCTTCTTGTAAAGTTGGCCTTCGATCAGTGCGAAGTCCCGGCTTCGATGTTTGAGGCGCTTGGCCTCATTGATGTCAGCTAGATGATAGTACCCCTGCAGGAACAGGGTTATTGGTGCCCGCCAGTCTTCGGTCATGATGAGATTGACTATGCGGTGGCCCTCGCTGTCATTGGTTATTTGGAGCCCCTCTGGGCTGCGGACGGCTGGCGTGCCGATGACATGGTAGAATACGTCGGAGGGCAGGGCCTCGCCCCTGGCGGCTGGCTTGGCCAATGCATCGGCCTCCTCATTCTTGGCTCGGTCCATATGCTGCAACGTAAAACCTTTGAATTGTCTTTCGAGGCTATGGATGGCCGCGAGGTACTGCATGAGTGCGGGGTCCTTCGCTGCATAGTCTTTCTCGACCTGGCTGGCGACTACCTTGGAGTCTGTTCTGATGATGTAGGTGGTGACACCGAGTGCCCTTAGCTTGCGAAGGCCGAGGATGACAGCCTCGTATTCTGCTATGTTGTTGGTGCATCTATCAGACTCCAAAGCAAAGCTGAGGCGTGCTGCGTATCTGTGCTTGACCCCGGTGGGTGAAGTAATGACCGCAGCGGCGCCTGCCCCCGCATGGCACCATGCGCCGTCGCAATGGATTGTCCACACTTTCTCTGTGGACGGGTCCTATTGTGTTATTGGCCCAGTCCAGTCGACGATGAAGTCTGCCAGGACTTGTGACTTGATGGCTGTCCTGGGTTCAAATGTGATGTGGTAGCCGGAGAGTTCGGCTGCCCATTTGGCGATCCGTACTGATGCCTCCGGATTTCTAAACAATTCGTCGAGTCCTCTATCTGAGGTGACCCGGACCTTGAATGCCTCGAAATAATGGCGCAATTTGCGCGAGGCCATAACGACTGCATAGCCGATCTTTTCCAGTTCCATCATATTACATTTTGATGTTGTGAGAACTTCAGAGACATAATAAACTGGACATTGCCTGATCGTGCCCTCTCTGGTCTGCTCTTGAACTAGTGCTACGCTGACCGCGTGTGGCGAAGCCGCGACATAGAGCAACAGGGGTAGCGAGGGGTCGGGGCTTGTAAAAATCGCCAATTCCGACAGGTACTGCTTCAATGAAGCGAAGGCCGCCGCCTGCTCTGGTCCCCATGCAAAGTCTTTTGCGCCACGGAGTGTTTTGAGGAAAGGGAGGCTTCGCTCTATGGATTTGGAGATGAATCTGTTGAGGGCGGCCAATCTGCCTGTCAGTCGTTGTACATCTCTGGCGGACTGCGGGGGCGTCATATTGATGATGGCCTGGATTTTGGTTGGCTTGGCCTCAATTCCGTGGTGTGACAAGAGGTAGCCCAAGATTTTCCCCTGGCGAACGCCGAAGACGCACTTTTCGGGGTTCAGGCGAAGTCGTGCGTCCCGCATGTTCGCAAACGTTTTGGCGAGGTCAGCCAGGTGGTCTTCCTTGCTTCTGCTGGCGACGACGATGTCGTCCACATATGTGAATATATTTCTGCCGACTTGGCTCTCGAGCACCGTTTTGGTGAGCCGAGAGAAAGTGGACCCGACGTTCTTAAGTCCCTCCAGCATTCTGATGAAGCAATACGTGCCGAAGGGTGTTATGAAGCTGGTGCTTGCCTTGTCCTCCTCCTTCATATATATTTGATGGTAGCCAGAGAAGCAATCGAGGAGTGACATGACATCGCACCCGGCCGCACTATCGACGATTTTGTCGATCCGAGGCAGCGGGAATTTGTCCTTGGGGCAGGTCTTGTTAAGACTGGTGAAGTCGATGCACATCCGCCATTTGCCGCTCTTCTTCTGCACCATCACTATGTTGGCGAGCCATGTAGGGTAGGCAATTGGCTCGATAAATTTGGCCTCAAGCAGGCGATGTACCTCGGCCTTGGCGGCTTCTGTCTTCTCGTCAGACATCTTACGCAGCCGTTGTTTCTTCGGCCTCACTGAAGGGTCGATTCCTAAGCTGTGCTCGATGATGGAGCGACTGACTCCGACCATGTCGAGGGTGGACCAGGCGAAGACATCTTTATTCTTGGACAGACAGCAGAGGAGTCTCTCCTCGTCATGCGAAGTGAGGTCTTCGCTGATGGTAACCGTCTGCCTGGGCGTTGCCTGGTCGAGGGGAATAGTCTTGGTCCCGTCGTTGCTCTACAGCAGTGCTTTGTCATGTTCTTTGGCGGTTGGGCTGGCAGACCCGGGGACCTCGCGCTGGGCCGTAAGGCAGTGTACGTTTCTTTGTCCAGGAACAAAGTCTCTTTCTATGTTACGCGCAACCTGCTCGTTGCCGTAGAATGTGATGGCGCCTTGCGGACCCAGGATCTTCATGCACAGGTAGAGTCCGTGGATAGCTGCCTCAAACTTATTGATGGAGCCCCGACCCATTATGGCGTTGTACGGGTACACCATGTCGACGATGTCGAACGTGACTTGCTCACTTCGGGCATTGGGTGCTACACCGAAGGAGAGAGGTAACTCTATTTTGCCGACAGGAAAGGTGCCCTTGCCGCCGAAGCCGTACAGGGGATTGTCCGAAGGCTTGAGCAGGCTGTGGCTTATGCCCATGCGATCGAAAGCATGGAGGAAAATGATATCCGCCTGGCTGCCATTGTCGACTAAGACTTTGTGCAGGTCCCAGCCTGCCACGCTGCAGTTGATGACCATGGCGTCGATGTGGGGTGCGCTGCGCAGGTCGACGTCTCGGGCGTCGAAGGTCAATGGCACATGGGACCACTTTGTCTGCACGACTGGACCGGTGACGGCGACGTGATTGATGCTGCGGTAATGGTCCCTCTTCTGCCGCTTTGTGTCGAAGTCGGCGCTGGACCCCCCAGTGATCATGTGAATGACTCCGCGATACGGCTGATCGGCGAAGTCCTCTTGCTTTGGGGCTTGGGGGGTTGGGGTGGTGGATGTTTTGCTGTTGATGGTGTGGAGGTGGGGGTGGGGGAGGTACGATTTGTACCTCCTGGTGGTGTTGGTATGCGTGGTGCGGTGGAAGCGGAGCGGGGCCGTGGTTGTATGGCTGAGGGGGTTGCTGATAAGTGTGCGCGACAACTCTAGGGTTGTTGGCTGGTTGCGCCCATGCCATCCTGTCTCTGGTGGCCTTCGTCTCTGGGCACTCTCTTGTAGGATGCGCGCAGTCTTCGCCGTGGAACAGGCAGTAAAATCTGCGCGGCTGCTGCGCACGCCCCCGGCCCCGACCACGAGTTCCGTTTCCACGGCCTTGGGGGGGATACTCCTGGCGGCGAGGGGCCTCACCAGCGGGGTGCTGGTTGGCGATGTTGTGCACCTGCTGCTGATTGCGGCCGTCCCGACCGGAGTCTGCCTGCGAGGGCCTCGTCCATGTGCGGCTGGACTGCGGAGGGTCTTTGGGTTTCCTCTGAGACTCGACTTTGCGCTGGTGGAGCTCTTCGGATCTGGCGTATTTTTCGAACAGCTAATACAGCTCCTGGAGGTTCCTAGGCGGATCCCTGATGCAGTGGTTGTAAAGGACGCCGACCCGAAGGCCACTGATGGCGTAGTGGATGGCGATCTGGTCATCAACCGAAGGCAGTTGTGACTTGAGGGTCAGAAACTTGTGGTAGTACTCCCGCAGAGTTTCTCTTTCCAGCTGCTTGCAGAGTGATAGTTCGGCCAAGGCGTCGGTGTCTGGGCGGTACCCTTGGAAGTTAAGCAAGAATTTGTCCTGGAGACTTCTCCAGGAGTCGATGGACAATGGGGGCAACCTGGTGTACCAGGTGAGGGCTGGGCCTTCAAGGGCAATGATGAATGACTTGGCCATCGTGGCGTCGTCCCCTCCGGATGATGCAACGGCGACCTGATAGCTCATGATGTACTATGCTGGGTCGGTGTTGCTGTTGTACTTGGGATAGGTCCCTGCCCTGAAGTTGGCGGGCCATGGTGTCACTTGCAGATGAGGTGCTAGGGGACTTCGCTCGTCAAGGTAGTTGACGCCTTGGAATTCCGTGGCGTGAGGGATGGTGTGTCCGCGCTGAGGGATGAATAGGTCTTCAATTTGTGCGCGCTCTTGGAGGGGTGGGCCGTTTTGTGGGCCGAGTTGGCCTTCGCTCTGCATGAGCGCGATCGCTTGTTCGAGCTCCTGAGCCTTCTGCTCTTCGTCGCGTATCATCTGTCGCACCATGGCTTGTGCAGACGCATGTTGGCGCTTGGCCTCGAGGATCTCTTTTTGCTTCTGGAGGTTGCGGTTCTTGATGCGCAAGGCGCGCAGCTGTAGCTGCTCTTCGGCCGAAACGCCGATGACTTCGCCGTCCTCGGTGGCGTCCGCGCCCTCTGGTGGAGCGAAGCCTGGGGGAAGTTGCGGTTGTCCTCCAGAGCTGCAGGTGCGGAGACTGCCTTCGGTAGTGGGTTGTTCGTTGCGCTGCCTCTTGCTATTTGCGTCGTCTTCGCAGGCCTCTTGGTGGGTGGTGTCGACAAGGGCCTTGCCCTTTTTCTCGGCCAGCAGTGCTGCCTTCGCAGCCTCATCAGCCTTCGAACTAGCTCTCTTGGGTGCCATCGCGGGTGGTTTTTCCGTAGCACGGACGGTGGGCGCCAAATGTTGGGACTGGCTCTCCTGAGCAAGTTGATCCAACAGGGGAGCAAAAGCGGTGTAAACAAGGTTTCAACTCGAGATGGCAATAGCTCTGTCAATCTAGCCTCTCACGGGCACTGTGCGGGGTATTTATAGGTACCTAAGTGCCCAGCATCCTGAGTTAAGGACGCATGTGCCCTCAGGCGCCTAGGTTATCCCCGGAATATTCCCATAAAGCAGGGTTATAGACTGTAATTACAGGGAAACCTTTACAAATTAGGCCCGTAATGCGCAGCGGCCACGCAGGGCCTGTTACAATAGGCCGGATCACACGTAGGCCTCCATGTTGGCCGAGGCCGCGGGATGGGACGACCTCGTCATAGGCCTTCGTCTAGCGACGCATGGGACGAAGGGTCAGTCGGCCAGTCGTCTTGTCTTCGTTGGTGCAGCGAGGCTGGCGAAGGCATCGAGCGAAGGGTGGCGTCTTCACCTTCGCCCCAACAGGCGCTTGCTTGATTTGCTCGGGGAGAGGCGGAGGAGTTGGCTGGAGCTGGTGTGGAGAGGACGGGGCTTGGGTGGCTCCTTTTATAGGCGCCCGGGAGAGGGAGAGGGATGGAGGGGACGGCGAGCGCCGACGAGCTCGCCATGATGGCGGGAATGGAGCTAACGGCGATTGGGACGGCTCGGGCAGGCGAGGGGTGAGGGGACGGCTCGAGCACTGTGGCGGGGTGGTCACTGAGGCCGGTGCAAGCCTTAATGGCGAGGCGACAGGGCGTGAGGCGCACGGCGGTGAACACGCCGGTGAGGCATGGGTGAGAACGACGGAGCTGATAGGCGGGCCCGAGCTGCCAGGGAGAGGGAGCGGCGCGAGAGGGAGGGAGTCGAGTCGCTGACGGGTGGGGCCGAACTGTCAGCGGGGGCGCGGGCGCGCGGAGTTGGGCCGCCTGGGCCGGGGAGAGGGGGGAAGGAGCGCGGGCGCGCGACGCGGGTTGGGCCAAATTCGGCCCAGCCGAGGGGGGTTTCTCTTTTTCTTTTTCTGATTGCTATTTCTTTTCTTTTCCTTCTCTACTTGTGTTTCTTTTTATTTCTTTTTCCTTTGAATCAAATTTTTTTTTCTAAATGATCTTGACTGATGAATATAGTCTATGTGAGGTGCTCCTATCATTTCAAGTGTATGCACATGATGAGATGATCTAAGGGTGGAGTTGAGGGAGAAAAATAAAATAAGAGAGAGGGGGGTTAGGAGGTTAGGGTTTCAAACCTTGGGTTGGGATTTTTGGGATGTTACAATAACTATGTCATATTTGGCATTCAAAAATTTATTTTCATCTTTCAACTTATCACATTTAGCTTTTGACTTCCTAATGATTTGAGTGTATTCTTTAAGCAAGTCAGCTAGTTCATCATAGGAAGGTGAAGCAAATTCATCATCACTATCACTATCATCAATAATATCATTATCATTTTGTACCTTCCGTTCACCTCTAGCCATGAGGCATAGGTGAGAAGTCGATGATGGCGATGGTGGTGGTGAAGAGAAGTCCCCAGCGATGGCGGCAACTTTTTCATCATTTTCTTCTTCACTTGAAGAAGATCCACTTGATGACTCAATGTCAGTGAGTCAGTCACCAACAATGTATGCCTTTCCATTTTTCTTTTTGTGGAACCTCTTGTGCTTCCCATCCTTCCTTTTAAAGAATCTCTTTTCCTTTTTCTCACCATCACTGTCATCTTCTTTCTTGCCCTTGAACTTATTCTTCTTGGGCTTGTTACATTGATGAGCAAGATGACCAAGCTCTCCACAGTTGTAGCAATCCATTTCAGAAATGGGCTTTCTTTTGCTAGAAAAGAATTTCTTCTTTCTTGAGTCAAATTTGATGTCTTCTCTGTTGAGCTTTTTTAACATCTTGGTGGTCTTCCTCACCATCAAGGCAATGTTAGCATTAAGGTCATCATCACTTGAGGATTCTTCCTCAATTTGTACTTTAGCTTTTCCTTTTCTTTCTTGATTTGCTTTGAGAGCCAAATCCTTTCTCTTGGAAGATGACTCATCCTTGTCATTGATATGCATGTACATCTCATGAGCATTGATGTTTCCCAAAATTTGTGTAGGAGTGGTAACTGAAAGATCCATCTGATGCAACACAGTGACAATGTGTCCATATTTGTCAGTTGGGAGGACACTGAGAATCTTCCTCACAACATCCGGTTGTGAAATTTGTGTAAGCCCCAAGCCATTTACTTCCTCTACAAGAATATTGAGACGTGAGTACATAGCATTGGCATTTTCATTAGCAAGCATTTCAAAAGAATTTAATTTTCCCATAGCAATGTGATATCTCTCCTCACGCTCACTTCTAGTTCCTTCATGTAGAGCACATATGTCCATCCACAAATCATGAGCATTTTTATGGTTTCTAACTCTATTAAACACATCTTTGCAAAGGCCTATAAAAAGAGTGTTTTTGGCCTTTGCATTCCATTTCTCATAGTTAAACTCTTCACCTGTAAGATTTGTGGGATCTCTAGGTTTGCGGAAACCTTGTGTGGCGGCTTTGTAGACACCAATGTTTATAGCCTCTAAGTAAGCTTCCATATGAATTTTCCAATATGGAAAAATCGTCACCATCAAAATGGGAGGAGGTCCATCCCCATCGGACATCGTTACTCTAGCGGTTAAGCTAAGCTAAGAGCAACAAGGCTCTGATACCAATTGAAAGGATCACGATGCCCAAGAGGGGGGGGGTGAATTGTGCTTTTCTAAAAATCAACACTAATTAAAACCTAAGCAAGAGCCCAACTTCACCCCCAACAACTAGCACTAAGAGAATAATACTAGAAATACAATAATGCTAAGACAATACTTCAAATACTTGCTAAACAAATACACAATGTAAAATGCTTGAATTAAGTGTGGAATGTAAAGCAAGGTTTAGAAGACTCCTCCAAATTTTCCCGAGGTATCGAAGAGTCGGCACTCTCCACTAGTCCTCGTTGGAGCACCCGCGCAAGGGTATCGCTCCCCCTTGGTCCTCGCAAGACCAAGTGCTCACTACGAGATGATCCTTTGCTACTCCGGCGCGGTGGATCCCTCACGGCCGCTTACAAACTTGAGTCGGGTCACTAACAAGATCTCCACAGTGATCACCGAGCTCCCAACGCCACCAAGCCGTCTAGGTGATGCCGATCACCAAGAGTAACAAGTCATAGACTTTTGCTTGACCAAGAGAAGCCTAATGCAAGTGGTATGTGCTCTAGGTGGCTCTCGCTAGCGCTAATGAGGTCCAAATGCGGGATTAAGATTCTCAAATCACCTCACTAGGCTTTGTGGTGCTTGCAATGCTCTACCAATGTGTAGGAGTAAATGTGGGCAGCAAGACAATGAATATGGTGGGTGGAGGGGGTATAAATAGCCCTCACCCACCAACTAGCCGTTACTAGAAAGCTGCTGCGCATGGGTGCACCAGACAGTCCGGTGCGCCATCGGTGCGCCAACGGTCAACTCCAATGGCTAGTTCTGACAGCTAGTCGTTGGGCAGATGGCACACCGGACAGGGAACAGTCACTGTCCTGTGCGCACCGGACAGTCCAGTGCGTTGTCCGGTGTGCCACTAAAATTCAACTCTCAAACCCTGCACTCTCGGGTTTCTGCGAGGGAAACCCTTCCCCGGGCCAACCTGGCCCCACCTGACAGAGGGCGCACCGGATAGCCCAGTGCACACCGGACAGTCCGGTGCCCTACAGACAGAAACCCTAATTTCTATTTTCTGCTGTTTTTCAAATCGGTTTTCGTTCTAACTCGTGAGTATGTTCTAGAGTGACACCTAGCACTATATGTGAGTGTGAATATGCACCAACACTACACTAGAACTCTCTTGGTCAAACTACTCATCGACAACCCCTTTTTATAGTATGGCTAAAACAAAATAAAAGACCTAACTATATCACGAGTGTCTGCAACTCCTTGACACTCGGAATACGAAGACCTTCACTTTTTGTTTCGTCGCTTTAGCCGTTGCTTCAAGTTCTTATCTCCGGGATTGTTTTCACCGTTGTAGTACATCTACCTGTAATGCGACCTAACTTACCATTTGTCTCTGCAAAACACACGTTAGTCACATATAATATTACGTTGTCATTAATCACTAAAACCAACCAGGAACCTAGATGCTTTCAAGCGCCACCTAGCAAAATACTTTCAGTCTAGTGCTTTCGCATGCCCCGAGAAGCTCTCTTGTAATTGTAACCACAAAGATCTTCACTTATACAAGCGGCAAGCCACCAAGTAGCCTATTATATGAGGAAATATTTGGTATAAATTCTAAATCAAGCATTTTATCCAACACAGCCTCCCATTCCTTTCTTTTCCTATGCCTCCCAAATCCCTGCACCAGCACACAATAAGTTTCACCATCAGCGTCAAAACCCTTCTCCTTAGAGCATTACCAAGAGGGACTTCTATAATTGGGGCCTAAAAATTAGGAACTGGTCTCTAGGGATTATGACTCAACATTTTTTTACTCCAACAGCTACTCCTAAAACCAAATAGTTAATATTGGTCTCATCCCTGCAATTTGGTGGCACCGCATTGATATTTTCCATCTACGCGTTTCTGCTAGATGCGTATTTTTCACGCACTGCATCCATCACTTCGCTGATAGCCAGACTGTGGCACACAACTCAAGTGCAACGCCGCCACGTAATCTGCAGTTCCAAACCACATCAAAAAGATCATCAACATTAGAATCTCTTCGACAACCCTGAGCATCGTGTTAACACCAACAAGGAGCTCCTCCTTGTATATCTCAGGATAAAGACATGTCCAGTAACACATTAGTGCAGAGGCATGGCATATAAATCCTGAAGGGCTCTTTATTATCTTCTTTTAGAAACAAGCTTTATTTTTATTGTTTCTTTAAGATTGCCCAATATATGACAGCAACTCCCCACACATTCACAAATATCACTACCCATCTTAGATGTCCATGCAGAGTTCGAAGAAAGCACCTTGTATAGAGCTCTTCTTGTGTCAATTGGTGCAAACTGAACACAGTTATTAATCAACTCAGTGAAAGAAGTGGAGAAGTCGAGAGAGTAAATCTCAGCTTGGAAGAAGATCTGTATTTGTTGCCAGGTAAATTTCTTAGCTCCGCTAGTGGCCTCCCATACCTAGTAATTTACAATATTCAGAGCTTCATGCCACTGGCCTCCCATACCTAGTAATATACAATATTCAGAGCTTCATGCCACACAATGTATTTATTTGACTCAAGTGTATTCTGAATAAAATGATTAGTCCAAGAGCTAAACCATCACAAAGACTCGCCTTAATTGCCCTATCATCTCCAAATGTAATTATACGCTGCTTATTTGGATGAGCAAATGTGATATCACACCAAACAACTTCGAGTTAGAAAAAACTAAGATACGTCAAACCTCCAAGTGTTGTCTAATATCATCACCATCGTTACAGGAATAAATTTGTACAGTACGCCTTGAATAAACAACACCTATTATAATGATAAATACATTAGAGAGCTGTAGTCGTAAAAGGACAACAAAACACTGATTAAATCATCTCATCTTAGTAGTATGTTACCAAACAAGGTTCCACCAGGACTCCAAATTATGATATTAACTGACACATCTAGACCCTTGACCACACATGCTTCAGTGTAGAAGACGAGTAAGATTTAGATTCAAACATGTACTGTGTCATCAACACCTATGCTGCCACCAATGCAAGAACCCCGACCGCACGAGCATCTGGCCACCTGCGTCCGCAAGGCGTTGAGGCACCACCCCTACCGAGTTCAAGCAGGACCTCGCCTAGGCATCCACCGCTGCCTCGTGTGGACGCGAGCGCGTCAAGCCGTCGCTGCGACACGCGGGCGAGGTGGAGGAGGATGCGAGGAGGATGCGTGGCGATTCCATCGAGGAGGATTTCGTGGCCGTGGGCGAGGTGGAGGGCGCTGATGGCGGCGGGGGACGGGGGCGTGCGCAGCGTGGTGGCGGTGGGAATCAACCGTGACAGGTGAGGTGGAGGAGGATGTGCGGCGATTCGGATTTCGCGGCCACGGGCGAGATGGAGAGCGCTGATGGCGGCGTGCCCCGCGCTGATGTGGAGGAGGTTTTTGGAAGAGCTCCACGTGGCTGATGGCGGAGAGCAGGTGCGCGCAGGGACTGGGGGTGCTGATGGCGGGGAGCGAGGACGCGCGAGGGCACGATGAAGCTATGTGGACGCCCACGGTAGCAACATATAGATTAAGTAGAGAAGTAGAGATTAGGGATGCACCTTTACATAGCTCACTGTCACAGATGACTAGCATACGAGTTTGTCGCATAAATATAATAATGCCCAAGTGTTCAACTTGTCTCGAAAAGACATAGTTATGTATATCTTGCATCTTTACTAAAATCATGCATTTACAAACCACCGTCATACATGACTAAAATGATTCGCATAAGGCATGTGCTTTGACGTGGGACGGATAAGAACCATATTGAATTTTTATGATTCATAGTGTGAAATCATTATTAACACGAGATCACAACGTTCCTGGACTGGGAACGTAACAGAATAAACTGGCATTGGCCATGTCGCAGAATAAACAGAATAAACTGGCAACGTAGACCCTGGCAGCGATTTTTTTTTTTTACTACCAGGGTAGAAGCCTCTGCCAACTGAGCCAAAAAGTAAATTGATTTGCAATTGGCAAAATAGCAACTGACCAATGGGACCGATAGATTTGTTTATTAAAACGAGACCACAATTTCGGCACTGGCAACATTTAACAGCAAAACAAGGCCAAAATAACCCCACTTCAAAAAAGTTGCAGTTCACCACTTCTGCTCCAAATCGAAATCCGTAAAAGAGCACTGCTCATCTTGTACCAGTGAAAAAAAAAGAAACTTCAGATTGATACACTAGTTATTTGACGGATGCTTTTACAGCTTTCTCTGCCGCATCATCAAGATCTTCTGCAGTGATCAAAGTCATTCCACTTTCCTGCAAGATAAATAAAATATTGCAAATAAACGCGTATGTTTTCAGACAACAAAGCAGAAAGCACGGTGTTAGAACATGTAAACTAAGAAGCTGTTATGGCCTTATGGGCACCAGGCCCACGGTGCACTGCCAGGTCAGCCGTGGCTACTGTTCACGCGTGGGTATTGCAGCGCGTGAACAGTACCGTCCAGGTAGGGTTTGTTATAGATGCTTAGCTATTAAGTTAAGGTTACCCTTCTATATAAGGAGGGGCAAGGTGTTTTTAGAAGACAGGCAAGAATACTAGATCTGGGTTTACTCAAGGGCCTGCTACGGGAGGACTAACAGAAGCATCAAGCATGCACCACTAATATCAACAGCTCTTACCTTAAGAATCCTCTTTCCTTGGTCTACATTGGTGCCTTCCAACCGAACAACAACAGGAACTTTCAGGTCAACCTGACAACGGTTGGGCAAATTAACAATAGTATTCAGTACAAGAAAAACCTGAGATATACATAGCACAGGTCCTTAAAAAAACATGATCCTTATGGGGTGTTTGGTTTGACAAGTGATGTAATCCAAGGTACCAACTCAGTTCTCACTCAAATTTCTGGCTTGGAGAATGGAACATATTGATCAATCACCACCTTATCCGTCACGAACACATGGCTAGATTAATACTCCCTCCAATTTTTTATATTTGACGTTCCTTAGTATATAATTGAACTAATCAGCGTCAAGTGAAAAAAAATGGAGGTAGTACGTAATAATGAATGGTTTCATGTCCACCAAAACTCATGGGATGACACCATAATGGACCATTTCATTCTAGGTGCAAACCATACACCCCAATAATAAACATGCTGAAAATGCTAATAAAATGAATAAGAATAATAGAACAAAGTACCTCCAAATCTAATTAAAAATCAGACAAGAAAACATTACAATATTATCAACAGATTTTTATTTAACAGCAACCATAGCAGAACCTACAGACAGGATGATAAAAAATAAACTAATCAGGGATCCATGGCAAGGAATACAAACACCCCCAAAACGGACTTCATTTGGGGTATGTATATTTGTATGTAGTGACCAAATTATTTTTGCAAGAAAATCATCCACAATTGATTCATGACAATATTATTGTGGAATATAAAAGAAGCACAGAAACAAAGTTGCAACAAGTATATCCTTAAGTGCCAAATTCTGAAAACAGAGACATGCAAATGAAATATCCAATTTCAGTGAAATAAAGAAGTCCCTAGTGGTAAGGACAACAATTGCATGAACACACTGATTCTGTTGCTGGGGGGGGGGGGGGGGGGGGGGGGGATATGCCAACATTGTCAGGAACCTATGTTATACATAAAGCTAAGAAAGGCTAAAAATGTACCTGTTTGGCAGCATTAACAATTCCACTCGCTATCACATCACATTTCATAATGCCACCAAAAATGTTCACTAGAATTGCCTTCACTCTATCATCTGAAGTCAGTATCTTAAAAGCTTCCACAACCTGGATAGAATAGAAATTTTACAAGATAAGCACTGTCAAAGGCATATGCGCCTGAGGCAAATTAAGCTACAATGTCAAAATGGCGTCAGGGCTTAACATGGATAGAGAAGGTCAAACATTCAAGTAACGCTAAAATGGCAACCAATTTATACCTGCCCCTCTGATGCACTTCCACCGACATCAAGAAAATTGGCGGGCGTACCACCATGCAACTTTATAATATCCATGGTCGCCATGGCCAATCCTGCTCCATTCACCATGCAACCAATCTCTCCATCAAGACCAATATAGTTCAAATCTGCTTTGGCAGCAGCGACCTGTACAGGTATTGGTTCTGGTGCTGAGATTATATAACCAGAAAAAAGTACTAGCTAAGAGGCAAGTTCTCATCACAAATAAGGACTAAAAGGAAGTCAAAATGTGCAAAAACACATTAGAAGAAAACTTGACACAAGGAGAGAATGAACAAATGGAAAGATAGGCAATTTTATACCTCCCTGGGGTCTTCCTGAGTTGTATCACGCAGTGCAAATATTTCTTTCTGTCTAAATGCAGCATTATCATCAAAGTTCAATTTTGCATCAGCAGCAACAAGCTTGTTGTCAGCTGTCTCCGCCAGAGGATTTATCTACCCACATTAAGCATCCAAATTACAGTACAAATTCACAGATAAAAAACGTAATAATAAGATAAAAAGCATCAAAATGAGGACCTTTTCTCACTGCATACCTCCAGCAATGTGCAATCACACTTGCAGAAAAGTTCATACAGCTTCTTAATCTGTTCTATAGAAGACTGCCTATCCGCTGCCTTTAGAGCTAGACCATCAACAACTTTAGCTGCATCCTCATCTGTGATTCCTTTAAATACATCAATAGGAACCTGGCATTCCCATAAATTAAATTTAAACATAAGTAACACAATTTAGAGAAGTATCATGTAAATATGGAACACAACAGAGCCAAACACTGAGCCCAAAATAATATTAGGGCACTTAACCTTAATAATCATATCAGGATACTTCTCCGCAAGATCTTCAATACTGGTTCCTCCCTTGCTGCAAGCAATAATGAGCTGAAATGGGCAATCAGAAATGAGGGTTATAAAAACTTCACAAAATATACAACCATTTCAGAAAAAGGAGATTGACGATGTGCATTAAGTTACTTTGACTGTTGATTCAGTCACCACAATGCACTGACTTATTTAAAAAATACAAGAAAAGCCCACTAATAGAAATTATAAAATGAACAGCAAAGTAATATCTGAGATAAATGGCATACCGGACCAGCAGTTTTCCTATCAAGGGTGATAGCAAAGTACATCTCATTAGTAAGAGATAGTTTCTCACACAAGTAGACCTGCCAAAGAGAACATAGAGTATCAATCTCTAGAAATCTTCGATATGCAAGGAAATATTGCAAACTAAAAGCATGAGGTAATGACTTTCATACAGCATAGTCATAACAACAAAAATATGAACTATTTAAAATTGAAATGCATTGAGATCAAAATAGTAAATATAAATCCATCCATAAGGTTAAGAAGAAAGCCATAGAATGACAGAAACAATCAGATTTCAATATATCATGTACAGAGTATGGCCTTAATGGTACTGAGTCCCTTTCCCTACAAAAAATATGCATTCTTGGACATATACATTGTATAAAAGGTAGAAATTTTACTCCGAATTTTATGATGATGTTAAAATGATAAGAATTACATATTATAAAATTACTTTACAAAAAATCTCGTAACATGAAAGTTATGTTGTCAACCTATCTACTTTATGCATTACTGGTCATAGTTAAACTTTGATGGGAACAGATCTTAAAACAGGCACTACCTCCGTTCTCAAATATTTGTCACCCGCTAGTTCATTTTTGAACTAAACCACGACAAATAAAAAAGAACGGAGGGAGTAATATTTACTATTAGAGGGAGTAATTTATATGACAGTATGGTGCAGTCCTGCTGTTACTATTTCCCATGAACATAAGAATGGAGAATAAAGAGAAAGTGGATACATGTGGTACTTTGTGTTTTCACAGAAGAGTCTGAATTTCCTATTATTGACATACTAACTCAAGTGCAGAAGGGCCAAAACTTGGTAAATGAAAGATGGAGAACCCACATGATGGGTACAAAAACAAACATGCCAAGAATGAAGAAATAGCATAGCAAGTTCCACAGAGTAAATGAACTACAGTAACATGTAAACACACCAACAGACCAATAGCAAATGTGTCATGAAGCCAATCACGGTTCAAAGTTCAGACAGAAACATATAAAGGCAAAAGATGGCCTCAAGTAAGTTCTAACCTTGCTCACAATCTTTCCCTCTGGACCAGTTTGTTTCGTTATCAGAATCTGGCCTAACATTTTACCTGCAGTACCAGTATGACCCATTCAGCAATTAAAATAATACACGAAACATGACTGACTTGCACAACCTAATAGCAGAACCTATCGTGGGAGAAATCACCCACATGAAACCAATCAACCAATTACAATGAATAAACCATGTTAAATTCTGCAATAAATGTGTGAACACAGTGATCTGTCCACGAAGCAATATTCCTGAAACAGATCCATTTAGACTGTCTCCAGTGGATAGGGTAAAATAGGGGGTGCAGAATTGTAGATGACACTGTTTGTAGAGTGAAGTTTGAAATAGGGGATGTGATAGGGGATCTGCTGGAGATGGCCTTAGTTAAACAATAAAGTATTCATGCATGCTTCATCATACAAGTAGAGTTTCATGGTAGCAAATTTCAGCACCAAACAAATCAAAATAAAATTAGTGTATAAGAACGGAAATTAAGTATGTGCTTATCCCTCACGTGCGTAGAAAGTAAAATTAGCCTTCTATGTTTTTCTCTTTTAAATTTTTTGGCTTTAATCATAAACCAAGGGAATGCATATTGAAATGACAAATAAGTGTCATTATCACGAATAGCAACAGTTGAAAGGCAAGAAATCTAAGAAATTCTAGGAAGAACTGTTATAGTTTGTTTTCCTTCGTCAAGTCACAGCAAGCCAGCAATACATAATGAATTCAAGTACTTGCTATATAGTACACACTTACTTGCAATCAATTCAGCTTCCTCAGCCTTAACAATATGGACACCACCTTGCAGTCCGCTTTTGAAAGTTCCCAGCCCTCGGCCACCAGCAAGGATTTGACTTTTAACAACTATCTGCAATGAGAACACCTTGAGTATGAAACTGTGACTAAATTGCAACGTACAAACTGTAAATGTCTAATTTCACCTTAGATTACAAGCAAGATACATGTTGCTTAGCTATATACAGAACTATTTTTTATAGACATGCATACATAAAAAAAGTCAGGAACATTGCACATAGCATTTTCATAAAAAGCATGCATACATCAGAAAGGGCAGAAACATTGCACATAGCATTGAGCAGAAGCAATATGATAATGTCAGATATGGCATGGAAGATTGTAGCATAACTTCGTTTGGATGCCAAATATAAAATACTGTTTATACCCACGAACTATGAAAGTTGTCTTGCAAAACAATAGCCCCTTGACAACATAAATTCCAGCACCCGTAAAAAGAAAATTCAATCATAGATTAATAAAAATGCAACCACAACTCAGCATAAATTCTAAGTAAACTACATTCTTCTAAATCACCACGACTGTCACACCCAAGAAATGGACGACTGGCATTTTGGATCACGAGGTGATAAGATGAACATAATGATGGGTCGAATAACAGATGATGAGGAAGCTATGGCGTCATCACCTCTTTCTCGCTGGGGAACATGTTCTTCAAGGTGTCCTTGACCTCATGTACGGACCCAGCCGCCGCGCCCCTGGGCACGTTGATCCCGTACTTACCCATCAACTCCGCGCCCTGCAGACCCAAACAATCCACAAACCCTAATCCATCAGTCCCAGCCTCCAAAATAGCACGAATAAATCCCACGCAATACTTGAAAATGGGAGGGCAAAGTGCCAATCTGGGAGCGCTGGGCACCTGGTACTCGTGGATGTTGAGGCGGCGGAGCTGCTGGTGCTGCCATCTCCCGGCGACGGAGATGGCGCGCGATGCAAGCTTGCCGAGCGATCCGCGAACCATGGCTGCAGAGACCTAGGCGGGATGCTCCTCCGATCCAGAAACTGTGATTCAGCCTTATTTCCCCTTCCTTTTCACTCGATTTTCTCTCTCGCTTCCTTGCGGAAGGAACAAACTACGGTGCGGTGCGGCCGCGGGCCAGGGCGAGACATTGGCAAATTATCATTCATGCGTTTCGCCAGTATAATGTCCGACTCATAAATTATGGACACAGATGATTCTATCAGTCATAGATACGGGATAAAATAATAATAAATGGCTAAAATTGAGAGTAGCAAAATCACAAATTTCTCGGGCCAGAGCCTGACCACCTGGGAAAAAGTAGAGATGGCCAGGCCCGGGCGGAGGCATGTGCGGCCGGTGCCCACGAACAGGGCCCCAATCCTCCAAGGCCCCTAAAATAATAGTCACTAATAGTTTAACCAGTACACAGTTCAGTAATTAGCTCAGTAAGGAAAATAAATCAACTAATCTCTAAGCAAATCTTCTTCTCATGAGTCAAATCAGTTGTTTGTATGGTGTCTTTATCTTTGATCACGACTACATCTCCATTTAAACGTAAATGTCGTTCAAGATTTCATTTTAAAGAATAATACTATCCAAGTAAAATTATACAATACAAAATTGAATAGACAGCTAGACACAACTCTTAATATAATATTTTTATCATATTATTATAGCCTATATTAGTATAGTTCTAGTTTATAGATTGATATTCCGGAATTTTGTACAGGGCCTTAGATTTTCCCGGCCCTGGAGATGGCAATGGCACTCGATCCCCGATTCCGAATTCCTCAGTGACAGGGGATTGGAATGTTTCTTCATCACAAAAATATAAACAAGAAAAATTCTCCTCCGACTCCGACGAGGATAGGAAAATATTCTCCATCCCGTTTTCGCGAGGACCTGTTAAACATATATATGACGATATTTTCATATAATAGTTAATGATAAAAATAAATAATTGTCTTACCAAGAGATCACTTGTTGTATAAATGCGTTCATTTTAGTGTACATATAATGATTTTTACATGTTACAATATGTATAAGTGACAATGTTTTACATTAATAACAAATGATGTACGATCTAATTATAATTTAAGCGGGAACGGGGATCCCCGACGAGGATTTCCCCGCGGGTAACGAGATGGAGAAGAAATATCCCCATAAGCGTTCATGGGGATCCCCGCGGGAATTTTTTTCATCGCGGGGACGAGGATAGGGAGCTAAAACCCGACGGAGAATTCTCCGTTGCCATCCTTAGGCAGTAAACTACTGGTATGATTGGACGATGGCTCGTCGCTCGATTCGTGGTCAGCTCGTCTCGGCTCGGATCAGCTTATTTAAATTTTTTCACAAATTAAGCTTGCATTCTACCTCAGTTCATTAACGAGCCAGCTCGATTTGTTAATGAGTTAGCTAGCGAGCTAAACAAATTATCACATTTTAGTAAAAGAAAACTATATACATATCATTTATGTAACAATTAATGACCATGTTATATGTATGTGTGGTGTCTATGGTCTATAAGTTAAACTAATGACTGATGAACTGTGTCTATGTGTTAAATTGGTCTATACGAATATCAGTGTGAATTAAACTGATGAACATGTGTGTGAAAGTGAATTGATGAGTGATGAGTTGTATTAATTTGATGTTACATTGATGTGGTGTGTGAAACTATGAGTCTAATTAATACTTTTTATTGTTATATTAGTTTAAAATAATTAGAAATTTATTATTATATATATTATTTTTTCCAGTCCGCGAGCTAAACGAGTCAGCTTGAGCTCATAAACAGGTCGAGCTAAGTTGACTCTATAGCTTGTTAGCTTAACGAGCTAAATCGAGCTCGAACGAGTCGAGCTGAGTTAACTCGATATCCGGCCGTATACACATGAAAGAATGGTTTGCAGTTTGCACCAACTGACACGTGGGTTTGGTCAACGATACATGGTCCAGGACTTCACGTGTTGAGATCTTTTTTATTTTTTAGCCTTTTCAAAAAAATCATGTTTATTCTCCTTCGTTTTTAGTTTCTGATCTTGGTGTTATAGATTACGGCACCAACTTATGACACTAAAGTAGTTGACGTGGCATCTGAACTAGCACAAGCATAGATAATATCTTGTGCTAGCGTCCGATCTAATGCCAAACACTAGAATAAACTATTTAGCGGTGCTCTCTGCGGGATTGTGGATGGTCTACGACCTCGGGTCGGACGGTTCACGTCTGGGCCTATACGGTCCGCGATGACGCAGGGTCTTTTCCTTCGCAAGAACTTAAATCTCAACTCTCGAGAGGGACTCGTCGGGGAGGAGAGATTCAAGGATTGTCTTGGGGTCGATAGGCCTAAGATGTCTCTGATCGACGTAGAGTCGAAAAGAGGTAAAGTAATAGGTCGAGTAAGACTAATACTATGGTGAAGCTAAGGCTAGATTACTCTTAATCCTAAGGAATGAAATGAACAGTGCAAATAAGGTAAAAATATGATAAATAGGTTTTGATCGGATTGATTGTGAGGCTTGAATTGGTCGTACCCCTTCGCTTATATAGGGCATGTCTGAACCCATTACAGGTCGGCTCTCAAACAGATCCCGTGGATTTTGCCAACAAATCTCGCAAGAAATTAGGAACCTTAACTGTTATGTTCACATGCGAACCGGTAGCGCCGCCACCGCAGATCGTCCAGGCCATGGGCCTACGGACTATAGGGCCAGATCGCCCGGTCACTTTAGGTGCTCAACACATGTCCCATACCTTTTGGTAGAGGTTAACGAACTAAAAGCATATGCACTATCAGCACCCTTCGAGAAATAATAAATCTCACAAGTCATTTTGTTTCCGAAGTAAGAACTACGTCTGATACCACCGGCTTTTCAATCTAATAAAGTGATTATTCAATAGAGTTCTAATGCATAAAGGTTGTTTAGGATTGTATCTTTCTCGGCCATAACTACTTGATCAATGGATCAATAAGTACAAAATCATGGTGCCCCTATCCCGAATAAGCAAAGGGAGATACATTTAATATGGGTTCATTGTCGTACTACCTCATGCTTGAACAGGAAAATATATCAACGATAAATAGGCTAGTGAAAAGTACCACGACATTATTGTATGAACAGACGACACTTATTGTGTCACCCTTTGGACCGTTTTATTCGGGCGTATTACCTTTGCGGGTGACCGGAGTTACTTCGTTGGCCGACCACAAGGGATGGCCTTTTCAAAAAAAGGCACAACTTTAACCAGTCGACCATAAGTTTTAGATAAATTTTGCTCGACATACCTATTTCTGGTTGTCGATGCTTGAAGGCGCGTGGACACAAAGGCCTGTGGTCGCTATAGGACCGTTCGTCTATATGAGACAGACTTTCCGTGTGGGTTCCAGACCGTCCACGCGCAAACGCCGGATCGTTCGTGATGCACAGGATAGGGAGCTTTAATCTGTTGGGCGATCATGCTTGCCCATCGGCGCCTCCGATTTTGTTAGTTCTTTGGTCCGGCCTTCTGAGTAATTACTCCATGTGATGTTTTTGACATGCGAGGACTACCAACGATATTGTTTTACCTTTACCTTTATCGACCACATCTGGCCGAACCAAGTTTTTTATCTGTTGGCTCCATCATGTTTACAGGAAATGGTTGTTTGTCAATTGACATCTCCTAGAAACTCAATCGGTCCTCATTTATGGTCGATTTTATCTACCACCGGAAAACATTACAATCATTGGTGGCATGAGAAAAAATTGTGCCACTTGTAATAAGCATGTCTCTTTAGTTAGTCTAGAGGAGGGATAATATGAGTTACTTTAATGTTACCACTTTTAGTAGCTCATCAAATATTTTGTCACACTTGACAGTATTAAAAGTAAATTTAACTTCTTGATGGTTCTTTTGAACCGCCTTTAAAGAAGAGCATGCCAAAGGTTTGGTTGGCGTTGACCAAACAAGTTCGACAATATATACACCCACATATTCATCATCCGAGCTATCGCGCTCCACTAGATGCACATTATGGCTAGCCGATTTGATGTCTCTTTATTTTAGCTTTCATAAGCCAATGCTCTCTGGTGTAGCTATACTAATGAAAAGAACTGTGTGCCATCTAGTTTTTCTTTAAGGTAAGATTGCAACCCTTTAAAAGCCAGCCCTGCTAGCTATTTGTCCGCGACATGGATTTGGAAGCATCGGTTTTTAGTATCCCGGAACCTCCAGATATAGTCATTAATCGATTCTTTGTTCCCATATCGGACTGAAGCTGAATTAACAAATTCTAACTCATGCTCTCCTAAAAAAAGTGTTCATGAAATTTTCTCTCTAAATCCTCCCAAGAGTTGATAGAGTTGGGCGACAGGGCTATGTACGATGTGAATGTGGTACCAATAAGGGACAGCGAGAATAAACGGACACCGTAGGCTTCCCTATCAGCCAAGTCACCTAGGTGCACTAAGAACTGGCTTACGTGCTCGTGTGTGCGTTTTCCACCTTTATCATAAAATTTAGAGAAATTTGGTATCCTAATCCATTGCAGATATGGCACGATGTCAAATAGGTGATTATAAGGCTTTTGATACGACTGCCATGTGCTTACACACTAACACCAAGTTGTCTCTGAACAACCTGGCTAACTCATCCCTAATTTTTCACCACGTCTTGTGACTATCCAATAAGTTTGGGGTGAAAACGTCAGGACACATGACAGTCGACTTTTCTCTCAGGGATGTTCAAAATGTGTGTTAGGTGTCCTATTAATGTCACCCCTCCTGTCTATATCTCACGGGCTCTCTGGTGGCCGAAGAATATTTAGCCATGGGCACATAAGGTGACTTGCCATGATTATAATATGTTGGTGGTGGGGTACCGTAGTGCTGTGATAGGTGTGAAAACTGTGCATACTGTGCAGCCCCTGGTTCTACATAGTGTACTCGGACGGTCCGACGTAAGGGGCTAGTCAGTCTACGACAGGGCCAAACAATACGAGGGTATACCTGGACAATCCTGCTATATATGGCACCACCTAGGTGGTTTGCGCGTGGGCCTGTGTATGATTGGAAAGTCCGGTGAAATGCGTCAGACGGTCCGACAAAATGTGTTGGATAGTCCGTGATGTAGCTACACAATCTGAGATGATCCTTAGACGATTCAACCGTGTATAGAGTCGGTCGCGTGCTAGGCGGCGGTGGCTGTGGTGGTGCTACAAACGTATTCATCGACATATCATATAATGGCTAGGTACAAGGTGACCCATTTGCAGTCGATGTGTTAGCTGTGGGTGGCTCCATATTAGGTTCATGCGAGAGAAAACTAGAGGAATTAGATTTTTCGTACGAACACGCCCATCCTTTAATAGGTTCATTTATATATTGTTTTAACTAATCCCCACGTTGTTCTACAAAAGCCTTAAAAATGGATCTCTCCTTGACGGAATGATCTTCTGGTGGTGATCCACCATTAAGTATGATAGGTAATCTTACTTCGCCTTCTCACACTGTTCGGCGAGTTGTCGCAACAATTCTTCCTCCTCGCGCCTCAAGCGGTCGTCAAAGCTGTGGTGACTCGACCAAATTTATAAGAGATCAAGTATGCAAACCACTTGCCCCGCACTGATTACCTCACACTTGAGCCCATATAAACCCAGGGTCTGGTGAAATCACGAAGGATCTCAAACTTTTCCTTCGCAACCAAGATCATAATGAACTGACATTCGCTGCATCAAGTGTTACATCATTCCATAGAGTTTTAACATAAATCGGAGTACATAGAGTTATTACAACATGGATGGCATGCAGGCCCCAAATATCTCCAAGTAGCCTTCACCGAAGTAATAAGTTTAGTGGAAGCATTTATTAAACTAGCACCCACAACACCTGCGGGGGTTTGGAAATACTATGCCAACATTTTGGGTATGTCAACCCACCAAAAGCATGAGACGAGAATCGAGGAGCCCTACCCTAGGCTTAGTCTTCTCTTGTAGCCGGGTATAAGCAGTGCTCGCAGTACCCATAGTACATCTGACCATCTGCAACAAATCATTGGGAATAGCACCCTGAGTACTGGAATATACTCAGCTAGACTGACCCGTCCAAAACCAGGAAATAAGAAAGTAAAAGACTCCAAGGATTATGCAAAGCTATATCTGGAGTTGGCTCTTTGCTTTACAAGAGTAACAGGAGTTAATGAAGCTATTAGCAACTTAAAAGAGGTTACCAAATTCATTATTTCATTTTAGGAGGTCAGTATTAATACATACTTTGTTGTAGACTAGGTTTGCACCTAGTTCTCTAAATATTCAGTGCCAAATTTACTATAAGTCTAGTTATAGCTATAGTGAAGAATCAAGTTAAGAGAGACTACTCATAGTTATCACATCAAGTTATCCCATCCCTTAATCATAGTTGGGAATAACATCATTTCATATCCTTATCATCAACTCATAGAAAGTGTAGTTCTTACTACGATGAGATAACTCAAGTCAAGTGCTCACTATCCAGGAGCGATGGTGAATCGAAACGGTTACTGTTGGGACCGTGCTTCGTCGCCGAAGGTCCTGCAGGAAGAAACAGTTTCGGTTGAAATTGTCTGTACGCAATGCCGAAGGGTGCCATCCATGAAGCTTCGGAATTACAAACCGACTTAAAGATAGAATGACCTTTTAGTCCATAAGAGTTTGAGTCGATGTTGTAAACTTTTATGAGGGGTATGATTGTAATTGTTCACAGGCTGTGTCCTATGCCTATAAATAGTGAACGGTATTCCTTTACTGTTCACGCATTCCTGTAATTGCAAAGGCATCACTCGGGAATTATTGCTTGTCAAGGCGAAGGTATAATCATACCTTAAACATTGTATTCAAACATTTTAGATTCAGATAATAAATACGCGAATGGTGCCATTTATCTCCAACATATCTCTCTTTAATGTTTTATATTTTACATCGTTTTATGTTATTTTTGTCACCTTTGTAATATTATGTTTGTGCCCTTCGTCCGAAGTTCATTAAACTCTAGAGGAGATAATGCTTCAGCGGACGAAGGGTATTTAATATTTAACATCTCCGTGTTGCCTTGTTCTTGATTCATAGCATTTGAGAACAAGTCTCCAACATTGGCGCCCACCTCCGGTCAACTCACTTTCACTTTTTTGAGCTGATGGCTTCGTTCAACGATCAAGCTGGAGTTGCTTCGGCCCCGAAGCTGGTACTCCCGATAACATGTGGTTCATGCTCAGAGCCAGCCAACAAAAAGCAGAAGAAGGAAGCACAGAGAAGGGTACAGCATGTTGGGGTGCAAGGACCCTTCATCAAGTCAAGATGGTCTCACATTCCAATTACCTTCTCCCAAGAGGATCTTCAGCTCAAGGATTACCCACACAATGATGCTATGGTTATCTCTTGTGTGATTAAAGGATTTCTGGTCCATTATGTTTTGGTTGACACAGGCAGCGCAGCTGATATCATATTTGCTAAAGCTTTCAGACAAATGCAAGAGCCCGAAGACAAGATCCATGATGCTACGCACCCTCTTTGTGGCTTCGGAGGACGGCAAATTGTAGCACTTGGGAAGATTACCATGCCAGTAACCTTCGGATTTGTTAACAACACAAGGACTGAGCAAATTGTGTTTGATATTGTTGACATGGAGTATCCTTACAATGCTATCATTGGTCGCGGTACTCTCAATGCCTTCAAAGCAATTCTTCACCCAGCTTACATCTGCATGAAGATACCTTCGGACCAAGGGCCTATTGCTATTCATGGAAGTCAGGAAGCTGCCAGAAGGGCCGAAGGAAATTGGACAGATTCAAAAGCAATCCATAACATAGATGGAGCTGAGGCCTGTGAGCAATACAAGTTCAGAAGGGAAAAAGCTGCTTCAGCTGACCAGCCGAAGCCCATGCTCTTATGTGAGGATATAACAGATCAGAAGGTGCTATTGGGATCTCAATTGTCTGAAGAGCAGGAAAAAACCTTGATAAGGTTTCTGTTCAACAATAAAGATGTTTTTGCTTGGTCAGCTAATGATCTTTGTGGAGTTAACAGGGATGTTATTGAGCATTCGCTCAATGTCGATCCATCCTTTAGACCCAAAAAGTAGAGGCTTCGAAAGATGTCTGATGACAAGGCCGAAGGTGCTCGGAATGAAGTGAAAAGACTTCTTAGTGCCGGAGTTATTAGAGAGGTAAAATACCCAGAATGGTTGGCTAACACTGTTATGGTGAAGAAGGCCAATGGTAAATGGAGAATGTGTATTGATTTTACTGACCTCAATAAGGCTTGTCCGAAGGACGAGTTTCTATTGCCAAGGATAGATTCCTTAGTCGATGCAGCAGCTTCATCAGAGCTTATGAGTTTGCTGGATTGCTATTTAGGCTATCATCAAATCTGGATGAAGAAGGAGGATGAACCGAAAACCAGCTTCATAACCCCTAGTGGGACATATTGTTACCTTCGGATGCCTGAGGGGCTTAAAAATGCTGGAGGAAGCTTCAGCAGAATGACAGCGAAGGTTCTCCATTCTCAGATAGGCAGGAATGTACTAACTTATGTTGATGACATCATTGTAAAAAGCACGAAGCAAGATAACCACATTGCTGATTTACAGGAGACTTTCGCTAATTTTAGACAGGCTGGTTTAAAGCTGAATCCAGAAAAATGTGTCTTCGGAGTAAAGAAGGGGAAATTTCTTGGTTGCCTAGTTTCAACAAAGGGAATTGAGGCTAATCCAAGTAAAATCGAAGCTATACTTCGAATGGAGCCACCAAGTACAAAAAAAGGGGCTCAAAGATTGACGGGGAGGCTGGCATCTCTCAACAGATTCATATCTAGATCAGCAGAGAGAAACTTACCATTCTTCGAAGTGCTGAAGTCAGCCGAAGTCTTTTAATGGGGACCAATCCAGCAGAAAGCCTTCGAAGAGTTGAAGCAATATTTGATAGATCTAACAACATTAACTCCACCAACGCCAGGGGCTCCTTTGTTATTATATGTGGCAGCTTCGCACTCAACGGTAAGTGCAGCACTTGTCCAGGAGAAGCTTGAAGGCCAAGTTAAGAGGCAGGCCCCAATATATTTCGTATCCGAGGTTCTTAGTTTATCGAAGAAAAATTATACAGAATTGGAGAAGGTACTGTATGCTGTTTTGATGGCCTCCAGGAAGCTTCGGCATTATTTTCAAGCTTACAACATAATTGTTCCTTCTTCGCAACCTCTGAAGGATATTATGAGAAACCGAGAAGCTACTGGAAGGATTGGAAAATGGCTTGCAGAGCTCAATGAATTTTGTATTGATTATGTTCATAGATCCTCGATTCAGTCCCAGGCGTTAGCAGACTTCATTGCTGACTGGACGCCAGGGGCTCAGGAGGAAGAAACAAATAAAGATGCCGAAGCATGGACAGTGTTTTGCGATGGGTCTTGGGGAACCTTCGGAGCAGGAGCGGCTGCTGTGTTGGTTTCACCTTCCAAAGTTAAAACTTGTTATGCGGCAAGACTTGATTTTAGTTGCACAAATAATATCGCTGAATATGAAGCTCTGCTCTTGGGTCTTCGAAAGTTAAAGGCAATGGGAATCAGAAGGGCCATTCTTAAAACTGATTCTCAAGTTATTTCTGGTCATGTTGACAAGAGCTATAAAGCAAGAGACCCGAAGCTTGAAAAGTATCTAGATACAGTCCGAAGGATTGAGGCTTCCTTCGAAGGTTTCTCTGTCAAAAATATTCCTCGTGGAGAAAATGAATATGCTGATCTATTGGCCAAGTCAGCAGCCCAGGGGCTGCCTATACCTTCGGAAGTATTTTTCGAAACAATAAAAGCACCTTCGGTCGAGCTTCTTGAAAGAGCAATCCTTAATATATCCCCTGTTTATAGCGAGGATTGGAGAACTGAGATCGTCTCTTTCCTTCAGGGTAATTTTCTTTCAGACGACGAAGCTTATAACAGGAGAATAGAAGCAAGAGCTCGACCATATGTCATAATAGAAGGGGAGTTATACAAGCGTGGGGTCTGTTCCCCATTGCTCAAGTGTTTATCCAGATCCGAAGGTATAGAATTAATGAAGGAAATACATGCAGGCCTGTGTGGATCTCACATTGGATCTAGGCCCTTGCTTGGGAAAGTTTTTCGCTAAGGATTTTATTGGCCAAAGGCAGCTTCGGATGCAGCGGATATAGTCCAAAAGTGCGAAGGTTGTCAGAAATGTGCAAGAGATCAAAAACAACCTTCGTCTTTAACTCAATTAATACAACCCACTTGGCCGTTGCAGAGGTGGGGCCTTGATTTGCTAGGCCCATTACCACCAGCACAGGGGAACTTAAGATATGTGGTAGTGGCAGTGGAGTATTTTTCCAAATGGATTGAGGCAAAGCCCTTAGCCACAATAACTTCATTTACTATTCAAAAGTTTTTCTAGCAGAACATTGTTTGTCGCTTCGGAGTGCCGAAGGCCATTACTGTGGACAATGGGACACAGTTTGATTTTGAAGCCTTCAGAGAATTTTGTGATCAAATTGGCACGAAGATCCATTTTGCATCAGTTCGACACCCAGAGTCAAATGGACTTGTCGAAAGAGCTAATGGGATCATAATGACAGGAATAATAAAGTTAATCTTCAACCAGCCCAGGGGAAAATGACCTGACGAACTAATCAAAGTGGTATGGAGCCATAATACAACCATGTCAAGGTCAACAGGTTTTACGCCCTTTAAACTATTGTTCGGCGACGAAGCAATAACTCCAGAAGAGGCCAAAGCAGGATCAATAAGGATAGTAGCTTCGGCAGAAGGCAAAGACGAAGCTGATTGCTCTGTAGAAAAAGATGCTATTGAAGGGATCAGACTTCAAGCTATGGAAAACATCAATAAATATCAAGCTGAAACGATAAAATGGCATGACAGAAAAGTCAAGCTGAAGAACATTGAACCAGGTCATTTGGTACTTCGAAGAGTAGCCAACCCTGAGACAGCAGGCAAATTACAGCTGAAGTGGGAAGGCCCCTTTTTGGTAGTATCTTCGTCAAGACCCGGCTCCTACAGATTGAAGGATATGGACGGTAACGACATTCCTAGATCATGGAATGCAGATGAGCTTCGACGATATTATGTTTAGCTTGATGTAATTTTTTATATTCTTTTTCGTGGCACCCTTTTCCTTTCCAAAGGGGGAGAAAGGTTTTTAATGGGGCCACAGCATGTAATTTTCCTTATTTCAATTTTATGAGAGTGATATCCCCCAAAAAATGTAAATGTAAATGCAAAAGCAAAAAGAAAAGGAAACAGGGAGAAGCTCAAAAGTCGTTCCTAAGGGAATGCAGGGCTTACAGCAAAAAATAAGCGCTGATTCCGCTGAAAGTAAAAGGCGAAGAAGCTCCTAAGGGAGGCTTACAGCGAAAAATAAGCGCTGATTCCGCTGAAAGTAAAAGGCGAAGAAGCTCCTAAGGGAGGCTTACAGCGAAAAGTCAACGCTGAAGGACTATGATTATATATTTTGATATTCATTTGCACAATACATCTCATCATGTCATTTGCATTCATAAACATGCATTTAGACATATATAGAATCATCATTATACCGCACAAAAACACAGATGCTTCGGCGATGAGGAAAAACTCGAAGGAAAATTTTTACGCTTTGTTGTGTACGAAAAGAAGGGAAGGTGTTTTTCGCCTTCGGCTCAAAAGAGAAGTTTCGTCCACAGCAAAGCAGCTTGTACGCAGATAGCAGAAACAAAATATATTACAAGGTATGTACAAATTTACATAAGTTGTTCCATAAATATATTACAAAAGTTTCTCCAGAATTTTTGCAGGAAAGTATATTGTAAACAACTATCAAGCTGCAGGCTAGGCTTCGTCAAACTTCTACTTCGTCATTCTCCAGCTTCGTCATCCTGCGTATATCAAACAGCAAAATGAGAAAGGTGCAAATTCCAAGGAGAAGGTAAAAGTAACAAAAATAAGTTTCTTACCGGCTTAAGATGACTTCGAGCTTCGTCACCCGCCATTTTTCGCCCGCCACCTACCCAGATCTGGGTCATGAATCTATTCCCAATGCTTCGGGCTAGGCTTGAGATATCTATCAGATCTGATGCTGACAAGCTGAAGTTTGGTCTGTTCACAATATTTCCATGCGTGCAGCCAGCCTTCAGAAAAGCGGCGGCTGTGCCCCGAGAAGCTACCAGGGCGCAGAAGTCGGCATGCCCACCAATAACTTCATCAAGGGCATCAACCTCGCCTTCAATATATTCTAACGTGCTGGGCAGATTATCAGCTGAAGGTGTAAATTTTGCAGAGCTGGCTCCGACAGAATGAAACACATCCTTCAGCCGTTGCACGCATCGGCTGCCGAAGCTTAGGCATTTCTCTTGAAGTTCTTTAAAGGATTTCTGCAAAATTGAATTTTTATTCACCTCAGTTTTCAGGCTTGCTTCGAGATATTTCTTTTCTTGCTCAAATTTTTCTGACTGTTGGAGCAGTTCATTCTTTAAGCTGTTATTCTCAGTTTGGACTTCAGCCAAAGAACCCTCCATAGTCTGAATAACAAAATCTTTCTTTTCTAATGCACCTTCGTGCTCTTTGACCATCATTTCAAGATCTTGGATGGTGAAATCCTTCTTTTTCAAATCAGCTTCGTAATTTTCAACTTTTTCAGCCAAATTTTGGATGACGGCTTTGTTCTTCTCTTCTTCGAGATCTTGTTGCATTTTTAGAACTTTACTTAACAGTATGCTCTGTCGAAACGATCTTCGTTAGAAAACGACCTAAAAAGATAATAATAATAATAAAATAACAAAAATATTTGTTACCTTGAAGTTAGCATAAAGCAAACTTCCGGCGATATGGTGCCGTTGGTAACGGTAGAGGTCCACTTCCAGCTTCGGCAAGCCAATGTTTTTGCAGAGAGTTCTAACAATTTTAGCTTCGCTGCGGTTTCGAAGGCACCTCAGTTTTCCTTCGTTAACCCCACCAAATAGTGTAGCCCCTGGCTTATATCCGCAGGCTATGACACATCTTTTAAGCTCTGCTTTTTCAGCGTCTGTCAGCTCTTGCCCAAGTAAATCTTGAAATTCAAAATCTTCACCCTCCAAAATGTCTTCAGCTTGTTTTTTCCCCTTTTCAGTGCCTGTGCTCGCCACGGCCACAACAGATTCTTCCTCAGTCATTTTTAAGAGTATGTTATCAATAACTTCAAGTGTCTCGTCCAGGTTCAGATCTTCTGTGGCCCCAGTTTCAACTCCGGCAGCTTCGGCTGCGCCAGTGTCAGCTTCGAAGGTTTCCGCTCTGGTGGTTTCGGCTGTGGCGCCTTTAGCTTCGGCAGTTTCGACAGTCTGGTCAATAGCAATTCTTGATGCCGGTGTCGGTAGTGGTGTCCCATGAATTACATCTGTTATTTGAATAATCCTTCGTTTTTTCGGCAGTGCAGGACCTTCTTCTGCCGAAGCTGCCTTGTCCTTCTGAAAAAACTTCGTCAGTTCCAACGCCAGCGGACTTAGCTTGATAGGCAAGGGTTCATTCATTACCTTTATAATCTCTTCTACTTCAACAGCAGAAGGCGTTGCAGGAGTATATTCTTCTTGAACCAACGTTCTTGGTTCTGGAGATGCAGTTTTCCTCTTTCCTGCAGTGGCCACCTTCGGCTCAGGATTCAACTCTTCAGGGCTAAGTTTTTCAGAATCTCCCCTTTTCTTTTTGGTTACCTTGACGACCTCCTCGTCAGCAGCGCTGGAAATTCTTTTTCGCTTTGGGCCTCCAGCATCTCCGCCCAGGCGATCATAATCAGCATATTCAAAACCTATGGCATCAAGCACCCTATTCAGCCTTCGCTTCGGCCGAGTGCCGAAGGCTGCTGTCATCAGCTGGTCCTCTTTTTTGGAGTAATTTCCAAGGATTTCGTTACTCATTACTTCAATTGTATCGAGCCATTCTTGACAGGGTGCTTTAAAATATTTCTTAAACTTATAATAATAGGGTAGTCGGACAAGCTCCCCTTCTTTCTTTTCTCCTTTAAGCTTTGGCATAGTCCATTCCTTCATAGTCGGAAACACTCTGAAGGCCAGAAATTCCTGCACTAAATCCCTAGTGCCAATATGTTCTGCAATAATTTTGAATTCAGCCAGTGCGGCCCAAGTTGGACCTTCTGTTGTCATTCTGCAACGGGGTCTTGTTTCTCCGAAGATCAGTTCAAGAGGGCTATGTACTAACTTCTCTCTGTCTTCGTTAACTTTAACATAAAACCATTCTGACTTCCAGCCTGCCGGCCATTTGCTTCGGTAGCTAATCACAGGAAATTTTGTGGTCTTCCGATAGGCAAAATTGTAACAACCAAAATTTTCGTGCAACCCATCCTTTCTGGCCTTCGTCTGGTAATGCAGCTCATGTACTCGACAGAAGCTGTCGGCAAACGGCTCCACCGCCTGGCTTCGGAGAGCCCAGATATAAACGCTAAGCCTGACAATGGCGTTAGGAGTCAGTTGGTGAAAATAGATCCCAAACCTTTGCAGCACATCAGAAATCATTCTATTCAAAGGAAATCTCAACCCAGCCTTTAAAAAACTCTTGAAAATAACTATTTCATCCTTTTCCGACTTCGGGGTAGTCTCCTCTCCCCCGAAGCGAAGTAGCTTCTTCTCATCTTCTCTGAAATAGCCCGCCTTTACCATTTTGGAGAAATCTGCCTTGGAGATAGTCGACTTCCCGAAGTCCAAATGACTAGGCTTGCTCGGTACTGCGATATGGTAATCATCGTCAGAATCAGCTTCCTCAATATCTCCTCGTTCTGCTTCGGCAGCAACTTGTTCTGTTTCGGCAGCAGCCTGTTCTGTTTCGGCAGTAGGGATTCTTTCCGAAGTCACCAATCCGGATCGCTGCATTGCTTTGGAGATAGGAACAATCTCTGCTCCTTCGACTTCGTCTCCCTCACGCTCAACTCTAGCAGTAGAGCGCAATCTGGCCATTCAATTTTGAATTTCTTGAAAGATTTCTCGGGAACTAAATAACCTCTTCTCTCGAAGCTTTTCTTCTGACGAAGTAGACACCAAATTGGAGCTTCGTCTGAATCCGAGAGTCGAGCTTCGGCTATGGTTAAAATTTTTTGGCAGCAAAACAGTGCAATAGCAATGAATGTTGTGGTAACTTCACACCTACCTGACTGTTTATATAGTGCTGCAGGTAAGAAGGTGAATCGTCAGGATTTTTACACCAGGCAAACAGTTGCTCGCACCCGCTGCGCGGTGGGCCGCAAAGACCAAAATGGTGGGACCGCTACGTGTTCAGAAACTGTATCGTTTCTCGACAACGAGCTCCGGGAAGGTGTTTTCGGACCTTCGGCTTCCTGAAGCCTAGGAGACTTTTTTCACGGATCAAGCTCGTTACGAAAAACGATCTAGCACCGCGAAGGGGCTACTGTTGGGACCATGCTTCGTCGCCGAAGGTCCTACAGGAAGAAACAGTTTCGGTTGAAATTGTCTGTACGCAATGCCGAAGGGTGCTGTCCATGAAGCTTCGGAATTACAAACCGACTTAAAGATAGAATGACCTTTTAGTCCATAAGAGTTTGAGTCAATGTTGTAAACTTTTATGAGGGGTATGATTGTAATTGTTCACAGGCTGTGTCCTGTGCCTATAAATAGTGAACAGTATTCCTTTACTGTTCACGCATTCCTGTAATTGCAAAGGCATCACTCGGGAATTATTGCTTGTCAAGGCGAAGGTATAATCATACCTTAAACATTGTATTCAAACATTTTAGATTCAGATAATAAATACGCGAATGGTGCCATTTATCTTCAACATATCTCTCTTTAATGTTTTATATTTTACATCGTTTTATGTTATTTTTGTCACCTTTGTAATATTATGTTTGTGCCCTTCGTCCGAAGTTCATTAAACTCTGGAGGAGATAATGCTTCAGCGGACGAAGGGTATTTAATATTTAACATCTCCGTGTTGCCTTGTTCTTGATTCATAGCATTTGAGAACAAGTCTCCAACAGTTACCAACCAGCTGGTGGGTACTCCTAACACAAATTGTACCCACAGTGCTTCATGAGATACAATCACCACCACACTCATTCTAGTAGCAGCCTTGCTGCACATCTTGGATTCCACAAGGGCCACCATACCTAGGGACCGCCTGACAACCAGAGGGTTAGGACGTACCATCCACCATGGGTCATCTCGTCGTGTCCCTGTCACTCCTCAACCACACTAGTAAGTGCATCACAAGGTTGAATCTGGCTGGAATGGTGTTGTGGCTTCGCGGTCAGAACGAATGATTCAGCCAGCTAAGTGTATAGGCATAAATTCAACATGACTCAAGGGACCACAACGGTACAGTATTTAATCAACACAGGTGGGATCACTATGACCTACATGATGCCCATAAGAGTCTGCTCGGTCTCATTTTAAATCTTTATTCCATCATGGATATTACTCGATGATTTTATCCCCAAATCAAGTATAAGCAATCACTTATGTTTCACAGGTGACAGGAAAACACCTGACTTCTACCGTCTAAGCATGCCTAAGCATTTAAGCGTGCTTACTTTAAATAGGTGGCAAGGATAGGGTAAACAAGATAATCAAGGGTATATGCAGCAATTGGTTTCAATCAACTCCTATACCTAATCAACAATATAGGTAGGCAGTGAATAAATTAAAGTATTGCAAATGTAGGAAGTTATATGTCAGGGCTCGCCTTTTGTCGGTGTTTCGAAACCCGAGGGGTCCCTGGACCGACGAGTGAATTGTCGCCGCGTGCCCCAGCCCAGATGGGTCGACGCAAGGCGGAACACGAAGGGGGGAAAGGAGGTAGCCGGAGGGAGGCAGGCGTAAGAGAGTGGATCCCGCGGCCTTCGTGTTAGCCTCGTGCCTGAGTCGGGTGCGCTTGCAGTAGGGGGATACAAGCGTCCACGCGGGAGTGGGAGCGAGCGGCCTTGCACGAGCGCCGTCCCGTCCTTCTCCGCGCGGGCCAACCTTCTGTAAGAGGGCCCTGGTCCTTCCTTTTATAGGCGTAAGGAGAGGATCCAGGTGTACAACGGGGGGTGTAGCAGAGTGCTACGTGTCTAGCGGTGGTGAGCTAGCGCCCTAAGTACATGCCATCGTGGCAGCCGGAGAGGTCTTGGCGCCCAGTTCGCGTGGTGTCATGGCTGTCGGAGGAGTGCTGGAGCCTAGCGAGAGGACAGCTGTTGGGGCTGTCGAGTCCTTGCTGACGTCCTCTTGCTTCCGTAAGGGGGCCGAGAGCCGCCGTCGTCACAGAGCGTGCGGGGCGCCATCATTGCCTATCTGGCGGAGCGAGCCAGATGGGATGCCGGTCTTGTTCCCCGTAGCCTGAGTCAGCTCGAGGTAGGGTAATGATGGCGCCTCCTGTCGACGTGGTCAGTCCGCGCCCTAGGTTGGGCGATGTGGAGGCTCCTCCGAGGTCGAGGTCGAGTCTGTCTTCCGTGGCCGTGGTCGAGTCCGAGCCCCTGGGTCGGGCGAGGCAGAGACCGTCGGCTGAGGCCAGGGCTGAATCCGAGCCCTGGGGTCGGGCGAAGCGGAGTTCATCGTCTTCCGGGGTTGAGCCCATGTCCGAGCCCTGGGGTCGGGCGAGGCGGAGTTCGTCGTCTTCCGGGGCTGAGCCCGAGTCCGAGCCCTAGGTCGGGCGGAGTGGAGTTCGCCGTCTTCCGGGGCTGAGCCCGAGTCCGAGCCCTAGGTCGGGCGGAGCAGAGTTCGCCGTCTTTCGGGGCTGAGCCCGAGTCCGAGCCCTGGGTCGGGCGGAGCGGAGTTCGCCGTCTTCCGGGGTTGAGCCCGAGTCCGAGCCCTGGGTCGGGCGGAGCGGAGTTCGCCGTCTTTCGGGGCTGAGTCCGAGTCCGAGCCCTGGGTCGGGCGGAGCGGAGTTCGCCGTCTTCCGGGGCTGAGCCCGAGTCCGAGCCCTGGTCGGGCGGAGCGGAGTTCGCCGTCTTCCGGGGCTGAGCCCGAGTCCGAGCCCTAGGGTCGGGCGAGGCGGAGTTTCCTATGACGCCCGAGGCCGGCCTTAGCTGCTGTCAGTCTCACTCTGTCGGGTGGCTCAGTAGTCGGAGCGGCGTAGGCGGCGCTGTCCTCTTGTCAGACCGGTCAGTAGAGCGGCGAAGTGACTGCAGTCACTTCGGCTCTGTCGACTGGAGGGCGTGCGTCAGGATAAAGGTGTCAGGCCACCTTTGCGTTAAATGCCCCTGCGATTTGGTCGGTCGGCGTGGCGATGTCGCCAAGGTTGCTTTCCGGTGAAGACTGGGCCTCGGGCGAGCCGATAGTGTGCCCATTGCTGGAGGGGGTTCCTCGGGCAAGACGTAGGTTCTCCGGGGTCGGCTTCCCTTGCCCGAGGCTAGGATCGGGCGAGGCACAATCGTGTCCCTTGAATGGACCAATCCTTGACTTAATCGCACCCATCAGGCCTTTGCAGCTTTGTGCTGATGGGGGTTACCAGCTGAGATTTAGGGGTCTTGAGGGTACCCCTAATTATGGTCCCCGACAGTAGCCCCCGAGCCTCCAAGGGAGTACTAATACTCGCTTGGAGGCTTTTGCCGCACTTTTTTGCAAGGGGACCAGCCTTTTTCGGTTGCATTCTGTTCTGGTGGGTGCGCGCGAGCGCACCCGCCGGGTGTAGCCCCCGAGGCCTCGGAGGAGTAGTTTTACTCCTTTGAGGTCTTAGTGCGTTTCGCAACACTTCGGCTGGTCTAGTTGTTCCCTCATGCGAGCTGGCCGTAGCTCGAGTGCACGGTCGGGTCCCAAGTTCTCGGGCTGGTATATTGACGCTGTCAACGGTTTGGCCGGAGCCGGGTTTGCGAGAGCAGCCCCCGAGCCTCTGCACAGGGCGAGAGGACGGTCAAGGACAGACTCGTCTTTTTTACATACGCCCCTGCGTCGCCTTTCTGCAAGGAGGAGGGGGGAAAGCGCCATGTTGTCCTCGGAGGGCGCCAAAAATGGTGTTTCCGGTGAGCTGCTGGCGGGTAATCCGAGCGGACGTCCATGCCCCATTTGTTAGGGGTCGGCTAGAGGCCCAGAGGCGCGCCCAAAAGTACCTGCGGGTGATCTGCCGGACCCGGTCCCCTGTCGACGGGGTCCGAGGGCTTGATGCCTCCCTCTGATGGGATTCCGTTACAAGATCGTTCCCGCTGGTCTCGGAAATGTCCTAGGGTACCTCGGGAGCGTAGCCCGAGCCTTGGTTATGTATCAAACGTACCCAGGGTCATCCCTCGCTCTGTGTCTGAGGCGACTGTGAACCCTTCGTGGGCCAGCCTACGAACCCCTGATCAGTAGTGGGCGCGGAGCCCGAGTGGCCTGAGGCGGCCGTTGAACCCTTCGAGGGGCCGACCATCGAACCTCTGACCAGTAGTGGGCGCAGAACCCAATCGATCTGAGGCGGCCGTTGAGCCCCTTCGAGGGGCTGGCCTTCGAACCTCTGATCAGTAGGGAGGCTTGGAGCCTGTTTCCTTCACGGAGAAGGGTCCTTTTCAGGGTATCCCCCTTTCCCGGTCCCTATTGTAAGAGAGAGAAAGAGAAAATGGAAAAGGATGCGAAGTCGAATGACGTGGCGTACCTTTTTCGACGCGGTCATTATGGCGAAGGCGAAACGTCGCTTGCTTCTCCCGCCTGAGGCGCCGCCTGTCCTACCGCGGAGTTAATGCGACGGGGCGGGTGGTTCGCGAGGCGGTCGTTGCGCGTGTGCGAGCCGTTCGAGGAACGGCCGTTTCGCCTTGGGTTTTTGAATCCCGCGGCGGGTCCGGGCGAAACGTTGAACGGGTCTCGCCTTGGTCTTTATATACTCAAGGGAGGGTCTGGCGACGGTCCTTTGCTCCGCTTCTTGCCTCCTTCTTAGGTTTTCGCAACCTGAGAGGTTTAGCCAGAGAAAAGGAAACCGCCCACCCAGTCCTTTCCGCCGCCACCCCTTTTGCTCGGCGATGGCCGACCGGGTGACCATCATCTCGCCGCGCGATCCATGGCCCTTCTTCATAGTCACAGCGGAGGACCTGGAGGATCTTGTTGCCGACGGTTTACTTTGCCCTCTCTCTGATGAGAGGCAGCTGGAGTGGATTCCTCCCGCGAGCGGAACCGCCCCGTCCCCGCCGCCGGGGTACGTCGTGAGCTTCGTCTCCTTCCACGAGCGGGGGTTTGGTGTGCCGACAAGCCGCTTTATGCGGGCGATCCTGTACAACTATGAGGTGGAGTTGCACAACCTTAGTCCCAACTCCATTTTGTAGGCCGCCATCTTCGCAGCGTTGTGCGAAGGATACTTGGGGATCGCCCCCACTGGGACTTGTGGACTCATCTCTTCTCCGTGGAGCTTTTTGCTTCGTCGACGGGAGAGAGAAGGGTCCACGCGGCAGTGCGGGCCGGCGGTTGCATTCTCCAGCTGAGGCAATCGTGGGCGTCGCTGTACATCCCCGCCATCCTCGCGTCCTCGAACAAAGGGTGGCAGCGCCGGTGGTTCTACCTCCGGAATGACGGCGAGATGCTTCCACTGTTTTCTCAACGAGTGGTCACCGCCGCCGCCGATTCCTGGCGCTACGGGACCCCGCACGACAGGCAGAAAAACCTCGAGCCCCTTCTCAAGGCCCTGGAGGTGTTGCGGAAAGGAGGACTTACTGCCGCGGGAGTGATTGCCGCCATTCACCGCCGTAGGGTGCTTCCCTTGGCGGAGCGGCGGTTGCCGCTCTGGGAGATGACACCGGAGGCTGACTTGGAGGGCTCGCGGATGTCCTCGGATCCTCTTCCCATCGACGTTCTCCACGGGCGGGTGGCCGTCGCGTTGGGAAAACCGGACGCCAGCGCCTTCTCTCAGCCCTTGATGCGCCCCGACCATGGGTGTGTGACCCTGGTGAGTATCCGCTCCTTCCTTCTCCTTGCGTCAGGTTGCCTTTGGTCCTTACGGTCGGGATTTCCGTTCGCCTCCAGGAGGTAGGGTGGCACAAGCCTTCCCGACCACGGGTCCCGGAGGACGCGGCGGACCGAGCAGCGCGGCGGGTTGTCGCGGAGGAGAAGAAGAAGAAGGACGCGGAGAAAGCCCGGGCCCGCGAGCGGACGCGGGCCCGAGACGCCTTGGAGAAGCTCCGTCGTCGGCAGGAGAGGGAGGGGCTCCCGAGGGAGCCGTCGCCGGAGACGCCTGACGACGACGACGATGAAGATGATGACGAGGACGACGACATGGCTGCCCGCCTCGACCTCAGCCCGGGTTTGAGGCTAGGCCAGGAGTCGTCAAGCCAGCCCCCGAGTGGGTTGGTGCCGTCAGTTCCCGGAGTCGGGACGCCGAGGTCCCGGCCCGACGAGCGGGGGCAGACCGAGGGGGTACTTGACCCCTCGGCCGGGGAAGTCGAGGTGAACCCGGGGAGTCAGGCCGAGGCGTCTGTTTCTCGGGAGCCGTCGGCCACGCCGTCAGCGCAGGAGGGTGACCCTCAGGTCGCCGTGGCAACGCCCGGGCAGTCCGTCTCCCGGGCGTCCAGGGTGCCCAAGGCGAGGGTGATGCCGAAGCTGGCGGCGAGGCGGACCTCGGCGGTGTCTTCGGGGGTCGAGATCCGAGAGACCTCCCCTCAGGCGCGGTTGATCATGGCCCGGAGCGGGTAAGTATCTTGGAGCGTCTTTGTCCTGGCTTCTCATTCGTATGTCCCGACCACGACTTTCCTTTCCTCCTCAGCAAGCAAAGCCACGACCTGACCGATCTAGCTCCCCGGAAGGCCCTTAAGATGGCGCCGGCTTCCGCAGCCAGTGTCGCGCCGGGCCTCGCTGTTCAGCTGGCCTTCTCGCAAGGCGCTCCACAGCGGGGGGCTCTGGCGGCACCATCCGTCGTGGAGCGAGTTCCCGAGGCCGGCTCTTCTGCCGAGGCGGCCATTGTGATGGAGGAGGCGGCTGGCGCAGACGTGGCCCCGGGCCCACCGGACATGCCGCCGGTGCCGGTGCCTACTGCTACTGAAGCCGCTGCCGTCCCAGTCGGGGAGCGACCCGTTGCTGCCGACGCTGAGATGGCCGAGGCGTCGGTGCTCGGTGCCTCGGAGGAGGGGGGCGTGGAAGCGCGATCCGTCCCACCGAGCGGCGGCCTTGTCGCTGCGCGGCGGAGCTCCGAGGAGCGGCCCCAGTTGCTCCGGTTCCGGACCCATGGGGCCTCGGATCCCTTCTTCGTTCTCGACGACGAGCGGGAGGAGCAGTCTTGGGACGAGCTTCGCAAGTGCGCCGAAGCAACGGTGGGGTCGCTCCGGTCATCGCTGGAGGTCTTCTGCAGGGACATCCCCAAAATCCTCCAGCTAATGGTTTCAGGCGTACCTTTTTGTGACCAAGGCGTCTCTTGTGACGCCCTGCTTCCTTCCCTTAGGATCTAACAGATCTGAGCGCCGCCAAGTCGTCGTTCATCCGCCACGAGGTCGATATCTGGGGCTCGCTGGGATCCCTGAGGACCTCGCTTGCCGGGGCTACTGCGCGCCTCTCCCAGCAGGGCACCGAAGTGGCGGACCTTCTGTTGCTCTACGCCTATCTGAGAGCAGAGGTGGCAGCGGCCCGCGCAGAGGCGGCAGCGGCACGCGCAGAGGTGCAGCGACGGCAGTCGGAGTTCGACCAGGTCGTCGATGAGCGAGACCAATCCCGGGGCCGGGCTGCCGAGGCCGAAAGTCGGGCCGGAGCCCTTGCAGCGGACCTAGCCGCAGCCCAGGCCGCAGCTTCGGAGCAGCGTGCCCGAGCCGGAGGTATGTCCTGGCCATTTCCGGTTTTTGTTTCAGCTTGTTTCCTCCGCTTGTGTTTGAGGCCTTGCGTTCTGGCTGTTCGTAGAGCTTGAGTCCGCCCTTGATGAGTCCACCAGGGCGCTTGTCGGGGCGGCCGAGCAGAGGGAGGCCGACCACGTGGCCATGTCCGAGGCCATCTCGGACTTCTGCCGGGTCTTTGGCTTCGGCGACGTCCCCTCAGGAAGCTCCCCTCAAAGTCGCCTGCAGGCCTTGGGCGATCATGTGCGCGGCAGACTCCGCGAGGCGCTACACCATGGCATCAGGCGGGCCTTCGCCGTGCTCGCTTCCCACTACGTCGTGGACCTAGAGCGGGTCAGCGAGGGGTATTGCCTTCCTGACGAAGATGAAGCCGCCCTGGTAGAAGTCCAGAGGCTCGACGCGGCCGCCGCGGGTCCGAGCGCAGTGCTGGCGACCACCTTCGAGGCAGAGATCCTCCCGCCTGCGCCGTCGTCCGAAGCCAGGGTGGACTTTGCCGAGGGCGGGGACGAAGCCGAAGGCGCGGCTCCTTCCCCGGGTGACGCCTAACTCTGTCGGAGCAGTTTCTGTTGGATGCACGTGTGTCTTTTTGCGGCCGCTGAGGCCTGAACATTTTATTATCGTTGCATAAAGTCGTGCCCCTTTTCCTTTCATTTCGCGTGTCCGGCCCCGTCCATCAGTAGCAGGGTGGCTTCCCCAAGTAGGAGTCACTTTTCGTGGTGGGTGACGAGTGAGGTATCCGTAACCCAGAGGCGTAGGAGTCCCTTGGCTCAGTCAGCCTTGCCACTTACATGCACCCGCGTTCGCTCCTTGGGGTCCTGCTTCCGACATAGCCAGGGGAACGCAAAAGCCTTTTTGATTGAAAATTTTGACGCAGAGGGGGTTCCCCCCTTTTAGCCCCCGAGGGAGGGTCGGGCTCTGCCGAGGCAAGGCTGACCCTTCCTTGATGACTAAACCTTGCGTGGGAGCGAGGTATATGAACAACTTGAAAGCATCTTAAGGGTAGAGGCGACGTAGCTGTTAGACGTTCCAAATGTTGGTGCAGACCTTGCCTTAACTGTCGGCCAGTTTGTTTGTTCCGGGCTTCAGAACTTTGGCGATGACGAGCGGCCCTTCCCAGGGGTGCGTGTAGCCCCCGGGTGTCTTCCGCGAGGGGTGGGTCTGCCTTGCATAGAACCGACGCCCTTCGCGGGTGTGGACAATTCGGGTGGCGTCGGCCACCGCCGTCGGTCATTAGAGACCTTGTCGGAAGGCGTCTCCAACAAGGGTTCGGGGTGCTGCGCGATGGTCGCAAGCCCCCGAGTGTATCTCTCGTAGGAGTTCCTGACCTTCGACGATGGAAATGCATCGCTGGGGGATGCTCGAGGGGCTGCAGTGGTAGAGCTCCTTCCCATCTCCCAGCAAGACGAACGACTTGGCGCGTTGCGCCAACCGCCGAGCCTCGGCTCGGTCGAGGGGTAGCTCTCTTCGGTGGAGATATTTCAGGTACGGGGTCTGCCAGTTTTGATTAGGTGTGACCTCGCTTCGCTCCTCCTCGACGCGCAGTGTCTCGCCCTCGGGGGCCGAGGGCACCTCGGGCTGAACCGAGGATGCCCCGGGCCGAGCCGAGGGTGCCTCGGGCTGGGCCGAGGGCGCCTCGGGCTCGGGCGTGTCGTCGATCTTGACGGAGGGTTGATGCGGGTCTCGGGTGAAAGCATCCGGGGGAACCGTTGTTCGCCCCGTGGCTATTTTAGCCTGCTTGTCTGCAGTCTCGTTGTAGCGTCGGGCGATGTGGTTGAGCTCGAGCCCGTAGAACTTGTCTTCCAGACGCCGAACCTCATCGCAGTAGGCTTCCATCTTTGGGTCGCGGCAGTGGGAGTTCTTCATGACTTGGTCAATGACGAGCTGCGAGTCACCGCGAGCGTCGAGGCGTCGGACCCCTAGCTCGATGGCGATTCGCAACCCGTTTACCAGAGCCTCGTACTCTGCCACATTGTTGGACGCCGGGAAGTGGAGGCGTAGCACGTAGCGTAGGTGCTTCCTGAGGGGCAAGACAAAGAGGAGGCCTGCGCCGGCCCCCGTCTTCATCAGCGACCCGTCGAAAAACATGGTCCAGAGCTCCGGTTGGATCGGAGCCATCGGAAGCTGGGTGTCGGCCCATTCAGCCACGAAATCCGCCAAGACCTAGGACTTGATGGCCTTCTGAGGGGCGAACGAGATCGTCTCGCCCATGATCTCCACCGCCCACTTCGCAATTCTACCCGAGGCCTCTCGGGACTGGATGATCTCTCCCAGGGGGAAGGATGACACCACAGTCACCGGATGAGACTCGAAGTAGTGTCGCAACTTCTGCCGTGTCAGGATCACCGCGTACAGCAGCTTCTGGATTTGTGGGTAGCGGATCTTGGTCTCGGACAGTACCTCACTGATGAAGTAGACTGGCCTCTGGACGGGCAATGCATGCCCTTCTTCTCGTCTCTCAACCACGATCGCGGCGCTAACCACCTGGGTGGTTGCGGCGACATAGATCAAGAGGGCTTCTCCGGCAGCGAGGGGTACCAAGATGGCCGCGTTCGTGAGGAGCGCCTTCAGGTTTCCGAGGGCTTCCTCGGCCTCGGGAGTCCAAGCGAAGCACTCAGCTTTCCTTAAGAGGCGGTACAGAGGCAGACCTCTTTCGCCGAGGCGGGAGATGAAGCGGCTCAGAGCCGCGAGACATCCCATGATCCTCTGTACGCCTTTCAAGTCCTTGATTGGCCCCATGCTGGTGATGGCTGCAATCTTCTCCGGGTTGGCTTCGATGCCCCGCTCGGAGACGATGAACCCCAAGAGCATGCCTCGGGGGACCCCGAAGACACACTTTTCGGGATTAAGCTTCACGCCTTTCGCCTTGAGACATCGGAATGTCGCTTCAAGGTCAGAAAGGAGGTCGGAGGCCTTCCTCGTCTTGACTATGATGTCATCGACGTAGGCCTCGACTGTTCGGCCGATGTGTTCGCCAAACACATGGTTCATGCATCGCTGGTACGTTGCCCCCGCATTCCTCAAACCGAACGGCATTGTAACATAGCAGTACATGCCGAAGGGTGTGATGAATGAAGTCGCGAGCTGGTCAGACTCCTTCATCCTGATCTGGTGATACCCTGAGTAGGCATACCGAGGGAAGTCGCCGAGCACTGCTTCCTATTTAGGGTCGAGCTCGGAGCCGATCCGGATCTGCTTGGAGGCGTCATTGCAGGGGTCGAGAGGGACGGACTTGACCGTCTCTGCTGGTTCGAAGTTGCCGGCGTGGCGCTTCACGTCAGGCGCCTCCCTAGAGAGGCTCTCCAGGTCAGCGATGAGGGCCTCGGATTCGGCGAGGGCCTCGGTGTACTCCACGCACTCCACATCGCATTCGTATGCGTGTCGGTACATGGGCCCGACGGTGATGACCCCGTTGGGGCCCGACATCTTGAGCTTGAGGTAGGTGTAGTTGGGGACGGCCATGAACTTGGCGTAGCATGGCCTCCCCAGCACTGCATGGTAGGTTCCTCGAAACCCGACCACTTCGAATGTGAGGGCCTCCTTTCGAAAGTTGGAGGGCGTCCCGAAGTAGACGGGTAGGTCGAGTTGTCCGAGGGGTTGGACGCGCTTCCCGGGGACGATTCCGTGGAAAGGCGCAGCGCCCGTCCGAACCGAGGACAGATTGATCCGCAGGAGCCCGAGGATCTCGGCGTAGATGATGTTGAGGCTGCTGCCTCCGTCCATGACGACCTTGGTGAGCCTGACGTTGCCGATGTTGGGGTCGACAACGAGTGGGTATCTCCCTGGGCTCGACACGTAGTCTGGATGGTCGGCCCGGTCGAAGGTGATGGGCTTGTCGGACTAGTCTAGGTAGACTGGCGCCGCCACCTTTACCGAGCAGACCTCCCGACGCTCTTGCTTGCGGTGCCAAGCCGAGGCGTTCACCACTTGCCCGCCGTAGATCATGAAGCAGTCGCGGACCTTGGGGAACCCTCCTGCCTTGTGATCTTCCTCCTTCGCGTCGTCGAGGGCCTGGCCACCCTCCGCGGGTGGCCCGGCCTTGTGGAAGTGTCGTCGAAGCATGGCACACTCCTCAAGGGTGTGCTTGACGGGCCCCTGATGATAGGGTACGGCTCCTTGAGCATCTTGTCGAAGAGGTTGGCACCTCCGGGAGGTTTTCGAGGGTTCTTGTGCTCGGCGGCGGCGACAAGGTCCGCGTCGGCGGCGTCGCGTTTCGTTTGCGACTTCTTCTTGCCCTTCTTCTTGGCGCCACGCTGAGTTGACGCCTCGGGAGCATCTTCCGGTGGGTGGCCCTGGGGCTGCTTGTCCTTCCGGAAAATGGCCTCAACCGCCTCCTGGCCAGAGGCGAACTTGGTGGCGATGTCCATCAGCTCGCTCGCCCTGGTGGGGGTCTTGTGACCCAGCTTGCTCACCAGGTCGCGGCAGGTGGTGCCGACGAGGAACGCGCCGATGACATCTGAATCGGTGACGTTGGGCAGCTCTGTGCGCTGCTTCGAGAATCGCCGGATGTAATCCCGGAGAGACTCTCCCGGCTGCTGGCGGCAGCTTCGGAGATCCCAGGAGTTCCCAGGGCGCACGTACGTGCCCTGGAAATTGCCGGCGAAGGCTTGGACCAGGTCATCCCAGTTGGAGATCTGCCCCGGGGGCAGGTGCTCCAGCCAGGCTCGAGCGGTGTCGGAGAGGAACAAGGGAGGTTGCGGATGATGAGGTTGTCATCGTCCGTTCCACCCAGTTGGCAGGCCAGCCGATAGTCCGCAAGCCATAGTTCCGGTCTCGTCTCCCCCGAGTACTTCGTGATAGTAGTCGGGGTTCGGAACCGGGTCGGGAACGGTGCCCGTCGTATGGCGCGGCTGAAATCCTACGGACCGGGTGGTTCGGGTGAAGGACTCCGATCCTCCCCGCTGTCGTAGCGTCCCCCCACGCCTGGGGTGGTAGCCTCAGCGCGCCCTATCGTCGAGGTGGGCCCGACGGCTGTGATGATGACGCTCGTTGCCGAGGCGACCCGAGGCCGCAGGCGCTGTGTTGCGCGTGCGCCCGGAGTGGACCGAGGCTTCCCGCATGAATCGGGAAGTCGCGGCGTGATGTTCCGAGGGGAACCCCTGCCTTCGGGAGGCAGAGCTTTCGGCCCGTCGGACCGCGACGTCCTCCAGGAGATTCTTGAGCTCTCCCTGGATACGCCGCCCCTCGGTGGTTGATGGCTCCGGCATCGCGCGGAGGAGTACTGCCGCTGCAGCCAGGTTCTGGCCGACTCCGCTAGAATCTGGCGGCGGCCTCACCCTGACGTCGTCGGCGATGCGGTGCTGGATGTCCTGGGGGAGATGACGCGCTTCTCCGGCCGAGGGTTGGACCGCCCATTCCTGTCCGATGTCCCGGTGGATCGGCACAAGCGTTCCTGCTCCCTCGTCGAGCATGGCCTGCCTCTCGTGGATTTGCTCGAGCTATGGGTCAGGACACCCCGCCGGGACGGGGACCACAGCTAGCTCCCGAAGGATGTCAACGCGAGGCGCGGGCCTAGGGGGATCACCGTTTTCTGGCATACCAAGATGGTTGCCTTCGCCGGGACCCCCTAGATCGACGTGGAAACATTCACGACTTGGGCCGCGTTCCTCATTATCGAGGCCGCGGCTGCCGTCGGAACAGTCAGAAAGGCAGTAGTCACATGCGGTCATGAAGTCCCGCACGGCACTGGGGTTACCAAGTCCGGAGAAATCCCAACAGAGGTCGGGCTCGCCATCTTCCACGGACCCCGAGGGCTCGTAGGTCGAGTCGGCCGTCAGTCGGTCCCAGGGTGACCGCACACGATACCCCAGAGGGTTTGGACTCGCCTCTAAGAGAGTGCGCACCGAAGCGGAGTTGCTTGGTGGGTCGAGGCCGAATCCAAAAGACACGAGATGGGAATCGGTCGGTACCTTTCGGTCGACGGTCGGTGACGAGGTCGCGTCTGGGACTGACTACACCGTTGTCTCAGGTACGAGGGTGACGCCCAGCAAGTCCTTCGCGAGCGTGCTGGCGTCGTGCGTTTGCTTGAGATTGGCGTGTTGCGGGGAGGCGACGCTCGTCTTCGTCTCAGACGCGAGATCGATGCCCGACGCGCCCTCCGTTGGGGCGCCGGCGCCGTCGACTCGCTCGACAACCAACGAGGTGCCGCTTCCCGCTTGGCCTTGGTTGCCCCGCCTCTTGCTCCGTCGGCGGGGGAGGGGACGGGACAAGCCCGAATGTCGTCCTTCCACCACGTGGGGAAGGCGTCGTCGATTTCCCCGCAGGCGAGCGGGTTGTCGACCGCCATTGTCGCTGTCGCGCGGCGGGGGAAGGAGTATCATGTCGTAGCTGCCGTCGAGGGACATGAACTCAAGATTCCTGAAATGGAGCACCGTCCCGGGCTGGAAAGGTTGCTGGAGACTGCCCATCTGGAGCTTGACGGGAAGCTGTTCGTCAACACGCAGCAGGCCCCTACCTGGCGCGCCAACTGTCGGTGTTTCGAAACCCGGGGGTCCCTGGACCGACGAGTGAATTGTCGCCGCGTGCCCCAGCCCAGATGGGTCGATGCAAGGCGGAACACGAAGGGGGGCAAGGAGGTAGCCGGAGGGAGGCAGGCGTAAGAGAGTGGATCCCGCGGCCTTCGTGTTAGCCCCGCGCCTGAGTCGGGTGCGCTTGCAGTACGGGGATACAAGCGTCCACGCGGGAGTGGGAGCGAGCGGCCTTGCGCGAGCGCCGTCCTGTCCTTCTCCGCGTGGGCCAACCTTCTGTAAGCGGGCCCTGGTCCTTCCTTTTATAGGCGTAAGGAGAGGATCCAGGTGTACAACGGGGGGTGTAGCAGAGTGCTACGTGTCTAGCGATGGTGAGCTAGCGCCCTAAGTACATGCCATCGTGGCAGCCGGAGAGGTCTTGGCGCCCAGTTCGCGTGGTGTCATGGCCGTCGGAGGAGTGCTGGAGCCTGGCGAGAGGACAGCTGTTGGGGCTGTCGAGTCCTTGCTGACGTCCTCTTGCTTCCGTAAGGGGGCCGAGAGCCGCCGTCGTCACAGAGCGTGCGGGGCGCCATCATTGCCTATCTGGCGGAGCGAGCCAGATGGGACGCCGGTCTTGTTCCCCGTAGCTTGAGTCAGCTCGAGGTAGGGTAATGATGGCGCCTCCTGTCGACGTGGTCGGTCCGCGCCCTAGGTTGGGCGATGTGGAGGCTCCTCCGAGGTCGAGGTCGAGTCTGTCTTCCGTGGCCGTGGTCGAGTCCGAGCCCCTGGGTCAGGCGAGGCGGAGACCGTCGGCTGAGGCTAGGGCTGAATCCGAGCCCTAGGGTCGGGCGAAGCGGAGTTCATCGTCTTCCGGGGTTGAGCCCATGTCCGAGCCCTGGGGTCGGGCGAGGCGGAGTTCGTCGTCTTCCGGGGCTGAGCCCGAGTCCGAGCTTTAGGTCGGGCGGAGTGGAGTTCGCCGTCTTCCGGGGCTGAGCCCGAGTCCGAGCCCTGGGTCGGGCGGAGCGGAGTTCGCCATCTTCCGGGGCTGAGCCCGAGTCCGAGCCCTGGGTCGGGCGGAGCGGAGTTCGCCGTCTTCCGGGGTTGAGCCCGAGTCCGAGCCCTGGGTCGGGCGGAGCGGAGTTCGCCATCTTCCGGGGCTGAGCCCGAGTCCGAGCCATGGGGTCGGGCGAGGCAGAGTTTCCTATGACGCCCGAGGCCGGCCTTGGCTGCTGTCAGCCTCACTCTGTCGAGTGGCTCAGCAGTCGGAGCGGCGCAGGCGGCGTTGTCCTCTTGTTAGACCGGTCAGTAGAGCGGCGAAGTGACTGCGGTCACTTCGGCTCTGTCGACTGGAGGGCGTGCGTCAGGATAAAGGTGTCAGGCCACCTTTGCGTTAAATGCCCCTGCGATTTGGTCGGTCGGCGTGGCGATGTGGCCAAGGTTGCTTCCCGGTGAAGACTGGGCCTCGGGCGAGCCGATAGTGTGCCCGTTGCTGGAGGGGGGTCCTCGGGCAAGACGTAGGTTCTCCGGGGTCGGCTTCCCTTGCCTGAGGCTAGGCTCGGGCGAGGCACGATCGTGTCCCTTGAATGGACCGATCCTTGACTTAATCGCACCCATCAGGCCTTTGCAGCTTTGTGCTAATGGGGGTTACCAGCTGAGATTTAGGGGTCTTGAGGGTACCCCTAATTATGGTCCTCGACACCTTTCTTGAAGGAACTGGGCAGTGATCAGGACACTCATGAGCTTCAACTTCAGGTTCACCCTCTTCCACGAGAATTTCTGGCAGCTCCTCGACAATCCCCACTGGTACTTTTGCATGTGATCCTGTATGATGTATGGATGCAGTATGAGGATACATGATGCTTTATGCGAGAGATGTATGATGCTTATGGGTGTATGTAATGTGCATATATTGGGTCGATTTATGATATAAAGGTTTCTACAAGATAGTCTACATCGTCCAAGAACACATAGTCTGTCTTTTCTTGGTTGGTCCTAACTGTTACTTAAGGAACCCACAAAACCTAACACAAGTTACATTACAATGTATTTCTAACTACCTTTCACCTAGGGATGAAAAAGGTCAGAAACCGTATTTATTCGGTAATGAGTTTTTTAGTTGTTTTTCTTTGATTGCGAATAAATAGGATATAGAATCTACAATACAAATTTGTATTCTTGTTTTTAACATCCAGCTTGTAAAGATTCATAAAAGATAAACCTTAAATTCATCCTATATTTTCTTAAATAATAGATATAAACTTCGGTATGGATTCGGAAACAAATTCGGTAATTTTTTCAACTATTTGTGTTGTAGGGACCAAATAATACATAAAACATTTTATGTAATATTTTGTTCATATTTGTATTAATGTGCTTGATAACATAAGAAAAGATCAACATCAAATTTTATATATATCTATTTTAAAATATTAAATTTGTCCTAACAGTTCGGATTACCACTTTCATCCCTACTTTCACCTACAGGTGTAGACACACTAAGCAATATTCTTTATTTAGCCCCCTCTTCTTTTAGAAGTTAGTTATTTCTTAGTGAGAGGGATTTGTTTAAACTCTAACTATCTCAACAGTAATTAGCTCCTAAATTATTTTAGACTAACTGTACACCCGGATTTAAGGAGCAAAGCCGGGTGCATCTCATACATGAGCCAAAGAAGACAACATATATAATAACAGAGTGTATAGAGATAAATGTCATAATAAAATCAGAATACTTATTACATAGCGGAAGTCTTACAAAATAAAAGATGAATATAGCAGGAACTAAAATCTATCCTTGGCGCCAGAAAGTTGACTGGGAGACGCCACCTAGATCAAGTCGAATGCCTCAGTGTTAGGCGGCTCCTCTTTGACCACCAGTTCTGCTCCTGTGGGGGGTATGAGACAACAAGAGTGAGCTCACATACCTTCATAGCTCAACAAGTCGTGGGGAATAATGTGGCATGAACTCACCAAAGGTGGAAATTCATGAAGTGTAAGGCTGATCAATGAAATAGAGGCTAAAGCTGAGCATTGCTTTTATAAGTTGGTCAAAATTTTATTAGCAATTACTAGGTGTAAGTAAATTCCAAACATTAATTATAATAAAGAAAAGTAACAGTAAAATAATCCCAAATGCGATGCAAATGTCAAATTAAATTTAAGTTCCATAAATTAATCATGTGAGGGTCCGAGCTGCTCATGACCGTGAGCACGGCTAGTATACCAGTTTTACACTCTGCAGAGGTTGCGCATCTTTACCCACAAGTCATGTTACCCATCTGCCAAGAGACGGCCAATCCCATACACCTCTACCGAGGAGGCGAGGTAGGGTAACACTACGAGGCCTTTACAAAATCCCACTAGCTTCAGAAATCCCGCTACAGTTTATAGGAAGCTCCAGTGCAGGAATCCCTCGCCTGACCGCCATCGCAGCAAAATCAACCCAAGGACCTCCCTACACTGACCACTCCCCTACTGCCCTTGCCTCTTTCGGGTAAGGAAGACCTCCACTAGCTTTCCTAGTTAATCAGTTAAGGGCGTCCCATTAAACCCTTGTGGTAGCACTGTTTTCCCGGGTGGTCGCTCCATATTCCCATTAATTTAATGATCTTAACATGAAAAGTAATAATAAAAAGATATTAAAAGAGTAATCATGCATATTGTATCTCCATACCCAATCCACATAAAGCAATAGCAGGTACTACCCAAAAATATTTTAGTGGTGAACAATGTATAAAGATAACCAAAACTGGGTAACCTATTGGATCCCATCAAAATTAACCTATGCAGATCATTATAATTAATAAGAACATGGCTGGGAAAAAGTAAGTGATCAAGGGCACAACTTGCCTTCAATGAGCTCTTGCTCAGCTACTTCTACTAGCTGGACCTCAGAATCCACAGTGACATGCTCGTCTACTCGCATCAACACATACATACATAGTATAGCATAAATTAACATCACATCAAACAGATAAATAAAATATACAATAAAAATCTATGCTTTAAAATAAGATCATAGGAACTGGAACCATTAAATTCGGAGTTATAGATTTTAAGTTATGAATTTTCCAAGGTTTTATGTGCTTAATACAATATTAAGTAATAGACAAATTTTAGTGTGTCTTTCATGCCAAAACAGTGGCACTATTTGATAAACAATAATATTATGTAATTATAGAAATTGGAATGGACTCATTTGGACTTAATATGTATTTTCTAGGGATTAAATAAGTTTCTATAATTAATTTTGTATTAAAAATCATTTCTAAAATGAATTTATCTGTCTCTAGTCCGCACACACTAATAAACGGAAACCCAGGGGCCTCAGCGCAAGTGTTCCCCAGACACAGGACCTATCTACATGGACCGCGGGTTGATACTATGATTACAGAGGGTTTTCTTTGTAAATCTGACACGACGAAGGGGTATGGGGCGTTGACGGCCGTCCGATCAAGCGCGGATGGCCCGGATTAGATCTACAGCCGCACGAACCGGTATGTGCTTTCGAACGTCGGATTCGATTTCAACGGTGCGGGTGTTATTACTTTAGATCTAACGCTGTCCGTCCGATCCAGATCGACGGACCAGAGCAAGTCGTGGCGAAAGGGTACGCCAAGCCTTAATCGTATCCGTTCGCTTCAACCCCGATGGTCTGGATCGAATTAGGCTATGATATAATCTCATCTATTCAATATAAATCGGATGGTACATGTACCTTCTTCAACCTCACAGGACGCTGCCGGGTGGCACCCGCATCACCGCCGCGACAAACACGACGACGTGAACCTGCCACCGCTATCCACTACCCCATTCGCTCCCGAGGTCGGTGCAACGCAAGGACGGACTCCGAGTGGTCTGGATCGAGGTGACTTACCAGTGGTTGAAGTTGGGGTGGCCCTTGGCCACGGTGCGGAGCGATCCACGGCGGTGCCGATTGCTCCGTCGAGCCATTGGCCTAGCTCCGTCCACCCACTCAATGATTCGGTGATAGGTACCACTTCCCCGCACCCAGGCGATGCTCTCGGTCTTCCTTCCATGGCCAGAGACACGACCCCGACCGATGTCCATGGTGGCGGCATAACCTTCTCTCATCTCCCTCGCAGACGGCGAATTCTCACTCACTTGATTAATCGGGTTGGTTGGACGAGGCGAAGGGAAGGGAGCACATGGGCGTCTAGTCCACTTTTGAAGCTGCGAGGAGGTGGAGCCGTGGATGGCGCGATTGCCGGGCAGGCGCAACAACCCGCGCCGTGGTCCTCAGCCAGGAAGAGGAATAGGAACGAGTGGAGGGCCCCACGCGACAGCCAGGTTACCGATGCGTATGCAGAGGCGAGAGACTGGCAAATATGGCCCACATGTCGGCACGCCATGAGTTTTCCTGGGCGGCTAGATGAAGGTAAATGGGCCGGAGGCGAGTTTGAGCCCGTGAAGCATATTAGGATTTTCTTCTTTTCTTCTATTTCCTGTTTCAATTCAGCTCTAAATTCAAATTCAAATGTTTTGTGGCAAATTTTATCCACAGATTGTATTATGTCATGACAAGTTCTAATTTGGGAATATATTTATGTATATTATTTATATTTTTATTTCACATGATATTTGTTTGCTTCTCTTTTCTAAACTTTAGAATCTCATTTAAGTTTTAAATTCCACTTTGAACTTTTTACTATATTCCTTGTCACATTATTATTTTATATTGTCACAATATGCACACAAAATAATATTCAGCATGATGCATAATTTAATGGTATATATTTTTATTAATTATTTTTAAAGGTAAATGGGCCGGAGGCGAGTTTGAGGCCGTGAAGCATATTAGGATTTTCTTCTTTTCTTCTATTTCCTGTTTCAATTCAGCTCTAAATTCAAATTCAAATGTTTTGTGGCAAATTTTATCCACAGATTGTATTATGTCATGACAAGTTCTAATTTGGGAATATATTTATGTATATTATTTATATTTTTATTTCACATGATATTTGTTTGCTTCTCTTTTCTAAACTTTAGAATCTCATTTAAGTTTTAAATTCCACTTTGAACTTTTTACTATATTCCTTGTCACATTATTATTTTATATTGTCACAATATGCACACAAAATAATATTCAGCATGATGCATAATTTAATGGTATATATTTTTATTAATTATTTTTAAGGTGGTGTTCACATGTGATGACAAATAGATGCAATACACACATATAAATAAAGGAAAACACTTTTCTCCTTTTAATATGGTCTCTTACAAATTAGGTGTTACACTAACTCAATATTGACTACAATTACCTACCATTACTCAAACCTTTGCATATCATTTAGTTGGACTTATATTATGAATACTACTTGATTACTTCAGAATTTACTACAAAAATTCTAGCATATAGTATTCCTCTACCATACTTCTCCATAGAAATTTCAATTGTTTTGGACCAGTACTTTTGACTGCACAAAAATAACAAGAAATAGTGTAGAAAGTAATTTAAACTACTTTACATTACTAAACCAGCCAAACAGTCATTGCCATATTTTTCCTATACTCGACTTGGCCTAACAACATGTCATAAAAATTCACATAGACATTTTCTTTATAAATCTTTTTTCATGGTTTTCTAAAGAAATCAACCTTTTCTGTTTTAAATTTATCATCCAAAATTTCTCTACATGACTGTTGGTTCAATTTAATTCCAGAGGTGGTTGATGATACATGATTTGCTCACAAAAAGTTTCACAACAATATAAGAGGTTTTGCTATTTATTTGCTAATTTCCAGGAAATCAACAATTTAACCTTTGATTCACAAAAATACAATTACCAACATAACATACCCTTAAAATAATTATCACAGTTAAACAATACCTATAGGAAACTAATAAAAACTGGAATCGTATTTTTCTGGCCTCAGATTTATTTATTTTATTACTTATAGGGAAACTTAGTTTTCATATTCAAATTGAAATCGTGCATAAAAACATTCAAACTTTGACATGTAATATTTTTAAATCATAGATCTACCACAGAGGAGTCCTAAAAAATTATTTCATAAGTTTTCGAGTTCAAAAACTCGAGCTAGGGATTTTCCATTGCTCTCTGCGTTTTAAACCGAAGAGGAAAAAGGAATAACAGGAAAAACCACTTTGCATATTAGCCCCTCGGGTTCCAGCTAACTGTAGACTATTATGACAAGGTCTCCGGTCACTATTCACTGAGTCTATGACAGTTTACGGAAAACTGTGGCGAAATTGCTCAGATTATTCTAGCTTAAGTGCATTGGTCTAGCCTCAAGGGCAACGACGGACACTTAAATCGGAATAAACTGTCAATCCATCGGATCTAGTCTAATTGAAGCCACTTACCAAGGATCAAGTACCATTTGCTCACACGAAGGTGAGGACAGAAAAATACAATAAAACATAATACCACAAATTTTAAACAAGTACTTAGAATTATTACATCATCAGAGTTTAAAAGTAGTAGACATTGTTCATTGATGCGGCGAAAATTAACTAATGGTAAATAAAGAGTGAGGCAAAGCCTGGCCCATCACTCCTCCTGATCATCTCCTGCTGAGGCAGGGTTCCACTAGACTGTCCAACCTGGTGGTAGGGTGGATGGTCAAGTCAACCTAGAAACCATATCCTCCTGGAAGGTACCTGTAAAAATTATGCCACAAGCAAAGCTGACTATAGTAATACTCAGCTAGACTTACCCGGTGTGAGGAGTCTACTCCTCTACCTCTAGACCACGGAGCTGTTTGGCTAAGGGGTTTGGTTTGCCAAAAGCACTAGATGATTCTAAAATCAAATTTTAGCATTTTAATCTCTAGAATAATACTTTTAGACTAGATGAGCACTTAACTATCCATACATGTTATCAAGCATTATGGCAATCAACATCTTTTGTCAGTAACATCATTTCCACTTATTACTCAATGCAGTATAGTGGATCAAGCAGTCTCATTAGCTACAAGAAGCAGACAATTTGAATCGAGTTTAAACCTTGCAAGGGAAACCTAAACACATGACATGTAAAGGCACTCCGTCCCCACACACGTCAATTGTCCCCATCGATTCCCTGGCAACGGACAGGCCCACTGCCATTGGCATACAATGCTCCACTGACCCTGGCCGCCGCCATGTAGTGACCGCACTTGTACCCACCATAACCAGAATGGGAGACCCTGTCTCATGAACACGTGGGATGGTATGTCTGCGGGCAAGTTCACTCAGGTACTAGGCTTACCGATTTACCATATTTCTCAGCATGTGCTTAGTACTTTCAAACGCTTGACACAAGTATCCGCGTGTTAATCCTTATTCCAATTCCGTCTCGAAGACCACACATCCCCATGGATTCGTGTCCACAGACCATCATAATTCCATTATCAAAAGTGGATACAACCAATTCCTGACCTCGCGCGAGTGCTAGAAAAATCACTCGACTTCTACTGATATCCGGAATTACATAGCAACTACTCGACCTAGCATACTGAAAGGGAAATAGGGTTAATCTTTTCCTATAATTAATTTTGGTGATTGATAGTCAACACAAACACATGAACTAACTAGTTTGTCTAGAACTCATGTGTTACAGGTGCATAAGGTTCAACACAAACCAAAAAAAGAATCAAGTTAGGGACTCAATTTGAAACGGATCAAAGAACTTGAGTGTGCTGAAAAATGGCGCACCGGACTGTCTGGTGTGCCACCGGACAGTGTCCGGTGCACCAGGGTCATACACTCCGAAGCAGCCACTCTCGGGAATTCAACGGCGCCCTCCTCTATAATTCATCGGACTGTCTGGTGTGCCACCGGACTGTCCGGTAAACCAGCGGAGCAACAGCTATCTGCGCCAACGGTAGACTCTGACAGAAGCTACAGTGAGCAACAGTGCCACGCAGAAGTCAGAGCACAAAGTCAGAGGGGCACCGGACTATCCAGTGCCGCAAGAAGACAAAGCTCCAACGGTCGACTTTGCTCCGAACCCTAACGGTTAGGTGACGTGGCGACGCACCGGACAGGGAAAAGTGCCTGTCTGGTGGCGCACCGGACTGCGCCCATCGCCAGCAGCCTCCCCAACTGCTACCAAGGTGGTTGGGGGCTATAAATACCCCCAACCACCACAACCTTGAGCATCCAAGTTTTCTAAAGATCACATTCAATACAAGAGCTCTAGCATTCATTCCAAGACACAATACAAAAGATCAAATCCCCTCCAAGTCCCAAATTCATTCCAAACACTTAGTGGCTTGTGAGAGAGAGATTTTTGTGTTCATTTGCGCTCTTGTCGCTTGGATTGCCTTTCTTCTTTTCCTATTCTTATTCTCAAGTGCTTTATAAGCGAGGCAAGAGACACCAAGTGTGTGGTGGTCCTTGCGGGGTCTTAGTGACCCGTGAGATTAAGGAAGAAGGTTTACTCGGTCTAAGTGACCGTTTGAGAGAGGGAAAGGGTTGAAATAGACCCGATCTTTGTGACCTCCTCAACGGGGACTAGGTTCTTTGGAACTGAACCTCGGTAAAACAAATCACCGTGTTCACTCGCCTTATTTCTTAGTTGATTTGTTTTCCCTCTCTTTCGGACTTGAATTTAATTCTAAACGCTAACCCCCGGCTTGTAGTGTGTGTCTAAAGTTATAAATTTCAGGTTTTGCCTATTCACCCCCCTCTAGGTGACTTTCAATTGGTATCAGAGCCAGTGCTTCATTAAGAGTCTAACCAACTCGAAGTGATGTCTGAAGATCACGCCAAGAGGGAGATCATGACCGACGACAAATCCGCAAGCTCGAGGACTCTCTCAAGGGAGTCCGACAAAAATACAAGGAGGAAATCCTCTTCCTCCATCAAGTCGCATCGGAAAGGTGACAAGAAGAAGAAGATGAAAAAAGTGGTCTACTACAAGACCGACTCTTCGTCACCCTCCACATCAAGCTCCGAGTCGTCCACTACTTCTAAGCGCCATGAGCGCAAGAAGTATAGTAAGATGCCCCTACGCTATCCTCGCATTTCAAAGTGCGCTCCATTACTTTCCGTTCCCCTAGGCAAACCACCATATTTTGATGGTGAAGATTATTGTATGTGGAGTGATAAAATGAGGCACCATCTAACCTCACTCCACGAAAGCATATGGGACATAGTTGAATTTGAAGCGCAGGTACCACAAGTGGGGGACAAGGATTACGACTCAGACGAGGCCAGCCAAATTATCCACGTCTATACTCCTCGCCTCCTTGTGTCGAGAGGAGTATAACAAGGTGCAAGGGTTAAAGAGCGTCAAAGAAATTTGGGACGTCCTCAAGACCGCGCACGAAGGGGACGAGGTGACCAAGATCACTAAGCGCGAGACGATCGAGGGAGAACTCGGTCGATTCATCCTCAAAAAAGGGGAAGATCCACAAGCAATATACAACCGGCTCAAGACGATGGTCAACCAAGTGCGCAACCTCGGGAGCACCAAGTGGGATGACCATGAAATGGTCAAGGTTATTCTTAGATCACTTGTTTTTCGTAATCCCACTCAAGTGCAACTAATCCATAGAGACCCTAGATATAAACAAATGTCTCCCGAGGAAGTGATTGGCAAGTTTATGAGCTTTGAGCTAATGATCAAAGACTCCAAACACATCGTCAACTTAGAGCAAGGCGCCACCTTCACACCCGAGGTGCAACCCGTCGCATTCAAAGCGATGGAAGAAGAGAAGGAGTCTACATCAAGTAGGCTTCTAATCGATGCCTCCAAGCTTGACAACAAGGAAATGGCGCTCATCATCAAGAGCTTCCCCCAAATCCTCAAGCAAAAGAGGGGGAGGGACTACAAGCCCCACTCTAGGAAGGTGTGCTACCGGTGTGGTAAGTCCGGTCATTTCATAGCAAAATGTCCAATTTCTAGTGGAAGTGACAGGGATGACGAGAAGAAAGGGAAGAAGAAGGAGAAGAAGAGATACTACAAGAGGAAGGGCGGCGATGCCCACATATGCCGGGAATGGGACTCCGACAAGAGCTCCACCGACTCCTCCTCCGACGAGGATGTCGCCAACATCGCCGTCAACAAGGGTCTTCTCTTCCCCAACATCGGCCACAAGTGTCTCATGGCTAAGGATGGCAAAAGGAAGAAGGTACACTCTAGATCCACCCCTAAATATACAACATCTAGTGATGAGGGTAGCTCTAGTGATAGTGAAGATAATTTAATGTCTCTCTTTGCCAACCTTATCATGGACCAAAAGAAAAAATTAAATGAATTAATTGAAGCAATTAATGAGAAGGATGAACTCTTGGATAGCCAAGAGGACTTCCTAATTAAAGAGAATAAAAAATTTGTTTAACTGAAAAATGCTTATGCTCAGGAAGTAGAAAAATGTGAAAACTTAACTAAAGAGCTTAGCACTTGTCATGATTCAATTTCTAGTCTTAGAAATGAAAATGCTAGTTTAGTTTCTAAGATTAAAGAATTGAATGTTTACAATGATTCCATTTCCTGTCTTAGAAATGAAAATGCCATATTAAATGCTAAGATAGAAGAATTAAATGTTTGCAAACAATCTACATCTACTGTCGAGCACGTTTCCATTTGCACTAGATGTAGAGATATTAATGTTGATGCTATAGATGATCACCTTGCCATGATTAAGAAACAAAATGATCACATAGCTCAATTAAATGCTAAAATTGCTGAGCATGAGCTCAAAAATGAAAAATTTAAATTTGCTCGTAGCATGCTTTATAATGGGAGGCGCCCTGGCAATAAGGATGGCATTGGTTTCCAACAAGGGAGCAATGTCAAGCTTAATGCCCCTAAAAAATTGTCTAACTTTGTAAAGGGCAAGGCTCCCATGGTTCAGGATAGTGAAGATTACATTTTATATCCTACAAACTATCCCGAACATAAGATTAGGAAGATTTATGCTAGGAAACCTCATACTATTTCTCATCATGCATTTATGTATAAAAATGAGGCTTCTAGCTCTAGGCATACCACACATGTTAAAATGCCTAGAAAGAAAATTCTTGCTGCATCAAATGAGCATAATGTATCATTTAAGACTTTTGATGCATCATATGTTTTAATTAACAAATCAGGCAAAATATTTGCCAAATATGTTAGGGGCAAACACAAGATTTCAAAGACTTGTGTTTGGGTACCCAAGGTGCTTATTTCTAATGTCAAAGGACCCAAGACTGTTTGGGTACCTAAGAACAAGACCTTAACTTGTTTTGTAGGTTTATGCATCCTGTGGTTCAAGTTGGATAATCGATAGCGGGTGCACAAACCACATGACAGGGGAGAAGAGAATGTTCTCCTCCTATGAGAAAAATGAAGATCCCCAACGAGTTATTACATTCGGGGATAGAAATCAAGGTTTGGTCAAAGGTTTGGGTAAAATTGCTATATCACCTGACCATTCTATTTCCAATGTTTTTCTTGTAGATTCTTTAAACTACAATTTGCTTTCTGTCTCTCAATTATGCAAAATGGGCTACAACTGTCTATTTACAGATATAGGTGTTACTGTCTTTAGAAGAAGTGATAATTCAATAGCATTTAAGAGTGTGTTAGAGGGTTAGCTATATTTAGTCGAATTTAATGATAACCAAGCTAAACTTGACACTTGCTTAATTGCTAAGACCAATATGGGTTGGCTCTAGCATCGCCGACTTGCGCATGTTGGAATGAAGAATCTTCACAAACTTCTAAAGGGAGAGCACATTTTAGGACTAACAAATGTTCATTTTGAGAAAGACAGGGTTTGTAGAGCATGCCAAGCAGGAAAGCAGGTTGGAGCCCACCATCCACACAAGAACATAATGACGACTGACTGACGCTCGAGCTACTCCACATGGATCTATTCGACCCGATAGCTTACATAAGCATCGGCGGGAGTAAGTACTGTCTAGTTATTGTGGATGATTATTCTCGCTTCACTTGGGTGTTCTTTTTGTAGAAAAAATCACAAACCCAAGATACTTTAAAAGGATTCTTAAGACGGGCTCAAAATGAGTTCGGGTTAAGGATAAAAAAGATAAGAAGCGATATTGGGACGGAGTTCAAGAATTCACAAAGTGAAGGTTTTCTTGAGGAAGAGGGCATCAAGCATGAGTTCTCTTCTCCCTACACACCTCAACAAAATGGTGTAGTGGAGAGGAAAAATAGAACTCTACTAGACATGGCAAGAACCATGCTTGATGAGTACAAGACACTAGATCGGTTTTGGGCTGAGGCGATTAACACCGCCTGCTACTCCATCAACCGGTTATATCTTCACCGAATCCTTAAGAAGACATCATATGAACTCCTGACTGGTAAAAAGCCCAATGTTTCATATTTTAGAGTCTTTGAGAGTAAATGCTTTATTCTTATTAAAAGAGGTAGAAAATCTAAATTTGCTCCTAAGGCTGTAGAAGGCTTTTTACTAGGATATGACTCAAACATGTAATACCCAATATGTAATTTGTAAGAGATAATATAAAAGGAGACACAATTTCACTTCATCTATATGTGAGTTTGGCCTTTATGCACCATCACATGTGAACCCCATACTTAAAAACAAGTAATTAATAAGATATATGCCACTAAATTGTGCATCATGCTGGTTTTTCATTTTGGTTGCATCTTGTGACAGTATAAAAATCATATGAAAAGAAATATATTAATACCAAAAGGGGTATTTAAGATTTAAAAGGGAATACTAGAAAATTGAGAAAAGAGAAAACACCACTAAACAAATGAGGTAGAATAAAATATATAAATAAGAAAGTACTTCTATACTCCAAAAATTTGAACTTGGTACACTTTTATCATTGATGGATCTTAGGACCAAATTCGAATTCAAATTTGAATTCTAAAAACAAAAAGGGGAAAGAAACCAGAAAAGAATAAAAGAAAAAGGAAATAAAAATAGGAAAAACCGGTATTGGGCCCAATGTGGACGACGCCCGGCTCACTGCCACCGGTCTCCCCTCCGCGCGAGACCGCCGCTCCCCTGCGCTGACCGGCAGGGCCCACTTGGTGGCCGCTACCCTCACTCGAAGTCCCGCTCCGTTCACTGAACCAAGGGCTCGAGCTGTCAGGGCCGTCTTCCCGGAGTTATCGCGTGCACCGGCGCCACCACCTCCACAATCCATGGTGGACTCACCCAACTCCCGTGATTCTCGGTCGTGCATGCCTCTGGGCTATAAAACCCAATGCCCACGAACTCCCTCGTCCGCCGCTCTTCCTTTTCGTTAGCAACTGCGGCGTGGCATAGGGAGCCTTGCACCTGGGCAGTGGACAAAGGCACCGCCACCGCGGTTCTGGACGACTGTGCCATAGAGGACGTCCGGTTGGTTCAGGGAGTACTGCTGGATCTCGGCGGACGTATTCCTAGAAGAATCAAGTGCGGTGGAGACTGGATTCGCCGCCAATTTCTCGATGTTGACGCAACATCGCCGCTGTTCCGCTAGCTGTCGTGGGCAGAGCTCTCCGTTCCACCAGAGCCGGTGAGTATTCCCCTATTCGGTTTAGTACATTTCCCTATGCGTGTATGCGGTTGTGATTGAGGAATGTGCGCTCTGGGGTTGGAGGTTGTCCTCGCCGGAGTGTAGTCTGGTGCCGCGGCTCAGTTCGCCGTTGTTCGCCGCGGGGGAAGGAGATGGTGTCTGTGCCGCTGATCTGTTCACGAACAACCCTGATTAGATCAGGGGTACCCTTTCGCGTGTATCGTAGATCTCCGATCCATCGGTGGGGATTGCTTACCGATTCGTTTTATGTTTTATTTATTCTAGTCCGTCCATCTCTAATCTCGCGACCAGAATAACCCCATACCCCTTCGCAAGCACATTATTCAGAAAAGCCCCCAAGTTTGATTGGAATCAACCCGCGGTTCAGTCCTGGGTTAGAGTGAGTCTTGAGAATTCTTACCTCGAGCCCCTGGGTTTCTCTGGATTGGTGCGCCTAGTCCAGAATAGTATAAAATCAGGGAAATTAAATTTTAAATGGATTTTTAATATATAAATAAGTGCTAGAACTTATAAAATTCATAGAAAATTCATCTCTAGTCCAAATTACTTCATTCCAGTTTCTAAAATTTTGTAATATTATTCTCTATCACTTAGAGTCTCTGTTTTGACACGAAAACAGTAAGAAAGTTAATCTCCCACTTAATCCTATTTTATGCACATAAAACCTTTGGAAATTCATATCTTAAAATCTATAACTCCAAAATTTATGATTCTTGTTCCTAGGATTTTATTTTAATGTGTAGACTATTATTATGTATTTTGTTTACATGTTTGATATGATGTTAATTTTCTCTATGTATTGTGCTTGTTTGTATTGTGGCGAGTAGAAGAGCCTGAGACTGAGGATCCTGGTGACCAGCAGATAGAAGTAGCTGAGCAGGAGCTCATTGAAGGCAAGTTGTGCCCTTGACCACTTTTTACCCAATAATGTTCTTTAATATCACTTATTCATGCATAGGTTTAATTTTGACGGGACCCAATAGGTCACCCTAGAATGTTATTCCATTTTACCTTGCTATCCCTGAATCACTTGGGTAGTTTTGCTATTGCTTTACATGGTTTTGGGATAATCTTTCATTATATCCATGTTCCAATTATTTTGTTATTCTATTTATGTTCATGTCAAGATCATTAATGTTAATTGGAACATGGAGCTTAACTTGAGAAACATGTGCCACCACAAGGGAGGAATGGGACCCCTTGGCTAACTAATTAGGAAAGCTAGTGGAAGACTACCTTACCCGAAAGGGGCAAGGGCAGTAGGGGAGTTGCATGCAAGGAGGTTCTCGGGTTGATTTTGCTGCGATGCTGGTCAGACGGGGGTTCTTGCAAGTGCTCTTCCCCATAACTGTAGCGGGTTTTCGGAAGCTAGTGGAACTTTGTAAAGGCCTCGTAGTGTTGCCCTGCCTCGCTTCCTTGGTAGAGGTGTATGGGGCCCGTACAACCCCGTGGCAGATGGGTAACATGACTTGTGGGTAAAGGGTACAACCTCTACAGAGTGTAAAACTGGTATACTAGCCGAGCTCATGGTCATGAGCAGCTCAGGACTCTCGCATGATTAATTTATGTAACTTAAATCCAATTTTGTCATTTGCATATGCATGGGATTATTTATTAAGTTTGTTCTATTACTTTTATTAAGGTTTGGTATTTACTTACATCTAGTAAATGCTAATAAAATTTTGACCAACTAATTAAAAGCAATGCTCAGCTTTAACCCCTGTTGTTGATTAGCCTTACACATCACATGAACTCCCACCTTTGGTGAGTTCATGCCCACTGGTTTACCCACAACTTGTTGAGCTATGATCATGTGTGAGCTCACCCTTGCTATCTCACACCCCCACAGGAGAAGAACAGGTGGTTCAGGAGGAGCCACAAGGCGAGGAGTTTGATCTGATCTAGGTGGCGATTCCCCAGTTGACTTTTGCGCCAAGGATGATCCTTAGTTCATTTTATATTTATCCTTTATTTTGTAATAATACTTCCGCTATGTAATAAATACTCTGATGTTATTGTGACATTCATCTTTATACACTCTGTTATTATATATGTTGTCTTCTTGGCGCATGTATGAGATGCACCTGGCTTTGTTCCTAAAAGTCGGGTGTGACAAAACACAAGGGCATATAGAGTCTTCAACAAATCCACTGGATTAGTTGAGGTTTCTTGTGACATTGTGTTTGATGAAACTAATGGCTCCCAAGTGGAGCAAGTTGATCTTGATGAACTAGATGATGAAGAGGCTCTGTGCATCGCGCTAAGGAACATGTCCATTGGGGATGTGTGTCCTAAGGAATCTGAAGAGCCCACACAAGCACAAGATCAACCGTGATCTTCCAATCAAGTATCTCCACAACTCAAGATGAGGATCAGGCTCAAAATGATGAAGATCAAGAGGATAAACCACCTCAAGAGGAGGACAATGATCAAGGGGGAGATGAAGACGATCAAGACAAGGAAGATGATCAAGAAATTCAGGGTCAAAGACTGCCACACCCAAGAGTCCACTAAGCAATTCAACGAGATCATCCCGTCAACTCCATCCTTGGTGACATTCATAAGGGGGTAACAACTAGATCTCGAGTTGCACACTTCTGTGAACATTACTCTTTTGTTTCCTCTATTGAGCCATATAGGGTAGAGGATGCACTAAGAGATCCGGAGTGGGTGCTGGCAATGCAAGAGGAACTCAACAACTTCACAAGGAATGAGGTATGGCATTTAGTTCCACGTCCTAATCAAAATGTTGTAGGTACCAAATGGGTATTCCGCAACAACAAAGATGAGCATGGTGTGGTGACAAGAAACAAAGTCCGACTTGTAGCCAAAGGTTATTCACAAGTCGAAAGTTTGGACTTTGATGAAACTTATGCACTCGTAGCTAGCTTGAATCAATTTGTATATTACTTGCCTATTCTACTTATCATGGCTTTAAGATCTATCAAATGGACGTGAAAAGTGCCTTCCTCAATGGACCCATCAAGGAAGAGGTCTATATTGAGCAACCTCCCGGCTTTGAAGATAGTGAGTACACTAACCATGTTTATAAACTCTCAAAGGCGCTTTATGGGCTCAAGCAAGCCCCAAGAGCATGGTATGAATGCCTGCGAGATTTTCTTATCACTAATGGCTTCAAAGTCGGTAAAGTCGATCCTACTCTCTTTACTAAAACTGTTGCAAAAGACTTGTTTGTATGCCAAATTTATGTTGATGACATTATATTTGGATCTACTAACAAGTCAACTTGTGAAGAGTTTAGTAGGATCATGATACAGAAATTCAAGATATCTATGATGGGGGAGTTGAAGTATTTCCTTGGATTTCAAATCAAGCAACTATAAGAGGGCACCTTCATCAGCCAAACAAAGTATATTCAAGACATACTTAAGAAGTTTGGGATGAAGGATGGCAAACCCATCAAGACACCTATGGGAACCAATGGGTATCTCGACCTCGACACAGGAGGTAAATCCGTAGATCAGAAGGTATACCGGTCGATGATAGGATCTTTACTCTATTTATGTGCATCTGGACGGGATATTATGCTTTTGGTATGCATGTGTGCAAGGTTCCAAGAAGATCCTAAGGAAGTTCACCTTAGGGCCATGAAGAGAATCATGAGATACTTAATTTACACTCCTAAGTTTGGGCTTTGGTACCCTAAGGGATCCACCTTTGATTTAATAGGATATTCCGATGTCGATTGGGCAGGGTGTAAAATTGATAGAAAGAGCACATCAGGGACATGTCAGTTTCTGGGGAGATCCCTGGTGTCATGGGCTTCAAAGAAACAAAACTCCGTAGCTCTTTTCACCGTCGAAGCCGAGTATATTGCCGCAGGCCATTGTTGTGCGCAATTACTTTGGATGAGGCAAATCCTTAGGGACTATGGCTACAAATTGAGCAAAGTCCCTCTCCAATGTGACAATGAGAGTGCAATCCGCAAGGCGGATAATCCCATTGAACACAACCGCACTAAGCACATAGACATTCGGTATCGCTTTCTGAGGGATCACAAACAAAAGGGAGATATCAAAATTGCTTATGTTAATACCAAAAACCAATTAGCCGATATCTTTACCAAGCCACTAGATGAGAAAACCTTTAGCAAACTTAGGAATGAGCTAAATATACTTGATTCTCGGAACTTTGATTGAAACATTGCACACATAGCTCATTTATATACCTTTGATCATGTCTCTTTCATTTGGTACAAATACATATTTCATATCTCTATTGTGCCAAGGCTAAGACTAATGCGTTTTCAAGTATATTTCTATACTTAGTCTTAGATTGAAAGGGAAATGGAGTATCCGACAAAGATAAGGCTTTCACTCAACTCTAACGGTATCATTTATCCTTTGTCGTAACTCCACAAACTCTCAATGGTATGATCCTTCACTCATATTTACATTACCATAGGGGGATAAAGATTCAAGAGGGCTGTCAAAGTCTCCATTTTTGGCGATTAATGCCAAAGCGGGAGAAAGGTTGAAGCCCAAAGCAAAAGGACCGCACCGCCACCATTTCAAAAAATTTCAAAATATAATTTTAATTGGTATTTTTCAATTGGTATTTAATTCAATTGATGTATTCTCAAATTAGTTTTTTATATCAATTGGTATCTATGTTTCACTTGATTTCAAAACTCTCTTGAAAGTTAAGAGGAGAAATTCATTCAGGGGGAGTTTTATTAAGTCAAAGGAAAAACATTTGAAACAGGGAGAGAAATTTCAAATCTTGAAAATGCTTCTTGCAATCTTATTCATATACCTTTGACTATTGGCAAAAGAATTTGAAATTTTTTCCAAAAGAATTTGCAAAAACATACATGTGGTGCAAGAGTGGTCCATAATGTTAAATAAAAGGAAAGCAATCCATTCATATCTAGTGAGTTTTTTCAAATTGGTTTAACTCCAAGCAACCTATGCACATTCCAAATACAAACTAGTTACATTTCTGCACTTTATATTTGCTTTGGTTTATGTTGGCATCAATCACCAAAAAGGGGGAGATTGAAAGGGAAATAGGGTTAACCTTTTCCTATAATTAATTTTGGTGGTTGATAGTCAACACAAACACATGGACTAACTAGTTTGTCTAGAACTCATGTGTTACTAGTGCATAAGGTTCAACACAAACCAATAAAAGAATCAAGTTTGGGACTCAATTTGAAACGGAGCAAAGAACTTGAGTATGCTGAAAAATAGCGCACCGGACAGTGTCCGGTACACTAGGGCCGTACACTCCGAAGCAGCCACTCTCGGGAATTCAACAGCGCCCTCCGCTATAATTCACCGGACTGTCCGGTGAACCAGCGGAGCAACAGCTATCTGCGCCAACGGTCGACTCTAACAGAAGCTACAATGAGCAACAGTGCCACGCAGAAGTCAGAGCAGAAAGTTAGAGGGGCACTGGACTCTCCGGTCCCACAAGAAGACAAAGCTCCAACGGTCGACTCCGCTCCGAACCCTAACGGTTGGGTGACGTGGCGGCGCACCGGACAGGGAACAGTGCCTGTTCGGTGGCACACCGGACTGTCCAGTGCGCCCATCGCCAGCAGCCTCCCCAACAGCTACCAAGGTGGTTTGGGGCTATAAATACCCCCCAACCACCACAACCTTGAGCATCCAAGTTTTCTAAAGATCACATTCAATACAAGAGCTCTAGCATTCATTCCAAGACACAATACAAAAGATCAAATCCCCTCCAAGTCCCAAATTCATTCCAAACACTTAGTGGCTTGTGAGAGAGAGATTTTTGTGTTCATTTGCGCTCTTGTCGCTTGGATTGCCTTTCTTCTTTTCCTATTCTTATTCTCAAATGTTTTGTAAGCGAGGCAAGAGACACTAAGTGTGTGGTGGTCCTTGCGGGATCTTAGTGACCCGTGAGATTAAGGAAGAAGGCTCACTCGGTCTAAGTGACCGTTTGAGAGAGGGAAAGGGTTGAAATAGACTCGGTCTTTGTGACCTCCTCAACGGGGACTAGGTTCTTTAGAACCGAACCTCGGTAAAACAAATCACCATGTTCACTCGCCTTATTTCTTGGTTGATTTGTTTTCCCTCTCTTTTGGACTTGAATTTAATTCTAAACGCTAACCCCCAGTTTGTAGTGTGTGTTTAAAGTTATAAATTTCAGGTTTCGCCTATTCACCCCCTCTAGGCGACTTTCACATACTAGTATCCATCTCAAAAGGAATCCTAAGTTCATGCAACTAGGGTTTCAAACAACTCCCACACTTAAGTTCACAGTACAACCTTACAAACATTAAGTGTAGTAAAATAGCATATATAAACAATTATGCATAAAACCGGGGCTTACCTTCAATTGCTGGGGCCGCAGAGAAATCCTCAGTAGCAGGCTCCGGAGCTACCTCCTGAACTTCCTCTTGGTCAGCTCCTTGCTTGGGAATGAACATGTACTCTCTGTCAAAGGAGGTTGTAATCTATTTAATGTGATGCATAAGATGCATGTGCATTTATAGCATGCAGATGTGTCGGCGTCTCGGACCCAGGGGGTCCCTTGGACCAACCAGTGAAATCGCTGCGTGCCCCTGCCCAGATGGGTTGGCGTGGGATGGAACACAAGAGGTGGGACAAGCCTTGTATTATCCTGCACCAGGGGTGCCGCTCGTAGTAGGGGTTACAAGTGCGTCGCGTGGGAGAGAGAGAGACACAGAGTTCGTCCGCCGCTTCCCCCGCGCGAACCCCCCTCAGGGTGGCCCTGGACCTCCCTTTTATAGAGGCAAGGAGAGGGTCCAGACATACAACAGGGGGTGTAGCTATGCGCTAACGTGTCCGACAGTGGAGTGCCTAAGCCCTGTGTACATGCCAACGTGGCCGTTGGGGGAGAGCTTGGGCCCTATACATGTGATGGCGTGGCCGTTGGAGGAGCGCCTGAGTCCTGTAGGAGCATAGCTGGCAGCGCGGCGAGGATCCTGCTGACGTCTCCTTGCTGTCGTAAGGGGCTGAGAGCCACCAGCGTCATGGTGCACGCGGGGCACCATCATTACCCATCGTCGGGGTAAGCCAGATGGGACGCCGGTCTTGTTCCTTGTAGCCTGAGCAGGCTAGGAATAGGGAAATGATGTATCCCCTGTTAGCGCGTCGGTCCGAGCCTAGGGTCGGTCGAGGCAGAAACTTCTCTTGAGGCCGAGGCTGGGGTCGGGCGAGGACGTGATTCCTCCCGAGACCGGGGTCAAGGCCAAGTCCGGGGGTCAGGCGAGGCGGAGACCTCCTCCTGAGGCCGGAGCCTGAGGTCGGGCGAGGCGGAAACCTCCTCCCGAGGCTGGAGCATGAGGTCGGGCGAGGCGGAGCTTCCTGTTGCACCCGAGGCTGAACTCGGTGGTTGATCGTGACTTGTTGTCAGTCGTTGCCGGGGTGGCTGACACGGCAGTCGGAGCGGAGCGAGCGGCGCTGTTTTCCTATCATATCAGACAGTAAAGAAGAGGGGCGAAGTGACTGCGGTCACTTCGGCCTGCCCGTCTGAGGCGCGTGTGTCAGGATACGGCGTCAGGCATCCCCTGCACTTAATGCGCCTGCGAAGCGGTCGGTTGGTGAGGCGGTCTGGCCAAGGTTGCTTCACAATGAAGCCTGCCCGAGCCGGGCCTTGGGAGAGTCGAGGGGGTGCCCGCTGCCTGAGGAGGCCCTCGGGCGAGGTGTGAACTCGTCTGGGACTACTGTTCCAACCCGAGGTTGGGCTCGGGTGAGATCGCGTCCCTCGGGTAGACGAAGTCTTGACTTGAACCGCACCCGTCAGTTGGTCTGAGGGTGTTTACCAGCCATGATTAGGAGTGTTGGGGGTACCCCTAATTATGGTACCCGACAGTAGCCCCCGAGCCTCGAAGGGAGTGTTGGTACTCGCTTGGAGGCTTTTGCCGCGTTTTTGGTGAGGGGACCGACCTTTCTCGGTTTTTGCCTTGTTCTGGTGGGTGCGCACGAGCGCACCCGCCGGGTGTAGCCCCCGATGCATCGGAGCAGTGGTTTGACTCCTCTTAGGTCTGAATGCTTTTCGTGGTGCTTTGGCCGGTCTGATTGTTCCCTCATGCGGCCCGGCCGTAGCCCAGGTGCGTGGTCGGGTTCCAAGTTATCAAGCTGGTTTGTTAACGCTGTCAACAGTTTTGGCCGTAGCCGGGTGCGAGAGCAGCCCCCGAGCCTCTGTACGGAGCGAGAGGATGATCAAGGACTTTCCCTACTTTTATCATACGCCCCTGCGTCGCCTTTCTGCAAGGAGGGCGCCGAACATGGTGTTTCCAGTGAGCTGCTAACGGGTGATCCGAGTGGACGCCCATGCCCCGTTTGTTAGGGGTCGGCTGGTGGCCCAGAGGCGCGCTCCAAAAATACCTGTGGGTGATTTGCCGGACCCAGACCCCTTCGACAGGGTCCGAGGGCTCGATGCCTCCCTCCGGTGGGATTCCGTTACAAATCGTTCCCGCCGGTCTCGGAAATGTCCTAGGGTACCTCGGGAGCATAGCCCGAGCCTTGGCTATGTATCGAACGTATCCAGAGTCATCCCTCACTCTGCGTGCTCTGGGGTGACTATCGAACCCTTTCGAGGGGCCAGCCTACGAACCCCTGATCAGTAGTGGGCACGGAGCCCGAGCGCTCTGGGGCGGCTGTCGAACCCTTCCGAGGGGCCAGCCTTCAAACCCCTGATCAGTAATGGGCTTGAGGTCCGAGTGCTCTAGGGCGGCTGTCAAAACCCTTCCGAGGGGCCAGCCTTCGAACCCCTGATCAGTAGGAGGGCTCGGGGCCCGCTTCCTTCGCCGAGAAGGATCCTTTCCACAACATCCCCTTTCCCGGTCCCTGTAGTAAGAGAGAGATAGAGAGAGGAGGAGGAGAAGGATATGAATTTAAATAAGGTGGCGCACCTTCTTTGACGCGGTCATTATGGCGAAGGCGAAGCGACGCTCGCCTCGCCTGCTAGAGGTGTCGCCTGCTCCGTCGGGAAGTTAATGCGACAGGACGGGCGATTCGCGTGGCGCTCGTTGCGCGTGCGAGCCGTTCGAGGAACGGGAAGATCGCTTTTTCTTCAAGTTTTGAATTTTGCGGCGAGTTCGGGCGAAGTTTTTGAACGGTTCTCGCCCGGGCCTTTATATACTCGGAAGGGGGGCCGGCAGTGGTTCGTCACTCTGCCATTTGCGTCTGCCTTTTGCTCTGGTTTTCGCAACATAAGAGAGTAGCCAGGGAAAAGGAAACCGCGCACCTCATCTTCTCTGCCTCCACCACCTCCGCTTGGTGATGGCTGACAGGGTGACCGTTGTCCCGCCGCGCGACCCGTGGCCCTCCTCCACCGTCGTCGCGAAGGATCTGGAGGCCCTCGTCGCTGATGGTCTGCTCCGTCCCCTCTCTGGTGGGGCACAGCCGGAGTGGATGGCCCCGAGCGAGGCCGTCCCTTCCCCGCCGCCGGGGTACGTGGTTAGCTTCATCGCTTTCCATGAGCGGGGGTTTGGAGTGCCAGCGAGCCGCTTTATGCGAGCGCTCCTGCACCACTACGGGGTGGAGCTGCACAACCTCAACCCCAACTCCATTGTGCAAGCAGCCATCTTCGCGACGGTTTGTGAGGGTTTTCTGGGGATCGAGGTTCACTGGGATCTATGGACCCACCTCTTCTCCACGGAGCTCTTCGCCCTAACGACGGACGCAAAGAAGGTCCGTATGGCGGTGTGGGCCGATGGCTGCACCCTCCAGCTGAGGCAGGGGCGCGCACAGCAGTACATCCTTGCCATCCTTGTGTCTTCGAACAAGGGGTGGCAGCGCCGATGGTTTTATCTCCGGAACGACGATGGGAGGCTCCCGTCGTTTTCTCAACGAGTGGTGACCGCCGCTGGTAGCAACTGGCGCTGGGGTGCCACACGCGAGAAACAGGAGAAGCTCCAGCCTATTCTGCAAGCCTTGCAGAAGTTACGGGACGGGGGCCTTACCGCTGTGGGGGTTGTTGCCGCCATCCATCGCCAGAGGGTGCTCCCTTTGGCAGAGCGGCGGTTGCAGCTCTCGGAGATGAGACTGGGGGTCGATCTGGAGGGCTCGCAGATGTCCTCGGCCTCCCTCCCTGACGACGACCTCCGCAGGCGGGTAGCGGGTACGGTAGGGAGGCTAGAGGCCGGCGCCCTTACCCAGCCTGCGATGCGTCCCGACCATGGATATGTTTCCCTGGTAAGTATCCGATTCTTCTCCCGTACTGCGCCGAGTTGCCTCCGATTCCCACTGTTGGGGTCTTTGCTCTTCCAGGGGTTAAGTTTTTACAAACCCGCCCTGCCGCGGGTCCTAGAGGACGTGGTGGACCGAGCCACACGGAGGAGAAGAAGAAGGACGCGGAGAAGGCTCGGGCTCGCGAGCGGATGCAAGCTCGGGACGCCTTGGAGAAGCGTCGTTGGAGACAAGAGAGGGACGGGCTCCCGAGGGAGCCGTCACCGGAGACACCCGATGATGATGATGACGACGACATGATGGCCCATCTTGGCCTCAGCCCGAACCCAGGGCCGGGCCAGGGGTTGCCGTGCCAGCCTCCAAGTGGGCTGGTACCAGCAGTGCCCGAGGCCGGGACATCGGGGTCCCAGTCCGAGGAGCGGAGGCAGGCCGAGGGGGCACCTGACCCCTCAGCCGGGGTGGCTGCATTGACTCCGGGGAGTCAGGCAGACCCCTTTGTCTTCCAGGGGCAAGTGCCCGCGCCGGTCGCATAGGAGGTCAACCCTCCGGCCGCTACGGCGACGCCTGGGCAGGCTGCCCCTTCGGCGCCTCGGGCGCCCGAGGTGGGAGCGACGCCGAAGTCAGTAGCAGGGAAACCATTGGCAGCGCCCGCGGGGATCGAGGCCCGAGGGACCTCCCCACAGGCACGATTGGCCTTGGTCTGGAGCGGGTAAGTGTGTGAGAATGCCTCTGTTTTAGCTTCTTTCGTCGCGTGCCTTGAACTTGCTTTCTCTCTTCCTTTCAGCAAGCGGAGGCAGGGTCTGACCGGCCTGACCCCCACGAAGGCCCTTAAGACGGTGCCGGTGTCTGCAGCCAGTGCCACGGCGTGCCATGCCGGTTGGGCGGCCTCCGCACAGGATGCTCTCGAGCGGGAGGCCCAGGCGGCACGAGCTACCATGGAGCAAGCTTCCCAGGCCGACCCCTTCGTTGGGGCGGTCGTTGTGCCGGGGGGCTGCTGACGCGGCCGTGGCTCCGAGCCCGCCTGACGTGTTACCGGTGTTGGCGTCGACTTCTGCCGTGGTCATTGCCGATTCACCCGCGGAGCCGTCCACCATCCCCGATCTCCCCATTCCTGGCCCTGAGGAGGGGGCCAACGCTGTTGCCGAGGTCGGCGACCGAAATCCCTCCACCTTAGCAGAGGGGGAACCTAGCGCGTCGGTGGCGAGGGTGCCCGACGTGTTGACTGCAGGGGAACCCGACGCCTTGGCGGAGGAGCACTCAACGCCGCGGCCCTTCTCGGGGGGCGGCACCCTCATCCCCACGCAGCGCAACCCCAATGAGTGGTGTGGGTACGCGTTCCGGTTCTGGAGCCGCGGCGCCTCGAAACCCCTCCTCGTCCTCAACGATGAGCAGGAGGAGCAGTCTTAGGATGAGCTCCGTGAGTATGCCGAGGCGGCGATGGGGTCGCTTCGGTCGACCATGGAGATCCTTTCCAGGGATGTTCCCAGGGTCCTCCAGGTAAGGATTTCAGTCGCGTACCTTGCGTGGCCAAGGCATTCTTTGTAATATCTTGTCTTCCTTGCTCAGGAACTGGCGGATGTAAGCACCGCCAAGTCGCTGTTCATCCACCGCGAGAGCGGCGTCTGGGGTTCGCTGCGGTCCCAAAGGGCCGCGCTTGCCCAGGCTAACGAGCGCCTTGCTCGACAGGGCACCGAGCTGGCGGACCTTCGGCTGCTTCGTGATGATCTGAAGGCGGAGGCAGCGGCGGCGCAGGCAGAGGCAGCAGCGGCACGGACGGAGGCATAACAGTGGCAGTTGGAGCTCGGCCAGGCCATCGACGAGCGGGACCAATCTCAGAACCAAGCTGCCCAGGCCGTAGGCCGGGCGGAGGCTCTTGAGGGTCAGCTGACAGAGGCGTCTGCTCGGGCGGGGGCCCTTGCGGTGGACCTGGCCGTGGCCATCGGATCAGCCCGGTCAGCCCAAGTCGTGGCTTCGCAGGAGCGTGCCCGGGCTAAAGGTACGTGTCGCCTGCTTCGCGACTTCAATTCCGCTTCACTCTTCAACTCGTGTCTGAAGAATTTTGATCGGCTATGTGCAGAGCTTGAGAGGGCTATTAATGAGTCCGCCAAGGCACACGCCCGGGCAGCTGAGCAGAATGAGGCCGACTGTGTGACTATGTCCGAGGCTATCTTAGGCTTTTGTCGAGCCTTTGACCTCAACGACGTCCCCTCGGGTAGCTCCCCCCAGAGTCATCTGCGGGCCTTGGGCGGCCATGTGCGTAGCAGACTCCGCGGGGTGCTGCATCACGACGTTAGGCGGGCCTTCGCCGTGCTCGCTTCCCACTACGATGTGGACTTGGAGCGGGTCAGCGAGGGGTACTGTCTACCCGATGATGACGAGGCCACCCTAGACGAGGTCTAGAGGCTTGACGCGGCCGCCGAGGGCCCGAGCACGGTGCTGGCCTCCTCCTTCGAGGTGGAGATCCTTCCGCCCGCGTCGTCACCCGAGGCTGGGCTAGACCTCGCCGAAGGCGGGAACGGCGCCAAGGGCGCAGCTGCTTCCCCTACCGACGCCTGATCCTACTGGAGCAGTTTATTCGTAGCATGCGTGTGTTCTTTGCGGCCGTCGAGGCCTAAACACTTTCATCGTCGTACCATGAAGTTATTCTTTCTTTTCCTCTTGTTTCGTGCGCCATGACTTGTTCGTAGGTAGCAGAACCACTTGTCCGAGCGAGAGTTACTTTTCGCGGAAGGTGGCGAGTGGGGTATCCGTATCCCGGAGGCGTAGGAGTCCCTCGGCTCGGTCGGCCTTGCCACTTACGTGTACTCTCGTCGTTTTTAGGATCCCGCTATCGATACAGAAGTCGAAGGCACGAAAGGTTGTTTTGGTAGAAAATTTTTCCGAGGAAAATTTTGACGCGGAGGGGGTTCCCCCCTTCTAGCCCCCGAGGGAGGGTCGGGCTTTGCTGAGGCAAGGCCTACCCTTCCTTGACGGTTAGACTCTGTGTATGTAAACGAGGTACATGAACGACTTAAAACATCTTAAGGGTAGAAACGACGTAGTTGTTGGATGTTCCAAGCGTTGCTGTAGACCTCGCCTTGGTCGTTGGCCAGCTTGTATGTTCCGGGCTTCAAGATCTTGGTGATGATGAAGGGCCCTTCCTAGGGAGGAGTGAGCTTGTGGCGCCCTCGGGTGTCCTATCGCAGGCGAAGCACCAAGTCTCCCACTTGGAAGCCTCAGGACCGAACGCTTCGGGCGTGGTAGCGCCGCAGCGACTGCTGGTACCGTGCCGAATGTAGTAAGGCAACGTCCCGAGCTTCCTCGAGTTGGTCCAGCGAGTCTTCTCGGCTGGTCTGGTTGCTTCGGTCGTCGTACGCCTTGGTCCTCGGGGAGCCGTATTCTAAGTCCGTGGGGAGGATGGCCTCGGCCCCATAGACTAGAAAGAATGGTGTAAAACCCGTGGCGCGGCTCGGCGTCGTCCTCAGACTCTAGACTACCGAGGGTAGCTCTTTCATCCACCGCTTGCCGAACTTGTTGAGGTCATTGTAGATCCTCGGTTTTAGCCCCTACAAAATCATACTGTTGGCACGCTCCACCTGCCCATTCATCATGGGATGAGCTATGGCGGCCCAGTCCACACGGATGTGGTGGTCGTCGCAGAAGTCCAGGAACTTTTTTCCGGTGAACTGCGTGCCATTGTCGGTGATGATTGAGTTTGGGACCTCGAATCGATGGATGATGTTGGTGAAAAACGCCACCGCCTACTCGGACCTGATGCTGGTCAAGGGTCGAACCTCGATCTACTTGGAGAATTTATCGATGGCGACCAGAAGGTGTGAGAAGCCCTCGGGTGCCTTCTACAAGGGACCGACGAGGTCTAGACCCCACACAGCAAATGGCCAGGTGATGGGTATCGTCTGCAAGGCCTGAGCGGGCAGATGCGTCTGCTTTGCGTAGAATTGACACCCCCGGCAGGAGCGCACAATCCTAGTGGCATCGGCCACCGTGGTTGGCCAGTAGAAATCTTGTCGGAAGGCATTCCCCACGAGGGCTCGAGGTGCTGCATGGTGGCCGCAAGCCCCCGAGTGTATTTCTTGCAACAGCTCTTGTCCTTGGGCGATAGATATGCATCATTGGAGGATGCCCGAGGGGCTGTGGTGATAGAGCTCTTTTTCATCTCCCAGCAAGACGAATGACTTGGCACGCCGAGCCAGCCGCTGAGCTTTGGTCTTGTCGATGGGATGCTCTCCTCGAAGGAGATATTCCAGGTACGGGGTCTGCCAGTTCGGATCTGGCGTGACCCCATTCTGTTCCTCCTCGACGGGCAAGGCCCCTTCCTCAATGGCCGAGGGTGCCTCGGGTTCGGCCGAGGGTACCTCGGGCTCGGTCGAGGGTACCTCGGGCTGGCTCGAGGCTTCCTCAGGCTCGGGCGCGTCGTCGATCTTGACGGATGGTTGATGTAGGTCTCTGGAGAAGACGTCCGGGGGAACCGTCGTTCGCCCCGAGGCTATTTTCGCCAGCTCGTCCGCAGTCTCGTTGTACTGTCGGGCGATGTGTTTGAGCTCCAGCCCGTAGAACTTGTTTTCCAGGCGCCGGACTTCATCGCAGTAGGCTTCCATCCTCTGGTCACGGCAGTGGGAGTTCTTCATGACTTGGTCGATGACAAGCTGTGAGTCACCTCGAGCGTCGAGGCACCGGACCCCTAGCCGACGGTGATGCGCAGCCCGTTAACCAGAGCCTCGTACTCGGCCACGTTGTTTGATGCCGGAAAATGGAGGCGAATGACGTAGCGGAGATGCTTTCCGAGGGGTGAAACGAAGAGCAGGCCAGCGCCTGCTCCTGTTTTCATGAGTGACCCATCGAAGTACATGGTCCAGAGCTCGGGCTGGATTGGAGTTGTCGGTAACTGGGTGTCAATCCACTTAGCCAGGAAGTCTGCCAAGACCTGGGATTTTATGGCCTTCTGAGGAGCGAATGATAGCGTTTCGCCCATAAGTTCCACCACCCACTTTGCTATCCTACCCGAGGCCTCGCGACACTAGATTATCTCCCCCAGGGGGAAGGATGACACCACAGTCACCGGATGAGACTCGAAGTAGTGTCACAACTTTCGTCGTGTCAGAATCACTGCGTAGAGCAGCTTCTGGATCTGTGGGTAGCGGACTTTGGTCTCGGAAAGCACTTCGCTGATGAAGTAGACCGGCCTCTGGACGGGCAGTGCATGCCCTTCTTCTCGTCTCTCGACTACGATCGCGGCGCTGACCACCTGAGTAGTTGTGGCTACGTAGATCAAGAGGGCTTCTCCTGCGGCGGGGGGCACCAGGATGGGTGTGTTCGTAAGGAGCGCCTTAAGGTTTCCGATGGCTTCCTCGGCCTCGGGGGTCCAAGTGAAGTACTCGGCCTTCCTTAAGAGGCGGTATAGAGGCAAGCCTTTCTCACCAAGGCATGAGATGAAGCGGCTCAGAGCCGCAAGGCATCCCATGACCCTCTGTATTCCTTTCAAATCTTTGATCGGTCCCATGTTGGTGATGGCCGCGATTTTCTCCGGATTGGCCTCGATGCCTCGCTTGGAGACGATGAATCCAAGGAGCATGCCTCGGGGGACTCCGAAGACACACTTCTCGGGATTGAGTTTCACGCCTTTCGCTCTCAGACACTTGAATGTCGTTTCAAGGTCAGAGAGGAGGTCGGGGGCTCTCTTCGTCTTGACAACGATGTCATCGACGTAAGCCTCGACCGTTCTGCCGATGTGTTCTCCGAACACGTGGTTCATGCACCTCTGGTAAGTGGCGCCCGCATTCCTCAAACCAAATGGCATTGTAGTGTAACAGTACATGCCAAAAGGTGTGATGAAAGAAGTCGCGAGCTGGTCGGACTCTTTCATCTTGATTTGGTGATAGCCTGAGTAGGCATCGAGGAATGACAGGGTTTCGCACCCAGCAGTGGAGTCCACGATTTGATCGATGCGAGGTAGAGGATAGGGAACTTTCGGACATGCTTTATTTAGACCAGTGTAGTCTACACACATCCTCCATTTCCCATCCTTCTTCCTTACAAGAACAGGGTTAGCTAACCATTCGGGATGGAATACCTCTTTGATAAACCCTGCCACGAGTAGCTTGTGGATCTCCTCGCCTATGACCCTGCGCTTTTCTTCATCAAAACGGCGCAGGGTTTGCTTCACGGGTCGGGCTCCAGCTCTGATGTCTAGTGAGTGCTCGGCGACATCCCTCGGTATGCCGGGCATGTCCGAGGGACTCCACGCAAAGACTTCGGCATTTGCATGGAGAAAGTCAACGAGCACTGCTTCCTATTTGGGGTCGAGCTCGGAGCCGATCCGAACTTTCTTGCTGGTGTCGTTGCTGGGGTCGAGAGAGACGGACTTGACCGCCTCAACTGGTTCGAAGTTGCCGGCGTGCCGCTTCGTGTCGGGCGCCTCCTTGGAGAGGCGTTCCAGGTCGGCGATGAGGGCCTCGGCGTACTCCACGCACTCCATGTCGCATTCGTACGCGTGGCGGTACGTGGATCCGATGGTGATGATCCCATTCGGGCCCGACATCTTGAGCTTGAGGTAGGTGTAGTTGGGGACGGCCATGAACTTGGCGTAGCATGGTCTTCCCAATACCGCATGGTAGGTTCCTCGGAACCCGACGACCTCAAAGGTGAGAGCTTTCTTTTGGAAGTTAGAGGGAGTTCCGAAGTAGACAGGTAAGTCGATCCGTCCGAGGGGTAGGATTCGCTTCCCGGGCGCGATCCCGTGGAAGAGTGCCGCACCGGCCCGGACTTCGGACCGATCAACCCCTAAGAGTTCCAGGGTCTCGGCGTAGATGATGTTAAGGATGCTGGCTCCGTCCATGAGGACCTTGGAGAGCCTAACATTGCCGATGATCGGTGTCACACCCGGATTTTAGGGGTCCAAAACCTGGGCGCGAACATAATCACCAGGTGTGCTGGGACCAAGTCTCACACATATGATGAATCATGGCACATGATCGAATGTCACATCTTTAAATATAACAGGAGTTCTATACAAAATAAATAATTACATTATAAGGAGACAACGGTTCAGCAACCCGAAGTTGACTGGGAGACGACGGCCTAGACCTCTCACGAACACATCGCAGCATCCTCCATGTGCATCATCCTGCGATACCTGTTCTTGACCTGTGGGGGGGTGTGAGACAGCAAGAGTGAGCTCACATACGTTCATCGCTCAACAAGTTGTGGGGAATAATGTGCATGAACTCGCCAAAGGTGGGAGCTCACGTGAAGTGTAAGGCTTACCAAAGAAGATGGTTAGAGCTGAGCATTGCTTTTAAAGTTGGTCAAAATTTTATTAGCAGTTACTAAGTATAAGTAAATACCAGCCCAATTAAATAGTAGAACAAAAGTAACAACTTCACCTGCGATGCAATGCATATGACAAATTGAGTTTAAGTTCCATAATTTAATCATGTGAGTGTCCGAGCCGCTCTTGACCGTGAGCATGGCTAGTATACCAGTTTTACACTCTGCAGAGGTTGCGCATCTTTACCCACAAGTCGTGTATCCCATGTCGCCAGGGTTTGCAAGGCCCTTAGACACTACCGAGGTGAATGGCTAGGGATCCACTACGAGGCCTTTACAAAGTTCCACTAGCTTCCGAAAACCCGCTACAGTTTATAGGAAGTTCCAATGCAGGAATCCCTTGCAGGACCGCCATCGCAGCAAAATCCTCCCGAGGGCCTCCCTACACTGACCACTCCCCTACTGCCCTTGCCCCTTTCGGGTAAGGTAGTCTTCCACTAGCTTTCCTAATTAATCAGCCAAGGGGTCCCATTCCTCCCTTGTGGTAGCACTGTTTTCCCGGGTGGTCGCTCCATGTTCCAATTAACATAATGATCTTATCATGAACAATAAATAACAACTGATAACAAAAGTGTAATCATGAATAGTGTATCTCCATACCCAAAACCACATATAGCACTAGCAAGTACTACCCAGAAAGTTCAGTGGTAAACAAGGTATAAAGATAGACAAACTAGGGTAACCTATTGGGTCCCATCAAAATTAACCTATGCAGATCATTATGATTAATTAGAACATGAGTGGGTAAAAAGAAGTGATCAAGGGCACAACTTGCCTGGGACTTGAGATTCCAGGTACCAGGATGGTCTTCAGATGACACGTGTCCTCACTGCTAATCGTAGCAATACAAACAAACGTGGTATAGGCAAAATTAACATTACACCAAACATAGGTACAAACTGAATAATAATGATCTATGTGAAGCTACGAGATCGTAGGAACAAGAACCGCTAAATTCGGAGCTACGGATATTGAGTTATGAATTTCTGAAATCATTTGGCACCTAGAATAGATTAATTCAAAAGAAATATTTTAATCCAAGTATCATGGTTAAACAAAGGTACTAGGTGATACACAATATTAATACAAAATTATTGCAATTGGAATGACTCAATTTGGAGTTAAAATAAATTAACTATTAATTTTACATGTTTCTAGCATTTATTTTCACATTAAAATTACTTTCTAAATTTATTTTTCTGATTTTTCTATCTCTCTGGACCGCGCATCAAATTCTGTAAAGTATAGGGGCCCCTGCGCAAATGTTCTTCAACACTCAGAACCACACCCGCATGGACGGCGGGTTAATTTGGAATAAGCTGAGGGGCTCTTATGCAAAACGCACCGGCCGAAGGGGTATCTGCCGTTGTGAGCCGTTGGATAGAAAGGCCATGGCACGGATTAGATTGCTTCTTATGAACAAACCGTTACACGTTAACGGCCATAGGATCGAGATCCAATGGTCAAGGTTTTTAAATAGCACGGACCGCTCAGCAACCACCCAATCTAATATTAACGGTTGAGATCTTCGATCCACGGAGATCAGCATAGATCCGACCGATCCCCAATCAATGCTCCAGATCGACCTCACGCAGAACGTTTACTCAGATCCAATCTAAGCCTTTGATCTATCGATTGGTGGTCACGATTTAACGCAGCAGGAGGTATACACGACTCCAAATCTGGTGCGCCCGTTGAGCATCCAACGGCCGAGGTCGAACCAACCTCCCATCGCCCTGAGTCCAGTGCCGCCGACGACCAGCGCGGTGGCGCCATCGCCGGTGAAGGTCAGGACACGATTCTAGCGCGTAAACTCTCAGAGTATCGGTGTTACATGCGAAGGAGACGATGGCGAATCTATATGGGATAGTCCATACCGTGAGTTTGGCGATGGTCTGCCCTAACCGCGGTGGTGATTGATCCACGGCGAAGCCCGCCGTCGATGAGGTATTTCCGAGGTCCACGCTGCAGAGCCCGTTACCACGCACGGTTTCAATCACTGGAAATCGCGAGCATGGTAGGGACGCGTAAGAGCAGAGGCGGCTGGAGGCACGGGTGCGCCATGGCGAGCGCACCACCGCAGTCAGTGCAGAGCAGAGGCGGCACACGGAGGATCCAGGGCCCACCGGCATGGCTGGGGAACAGGGGCACGCCGCGACCACCATGGCGCCATGTCCGGGCATAGAGGCACAACTGGAGAAGCGGAGGGAGGAGTGGAGTGGCAGGGGCCCGACGGAGGAGCCCAGCCACCGGAGGGTGCTCGCCATGGGGGAGGCGGCTGAGGAGGGACGAGAGGAACGGGTTTGCAAGGGGGCCGATTTTATCCCCAAGAACAGATGGAGTCCGACTAGGCGCAGATCGAGGAACTGAACTCCACCCTGCTAGAGATTTTGTTGCACGCGCGAAGCTCGGGAGGTAGGCAACAGGAGAACCGGAGGATCCCAACGACCGTTCTAGAAAAAGCTTCACGACCTGAGTCCGTCCTGAGGTGGATGAAGGCCCTGGATGGTGGGTCCCAGATGTCATCGTGTGTGCACACCAGGCGCGGCCGTCTAATGTGTGGGCGAGTGGAAGATGGAGCGGGCCCCGTAGAACGGTGACGCGGTGCACAGGCTGCTCCAGATGGGACTTGGGCCAAGGGAGTGGAATCAGCCCAAGAGGTATAGGTGATCCCTTTTTTTCTTTTCTTTTATAAATTTCCTGCTTTGTTTTCAAATTCCAAATTTCAAGTATTCAAATCAAAGTCAATTTCTATTTTGGATTTCAGATAAAAATTAAACATAACCCTAATGGAAATTTAAACTCTAATGTTTATCGTGTTATTATTTGTTTTCTTTGTCATTTATTTACCGAAGGAATAAAGGGTTCCATAAAATTTTTCTTTCTCATTTTCTATTTTCTATTTTCATTTATAATTTGATGTCAAGTTTAAATTAGGATTCCTTATTGTAATATAATGTATTACCATAAATTTATAAGTATAAGATGCCCACTCTTTCATATGACTATTTTAATTGATTATGAACAGGAATTGCCTACTAAATTCCAAAGGTTTCAAAAATTCTAAAATCTCTATCATAGATATTCTTATTTCTTTGTTTTATTATTTTACTATTATTATTATTATTATTTTGCTACCAATTTTGGGCTTTACAATCGGATCGACGATGAGCGGGTACCTTCCTGGGCTTGGCACGAAGTCGGGGTGGTCGCCTTGGTCGAAGGTGATAGGCTTGTCGGACCAGTCTAGGTAGACTGGCGCTGCCACCTTCACCAAGCAAACTTCCCGGCGCTCCTGCTTGTGGTGCCGAGCCGAGGCGTTTGCCGCCTGCCCGTCGTAGATCATGAAGCAGTTATGGACTTCCGGGAATCCCTCTTCCTTGCCGCCCTCCTTCTTGTCGTTGTCATGGCCCTTGCCATCCTCCGCCGGGGGCCCGGTCTTATGGAAGTAGTGCCGGAGCATGACACATTCTTCGAGGGTGTGCTTGACGGGCCCCTGGTGATAGGGGCATGGCCCTTTGAGCATTTTGTCGAACGCGCCGGCCCCTCCAGGAGGTTTCTGAGGGTTCCTGTGCTCGGCCGCAGCGACGAGATTCGCGTCTGCGGCGTCGCGCTTCGCTTGTGACTTGTTTTTAGCCTTCTTCTTCGTGCCCCGCTGGGCGGACGCCTCAGGGGCGTCTGTCTTCGGCTCTCCCTGAGGCTGCTTGTCCTTTCGGAAGATGGCTTCGACCGCCTCTTGACCCGAGGAGAACTTGGTGGCGATGTCCATCAGTTCGCTCGCACGGGTGGGAGTCTTGCGCCCCAGTTTGCTCACCAGGTCTCGGCAAGTGGTGCCGGCGAGGAAAGCCCCGATGACATCCGAGTCGGTAACGTTGGGCAGCTCGGTGCTCTGCTTTGAAAACCGCCGGATGTACTCTCGGAGGGACTCCCCTGGCTGCTGGCGGCAGCTTCGGAGGTCCCACGAGTTCCCAGGGCGCACGTACGTGCCTTGGAAGTTTCCCGCGAAAGCTTTGACCACATCGTCCCAGTCGGAGATCTGCACAGGAGGCAGATGCTCCAGCTAGGCTCGGGCGGCGTCGGAGAGGAAAAGGGGTAGATTAAGGATGATGAGGTTGTCATCATTCGCCCCTCCCAACTGGCATGCCAGTCGGTAGTCCGCGAGCCACAGCTCCGGCCTCGTCTCCCCCGAGTACTTGGTGATGGTAGTCGGGGCTTGGAAACGGGCAGGGAACGGCGCTCATCGTATGGCCCGGCTGAAGACTCACGGACCGGGTGGTTCGGGCGAAGGACTGTGATCCTCCTCACTGTTGCAGCGTCCCCCACGCCTGGGATGCTAGCCTCGGCGCACCTTCTCGTCGAGGTAGGCTCGATGGTCGAGATGGTGGTGCTCGTTGCCGAGGCGTTCCCGGGCGGCAGGCGCCTCGTCCCGCGTGCGCTCGGGATGGACCGAGGCTTCCCGAATGCGCCGGGAGGACACCGTGTGATGCTCCGAGGGGTCAGCTCGCTTGCGGGAGGCGGAGCTCTCAGCTCATCGAACCGCGGCGCCTTCTAGGAGATTCTTGAGTTTGCCCTAGATACGCCGTCCCTCGGTGGTGGATGGCTTCGGCATGGCTCGAAGCAGCATCGCCGCTGCAGCTAGGTCCTGGCCGGACCCGCTGACGGCCGGGGGCAGCGCTGCCCTGGCATTGTCGATGATGCGGCGCCGGATGTCTTGGGCCCGATGACAGGCTTCTCTGGCGAGTGTTCGGCCTGCCCACTCTTGTTTGATGTTCTGTCGGAGCTGTACAAGCCGGCCTGCTTCCCCGTCGACCTGGGCCTGCATCTCACGGATTTGCTCGAGCTGTATGTCCTGACCCCCCGCAGGAACTGGGACCACAGCTAGCTCCCGCGGGATGTCAACGCGAGATGCGGGCCCAGGGGGATCGTCAACCTCTGGCATACCGAGGTGGTTGCCTTTGTTGTGATCTCCCAGATCGACGTGGAAACATTCGCGACTTGGGCCGTAACCCTCGTCACCAAGGTCATGGCCATCATCAGAACAACCGGAGAGGCAGTGGTCACATGCGGACATGAAGCCCCGCATGGCACCAGGGTCATTGAGGGCAGAGAAATCCCAACCGGAGTCGGGGTCGTCCTCTTCCTCAGAACCCACCGGTCCGAAGGTTGAGACGGCTGTCAGTCGGTCCCAGGTCGACCACATGTGGTACCCCGAAAGGTTTGGATACGCCTTTACGAAGGCGCTCACCATAGCGGGGTCGCTAGGTGGATCGAAGCTAAACCGAAAAGGTACAGGATGGAAAACGAACGGTACCTCTCGGTCGTCGGACGGTGGTGAAGTCGTGTCGGGGGCGGAGCACACCGTCATCTCAGGTACGAGGGTAACGCCCAACAGGTCCTTTGCGAGGATGCTGGCGTCATCAGTCCGCTTGGGGCTGACGCGTCACGGGGAAGCGACACCCGCCGTCGTCTTAGGTGCGAGGACAATGCCCGACATGTCCCCTGGGGGAGTGCCGAGTTCGTCGACTCGCTCTAGTGCGACAGCCAACAAGGTGCCGCCTCCTGCGTGGCCATGGTTGCCTCGTCTCCGCCTCCTCCGACGAGGAGGGTGGCGGGGACGACCGGAGTGCTCCTCTTCTGCCGCGGGGAGATGCTGTCGTAGAGCTCACCGCCGCCGGGCGAGTCGGAGACCGTCGTTGTCGTCACGCCGCGGGGGGAGGAGTACCATGTCGTAGCTGCCGTCGAGGGACATGAACTCGAGACTCCTGAAGCGGAGCACCGTCCTAGGCTAAAGAGGTTGCTAAAGCCTCCCCATCTGGAACTCAACAGGAAGGTGTTCGTTAACACGCAGCAGGCCCCTACCTGGCGCGCCAACTGTCGGCGTCTCGGACCTGGGGGGGTCCCTTGGATCGACTAGTGAAATCGTTGCGTTCCCCTGCCCAGATGGGTTGGCGCGGGATGGAACACAAGAGGTGGGACAAGCCTTGTATTATCCTGCACCAGGGGTGCCGCTCGTAGTAGGGATTACAAGCGCGTCGCGTGGGGGAGAGAGACACAGAGTTCGTCCACCGCTTCCCCCGCGCGAACCCCCCTCAGGGTGGCCCTGGACCTCCCTTTTATAGAGGCAAGGAGAGGGTCCAGATGTACAACGGGGGGCGTAGCTATGCGCTAACGTGTCCGGCAGTGGAGTGCCTAAGCCCTGTGTACATGCCAACGTGGCCATTGGGGGAGAGCTTGGGCCCTGTACATGTGATGGCATGGCTGTCGGAGGAGCGCCTGAGTCCTATAGGAGCACAACTGGCAGCGCGGCGAGGATCCTGCTGACGTCTCCTTGCTGTCGTAAGGGGCTGAGAGCCACCGGCATCATGGTGCACGCGGGGCACCATCATTACCCGTTGCCGGGGTAAGCCAGATGGGACGCCGGTCTTGTTCCTTGTAGCCTGAGCAGGCTAGGAATAGGGAAATGATGTATCCCCTGTTAGCGCGGTCGGTCCGAGCCCAGGGTCGGTCGAGGCGGAGACTTCTCTTAAGGCCGAGGCCGGGGTCGGGCGAGGACGTGATTCCTCCCGAGACCGAGGTCGAGGCCGAGTCCGGGGGTCGGGCGAGGCGGAGACCTCCTCCTGAGGCTGGAGCCTGAGGTCGAGTGAGGCGGAAACCTCCTCCCGAGGCCGAAGCATGAGGTCGGGCGAGGCGGAGCTTCTTGTTGCGCTCGAGGCTGAACTCGGTGGTTGATCATGACTTGTTGTCAGTCGTCGCCGGGGTGGCTGACACGGCAGTCGGAGCGGAGCGAGCGGCGCTGTTTTCCTGTCATATCAGACAGCAAAGAAGAGGGGCGAAGTGACTGCGGTCACTTTGGCCTGCCCGTCTGAGGCGCGTGCGTCAGGATACGGCGTTAGGCATCCCCTGCATTTAATGCGCCTGCGAAGCGGTCGGTTGGTGAGGCGGTCTGGCCAAGGTTGCTTCACAACGAAGCCTGCCTGAGCCGGGCCTCGGGAGAGCTGAGGGGGCGCCCGCTGCCTGAGGAGGCCCTCGGGCGAGGCGTGAACTCGTCTGGGACTACTGTTCCAACCCGAGGCTGGGCTCGGGTGAGATCGCGTCCCTCGGGTAGACGAAGTCTTAACTTGAACCGCACCCGTCAGTTGGTCTGAGGGTGTTTACCAGCCATGATTAGGAGCGTTGGGGGTACCCCTAATTATGGTACCCGACAAGATGATAAATATGATGCATGGTTGAGTAACACTAGGTCATTTAGTAATGTTAGGGTTTCTCTTTTTCTAACCCAAGTTCTTAGTAGTGTTCTTGCCGATTTTTAAGTTAAAGTGGTATCTAGTGGAAATAAGAGTGGGTACAGATTTAATTATTCCTTCAAGAAATTAGTGAAAGATCAGGTAAGTCTTTGTATTTTAAATGAACATGGGTAAGTCTTTACCTCTTTATTCTATTTTCCCTTAGGCCTTTAAAGATGGTTTGGACTATGAATGCTATTTAGAATTTTCCAAAACTTCTATAAAAATTACAGTAGATTATTATTGGTTAAAATAATTTGTCCTAGGAATTTGAGGGCAAAACTGATTAGAATAAAAAATAACAAAAACTAGGGTAGAGGGGTCAGTTTACACTAAATTTTCTATCTAGAAATGGTCGCTGCTCCAAAAGTTATTTTTACTGGTATTTAGATGCAATATCATGGTATTGTGTCAAAAATTACTTAACGATACTCTGAATATTTATCTATGATTTTCTAAAGTTGTGGGGATAAGAGGTGCTTATAATTAACTCTCATTTTGAAAAATGACAAACAACAGATTTGGTATTTTTCCTAATTCTTTCTTTGCTCAAGAGCAATTATTCCGAAGTTTGGTCAATTTTCCTTATAGGGAATGAGTTGTATGATTTTCTAAAGGTTTCTATAATTTCTCATGGGGCAGGGGGAAACATATTTCCTAGTTAAACTTAGGCCATTTTTATAATTTTCCTTGAAACCTTGTTGTTCAAGTATCCTAAGAAAAATAGGTTGGTCTTGCGGTTCACAAGTTTAGATCCTGATTTTATTTTTCAAAGAAATGGGTAGAAACCTAATTTTAATTATGATTTCTACTTAAATGAGAAAACTATGGTGCTTAGTATTTTTGTATGGCTCTACTGTTTAGTGGTTATCTCCTAAAAATTTCTCAGCCATAGTACTATAGTTCTAATAATTCTACTTCTATTTTTGCATAATACTTGATATCTTAAATACAATCTAAACTTCCAGAAACAGTACTGGACTAATGGGTTTCCTATTTTTGTTCTAAAGTTTACCTTGTCAAGAAACTAACAAAATTAGTTTGACTAAATTTGGGCAGATTTTGTTCAAGGTATGCATTTCTAAAGTTTTCTGCTGGTTAATTAAAGTAGATTTTCGAAAAAGAAAAGGAAAACGCACTTCTAAATGGGTTCCTGGTTTTCTTTCCTCTTTTTTCATACGGATTAGTCCCTAGTAAACTATTCATCTGAGTTTGGGTCTTTACACATAACCCTTTGGACTTTTCTAACCTCTAACTCGCGGTCCTTGGCTAGGATAAATAGTAATCGTGACGGAAGAGATGATAGGGTGGCTTATCGGCGATGGTAGAGCTTCGGCGAAGGGCCGGGCGAGAATGGGGAGCCTCTGGCAGTCACGTCGAGGTACAGGTCGGCGTCGGTGGTGATCGGAGTTGGTTTGGCCACGGACTTAGGCGAATGAGCTCATCAGCGACGCCTGTACCGGCCGCACCACGGCGGTATAGTTCAATTAGACCGCATGGGGAGCTTCACTGAGTGGCAGGCAGTGTGTGTGTGCAAGGAACCGACGAATGAGTGGCTAAATTACCTAGACCGAGGGAATGGGCGGAAGAAAGAAGTCCGGTGAGGTGATTCGGTGTCTCCGATGAGGTGATGCTCAGTCTGAGTGTTTAGAAAGCTTCACTAGTCTCCGGGGAAGCTGATCATGGAGCTAGAATGGGTGGAGATAGGTTGGGATAGTCGGGCTATGGTGGTTGAGGCTTTGGCAAGCTTGCGGGCAGCGCCGCGCTCGGTTTCCAGGCGATCACTGGCATCCTCTCGTCGGCAAGGGTGTGAGGCATGCGAGAGGGCAAACCGAGGGGTTGGGGATTCTTGTAAGCGAGGCAGTGGGCATGGGTGCAGGGCTAGGAGCGCGGTCGAGCCGACCAGAGCTCATGGCGTGCGCGGGCGCGGTCAGAGCCCATTCTCGAGTGCCAGTCGAGATCAAACACATGAAGGTTTGCTTCTGCCCATGTCCAAGCTCCTATTTAGCTGCCCTAATGTGTGTATGTTGGCAAAGATCCCATGTAAGGTCTCTTTCCTACTCCAAATCCTATCTTTTCTATGTGAGTCCGAGCTTAGATATGCTTAGGGTGAGGAGAAAAGCTTGTGTCAAGTCGGGTCTGTCACTCAGCTCGGGTCGCGACAAAAACCAGGCCAAAGCGTGTCAAACGGTTTTGGTTTGGTTTCAAACTTCACCAGGGTGTGTCTCAGGTATTTAGGCGCCACTTTGTCCATTTGACCATTTGGTTTTGAGTTTATGAGCTAGGTGAACACGGTTGATCTTTGAAATCGGGTTGGAAAGACTTAGAGAAAAGGCTGATTTCTCCATTGGAGTTCTATAGTTGGGTGATCAATTTGGGTTGTTTTAAATTCATTTTGGGAAAACTTCCTTACTATCCTTAGTAGATATTTTGGTAATGCTCATCTGGTATAATTAGCCCAACTCATGATAAGTAATCCTCATTGTCTATTTTCCTAATTTCTATTTTGTCTCACATGTCCCATGTGAATAGACTTAAGGTTTTATAAACTTTCCTCTCTGTTATATGCACCATAAGGTTAAGGTAGGCATCTTAGGATAATAAACACTAGCTTACCCTTTGGTTGTTAAGTTTTGGTCATCTTAGGCTTAACTAAACCACATGTGATAATAGGTCAGGGATGTGGGTGTAGAATAGAAACCCTAAGTAACACCTAGGGTGTTACAAAAACCCTCGAGTTTTTGTCTATTCGCGTGCGACATCCGTCGTCTTCCTCAGAATAGAGAGAGAGGAGAGGAGAATGTGCAGCTCGGCTGACGGCTTATCGACGGTGGAGATGGCCAGGCGAGGGTCGAGGAGTAGCGACGGTCGACAATGTCCTTGGCTCGATGGGTCGCGGACGGAGGCACTCGGCCCATGCACGCTGACGAGAACCAAGGTGTTGCAGCGTCGATGGTGTTGCTCCAGACTTCTCTGAGCTCGAGCAAGGGGCTCTGGGATCCTAGCTTATCAGTGAAGCGAGGGACAGTGCTAGGTTTGGACGGTGGGGAAACGAAGGACGGTGTGGCCACGAGCTTAGCTCGAGTCAACCATGGTGGTTCCGTGTGACACAGGCAAGAGGAGGAAGAAGAGAGCAAGGCGAAGGTGAGTGAGAGTGAGTGGACGCGGAGAAGAGGAGGAGACAAACGTGATGGTGTGCTCGTCCAAATGAGCAGGCGCTCTTGCTACACTTGCCCACGCGCGGGGACAAGCCACGATGCACGCTAGGATGGTCGCTCCACACGTCCATGCGAGCGACACCTATCAATTGCCATCTGCCCGAGCTGCAGACGCAGTGGAGACAAAACGAGAGCACAAAACGTCATCCAATTCGACTAGTCTATTCTCCTCTCTACCTGCTATGACTTTGCTATAGGGGTTATGGTAGATTAGCTACCGGATTTTGAACTACAAGCCTCCAAACTCTGGTTTGTCAGCACTGCGTGAAATGGTGAAAACCGGTTGTCAAACGGTGTCAAAATATGTCAAACAAATTCAAAACCTCGCCAACATTTTACAGGGTGTGCCCTAAGTAATTATCCACAACTTTTGTAATTGGGGCACTGTGCTTTGAAGATTATTTCTATGTGGACATGCTGGCGTTTGAAAAGAGGTACAAGATTGGACTTAGAAAAATCAGGGTTGTTCCTAATTCTTTAGCCCATTTCCCAAACTTCCATTCTTTGTTGAGGTTCATTTCTTTTGAAATTTGAATTCTTATAGTTTGTTTTAGGAGTAAAATGATTGTTTCTTAAGTTTTGGTTCTTAATAGTATTTCACTCATTAAGCACAACATTCACTACGCCACATCATCACATATAGTTTAAGAAACTATCACCACATGGAATCAAGAATTGAAAGATCAATGAATACCAACCTAGATTGCCTAGGGGGATTTATTCACACACACTAGCACTCAATGATAATCTGTTGCCATGAAACATAGGCCTCCTATTAGTTCAAGCAAGAGTTCTCTTCACAACAATGTGACAATTTTAGATTCTAATATGGGTAGTGAATGATTAATGATGCTCACGATAATGCTTTCATGATGCACATGCAAAGTATGAGTATGCTAAACACCAGGGGTGTTACAAAAGCGTTGTTGATCATCTGTCGGGAGTGCCTCTAGGGTTTGCTTGATGATGTCAGTGGAGGAGACATCGGTGTGATCCTTGGAATCGCCCACTTGGGGGGCCAATTTTTAGTAGACCTAAACACCCTTGTCCCCAGCAGAGTCGCCAAAAAGTGTGTTGGCATCGATCTAGTATCGAACACTAGAATGAACCACCTGGAAGTGCTCTTGGTGAGAGCATGGACGGTCCAGGGCCTTGGGTCGGATGATCCGTGACCTCGCTGCAGGAGCGACTCCTTCCATGGGTGCTTCCAGACGGTCCATGCCTAGGTGCCCAGATGGTCCGCAATGACATAGGGTCTTCTCCTTCGCAGGAACCTAAATCTCGTCTCCTGGGAGGGACCCCATCGATGAGGAGAGATCCAGGGTTTGTCTTCGTGTCGGTAGGCCACCCAAGACGCCTCTGTTCAACGTAGAGCCGAACAGAGGTGAAGTAATCGGTCGAGGAAGACTAATATTATGGCTAAACTAAGGCTAGGTTACTCCTACTCCTAAGGAATAGAAAGAACAATGCAAATAATGTAAATATGATAAATATGTTTGATTGGATCGATTGTGGGGGCTTTAATCGGTCGTACCCCTTCGTTTATATAAGGGGGGATGTCTGGACCCGTTACAAGTCAGCTCCCAAACAAATCCTATGGATTTTGCCATCAAATCCCACAAGAAATGTGGAACACTAACTGATTATGTTCACGCACTAACTGTCTGCGCGCCACCTCGGTCCGTCGGACCGTGGACCGTCCGATCACTTTAGGTGCTCAACACCTTGAAATAATGGATTTTGGTATCAAGCTCTTACTAGATCTCAATATATAAAATACATTAAAAACTATTATTTTGAGAACATACAACACCTTCATTGTAGTTTAGTTAGTTAAGATCATTACCTCTTAACTAAGAGACCTAGTGCATCTTACTTAACTATGCAAAAATAGTTTGTCTAAGAATACCCATTAAAGATGTATAGTGTATCCTAAATTTTTTACAAGTGGTTATGTCGCACCCAAATTTTTGTAAGTTACTAACTTGTCACAAGGACAAGAAGGCAAACCTTAAAATAATTTATTTGGCCCATTTTTGTTGTTGTGCCTTTAAATTGGTCAATGACAAACTAGCACCAATTGAACTTAGTGACGAAAAAAGATCCACATTTGCTTGGAAGCACATTGGGCTAATAGCCTAGCCAGTTGCAGAACAAAAGAATATTGAAACTGCTACCGTCAGCCATGACCTTAGGAAGTCATCAATGTTTGTCCTATTATTTTCACTCTTTCTGATATGGAGTCAATATGAGGTGTTGTACCTCATGAATATCTTACTCTTCATGGATGAGGTTTATAGCATCAACATCAAACTCATATTTAACTTCATTGCCCTCTTTTTGGAAGACCAAGAACATTATGCATCAAATTAACATTAATTAAAATCATTCCCCTTCTAGGAAACACCAACTTCGATGAATCAACATCGAAACACTCAACCATCAACTAATTTGCAAACTCTATAGGTACAGTCTGACAAGCAATCTTTAAGAGACAAACAAATTATACCATCTTTATACTTTTTCTTTGAGATGGAGTCATATACTTAGCTTCATGAGTCTCGCTAGGTGTCGAGGGTGAATTACCTAGGTACAACATAAACCCTAAATAATGCACCTTACCCGACTCTAGACCCCCACGACCAGGCCCGCTTTGTGTTTCCGCCTCGATCAACCCTCAACACCCAAGGACTAAAGGCAGAATGGGCCAACCTTGGGTCTATGCCTTGTCCAACCTCTAACTACCCAAGGGGTCGAGGTATGAAACCACGCCCTATAGAGACCGCCCCGCCCGACCTAGGAGTCGGGAGCTATGCCTGATCACACACAAATGATTAGTTCTATATTCAATTCACTCTTTTGTGGCACTTGGGAGGCTTTGATCTCTTTGTGAGTGTTGCTCTAGTATATTGGAGTTATTGATCAGCTCTTATGTATTGAATGAGCTAGTTGGAGGTATATTTATAGCCCCAACTATCCAAATAGTCGTTGGAACATTTTCCCAACATTTGCACTGAATTCAGGTGCATCGTACCATGAACTGTGCTTGGTCTGGTGCACAGCAGACCTTTGTCAGACTGTCATTTTAGCGACCGTTCTCAACCAGGTGCAGGTGTCACCGGACCAGTCCTGCGCACCAGCGGATCCTAACACACCGATGCCACGTTAGCTCGAACATTAGGTTGTCCAATCCGACCGTTGGGTGCTGAAGGTCTGGTGCGCGAGCTGCCTTTCTCCAGGAAACAACCTCTTTATGTAACTAGTTTGGTGACCCATCCATTGCACACTAGATTGGTCTGGTGCACCAATTCTTCTGAGCCTGAAAATATGATCTTTGTGTAAATTGTCCAGTGCACCACAAATGCACACCGACTAGTCTGGTGCATCGCAAAGCAATAGTCTTAAGCCCTTCTTGGGATTTTCTTGTTGCTTAGTTGCTATCTCGAACGTGAGGTACTAAACTTAGAGCAATAAGAGAATATAGAGTGATGATCAAATGTAAGAGAATTTAGAGAGGAAAGGAGTAAAACAAATTGCGATCACAAGAACATAGGAGAGGCACAACAATTTGTTCACTGGAGTTTGGTTTCATAAAGAAAAATCTACGTAGTGATAGCAATTAATGAGAATCTGTGTAGTGAACTAATCAAAACCATTAATGAGGATCTGCCAAGAACACATTTGAAATGGAATGCTTGGTAGTGATAACGATTTTACCTAACCTTTTTACCTTTCTTTGTTCCCATCTCCAGATGTGATTGAATCTTATGAGTTTTTGTTCTTTTCATAGGATGGGAACATTTTCTTCTCACTCATCATGGTTTGTGCATCCGCTATCAATTATCCAACTTGAGCCTTCGGATGCATAAACCTACAACACATGTTTAGGCCTTGTTCTTAGGTACCCAAATCGGATTGTGGCCTTTCACATTAATAACAAGCACCTTTGGCACCGAGACACATGATTTTGTGTTCTTGTGCCAGGCACAAACACATTTGGCAACAATCTTCCCATATTTGCATGAAAGCACATAAGATACATCATTAGTGTGATATGACATGTATGCACCATTTGATGCATCACTAATCTTAACACTAGGCATATGAGCAATTTTTGCGTGAGAAACATTATGCCTAGCATGTGAAACATGAGCATGAGAAATCATAGCATGGGCATTACCACGAGCAAAAATGACATTATGAGTAATATGTGTTTTGCCCTTTTCCTTCACAACTTTTGGAATTTCATGCCCATTAATTTTAACTTTGGAGTTCTTCTTGCCTTCCATTTGGAAGCCAACACTATCCTTAATCTTAGGGCATCTCTCATTTAAATAGGCACCTCTCAAATATTTTAATTTCTTGTCCACAAGCTCTTTCTTGCCAATTTTAGCTTGATCTTCTAATCTAGCTACTTGCCCATTCAATTTCTCCATCATGTCAATATTGGCAACATAAACATCAACATCAATATATTTGCATCTTGTATAAATAGAAACATGTCCAATGGATGATGTAGATGCATGAGAAATATTTAAACTCTTAATCTCATCTTTAAGATCAACATTTTCATTCTTGAGACTAGATATAGTTTCATGGCAATCTTTAGCTATTTGGTTAAGATTTTATATTTTTCCTTTTCATGAACTAAGGCCTTTTTAGATTAGCATTTATTTATTTTTCATCAATGAATAGATCCTTCTTCTCTAGGAGGTCATCCTTTCGTTAATGTCTTTGATTAATTCATTGCACTTGGCCATCTTTTTCTATCAAGGCCCTTAAAATCATAACTACTTCCTCATCAACACTAGATTCATCATCGGATTAATCACTAGAGGAAGCATACTTTGGATAGGGTTTTGGATATATCTTCTTTTTCTCTCCTTAGCCATGAGGCACTTGTGGTCGACCTTCGGGAACAGATATGACTTTGATGGCGAGGGTGGCGACACCTTCATTGTCAAAAGAGCTTTCTTCATCTGAATCTCATTCCTTCCCGATGTGAGATTCATTGCCTTATTCTTCTTGAAAAACTTCTTGTTCTCTCATATTCCTTTCCTTCTTCTCTTACTATTCTTCATTGTTATCAGTCTTAGAGTATGGCTAGTTAGCAATATAAATGATTGGTCTTACCACAATTTTAGCAATTCTTCTTGACCCTTGGCTTGTAATCTTTTTCTCCATTCTTCCTAGCCCCATGATCTCCTTGAAGCTCTTGATGAAGAGAGCCATATCCTTTTCATCAAGATCAGAATCTTTGATTCTTTCCTTGCTTAGGACCACCTCCTTTTTCTCACTTTTTGCTTTAAGGCAATGGGTTGAGGTTAGGTGGAAATCGCTTCTTGAGCAATTTTGTCGATATATTTGGAGTCCTTCTCCATCATATTATGGTTTCCCGGAGTCGTCGGACAAAAAAATAAGAAAGAAGGGAGATCGCTAGCCTCTTCGCACCTTATTTTCTGTGTCTTTTACACATTTCTTACAAACTCGATTGTGCTAATAATTTTTCCCTTTTCCCTTGTCCATGCTTTTGACGTAGGACCTCGAAGAACCAAAGGGAACGAAAAGCTGGTTGAGCCAATGACTGGAACACCCCGCCTAAGAAGGTCAAACAAGCGCTCGGAGCGTCAAACCTGGTAAGGCCTCAAACTCCTATTTCCTTTAGGGGGGTCAAAAAAACTCGATGCGGGATTGCACGAATTCTGGGGTTCGAGAGGCCGATCCGCAAGGGCTCGCGACACCTCAGCAAAATCTAGAGCAAAGAGCAAGCAAGCAATGGGCACATTAGTGGCCAGGACCCTAATGGGCAAAGCGCGAAGGGCGTCACCAGCTTGTGTTTGAGTCCTTGGAAGGTCTGACTCATGGTTTATCGCGGAGAGAGGCAGCGAGCCGTTGAGTCCGGTCGAACGGAGTCGACAACTATATGAGTTGGTGCCTAGGAATATAAGGACGGTCTCCTAGCGAAGCACGTGCTTGGATCCTACGAAAGGAGCCATGGCCTCACTCGGATTACCCGTTTGCAACTCACTGAGCACCAATGCTAGCTCATCGAGGAAAGCATGGTTTGGCTCTCCTCCCCTCATCACCACGGAAGGGATGCACAGAGGAGAGTAAAACAAAAAGATGGGACGAACCCGTAGACGGATCTCTGCATCGAGCAGAGGCTCGAAGGCTCGCCTCGCACGGGTATGGTGAATGGGAAAAGGTCACATGAATAGCGCCCCTCAGACCAAGAGTGACCCTCTACGGTATCAGGAGCCAGGGGCTAACCAAAGTGCCACGACAACGCCAACAACCAACAACGCTTCAGCGGGATGACTACTCAAGCATGAAGCGAGCAAGGAGTCGAAAAGAAAAATATGTCATGTGAGTCCTAATATTTGATTAGTCACCTTTCTCTATGACTAGTGTCGGTCGTGTCACTATATTTGGATGCAAACAGGGACTGATCCACAACTCAGGCACAACAGGCAGTGGCCTAGGTTGCATCACCGATTGTAATAGATAAAAGCAACTAAGCAACAGACACAGAAGCAAGCAGGCAGTGTAACACATGGCGCAGGCACATGCGTGGAAGATCACAGTCCGCATGATTGGTTGCCCGTATCGTCTCGTTCTAGACCACCACATGTGTTTACTTCATCTAATCCCATGTTTAGTTGCCTTCACAGGGGAGGCGTGGTCCGCATGAGCGGATGCAAACCAAGTTATTTTGAGGCAGTTTGCTTGCATGCGCTCGTACATGAAAATAGTCGCATCTGGCCGGCCAACGCCGCGTCAGCTTGGCTACGCACGCGCAGGGAACAAATCAAGCGGAGTGTAATCTCGCCTAGGTTGTCTTTACTTTCTAGGTCCGTCAGTGGATGCAAAGTGTCATGACCATACTGAGACTTGAATCATTAATCCAGTAGATGAGTATATAAGCGACTTGGTAAATGACAACACTTAGTAGCCCTAAAACAAAAATAATACCAACTTTTTCCCTAAAATTCTATGCTATTTGTTTAAGATCTAATTTTAAAAACTGGCTTTATTTGTTGATATTTAATTGTTAGGAGTCAAATTTTTAGACATTTTAGACCCTTAGTGGTCACTAGCCAGTCTAGATCATCTATTGCTCACATATAGGGATGACAATTTTACCCATAGGTTCGGATATCCGTTGGATATCCAACTCGTCGGGTACGGGTTCGAGCACGAATTTTGACCCACGGGTCTTACCCGTACCCAACCCGTAATAAAATTGGGTCGGGTATGGATTTGATTTCTTACCCGCAGGCGACGGATATCCAAAAATAGTGATTTGAGATTTTTCAACCTACCAGTATGCTAGCTAGCCGTCCATCCTCGGCAGCTCATCCTAATGCCATCCCTCCCTGTCTGCTGATGCTTTTGATCTGGTTCTAGTACTAGAGCCAGTACGTTTGATAAAGTACATGTATGTAGTACTAGTGCTAGCTAGTACAAGTACTTGAGCTAGGAGGGTGTTAATAGACCAGACGACTGTGCTAGCTACTCTCCGATCCTGACGAGTTGAAAGTTTATTACCAAAAAAATAGCAACACATGTCTAGGTTATATCTGCACGACTGTACTGTGCAACAACATTATGTGCCTTCGGTGATCATGGTGTTGTGCGACGCTCAGAACTGCACTAGACTTCATTTAGGGAGAATGCACCAAGCTGCTATACCCGACGGGTACCCGATATCCGATGGGTACGGGCACGGGTACAAAATTTTACCCGTGGGTATAGTCATGGACGGATATAGAAAATCCCTGCGGGTATGATCACGGTCGGGTATTTACTCTACCGATCCGAACTTGACCCGTTGACATCCCTACTCACATAAGCCTAATCCAATAACTATCTAGACATAATGACGATTCTACCCTATCTATCTAGACATAATGACGATTCTACCCTATCTACCGTACGTCTAAGGCTGTCTCCAGCAGGAGACTGTAAAGGGTCCTGTACTCTAAATGTAGAGGACGGTCAGGTCCTTTATCCCTCCAGCAAGGAACTCTAAAGCGTCCTCTAAAATTTAGAGGATGCCATGCGTCCCCTATCTGTAGAGGGTGCTCTATACACTGTATACCTTTTTGTGTCTGTACGTTCACGTAGTGACGAGTAGTAAAAAATAATATAGAATGTCAAATCTAGTACACTGTTGATATAAGGGATGGAATTTAGGGGATATTGCTGGAGATGAAGAAGATATAGAGTACAGAATCTTTTAAAGAGTACTGTAAAGGACAAAGAATATTTATTTAGAGAATCAAATTTAGAGGACGTTGCTGAAGACAGCCTAAGACCATCAAACATTCAAACCACTTCTGCGCAACAGCACAACTGCTTTACACAGGTTCAAACTCCGTCTAGAATGGGATGGCAGATTTGTTATTAATAGGAAATCCTATGGGCGAAGATAACCCAACCGCCTATATATACGACCACCCGCTCCACTCTTGCGGCCAGGGCGCCCGGCACGGCGGCACCTACAGCGCCAGCGCTCCCCTTCTTCAGAAGGACGTGGCCGCACCCGCCCTTCGCCTCTCGTCTCCCCTCCCACGGTCCCACCCACGCGATTCCATTTCGCTTACATTTCATCCGTGTAAAATCAAGGAAGTGCCACCCGCAGTGGCGGGACCCACGCTCCACGCCTTCCTCTCGTTCTCCGGCTCGACCGCATTCTTTTTTTTTCTCTCTTCTACTATTTTCGTGTCCCACCAGCCACCACCAGCCGGCGACGGGCAATTTCTGTCTCTGGCTTGGCGATGCAGGCGCCACGTGGCGGTGGGTTCTTCGGGAAGCGGAAGGAGCGCGACTACTACCACCCCTACCGCTCGGTGTCGTCGTCATCAGAGCAGGCGGCGCTGCTCCAGCGGCAACCGCCGCCGTACGCTAGGCCCGAGCCCGACACGCGGAGCGTCAAGCCGAATCGCCCGGCGATGAGGTTTGGTGCCAAGCCGCCGCTCCCTCAGCCGGGGGCCCAGGTCGGCTGCAACAAGCTGCTGGCTGGGTACCTGGCGCACGAGTTCCTGCGGTGCGGCACGCTCCTCGGCGAGCGGAGGCTGGAGCTGCCCCGTCTGAAGGAGAAGGATCCCTCCGCCTCCACCCCTGCGCCGGAGCCGAGCAAGCGCTACGCGGAGGTTTCGCGGCTGCTTATGGCGGGCGGGGCCCGCATACCCGGCGTCGTCAACCCGTCGCAGCTCGGACGCTGGCTCCGGATCAAGGAGTGACCGGGTGGCCATGCGCCCAGGCCGCTGGAGGTCGGGTGCATGCGGAGCATGGCCGCATTGCCTACTGCTTCGTTCCCTCGTCGGCGGCCGATCAGAGGAACCGTTGTTTTTGAACAAAGCAGGCGGGTTTCTCATGTCTCAGTCTTTCCTTCCATTCGAAATTTGTCGTGTAGTAATTAGTAAATCAAGTGTTCTTGTAAAAAAATTTAGGGTAGCTGTTGGACGAGAAATTATCTGCTGCTAGCTTTTGCTGCGTCGGTTCACATTTTTCCCCGCTGAAATCATCTGCATCGGCAAAATCTGTGATGCATGACGTGGATGAATAAGGCCCTTCCGAGGATTTTTTTCAGGTCCCGTTTGGTTTGCTGACTAAATTTTAGTCCATCCAAATCCGCATCGTACTAAATTTTAGTCCATCCACATTCACATCGCATCGCAATCGTATTTTGATGTAGTTAGAATTATTAAATATAATTTATTTATAAAACTAATTATACAGATGTGAACTAAAATTATAAGCGAACTTATTAAACCTAATTAGTTTATAATTCAATTATGTGATGCTACATTAAACATTTATTAATCATATATTAATTAGTTTAATAAATTTGTCTCACTATATTTAATCTTTAACTATATAATTAGTTTTATAATTATTTAATGCTTGTAATAAGCGATCAAACATCTGATATGACATGAGTTAATTTTAGTTTCTAAAACCAAACACTCGCTACTAGTTCCTGCTTTTTAATCTTTTAGCCATTAAATTATCAAACATACGGACTAAAAGAGGCTATTATTTATCTCTAGCTCTTTAAGAGATGATTAAAAGGAACTAAATTGTTTCTTTAATGGTCCCTGCTTATCCTTTATTGTGTTGTCTAGGTACCCGCCAGAATAGAGTGGCTGGTTTTGTAATAACTACTTATCACTTTTAGTCTTTAAAATCAAACATGACTCATGAAACCAAACTCGTTACTAAGGAATTGAACAATCCAAGTGTTAATACGGGGGTTTAGTTGGTTCTAGTGACTAAAGATTAAATTTTACATTTTAGTCTCCTCTAATCCTTGAATTACTAAACCATGATAATCCTTGAATTACTAAACCATGATACTAAAGGGCTAAAGGAAGGGCTGAGCTGCTTTAGTCCCTAGTTTTTTAAGAGGTAACTAAAATAGACTAAATCATATTGATTTCACCGGTTGTTTCTTATTTATTTCTATTGTCGTGGGAGAAAGATAATGGCAGAAAAATGGTGAATGGCATTTTGGTCTTACTATAAGTCATTTAATGAGTTATAAACATTTTTAGTTTCTAAAGCCAAACATGGTAGTAAGTTTAATCCTAAAACTAAGGGCTAGTTTGGAAATCATATTTTCCCAATGGTTTTTCGTTTTTCTAAGAGAAATTAGTTCATTTTTTCTTAGAAAATTAAAAATCCCATGGAAAAATAGTGTTGCCAAACTAGCCCTAAGGATGACAAATTTTTCTATGGGGTGGGTCCCTATGGGGTGGGACCCAACCAAAATGGAGCGCTGATGATGCTAAAATTAGCAAGGTTGAAAGAAGGGAACCTAATATTTAACTGAATGAGAGCGGGATGAAAATTCACTCGTTCAATTGAGACTCAAATTAGGAGTCAGACCCTCTCCTCGTACGGTCTATGAAGGTTAAATCCAACAAATCGCCTCACTATAGTCCCTCGTATAAAGATGTAAATTCTGACTTGCTACTCCTAACTCTTATCGCTCACATGGCATACGTGGTTGGTGAGTAAATCGTAGTAGTCAACAATTAATCCCCACACCCTCCCCGCTAAACATTTCGAGGCTGAGGAGATAAAATTCGGGGATCAGGGGCCAGGATAGAGAGCACTCCCCCTATTTCGATCCATCAATCATGTTGCCATCTCTAACTCATTGAACTAAAGAAACCAAATATGCCTCTAAATTGGCATTGTGTGACTAAAATTTACCCGGTCCGCAAACGGCCTTTTGCTTGCACACGTATCTCAGATCTGTGTTTGCTCCTTGTCTCGTTAAGCAATAAATACGGTAGGTTTCTTTCCATGTTGAGCTCTTCCTGCTCTGCAGACGTTGCTTCATCTGTGTGGTTTCGGAAGATATTTGATCCATCGTCCCCATCCAATGGTTCAGACATTTGGTCCATCGTCCCCATCCAAAGGTTATCTCCAGCACCAGCGGATACGAAGTCTTCCTGGGCCCCGTTTGGATCAAGTATTATTTTTGTAAGCTGCAATAGATGGAGGGCGCCCGCAATAGTTTTGTATGACTTGGGTATTTGAATATTTTGTATGACTTGGGTGTTTGAATATTTCAAAACAGTTTATAAGCTAAGAGGGTGTTTGGTTTCTAGGGACTCATTAGTCACTAAATTGCTAAATATAGAAACTAAAACAGAGACAATTTATGGACTAAAATAAAATAAAATAAATAAATTAAAAATTAGTCCCCGAAAAGTCTAAATACATTAGAGCTAATAGTTAACTGCTAAAATTAGCTAAATATATCTAAACAGGTTAGCTAATAATTCGGCTATTAGTTATTTTTAGTAAATTAGCTAATAGTTAGCTAACTAATTCCACATATATTTTTTAGCCAACTACCTATTAACTCTAGTGCATTCAAACAACCCCTAAATTGGCTGTTTTAATCTACTAGAGCTTTTCTTAGCTGTTAGCATCTTTATTTAATTTAAGTTAATATAAATAGAGTTGCAGTATACTAGTATTCTAATCTATTGCTTGTACCATTTTCGTCAGTTTAGTTGTAAAAGGTGACTTTGTAAAAAAAAAATCCGGAGCAGTTCACGATCCAGTCTTCCCTATTCTCATTCTTCTTACGATTTTACCCCACCAAAGGCTTATTCGATATAAGTGGATCCGAAAGAGATTGATGGCTTGTTCGGATATTTTCAATCTATATGGATTGGAGGGGATTAATACGGATTGTGAGGGATTTTGACTTAATAGGGATTGAAACCCCCTCAATCTCCCTCAATCTATATGGACTGGGTAGAACCGAACAAGCCCTGAAGGGGAATAAATCCCCTTCTATATAAATTTATATAGAAGAGAATTAAATTCTTTTAATCCTCATCAATTCATCTTTAACTGAACAAGACCTAATGAGAAAGTCTGTTGTTGATCATATAAGCTGCAAATAACTCAGCTCAATGGTCTACTCGGCGCTTTCACAATGGCGCAGCAGCCACGAAATTAAACTATGCGTAGTCAACCGAAGGAACCTTTTCTGAGCCTTTCATGGCTTGAAGCAGGTCTAATGTTTTATATTTAATCTAGAAATAGATAATGTGGGTTTAAATATGTAGTCCCTCCTTTTTAAATTATAATTCTTTTGATTTTTTTCAATCTTAATTTTAACCACTCGTCTTATTAAAAATTATAAAATTAGAAAATTTCAAGTTATTGTAAAGTATATATGATAATAAATAAAACATAATATTTTTTATTTTTCGTAATTTTTTAAATAAGATAAGTGGTTAAAATTAGAATTAAAAAGTTAAACGAATTATAATTTAGAACGAATAAAGTAGAAAATAGTAACCAATATGGCATGCTGTCCCTGTGTTCGTGCATGTAAGAAATGAGAGGGACGATCTGAAGCTACACCGCACCTTACTTACGAGCGGGCAACGGTACGCGCGCATGTGCATTATTTCATCCTAACTCTAGGTACGGGACACAAAGTTTAACCATATAAGTTAAATTAACATCCTATCAACGTTCCGTAGAGTACTGAATCATAATGCATATCTTATTTATTATTGGGTTTACAATTTATTTAATTATTTATACATGTCGAGCACACGAACTAACATCTAAGATTTTTTTTTTCGAAAATTTACTCTCTAAATAGAGTTATTTTAGTGAAAATACTTTATATATTTTATGCACACTCCTTTTTTTTTAATCATGCACAGGGGATGAAGAATCTCCACCTCATATATTACACATATCTATTAAAACCTAACATGGGTATCTGGTGCTACTATAGCTTTAACTTCCGCTGTATCACTCTGGGCCCATCCCAAGCGCCTCGCATCGGAGCCCGTGCCCTGTGGGCCCCATACCCAGCGCCCGCGTAGCCATCTACTATGCCTCCACAACACCCAACCCCACTCGCGCAGCTAACACTAGACCACAAGCTCTAAAAATTTGGGACTAACCACTAGACCAACGTACCTTAGTGTTTAAAATAAACAATGATTATATTTAAATAAATATATCAATAACTATTTATCTGATATATAAAAACTATAGCATAGCACAGTCAACTGGATAGTATTACACATATGGTCTTAAGGGGTACAAACATAACTTAAACTAGATACATCATGTAACAGAGTTAAGGGACATAAAAAATCGAACAAGTCCCAATATTGCTACCTTTTAGGCGACAGCTCCATAGTCGGGCTTCATCTCTACATCGACGTCGAAGGCGCGACACAAAAGTTACCTCAAAGCCGAAGACGGTGTCATGGATGTGATTCCATATAGCCCAGAGGCAAAGGTGGATAGAACACCAAAGTTGGGGGATCTCCCAGGGGCGGGAGTCAGAGTGATTGGCATCAATACTGACCCTGATACTTTGCCAAAAGGTGGTTACAAGGGGGCATCGAAGGAATATGTGGTCCCGATCCCCATCAGATAGGTGGCATAGGTCGTAGATTGCGCCAGTGACAACTCCTTTTTTAGCAGGTTTCTTTTGTAGTTAACCTTGTCTTGGATGAGAGTCCAAATGAAGATTTTTCACCATTGGGGATTGGGGGGGGGGGGGGAAGAGAGAGGGTGAACGACCTCCATATGAAGGAGTTGTCGGAAGTGGGGAGATAGTTGAGGCTTGCAGCAAGTTGTAGATGGCTCTTGTTTTCATTTTTCCGTCAGTTCTAATCAGGGGGCATCGCCTCTCGTCCGCCTGATCGGAGAGAGATATGGGACTGACGAGCTGCTGAAGACTTGCAAGCTCTTGGTTTGCTACTGTGCTAAGGCCTTGTTCGTTTGGGTCGGAACGATTTCTAACCGAATTGTTTCTCTAATTTATATAAACTTTGATTAGCTGGAACGATTCCGGGTGCAATCCGACACAAATGAACAAGGTCTAAGGTGGTTCTTGAGCTGGTAGACCAATCCCTCCCTCAGCACTTGCTTCACAGACTTGGAAAGGTTTCTGACATGGCTCGCAAGGGATGTGAAGTGGTCTGGAATTGGTCCACAGGCCAGCCAGTCATCTAACCAGAAGTTAGTGCATTTGTCGTTGCTGGTGAAAACTGTTGTGATTGCTCTGTACATGGGGAGTTGATGTAGGGAGTTCTAGTGTTCACTCGCCAGTTTGACGTCGTAGTCATCTTGAATCCAAGCAGCCTAGGAGGAGCATGCAGTCATGTGCATTTTATGCAACAGATTGAAGAGGAAGCATGTGTTTTGTGGTTTGGGTTCTTGACACCCAGGCCACCGAGACTTTTGATTTTGCATACCGTATCCCAGGCAACTAAACAACGGTCACATGTAAAGATGTGATGTTACCTAGAGGGGTGAATAGGCTACTTATAAAAACTAAGCTTAAAAACAATCATAACTACGAGCGTCAGTGTAACACCCTGAATTTGGGGTAGAATTTTTTCTTCTTTAATACTCACCAAATTCAGGCATTACTCTCTTTTCTCTTCCCGTTTCGCTCCTTCCCAGTTTCAAAGCAGTATAGCGACTGGTGTCCGTATTGCATGTGAACAAAAACCTAAAGGTGACATGAGTGTTGCATCATGCCGAAGCATATTTCCTTGTCTGATGATTGTGTTTTATCGCGTGTCCGTCTCGCCTCGTTTCGGATTTTGATTCGCGATTGGATTCCGATCAGTGGTTGTGTGTGTCGTGGGATTTCAACCCGCGACGCGACCCAGCCTGGCCCGGCCCAGCCCAGCCCAGCTCGGCCCGGCCTTGGCCCGCGCGCCCCCTCTATCTTTCTCTTTCCCTCATTCAATTTTCCCGCGCACAACTCCCTCTCTCCCACCTCTCTCTCTTCTCCCTTATGCCCTAGGTGTTCCGGTGACGGTTATCGCTGGATTTGGATCCCCAAGGTGAGCTCTCCCCCCTCCCCTCTTCCTCTCTCTCTCTCTCTCTCTCTCTCTCTCTCTCTCTCTCTCTCTCTCTCTCTCTCTCTCTTCCCCTTCCTCCCCTTTCCCCTCTTCCCTGCGCGCGTCCTGCCCTCCTCTCCCCTGCGCGCGCGCCCCTGCGCGTGGCTCCCGGCCTTCGGGCGCGGCCCCCTGGCCCCCGGCGCGCGGCTCCCTCGGCCCCCGCGGCACGGTCCCCTAGCCCCGGTGGCGTGGCTCCCCGGCCCCACGGGCGTGGCCCCCCGGCGCCCCCTGCGCGCGGCCGTTCCCGGCCTCCGGCGTGGCCGTCCCGGCCCATTGCGCGTGGCCCCCTGGCCCCTCGGCGCGGCTGCCCTCGGCCCCCGGCGCGCGGCCCCTGCCCTCGGCAGTGTGGTCCCTCGGTGTGGCCCTTGCGCGCACCCCGGCACGCGCAACGCGTTCCCGCGCGCGCAGCCCCACGCGCGCGGTGATTGATTTTTGGTTTTAATTAATTTTAAACTTTGTTTAATTAACGTGCTGCGTCGTGCGCTTCATCGCGCAGCGAATTAGTTTGATTTCAGATTCTATTAATGTGCTACGTCGCGCGTTTCGTTGCGCGACGATCCATTTTAATTTCAGATTATTTATTGTGTGGCGTCGCGCGACAGTTCATTTTAAATTCAGTTTAGATGACGTATACTGTCGTGCGCTTCGTCGCGCGACGCTTGACGTTATTTTCGTAATTAGTTCAAGTGTCTCATGGCGCGCTCCGTCGCGCGATGAGTCGTTTTATTCTTAATTCAGTCTAAGTGTTGTGTCGCGCGTTTCGCTGCGCGACAATCCTTTTAAACTTATTTTGGTCTGCTTATAATGAATTAAACATGGAACATGATTTTATCCTATGCATAGCGTGATGGCCAAATTAATACTATTCTGTTTAGACGAGTACTTTGATTTATAATCGTGTAACGTGATCGCTCTTCGACCGTAGCCTCTACCGTTACTCTCTCTTTCTCGCTTAGTCGTAGGTGTGAGTCCTGCACCGAGCATCTGTTTATTTATGATATTTTATTGCATGATGTACTGTTCTTTTGTATTAAATTTGTGGAATGTATGTTTGAACTCGTATAGATAACAGTCAGTTGGTGGAGTCCGAAGGAGTTGCTGGTGAAGACCCTGAGCAGCAGTTGGTTGGTGAAGGCAAGTGTCCCTTGACCCATCTATGTCCTACTCATTTTATAATTTACTCCCCGCATTTGCACAGTTTATACCTCAGGATTGACTAGCTTTTGTTTATCTTGTTCTTGTTTACCTATTTTGGTTGGGTTATTTCGGTTTAGCTATATGCTAGTGCTTCACATTAATCAATGAACATGATGAGATTATCTATGATACGCTGTTTTCCCTTTTGATTATGATGATATACTTGTGACATTTAAGGGGACTCGAGCTGTTTCTCGAGTGCCTCTCCGTAAGGACTGGTTCGTTGGATGACCGCCTGGGAAAACAGTGCAACCATGAGGGTGGAATGGGACGCCCTTAGCTGAATAATTAGAGGAACTGGGGTGTAGTTCGCTTCGCCGTCGTGCCGTCAATGGGGCTCGGTGTATGCGGCTCGCTCTGCCAAGGGTGGTTTGCCCCTTGGGGAGGAGTGTGGTACATTTAGGAAACCTAACGGGTGACTACAGCCTCAGGGAATCTTTGTAAAGGCTACGTAGTGAAACCCTGCCTATTCACTTTAGTAGTGTTTAAGGGTTTGATCGGCCCGAGGCAAGAGGGAATCACGGCTTGTGGGTAAAGTGCGCAACCTCTGCAGAGTATTATGAAACTGATATATCAGTCGTGCTCGCGGTTATGAGCGGCCAAGGGAGCTCCATTGAATATAGGTACTTTGATCAGAGATGTTTGGTTTACAGGTGGTGATGAGGATGATGGTTTTGGTTATGACTATGGTAATGGTATGTGGTATTATTTCCGTTTGAAAAGGGTACTTTTGGGTTAATAGCTTGTATTAATGCTAAAACCTGGCTCTCTATTAGTAATAATAACCTAACCAACTAAAAGCAACTGCTTGACTTAACCCCACATAGAGCTAGTCCACTACAGCCAAACGGGACAATTGTTGAGTATGTTGATGTGTACTCACCCTTGCTTTACACACCAAACCGCCCTAGGTTGTCCATGTTGCAACCACTGCTCAGAAGAAGATGAAGTCATGGAGGAGGACTTCCAGGAGTTCCAAGAGTACGATGAGTTCTAGGCGTGGGTTAGCGGCAAACCCCTAGTCGGCTGCCTGTGAAGGCCATGTGTATCTACGTTTCTTTTCTGCACTTTGATAACTGTTAATGACTATGTGGATGTCTTGGACATCATGATGTAATCGACTATTATACCTTCTTTTATGATATTATTTGAGCACTGTGTGATGATGTCCAGTTATGTAACTGCTGTGTACGTGAATTGCTGATCCTGGCACGTACATGGTTCGCATTCGGTTTGCCTTCTAAAACCGAGTGTGACATAGGTGGTATCAAAGCCGTGCTGACTGTAGGACCGCTAACCTAGAGTAGAATGGTCATTCTAAGGATTATAGACCTCTATTATCACCTTGACTTTGGTATCCCTTCAAAAGTTAGTCATATCGACCAAATCTATGTTCTACTATATATTATACCTTGCTGAAAATTTTGTTTTATTCTAATTTCTAATTTTTTTATGGTTTACTTGCTGGTCATATTAGCTTTGTTCTCACTCTTATGCTTACGGTGTCTTTTGTAGATGGCTCGTCTTATACACACCGCACGAAAGTCAGTCATTCCTTTCTTTCCTTCTCGTCTCGCACTACCGGACACTTGCACGACACTACCATGTAGGCTAAACATGTTTGATTACTTTGTAACTTAATGAGTAACAGGTACAACAGGTAAGCACCAATTTCTTCAAATATGAGGCTCGATATAGCACTTTAATAGAAACTGTAACAACTATCTAGGATAACAATACAAGTACATGAATATCAAATGCTAGATGATATGAACTGAACTTGAGCAAGGCACACTGAACAGTAAGAGCACAACAAAATATGTAAGTTTAGACTAAACTCAAACCTATTGTCAGAAACCCGCCCGACACTGTCATTTGGATGCACGACACTGCCGCTCTCCGGCACTGCTGCGCTGAGCTCGGCACTACCGCTTGATACAGAATGCTCAAAAGCACCTACACATGCATGCAATACTTAGATATGGACTTGGTGATGTCCTATGGCAAGTGCACTAAGTACCTTCACTCATAAATATGCACAACCAAGTATATCTAGTGGAAAACAAGTAATGCAATTCAAAATGCAAAATAGACAAGACATAAGGATTTATCCCGTGGTTTAGCTCGCTACAAAGGCTTGCCTACCTCCACGTTATTGAGGAAGCTAAATCAACTTTGGAGTCTCTTTCAACTCACTCCTCTTATCTAACTCACCACCAAGGTGGTGGGTTGAGATTTCCACTGATATCGGGTAATTGCATACCTTCCCATGGCTCGCCATAAGCACGAGTCCTCATCGGGCACGACTAGCCATTTAGGAGGCTTGACCTCTAAGAGTATGGGATGCACAACGAATGTTGATGAAGCCTGACAAGTGCTCAAGGTTGTCTTGCTCTAGATCTGCTCTCTAGTTCTTAAGCACACAGTAATCACTCTAATACTTGATCAAACACTATCACACACTCTCACAAAGAGATGAGTTAGAATTTTCTCAATATGTCTTAGGAAGTGTTGAGACTGTTCTAGACTCCAGCCAGACACCCTGGGGGTGTGGGATGGGTATATATACACCCCAATCCAAAACTAGTCATTGGGGGTCAAAACTAGTTGTTTGAGGCTGTACAGGTCTGTGTAGCATCCCAAAAATTCAAATCTTGAAATTTTCTCAAACTCACTCTAAATTCAAAATGAATTTTAAATTTCGTTTCAAAATGTTTGTTTGCAAGTTGATATCAACAAATAAATTATAGTGGTCTATATTCTCTCCAAAATCCTCCTCAAAATATCCTACAAATATTTCCCCAGTGATCCCCTTCAAATTCTTTCCAGAAATATTGCACAAATATTCCACCGATAACTCTCCAAATATTTTCCTCCTGAGAAATACCTTCAGAATCATTTTTGAAGTCCATACAAATATTTTCTCCATAATTTTCCTCATGCTCATACGTATATATATATATATATGCCTTCGGTGTCATACAGTGAGCTCTACAAGCTAATTACACTTATACAAGACAAATCATGCTTATCTCCCACTAATCCTCGCATCCTCCCACTAATCCTCTCATCCTCCCCCCTAATCCCCCATTTTGGCTATAAATAGAGGGCAAGGGCCTCCTCTCAAGCCACCCCAAGCCATTTCATGGCAACTCTCTTCCTCCCCCCCACACCCGCTCCACCTCCCACACAAGCACACACTAGCACAAGGATCGTTCGGTCGTCCACCTGTTCTTAGTTTGTTCGTTTGTTCGTCCGATCGTTCATGGTTCGTTCGTCCGACCATTCGATCTTTCGTCCGTTCGTTCGTCCAAATAATCTTTGTTCAGCCGTTATGCTGCCGAAATTCCGATCGTTCGTTTGTCCGATCATTCGATCGTTCGTCCGTTCGTTCATAGTTCCTATTCATCGTTCATCGTTCATTCATAGTCACTATTCACCGTTCATCGTTCGTTCACACAAACTATTCACCATCACTATTCATCGTTACTATTCATCATCGTTACTATTCACCGTTACTTTTCATTATTGTTACTATTCATCGATGATATCTATAATTACTTTTTCATCGTCACTATCCATCATTACTATCCATCATTACTATTCATCGTTACTATTCATCGATCATTTGATCACCCCAAATTTCAACTACTCATCCATCATGTTGTCCAGTCCACCTAAGACCTGCCAGACCAATATTCCAGTCATACGAACTCCGGTGACTGTGATTTTCCTTCTAGTAAGATCTTTCCATCTGGTCACCCATCCCAGATTTTCTCCAAGTTGAGCATGCTTAACTTTGAGATTCTTTCGAACCAGTCTCCCAAACTCAGATTCCAATAATTCTTGTTTCTAAATTCTTATCAAATTATTCCCTATCCAACCATGTCACCCCTTAAGCATGGTTCATATTCCAGAAAACTCACAAAATACTCTTGTTCCATATTCTGCCTATAATTTCCCTGTTCGGACTAAGTCAGTCGATTCATTCGCCACTATTCTCACCAACAATGAACTCCACTGTACTACACCACATACACCCATCTATAAATAGACCCAGTTACCCTCTCCCTCTCCACACACTCAACACCCTCAGCCAAACCTATTCGAATAGTCCGTGTCCACTGGTATGGACGAGTCTGGTGTGGTATGACAATTAGTGTTTTGTTTTCCAAAAAAATGCTTTTGAAAAGTGGTTTTAAAAGGTCCGGTGGTTGAGCCGTGAGCTATGGTGGACGGGAAGTCCAGTAGTTGTTTTTGAGAATGAAAACCAGTGGGAAACTGCTGAGATACCTAGATGATTTAGTCCAGGGGATCTTTGTTCTATATTGAAAAACTTCCTGCTCCTTTGGGAGAGGATGCACTTTGCAAAAATATAAAATGTTTTACAAAATAACCCTGCATCAAATATTGCTATTTCTGCAAAATATCCTGAGCTCCACATATTCCATGCATTATATCTTATTTCCCCATTCCGTGGGTGAAGGTGGGCTGCTGAGTCCGTAAGTACTCACCCTTGCTTATTTGTTGTTTTTCAGAGAAGGAGATCGTTGATCGGGTAAGAGTTACGCCTGTTCCCAACCTTGCCTGTGGCTATTGGACCGCTGATTTGCTTCGCTGCGTATATCGGGCTGCTTTAGCCCCACTCTGATGATATGTCCCGAGTTGTGGACCAACTCTTAAAGTTGATCGCCACCTTTATAGGTTTGTCTCATTTAAGCAGATCTGGAATCATCTGGTGTATAAATGTGTTTACTAGCCTCCCGGGACTAGTAATTGTATCACATTTGAGTCCTAGAGGATTGGGGCACTTCAGGTGGTATCAGAGCTGTTAGGTTGGCCGTAGGACGTAACCCTTAGCCTTGATCCAAAAGTTTTTGAGTCAAAACTATTTTCTTAAAAAAAATTCTTACTCTCATCCCTTCATTTCAAAAATGTTTTCCCCCTTTCCTTCTCTCAGAAGTCAGATGGAGGTTCGCTGCCAAACCAGCTTTTGCCAGAATGAAGATGGTTTCCTCAAGTTGTTGAGAGCATGCACAGTTCACCTCGGAATCAGGAGCCAGCTAGAGTATGATGGTCGTGAATTCATCGAGCATGGCACAAAGAAGTGTGTCGTGACTGTATACATTGGATCGAGTCCGCATCATGTGGAATGGAGCGTCGCTGCTATGGGGCATAGATTTAGAGACACCTGCCAAGTCGTCGCTCGCAAGGCATTGAGGGCCCTGTGTCAAATTTATGAAGAAGAAGTGGCCGACACCCCGCTCAGATTCTTTCTGCCCTTTCAGAGAGACCGTCCAGTTTGGATGGCTAGGATGCGTGCATTGGAAGAGCGTCAACTGCTTGAGGACGACCCCACAATCGTGTACCTCACTGCATACCTGCTCACCCTGGATGCACAGTATGATTTCTTGGCTCGGCACCACCGTCAGATGATTGTCTGAGCAGAAGATGCAGAGAAGCGCAACCGTCAGCTCCATGTGGATCTCACCATAGCTCAAGTCCGTGTAGCTGCCTTGGAAAGTCATGAAGTCATTGCTGTTGAAGCCCTAAAGCAAGCCAAGGATGAGCATGTCCAGAAGTTGATGGAGGCCTACTTGGTAACCCATAACCAACGTAGAGCCCTGCGGATCCAAGAGCCCGCTTAATCCAATCCAGTTCAACCCATGAGGGCTGAAGATCCCTAGATTCTTGAAGGCCACACGGTCTCTATGAGAGGAGAGAAGAAGGCTTGGGAACTACCAGAAGGAGCCATAGTCTTGGAAGGAATTCCAGTCTCCCCTAAGGCTATGGGTAAACAAGAGCACCCCAGATCCTCCCAAGATCCTCCGCCAGAGTTGTTTGAGCCCCTCACCATGAAGAAGATTTTAGCACCGTCCCGTGAGATCAAAGAAGAAGCTGCAAGCACCCCGCCAGCACCACCGCCCTCTGAGGAGCTACAAGAGCCAGTCCCGCTTGAAGAAGAGTTCGACCCTGTCTTGCCATCTCCGTTGCCGCCAGAAGAAGTCATCAACATTAGCTCCCTCTTAACCCATCTAGGAGATGTCTTAGATTGAAGTTATGCGCCAGCCTTGCTAGAAGAGAAGCTACGAGATCTGAAGTTAGTTATGCCTAGTCCTCTGCATGCATTGGGTAGTGAAGTTTTTCTTCACTTCGGCTAGAGCCCTGCATGTATGAGAGGTAATCGTGTAGTCTCGTGTTTAACTCTAATTGTGTGGCCCCCTAGGGCATTTCAAAATGAATTTCGCTTGATGTTTGCCACTCTTTTGAGTGCATATGTGATGCTTTAACGTTAGTGCTCATAAGTCGCGTTTAAGCATAGTTCTCAGTTCAGGAGCCGAGCAATAGTAGTTATGCTTAGCCCCCGAATCCAAGTAGTTCGTGATTTGGAAAACTCTATTCTTCCCTTATTCAAAACATTTGATTTGTTTGTGCTTATCATTGCTGAGCTTGTGTGTTTTCTTTCTTTTTAAGAAAGGTTTTCTCTAAAAACACAGATCACAAATTAGAGCTAATCCTCACCTTATGCTTCCATTCTCATCTTAACCCATCTCAAGGGAAAAGCACCTTACCCAAGAAGATACCAGGAAGCTTACCCTTGAAGCCTGGAACAAGCTACAGAAGAAACCTATTCAGCCGCTCAGTCAAAAGGACCGACCGTGAGAATCAAAGCACTACCCCTGAGTCAAAGTAAACAGAAAAGAGGACAGAAGAAGTTATTACCATATAGAGGGGCAAAGATTCTTGGAACCAGAGACCACAAACATCAGAGTTGTTGACCCCACCACTCACCCGTGCCCCCCGCACGCGTGCCCCGCCTCCATGCGCACTACCACCGCCCCATGCCCCCTTTGCAGCGCACCCAGCGCCACCATCATCACCGGCAACACCAGCCCCCCTTCCCCTCCGTCGCACCTGCTGCTTTGTGTTACCTGCTCCATCACCACCACTCCTCACTCGAGCACCACCTCGCATACTTCTCGCCTATAAAACCAGCACCAGCTCCCTCAGTTCCTATTCCGCTCAAAGCAAAAAACTCTCGATAAAATACCCTCTGCCAAATTGCAAGCAACTCCATTTTCCACTCCCTCGCCCCTAAGATCACAATGCTTGGCGATTCTTGGTTGAAGACTGTTGCACATGGTTCATAATCTTTGGTTTCCTCCTCTGTATGATGGTAATACTCTTTGATAGAATCCTCCAGTGGGAAGAGCAAAGAGAAAGAAATATGCAGTGAGAAGTGAAAAAGAAAATAGCAAAGACAAGATGAGAAGAAGGTTCTCCCAAAATCAACCCTGTGTCAGTCATCTCTCCAGAGCCTGTTCAAGTAGCAACAGCAGAAGAAGGCCCCATAACACCCTTGTTATGAGGTACTTCAAGGAGTTCAAATCCCCAAGATTCAAGAGTTCTACCCTCATTCATTTTAAGTGGGGTAGTGTTCCAGTAAGGTTCCTGCTATGGAGAAAAAGAAGAAGGCCTGTAGCAAGCGTGTGGAGGACCAGATCATCAAAGCTTATAAGTTTCTGGATGAGAAGTGGTCACCCAAGTTTTGTTGATGAAGCACCAGAAGACCAATCAAGGAAGGAATCCATGTTGGAGTTCGCAAGAGAAAGGTTTGCGTGTTGGCATCGATGCTTCTTCAATAAGCTAGCTGCCAAGCGAAAGCTAGAAGCCTGAAGATGATCTTTGAGTAGCTAGAATCAGCGTTTGCAATCGGCAATCGGATGCTCCTCAAAGGCCAGATTTTGTTGAAGCTCCATCTCCTCGAAGAGTCTGCAAAGTGAAGATATGTAGCTGAAGTAAAGCTATACCCATAACCCTTCTAAGCCGAATCTCAAGGACGAGATTCATTTTAAGTGGGGTAGATCTGTAGCATCCCAAAAATTCAAATCTTGAATTTTTTTCAAACTCGCTCTAAATTCAAAATGAATTTTAAATTTCATTTCAAAATGTTTGTTTGCAAGTTGATATCAACAAATAAATTATAGTGGTCTATATTCTCTCCAAAATCCTCCTCAAAATACCCTACAAATATTTCCCCAGTGATCCCCTTCAAATTCTTTCTAGAAATACTGCACAAATATTCCACCGATAACTCTCCAAATATTTTCCTCCTGAGAAATACCTTCAGAATCATTTTTAAAGTCCCTACAAATATTTTCTCCATAATTTTCCTCATGCTCATACGTATACGTATGCCTCCGGTGTCATACAGTGAGCTCTACAAGCTAATTACACTTATACAAGACAAATCAAGCTTATCTCCCACTAATCCTCGCATCCTCCCACTAATCCTCTCATCCTCCCCCTAATCCCCCCACCTTGGCTATAAATAGAGGGGCAAGGGCCTCCTCTCAAGCCACCCCAAGCCATTTCATGGCAACTCTCTTCCCCCCTCCACACGCCCACTCTACCTCCCACACAAGCACACACTAGCACAAGGATCGTTCGGTCGTTCTTCAATCGTTCGTCCACCTGTTCTTAGTTTGTTCGTTCGATCGTTTGTCCGATCGTCCATGGTTCGTTCGTCCGATCGTTCGATCGTTCGTCCGTTCGTTCGTCCATTCGTTCGTCCAAATAATCTTTGTTCAACCATTATGCTGCCGAAATTCCGATCGTTTGTTCGTCCGTTCGTTCATAGTTCCTATTCATCATTCATCGTTCGTTCATAGTCACTATTCACCATTCATCGTTCGTTCATATGAACTATTCACCATCACTATTCAACGTTACTATTCATCATCATTACTATTCACCGTTACTATTCATCGTCGTTACTATTCATCATCGTTGCTATTCATCGATGATATCTATAATTACTTTTTCGCCGTCACTATTCATTGTTACTATTCATCGATCATCCGATCACCCCAAATTTCAACTACTCATCCATCATGCTGTCCAGTCCAGCTAAGACCTGCCAGACCAATATTCCAGTTATACGAACTCCGGCGACTGTGATTTTCCTTCCAGTAAGATCTTTCCATCTAGTCACCCATCCCAGATTTTCTCCAAGTTGAGCACGCTTAACTTTGAGATTCTTTTGAACCAGTCTCCCGAACTCAGATTCCAATAATTCTTGTTTCTAAATTCTTATCAAATTATTCCCTATCCAACCATGTCACCCCTTAAGCATGGTTCATATTCCAGAAAACTCACAAAATACTCTTATTTCATATTCTACCTATAATTTCCCTGTTCGGACTAAGTCAGTCAATTCATTCGCCACTATTCTCACCAACAGTGAACTCCACTGTACTACATCACATACACCCAGCTATAGATAGACCTAGTTACCCTCTCCCTCTCCACACACTCAACACCCTCAGCCAAGGCAAACACCCCACCCACTCAGTTACTCCGCTCTGTCGGCTACGCGCATAGTGTCGCTTCGCCTCCAATCCACCCTCCTGGTAAGCACCTCCACTCCACCACCAGTAATATCATAACACCACATGACACAGATTCTGCTCAAGACTCTACCCATCCATATATCGCCATTCTGACCACTATGCTAAATATTTGTTAATATACTTGCTCGTTTGTATGCTTGCTTGTTCATGTTGTATAGTTATCGGAGCGTTCGTGCCATCTCGTGAAGGCCAGATCTGCAAGTCTACGCCAGGCGGTGGAGCCAGAAGACAGTTCCGCGAGCTCTCACCCCTTCACCGGTTAAAGCAACAACAAGCTCACTAGATCCCTTTGATGCATAAATTACCTATGATTTTTTCAACCACAACCCTTAGCCTGTTATTTTATGCATGATATGATTTTGAGACAAGTTATTATGGCCACCCAGCCGCTTGCCGCAATCAATCTTGATATATTTGTTACAAATGATTTGAGAAAAGGTGTGAGTTTTCAAAAGAAAACCTTTTTCAAAATGGGTATGATGAAGGGTTGTCATTCTTATCACCTTTTGAGTGGGGATGATCAGGGACTCCCTGGTTTAGGGGAGGGCCTAAGGTGATGGCTCAGCCGGGTTAGGTGTGAGCAGAAGGATTGTCCCCTCATATAAGGATCGGTTTGTCATCCTTCTCTACCTGTACTCATGACAAGTACAACCACTCGAGACTGTATGGGCAGTCACTCAATCTAAACTTGTACGGTCCGAACCCCAGGGTTATGATGGCTGGGGAGCACTGGGAGGATAAGGAGGGGGAATGTTTTGTCTAGTTTGGGCATGGTGGTGGCCTAACTCCTTTCAGTATAATCGTTAAGGTAAGGATGTGCAAGGAAAGAGAGAGATTCGGCATTCGGATCTCACGACGGTGAGATTGCAGAAACCGGACTAGTGGGTAAAGTGTACACCTCTACGCAGAGTTCAAACCTATTCGAATAGTCTGTGTCCACTGGTATGGATGAGTCTGGTGTGGTATGACAATTAGTGTTTTGTTTTCTAAAAAAATGCTTTTGAAAAGTGGTTTTAAAAGGTCAGGCGGTTGAGCCGTGAGCTATGGTGGACGGGAAGTCCAGTAGCTGTTTTTGAGAATGAAAACTAGTGGGAAACTGCTGATATACCTAGATGGTTTAGTCCAGGGGATCTTTGTTCTATATTGAAAAACTTCCTGCTCCTTTGGGAGAGGATGCACTTTGCAAAAATATAAAATGTTTTACAAAATACTCCTGCATCAAATATTTCTATTTCTGCAAAATATCCTGAGCTCCACATATTCCATGCATTATATCTGATTTCCCCATTCCGTGGGTGAAGGTGGGCTGCTGAGTACGTAAGTACTCACCCTTGCTTATTTGTTGTTTTTCAGAGAAGGAGATCGTTGATCCAGTAAGAGTTACGCCTGTTCCCAACCTTGTCTATGGCTGTTAGACCGCTGATTTGCTTCACTGCGTATCTCGGGATGCTTCAGCCCCACTCTGATGATATGTCCCGAGTTGTGGACCAACTCTTAAAATTGATCGCCACCTTTATAGGTTTGTCTCGTTTAAGCAGATCTGGAATCATCTGATGTATAAATATGTTTACTAGCCTCCTAGGACTAGTAATTGTATCACATTTGAGTCTCAGAGGATTGGGACGCTTTAGTCTGACACTATCACCAGTTGTCCGACACTGTTGCTCCTTCGAGCAGCACTGCCGCATCACAGCCTGCTTGACGAAAAATGCCATAACTTTTAACTCCGAACTATAATTTCAATGATCTTGTTCTCTCTAGAAAGCTTGTTTTGAGGGATATCCAACCCAGCAATGAACAAGCCAAAAGATCGGAAAAGTTAAATTGTTGTGCTTTGTGTTTCTCTCATGCTAGCACTTGAGGTTCGGTTAGTTTGAGCACTTAAGACTTGTCTATGATTCGTATTGCATCCCCCTTGATAGTACGACATACCCATACACAAGATCAAGAGAATGTAAGTAATCTAACCACTTGAGTCTTCAATGTCTTCAGATGTCATTTCTTCTCAATATCACTTCATAAGAGGTTGCGATCATCTTTGTCTCATCTCTTCAAGCAAACACACCTTGAGCATGTGACTTGAACCATTTCAGCGTATATGAGTTCAACTAATGGCTTCAAGTCACTTCCAGTAATGATTTGATCCTCAACATAATATGACTCCTCATAGCTTGATTAGTTCCTCGACTCAATGCAAGTACTCTTGTCATGGTTTTGGAAATCGGGGGACAATAGATTTGTTTTTGGTGGGGACGCAAGCGCGGACTCACTCCGAATGGTGGATCATAGATAACCGAGCAAGGAACTGAGACACTGGGTTTATACTGGTTTAGGCTTTCACCCTAGTACAGTGTAGTGCTGATCATAGTATTGCTTTGGGTGCGTGTTACAACTGATGTGTTTGTGTCGCGAATGAAAGTTGCCCAGTCCTTTTATATCTCAAGGGTGGACTTTACAGTGGGAACTTGTATTCTATTGGGGGAGCTTGGCTTGCTGTCTCTGGATAGCGTAGTCCTCCTAACGTCATCCGTAGGGTCGTGTGCTGCCATACCCCTAGTATGGCATTCTATATTGTCCATTCAGTATGTGAGTCCCCGTAACTTGCTTGGTGCCATCGTTGCGGTACCTGGTGAGTCCCGCAAAGTGGGTTTATGGTAAAGTTCAAGGTCGTGTCCGGTACAACTTCATCTTCCATCATACCCCTCGCATCACTATCAAACACACATAGGTATACTCCCGACATGAGGTATTGTATCGTCCTTTTTGGTGTATGGGTCACTATAGAGACTTCGATGCTGAGGCCTCCACGATTAGAGTTGTCGGCCCCCACGAGTCAATGAGGGCATATCAGTGGGTGCACGCGGGTGTGTTTCTATCTGACACCTTTTGGCACTGTAGGTACGACCTGGTCATGGTTAGGCGGCGTTGTGTCTTGTCACGACCGTTGTGGGTTGACAACATCGGTTCGAGATCCTTCCTTGCAGATCCGCTCGATGGGGATTTGGTCGGTCGCCCTGCCTTGCAGACTTGCTAGGCAGGGGCTTGGTCGGTCGCCTCGCCTCACAGACTTGCTCGACGAGGACTTGGTCGTTCGCTCCGCCTCGCAGACTTGCTCGGTGGAGGCTTGGTCGTTCGTCCTGCCAGCAAGTCCGCGATGTGGGGGCTTGGTTGGTCACCTAGCCTCGCAAACTTGCTCGACGGGGGCTTGGTTGGCTGCCTCGCCTTGTAGACTTGCTCCGCGAGGACTTGGCCGTTCGCCTAGCCTTGCAGACTTGATCGACGGGTACTTGATCAGTTCATGGGCCAGAGAGAGGTTTATGGGCATTGCCTTGGGTACCCTTTTCCTGAGTACCCGACAACAGCCCCGAGCCTTCGTGTGACTCCTTGGAATTGGTTAGAGGCTTTCTTGCTGGAGGCTAAGAGCCCCAAGTGCACGCAAGCGCATCAATATGATGTAGCCCCCGAGCTCCCGAGTAATCCATGAGGATTGCTTGGGGGTTTACTTAGTTCCTGGTGAACCCTTAGACCTGCTTTTTGCCAACCTCTTTCATCATCCTAGGTGCGTCGGATGTACTCCCAATTGATGTTGTGGACCTTGACACAGCGTTTTGGGTTGGTTGCCAGAGCAGGAGAAGTATCTAAGGATGAACCCATACAAAGTTGCCCAGAGGTGATGCCCACCAGTTCGTGCGCGGTTTCTAGGGACAGACCCATACGAAATTGCTCAGGGGTAGTGTTCGTCAGGCGTAGTCTCCCGGGACAGACCCGTATGGAGTTGCCCGGAGGCAGTCCCTGTTGGAGCGTGGCTCGAATGCACGCAAGCGCATCAATATGATACAACCCTCGAGCCCCCAAGTAATCTGTGAGGATTGCTTGGGGGTCACTTAATTCCTAGGTGAAGATTAGGACTTGCATTCTGATGGCTCTTCTTGATCCGGCTCCTTGAGCTGGCTGTTGACGCCTGTCGATCCTTTGTTTTGCATGGGTCTCCCCTGGAAGGGTTTTTGGACCCTTTTAAGAAGAGGGACGTCTTCCTTAGCCTGGCTGACACGAGGGAAGGGACCGTCTAGCTACAAATGGGTTATCCAAGTGAGATTCTACTTCCCTTTGTATAGGGTCTAGTTTCGGCGAGCGGTCCCACTGGGGGGGCTCGACCCGCTAGGGACATCTCATTTAGAACTTCCTTATTCTATCTTGTATTGGCCCTCCAGTCGGTCATGACCAGCTGGAGGGGGCATGTTGCCACCCTGTCAGTCGGGTTTCCTCATGAGAATGTGATGTACGACCATGGACGTGGGACCGAGCAAATGACCTATGGGCCGAGCAACTGCCTTACGACTCACTGTGAGCTTGCTCGTTTCACCCCATGCTCTGCGTGGGGAGGTAGAGTGAAACTTGGATAGAGTGAAACTTGATTCTTACCCAATGCGAACCCATACAAACAATACATGGATCGACAACATGAGCACATGCACGACAACTAAATTTCTAGGTTCGTTCTAACCTAGTCAATTATGTTATAGAGCTTATGCTTGGTGCCATGGATGTTTTGATGATTAGGAGCCTTGGAGAGGACCAACAAGGACTTGAGAAAGGCCATGATATCAAGGAGGAGAAGCTAGGCCGTTCACAACAAGAGAAAGTCAAGTCGGACCTAACTTCGTCTCCACCTTGGAGTTCAGGACTAGTCCGCAATAAAATAGACGCCTAGGATGCATCTGAACTCTGATTAGGTTGGGCTTTATATGGCTGGAAAGATAATGAGGTAAGCTTTCCAACCTAACTGGTCTCATCTTAAATTTCGTCTCGAGTCAACAGGAATCGTTGAAACAACCTAGCGTTCAGATTTTGTTTTGGTGCTGCGACATCGTCTATTGGGTCGTGTATCGTGTTAGAGCCCATTAGGGGTAGTTCCAGGGATTGTGCATGCTACTAACCTCTATTTTAACAACATCCGCCGCCACATTAGAGTTTGGGTTTTGCTTAGATCATATTTGTCATCGAACAGTGTCACTGTTCATCGGTTTGTGAAACCCCACCTCGTGATCAACACAGTTTTGATTGCGTTCTTACTATTTTTGCTTGTGTTATTGATTGCGCTTGCAGGGATAAGCCTTCGTGGTGAGGTCACTCGTGTGTAACGGGTGACAACCAATAGAGCAGAGGTGTAGTGGTTGCGAGGATCTGTTCGCTCGGAGCCTTGGATCATCAACATCGAGATCTCCACCCAATCAAGTTATCGTACCTCACAGAAGATCGGGCCTTCGTATCCTATCAAGTGGTATCAAGATTTAGGTTGCCCATGAGGTATAATCTTACCTTTAGATTCGTTTTGTTCGTCCCATAACCCACAAAAAAGCCAAAAATATCAGTGTTCACCTATAAACTTTTGACCTACAACCTTCGCCTTAGCCTTTGCACAATTTGGTTTCAGATTCCGCCGTATTGAGTTTGTGACCTAGGTCAAGGTCTTGTTGCTGGTTTAGATTTGTTTTTGGTCAGTTTGATCCTTTCCATATGCTTCCATCCTATAAATTCGATCTTTAAAATAGATCCCATCTACAAAATCGATCCTAACAGATCCTATTTTATCTCATTATCACGTCCTTATCAGATTAGTTTCTGTCCAGTTCGGTATTTTGAGCATAAATATTGCATACGAACTCGAAATGTTATGTGCTTGTACTTTCTAGAAAGCTTAGAAAGTTATTTACAACTTTTCTATTAAACGTTATTATCAAAACATTATTTGCTTTGGAAGTAAATCTGTTTGAGATCCTAAAATTTCGGACCTGTCTGTTTTTCTGCGTCATTATCTGCCACTTCCGTTATCCAAAACAGGTGATGCATATATCAAAAAGAAATAGAAAAACGAGATCTACAACTTTCGTGTTGTGAGTTTTTAAGTTTGAGGTATCTATAATTGTCAAACAATCTATTTAAGTTAGAGTAGAAAATATGTAACAGAGAGACAAGATTTTTTTATACTCTTGAGTTGTATCTTGTTTTTGCGGCACTTTTGTGAAAAAAGAATATAAAAGGAAAGTGCACAAAAAACCCGCACAAAACTAAGAAAAAAAAGAAACAAGTGTGTGCATAAGCAGGAACACCATTGACCTATGCACATTTATGATTCGTCTTATTTCAATCTTGTTTCCTTGTTGTACCTAGATCCTTGTTATCTTCTTTGTGTCTTCCTCCAACTGTTCTAATACATTCTCCAAACCAGCAACTTGGACAAGTACTTAGAACACTTATTCAGCATTGTTATCTGTTCGTGACTTGTGTGCCACAAATATATATTAGTGAGCCCTCCCAAAGCTCTAGCTTTCTCTTGAGCAGAACAGGTACCCCTTTGCAATCACACCCACGCTCTTTGGGCTATCACATCAGCCACTGTTTGCCACCTGCAGTGCTGGTAAGAACCTTGTAAGAGCGAGGTAAGACGCTTCATAACTTGTGTTCCACCACCATCCTTGAGAGTAGTTGTAGGATTCACACCTTTTGCTTGTTGCTTTGTTTCTGTTTTGTACTAACAACGCCAGGAACATTTCATCTAGAGCTCCGTGACATGATGAGAGTTATGTGTGATGTACTCAACATGAACACTGAAAGGTTGAAGAGAGTTTCAGGAATTATTGAACAGATGGACACGATGGAGACTCGTATACCACAACCTACAATTTCTTCTACAAGTGATTCTATTCATGTTTTTCCATCTTATGATGGTATAGACGCTGAAAAATATATTGAGTGGGAAACTAAGATAGATTGTCTTTTTGAAAATTATTTTATGTGTGAATGGAAAATGATGAAAAAGGCAACTAGTGTTTTGACCCTGTTGGTGACTTGTTCTCAAATGCTATGAGTTGAGAACAAGGCAACATAAAGAATGTTAGATGTTAAAGCCCTTCGTCCTTCGAAGCATTATTTCCCTTAGGATATAACGACTCTCGGACGAAGGTTACAGAAAGCGTACCTTCGTAGGTACAACGTATATGAAAATGAAGAAGGGTTTATAAGAAACATGAACAATGCGAACAATCAGATATGTTATCATTATTGTATTATTTTTGTGTTATTATCATGAATAAGTAAAGGTAATAATTTATTACAAGTGTACCTTCGGCTTGAAGGAAGTAAAAATACAAGTGTGACGCAAAAGCGAATGCCCAGTCAGCGTGAACAGTACGGGAGTACTGTTCATCTATTTATAGGCACGGGTCGCAGCCCATGCAAAATTACATTCAGGCCCTTTGCATTTGATAATAACTCTATAGCAATTCATCGGGGTCTAGATAGCCTTTTCCTCTTTAAGTCGGTTTCCTTTTTCCTATCATCATGCCGAAGCTCCTTTGCATACAGCTTCGACTCTGCTCCATCCTTCGTTCCCTTTGTGTTTCTTCATACAGTGATTTTGACTTAAGTCCGAAAGGTCCATGTCCGAAGGTACCTGTTCATGTATTATACTCCAGAAACATTGTTAAATCACGTTTTTGAGGACCTTCGGAAGCCGAAGGCCCCCAACAGTAGCCCCTCACAATATTAATTTGTTAGGATAATAAATTCAGATTGCGATATGGACGAAGGCCCTAAGCCGAAGGTCCAAAAAAACACCTTCCCTTTGCTAGAATAGCAACAGCCACTGACAAGCGGGCCCACCAGCACGCAATGCACCAGGCGTATAAATAAGAGCGCACCACTAGCTCATTTGGCATGCTTTCTTGCCATCTGCTTTGCCTGCTCAAACAGCTCTTTGCTTACAAACGCTTGACCAGATTTTTAAATTTTTAAGCTTTGGCTTTGAGAGCACTTTTCTCAGCACTTTCGAAGATGTCTGAGGATAAGAAAGCTGCCGCTGAAACGAAGCTGAGCCTTTGTGAGGAGATGAATCTTGGCTTTATTGAATCGATAGCAAGGACAAATGCGGAGAAAATCTAAGAAAACTTTGGAGGGTTTGTCTGAAGATACTGGCGATGGTGACAGCTATGATGTGGAGAGCGGCGGGGAAGACTCCGAAGATCGACCCTGGCGACCAAGCCATGCAGTTTTTGGAAAATCAACTATTAAACAAAGCCATCTTGACAACATGAGGGGGAAATACTTTCGGGATATGTCTGTTGTGAGGGCTGACGATGGAGAAAAAACTTGTCCTACTCTAGAGGAGAATGAAGTCGTGATCTTTCGGAGCTTTTTGAAGGCTGGGCTTCGGCTTCCTCTTAGCAACTTCGTAGTGGAGGTTTTGAAGATATTTCAGATTTACCTTCACCAGATTACCCCTGAAGCTATTGTAAGAATGGGAATCTTCGTGTGGGCTTTAAGGAGTCAAGGCTTGGAACCAAATGCAAAAAGTTTCTGCAGTATGCATGAATTGTTATATGAGACGAAGCCCTGGGGTAAAGAACAGTATCTTAATAATTTCGGCTGCTATAGTTTCATTGCTCGTTCTGGTTTGAGCTCCCCAGTACCGACTTTTCGGAAGAGATGGCCCGGAGACTGGACAAAAGAATGGTTTTATGTAAAGAATGATTTAAAGGCACAAGAAAACATTAAAGATATAATCATGCACCCTATCTGGCAACGCTTCGGGCTCCGCAAACCGAAGGTGGAAATTGACGACGCGACCGAAGAATGTTGCAAGGCCTTCGGCTTTGTCTGCTCTTTCATTGGGACAAGGGACTTAGTTCAAGAGCACGTGGCCTACAAGATATGGCCGTTGCTAGCCGACTGGGAGGTGCCAAAAGAATCCATCAACAATCCCCACGAAGGTGGTCTGGTTCGGCTGAAATATACCTTCAGATTTAGAGACCAGTTTATCAAGCCAGACGACGACTGGCTGAAAAGCGTCGAAGCTACAAGCGATGATCTGCTCGGGCTGTATTCCAGAGCAGAAGATAACGCACTATCTGCGGCCTTCGGGAACCGTAAAAAGAAGAGACTAAATAGAGTTTTCGATGCCATTGGGTTCATGTATCCCAACTACCGTTGCCCGCCCTGGGGACAAAAAAGAAAAAGTGGAGATTCTGGGAGAGATGAAGCTTCAGCTGCTCCGAGTGAGTCTGCGCCGAAGAGGAAAAGAGTGAAAGTCCTTACTCATCGACCACGCTATATTGAACCGGCTGTAGTGCCTGATTTTGGCGGTGAGACCTCTTCGGTGTCCGAAAGCAAAAAACCTGTGATTACGCAAAAAAGTGAACCGGTCATAGCGCCGAAGACATCATCAGCCAAATCGGATGAGCCGAAGGCTGTTAACATTGAAGAGATGAAGGTTGGGAAAACGAGAATATTGGAAGCAATAAGTCCTTCGGCGGAGGTAGCAATGCCGAAGGCACAAAAGGATATCTCGACAACCCCAAGAGAAAGAGAATGGTCAATGTATTAGATGTGCTAGAAATAATAAAGACTTCAAGCTCTACTCCGAAGAAAGCTGTCGAAGCTTCGGAAACACACATTGAGGCCAAAGCTTCGAAGGTCCAAGTCGATATCGAAGCTGGGCCCTCAGAGCCCGCCAAGGAGAAATCCTTGGAAATCGGAGGCAAGATTGAGAAAGAAACTGCAGAAGCAAGTGAAACTGAAAAAAACCGCCATTCCTATTCCCGAAGCATTATCTGAAGCTACTGATTATATTATACGACATGCTTCGGGAAAAAGATTATCTGAAAAAGAGAAGCGAGAGGCTCAATTTTATGCTCAAAGATTGAAATATTCAAAGGGGGCCCTGGTATTCAACGGCAGCGGGGAAGAAGACTTTTTGTATTGCCTCCCAGACAGCAAAGAAATTTCTGTCTGCCGAGAAATGAGCAAGAGCTTCGGTTTCCCTACACTAGAGGATGGGCTCTCAGTGTTATCAAAAGATGAGTTGGCCGACAGCTTAGCATACAATAGCTTAAAAGTGAGAAAGTTAGATTTTTGTATTTAAAGATGAAATCTTCAATTTACTTACACTTAATACCGCATTTTTTGCAGGGCCTTATTCTTAGCAACGCCCTCAGGGCGTAAAAAAGTGTCGAAGATGAAGGATACACCATAGCCTTGAACAACCTTCGTTCCGAAGTGATTGAACTAAGGAACGAAGGTCTTGAAAAAGACAAAATACTACACTCATTGTTGAACAAAATAAGGGAAGACGAAGCTGCTTCCAAAGCCCAAGCTGAAGCTCAAAAATGCGAAATCGAAGATCTTCGGAAACAACTACTCGAAGCTAAAGAAAAATGCGGTGTTGCAGAGGCTGAATGAGATATTAGTATATATTGGAGGAACCATTTACAAAAAACAGTTGATGAGCTTCGTGCATCCAAGGAGAGGTGCTATGAAAAATCTATAGAGTGTGTTAAGAGAATAAAAACTAGCTTCGCCAATGTTGGCGCATACTCAAGCGAGGAGAATTTCATAAGGGGCGATCCCGAAGGCCCAATTGAATGGATCAGCCACGAAGCTGAAGCCTTTGAGGAAGTTTTGAATGGCCGTGGGGACATATGCGCCTTCTCGGGTGCTAGGGGGATTGCTGCTATCTTGGAGAAGATAGGCTACGAACACGTAAAATCTTTGGCGCAAACCGAAGGCGCCTTATCTATTGAAGATACAAAAAACCCATCGGCCGAAACAAGCTTAGTTGGTGGAAAGTTTTTCACCGACATCTGGGAAAATGGCGGCCGGGAGATGGCCCAAGAAATCATAAGGAAAAATGAAAAAGACACTCACGATGCTAGAGAAGCAGCAACGGCCGCTGAGAAAGCTGCGGATCTCGAGAGGCGGATAGGTATTGCTTAACAGTTTTTAACTTTATGTTTTAATTTTGTGACTTCGAACTTATTTACGTTTTGCATCACAACCGCGCTATCTCCTCCCCCAGAGCCCGTCGAGCCATTGGCTGACCCCGAAGCGAAGAAATAAGATGAAATTACTAAAATGGCCGAAGCTATTATGGATGAAGTTGTTGATCAACTACTACACAAAGCTACAGAAGTAGTTTTAAAAGAAGAATAGCTGTTATTGTAAAGACATTTGGAGTGTAATATTTGCTGAACAAAGTGTGTAATATTTTATGATTTTGAATATAATGTATAAGCTGTTTGTAATTCAATTCTTTACGATGCATGAAACTTTACGTACATACCGTTTTTGAGCCTTCGGCGAAAAAACACCTTCCCTTCTTTTCATGCTTCGTGAAGAATATCCATATTCCGTAAAAATATTATGCTTCATAAGCAATAGATCTCCTTTTCATATTAAAATTGATGAAGCCGTACTTCTTTCAAAACTTATTTTGTGCCTTGTCACTTCTTCGAGACAATCTCCAAAGATCAATATTGTAGGTCAACATCGTATACCCTTCCGAAGGTCAACATTGCATCCCCTTCTTGTGCCATTGATGCAATATGATGTATGATGTTATGCTATGCAAATGATGTAATGATGTTATGACATGCAAAATGATATTTGTGCCGAAGATACACACACATTCCCTCAGTAAAGCACACAATCTTTTTGCCGTTTATTTTTCGACTTCACCGTTTATTTTTCGGTGTATCAGCGTTGACTTTTCGCTGTAAGCCTCCCTTAGGAGCTTCTTCGCCTTTTACTTGGCGGTATCAGCGTTTATTTTTCGCTGTAAGCCTCCCTTAGGAGCTTCTTCGCCTTTTACTTCGGCGGTATCAGCGTTTATTTTTCGCTGTAAGCTCTGCATTCCCTTTGGAACGACTTTTGAGCAGAAAACTTACGCTGCGTTCCTTAGGAACGACTTTTTGTTGCTTCGGAAAACTTACGCTGCGCTCCTTAGAACGACTTTTCTAATGATTCGGCAAAACTTGTAATGTGATTATGAACCCCACGCTATCTTGAGAGCAACTTTCGTGCTTCACCAACTTTTTGGACATCGTGAGTCTGTAAAAGAGGTACATTTCCACTATGGCCAAAACGAAGCTATTACAAGGAATTGAAAATGACAGGAAAAACTTAAGCTTTTAACGATTGTTCTCTATTAAAAAAGGAAAAATAATAACGACTGCCAGAACTATTTCAGAAGTAGGATATCCTCTTAGTAGATGTGCTTCGATTCTGGCACAGTACTGTTGACTGTGCGAGCTTCAGACTCCTCTCTGAAATCCCGTTGCTAACGAGTGTGGTGACTCCCTTCTGGCTGCTGGCCTTGTTGCAATGGTGGTGGAGGTGGAAGCTGTTGCCAAGATGCCTGAGGTTGGCTTGCCGAAGCAACAGAGGCTGCAGGATGGTTACCCACATACTCCGGAATGTACGGTGAGTGGTACGAAGCAGTATGCATGACTTGCTTCGGCTGATTCTGTTGAGCTGCAGCTTCTGCTATCTCTTTTTGTTTCTGGATGGTGACGTGGCACATCCTGGTAGTGTGGCCCTTGTCCTCACCGCAGAATAGACAATAAATTTTCCTGGGCTGATCCGCAAATCTTCCTCCGAAGCCCCTGGCGCCTCTGCCCCTTGGAGCTGGGGGCCGAGGATAGCTCTGTTGCTGCCCCAAAGCCTGGGAGGAATATTGCGGCCTCTGTTGTTGTCCTCCCCTGTCGTCATTCTAAGTGGAATGAATTGATCTGACATGCCTGGGGTGAATTCTCCCTCCAAAGCCCCTGGCCATTTCGGAGAACCTGTAAGGTTCCTCCCTTCTCTGTCGAAAATCATTGTCAGCGCGGATGTATTCATCCATCTTCTGGAGCAGTTTCTCCAGGGTTTGAGGGGGTTTCCTGGCGAAGTATTGGGCTGAAGGTCCTGGCCGAAGCCCCTTAATCATGGCCTCAATGACAATTTCATTGGGCACTGTTGGCGCTTGTGCCCTCAGACACAAGAACCTTCGGACATACGCCTGGAGATATTCCTCTTGATCTTGCGTGCACTGGAACAAAGCCTGAGCGGTAACCGGCTTCATCTGAAACCCTTGAAAACTAGTGACCAGCATGTCCTTCAGCTTCTGCCATGATGTGATTGTTCCTGGCCGAAGAGAGGAGTACCAAGTTTGTGCAACATTTTTGACTGCCATGATGAAGGATTTCGCCATGACTACAGTGTTTCCACCATACGAAGATATAGTTGCTTCGTAGCTCATCAGAAACTGCTTCGGATCTGAGTGTCCGTCATACATGGGGAGCTATGGTGGCTTATAAGACGGGGGCCAGGGCATAGCCTGTAGTTCTGCTGACAGAGGAGAAGCATCATCAAAAGCAAAATTCCCATGATGAAAATCCTCATACCAGTCATCTTCGTTGAAGAAGCCCTCTTGGTGCAGCTCTCTGTGGTGGGGCCTTCGGTGCTGCTCATCTTGAGCAAGATGACACACTTCTTCGGTGGCTTCGTCAATCTGCCTTTGCAGGTCAGCTAACCGAGCCATCTTCTCCTTCTTCCTCTGTACCTGCTGATGAAGTATCTCCATATTCCTGATTTCTTGGTCCAACTCAGCCTCTTGTGGTGTTGGACTAGTGGCCTTCCTCTTCTGGTTTTGGGCCTCCCGAAGAGAAAGGGTCTCCTGGTTCGGATCCAGCGGCTGTAGAATGGTAGCCCCCGTTGCCGAAGCTTTCTTTGGCGGCATGATGAAGGTCAATGGTTGTCGAAGGTGGTCGAAAAGGGGTTCACCGGAGGTGGGCTCCAATGTTGGTGACTTGTTCTCAAATCCTATGAGTTAAGAACAAGGCAACATAAAGAATGTTAGATGTTAAAGCCCTTCGTCCTTCGAAGCATTATTTCCCTTAGGATATAACGACTCTCGGACGAAGGTTACATAAAGCGTACCTTCGTAGGTACAACGTATATGAAAATGAAGAAGGGTTTATACGAAACATGAACAATGCGAACAATCAGATATGTTATCATTATTGTATTATTTTTGTGTTATTATCATGAATAAGTAAAGGTAATAATTTATTACAAGTGTACCTTCGGCTTGAAGGAAGTAAAAATACAAGTGTGACGCAAAAGCGAATGCCCAGTCAGCGTGAACAGTATGGGAGTACTGTTCATCTATTTATAGGCACGGGTCGCAGCCCATGCAAAATTACATTCAGGCCCTTTGCATTTGATAATAACTCTATAGCAATTCATCGGGGTCTAGATAGCCTTTTCCTCTTTAAGTCGGTTTCCTTTTTCCTGTCATCATGCCGAAGCTCCTTTGCATACAGCTTCGGCTCTTCTCCATCCTTCGTTCCCTTTGTGTTTCTTCATACAGTGATTTTGACTTAAGTCCGAAAGGTCCATGTCCGAAGGTACCTGCTCATGTATTATACTCCAGAAACATTGTTAAATCACGTTTTTGAGGACCTTCAGAAGACGAAGGCCCCCAACAGACCCATTCTGCTTTATCTTAGTGGGAGTCCTTAACTCCATCTGGTAAACCACAAACTTGGGCTAATATGAAAATGCTTATGAGAGAACGATTTGTTTCTTCCAATGATGTCATGCCTTCAAATAAACTTGAGTTACCTTTATTACATGATGATTGTACTAGTAATTCTTGTGATAAAAAGAGTTGTGTGATGATTCTTCTATTATTTATATGCCACAACTAGAGAACAAACTTGATGTTGTTGCTTCTGATCCTATTAATTATGTCAAAATTAGAACATTCAATCCTATAACTAGTGTGCATGATGAGCTAAAATTGTTATCTTCTTTAAATACTTTGGGCTATATTGAATCTGATGTTCTATGTAATCTAAATAGTTTAGAGGAGAAACTTTCTGTTACTATTGATTTGCCATGGTTATCTAAACATACATATCATGTTATTGGAAGATATAATTGGAAAGGAGAATATATGGTACATCGAGTATATATTTGTTCAAATATGAAATCTTCTTTTTTCATGAAACAATATGATCAATTAGAGGGCTATGTTAAAGCTAACCATATCATGTCCAGTTCCACTTGTCCTTCTTTGTATGTTTTACAACAACAGGGTCAACTTCAAGAAGGGAACAAAGTTGGACGACATCAAGCACTACATCAACACCTTATGCAGGCACCAACGACTTGGAGTCAAGGATGACTCAAAACCAAGAAGGGGAGAATGATGAGTACAAGGACGTCAACTATATGGTTAAGGCCAATCAATCATAGATTCCCAAGCTCAAGAGAAGATGACGTCCAGAATTTGCCAGAAATCAGCAACACCTGTTTCTTGGCCTAAAGGCCATGTACATCCTAGACTTGCTCGGCCACCCCCTTGGCCACCGCCTGAGTCGAGGATTACTCCAATTCAAGTTGGGGAGGATGATGAGGACATCACTCCCATACAAACAATGTATGGATCGACAATACGAGCACATGCACGACAACTAAATCTCTAGGTTCGTTCTAACCTAGTCAATTATTTTTTAGAGCTTATGCTTGGTGCCATGGATCTTTTGATGATTAGGAACCTTGGAGAGGACCGACAAGGACTAGAGAAAGGCCACGATATCAAGGACGAGAAGCGGACGTTCACAACAAGAGAAAGTCAAGTCCGACCCAACTTCGTCTCCACCTCGGAGTTCAGGACCAGTCTGCACTAAAACGAACGTCAGGATGCATCTGAACTCCAATTAGGTTGGGCTTTATATGGATGGAAAGAAAAGGATATAACCAACCCAACAGGTCCCAGCTTAAAATTCATCCACAGTCAACGAGAATTGTCGAAACAAGCCAGCGTTCAGATTCTGTTTTGGTGCTACGACATCGTCTATTGGGTCGTTGGACCGTGTATGGTGTTAGAGCCCATTAGGGGTACCTGCAAGGGTTGTGCACGCCCCTAACCTCTATTTTAACAACAGTCACTGCCACATTAGGGTTTAGGTTTTGCTTAGATCATATCTGTCATCGAACAGTGTCACCGTTCATCGATTTGTGAAACCCCACCTCATGATCAAAACAGTTTTGATTGCGTTCTTCCTATTCTTGCTTGTGTTCTTGATTGCGGTTGTAGGGATAAGCCTTCGTGGCAAGGTCACTCATGTGTAACGGGTGATAACCAATGGAGCAGTGGTGTAGTGATTGCGAGGATCCATTCACTCAAAGCCTTGGATCATCAATGTCGAGATCTTCACCCAATCAAGTTATCGTACCTCATGGATGATTGGGCCTTTGTATCCTATCAGGCATGGTAGAAACAGAACCATCATAGCTATGTCTGTGTGGGTGGCTTGATGGGATGCGAAACTGCCCGCGCACCTTATCACGCACAGCTGGCTTGACGACACGGTCAATCGTTCTGACCACTACTGTCGGGGACCATAATTAGGGGTACCCTCAAGGCTCCTAATTCTCAGCTGGTAACCCCCATCAGCATAAAGCTGCAAAGGCCTGATGGGTGCGATTAAGTCAGGGATCGGTCCATACGAGGGACTTGATCACGCCTCGCCCAAGCCTAGCCTCGGACAAGGGCAGCCGACCCCGGAGGATCTCCATCTCGCCCGAGGCCCCCCTCCAACGGCGAATGTGTTCCCGGCTCACCCGAGGCCCTGCCTTCGCTAAGAAGCAACCCTGGCCAAATCGCCGCACCGACCGACCAAGTCGCAGGAGCATTTAATGCAAAGGTGGCCTGACACCTTTATCCTGACGCGCGCCCCCCAGCCGGCAGAGCCGAAGTGACCGCCGTCACTTCGCCGCTCCACTGACCGGCCTGACAGAAGGACAGCGTCGCCTGCGCCACTCCGACTGCGGTGCCACTTGATAGAGTGATACTGACAGGCAGTTAGGCCCAGCCGAAGGCTCCATAGGAAACTCCGCTCCGCCCGACCCAGGGCTCGGACACGGGATAAGTCCCGGAAGACGGCGAACTCCGCTCCGCCCGACCCAGGGCTCGGACACGGGCTAAGACCCGGAAGACGGCGAACTCCGCTCCGCCCGACCCAGGGCTCGGACACGGGCTAAGACCCGGAAGACGGCGAACTCCGCTCCGCCCGACCCAGGGCTTGGACATGGGCTAAGACCCGGAAGACGGCGAACTCCGCTCCGCCCGACCGAGGGCTCGGACACGGGCTAAGTCCCGGAAGACGGCGAACTCCGCTCCGCCCGACCTAGGGCTCGGACACGAGCTAAACCCCGGAAGACGACGAACCCCGCTTCGCCCGACCCCAGGGCTCGGACTACGCCCTGGCCTCAGACGACGATCTCCGCCTCGCCCAACCCAGGGCTCGGACTTGGGCTCGGCCCCAGAAGACGACGAACTCCGCTTCGCCCGACCCCAGAGCTCGGACTCCGCCCCGGCACCAGCCGGCAATCTCCGCCTCGCCCGAACCTGGGGCTCGGACCCGACCTCGGCCACGGAAGACACTCAACCTCGGCTTCGGAGGAGGTTCCACATCGCCCAACCTAGGGCGCAGACCAGCCACGTCAACAGGAGGCGCCATCATCACCCTACCCCGAGCTGACTCGGGCCGCAGGGAACAAGACCGGCGTCCCATCTGGCTCGCTCCGCCAGATAGGCAATGATGGCGCCCCGCATACTCTGTGACGACGGCGGCTCTCAGCCCCCTTACGGAAGCAAGAGGACGTCAGCAAGGACTCAACCGCTCCGACAGCTGTCCCTCCACCAGGCTCCATCGCTCCTCCGACGGCCACGACATCACACCAGCTGGGTGCCAAGATCTCTCCGGCTGCTACAACGGCATGTACTTAGGGCGCTAGCTCTCCTCCGCTAGACACGTAGCACTCTGCTATACCCCCCATTGTACACCTGGATCCTCTCCTTACGCCTATAAAAGGAAGGACCAGGGCCCTCTTAGAGAGGGTTGGCCGCGCGGGGACGAGGACGAGACACGCGCTCGCTCGAAGCCGCTCGCTCCCTCTCCCGCGTGGACGCTTGTAACCCCTTACTGCAAGCGCACCCGACCTGGGCGCGGGACGAACACGAAGGCCGCGGGATTCCCACCTCTCTCACGCTGGTCTCCGGCCGCCTCGCTCTCCCCCCTTCACGCTCGCCCTCGCGCTCGACCCATCTGGGCTGGGGCACACGGCGACATTCACTCGTCGGCTCAGGGACCCCCCGGTCTCGGAACGCCGACAGTTGGCGCGCCAGGTAGGGGCCTGCTGCGTGTTGACGAACAGCTTCCCGTCAAGCTCCAGATGGGCAGTCTCCAGCAACCTCTCCAACCCGGGACAGTGCTCCGTTTCGGGAGTCTTGAGTTCATGTCCCTCGACGGCAGCTACGACATAATACTCCTTCCACCGCCGCGCGACAACGACAGTGGCGGCCGACAGCCCGCCCGCCAGCGGCGGAATCGACGACGTCTTCCCCGCGTGGTGCAAGAACAACCTTCGAGCTCACCCCGTCCTCTCCCCTGCCGATGGAGGAGGAGGCGGGGCAACCAAGGCCAAGCAGGAGACAGCGCCTCGTCGGCCGTCGAGCGAGTCGACGGCCCCAGCGCCCCAACGGGGGGCGCACCGGGCGTCGACCTCGCGTTTGAGACGAAGGCGAGCGCCGTCTCCCCGCGACACGCCAATCCCGAGCAAGCGGACGACGCCAGCACGCTCGCGAAAAGCTTGCTGGACGTCACCCTCGTACCTGAGACGACGGTGCAGTCAGCCCCCGACATGACATTATCGCCGCTCGTCGACCAAAAGGTACTGACCGATTCCCATCCCACGTCTTTCGGATTCAGCCTCGACCCGCCTAGCGGCTTCGCTTTGGTGGGTGCTCTCGTAGAGGCAAGTCCAAACCCTCTGGGGTTTCGTATGCGGTCACCTTGGGACCGGCTGACGGACGTCTCGACCTACGGGCCCTCTGGGTCCGAGGAAGACGGCGAACCCAGCATCTGTTGGGATTTCTCTGGACTTGGCAACCCCAGTGCCATGCGGGACTTCATGACCGCATGCGACTACTGCGTTTCCGACTGTTCCGACGGTAGCCGTAGCCTCGGCGACGAGGACTGCGGCCCAAGTCGCGAATGCTTCCACGTCGATCTAGGGGGTCCCTCCGAAGGCAACCATCTCAGCATGCCGGAGGACGGTGACCTCCCTAGGCCGGTGCCTCGCGTTGACATCCCACGGGAGCTAGCTGTGGCCCCCGTTCAGGCGGGGGGCCATGACCCACAGCTCGAGCAAATCCGCGGGGTGCAGGCCAGGCTCGACGGGGGAGCAGGAGCGCTTGAGCCGATCCGCCGGGACGTCGGGCAGGCATGGGCAGGCCAACCTCCGGCCGAAGAAATACGTCATCTACCCCAGGGCTTCCAGCACCGCGTCGCCGACGACATCAGGGTCAGGCCACCACCCGCATCTAGTGGGGTCGGCCAGAACCTGGCTGCAGCAGCGATGCTTCTCCGCGCGATGCCGGAGCCGTCAACCACCGAGGGGCGGCGAATCCAGGGGGAGCTCAAGAATCTCCTAGAAGGCGCCGTGGTCCGACGGGCCGAGAGCTCTGCCTCCCGAAGGCAGGGGTACCCCTCGGAACCTCATGCCGCGACTTCCCGATTCATGCGGGAAGCCTCGGTCTACACCGGGCACACGCGCAACACAGCGCCCGCGGCCCCGGGTCGCCTCGGCGACGAGCACCATCACCGCGACCGTCGGGCCCACCTCGACGAGAGGGTGCGCCGAGGCTACCACCCCAGGCGTGGGGGACACTACGACAGCGGGGAGGATCAGAGTCCCTCGCCCGAACCACCCGGTCCGCAGGCCTTCTGCCGGGCCATATGACGGGCGCCGTTCCCGACCCGGTTCCGACCCCCGACTACTATCATGAAGTACTCGGGGGAGACGAGACCGGAACTGTGGCTCGCGGACTACCGTCTGGCCTGCCAACTAGGTGGAACGGACGATGACAACCTCATCATCCGCAACCTCCCCCTGTTCCTCTCCGACACTGCTCGCGCCTGGTTGGAGCACCTGCCTCCGGGGCAGATCTCCAACTGGGACGACCTAGTCCAAGCTTTCGCCGGCAATTTCCAGGGCATTTACGTGCGCCCCGGGAATTCCTGGGACCTCCGAAGCTGCCGACAGCAGCCGGGAGAGTCTCTCCGAGACTACATCCGGCGATTCTCGAAGCAGCGCGCCGAGCTGCCCAACATCACCGACTCGGATGTCATCGGCGCGTTCCTCGCCGGCACCACCTGCCGCGACCTGGTGAGCAAGCTGGGTCGCAAGACCCCCACCAGGGCGAGCGAGCTGATGGACATCGCCACCAAGTTCGCCTCCGGCCTGGAGGCGGTCGAGGCTATCTTCCGAAAGGACAAGCAGCCCCAGGGCCGCCCATCGGAAGATACTCCCGAGGCGTCAACTTAGCGCGGCGCCAAGAAGAAGGGCAAGAAGAAGTCGCAAGCGAAACGTGACGCCGCCGACGCGGACCTTGTCGCCGCCGCCGAGTACAAGAACCCTCGGAAACCCCCCGGAGGCGCCAACCTCTTCGACAAGATGCTCAAGGAGTCGTGCCCCTATCACCAGGGGCCCGTCAAGCACACCCTTGAGGAGTGCGTCATGCTTCGGCGCCACTTCCACAGGGCCGGGCCACCCGCGGAGGGTGGCAAGGCCCGCGACGACGACAAGAAGGAAGATCACCAGGCAGGAGAGTTCCCCGAGGTCCGCGACTGCTTCATGATCTATGGTGGGCAAGCGGCGAACGCCTCGGCTCGGCACCGCAAGCAAGAGCGCCGGGAGGTCTGCTCGGTGAAGGTGGCGGCGCCAGTCTATCTAGACTGGTCCGACAAGCCCATCACCTTCGACCGAGACGATCACCCCGACCATGTGCCAAGCCCGGGGAAATACCCGCTCGTCGTCGACCCCGTCATCGGTGATGTCAGGCTCACCAAGGTCCTCATGGACGGAGGCAGCAGCCTCAACATCATCTACGCTGACACCCTCGGGCTCCTGCGTGTCGATCTGTCCTCCATCCGGGCAGGCGCTGCGCCCTTCCATGGGATCATTCCCGGGAAGCGCGTCCAGCCCCTCGGACGGCTCGACCTTCCCGTCTGCTTCGGAACACCCTCTAACTTCCGAAGGGAGACCCTGACATTCGAGGTGGTTGGGTTCCGAGGAACCTACCACGCGGTACTAGGGAGGCCATGCTACGCGAAGTTCATGGCCATCCCCAACTACACCTACCTGAAGCTCAAGATGCCGGGCCCCAATGGGGTCATCACCGTCGGCCCCACGTACAAACACGCATTCGAATGCGACGTGGAGTGCGTGGAGAACACCGAGGCCCTCACCGAGTCCGAGGCCCTCATCGCCGACCTGGAGAGCCTCTCTAAGGAGGTGCCAGACGTGAAGCGTCATGCCGGCAACTTTGAGCCAGTGGAGACGGTTAAGTCCGTCCCCCTCGACCCCAGCGGCGACGCCTCCAAGCAGATCCGGATCGGCTCCGGGCTCGATCCCAAACAGGAAGCAATGCTCGTCGACTTTCTCCGTGCGAACGCCGACGTCTTCGCATGGAGTCCCTCGGACATGCCCGGCATACCGAGGGATGTCGCCGAGCACTCGCTGGACATCCGAGCTGGAGCCCGACCCGTCAAGCAGCCTCTGCGCCGATTCGACGAGGAGAAGCGCAGAGCCATAGGCGAGGAGATCCACAAGCTAATGGCGGCAGGGTTCATCAAAGAGGTATTCCATCCCTAATGGCTTGCCAACCCTGTGCTTGTGAGAAAGAAAGGGGGGAAATGGCGGATGTGTGTAGACTACACTGGTCTCAACAAAGCATGTCCGAAGGTTCCCTACCCGCTGCCTCGCATCGACCAAATCGTGGATTCCACTGCTGGGTGCGAAACCCTGTCTTTCCTCGATGCCTACTCAGGGTATCATCAAATCAGGATGAAAGAGTCCGACCAGCTCGCGACTTCTTTCATCACACCCTTCGACATGTACTGCTATGTCACCATGCCGTTCGGCTTGAGGAATGCGGGCGCGACGTACCAGCGGTGCATGAACCATGTGTTCGGCGAACACATTGGCCGCACGGTCGAGGCCTACGTCGATGACATCATAGTCAAGACGAGGAAAGCCTCCGACCTCCTTTCCGACCTTGAAGTGACATTCTGATGTCTCAAGGCGAAAGGCGTCAAGCTAAATTCCGAGAAGTGTGTCTTCGGGGTGCCCCGAGGCATGCTCTTGGGGTTCATCGTCTCCGAGCGGGGCATCGAAGCCAACCCGGAGAAGATCGCAGCCATCACCAGCATGGGGCCCATCAAGGACTTGAAAGGCGTACAGAGAGTCATGGGATGTCTCGCGGCTCTGAGCCGCTTCATCTCACGTCTCGGCGAAAGAGGTCTACCTCTGTACCGCCTCTTGAGGAAGGCCGAGTGCTTCACTTGGACCCCTGAGGCCGAGGAAGCCCTCGGGAACCTGAAGGCGCTCCTCACGAAGGCGCCTATCTTGGTGCCCCCGGCTGCCGGAGAAGTCCTCTTGGTCTATGTCGCCACGACCACTCAGGTGGTCAGCACCGCGATTGTGGTCGAGAGGCAAGAAGAGGGGCATGCATTGCCCGTTCAGAGGCCAGTCTACTTCGTCAGCGAGGTACTATCCGAGACCAAAATCCGCTACCCACAAGTGCAGAAACTGTTGTATGCGGTGATCCTGACACGGCGAAAGTTGCGACACTACTTCGAGTCTCATCCAGTAACTGTGGTGTCATCCTTCCCCCTGGGAGAGATCATCCAGTGCCGTGAGGTCTCGGGTAGGATTGCAAAGTGGGCGGTGGAAATCATGGGCAAAACAATCTCGTTCGCTCCCCGGAAGGCCATCAAGTCCCAGGTCTTGGCGGACTTCGTGGCTGAATGGGTCGACACTCAGCTCCCAACAGTTCCGATCCAGCCGGAACTCTGGACTATGTTCTTCGACGGGTCGCTGATGAAGACAGGAGCCGGCGCAGGCCTACTCTTCATCTCGCCCCTCAGGAAGCACCTACGCTACGTGCTACGCCTCCATTTCCCGGTGTCCAACAATGTGGCCGAGTATGAGGCTCTGGTCAACGGGTTACGGATCGCCATCGAGCTAGGGGTCTGACGCCTCAACGCTCGCGGTGACTCGCAGCTCGTCATCGACCAAGTCATGAAGAACTCCCATTGCCGCGACCCGAAGATGGAGGCCTACTGCGATGAGGTTCGGCACCTGGAAGACAAGTTCTACGGGCTCGAGCTCAACCACATCGCTCGGCGCTACAACGAGACTGCGGACGAGCTGGCTAAAATAGCCTCGAGGCGAACAACGGTTCCCCCGGACGTCTTCTCCCGAGACCTGCATCAACCCTCCGTCAAGATCGACGACACGTCCGAGCCCGAGGTACCCTCGGCTCAGTCCGAGGTACCCTCGGCTCAGTCCGAGGCACCCTCGGCTCAACCCGAGGCGCCCTCGGCTTAGTCCGAGGCACCCTCGGCTCATCCCGAGGCACCCTCAGCTCGGCCTGAGGCGCCCTCGGTTCAGTCCGAGGTACCCTCGGCCCCCGAGGGTGAGGCACTGCGCGTCGACGAGGAGCGAAGCAGGGTCACGCCTAATCGAAGCTGGCAGACCCCGTACCTGCAATATCTCCACCGAGGAGAGCTACCCCTCGACCGAGCCGAGGCTCGGCGGGTGGCGCGGCGCGCCAAGTCGTTCGTCTTGCTGGGTGATAAGAAGGAGCTCTACCACCGCAGCCCCTCCGGCATCCTCCAGCGATGCATCTCCATTGCCGAAGGTCAGGAACTCCTGCGAGAGATACACTCGGGGGCTTGCGGCCATCACGCAGCGCCTCGAGCCCTTGTCGGGAATGCTTTCCGGCAAGGCTTCTACTGGCCGACGGCGGTGGCCGACGCCACTAGAATTGTCCGCACCTGCGAAGGGTGTCAGTTCTACGCGAGGCAGACCCACCTGCCCGCTCAGGCTCTACAGACGATACCCATCACCTAGCCTTTTGCTGTGTGGGGTCTGGATCTCGTCGGCCCCTTGCAGAAGGCGCCCGGGGGCTACACGCACCTGCTGGTCGCCATCGACAAATTCTCCAAGTGGATCGAGGTCCGACCCCTGAACAGCATCAGGTCTGAGCAGGCGGTGGCGTTCTTCACCAACATCATCCATCGCTTCGGGATCCCGAACTCCATCATCACCGACAACGGCACCCAGTTCACCGGCAGAAAGTTCCTGGACTTCTGCGAGGATCACCACATCCGGGTGGACTGGGCCGCCGTAGCTCATCCCATGACGAATGGGCAGGTAGAGCGTGCCAACGGCATGATTCTACAAGGGCTCAAGCCTCGGATCTACAACGACCTCCACAAGTTCGGCAAGCGGTGGATGAAGGAACTCCCCTCGGTGGTCTGGAGTCTGAGGACAACGCCGAGCCGAGCCACGGGCTTCACGCCGTTCTTTCTAGTCTATGGGGCCGAAGCCATCTTGCCCACAGACTTAGAATATGGTTCCCCGAGGATGGGGGCCTACACCGACCAAAGCAACCAAGTTAGCCGAGAAGACTCGCTGGACCAGCTGGAGGAGGCTCGGGACAAGGCCTTGCTACACTCAGCGCGGTACCAGCAGTCCCTGCGACGCTACCACGCCCGAGGGGTCCGGTCCCGAGACCTCCAGGTGGGCGACCTGGTGCTTCGGCTGCAACAAGACGCCCGTGGGCGGCACAAGCTCACGCCCCCTTGGGAGGGGCCATTCGTCATCGCCAAGGTTCTGAAGCCCAGAACGTACAAGCTGGCCAACAGTCAAGGCGAGGTCTACGGCAACGCCTGGAACATCCAACAGCTACGTCGCTTCTATCCTTAAGATGTTTTCAAGTTGATCATATACCTCGCACCCACGCAAAGTTTAGTCATCAAGGAAGGGTCGGCCTCGCCTCGGCAAAGCCCGACCCTCCCTCGGGGGCTAAAAGGGGGGGAACCCCCTCTGCGTCGAAATTTTCCTCGAAAAAAGATCTTTTCTGCCAGAATGTCTTTCGCGCTTTTTGGCTACTTCGAAAGTGGATCCTGAAAACGACGGAGTACACGTAAGCAGCCAAGGCTGACCGAGCCGAGGGACTCCTAAGCCTCCGAGATACGGATACCTCACTCATCACCTTCTGCGATAAGTAACTCACGTTCGGATAAGTGATTCTGCGGACCGAACAAGTCTTCACGTTCGAAAGCTCTTCTGCCGAAGCGATCCTTCGAGCCTTCTCGACTGCGTCGGTGATAGAGCCCCATGGACGGGTAAGAGTGCTGAAAGTCGCCTAGAGGGGGGTGAATAGGGCGAAACTAAAATTCTCAAATATAATCACAACTACAAGCCGGGTTAGCGTTAGAAATATAGTAGAGTCCGCGAGAGAGGGTGCAAAACAAATCGCAAGCAAATAATGAAGTGAGACACGCGGATTTGTTTTACCGAGGTTCGGTTCTCTCAAACCTACTCCCCGTTGAGGAGGCCACAAAGGCCGGGTCTCTTTCAACCCTTACCCTCTCTCAAACGGTCCCTCGGACCGAGTGAGCTTTCTCTTCTCAATCACTTGGAACACAAAGTTCCCGCAAGGACCACCACACGATTGGTGTCTCTTGCCTCAATTACAAGTGAGTGTTTGATCACAAGAAAGAATGCCAAAGAAAAAGAAGCGATCCAAGCGCAAGAGCTCAAATGAACACTACAAATCACTCTCTCTAGTCACTAGGGCTTTGTGTGGAGTTGGGAGAGGATTTGATCTCTTTTTGGTGTGCTTTGTAATGAATGCTAGCTCTTGTATAGTAGTTGGAAGCTGGAAAACTTGGATGCAATGAATGGTGGGTGGTTGGGGGTATTTATAGCCCCAACCACCAAACTAGCCGTTTGGAGAGGCTGTCTGTTCGATGGCGCACCGGACATGTCCGGTGCGACAGCCACGTCACCAAAAGCTGTTGGGGTCGACCGTTGGAGCTCTGTCTTCTGGGCCCGCCTGGATGTCCGGTGGCGCACCGGACATGCACTGTAGATTGTCCGGTGCGCCAGCATGGGCGTGCCTGACCTCTGCGCGTGCAGCGCGCGCATTTAATGCGTCGCAGGTAGCCGTTGGCGCCGAAATAGCCGTTGCCCCGCTGTTACACCGGACAGTCCGGTGTACACCGGACAGTCCGGTGAATTTTAGCGGAGCAGCCGAAGTGAATTCCCGAGGCTGGCGAGTTCCTGAGGCCGCTCTTCCTTGTAGCACCGAACATGTCCGGTGTACACCGGACAGTCCGGTGAATTATAGCGGAGTGGCCTCTGGAAATTCCCGAAGGTGAGCAGTTTGGAGTTGGAGTCCTCTGGTGCACCGGACATGTCCGGTGGCACACCGGACAGTCCGGTGCGCCAGACCAGAGGTGCCTTCGGTTGTCCTTTGCTCCTTTGTTGAACCCAATACTTGGTCTTTTTATTGGCTAAGTGTGAACCTTTTGCACCTGTATAACTTATACACTAGAGCAAACTAGTTAGTCCAATATTTGTGTTGGGCAATTCAACCACCAAAATTATTTAGGAACTAGGTGTAAGCCTAATTCCCTTTCAATCTCCCCCTTTTTGGTGATTGATGCCAACACAAACCAAAGCAAATATAAAAGTGCATAATTGAACTAGTTTGCATAATGTAAGTGCAAAGGTTGCTTGGAATTGAGCCAATATAAATGCTTACAAGATATGCATGGATTGTTTCTTTATTTTTAATATATTGGACCACGCTTGCACCACATGTTTTGTTTTTGCAAACTCTTTTGTAAATTCTTTTCAAAGTCCTTTTGCAAGATAGTCAAAGGTAAATGAATAAAATTTGAGAAGCATTTTCAAGATTTGAGATTCTCTCTCCTTGTTCCAAATGCTTTTCCTTTGACTAAACAAAACTCCCCCTCAAATAAATTCTCCTCTTAGTGTTTAAGAGGGTTTTAAGATATCAAGTTTTGAAAATACTACTTGCTCCCCCTTTAGAACATAAAGAGATACCAATTTTGAAATTTTCCATCCAATTGAAAACCTCCAAATTTTTAAAATTAGGTGGTGGTGCAGTCCTTTTGCTTTGGGCTCATATTTTCTCCCCCTTTGGCATGAATCGCCAAAAACGGAATCATTAGAGCCCAACAAAGTACTTTCTCCTCCTTTGGTCATAAAATAAATGAGTGAAGATTATACCAAAGTTGGAGATTGATGCGGAGCGACGGCGAAGGATGAGTAGTAGAGTGGAGTGGAAGCCTTTGTCTTTGCCGAAGACTCCAATTCCCTTTCAATAAACCTATGACTTGGTTTGAAATACACTTGAAAACACATTAGTCATAGCATATATAAAAGAGATATGATCAAAGGTATACTTGTGTGCTATGTGTGCAAATTAGCAAAAGAAATTCCTAGAATCAAGAATATTGAGCTCATGCCTAAGTCTGGTAAAAGATTGTTCATCAAGTGGCTTGGTAAAAATATCGGCTAATTGATCTTTAGTGTTAATGTATGAAATCTCGATATCCCCCTTTTGTTGGTGATCCCGAAGAAAATGATACCGAATGGCTATGTGTTTAGTGCGGCTATGCTCAACGGGATTATCCGCCATGTGGATTGCACTCTCATTATCACATAGAAAAGGAACTTTGGTTAGTTTGTAACCGTAGTCCTGCAGGGTTTGCCTCATCCAAAGCAATTGCGCGCAACAATGGCCTGCGGCAATATACTCGGCTTCGGCGGTAGAAAGAGCGACCGAATTTTGCTTCTTTGAAGCCCAAGACACCAAGGATCTTCCCAAGAACTGGCAAGTCCCCGATGTGCTCTTTCTATTAATCTTACACCCCGCCCAATCGGCATCCGAATAACCAATCAAATCAAATATGGATCCCCGAGGGTACCAAAGCCCAAACTTAGGTGTATAAGCCAAATATCTCAAGATTCGTTTTACGGCCGTAAGGTGTGATTCCTTAGGGTCGGCTTGGAATCTTGCACACATGCAAACGGAAAGCATGATGTTCGGTCGAGATGCACATAAATAAAGCAATGAACCAATCATCGACCGGTATACCTTTTGATCCACGGACTTACCTCCCGTGTCGAGGTCGAGATGCCCATTTGTTCCCATGGGAGTCTTGATGGGCTTGGCATCCTTCATTCCAAACTTGCTTAGAATGTCTTGAGTATACTTCGTTTGGCTAATGAAGGTGCCCTCTTGGAGTTGCTTGACTTGGAATCCTAGAAAATACTTCAACTCCCCCATCATAGACATCTCGAATTTTTGTGTCATGATCCTACTAAATTCTTCACAAGTAGATTCGTTAGTAGACCCAAATATGATATCATCAACATAAATTTGGCATACAAACAAATCATTGTCAAGAGTTTTAGTGAATAAAGTAGGATCGGCCTTGCCGACTTTGAAGCCATTTGCAATAAGGAAATCTCTAAGGCATTCATACCATGCTCTTGGGGCTTGCTTGAGCCCATAAAGCGCCTTAGAGAGCCTATAGACATGGTTAGGGTACTCACTATCTTCAAAGCCGGGAGGTTGCTCAACGTAGACCTCCTCCTTGATTGGTCCGTTGAGGAATGCACTCTTCACGTCCATTTGGTAAAGCTTGAAGCCATGGTAAGTAGCATAGGCTAATAATATATGAATTGACTCAAGCCTAGCTACGGGTGCATAGGTTTCACCAAAATCCAAACCTTCGACCTGTGAATACCCCTTGGCCACAAGTCGAGCTTTGTTCCTTGTCACCACACCATGCTCGTCTTGCTTGTTGCGGAAGACCCACTTGGTTCCTACAACATTTTGATTAGGACGTGGAACTAAATGCCATACCTCGTTCCTCGTGAAATTGTTGAGCTCCTCTTGCATCGCCATCACCCAATCCGAATCTTGTAGTGCTTCCTCTACCCTGTGTGGCTCAATAGAGGAAACAAAAGAGTAATGCTCACAAAAATGGGCAACATGGGATCGAGTGGTTACCCCCTTATGAATGTCGCTGAGGATGGTGTCGACGGGGTGATCTCGTTGTATTGCTTGGTGGACTCTTGGGTGTGGCGGCCTTGGTTCTTCATCCTCCTTGTCTTCATCATTTGCATCTCCCCCTTGATCATTGCCGTCATCTTGAGGTGGCTCATCTCTTGGATCTTCTCCTTCGTCAACTTGAGCCTCGTCCTCATTTTGAGTTGATGGAGATGCTTGCGTGGAGGATGGTTGATCTTGTGCATGTGGAGGCTCTTTGGATTCCTTAGGACACACATCCCCAATGGACATGTTCCTTAGCGCGATGCATGGAGCCTGTTCTTCACCTATCTCATCAAGATCAACTTGCTCTACTTGAGAGCCGTTAGTCTCATCAAACACAACGTCACAAGAAACTTCAACAAGTCCTGAGGACTTGTTAAAGACTTTATATGCCCTTGTGTTTGAGTCATATCCTAGTAAAAAGCCTTCTACGGTTTTAGGAGCAAATTTAGATTTTCTACCTTTCTTAACAAGAATGAAGCATTTGCTACCAAAAACTCTAAAATATGAAATATTGGGCTTTTTACCGGTTAGGAGTTCATAGGATGTTTTCTTGAGGATTCGGTGTAGATATAACCGGTTGATGGTGTAGCAGTCGGTGTTGACCGCCTCGGCCCAAAACCGATCCGGTGTCTTGTACTCATCAAGCATGGTTCTTGCCATGTCCAATAGAGTTCGATTCTTCCTCTCCACTACACCATTTTGTTGTGGGGTGTAGGGAGAAGAGAACTCATGCTTGATGCCCTCCTCCTCAAGGAAGCCTTCAATTTGAGAGTTCTTGAACTCCGTCCCGTTGTCGCTTCTAATTTTCTTGATCCTTAAGCCGAACTCATTTTGAGCTCGTCTCAAGAATCCCTTTAAGGTCTCTTGGGTATGAGATTTTTCCTGCAAAAAGAACACCCAAGTGAAGCGTGAATAATCATCCACAATAACTAGACAGTACTTACTCCCACCGATGCTTATGTAAGCGATCGGGCCGAATAGGTCCATGTGTAGGAGCTCCAGTGGCCTGTCACTAGTCATGATGTTCTTGTGTGGATGATGAGTGCCAACTTGCTTCCCGGCTTGGCATGCGCTACAAATCCTGTCTTTCTCAAAATGAACATTGGTTAGTCCTAAAATGTGTTCTCCCTTTAGAAGCTTATGAAGATTCTTCATTCCAACATGGGCTAGTCGGCGGTGCCAGAGCCAACCCAAGTTAGTCTTAGCAACCAAGCAAGTGTCAAGTTCAGCTCTATCAAAATCTACCAAGTATAGCTAACCTTCTAACACTCCCTTAAATGCTATTGAATCATCACTTCTTCTAAAGACAGTAACACCTACATCAGTAAATAGACAGTTGTAGCCCATTTGACATAATTGGGATACGGAAAGCAAATTGTAATCTAAAGAATCTACAAGAAAAACATTGGAAATAGTATGGTCAGGTGATATAGCAATTTTACCCAATCCTTTGACCAAACCTTGATTTCCATCCCCGAATGTGATAGCTCGTTGGGGATCTTGGTTTTTCTCATATGAGGAGAACATTTTCTTCTCCCCTGTCATGTGGTTTGTGCACCCGCTGTCGAGTATCCAACTTGAGCCCACAGATGCATAAACCTACAAAACAATTTTAGTTCTTGACTTTAGGTACCCAAACGGTTTTGGGTCCTTTGGCATTAGAAACAAGAACTTTGGGTACCCAAACACAAGTCTTAGAGCCCTTGTGTTTGCCCCCAACAAACTTGGCAACTACCTTGCCGGATTTGTTAGTAAGCACATATGATGCATCAAAAGTTTTGAATGAAATAGCATGATCATTTGATGCACTAGGAGTTTTCTTTCTAGGCAACTTAGCATGGGTTGGTTGCCTAGAGCTAGATGTCTCACCCTTATACATAAAAGCATAGTTAGGGCCAGAGTGAGACTTCCTAGAATGAGTTCTCCTAATTTTGCTCTCGGGATAACCGGCAGGGTACAAAATGTAACCCTCGTTATCCTGAGGCATGGGAGCCTTGCCCTTAACAAAGTTAGACAAATTTTTAGGAGGGGCATTAAGTTTGACATTGTCTCCCCTTTGGAAGCCAATGCCATCCTTGATGCCAGGGCGTCTCCCATTATAGAGCATACTTCTAGCAAATTTAAACTTTTCATTCTCTAGGTTATACTCGGCAACTTTAGCATCTAATAATGCTATATGATCATTTTGTTGTTTAATTAAAGCCATGTGATCATGAATAGCATTGATATCAACATCTCTACATCTAGTACAAATAGAAGTGTGCTCAACGGTAGATGTAGAGGGTTTGCAAGATTTTAATTCTACAACCTTAGCATGCAACATATCATTCTTAGTTCTAAGGTCGGAAATTGTAACATTGCAAACATCTAATTCTTTAGCCTTAGCAATTAATTTCTCATTCTCATTTCTAAGGCTAGCAATAGAAACATTCAACTCATCAATCATAGCAAGTAAATCAACATTTTCATTTCTAGGATTGGAAGTTGAATCAATACAAACATGAGAATCAACCTTAGCAATTAATTTAGTATTTTCATTCCTAAGGTTGTTAATGGTCTCATGGCAAGTGCTTAGCTCACTAGACAATTTTTCACATTTTTCTACCTCTAGAGCATAAGCATTTTTAACCTTAACATGCCTTTTGTTTTCCTTAATAAGGAAGTCCTCTTGTGAGTCCAAGAGATCATCCTTCTCATGAATAGCACTAATCAATTCATTTAATTTTTCCTTTTGTTGCATGTTAAGAGCGGCAAAAAGGGTACGCAAATTATTCTCCTCATCACTAGCATTATCATCACTAGAGGATTCATATTTAGTGGAGGATTTAGATTTAACCTTCTTCCTTTTGCCGTCCTTTGCCATGAGGCACTTGTGGCCGACGTTGGGGAAGAGAAGTCCCTTGGTGACGGCGATGTTGGCGGCGTCCTCATCATCGGAGGAGGAGTCGGTGGAGCTCTCGTCGGAGTTCCACTCGCGGCACACGTGGGCATCGCCGCCCTTCTTCTTGTGGTACCTCTTCTTTTCTCTCCTCTTGCCCTTCTTGTCGTTATCCCTGTCACTGTCACTTGATAATGGACATTTAGCAATAAAGTGACCGGGCTTACCACACTTGTAGCAAACCTTCTTGGAACGGGATTTGTAATCCTTCCCCTTCCGTTGCTTGAGGATTTGGCGAAAGCTTTTGATGATTAAAGCCATCTCCTCATTATCGAGCTTGGAGGCGTCAATTGGTTGTCTACTCGGTGTAGACTCCTCCTTCTTCTCCTCCGTCGCCTTGAATGCCACCGGTTGCGCCTCGGACGTGGAGGGTTCGTCAAGCTCGTTGATCTTCTTTGAGCCTTTAATCATACATTCAAAGCTCACAAAATTCCCGATAACTTCCTCGGGAGTCATTAGTGTGTATCTAGGATTACCACGAATTAATTGAACTTGAGTGGGGTTAAGAAAAATAAGTGATCTCAAAATAACCTTAACCACCTCGTGGTCATCCCATTTCTTGCTCCCGAGGTTGCGCACTTGGTTCACCAAGGTTTTGAGCCGGTTGTACATATCTTGTGGCTCCTCCCCTTGGCGAAGACGGAAGCGACCGAGCTCCCCCTCGATCGTTTCCCGCTTGGTGATCTTGGTGAGTTCATCACCCTCGTGCGCGGTCTTGAGTAGGTCCCAAATCTCCTTTGCATTCTTCAACCCTTGTACCTTGTTGTATTCCTCCTTGCTTAGAGAGGCGAGGAGTATGGTTGTAGCTTGTGAGTTGAAGTGCTCGATTTGGGCCACTTCGTCCGTATCATAATCCTCATCCCCTATGGATGGTACCTGTGCTCCAAACTCGACAACATTCCATATACTTTTGTGGAGTGAGGTTAGATGAAATTTCATTAAATCACTCCACCTAGCATAATCTTCGCCATCAAAAGTTGGCGGTTTGCCTAATGGAACGGAAAGTAATGGAGTATGTCTAGGTGTACGAGGATAGTGTAAGGGGATCTTACTAAACTTCTTGCGCTCTTGGCGCTTAGAAGTTACGGACGGCGCATCGGAGTCGGAGGTCGATGTTGATGAAGTGTCTGTCTCGTAGTAGACCACCTTCCGCATCCTCTTGTGCTTGTCGCCTTTCCGATGCGACTTGTGGGAAGAAGATTTTTCTTTCTTCTCTTTGTGGTGTGAGGAAGAAGATCTTTTCTCCTTCCGTTTGGAGGAGTCCTTCTTCTTCTCCTTCCTCTTGGTGCGGGACTCTTCCGATGAAGTGCTCCCTTGGCTAGTAGTGGGCTTGTCGCCGGTCTCCATCTCCCTCTTGGTGTGATCTCCCGACATCACTTCGAGCGGTTAGGCTTTAATGAAGAACCGGGCTCTGATACCAATTGAAAGTCGCCTAGAGGGGGGGTGAATAGGGCGAAACTGAAATTCTCAAAAATAATCACAACTACAAGCCGGGTTAGCGTTAGAAATATAGTAGAGTCCGCGAGAGAGGGTGCAAAACAAATCGCAAGCAAATAATGAAGTGAGACACACGGATTTGTTTTACCGAGGTTCGGTTCTCTCAAACCTACTCCCCGTTGAGGAGGCCACAAAGGCCGGGTCTCTTTCAACCCTTACCCTCTCTCAAACGGTCCCTTGGACCGAGTGAGCTTTCTCTTCTCAATCACTTGGAACAAAAAGTTCCCGCAAGGACCACCACACGATTGGTGTCTCTTGCCTCAATTACAAGTGAGTGTTTGATCACAAGAAAGAATGCCAAAGAAAAAGAAGTGATCCAAGCGCAAGAGCTCAAATGAACACTACAAATCACTCTCTCTAGTCACTAGGGCTTTGTGTGGAGTTGGGAGAGGATTTGATCTCTTTTTGGTGTGCTTTGTAATGAATGCTAGCTCTTGTATAGTAGTTGGAAGCTGGAAAACTTGGATGCAATGAATGGTGGGTGGTTGGGGGTATTTATAGCCCTAACCACCAAACTAGCCGTTTGGAGAGGCTGTCTGTTCGATGGCGCACCGGACAGTCCGGTGCACACCGGACATGTCCGGTGCGACAGCCACGTCACCAAAAGCCGTTGGGGTCGACCGTTGGAGCTCTGTCTTCTGGGCCCGCTGGATGTCCGGTGGCGCACTGGACATGCACTGTAGATTGTCCGGTGCGCCAGCATGGGCGTGCCTGACCTCTGCGCGCGTAGCGCGCGCATTTAATGCGTCGCAGGTAGCCGTTGGCGCCGAAATAGCCGTTGCCCCGCTGTTACACCGGACAGTCCGGTGTACACCGGACAGTCCGGTGAATTTTAGCGGAGCAGCCGAAGTGAATTCCCGAGGCTGGCGAGTTCCTGAGGCCGCTCTTCCTTGGAGCACCGGACAGTCCGGTGAATTATAGCGGAGTGGCCTCTGGAAATTCCCGAAGGTGAGCAGTTTGGAGTTGGAGTCCTCTGGTGCACCGGACATGTCCGGTGGCACACCGGACAGTCCGGTGTGCCAGACCAGAGGTGCCTTCGGTTGTCCTTTGCTCCTTTGTTGAACCCAATACTTGGTCTTTTTATTGGCTAAGTGTGAACCTTTTGCACCTGTATAACTTATACACTAGAGCAAACTAGTTAGTCCAATATTTGTGTTGGGCAATTCAACCACCAAAATTATTTAGGAACTAGGTGTAAGCCTAATTCCCTTTCAAGTGCGCGTAAGCGGTAATGCCGACCGAGCCGAGGGACTCCTACGCCTCCGGGATACGGATACCTCACTCATCACCTTCCGCGAGAAGCAACTCTCGCTCGCACAAACATTTCTGTTACCGACAAAAAAGTCCAGATACTCGAAACAAGAGGAAAAGAGACGCAGCTTTACAACACGGCGAGGGTGTGTTTTGGCCTCGGCGGCCGCAGGAAACACACGCTACAAGACAATTCGATCCTGCAGGCTCGGATCTTGACGGCTGAAGGGAGCAGCAGCACCCTCGGCATCGACGACACCTTCGGCGAGGTCCGACCTAGCCTCGGACGGCGACGCGGTCCGAGGATCTCCACTCTGAAGGACGACGTCATCGCCACGCCCGGGCCATCGCTACCAGGGTCTTCTCGGGAATCCGGCCCGAGCAGGCGGCTCGGACGGTCACCCCGAGGCCTCGGCCAGCTGCCCTCCAAGGACGTCAGCCCGACCCGAGGCCTCGGCTGGTCAACTCCGGCGTCGGTCCCGCTGACGGACGACCCGGCCAGGCTCCGGCCGACCTGGTCTTCTTTTCGAGCCAACTCTGCCTTTGTTCGCGTTGACACCACTACCCCTGGCCTCGGCTCATCGAAGAGCGGCCGAGGGGTTCCTCTGACTAAGCAAGGGAAGCCTCGGACAACAAGGCTGACCGAGCCGAGGGACTCCTACGCCTCCGGGATACGGATACCTCACTCGTCACCTTTACACGGGGCGACTCACGCTTGGTGAAGCGGTTCAGACAACCAACAGGCGAGTCTTAGTGTTCAAAAATGAGGAAAAAACACGGCTCCATGCCGAAAATACATACATGTTCAGGCCTCGACAGCCACAATGAACACTGGCATTCGAAGTGCCATTACAAACGGAACTCCGATTCCGTCTCCGTGGGTACGAACAACCCCACAAGATTGGGGAACCCGCGGAGCGATCGAGGGCCGACGGGTGGCTCGCCGCCGCCTGATCCGGCAACAGCGACAACAACCCCCGTCCCGGGCGACGAAGCAGCTTCAGTAGCGGCTTCAGGGCGGGTGCTACGGCAGAAGGAGCGGGCCACCGCCCACACAGGGGCCGACCCCAACTCGGCTCACTCCCCTCCCCAGCCCTGGTGATGAAAATCCTTGAGGCTGAGGGAGGGGCAGAGGCTGCAGCCCGGCTCGCTTTCCCCCACCATCAAACTGGAGGTCACCATCTTGGGTGACCGCCGGCAGAGGGGTGCAGTCGGGCTGCATGATGAAAATCCTTGAAGCCGAACGATGGCTGAAAGGTACCAACTCCCGCAGAGTTGTGTTCCTCCAACGACGAGGCGGAAAGACGGCGGATATCCCCCATCCAGGGGCTTGGAAGGTGGAAAGACACGATGCATAAGGGAGCGCGAAGACATGGTCGCCTCCCAAGGGGGTCACCCTCCTTTTAAAGGCGGCTCTCCCTACTTGCGTCCCCAGCCGTCACGGGCTGAGTCTTCTCCAACACACTCCAAGGTCCTCCCCTGCGGCACGGGGGCTGGGTCCCACGCGTCAAGCAAACCGGCTCGGAGCAGAAGAAGCCAAACCGCCGCGCGCGGTGCGTACAACCGCCTAGCGGTTACAAGCGACCCTCCACTTTTGCCCAGACCAGCGGGCGAAAGGGTGGGCAGCCATGCAGGCGGCATGCAACCGCGCCAAGTGGGCGCACTTCTCCGACTCCCAACACGCCCGACATGGAGGCCCAGGCCCACGCGTCATGCGACCGGCGCGCCGAATGCTTCGTGCATGCAACTGCACTGCCACTTGCGCCACTACCGCGCCTCCTCGACTGCGGAACCAATACCGCGACTCGAGGCGACCCAGCGCGCGACCCAGCAGCGCCAGCCTGGCGCGACGGTCAATGCGGCCAAAAATGGGCCGGCAGTAATGGTGGTGGCAGGCGGGCAGGAGCAGCGGCCACGTCGTCAGCCAAGCTCACGTCCCGTCTGGGGGCAGCGAGAGAGCCCTCTCGCACGGCGTGAAGACAGCGCGCCCGTGCTCCGTCCCTCGAACGGCTCACGCACGCGCAACGGTCGCTCCTCCAACCACTCGCCCCGTCGCATTAACTCCGCGGCGGGACTGACGGCGTCTTTGGCAGGAGAAGCGAGCGACGCTTCGCCTTCGCCATAATGACCGCGTCAAAAAAGGTACGCCGCGTTGTTCGATTTCATATCCTTTTCCTTTTTTCCTCTTTCTCTCTCTTGCAACAGGGACCAGGAAAGGGGGATACCCCGAAAAGGATCCTTCCCCGTGAAGGAACCAGGCCCCGAGCCTCCCTACTGATCAGAGGTTCGAAGGCTGGCCCCTCGGAAGGGTTCGACAGCCGCCTCAGATCACGTGGGCCCTACACCCACTACTGGTCAGAGGTTCGAAGGCCGGCCCCTCGGAAGGGTTCAACGACCGCCTCAGGCCACTCGGGCTCCGCGCCCACTACTGATCAGGGGTTCGAAGGCTGGCCCCCGAAGGGTTCACAGCCGCCTCAGACGCCGAGCGAGGGATGACCATGGGTACGTTCGATACATAACCAAGGCTCAGGCTGCGCTCGCGAGGTACCCTAGGACATTTCCGAGACCGGCGGGAACAATCTTGTAACGGAATCCCATCAGAGGGAGGCATCGAGCCCTCGGACCCCGTCGCCAGGGGACCGGGTCCGGCAGATCACCCGTAGGTACTTTTGGGCGTGCCTCTGGGCCCCTAGCCGACCCCTAACGAACAGGGCACGGACGTCCACTCGGATCACCCGCTTGCAGCTCACCGGAGACACCATGTTCGGCGCCCATCGAGGGCAACATGGCGCTTTCCCCCCTCCTCCTTGCGGAAAGGCGACGCAGGGGCGTATGTAAAAAAGCCGAGTCTGTCCCTAATCGCCCTCTCGCCCTGTGCGGAGGCTCGGGAGCTGCTCTCGCAAACCCGGCTCCGGCCGAACCGTTGACAGCGTAAACATACCAGCCCGAGAACTTGGGACCCGACCGTACACCCGGGCTACAGCCAGCTCGCATGAGGGAACGACCAGACCAGCTGAAGCGTTACACGAGGCATTAAGACCTCGAAGGAGTGGAACCACTCCTCCGAGGCCTCAGGGGCTACACCCGGCGGGTGCGCTCGCGCGCACCCACCGGAACAAAACGCAACCGAGAAAGGCTGGTCCCCTTGCAAAAAAGTGCGACGAAAGCCTCCAAGCGAGTGCTAACACTCCCTTCGAGGCTCGGGGGCTACTATCAGGGACCATAATTAGGGGTACCCTCAAGGCTCCTAATTCTCAGCTGGTAACCCCCATCAGCATAAAGCTGCAAAGGCCTGATGGGTGCGATTAAGTCAGGGATCAGTCCATACGAGGGACTTGATCACGCCTCGCCCAAGCCTAGCCTCGGACAAGGGCAGCCGACCCCGGAGGATCTCCGTCTCGCCCGAGGCCCCCCTCCAATGGCGAATGTGTTCCCGGCTCGCCCGAGGCCCTACCTTCGCTAAGAAGCAACCCTGACCAAATTGCTGCACCGACCGACCAAGTCGCAGGAGCATTTAATGCAAAGGTGGCCTGACACCTTTATCCTGACGCGCGCCCCCCAGCCGGTAGAGCCGAAGTGACCGCCGTCACTTCGCCGCTCCACTGACCGGCCTGACAGAAGGACAGCGCCGCCTGCGCCACTCCGACTGCGGTGCCACTTGACAGAGTGAGTCTGACAGGCAGTCAAGCCCTGCCGAAGGCTCCATAGGAAACTCCGCTCCGCCCGACCCAGGGCTCGGACACGGGATAAGTCCCGGAAGACGGCGAACTCCGCTCCGCCCGACCCAGGGCTCGGACACGAGCTAAGACCCAGAATACGGCGAACTCCACTCCGCCCGACCCAGGGCTCGGACACGGGCTAAGACCCGGAAGACGGCGAACTCCGCTCCGCCCGACCCAGGGCTCGGACACGGGCTAAGACCCGGAAGACGGCGAACTCCGCTCCGCCCGACCCAGGGCTCGGACACGGGCTAAGTCCCGGAAGACGGCGAACTTCGCTCCGCCCGACCTAGGGCTCGGACACGGGCTAAACCCCGGAAGACAACGAACCCTGCTTCGCCCGACCCCAGGGCTCGGACTACGCCCTGGCCTTAGACGACGATCTCCGCCTCGCCCGACCCAGGGCTCAGACTTGGGCTCGGCCCCAGAAGACGACGAACTCCGCTTTGCCCGACCCCAGGGCTCGGACTCCGCCCCGGCACCAGCCGGCAATCTCCGCCTCGCCCGAACCTGGGGCTCGGACCCGACCTCGGCCACGGAAGACAGACTCAACCTCGGCTTCGGAGGAGCTTCCACATCGCCCAACCTAGGGTGCAGACCAGCCACGTCAACAGGAGGCGCCATCATCGCCCTACCCCGAGCTGACTCGGGCCGCAGGGAACAAGACCGGCGTCCCATCTGGCTCGCTCCGCCAGATAGGCAATGATGGCGCCCCGCATACTCTGTGATGACGGCGGCTCTCAGCCCCCTTACGGAAGCAAGAGGACGTCAGCAAGGACACAACCGCTCCGACAGCAGTCCCTCCGCCAGGCTCCATCGCTCCTCCGATGGCCACGACATCACACCAGCTGGGTGCCAAGATCTCTCCGGCTACCACAACGGCATGTACTTAGGGCGCTAGCTCTCCTCCGCTAGACACGTAGCACTCTGCTATACCCCCCATTGTACACCTGGATCCTCTCCTTACGCCTATAAAAGGAAGGACCAGGGCCCTCTTAGAGAGGGTTGGCCGCGCGGGGACGAGGACGAGACACGCGCTCGCTCGAAGTCGCTCGCTCCCTCTCCCGCGTGGACGCTTGTAACCCCCTACTGCAAGCGCACCCGACCTGGGCGCGGGACGAACACGAAGGCCGTGGGATTCCCACCTCTCTCACGCCGGTCTCCGGCCGCCTCGCTCTCCCCCCTTCGTGCTCGCCCTCGCGCTCGACCCATCTGGGCTGGGGCACGCGGCGACATTCACTCGTCGGCTCAGGGACCCCCCCCCCCGGTCTCGGAACGCCGACAACTACTAACACCTTTTGCCCCTACATATCTCCTGACGCGTCATCTAAGGCATACGGGCCCTGCAAGATGTACCAACGTATAGTATTCTTGGTGGCACCTGAGATAGGGGAGTTACCAACGAGGCGGATCACCCTATGTGGTCTATGGGGCCCATCCTCGAAGCTTCGCTTCACTTGCCCATTCCTGTGTACAAAAAGGATATGAAGGCGCACTACTAGAGATATGCTTATTTAAGACGCACATTTGAAGACAGATATCAGTGCATTTTATTGAAGCGTCTTTTATCATATGATGATAAGTAAGGTAAGACAATTTGTTGGAGATCCGTCTTTAATAAAAGAGTGTTTTAAGACAGTTACATCATAACAAATGTCTTATATTAATTTAAGACGAATTGTTATTGAAAATCATCTCGAATAAATATACCTTTTGAGTCATTAAGATTGCAAGAATTGTCTTAGATTTTGGTTAGTATATTAGACACTTCTATATATGAAACCATCTCAAATAAGGGCATGAACAATAGTGTTTAATGTAGAGGCTTTTGAGGTGTCTACAGGTGTCACACCCGGGTTTTGGGGCACCAAGACTCGGGCGCAAACATAATCACCAGGTGTGCTGGGACCAAGTCTCAAACATATGATGAATCATGGCACAGGATTGAATGTCACATCTTTACAACTTAACAGGAGTTCTATACAAAATAAATAATTAGATTATAAGGAGACAACGGTCCAGCAACCCAAAGTTGACTGGGAGACGACGACCTAGACCTCTCACGAACTCGTCACGGCATCCTCCATGCGCCTCATCCTGTGGTACCTGTTCTTGACCTGTGTGGGGGGGTGTGAGACAGCAAGAGTGAGCTCACATACGTTCATAGCTCAACAAGTTGTGGGGAATAATGTGCATGAACTCGCCAAAGGTGGGAGCTCACGTGAAGTGTAAGGCTTACCAAAGAGGATGGTTAGAGCTGAGCATTGCTTTTAAAGTTGGTCAAAATTTTATTAGCAGTTACTAAGTATAAGTAAATACCAACCCAATTAAGTAGTAGAACAAAAGTAACAACATCACATGCGATGCAATGCATATGACAAATTAAATTTAGTTCCATAAATTAATCATGTGAGGGTCCGAGCTGCTCATGATCGTGAGCACGGCTGATATACCAGTTTTACACTCTACAGAGGTTACGCATCTTTACACACAAGTCATGTTACCCATCTGCCAAGGGATCGCGACTTCCCATACACCTCTACCGAGGAGGCGAGGCAGGGTAACACTATGAGGCCTTTACAAAGTTCCACTAGCTTTAGAAAACCCGCTACAGTTTATAGGAAGCTCCAGTGCAGGGATCCCTCGCCTGACCGCCATCGCAGCAAAATCAACCCAAGGATCTCCCTACACTGACCACTTCCCTACTGCCCTTGCCCCTTTCGGGTAAGGTAGTCATCCACTAGCTTTCCTAATTAATCAGCCAAGGGGTCCCATTCCTCCCTTGTGGTAGCACTGTTTTCCCGGGTGGTCGCTCCATGTTCCAATTAACATAATGATCTTATCATGAGCAGTAATAATAAATATATAATAAAAGTGTGATCATGAATAATGTATCTTCATACCCAAAACCACATAAAGCACTAGCAAGTACTACCCAAAAAGTTCAGTGGTAAACAAGGTATAAAGATAGTCAAACTAGGGTAACCTATTGGACCCCATCAAAATTAACCTATGCAGATCATTATGATTAATTAGAACATGAGTGGGTAAAAAGAAGTGATCAAGGGCACAACTTGCTTGGGACTTGAGATTCCAGGTACCAACTTGCTCTTCAGTGACTCGTAATCCTCGCGCTAGTCGTAGCATTACAAACAAAAAGTGTATAGGCAAAATAAACATTACACCAAACATATATGCAAAATATATATTAATAATCTACATATTGAGATAAGATCACAGGAACAGGAATTATTAATTTTGGATTTATAGATTTTAAGTTATGGATTTCCAAAGATTCTATGTGCTTTGTACAAGATTAATTAAGATAACAATTTTAATGTGGCTTTTATGTCAAAACAAAGGCACAAAATTATAAACAATAATATTACAAAGTTATAGGAATTGGAATGGACTAATTTGGACTTAATATGGATTTTCTATGAATTATACAAGTTTCTAGTATTATTTTTGTATTGAAAATAAAATTCTAAATTCATTTATCTGATTTTCCTGGAACTCAGGACTGGGCGTATGAATAAATAAAAATCCAGGGGCTAACTTGAAAGATTCCCCAGACCCAGATCTACCCACGGTGGACGGCAGGTTTATTATAACAAAACCGAGGGGCTCTTTAGAAAGAAAGCCAGGGCCGAAGGGGTATGGGCTGATCACAGCCGCCCGATCCTGAATTCATGGATCGGTTTAGATCCCAACCCACCAATACACCTAAGCCACGGATCACGAGATCAACGGCTAGGATTTAAAACAGCCCCAAACCAATCGTGCCCGCATACACACTGATCTATGGTCGAGATCGAGCCGAGCCGAACCGGTACAAGCCTCTAATCCTAGGCACCCATATCAAGATCAATAGTCCCCACCACATTGAACTAGATCTAATCCTCACCACTGGCCTTTGATCCAACGGCTGAGGCGCATCTTCTAGCTCACGGCAAACAACAGGAGCAGCAGCGCCACCGTGCCGTGGCAGTGGTCACGTCGGAGCTCCGGAATCCGGCGCACAAATGCCCCATTCTCGAGACTAACTGGTGATACACGATGTGGCGACAATTGCGAACTCTAGAAGGTGTCTTACCGAAAGTTTGAAGCGCTGATGAGAGCTGACCACGACGCATGGTGATCCCGCTGCAGAGGACGAACAACGGCGAGATTCCGACGACCCCAATGATCCCGGCCTTGGAAGCCCCTACACCCAAGTCCTACGGTTCCTGGCGATCCCATAAAAGCCATCACCCGAGGATAAGCGGTCCTGGGCGCAGATCGCATCGACGGCGGGTCCATGGTGGTCGCCCCAGTTGGTGAATTCGATCCCGAATCCGCCACGATGGAGTGGGCACTAACGGCTAGGGTTTGAGGATGGCCGAGCTCAGAGATGCGAGGAAGAAGTCCCAGGGTCTCAAATTTATACCCGAGCACGCGGGAGAGACCGACCATGCTTCTCCAGCCGAACCGCACGGATTTTGAAGAGGCTGTTGCGGAGGATGGTTACGGCAAGGGGATGGAGCTGACGACGTGGCCCCACAAATCAGCGAAATAACAGGAATGCGGTGATAGGGGCTGGGGCGTGGGTCCTAGAGGTCAGCGGACGACTCCCAGTGCATGCGGAAGATAGAGTGGGTCAACCGGACCCACGGGTCAGTGAACGCGCGCTCGTGGAGGTGGTATTTGGGCCGAGGAGAGGGGAGGTTCGGCCCAAGAGGGGGTTTTCTGTTTTCTCTTTTTTTATTTCCTTTCTTTTCTATTTATTTTCAAGTTCCAAAGTTAAGGATTCAAACTAACTTTTAAAATCCTGGTTTATGTTTTAGATTTCCAATTATTAATTACCTCCCTAATGTGAATATTAATCCCACTAATTATAATATTATTATTTATCCTCCTTCTTTCTTTTCAAATCCTAAAAGTAATATATGAGTATTACAATTTCTTTTTTTGTTTCTATTTTACATTCCCAAATCGATTCAAATGTAGTTTTAAATTACAAATTTATTTAGAATGCACAGTTCAAGAAATCCAGCATGAATATAATTTGTTTAATTAATTAATTTATTATATTATTTAATCAAATGCTTTCAAATATAAAGTTCATACACACTTAACATAGAGAATGGGTATTTTAAGAAATATATTCTCTAATATAAAATTGTTTAGAGAATAAATATTCATTTCAACCAAGGGGTAACAAATTCATATATAGATTCTTTTATTTAAATCTTTATTAGGAACATGTTTATTTTAGGTGATGTTGCATCAAATGTAAGAAAATGTTATTGGAAGGTATTCCAGCATCACAAGTCTTGGAGAACTTTTTACTAAATTTTCAAAATCAGATTTTTGGGTGTTACAAAAGGGGTATTTGTAAAAACAATCGTGGAGCTGTCTCTCCGTGAAGAGACGCCTTTGGCTCGTAACCCAAGTAGCAACAGACGCCTCACTTCCACTGTACGAATTTGTTGTCTGTTCTATCGATCCGATGATGTATAAACACATTTACTTATGTATTTATTAATAGGTTACATTTATAGACACTCCATTGTATAATAGAGTCTCTTAGTTGTCTATTGTGCTTGGAGAACCATTTTGGTGTCTCTCCACTATACATGCCCTAAAGATATTATTAGAGTCGTCTAGACTATAAGAACTATCTTAGATGCTAGTGAGTATACTAGACACTTCTAAATATGAAACTATCTCCGTATGATATTTCTGATAAGATGTATTGTGAAAAACATAGTAAGGGAAAAACACAGTAAATTATTTTGCTTTAATTTGATGATATATATGATATAAAATGTAAAACTTATCTCTGCAACTTGTTATAGATGGTAAAATGGACCCACCTATGCTCCGATCATTAATATGTCATACATTAGATCTAAGTCATTATTTTGCTTTAATTTCTATCATTTATATACCAAGGGATTTAGGAAAGTATATCCATCATATGCTGAATATATCAAAAATTTTATTGTCAAACTCCAAAAACCTAGCCACTTTAGAGATTCAGACTAAGAAATCCAGCATCTAAATGATTACTTCTAATCTCTTTTATTAAAAGGAGACACGAATTGAATCTCTTTCTATTAAGAGCCTCCTCCGCAACTCATGCATCCCTGGATTAACTACACGTAGTAGGCTTCTTTGTTGCTGTGCGTAGCATAGCAGACCCTTTTGTTGCTGTGCATGGCCCACATCTGACACCCATCCCACGCAACACACACCTCCTAGATCCCATTCTCCCCAAACCTCACCTTTGCTAACCCCATTGCCGCCGCGGGCCGCCACGATGGAGCCACAACCGCCTCTCCATACCACCTCCATGGCCTCCATCTCATCCTCCACCGACTCCCCCACCTCCTCCAGCACCGCATCCACAGTGGCGGGCTACTTTGACGTGTACTCCGACGAACCCTACTACTGATCTGGGCCCAGCCGCCACCAACAGCAATGCCCTCAACTCCAACCTCCTCCGGTGCGTGTAGGAGCACATGGCCCTCAACTCGAACCCTGCAGCTCACCGCCAGAAGTTATGGTAGACACAGCCCACCGGCTAGTTCCATGCTGCCGCCGACGCATGGCTACCGGGCGACCCCATCGAGCCGCCCACACCACTCTCTGAGGTGCGCGTCGACCCCTACCTACTGCACGCGGCCTTTGAGTGGCACAACTGTGACCTCGATGATGATAGGCTCCTCGCTTCTTGCCCACAGCTACGTCGAGGACAACAAGAATATGTTCCACTTCAGCTACTCCCTGGCCTTCCTCTGCTAGGCACTTTAGCCAATGTCCTTCTTCCAGACCTGGCACATTGGTGTTGTTCGCGCCAGCTCGTAGCTTGAAGGTATGGGGAGCTATAATGATTCAGTGGTACTATTTGTCAGCTTTATTTCATGTCTGAAAGTCATTGCAAATAGGCTTTGCGCCTTCTCTGAAAACGTATATTTCCCATCATGAGTTTTCTTTCAAAGTGTAGTTTTTTAAAGGACGATGGAGACATATAAGAAAGAGAACACAAGGAGACGTATATGAAACCGAAAATATATTTTGACATGAAATTCAATAAATTTGCTACAAGATGCATGTTACATACAAGAAGAGAAAATAGGTAAACATACAAGTAAACAAGAAGAGGAGAGAAAATGAACTAGATAGAGTTAGTTTCGTACTTGCTAGTATTACCAAAACAAAAATGACGAAGCATATTTTAATGTCATATGTAAGATGTTGTGGAGAAAAGAAATCCTTTGGAGCCAGCTCCCCCCCCCTCAGTTTGGATTCGTGTTGTTGGTATGGCCACACCATGCTGCTGTTAATTAATTTTGTTGCTTTTTTATTCGCGGAGATGGGATAAGGCATTAGTCCACTTGAAATCAAAATTAGCACAAACGAGAAGCATAAAACTATAGTCATCAAAACATGGAACCAAAATACAGGACATTTTCCTACTTCACGTCCGGATGCCATCCAATTAATAGATGCAAGTATCTTTTCATATGAGAAAGATGCAAGTATACATTCAATGTTCTTATGAGAAAGGAAAGGCCTAGCTGCAGATGGGTTTGATGTTTTATCTTTTCATTCATGCATTTCATCCCATGCGCATAAACAATTTCCATGTAGCTTGTGTATCCAAACTTGGTTCTTTTGTTCACTCAGCCAGGCTGTACTGTCTCATTCAGAATTTGGTTTTTTCAGCCGTTAACCCGCGTTTTCTATTGGATCGTTTTAGATTCATTTGTTTTATATATTAGACCGTACTCTATATTGTTTCATTTGAGGACATTTCAAATGGTTGTTGTAGGTCAACATGTGATAGATGACTAGAAGAAAATTATAAAAGGATGTTGAATAAGATTGTGCTTATTTTCTCATGACAAAGGTTTTTTCTATGCTTAGGGACTACTCTTATGTGTTATTGGTGCTATTCCGCTTGTACAGCCAACAAAATAGGTCCTACTACATAAGGTACGTACACGAGGTATAACTGAATATGGATGATTAATTGTTGCAACTGTGTTTGAGATGTCTTTGTTTTATATTAGAATGGAAATGACTCCTAATACATAGGCAAGGCATGTGTTGTAGTTATTCTAAAAAAAGATGCTAGAATATGTTAGCACAAATTAAAACCACTTGTTGGTATGTGTAACGTTTAAATATTTTTGGGAAATAAAATACATTTCACTTTTGTACAGTCTAAATAGTGTTGCACTACATAGTACATACCGAGTAGGACGTAGACAATGTTTGAACATAGACAAGGGAGAACATAAGCATAGCAAAGCACTCTCATACTGTTGAACCAAAACATAAATAATGTGCAATGCATCATGTAGGGCTCCACTCGACATGTATTACTCACTAGACAAATGTTATATTATGGCTTTGTATCGCGGAGTCCTACTACTCTACTAGACATGTATTACTTAGCAGACAAATGATTCTGTGAACTCTATTCTGAAATCATTGTCTTTAAGCTTGAAAAGAGTTTGTTCTTCTAGTATAGGGAAATAGAGGATACCATACTCTTAGCTTTACAGAAGCCTGAAGTGTATGATGACATTGCTCGCAATACGTGCTGCAAATTTGGGATAGATAGACCTCAAGTTGTACCTGTGCAAGGACTACCTCAGGTGAGACTAGAGTTCCTTTTACATCTTGGTTTGACCAGATAGAAACTAGATCTGCAAAAGTAAATGGGACAAGTTTGGTTCTGTTACTCGAATTTGAGATTGAGATTAAATTCTCATGCTTTGAATTGACACCAAGTGGGGGAAATGGGATGGGACGATTTGGTTAACCTTTGGGGATTTCTGGGTTAGATTTAGTTCATGACAATCAACATATTTTGATTGGATTTGTGGAGAAGGGACAAAAAAGTAGTAGATTGTTATCAGTTTCTAGTAACTTGTTTATGTGTCCTTTTATTATAATTAGATAGAAAATTAGAAATTTTGCTAAACTTTGAACTTTAATTTGCGACCTTCATAATTTGTCAGAGTAAGTTCTAGCAACTGGCCTTTTGATTGTATTTAGGTTTGAACCATACTTATGGAATGCATGTAAGAGGTTTGTGTTGGAGCAATGGGCTGGCGAGAACCGTGCTCCAATCATTTCAGATGATAGCCCCAACAAAGATATCAACATTGCCTTCTATAATATCCTGATGCTGAAAAAGTACATACTACTACCCCAATAGATCTTATATTTCTCTTCTTTATTACCTTTTCAGTTTTAGTAGAAGAAAATGTTACTGGCTTGTGATTTAGCATGGTTCTTGGATTCAACAAAGCGATTGTCTTCACCAATCCTTTGATAAATTCTATGAGAATGCTTAATTGCAAGATATGCAATGATGTAATTCTTGCTCCAATCCTAATGAACCAGTTGTTCACAATAGGCTAAACCATCAGAAAGTTAACTACTAACTACAATCAAACTATTTTTTACGAAGAAGTTATTATTTTGTTACAACTTTCAATACAGAAGACAAAGCACATGAAATTTGATAAATGTAATCCTCACATTTGAACCATAGTATTGCAGTACCACAAGAATAGTTTCATATTATCTGCAAAGTCATTTCTTATAGTTGTCAATGAACTATCATGCGAAGATAGGATAAGAACTTTGTGATTGCTTGTTTATTTATGAGATTGAATAAGAGTGTTACTACAAAATATTTGTCATATCTTTTCAGTTTTCTTTCTTTTGTAATCATGGCCTAGATGTTTAGATTACTGATTAGCAGTTTTTCTATGCATTATTTTGAGTTTGTAGATAACAGACATGAGTGTCTTTTTATATTAATTTTTAGGTCAAAGGTCAGTTTTGTGGAAAACATACAATATGTTGGTATCTTCAATAGTACAAGATCATATACCACACATCGACATCAATATTGACTAATTTCTTTCAATGGGATGGGAGAATGTTGAATGCTTCTTCAGATACTATTTCTTGGTCCGTCAAATTTGCTTGACCCAAATGCGAGTTCTGCTCAAATGTGGCAAAAAATGATTGTCTCACCAATTGTCAGCACGTTTGCTTCCAGCAAAGTTGTCCAGAGAAGGTAAGTTCTTATGATAGATGAAAAATCTAGCATTATTCTATCATTTACACATCCATATGACCTTTGTGATATGTGACGATGTGAGGTATTCAACCGTGTCTAACTACTAATTATTGCCTCCTCCTATTTGTTGTATAGGAAAAGATGAAATGGAACTCAAATTTTAGTGGTCACACAAGTGTGGAGACAGTTGATGACCAAGTGTTTCAATTAGTATTTTAGTTTGGATTTAGAGTACACATATGTATGAGTTATTTGACAATGCTTGTTTATGAGAGATTGAATGATACCTATCTGTATTATATTAATTATAATGTTATTAAATAAATGTGTGTATGTATATTTCCCTTTGTGTTATCTAAAAAATGATTATAAATTGAAGAATGTACTTTAAATCTTAATAAGAGAGTTCCCAAAACGTCTAATATCATTCTCCTAAATAAGACAGTTACTAAAACGTCTAATATCAGTCTCCTAAATAAGATGGTTTTCCTATTGCAAACGTCTAGTATTATAGGATATTCTAGTCAGTTTCATAAATACTTTGAGACTTATAATGTTCTTATTCTCGACAGTTCTTTAGAATGAGTGTCTTAAACAAAAACCTAATTTAAGACAGTTTATCAGACAAAATGACTTAAATAAATACCTTTTTAGACGGTTATAAATTAAAAATTGTCTTATATAATATCTTTTAAGACGGTTTACAACCATCTTAAATGAGGGATTTCTTTTGCGACTCCATTAAATTTGGACACTTCATAAGCGTCTTAATAAGTAAAAATTAACTGTCTCATATAGCATGATCTGTAGTAGTGGCGTTTAGCGTTGATTCTGCTCACTGTGTCTTCTCGCTCGCGCATCTTCTGCTTCCATGCTCTAGTTTCTGCGTTCTTGCTTCCATGGTAGCTTTGCGGTAATGGCATCATTCCCCACCTGCTCGATCCGAGACAGTCATTTTTTGGCCTAGAGAGGAAAGGGTTGCTCCCCCCTAAGGCAGTCTCTCGGTGGAGGTTGGAGAAAGAAGGTGATGTGCCACTGCCCCAAGACGACGAGGTGGTGGTGCTTGCGCTTTTCTATGAGCGTGGGGTTCTAGCTTTCCCTGCATCCCTTCGTTTGGGGATTGTTGTTCTTCTATGGACTAGAGATTGAGAACCTCCATCCCAACAATGTATTGCACATGGCATGTTTTTATCACCATGTGCGAGGCGTTCCTAGGGATTGACCCCCACTAGAAGTTGTGGCAATATTTCTTCAGTGGTAGGGTGACCCTGGGTCACAGCGACCAACTGTATGTTGGTTCAGTCAACTTCCAACTCTGCTCTGGCCGGAAGGAGAGCTACCTCAAGATCCTGCTCCCCACCTCCATGAGGTACGAGGGTGAATGGTTCTATGTCAAGAACATGGATGGCAGTGCTCCGTGCTTTACCGGTCGGGAGCCGATGGATGACTAGAACCATGGGGCGGAGCTAAGTTTAAGGCTGAGGTGGATCATCTTCTGGTGACGCTCAAGACGCTAAAGGAGCAAGGCATCACTTGCGGGAGACTGGTGCATGTCCTCATGCACAGACGAATTCAACCCTTAATGGCTCGCTGGAGGCCAATGTTCAGGTATTCCTGTGTTAATGACCCCGACCACCACTCCTCTGAGCCGGTCGCGCTGTCCGAGATTGGGGCGAGGTTTAAAGTCGGCGTTGCACTCGTCAGGGTTCTTCATGGACGAGGACTTTCTGCACCCCCTTTCTCGGGGTGTATCGAGTGGACTGGTGAGCCCTCCTTTCTGTTCCTCTATCCTTCCATTTTGCTTTGCTGGTGATGTTGAGTCGTGGGCCTTGCAGGGGATTGGTCCTCTAGCGCCCAATCTTCCATCGCTCCCTGAGGGGGTCGTAGTACAATCGGAGCACAAGCGCAAAAGGAGCAACGGGGAGACCCTGGGGGCTTGCATGATGCGCCTTTAGGCGAAGAAGAGTAAGGACGTAACGCGCCCTATTGGATCGGGTGAGGGAGCTATTCTTCCTCCTGACTGGGTGGAAGCATCTTCCTCAGCTTCTAGTGGAGTGAAGACCGTGGCACTGGTGGTGGTCCGTCGCATCGTGGCGACGCCGCAACTAGGTCCAAATCTCGGCTGGGATGGGTGGGCCAGTCGTGGATCCTGCCCTAGTCGCGGCACCACCTGCCAACGTCGTGGCAACTGTCTCCGCGAGAGGGATGGCCCAGGGCAGCAGCGTCCTCCGCAATGCCCTCGAACCCCACGAGCACCACATGGAGGCGGCTCCTTGAGTCATGTCGCAACCTTTTGTTCCACTAGTACACAGAAGCTCTATAGTGGCGATTCTAAACCTATTTACACAGGCGTTTTTCAGTACCGCCAGTGCTAGGGGTCAGTGGAAATCAGCATTTCCACTGGCGGTTATTTTGGAACCGCCAGTGAAAAGTGCATTTTCACTGGCGGTTTTCTTAAGGAACCGCCAGTGAAAAGTGCATTTCCACTGGCGGCTGAATAAAGAAAACCGTCAGTGAAAATGCATTTCCACTGGCGGTTTTATAAAGCAAACCGCCAGTGGAAATGCACTTTTCACTGGCGGTTTTCTTTATTTAGCCGCCAGTGGAAGTTTTCCCGCCTTTTTTCAAAATTTCAAACAATAATGAATTATATATATATTTATTTACACACACACAAACATATATATATATAGATCTATATTGATATTGAAAGCAACATGAAATTAAATTCTATCATACATTTATATACATCAAAGTATTCTGTTTACAACCATATATGCTTCATGCATTCTATACATCATAAGTTTTCACCTAAGCTCTAATAACTATCTCGGCTAAGAGATAATCTACTAATTTCTGTTAGTATTCTAAACTCTGGTAAAGCTAATGTCCCAGAAGCATCGTGATATTTTCCTTCTGCGGGAATGACCTCTTTCAATATGAATGTGCAGAGGTCCTCGACTATGCCATACAATGCAGCTTCGGTCAAGTTCTCCGGGTTTCCTCGTTGAAATTGCTGTAAAGGAATTTTATAAACATCATCTATTTATACTCAATAATAACACATTTGCATCTTTAATGACATAAATACATACTTGACTATTACTAATAATACCTTGTCAGGGTTCGTGATGTATCGTCCGTTCACTCTCATGAACTCGCACGCATAGAATCTGATAGTCGCCTAGAGGGGGGGTGAATAGGGCGAAACTGAAATTTACAAAAATAATCACAACTACAAGCCGGGTTAGCGTTAGTAATAATGAAACGAGTCCGCGAGAGAGGGCGCAAAACAAATCGCAAGCAAATAAGAGTGTGACACAAGGATTTGTTTTACCGAGGTTCGGTTCTCGCAAACCTACTCCCCGTTGAGGAGGCCACAAAGGCCGGGTCTCTTTCAACCCTTCCCTCTCTCAAACGATCCCACGGATCGAGTGAGCTTTCTCTTCTTCTCAATCAACCGGGAACAAAACTTCCCCGCAAGGGCCACCACACAATTGGTGCCTCTTGCCTTGGTTACAATTGAGTGATTGATCACAAGAACAAATGAGAAAGAAAAGAATGCGATCCAAGCGCAAGAGCTCGAAAGAACACAAGCAAATCACTCTCTCTAGTCACTATGGCGTTGAGTGGGAATTGGAGAGGACTTGATCTATTTGGTGTGTCTAGAATTGAATGCTAGAGCTCTTGTAGTGGTTGAGAAGTGGAAAACTTGGATGGCAATGAATGTGGGGTGGTTGGGGTATTTATAGCCCCAACCACCACAAGTGACCGTTGGCTGGAGGCTTCTGTTCGATGGCGCACCGGACAGTCCGGTGCACACCGGACAGTCCGGTGCCCCTGCCACGTCACGGTTGCCGTTGGATTCCGACCGTTGGAGCTTCTGACTTGTGGGCCCTCCTGGGTGTCCGGTGCACACCGGACATGCACTGTTTGATGTCCGGTGCACCGGCATGGGCCGGCCTGACGTCTGCGCGCGCTGCGCGCGCATTTAATGCACCGCAGGGAGCCGTTGGCGCCGCAGGGAGCCGTTGCTCCGCTGGCACACCGGACAGTCCGGTGTACACCGGACAGTCCGGTGAATTTTAGCGGAGCGCCTGCCGATCAAACCCGAGGCTGGCGAGTTCCGAAGGCCGCGTTCCCTTGGAGCACCGGACATGTCCGGTGCACACCGGACAGTCCGGTGAATTATAGCGCGCCGGCTTCCGAGAAATCCCGAGGGCGAAGGGTTTGAAGTCTGAGTCCTCTGGCCGCACCGGACATGTCCGGTGCACACCGGACAGTCCGGTGCCTTCAGCCAGAGCAGCCCTCGGTTGCCTCATTGCTCCTTTGTTGAATCCAACACTTGGTCTTTTTATTGGCTAAATGTGAACTTTTTGCACCTGTATAACTTATGCACTAGAGCAAACTAGTTAGTCCAATATTTGTGTTGGGCAATTCAACCACCAAAATTATTTAGGAACTAGGTGAAAGTCTAATTCCCTTTCAATCTCCCCCTTTTTGGTGATTGATGCCAACACAAACCAAAGCAAATATAGAAGTGCATAATTGAACTAGTTTGCATAATGTAAGTGCAAAGGTTGCTTGGAATTGAGCCAATATATACTTATATGATGCGCATGGATGGTTTCTTTGTTTTTGACATATTGGACCACATTTGCACCAAGAGTTTTGTTTTTGCAAATTCTTTTGTAAATACTTTTCAAAGTCTTTTTGTAAGATAGTCAAAGGTAAATGAATAAGATTTGTAAAGCATTTTCAAGATTTGAAATTTTCTCCCCCTGTTTCAAATGCTTTTCCTTTTGACTAAACAAAACTCCCCCTCAAATAAGGTCTCCTCTTAGTGTTCAAGAGGGTTTTCCATTAATTTTGAAAACACTACTTGCTCCCCCTTTAGAACACAAAGAGATACCAATTTTGAAATTTATCATTGAAAATCATCAAATTTAAAATTAGGGTGGTGGTGCGGTCCTTTTGCTTTGGGCATATATTTCTCCCCCTTTGGCATGAATCGCCAAAAACGGAAACATTAGAGCCCAAGAAGTACATTCTCCCCCTTTGGTCATGAAATAAATGAGTGAAGGTTATACCAACGTTGGAGAGATGATGCGGAGCGACGGCGAAGGATGAGTAGTAGAATGGAGTGGAAGCCTTTGTCTTCGCCGAAGACTCCAATTCCCTTTCAATATACCTATGACTTGGTTTGAAATACACTTGAAAAAACATTAGTCATAGCATATATAAAAGAGACATGATCAAAGGTATATTGATGAGCTATGTGTGCAAGACTTAGCAAAAGAAATTCCTAGAATCAAGAATATTAAGCTCATGCCTAAGTCGGGTAAAAGATTGTTCATCAAGTGGTTTGGTAAAGATATCGGCTAATTGATCTTTAGTATTAATATAAGAAATCTCGATATCCCCCTTTTGTTGGTGATCCCGAAGAAAATGATACCGAATGGCTATGTGCTTAGTGCGGCTGTGCTCGACGGGATTGTCGGCCATTTTGATTGCACTCTCATTGTCACATAGCAAAGGGACTTTGGTTAATTTGTAACCGTAGTCCCGCAGGGTTTGCCTCATCCAAAGCAATTGCGCGCAACAATGGCCTGCGGCAATATACTCGGCTTCGGCGGTAGAAAGAGCGACCGAATTTTGCTTCTTTGAAGCCCATGACACCAAGGATCTTCCCAAGAACTGGCAAGTCCCCGATGTGCTCTTCCTGTTAATCCTACACCCTGCCCAATCGGCATCCGAATAACCAATCAAATCAAAAGTGGATCCCCGAGGGTACCAAAGCCCAAACTTAGGAGTAAAAGCTAAATATCTCAAGATTCGTTTCACGGCCGTAAGGTGTGATTCCTTAGGGTCGGCTTGGAATCTTGCACACATGCATACAGAAAGCATAATGTCCGGTCGAGATGCACATAAATAAAGCAATGATCCAATCATCGACCGGTATACCTTTTGATCCACGGACTTACCTCCCGTGTCGAGGTCGAGATGCCCATTTGTTCCCATGGGTGTCTTGATGGGCTTGGCATCCTTCATTCCAAACTTGCTTAGGATATCTTGAGTATACTTTGTTTGAGAAATGAAGGTGCCCTCTTGGAGTTGCTTGACTTGGAATCCTAGGAAATACTTCAACTCCCCCATCATCGACATCTCGAATTTTTGTGTCATGATCCTACTAAATTCTTCACAAGTGGATTTGTTAGTTGACCCAAATATAATATCATCAACATAAATTTGGCATACAAACAAATCATTATCAAGAGTCTTAGTGAATAAAGTAGGATCGGCCTTGCCGACTTTGAAGCCATTTGCAATAAGGAAATCTCTAAGGCATTCATACCATGCTCTCGGGGCTTGCTTGAGCCCATAAAGCGCCTTAGAGAGCCTATAAACATGGTTAGGATACTCACTGTCTTCAAAGCCGGGAGGTTGCTCAACATAGACCTCCTCCTTGATTGGTCCATTGAGGAAGGCACTCTTTACGTCCATTTGATAAAGCTTGAAGCCATGGTAAGTAGCATAGGCTAATAATATACGAATTGACTCAAGCCTAGCTACGGGTGCATAGGTTTCACCAAAATCCAAACCTTCGACTTGTGAATATCCTTTGGCCACGAGTCGAGCTTTGTTCCTTGTCACCACACCATGCTCGTCTTGCTTGTTGCGGAAGACCCACTTGGTTCCTACAACATTTTGGTTAGGACGTGGAACTAAGTGCCATACCTCATTCCTCGTGAAATTGTTGAGCTCCTCTTGCATCGCCATCACCCAATCCGAATCTTGAAGTGCCTCCTCTACCCTGGTTGGCTCAATAGAGGAGACAAACGAGTAATGTTCACAGAAATGAGCAACACGAGATCGAGTAGTTACCCCCTTATGAATATCACCGAGGATGGTGTCGACGGGGTGATCTCGTTGGATTGCTTGGTGGACTCTTGGGTGTGGCGGCCTTGGTTGTTCATCCTCCTTTTCTTCATCATTTGAATCTCCCCCTTGATCGTTGCCGTCATTTTGAGGTGGCTCATCTTCTTGAGCTTCTTGTTCATCATCTTGAACCTCATCCTCAACTTGAGTTGGTGGAGACACTTGCGTGGAGGAGGATGGTTGATCTTGTGCATTTGGAGGCTCTTCGGATTCCTTAGGACACACATCCCCGATGGACATGTTCCTAAGCGCTATGCATGGAGCCTGTTCTTCACCTACATCATCAACTTGCTCTACTTGAGAGCCGTTAGTCTCATCAAACACAACGTCACAAGAAACTTCAACAAGTCCTGAGGACTTGTTAAAGACTCTATATGCCCTTGTGTTTGAGTCATATCCTAGTAAAAAGCCTTCTACAGTTTTAGGAGCAAATTTAGATTTTCTACCTCTTTTGACAAGAATAAAACATTTGCTACCAAAAACTCTAAAATATGAAATATTGGGCTTTTTACCGGTTAGGAGTTCATAAGATGTCTTCTTGAGGATTCGATGAAGATATAACCGGTTGATGGCGTAGCAGGCGGTGTTGACCGCCTCGGCCCAAAACCGATCCGGTGTCTTGTACTCATCAAGCATGGTTCTTGCCATGTCCAATAGAGTTCGATTCTTCCTCTCCACTACACCATTTTGTTGTGGAGTGTAGGGAGAAGAGAACTCATGCTTGATGCCCTCCTCCTCAAGAAAGCCTTCAATTTGAGAGTTCTTGAACTCCGTTCCATTGTCGCTTCTAATTTTCTTGATCCTTAAGCCGAACTCATTTTGAGCCCGTCTCAAGAATCCCTTTAAGGTCTCTTGGGTTTGTGATTTTTCCTGCAAGAAGAATACCCAAGTGAAGCGAGAATAATCATCCACAATTACAAGACAATACTTACTACCGCCGATGCTTATGTAAGCGATCGGGCCAAACAAGTCCATGTGAAGGAGTTCCAGTGGCCTGTCGGTAGTCATGATGTTTTTGTGTGGATGATGGACACCAACTTGCTTCCCAGCTTGGCAAGCGCTACAAATCCTGTCTTTCTCAAAATGAACATCGGTTAGTCCCAAAATGTGTTCTCCCTTTAGAAGCTTGTGAAGATTCTTCATTCCAACATGGGCTAGTCGGCGGTGCCAGAGCCAACCCAAGTTAGTCTTAGCAATCAAACAAGTGTTGAGCTCAGCTCTATGAAAATCTACTAAGTATAGCTGACCCTCTAACACTCCCTTAAAAGCTATTGAATCATCACTTCTTCTAAAGACAGTTACACCAATATCAGTAAAAAGACAGTTGTAGCCCATTTGACATAATTGGGATACGGAAAGCAAATTGTAATCTAAGGAATCTACAAGAAAAACATTAGAAATGGAATGGTCAGGAGATATAGCAATTTTACCCAAACCTTTGACCAAACCTTGATTTCCATCCCCGAATGTGATAGCTCGTTGGGGATCTTGGTTTTTCTCATATGAGGAGAACATCCTTTTCTCCCCGGTCATGTGGTTTGTGCATCCGCTGTCGAGTATCCAACTTGTGCCCCCGGATGCATAAACCTACAAAACAAGTTTAGTTCTTTGTTTTAGGTACCCAAACGGTTTTGGGTCCTTTGGCATTAGATACAAGAACTTTGGGTACCCAAACACAAGTCTTGGAGCCCTTGTGTTTGCCCCCTACAATTTTGGCAACTACCTTGCCGGATTTGCTAGTCAAAACATAAGATGCATCAAAAGTTTTAAATGAAATGGCATGATCATTTGATGCATTAGTAGTTTTCTTTCTAGGCAACTTGGCATGGGTTGGTTGCCTAGATCTAGATGTCTCACCCTTATACATAAAAGCATAATTAGGGCCAGAGTGAGACTTCCTAGAATGAATTTTCTTAATTTTACTCTCAGGATACCCGGCAGGGTACAAAATGTAACCCTCGTTATCCTGAGGCATGGGGGCCTTGCCCTTAACAAAGTTAGACAAGTTCTTAGGAGGGGCATTAATTTTGACATTGTCTCCCCTTTGGAAGCCAATGCCGTCCTTAATGCCCGGGCGTCTCCCATTATAGAGCATGCTTCTAGCAAGTTTAAATTTCTCATTTTCTAAGTCATGCTCTCTAATCTTAGCATTAAGTTGTGCTATATGATCATTTTGTTTCTTAATTAAAGCTAGGTGATCATGGATAGCATCAACATTAATGTCTCTACATCTAGTACAAATGGAAATATGCTCAACATTAGATGTAGAGGGTTTGCAAGATTTTAGTTCAACAACCTTAGCATGCAACAAATCATTTTTAGCTCTAAGGTCGGAAATAGTAACATTGCAAACATCAAAATCCTTAGCCTTAGCAATTAATTTCTCATTTTCATTTCTAAGGCTAGCAATGGAAACATTTAACTCATCAATCCTAGCAAGCAAATTAACATTATCATTTCTAGGATTAATGCATACATGAGAATCAACCTTAGCAATTAAATTGGCATTTTCATTTCTAAGGTTGTCTAAAGTCTCATGGCAAATACTTAGCTCACTAGACAATTTTTCACATTTTTCTCTTTCTAGAGCATAAGCATTTTTAACCTTAACATGTTTTTTGTTTTCCTTGATTAGGAAGTCCTCTTGGGAGTCCAAGAGATCATCCTTTTCATGGATGGCACTAATCAATTCATTTAATTTTTCTTTTTGTTCCATGTTAAGGTTGGCAAAAAGAATACGCAAATTATCCTCTTCATTTTTATCATCATCCTCATCACTAGATGTTTCATATTTAGTGGAGGACTTTGATTTTACCTTCTTTTTGCCGTCCTTGGCCATGAGGCACTTGTGGCCGACGTTGGGGAAGAGGAGGCCCTTGGTGACGGCGATGTTGGCGGCGTCCTCGTCGTCGGAGGAGTCGCTTGAGCTTTCGTCGGAGTCCCACTCCCGACAAACATGGGCATCGCCGCCCCTCTTCTTGTAGTACTTCTTCTTCTCCTTCCTCTTGCCCTTCTTGTCGTTGTCCCTGTCACTATCACTTGATAATGGACATTTAGCAATAAAGTGACCGGGCTTACCACACTTGTAGCAAACCTTCTTGGAACGGGATTTGTAGTCCTTCCCCTTCCGTTGCTTGAGGATTTGCCGGAAGCTTTTGATGATTAGGGCCATCTCCTCGTTGTCGAGCTTGGAGGCGTCGATTGGTTGTCTACTTGGTGTAGACTCCTCCTTCTTCTCCTCCGTTGCCTTGAAGGCCACGGGTTGCGCCTCGGATGTGGAAGGCTCATCAAGCTCGTTGATCTTCTTGGAGCCCTTAATCATGCATTCAAAACTAACAAAATTCCCGATGACTTCCTCGGGGGTCATTTGTGTATATCTAGGATTGCCACGAATTAATTGTACTTGAGTAGGGTTAAGGAAAATAAGGGCTCTTAGAATAACCTTAACCACCTCGTGGTCATCCCATTTTGCGCTCCCGAGGTTGCGCACTTGGTTCACCAAGGTCTTGAGCCGGTTGTACATGTCTTGTGGCTCCTCCCCTTGGCGAAGACGGAAGCGACCGAGCTCCCCCTCGATCGTTTCCCGCTTGGTGATCTTTGTGAGTTCATCACCCTCGTGCGCCGTCTTGAGTAGGTCCCAAATCTCCTTGGCGTTCTTCAACCCTTGTACTTTGTTGTATTCCTCCTTGCTTAGGGAGGCAAGGAGGATTGTTGTGGCTTGGGAGTTGAAGTGCTCGATTTGGGCCACTTCGTCCGTGTCGTAGTCTTCATCCCCTACGGATGGTACCTGTACACCATACTCAACAACATCCCATATACTCTTGTGGAGAGAGGTTAGATGAAATCGCATTAAATTGCTCCACATAGCGTAATCTTCACCATTAAAAGTTGGTGGTTTGCCTAATGGGACGGAAAGTAAAGGTGTATGCTTAGGAGTGCGAGGGTAGCGTAGGGGGATCTTACTATACTTCTTATGCTCTTGGCGTTTAGAAGTGACGGACGCCGCGTCGGAGCCGGAGGTCGATGAAGTGTCGGTCTCGTAGAAGACCACCTTCCTCATCCTTTTGTGCTTGTCCCCACTCCGATGCGGCTTGTGAGAAGAAGATTTTTCCTTCTTCTCCTTGTGGTGAGAAGAGGAAGATCTTTTCTCCTTCCGCTTGGAGGATCTCTTCTTCTTCTCCCTTCTCTTGGTGCGGGACTCTTCCGATGAAGATGAGGTGCTCCCTTGGCTTGTAGTGGGCTTGTCGTCGCCGGTCTCCATCTCCCTCTTGGTGTGATCTCCCGACATCACTTCGAGCGGTTAGGCTCTAATGAAGCACCGGGCTTTGATACCAATTGATAGTCGCCTAGAGGGGGGGTGAATAGGGCGAAACTGAAATTTACAAAAATAATCACAACTACAAGCCGGGTTAGCGTTAGTAATAATGAAACGAGTCCGCGAGAGAGGGCGCAAAACAAATCGCAAGCAAATAAGAGTGTGACACAAGGATTTGTTTTACCGAGGTTCGGTTCTCGCAAACCTACTCCCCGTTGAGGAGGCCACAAAGGCCGGGTCTCTTTCAACCCTTCCCTCTCTCAAACGATCCCACGGATCGAGTGAGCTTTCTCTTCTTCTCAATCAACCGGGAACAAAACTTCCCCGCAAGGGCCACCACACAATTGGTGCCTCTTGCCTTGGTTACAATTGAGTGATTGATCACAAGAACAAATGAGAAAGAAAAGAATGCGATCCAAGCGCAAGAGCTCGAAAGAACACAAGCAAATCACTCTCTCTAGTCACTATGGCGTTGAGTGGGAATTGGAGAGGACTTGATCTATTTGGTGTGTCTAGAATTGAATGCTAGAGCTCTTGTAGTGGTTGAGAAGTGGAAAACTTGGATGGCAATGAATGTGGGGTGGTTGGGGTATTTATAGCCCCAACCACCACAAGTGACCGTTGGCTGGAGGCTTCTGTTCGATGGCGCACCGGACAGTCCGGTGCACACCGGACAGTCCGGTGCCCCTGCCACGTCACGGTTGCCGTTGGATTCCGACCGTTGGAGCTTCTGACTTGTGGGCCCTCCTGGGTGTCCGGTGCACACCGGACATGCACTGTTTGATGTCCGGTGCACCGGCATGGGCCGGCCTGACGTCTGCGCGCGCTGCGCGCGCATTTAATGCACCGCAGGGAGCCGTTGGCGCCGCAGGGAGCCGTTGCTCCGCTGGCACACCGGACAGTCCGGTGTACACCGGACAGTCCGGTGAATTTTAGCGGAGCGCCTGCCGATCAAACCCGAGGCTGGCGAGTTCCGAAGGCCGCGTTCCCTTGGAGCACCGGACATGTCCGGTGCACACCGGACAGTCCGGTGAATTATAGCGCGCCGGCTTCCGAGAAATCCCGAGGGCGAAGGGTTTGAAGTCTGAGTCCTCTGGCCGCACCGGACATGTCCGGTGCACACCGGACAGTCCGGTGCCTTCAGCCAGAGCAGCCCTCGGTTGCCTCATTGCTCCTTTGTTGAATCCAACACTTGGTCTTTTTATTGGCTAAATGTGAACTTTTTGCACCTGTATAACTTATGCACTAGAGCAAACTAGTTAGTCCAATATTTGTGTTGGGCAATTCAACCACCAAAATTATTTAGGAACTAGGTGAAAGTCTAATTCCCTTTCAGAATCCACATAGGACCGATCCTTGTGGTTGCTTGTGGCACTACATAACGGGAGATTGGTTATTTTGTTGCAACATTGTGTATGATATGTATTCATAAAATCACATACTTACCGGCCAGTGATGATGGATGTCTAGTGGCACGCCTTTTTTCGACAGGTCGTACTTTCCACCTCTCATCTTATAGAATCTATAAGCCCTGTGATCTCAAATAGAATCACCATGTTATTCTCAAATTTTAATCGATAAAAGTATGCATGCATAGAAAAGGCTTACAGCTCTAAGAAGCTGAGGAATTCTGCATATGTCGAAGGGTCGAAGTTCAAGGAGTCGAGCACCAGCACCTTTCCAACCTTAGGATAAATGAGGAAGCATATCCAGTGGTCCCTGTACGAATCAAATTTGTGATGCATGTGTATTGAAATTATTAATTTTATTTATGCAAAATCACACTTACTTAAAGTTGTACGGGGCCATTATGGCTTCCCTGTCTTGAAATTGAAGCATTGCATGTCCTATATAGGTGGCGTATCGAGCTTCAAAATCCTTCTTCATATCCTTTATACGCTTCTCAACTTCTTCGTCCGTCTTTCCCCGTAATTCATCGTTGTCTTTCCCGATTCTAAAAGTGTGGCTTTCCTCGGATATAAGTATTGGGTTGAGATACCCAACCCTTTTACTGGCACTAGCATTGGGCTTGGTACCGTAAAGGATCTCCTGCTGATCATGTTGCATTCTGCAAGTCACACGTGCATGTCAGATATTGAAATTTTATACAGCTCACTAATAATAACACACATATGTGGAAGTATGAGCGACACTTACAATGCAAACATCGTTACAAGTTGCACGTCGAGTCTCTGAAGGTTCATCATTAACCACATGTCCTCGAATGTAACAACGGCCTTTTGGTCCGAACCAATAAAAGCATGGTCTGGTATATGCACACTGATGGTGTCGATGCCAACCGATGATGCCCGCATGTACCAGTCATGCAACCTTTTAACACCAGCCGGGACCTTTCTTAGTTTCTCAAGAGGTAGCAGAGGTCTGCCCGACACATATTTTTTAGGCACGTTTTTGTAATCTGCCTTAGTTGGCTTCTTTATCTTTGCGGCCATTGCCTCAGCCTTTTTTGCAGACTCCTCGTGCTTGGCCAAATCAACAGTTTGTGACGTGAGGCTCCGTCCAATCCCTTTCAAAAACCGAGCTGTGCCAGCAGTAGTAGCTTTACTCTTCTTTTTCTGATACGGGGACACCAATTTTGGAATAGGAAGTTTAGATTTCTTTGATGGCCTTGGATCCTTTGATGGTTGTGGAGAAGGTGGATCCCTTGATGGTGGCGTAGACAGTGGGTCACCAAGAGGATGGGGAGGAGAAGGTGGTGGAGCCCTGAATGGTGATGCTTGTGGCGGAGACGGTGGGTCAGAAAAAGGATGAGGAGCAGCATGTGAAGTTTGAGGAGGTGATGATGGATGTACAATAGGAACAACAATTTGAGAAGGCGGAGACGGTTGGGCCTGCGACGCCTGCGACGAATTCGACCAATCAAGCAATTCGACATCCCTTCGAGGCCAAAGGATAAAATTCTTGATAGCTTGTCCAAGTTTCTCGATACCTTCGGGCCCAGGGATGTCTAGCATGTCGTCCTCGGATCCTTGGACGACCGTCGTCACTTCTACTTTGCAATAATCATCTGGAATATCGTTTCCATGGAACTTACGTCCTAGGATCGCAAGGCCTGTGGCTACTTTCTTTGTACGTTTATTGTTAATACCATATCTTATAACCAGTGTGCACGCCACAGGCCTTGTGATGTCATCAACTGGATAACGGTCCTTATTTCCCGTTGAAGCAACAGAGCTTGGTAATGTCGTACAATCTGTGGAAGCCGGTGGTTGAGCTGCTGGAATTATTTGTATCTGTGGAGTGGTCATCTGTTGAACAGACATTGCACTCGCCAACTGTTGCATCAATTCTGGAGGAGGATTCGATAGCATTTGAGACATCATGGCTTTGAACTCTTTCTTGGCCTCCTCCTTAAAATAATCCGCCATCTCTTCCTTGTATCGATCACGTTTCCTGTACAGACCTTCCCACTGTTGTCCGAATCCTTCCTTCCATCCTTCCTTAGACGAGATTCCTCGTACACGGCCAGGATGCTCAGGGTTACCGAGACCAGCCGTTAGGATGTCTCTTTCCCTTTGTGGCTTAAAAGTTCCTTGGCTCTGCTTAGCTGCCATTGTATATATGTTTTTTGCCGCTTCTTCGACAATGGGATCATCAAAAGATACACCGGTCTCGGTTTCCCTTGGTTTTCTAGCACGGAGCCAATTTGCCGCCCTTTCACCAAGTTGCTCGGACAGCGTCGGCAACCCTGCGGCCTTCTTCTCGGCGTCTTCTTGTCTCCATTTAGGAACCTGACGCTTGTAACCACCTGTGCCTAGGTGGTGGCAGTACTTGTTCTTCTTTGATAGTTCCAAATTTGCCTCACTTAGAGATATGAAATCAGGGCTGCTCCTCTGCTCTAGAAATACTGCCCACTGACCTGCTGAGATTTTATATTTTTTGGTCGGGTCCAGACCTTTCTTTGCAAACTTTGTGTTCATCTCAGACCTCCAGTTTCGGAAATTGATTGCAAGCTGCTTCATCGTGTATTCCTTCACGAGTTCTTCTGAACCCCGAGGCAGAACGAACCTCATTAATAGCTTATTCCATATTTGATTCTTGACATCATCTGACACATCTCTCCACTGTCGTATTGTTATGTCAAGATTATCTCTAACTAAAAACCCAAGTGCATTCCGGAACTTAGGTAGTGCCTCTTCTGGAGCTAGGGGCTGACCTTTCGGGCTCACGTCTGAGATTTTGTATGTTTTGTCGGGAAACTTGTTCAGCCCCCTGTCACCTCTTTTTCGATCGCTCTGCTTCCTTTTCCTTGACGTCTCGGTTGTTGTCTTGGTCTGTTCCGGTGCGTCTTGGGTCGGCTCCGGTACGTCTTCGTTTCGTGCCACGGCTTCCTCGAGTATCGCACGAAATTCAGACACGACCTCCTATTCATGTAATAAAATGCACAAGAGATCATGCATGTGAAATCAGTAGGGTACACATACGAAGCTAAAGATGCGTACTTTTACCTCAGCTTCTCGTGGATCATAAGTAGGGTCACGTTGCAACTCACGGAGAGCGGCCCTATCTATGCTAGTGGTAGGAAAAGGGTCGCTAGGCGTTTCATATCCTTCACTGCTGGATTGTTCTTGAGCAACACTCTTGTCCATGTGCTCGGGCACTAATCCTTGGTCCTTGATCGGAGAACTCATTGAGCTATATATATACAAATACATAAGCAATAATTAAATACATATTAACACATATTAACGTAAGCAATAATTAAATTCATATTAACAAATAGTATAATTAAATACATCCTCGGGCACTAAACCCTTA